>OX038890.1:17835561-19274686 GCA_943789525.1 Agriphila geniculea
TTATAAAATTGCATTGTTTTTTTCTTGTCAAAATAGTACCAAAAACCAAGTTTCATTGAAATCGGCCCAAGAACAAAAAAGTTGGCCACCATCTTGAATTTTGTAAGTTTTCAACATTGCGTTGTTATTTTCTTGTCAAAATCGTACCAAAAACCGAGTTTCATCAAAATCGGCCCAAAAACAAAAAAGTTGACCGCCATCTTGGATTTTTTAAATTTTCAACATTGCGTTGTTATTTTCTTGTCAAAATCGTACCAAAAACAGAGTTTCATCAAAATCGGCCCAAAAACAAAAAAGTTGGCCGCCATCTAGGATTTTTAGTTTTTTAAAAATTGCGTTGTTATTTTCTTGTCACAATAGTTCCAAAAACCAAGTTTCATCGAAATCGGCCCAAAAACAAAAAAGTTGGCCGCCATCTTGGATTTTTAGGTTTTTAAAAATTGCATTGATATTTTCTTGTCAAAATAGTTCCGAAAACCAAGTTTCATCGAAATCGGCCCAAAAACAAAAAAGTTGGCCGCCATCTTGGAGTTTTAGTGTTTTAAAAATTGCGTTGTTATTTTCTTGTCAAAATAGTTCCAAAAACCGAGTTTCATCGAAATCGGCCCAAAAACAAAAAAGTTGGCCGCCATCTTGGAGTTTTAGTTTTTTAAAAATTGCGTTGTTATTTTCTTGTCAAAATAGTTCCAAAAACCGAGTTTCATCGAAATCGGCCCAAAAACAAAAAAGTTGGCCGCCATCTTGGAATTTTTAAATTTTCAACATTGCGTTGTTATTTTCATGTTGAAATAGTACCAAAAACCGAGTTTCATCGAAATAGGCGCACAAACATGAATTTGATTATTATTATTAATTTTACCGTCTCGCCTGCGACCTCTAGCCATTTCAATAGAACAATTTTGTTTTTTTGGAAATCTGAAATGGTGCAGTATTTATGGTCACACTAGTTTTGTAAAGTAACATTTCCTATAGATTGAAATTCTTAAATTGAAATTCGGCGCCAAGGTCAAAATCGGAGTTGCCAAGATTGACACTTCTATTTATTACCACCTCACCGATGATAGCTGATTAGCATTATTTTAGATATCTAATTAAATCAAAAGAGTAAGTTCTGTTTTATATTACAATTATTATGTGTCATTCTAAATTAATATTTAAATAGTATATATCCGACTTCCCATTCCGAATCCATAATTTTGATACACTACTTGATTGGTAACGTACATATTTTTAGTCCTACTATCGTGGTATTATTGTTTAGTAATGGCAATTGTGCGAACGAGACACCGACCTCCACCTGGTGTTGTCTCATTCACACAGTAGTGCCTTCAGTCAATGTCGTCGATAGAATTTCAACTCTATGACAAAAACAATAAAGTTGAATTTCTTTTAAACGATAAGTGAAAATTTTTGTAGAGTACTCACTCCCAATTACTTATAAACCTCCTTGTGCGTGACATACCGCCATGTTGCGGAAATATTTAGAGCCAAAGGACATGGATGGTTTTTCCAAAGGCCGCGGTCCATCAAGTCCATCTGCTACGAAATTTCTACTGCTTATTGTGTATATTATTGTGGATTATTTGACAAAAAACTAGAATATAAAGTACTCCCGTTCTTCTGAAATAATTATTTGTTAATTAAAAATAAAATAAAATAATCGAGTTGGCAACACACAGAAGTACGACGAAATGCACTCATGGGTGGATTCCAACAGGCTAATCGCTAGGTCATCGATCGCCATAGAGTGGATTTTAACTATGGAAAGTACAATATTTTAAACCTTTCCACTGACGCGCGCGGTTCAACCATGCGTTTTAAACGCAAAGCTGTCGCAAAACGCCACGTGATTCCGCTTGGAACATCCGTTCCAGTACGTTGCGGAATTGCGCGAATTACTCGTATTGTTCTAGTTTATAAACTATTTACTTTAAGAATGTGTATTAAAATACCTTTAAAACAGTATATCATTTGTACATAGTCTCAGGCCTCGAATACACCTACAAGAACTTCTGCGAGAACTTACACTGACAGCCTGTCACACAGTAGCATGTGAACGCTGCTATTAGTCAACACCTGTAAGCTACTGTCTGACAGGCTGTGGGACACTTCTTGCAGAAGTTTTCTTGCAGGTGGAAACCCGGCCTAAAAACAACGACCTGCGACAAATCGATGAGGAAATCGGAACGAGTCTGCGACAGATTGGTGGAAGAAAATCGTTGTTATTTCTAAATAAAATACTTTTTTAATATTTTTATTGTTTAATTTCAATGAGGATACCTGGGGCCGTACCGGCTAACGAATCGAGCTTCGAAAAGTCTGCCGGGTTTCAAATTAAAACAGATAAATCGAGCCCCAATTGGGCGAAAATTGTGAACCCCATTTCATGATGTCACACGAACATCGTTATCTTCCAAATTACGTCAACAGAAACTACAAGACGAAATTCCTTACTTTGATTTTTCAGTTCTAAGTTGAAACCGATTCAGATTTTTCGATAATCGATTCGTTAGCCGGTACGGCCCCTGGGGGGTAATTACGTAACTTTGTTGCAATCAACTCTGACAGAAATCGCAGATTGATTGCTGCTTTAGTATGAACCAATATGATAACTATCTTACTTCAAGCGGCAATGTGACTCCTCTTTCAATCGATTTCAATCGAGAATGTTAGCAATAGCAACAGACTAACGTAATTTACGTACAGGTAAATAAAATCCATGGTAAAAATGTACTTCACGTACGATACGTACGATGACTCAGCGATTATTCCGTCAGAATGCACCGTTATGACATTGACAGTTGATTGATTAGACAACATTTCATTCATAATTTTCACAGATTAAGGCCGGCCACACACAGACGTAATCACGTAACGGAATTCCGAACCTAATTTCGACAATGTATGAAGATTCCGTACGGAAAAAACACGTTTGTGTGTGGCAGCCCATAGATTTTGTATGCAGCTGCTGCGTTCGGAATCACGTACGTACGGAATTCCGTTGCGTGATTCCGTCTGTGTGTGGCCGGCCTTAATGTGAATGTGACAAGCAAGAGCATGATTATCATTAATTATTTTTATTTTATCAATTTATTTTTTGTAATTTAGCTTAAAAATAAGGCAGATTCCCCCTTATAAAAATAATAATATACGTGGAATGTTATAAATAAATGATACACCCATTTTTAATGGTGCGTTCGTAATGTGTTTAGCTCTCTTTACATTTAATTATTTTTATGGTTTTAAATTAATCGGGAGTAAAAAAAAAATTGGAAAAAATTGGTAATGTTAACTTATTAAATAAGCTTTCAGATGAGATAACTTTCGTAAGAGATGGGTGCCAAGTACCGTTTTTCAACCGTCTCCTTTATTCCTTTTTAATTATTTTTAAAAGTAATTAACTATAACAATATTTGAAAGGATCTGATTAATTAATAATAATAAATATTGATATTTTAAAAATAATTAGTGGCGCGATTATCACAAAGGTAAATAAATATTTGTGATTAGCGCCATGGCAGATTTAAAGAACTTCAGACAGTATTTATGTGACCAAAATTACTTTTTATTTTAATAACTCGATTGGTTACTTAAATAATAATGTAATTATGGAAAATAATGAAAGTAATTTATACAGTAACCTAACAATTAGTTTTGTTATATCTCAAACGAATTTTGCAGCGTTTTCGTAGGAAGTTCCCAGTAAGGCTGCTTGACTTTTTCGGACACTTCCAACAAATCGTTATATTTCAACCAATTTACACAACACTTTGACAAATTATATTCGTAAACCTTCTTTGTCGGTAAAATATACGTTATAATATACATTATCACCAAATTTCAAGTTTATAGGTTATAGGTCAATTAGAAGTTGAAACTATAACCGCGCCTACCATTGTTCAACCTCGATGATTGATTACATACTTTAATGACTATTTTTTTTATTATCAATTACAAATGTAGAGTTTTCAGATTTTTCCCTGTATGTGTAATGTAAGACGTTAGACGATATTACTTGCCAAATTTTATAGTTCTAGGTCAACGGGAAATACCCTATGAATTTTGATTCCTTTGAGAGTATCAAAAATGTGTTTTTTGCGGCATAAACAGCAGTATCTTTTTTTTTACGTTAACAAAGATTAGAAGCTTGATTTTTTCACAGCTTCAAGGGACCGTAGACCTTAGTATGTGGTTTAAATTTCAACTCGATACCTCCACGCGTTCCTGAGATAAAGGGTCTTGACAGACAGACAGACGGACGGACAGACAGACGGACAACAAAGTGATCCTATAAGGGTTCCGTTTTTAGGGTTCCGTACCAAAATGGTAAAAAAGGAACCCTTATGGTGTGACTCAGTCTGTCTGTCTGTCTGTCACAGCTGGATATCTCGAGAACTACTAATGGTATCAACTTGAAATTTGGAATAGTTTAAGATGACATTTGCCCAACTATTTTGCAAATAAGAAAGAAATAAAAAAATATATTTTTTTTACAACAGGGACTGAAAAGGGGTCTTAAAAATTTAAAGTGAGGACTAGGGCACGTGGTATCATATGAAAGAGCGCTGTTTGCACATTTTAAAACATTTTTTCCTTTTTTCTTAGGCCGCATAGTTTTCGACTTATGATGAAAAATGTAAAAAAAAATACCGTTCCCCCCCCCCCCCCTTATCTCCGAAGTTTGCAAAGAGAAAAATCTGAAATAATTCTATGTGATAGTAGTTTATGTAAAGATTACAGGAAAAATAAAACGATGTCTCAATATAACACACTTTTTAAGAAATTCAAAAAACAAACAAATTTTTTTTAGTTTTTAACCGACTTCAAAAAAAGGAGGAGGTTCTCAAGTCGTCGGTATTTTTTTTTTTTATTTTTTTTTTTATGTATGTTTTACCATAACTTCGTCAGTTGTTAACCGATTTATACAGTTCTTTTTTTATCTTAAAGAAAATAGTTTGTGTGTGGTCCCATAAAAAAATTACAGAGATCTGGCTGGTAGTTTTTTCATAATCCTGAAAAATGACAATTATTTAGCTTGCCATCACACGTGTTTTTACGGATTTTCGAACATAACATCTTTGTTTATGTACCGATTTAGATGATTCTTTTTTTGTTTGAAAGGGTATACTTCAAGAGTGGTCACATTTTAATTTCATCGGTATTGGACTTTGAACTTCGAAGATACACAAGAGAACTCCTCAAATTCAAATAGTATATTGTTAGATTTTGTTTAATTATGAGTTTAGTATGAATAACTGTATAGATTCTAAATATTTTCTGAAATTTAATTTACAAAGAATTCATTTGAATTTGTTAAAAGTTGTGAAACGAACATCCCTGTTACCAAATGTTTTACTTCCGGTTGGCGAGTGGCTCCACTAGGGTATTTGCCCGTAATGGCGGACAGGCTTGGCGTCGGTCGGCAGTATCGTTTGGACCGTTTTTGAGGATAGATGTTCTTGTTACTAATGTTACTGTTCAAGAAATAAATAATAATTCTTTGAAATATTAAACGTTGTTTGCTTTATCTTCGCCTGATTTTTATATCAGAAGTGAGATAAAGTCAAACGCCCACAAAACAGGGCTTTGGAGTAATAGTTTTATAGATAACGTAAAGCGGACTCGGTCAAAGACGAAAAGTGACAGCTATAATATCTAATAATTATTATTAATATTTATTTTTTTTATTTGCTATCGAGCGCGGCTGAGCGACGACCACAGGTGAATATACGCGACGACTATGGTCACCCTTTGCATCTCGTCCACGTCGTACACGAGCAAGTGGTAAAAGGCGGAGGGAGGCCAAGATTACGCATCTCATCGGCAGAATCAATCACAATTCACAGGCCAGTACAAGTGCTTTATATATTTTTTTTCCCTTTTCTGCATAAAAAAAAGTGTAAGATTTGTTTTTTTTTCCGTGTTAGACTTCTCGGAAGGAATTAATTAATTTTGAAATGCTGTTCTTGCTTAATTAAATGACAATAGCGTAAACCATTGTAATAAAAACATTAAAAAAACAACAATTTAACAAAAATTGTTAACATTTTTTCCCCTTCTCGTTATTACGTTCATCTTATATTAGCAATAGCTTATGATTTACATTCCGGTTTGTGTGCATTCAATATGATGTATATTGTAATTTTATTTTCCTGGCGATTTTTCTATACTTTAAAATCTCCTATTCCACATGCAGTGGATACTATGAATATTCTGTTAATGATAAATAATAATATTTTTATCTCAAATTACTTATATATCAGTAACCTTGAAGTCTTATAACTGGATTTTTTTTGGATGTGCTAAAAGTAACTTGTTTATTTCTAAAGGAATCATTTTATTGATTATAATAATATAACTTAGGTATAATAGAATCAGAATGTGTTTAGAAAGAATAACATTTATTTATAATATTACTAACTTTATAAATGAAATATAAAACAATATACTATCCATTATTGTCTAATTTGCAATTGCAATAACTAAAAACTCTTTTTATCGGATAATGATTCTGCGCGGTGATGGCTTTTTCAGATCTTAAAAAAAAAACAAGATTGATGCTGCAACAGAACTGCTGGTTGATCGTGGTCGCAGACAGAGCACAATCGTCGTGGTGCGGAGTT
The DNA here is from genome assembly GCA_943789525.1 of Agriphila geniculea. Lineage (NCBI taxonomy): Eukaryota > Metazoa > Arthropoda > Insecta > Lepidoptera > Crambidae > Agriphila > Agriphila geniculea. The sequence continues at coordinate 17,842,185 of OX038890.1, forward strand.
GCCTGCTGCGGCGATAGCGCCCACGCGGAGCGCAGTAACAGCGGGCGCACGGTGCGCCACCAGCGCCACAGCAGCGAGCGCGTGAGGCGCCGCAGCAGGGTGGCAGCGGCCACGCGGGGCACGGCAGCAGCGAGCGCGTGGGGCGCCGCGACAAGCTGGCAGTGAAGGCGCGGGGCGCACCAGATCAGCGAGCAGCGTATGGTGAGGTAAAGTGAGTGCAGTGTAAATCGTGAGTACTTTGAACTTTATTTTATGGATAGGAATAACTGAGTTAATCTTAAAATCGTGCAATTAAAACTTTTTTTTTTAGTATATGGTCTTATTAAGATTTGGGGTTATGATACTTAAGAAAAATGTTGTTACCTAATTGTAATTGTAGCTTGTATTTTTTTATGTATTTGACTTAATTTGTTTTTATTTTTTTTTAAACTGAAATGTTATATGTATGAACTTGAGCAGCCCCTGAAAGTTTATATTTTTAATGGCTTTAATGCAGCATTAAGTTAAAGTTTTATAGAATAAGTTTTGTTTTCCAATATTTATTGCCAAGTTATTTTTTTTATATTAGCCAATTTTATATAAAATTCATTGAAACATTTATATCAATAATATGTTTATTCAAGTTTTTTTTATCACATGTTACAATAACAGAAATGTCATCAGGAAATAAAGTTCAGCGATGCCTTGTCAAATGAGGAATACATTTGTGTAGACTGGGAAAAGAGGCCCTAATTATGCTCCCTTGTGGGACTCCAATTTCGTTCCCCTAAACCCTTTTTTTAAGTCAAGTATAAGTATTTCAACAGCTTGCATCATGATGCACAGATTTTTTTTATCCAACTTAGTGCTGGGCTTCTGATTCCATAATGTTCCAGATATCCTTTTTAGTAGTAGTTGCTGTAAACTTACTGATAAGGTTATTTGGAAGGTTATTTTGTTCTTTGGGAATCCAAATTGGTCTCTATTCAAAATACTTTATTTCCATAATTTTCAAATAACGCTATTAGTTTATTTAACATTACTTTTCATATATTTTTGAAAGAATTGATATCCAAGTACCTAATTGATATTACGATTATTTATACATATAATGTTATTCTTATCCTTTTTTATACAATGGCTTTACCAATGAAAAGCTCGAGCCTCTCAGGAAAGGTTCCATTTGTTTATCAGAAAAGCTAGTACTGGAGCTATTTCTCATGACATAATAACCTTCGTGCAGATATGGCTATAACTCTCCGAATTCATGTTATACGGGGATTTGTTTTGATCTTATAATAGTATTCGTCGATTCGTTGACTAGGAGTCGGATAGATCGGATTGCTTTAAATGACCTTAGATAATTCATAAAATGCAAGATTTAAATTATTTAAATACAGCATACGACTTGGTTGTCATATTTATAAAGTAGTCATTGAATGCGTTTGCAATTATTTTTATGGGACATTAATACATTCAATACTTTCTACATAAATATTTATTCGTACTCTGATTTAGTATTTGTCTCAAATAGCTAGTTTTATTCCAAGCATTTATCTTTACAGATATATACATTTTTTATGTATTTTTGGTTTGATATCTTTTTTCTGCTCGTGATATACGTACCTATTTTTAATAATTTGGAATAATTTGGGTGTAGTTCGTTTTTTTTTTGGCAAGTTTTTTTTAGTGTCGTGAGTTAGTCTTAGGATGTTATTTAAATCTTTAATAAGTTTATAAGTTTTTCTTCGTTTGTATTAGTTTCATTGTAAATCTCTAGAAAAGCAAGGCTCAGGTGTTCTTTTTTTTAGACTTTAAATTTCTTTAAAGTTCTTTGTAAAATCTTTAGTGGGTATGTATTCTGTTAAAATGGCGTAGTTTTTGTTTCTTTTCTTGATTAAAAGCTTATTGCCTGGTCAGCCACGATGGGAAGATGGGCTATGATGACCGGCGGCTAAATGTATGGTCAATGCTCGATGGGCCCTCGGTGCGTTTGGTTAGGTGTTGCGCTAGATTATAATTATAGTCTAGGAGGTGTTTAGTCATATTATTTTCTAGGTAGAGTGTTAATATTTATTTCCTCTACAGTAATAGTACTTGTGTAAATTATTTGTTTAATGCTGGTCTAATCACTCTAAAAATGAATCAAAATTAAGTTTATTTGTAACTGTAGAGCTGTGATATACGCTAATGACTATATTGCACAATGGAATTAAAATAGGGCAACATTAAAAGTGAAAGTTCACTAAAAAGTCGTCAAAATGCTTATTTTTAGTTTAGTCAGTGTTACCTCTTTTTGGAAGACAAACCTTGAATGTTTTGGTATAGTATTACAAAGTTATTTTTATTTCAGAACAAATTTAATCAGGGATTATTTCCGGTGTTATTTTTTTTGTGACAAGTTTACACCTAGATCAATAGTATGGTAATGTATCTTTCTTATAATCGGCTGTATTAGCCATTGTATTGGACAAATAACTTTATCAGATTTAATAATTTGCAATGTTATTTTTTTTTTTTTACATTTAACATTTCACATATTTCAGGCAAATGAGTTTCTTATTTATTTTAAGGAATTTTACACAGATCTAAGTCTGTGTAATTTTATTTTGTAGAGATGTAATAATTTTATTGTTGGACAAGTTATTCTATTATATCAATAAAAGTGTCGTTATTATATGCCAGATAAACCTAAATAATATGATATATATACTTCACAAGTGAATTGATATAAGAGTTAAATTTGAAATGAAAATAGTAATTTATCATACTTGATTACGTCGTAGCTTGCATGTTTTTGTTCCGGCGTTGTACACATTTCATTTGGCCCTCTGGTTTCGTTAGTGTTTTGTAAGAAGTGTCCAAAATGATACATGTAGATTGTTCTTCGTACTTTTGTGTCATAAATTATTTGGACTTGATTAAAAATTTTGTTTTAAGGTTTTCTTCTGTCGCGTGTTTTGTAATTTTTTTTTGTAGGTTCATATATACATATTATTGATTTCAATTTCTGCTATTAGTATTCTTTTTTCTAAGTTCTTTGTTTTGTTTCCAATAATTATATTATTTGCTCAGTGTTTATATTTTTTAAGTTGGGCAGCTGCTGTCTGCTGTTTTGCAAAATCAGCATAATATTTGCATATTCGTCATCTGACAAAAATTTGAAAGACTTCAGCTATATTCATTTTAAAGATTTATTTTCTCTCATTATGTTTTTGTAATAGGTATTGATCGCATTTTCGATTACATATTTTTATTACCATTTGTCTTGTTTGTCACTAAACACAATCTCTATTCCAAAGCATTTGCGCAAACACTATGGTACCTATATTTTTTATACGCTCGTAATATAATAATATATAATAATTAATATATAATAAATATACTTTTCTATGATACTATCATAGCATTTATATTTTATCTCGCGGCTTATGTAATTCAAATGTGTAAAAGCTCTTAATTTCCAAGTTTATCCGGATAACACTTATTTTTCTTTTTCCTAGCAAAGCATTCCTTATCTTCTTGATCAATAATACCATTACTTATGTTTTTATTTTTATGAACCGCACATTTTGTCGTTTTGTAGTTATAAACATTTTTTTTTTGTTGTTGATGTTATGTCTATAATTAGTCACTAAGACGATGTTTTGTATGTAATTGCGATTTTTCTCGGTGGCAAATGACAACAAAAATAGAAAGAACTAAAGAGCTCTCAGTCATAAATTGTAGTATTACTATGGAGTCTATTACTACTATTGTAGTATGCATTTAATACACTTTATTGTTATAGTTTGGTCTATGTAAATGTAAATACAATTCTTCACATTTAACACTAAGGAAGATGTCCCCTTTGTTTTTATATGTGTACCTCTGAAAAAAGAAAACTTATGGAAGTGGTATAAACTGCAAAACAAAGCATTCGTAACGTCAGGCGCGTGCCGTGTCCGCCATATTTTGTTGCGTTTACATGTCACAATTTCGACTCTATGATGTTTACATAAGGTGTATCTACACTAAGCCAAGCCGCCATGTTTAGTTGCGTTTAAATGGAGAACAATGAAGGAGGCATCCACGCTTTTTTCGTAGTATGACAGGTCCTTGTTATTCCTCCGTCATTGATGTGTACCTATTATTATTTACACTTATGAATTGAAAAGAGTTTTTGTTTAATTTTTGTTATGAACAAAATAATTTAGTCATTAGTAGAAGATAATTTATGGTTTTGATACATCTATTCTGCCCTCATAAGCCAAAAAGCGGTATCTCAAAAAAATCCTATTTTCTGATTTTTGTTGTATCGGATATCTTAATCAATTATCTATCTGATGGAGTAAGCCAAATAGCGTTATCTCTTCTAAAACATGTAGAAAATCCATTTAGAAAATATTGCATATCTCAATTCTACATGAAATTACTAAGAGACTTAGGGGTATACCAAAATTTTGAATGCGAATGGCCGTAAAAAAATATTTCTAAGGCATTTGGCGGCATTTGCGTACACGGGTAGTTTTTTTTTCAGCGCAGTGTTTGATATTTTTTCCTATTGCTAAGGATATACCTACTATCCTACTAAATATATAAATGGGAAAGTTACGATGTTTGGATGTTTGTTACTCAATGACGCAAAAACAGCTAAACGGATTTGAATGAAATTTGGTACACAGGTAGTTTATAGCCTGGGTTATAATAACATAGGATATTTTTTATCTCCGTCAAAGCTTAAGGACATTTCGAATGTCCACGCGGACAAAGTCACGAGCGGAAGCTAGTAAGTCTATAATCACCAGCATTGTTGCAAACAAAAAAAAGTACTTCTACCCCTCAGAAGAAAATCATTTCTAATGGTATTTCACAGGCCAAGAAGAGTAATATTTTGAAATCCCTTCAAAGTATTATGCCAAGAAACCGATTTTTCTTTTTGAGGGAGGTGTTTTCTGAGTGATATAAAATATAGTTGCGTAGACCAAACATTTATAATTTTGTGCTTGATTTGTCCTAAATATAATAAAATTATTGAAAAATGCATTTACTTTTAGTTTTACTTTTATTATTTTAGATTTTCGGCAAAAATGTATATGAGAATATTTGTATGGAAATTTCTATACAAACACTAAAGCCGACAGCAGTAACTCACTTTCGAAAGCAAAGTAATTTGAAGGAAAATGACGGTATCTCAAATAAAAAGCAAAAATATATAGTTTTCCAATATTTTATTGTATCAATACTAAATATGGCTTCAAATATTTATAAACAAGTTATAATAATCCATAAAAGATTTTCCTAAGTTGATGCGAAAATGAAAAAGACAAAACATAGATTTTCTCGGAAGTCACTTTTGTTGAGTTAACGCTTTTTGGCTTATGAGGGCAGTATTAAGAGTAAAGTATGCTGTATAGATTAAGTATAATAAATAACGATTGATGAGTTAACATTAAGAATTCGATGGTTGATTGTCATTGTTCTCAGATCCATTGACTCTCAACCTGGAAATCCATTCTTGGTAATCAGTGGGTTGAGCGACCCACGATCATGAAGAAAGGATCCTATCTGTGAAAGGGTTTTAGTACACATTGTTGATTAATGATTAAACTGTGAAAGGGTAGTAGTATCCAATTATTGATAAATGCTAAGCTGTGAAAGAGTAGGAGTACCTATATTGTAGATGAATGCTAAAAGGGTGAGTTGCTTGTCAATGTTGACAGATCCATTGACTCTCAACCTTAAAATCTTGTCTTGGTGATTAGTGTTCATAGGTTCACTATCACAAAGAGAAGATCAAGTAGTGATGGAACAGTGTTGATAGATCCACTGGAGATTGATAAATGCTAAAAAAAAGAAGTATGAATTTATTGTCAATGTTGATAGATCCATTGACTTTAAATCGGAAAATCTTGTCTTGGTGATAAGTGTTGATAGATCCACTATCACAAAGAGAAGATCAAATGTTGGTTGAGCAGTGTTGATAGATCCACTGATAATTGATTAATCTTAAAAAAAGAAGAATGGAATTGATTGTCAATGTTGATAGATCCATTGACTTTCAATCAGAAAATCTTGTCTTGGTGATTAGTGTTGATAGATCCACTATCACAAAGAGAAGATCAAGCGTTGGTTGAACAGTGTTGATAGATCCACTGATAATTGATTGATGTTAAAAAAAAAGAAGAATGGAATTGATTATCAATGTTGATAGATCCATTGATTCTCAATCGGAAAATCTTGTCTTGGTGATTAGTGTTGATAGATCCACTATCACAAAGAGAAGATCTTTTGACAGGGCTGATAGATCGAAAGCGAAAGGTACTAGAGAAGATCGAGCAATGACGGATTTAAGAAGAAAGAAGCGTACGGGTCAAGGATGGTGTCCAGGGTATAGCCCGGCCCAGTAGCAGCGGAGTCCAGGGAATATCCCGGCCCACGGAGTCCAGGGTATAGCCCGGCCCAGTTCCTGTGCTGTTCTGCAAGATGGTTCATGTCTCCAAAAGAAGATAGATTCGCAGAAGATTTTGAGTTGTTATTGTTCAAAGTTTGATGACAAACTTAGCGCCGGGAAAGGCCGAATGTTAGATTTTCTTCAATTAAGGGTCTATTATGGATAACTATACTAAGTTTTTATGGTTCAAAGTTTGAGGACAAACTTAGTGTCAGGAAAGGCCGAATGTTAGATTTTCTTTAATTATGAGTTTAGTATGAATAACTGTATAGATTCTAAATATTTTCTGAAATTTAATTTACAAAGAATTCATTTGAATTTGTTAAAAGTTGTGAAACGAACATCCCTGTTACCAAATGTTTTACTTCCGGTTGGCGAGTGGCTCCACTAGGGTATTTGCCCGTAATGGCGGACAGGCTTGGCGTCGGTCGGCAGTATCGTTTGGACCGTTTTTGAGGATAGATGTTCTTGTTACTAATGTTACTGTTCAAGAAATAAATAATAATTCTTTGAAATATTAAACGTTGTTTGCTTTATCTTCGCCTGATTTTTATAATATGTAAAGTGATTTGGATTTTGGTAGGTTTATGACAATCCAAAACAAACCAAACGTCTGCAATGCAAGGTTCTGGACTAGACTTGGACTACGAAGACACAATGGAACTCCTCAAAAACAAACAGCGTAAATTAGGAATTTGAGTTCTGGGCATTTTACCATTGAAAATATTTTATAAAGTTAAAAAATATTTACATGCTTACATACCTGCCACTAAAAAGTTGAAAATAAAAAACTTTTTTAACAAAAAAGAAAAACCTCTGTACCGGACCACCACCGTAATGACGAATGACGAATGACGATTGGTGGTATGGCCCGTTTGTGTACGTAGCAACGAAACGATGAGGGTTCCAGATAAGCGAATGGTCCAAGAAATAAAACTCTTCTTAGTTGTTAAGTCGGAGACGGCTGCGTATCGAATGCGTGCCGCAGCGAGTTGGCGCCGCTTTATATATACTTTTGCCCCGCCCACTACTAGCGCTATCGCGCGTAGGACAATTGCGCGCGTTCTCTAATCGAATTCTGTTTGGGCGAGGCAATTTTCTACATGAAACGAACCAAACTGCTAAACTTTATTTATCAAACTTATTTACAAACAATATACAAACAATAATAAAACGATACACAAACGAGAACTTAAAACTATAACGAAGTACAAAACGAAATGCGAAATAATACGAACGAAATACGAAGCGAATACAAACAAATAAATACCTAAGCCTACCTAATTATCAAAGGTAATAAAAGAACAAAAAATAAAGCATTTATTTACAACAACATTATCTTATCTATAACTATCTATTTACAATCTGTCGTTTTGTCCCGCACATATCTCCCGCCGTACGGACGCCGCGGTGTCCGTAGTAGTCTCCGGTGCGGGCACGTCAGTCGGAGGTAGCACGACGATCTTCTTGGTCGGTCGCCGGAGCACGCCGTTGCGCGTTCGCACGTCCACCACGCGCGTTGTGCCGTCGGGGCCCGGGTGTAAGGCGGTTACGATGCCCCGGGGCCATATGTTGCGGGGTAGGTTGCCGTCGGCGATGAGCACGATGTCGCCGATAGCGAGCGGCTTCCCGCGTCCATGGGGCTCCCGCCGGTGTTGCAGCTCAGGCAGGTATTCGCGCACCCAGCGCGCCCAGAAGTGGTCAGCGAGGCGCTGCGCGCGGCGCCAGTCGGCTTTGCTGCTCAGGTCGGTGTCGGTGAACGTGCCAGATGGTGGCGTGCGCGTTGAGCCCCCGATGAGGAAGTGGTTCGGTGTCAGCGCCTCCTCGTCAGCCGGGTTCACGGAGACGTGAGTGAGCGGACGGCTGTTCACGATGTATTCAGCTTCAGCCAGGAGGGTGTGGAGACATTCTTCATGAGGGTGCCGCTCGTGCAGCACGCGTTGCAGGACGGTTTTGACGGATTTGACGAGACGTTCCCAGCATCCGCCCATGAACGGGCTAGACGGGCAGATGAAGCGCCATCGTATTGCGCGCTTCGCTGATTCTTCTTGTAGCGCCTCCCGGAGCTCCTTGTCGGCACCGTGCATGTTGGTGCCGTTGTCCGAGTAGATTTCGGCGGGGCAGCCGCGCCGCGCGATGAAGCGGCGCAGCGCCATCACCGCGGAGTCGCTGCTCAGGCTGGCTGCGATTTCTAGGTGTAGCGCCCTCGTCGTCAGGCACGTGAAGAGGGCCACGTAGCGCTTCTCGTGGCGGCGCCCGACGGTGACAGTTAGAGGCCCGAAATAGTCGAGGCCGACGAAGGTGAATGCCCTTTGGTGGTGTCCCAATCGATTGTACGGATGATCGCCGGTAGGGGGCGCGGCGGGTCGCGCTCTTCGGATCCGGCAGGGCAGGCAGCTGTTGACGATTTGCTTGACGGTCGGTCGGAGGCGCAGCACCCAATGTTGTTGACGAACTTCGTTTACCACCGCCTCGGTGCTGCTGTGGGCTAGTTGACGATGAACCCACGCGATGTACAGCTTGGTGAACGGGTGATCGCCGTCGATGACGCTCGGCTCCTTTTGTGATGTCGGGACGTCGGCGGCGGCGGTGATTCTTGATTTCAGGCGGAGTGTTTGCGCGTCGTCGATGTACACGGCCAGCGGTTTCAGTCGGCTGTCGGCCGGCAGCGGTCGGTTGGCGCGCAGTGCTGCGATTTCGGCCGGGAACGATTGTTGTTGTGAATTGCGTATCCACAGCTGTTCGGCTCGTCGCGTGTAATCTGCGTCCAGTTCGATGAAGGTGGGCGTGGCACCGGGCGTGCGACACGGAGCGGTGGGCGTGGCTTTCTTCTTACTGCTTGTAGTCGCTAGATGGCGCCATTGCGGATCTTTTTCAGGCCGATGTTTCGTTCGCTTGTAGTTGACTTGGTGTTTCGCTGTCTTGACGAGGTCGATGAACTGTAGAACGCGCGCCGTTGTTCGTATGAGGCGCAGCCACGATGAAAAACGTTCTATCTTCGGTAATGCTTCGAATAACGAGTTGTTTGCGATCGATGTGACGATAGCGTGCACCTTTTCTTCGCCGGTGTTTGTTTCGATTTTGCTCGCTTTTTCTTGTGGCCACGCGTCCTCTTCTTGATATAGGAAGGCGGGACCGATGAACCATCGATGCGTAGCGGCGAAGTTGGGTGGGACGTTGCGTGTGGCGTCGTCGGCGACGTTCTGTTGGCTCGGTACCCAGTGCCATTGAGTAACTGTCGTTTCTTCTTCGATTTCAGCCACTCGGTGGGCGACGTAGGGTTTGAAGGCGCGCGGTCCCGCGCGCAGCCAGGCGAGTACGGTCTTTGAATCGCTCCAGTAGTATTTGCGGCTCGGTGTGACTTGATATTCTTCGATGATTGTTCTGCCCAGGCGGCTTCCCAGCACCGCGGATTGCAGCTCCAATCTTGGTATTGAGGTGACTTTGAGCGGGGCCACCTTGGCTTTAGCTGCCGCCAGCGACACGTGGATGCTTCCATCATGGGATACGACGCGCCAGTAGGCAGCTGCGGCGTACGATGATTCGCTGGCGTCGACGAAAACGTGCAGCTGTCGGTCCACGGCGTCGGTCAGGTGTGGGTGGCAGCGGGGAAGGTTCACCTCTTCAAGCTTCTTCAGGTCGATGATCCATTGATGCCAGCGTTCTTGGAGTGATTCGTGCAGCGGTTCATCCCAGTCAGTGCCCGTCCGCCAGGTATCTTGCAGCAGTCGCTTCGCTTGTATAGTGATGGGCGAGGCGAATCCCAGCGGGTCGAACAACGACATCACTGTCGTCAGGGCTTCTCGCTTGGTCGGAGTTCGTTGGCCGTCGATGATGTCGGGTGACGTGCGCGCGAAGTTGAGATTGAAGCCAAGCGTGTCGGTCTCGGGCCGCCACGTGAGGCCGAGTACCTTTTCTTCTTTGACGTCGGCGAGTGTGACGTCACTGCGTGTCGGTTGCGGCCGTTGCTCGGTAGAGGTCGCTTCGATGATTTCCGCTCGGTTCGATGCCCATTTGCATAGGTTGAAATTGGCTTCTCGGTGGATGCGTTGCACGTCGGTAGCGGTCTGGACGGCTTCTTCTACGGTGGGGAAACTCTGGAGGTAGTCGTCCATGTAGTGATGTTTCACGATTGCTTCGGCTGCCTCGGGGTATTTTTCACGATGTTTCTCGGCGTTGTGGTTTTTGACGAATAACGCGATGCACGGTGAACAGGCGGCGCCGAAGATGACTGACTTCATGCGATATTCTTGCGGGGGTCCCTCCCGCCGGTGATTGCGCCACAGGAAGCGAAGCGCGTCGCGGTCTTCAGTTTTGATGCCGATGCGCAGGAACATTTCTTCTATGTCGGCGGCCACCGCCACCGGATGCTGTCTGAATCGCATGAGCACCCCTGGTAGCGACTGTAGCAGGTCGGGGCCGCTTAGCAGGTGGTCATTGAGCGATGTGCCGGCGTAGCGGGCTGCGGCGTCGAAAACCACACGAACTTTTTCTGGCTTCGCTGGATGTAGCACGGCGAAATGAGGCAGGTACCATGTTCGGCCGGGCGTCGATTGCTTCGGTGCTTCCTCGGCGTAACCTTTTTCTATAAGCGCTTCGATATTTTTCTCGTATTTTTCTTGAAGTTGCGGTTCGCGATCGATTTTCTTCTCTGTGGCGATCATTCGTTTCAGTGCGCATTCGTAGTTGTTCGGCAGCGCTACGTCATTCTTCCACAGGAGCGATGTTTCGTAGCCCCCCTCCCCCCTCTCGACGGTGTTTTTCTCCAGCTGATGTAGCGCGAGCTCATCGGGGTCGGCTCGTGTCTTCCTTGGCTGGATGCAGAGTGATTCGAGAGAGAAGAAGTGCTTCATCTGGTCATCTATGCTGTCGACTGCTGGCTGGTCGGTCACGTGGGCGACGTAGTGTACTTGTCGACCGAGGCTTCGTGTCGTAGCTCCATGCAGCACCCAGCCCAGCGGCGTGAGAGAGGCCGCCGGCTGATTTTCATTGCCGCGTCGAACTTCCTCGGCGATTAGTAGTTGCCAGTTGTCTTGACCGATGAGTAGAGAGGGCTTCGCTTCTTCATAAGAAATGCATCTGTCGAGGTCCCGGAGGTGCGCGGCATTGATGACGTCAGTCTTCGAAATAGTTTGCGATGAAAGGTGCAAACGATCTATCGTTCTCGCTCGCACGTCGAAAGTCTTGCTGTTGTGGCCACGTAGCTGTAGTGTGACACGACGCGACGATATATCTTTCTCTTTCCCGGATACTGTTTCTATGGAGAGCGGGTCGGCGGGTCCGTCGGCGCCTATCTTCGATGCGATGTGAGCGTCGACCAATGTCACGGTGGACCCGTCGTCTAGGAGAGCGTGCGTGTCTATGTGGCCCGTAGCGCCGGAGATTCGAACTGGAACGATCTTCAGGTACGTGCTTGAGATGTGTTTCGTTGTGTGCGCGACTGTTTCTGTCTCGCTCTTTTCTTCGGTGTTCGGAGCTTGCTTCGGTTCGTAGTGCAGCATGCGATGATGTGTCTTGATGCATCCGTTTTCATTGCAGCTCTTCGTTTTGCAGCGATGTGAAAATGATTTGTGTCCCAGGCAGCGAAAGCAGAGCCTCTTCTCTTTAGCTAGCTCCCATCTTCCGTTGCTGTCGGCATTCTTGAACACGTTGCACTCGTAGGCGGGATGCGACGATTGTTCGCACATAATGCATGCGGCTGGCTTCTTATTTTCAAACGATTTCTTCTCGATGGTGGCATTAGCTCGGTGGATCGGACGCTGGCGCGGTGGCGGTGGTGTATCTTCAGACAGGATGTTCTCAGGTGGTGCGAATTCTCGGCAGCTTTCGGCTTCTTCGATGATGAAATTCTTGAACATGTCGAGATTTGCTTTCTTGTCCGTCTTCTTGCGGTAATCGTACCACCGGTACCGCAGCGCCGGCGTTAGCTTTTCCACGAGGCCCTTGAGTATCTTCGGATGATGGCAGTAATTCTCTTCCCCCAGAGCGTAGAGTACCGCAACGGTGTTCTGAATTTTGTTCGCAAACGCGCATACGTCTTTTGCTGCGTCGGTGGGCCGCTGAATGTTTTCTAACTTCTCGTACTCCAGCTGCGCGATGGTGTGCGGTCGTCCGAAGCGGTTCTCCAGCGCGCGCATGATTTCTTCTGGTTTGGCGGCCACGATGAGGAGGCTGTTGACTTCTTCCTTGGCGCGTCCCTTCAGCGCCCGTCGCAGTCTGGCTGTGTTCTCCCTTGCGCTGCCATGCGGTGAGAGGTCTTCGTATGCCATTTTGAAATTGAGCCATTCCGTGTGCGCCCCGTTGAATGTCGGCAGGTCTGCGCTCGGTAGCTGTCGTATCACCGGGGCAGGTGCGGTTCTTGGGGTTAGGGCTTGAGCGGCGGCCAGCAGTGCAGCGGTTAGCTCCGATACTTCGATTTTTTCGGATTTTGTCTTCTTTACTGGAGGCGTAGGTATTGGAGCTGATGTCGGAATCTTCTGAACTTCATCTTCTATACGCGGAGAATTCTTCACAGCGAGTGGTTCGACGGCGTCCATCCACTTTTCGACGCGGGCCCGTGAAGTCTCGACGGCGACGGTGTCTTGTTCGATATCTGACATTTCGGAATCTTCGGTCTCCTCGGCTTGGATTTTTTCTAACCGCGCCTCCGCCAATTCCAGCTTCTTTTTCGCTATATCTTCCTTTGCTTCCGCGATACGCTGCGCACGTAGAGTTTTCGATGTGGAGGCGCGCGACGTTTTCTTCGATTTTTCTTGCTCGATGGGCGGCATAGCCGGTGACTCGGGGGGGTCTTCATGAACGATTGGCCTGGCCGGCCCTTGCTCCCCCGAGGTGCTTGCTGCTTTCTGCTTCTCCGCTTCCTTTCTTGTTAGAACCATTTTCTTCTTTTATCCGGCACTCGGAGGACCAGCATGTACCGGACCACCACCGTAATGACGAATGACGAATGACGAATGACGATTGGTGGTATGGCCCGTTTGTGTACGTAGCAACGAAACGATGAGGGTTCCAGATAAGCGAATGGTCCAAGAAATAAAACTCTTCTTAGTTGTTAAGTCGGAGACGGCTGCGTATCGAATGCGTGCCGCAGCGAGTTGGCGCCGCTTTATATATACTTTTGCCCCGCCCACTACTAGCGCTATCGCGCGTAGGACAATTGCGCGCGTTCTCTAATCGAATTCTGTTTGGGCGAGGCAATTTTCTACATGAAACGAACCAAACTGCTAAACTTTATTTATCAAACTTATTTACAAACAATATACAAACAATAATAAAACGATACACAAACGAGAACTTAAAACTATAACGAAGTACAAAACGAAATGCGAAATAATACGAACGAAATACGAAGCGAATACAAACAAATAAATACCTAAGCCTACCTAATTATCAAAGGTAATAAAAGAACAAAAAATAAAGCATTTATTTACAACAACATTATCTTATCTATAACTATCTATTTACAATCTGTCGTTTTGTCCCGCACAACCTCCTTCAAAAAACCTGAAACAAAAACAGCTTCAAAATTAAATACCTCTAAAAAAGCGAGAAATAATATTCAAATCATTAGTTACGCATAACATTATTAATAAAACACGTCTAATGAAGTCGGGTGGGGCTTTCAGAAATATAAAAAAAAATTACTTGTCTTCCAGCCCCACCCGACTTCAATAGACGTGTTTTATTATTAATGTTATGCGTAACTAATGATTTGAATATTATTTCTCGCTTTTTTAGAGGTATTTAATTTTGAAGCTGTTTTTGTTTCAGGTTTTTTGAAGGAGGTTTTTCTTTTTTGTTAAAAAAGTTTTTAGGCAGTGTGATCAGGAAGGTTCAACGTCATAAGTAAGACGTAGTGTAACTTTTCAAACTATAGATAGATGAACGAAATTTTTGTGCACGAAAGTTTTTTTTTTATGAGTGTGAATAAATGTGTTTTCGACGGCTGTTTATTTGCATTTTGAAATATAAAAAAATTCAAAACTGAGGAGAAGAACATTATGTTTACTTTAATTTTATCTGAGCGTTTACTTGTGAAAGTGAAGTCCACAAGCTACATCATTAGTCAGAATATTTATAGTTTGAATAGAAATGAAAAGGATCTCAGTCAGCAACGGAAGTCCTATTCAACTTTCTTACTTCCATTTTCATAAATTAATGCGAGGACCATTTTTAGTTTTTGCCACTTTTAACAAAACAAAAACTATGAAATAACGTAAAAATTTCATAAAAAAATTGTATTACGAGTAGTAGCAGTAGTAGTTAACATTTAATTTTGTCTTTTGGTGGTCGGGGGAAATGGCGAAGATGCTACGTATTTTTGATAGTTTACATACAGTCAATATTTAAGTAAAGTTTCCTTATCAGTTCGTTTCAAGAACTTTTAACATGAAAAATTATGATAGATTAAAATAAAAGTTCTTATTACGACCCTACTTTAAAATAACCCTGAATAAACAAATCAAAAAGTTATAAAAGTGATAAAAGGTTTTCAATATCTGAAAATGTCACTATCAGGGTCAGTTTGTCAATTTGACAGTGACGTTTCTTTGTTTGTATTTCTGCTGGGAAATTAGTAATGCGACTTTAGATGGATCTCATACAGCCACGCATCGTGCGTGATTTTGAAATTCCTAAGTTTGTACAGAAATCATGCACGTGGATTTTCAGAAGGTTTTCAATTTCGTATGTATGAACCGATTGAAATTATTCAAACGTTATTAATAACATTAGGTTTGTTCCCTAAGTTAGTCCCATTTTTTTAATTTATAAATTGTTTACTAGTTTTCAGGATCCTAAAAAACTCGCCATTTTCGTTACCATTATAAGAACTTATACGGATGATCGACCATAACTTTTTTGTTTATGATCCGATTTACATGATTCTTTTTTTTTACTGAAAGAGGGTATTTTTTCAACTAAATTCTGCATGACGTGATGCGTAACAGTGTGATCCTCCTTAATAAAAAAATAATTATTTGTATGTTCTTTAGCTTTACTCACCCATCGTCGTATACAACGTAACGTAACCTATAGGTTATTTATCCTGTTTATAGGAAGTAGAAGTTATACTTTTTATCCCGGAAATGTCGGGAACTCACGCATATGAAGCCATGGGAAAACGCTAGTTAATGGCATTTAATGATAATTGAAGTCAGAGATTATCTTTTTATGTCTAAGTAATGCAATTACTTCCTAGTAAGTATTGGTAACCGCCTCTGTGGTCTAGTGGTTCGCCCACACGTATAAGACGCAGGGGTCCCGGGTTCTTTTCCCAGGAGGGGTACATTTGTACTCGGTTTGGTTGGTAGTAGGGCTTATTTCAAGTCCGCCTGGCTAGCTACCACCATCGTACCCAAGTCACCCATGACAACAATTTAAAAATTGTTGTGTTCCGGCAGTTAGAGGTAAGAAAGATAGCGGGTTATTCCCAAAGCTCCATGACTCTATTGTTCTTCATTTCCACCGGGTCCATGAAATTTTAAAATTTTCATATATGAATTCCCAATGGGTTCACGAGACTTATCCGAAATACAATCAACAAAAACAAAACAAGAGGTTGTGCTATTTGTATTCGCCAGAACCGTTTTAAAATTTCTTGGCTGGAGTACAAATCCCTTTTTTTTATTCTAAAAGCCCCACCCGACTTCAATAGACGTGTTTTATTATTACGAATATTATTTCTTGCTTTTTAGAGGTAGGTTTTTTGAAGTCGGTTTTTTGTTTTTTTAAACAATTTTTTTACTACCAGTCAACAGATGGCACTGTCCTAAGCATGCTAACCTAAGAAAAAATATAGTTCCACTATCGGTCAAGAGATGGCGCAACCTAACACTACAATAATAAATTGGTGGCTGGTTCTAATATAATTACCTACTACCTATTTGCCGTACGAATAAACGAAGAATAAGTTCCTACTTAGTAATATAAACAGTTTGCAATATGGAGTGGCTGAAACGTTTTTCAGTCACCATAAGCAGCTGTGGTTAAGATTTGTAAATTAACTGTACGCCTGTTCGCCCTTCCAACTGTCTGCGTTTATCCTACTTTTTTAAAGACTGTACTAAAGTAACATATCCAAATATATTTATGATTGTACGGAACCCTCGGTGCGCGAGTCCGACTCGCTCTTGACCGGTTTTTTTCCTTTTGAGGTACGGAACCCTAAAAAGTACCACTTTTTAAAAGTAGGTGTTGGGCCATCTTAGGAAGGTGGTCACCGAAAAAGGGCGGTAATATATTAATGTAAATCTGCGCTTGAACAATATCCAAATATTCTTTCTTTTAATACAGATCGAGAAATACAGTTTTGATATAAAACTAATAACAAAAGTCTAAAATATTGTCCAAATTTTGGCCATCTTAAATCTATCAAAAATTAAAGTTATTATAAAACAACAATGCCTTTCTAAAATTGAATATATCACACATACAGAAATTTATCAGAATAGTAAGTAACCAAAAATTATCAATAAGTTCTATAATCTGTGATTAATTTTCAACGCCCTTGGTACGTGGGCTGAGTTAGGGGTATTAAAAAATCGACTTATATTTACTTTATTAAAATCAAAAACTAAAACTGGATCTACCAATAAAAGTAATTTAATCGATTATTTTGATTATAATTACTTATATTATACTTGATAATTGCATTTAATCGCCGGCATCGCCGCCGTATCTGCACCTTTAGCTCTACCATGAGTTGGTATAGTAAACTACAATAGTTTACTATACTCGCTAGCGAGCATCGAGTAACGTTTTGGCCTTTTTCATAGCAATTCGGTACCATGAGTTACTAATTGACAGATGGTATCGAGAAATACCATAACGATAGTAGTAAAGTTACTCACTTGCGTTTTGAGGCGTGAAATCAATGAGTATACCTTTTACTATACTCTATGGCATAGAGGAATGTAAAAAATAGGTACAACAAAAGAGAATGTAATCAAACCGCGGTACAACATAGTCATTGGCGTGAATACTTCTATTTTAATTTAATTTAGTATTTTTTGTGTCTAAAATAGTCTAAATATTGTCTTTCAGAGCTTATTTGCGACGAAATCAAGGGCAATTATAAACCGATAAATATGAGAACCCGTGTTAGAAATCCTCTAGTCAGGGGGTGGGTCAGGTTGTGCCCAACGCTGAATATTAGTGGCCCTAAGGCTATGCGGGCCCTCAATTCAGTGGGCTTACTAAGGTCACCATTCAAATACGCCGTAACGTAATGCATTCCTCCACTTTGAAACTAATGTAAAATACTTTATATAGTACTTTCCTATCAAGCATGTTACAAAATTAGAAAATATTGTGTTAAATCTAAATAATATTCTACTTAGTTGCAAATAATATGTTAATTCCGTCCGTATCAAGGTAATACTTGATACAAATAAGGCCTATCTAATTTTAAGTCTTTATATATTATTTAATTAATTATTTAACTGTAGGAATATAAGAAAACAGTTCTATAACTAAATGTAATTTTCCGAAAACTTGACTTTGGCCGTAATAAATCGATTACACTTATTAAATTAAGGCCTATAACTTTTTTATTTTAAGTTGAGGTTTAATATGAAACGATATTAAATAAAAACATCTTATCAATAAATTTTAATATTTATTATAACAAAGTAAAGATTCATGTTATATTTTCCAAAAAAAAGATCTCACTTTAACTCGTAGATTTGTATCATTTGGGGCCTTATTTGTTTATTTAATATCATATTCGAATAAGGCACAAAAAAACGTAGGTATCTGCCGCATGTCGCTCTGCCAGGTTGTATTTCGTCCAATTTGTACGTTTTTATTAATTTGGAAGGAAAATTGATATTTTTGTCGCTTGTGGGATGATACACATTATCTGTAATGAAATAAGTAAACCATAAGTTGTATAAGTTGTGGGATTCTCATTAAGCTCTACCGTGTTGAAATAAGACCTAGGCTATTATCGTAATCACGCTGTCCCCCTACTCAATGGCCAACATTCTATGCGTTTGAACGCTACGTTATTACGTGTCGTAAGCTTGTAACACAATATCAAAGTCTGAGATTTACATAAGCTTACGACACGTTATTTATTCGTCTATTGCTCATATTTTAAGCTTTAAACGTAAGGTTGGCAATTGGAGAATGGGGGCAGGTCGTCTTTAAAAAATTGCAATTAATGCATCTATACCCAATAGTAAAAACAAATCAAGGTCATGGATAGCTAATCATAAATATAAAGAAACAAACTTTAAGAGACGCCTAAACTAAAACAGCGTAAGTTTTAATAAAAACTTTCATGAAAGTATTTTCCAGGTTGGATTTAGGTTTATCTGAGTTTTCTAATGATTTGTACTTGGACGAATCGTCCAAGGATTTGTATCAAGTACCAACCTTTTATTTCACCTTTCCATAAACTCCTCTAATCGACTTCTTCTAATTTTATTCTTATCAATCTTAACAAGCTAGCTTTTACACAACAAAATACGCAAAGAAAACACAAAATAAATAATTATTAAAACGTGAAAATTACATTTGACATCTTCGATTTGACACAAGGAACATTTATACTCACAGGGAGATTTGACATAAATAGTAACCATAGAGGAAAGTAAAAAGATAGTAACCAACATAAATTCAAAATTCACTTACATTCGGTATACACGCACTAACTAGTGATTTTTTACTTAGTCGGATTACTACACCAACTAAGGTAAACGACCAATATTTCGTGTTAGTAAGTTATTTTGTTTAGTTTTTTTTCTGTCGCTAATTATTAATTATTACACCTACATTAGTACAAAATCTATACCACATAAACTGTCTAAAAATCAAGTACCAACATTTTGGTGACTGAACTGAGACACGGTTACGGTATCTATCCGTTACTGATCTGAGGGCAATGCTACGTTCAAAACTCTCAGTCGTCGGCACAGACAGCTTTATGGCGTGTATTCCTTGTCACCACCATAAGATTAGCGCTCGTATGTACCTACTTCTTAAGCTCACAGAAAGTCAATTTGAATAAAACTTTAAATAGTTAAGTAGTAAAATGATCCCATATACTCGTAGTAACTTCCAAACGAAACGTCCAATTAGAATAAATTAAAGAAGGAAGACTATATTAAAATCTTTTATTATTTATTTATTAATAGTTATCACCGTTTCATGCCAAATAATTTTATAGGATTTTTTTTGGTAGGTTTTCACTATTGCAATTACTATAGAGGTTATAGATATTTTTATTTTTTTTAACAACTATAGCCTATATTTCTCACTGATTATGCAGCTTTCTATTCTTACTCCTTATCCTTATTTCAGCTGGTAAGAATTTTTGGCGTTATTCCGCCAATTTCGATTTTTCCAAAAAAATTCAGAATTTTCAATACTAAAATATCTTTATTTGGTTCTAAATATGAAACCTTTAAATAGCCCATCCGCATATCTATCATATCTGCGATACTACAGGCAAATGACACAACACAATTTCATAAATCGGGGCACTATACTCGATCATGAAAACCTAAAATATTTCAATTTTAAAATCTTGAAGTCATTAAGAGTCTTAACATGCCGAAATATGGGACATTTACCTTATCGAGTTCACATTAGCGAGGATGCTAAACTCGTGAAAGGTGAGCACTCTTACTATAGATTTTAGTTCTTCGCGTATCCGCTAGAGGCTCTGCTTCAATTTCCCATACAAATTGCTAACGCGGTCGATATCGAGAATGGTTTTTGTAAACTCATGGTAGTGCTACTTATCTCCGCCGCATCTCTTCTGTGTATTTCACGCCTAAGAGGGAACATTTGGCTAATGATGATGCAATACGGTGATTAAAAGTCATGTCTCTAGCGGCAGCGCGGGAGGCGGCAAGGCAGGCGGCGCGGCAAGCGAATTCGGTAATCACTGCACGGTCGTGACGACGAGCTGACAGGCCGCTATCGAGATAGTGCGCAGTGATTATTGAAAGCCGTCTGCCGCGCCGCTTGCCGCGCTGACTGTGGTCGGACTGTAAAGGTGGAACCAGACTTTTTCAGGGTAGGTATGCGCTGCGAATGGCACAAACTGCGCGTACCGACGACGCAATATGAAGTACAAAGTAGGTAGGTACCTTGCTAGTCATATTCGCATTCGATGCGGAACATAATGTCTCGTAAAATCTGGTGGGTCCCGGGTTCGACGAATTTTGGTTAGGGCTTAGGGCGTATGATTGTGTGGTGAAGGTGAGCTTAAAGACGGTTGCAGACCTAAATACCTAAGTTCGTATGTACAGTTCGTATCACGAAAGATGACCACAAATGGCGTCCATCTTCGCATCATAACTCATGAAGAAAAGACTTAAGACAATATAATATTTCATATTCTTATAGATATTTACATTATATTTGAATATATGAAATATTATTTTGTTTTAAGTCTGTTCTTCATGAGTTATGATACGAAAATGGGCGCCATTTGTGGTCATCTTTCGTGATTCGAACTGTACACATGATACGGCGGCGATGCCGGCGATACGTGTATTTGATTGGCCGAAAGCATCCGAAAGTCTCACATCTGCACCGTATCGCCGCCGTATCCGCGCCGCGTCGCTTCTGTGTATTTCACGCCTTATACTTTCAAACGGCGCCAGCGTTTGATGTTAGTCTCTAATATTGGCGTAATCAATAATTGCAGGACTGCAATGACGGCTACTTAGTATCAAGATCGTCCCGTTCCCGAAAGGCGTGTCTGCCACATTCGAAACTCAATGACTTCGAAGATGGTGCATCTTTACCCAAGTGTAAAAAAGACCCTAAAATAAGAGTAGATAACGAGGATATTAATGATGTACCAGTGGAATAAACACCACTATTTGTTAAAAGATAATAAAACTGTGACAACCGATGGAGGGTCTCGTACCTACAGAAACAGAATTATGTTTACTTAAATAAAATCTGCGAAATAAACAATGAAAAATGTATTTGTTTTTATTTAAGTAGGTAAGGCAACCAAATGAATGTTTTGCAGGTTGTCTGGTTCGCAATTCGTCTGGCAGACAAACTGCGAATTTTTCTTCTCAATTCGTCTGGCTTTATAATCTTTGTATTTTTCCTAATTCGGAGAATAGATACCTTTGTAACTTACAAATTTACAATACAACGGAACTACGGCCGCATATAAGCAAAATCTAACTACGGAGTTTCAATAGTGATTGATCCCTAAGGGCTTAGTCTGGCATCAGTCCTTTCCATCAGTTTGTATAGACTGAATTTTTTCCAGACTGATGGATGGAATGGATGGGCCCCAGACTGAACTGAACATGTAATCTCCTTTATAAAGTTTGAATCAGGCTGAATATAAATATATAATTTGGTAATGAGAGACTTTCCAGGCAACGTTCCTCAAAAATCTACTAGATGGCGCTGTCCAATTTCCAACAACCTTACTTGATACTATGGTATAATATATGAATGTGCTATCTATAGTAATAAAGACTACCCTAGTAAAAACATATAATTTTGACAATTTGTTTTTATTATAATCTTTCTGTAATATTGTTGTGAATATTGAAAATGACTAATATAAATTTATTATAACATTATTCACTAGTAGGTACCTATTTGCTTTGAGGTATCTATGTATTATTACTATGCGTGAAGACCTTGTAACTTTCTTGGATTCCGATAACCGTTGATTGACCAATGAGTTAAAACTACGGTTCTTGGACTCTAGCAGCGCTATAATGTACCCCATAAACGGTCAAGCATGGCTTTTCAAGCATGTACACGTAATTACCACTACTATTATTTGGGGGCGTGGCCTACCTTTGATACAGTAGCCGGCAAACATCTTGAAATCGGGTAGGAGTTGCGCAGAACACGTATTTTGGGTATGCGTAGCGGTGAAGTACGCGGGCGGTGGGCGCGCGCGCGCTATGGGTCGTTCACAAGTGCACATGCGCGTCTCATCCACTCCGTCGAAAGAGCGTCAAGATGTTTGCCGGAATCTAGGCCACGGTAATCACGTGATACCTACGTGCTTGATGTCAAGCCATCAAGCATCGCCTCCAGACGATCAAAATTTGATTGAACTGCCGAACTGCCGAAAACTTTACGTACTTGACAAGCCATGCCTGACCGTCGCGTACATGCAGTAAGGAGGCTTCGTCGCAGAATGTTCCTTTCGCAAAATGTCACCTGGTCGCAGAACGTCCCTTTCGCAAAATGTCCCTTTCACAAAACGTCTCTTCTCAAAACGTCTTTTTCGCAGTGTCCCTTTCGGAAAATGTCCTTTTCGCAGTGTCCCTTTCGCAAAATGTCCCTTTCGCAGAATGTCTCTTTCGAAGAATGTCCCTTTCGCAGAATTTCCCCCTTGCTGCCCGGGGGACAATGATGAAATGAAAGAGACAAAAGATGCGCAGTAGCACAAACACTAAGTTTATGGCTACTGCGCATCTTTTGTCTCTTTCATTCTCTTGCCAATATATATGCCGGCAGGTCTACCCCTATGAAAATCGTATAAAAGACAACTTTTTGATGTGATATTTTTTTTCATAAAATATGAACCCTAGCATGCCCGACGAAACACGATATATATCGCGTGATATAGCGTTTTATCGACACCCAACTGTCAAAATCAATTGTCTTTTGACAGTTAAACGTGATAAATCACTATATCATATCGTGTTTCGGTGGTCATGCTAGGTAGGCAGGGGAACATTCTGCGAAAGGGACTTTTTGCGAAAGGGACGTTTTGTGAAAGGGACATTTTGCGAAAGGGACATTCTGCGAAAGGGGCGTTTTGCGACCTGGCGACATTTTGCGAAAGAGACATTCTGTGACGGAAGGAGTTGAAGAAGCGCAACGAACCGGAAAAACCGGCCAACTGCATGTCGAGCCACGCATAGAGAATAAGGTTCCGTTCGTAGTCTCTGTCTCTGATCCAACTCAAAATGTTTCGGACAGACTGAGGCAAATTCGCCGCGCTATGCGGCATTTTGACCATCTAACTCAAAGCGATAGCCATAGCCAAAGCAATGCTCTAGCAATTGTTTTGGCTATGGCTATTGCTTTGAGTTAGGTGGTCAAAATGCCGCATAGCGCGCGGAATACGACTCATCTGTACGAAGCTTTATAGATACTGTTCATTAATACGTACTTATTAGGTTTATTGAGCTGTATTTTCTCTTATCCAATATAATAAAATAAAGACAGACAGGGACTGACGGATGGACGGATGGACTGAACGATCTTATGGGTAATCGTATAAGTTACATGGGTTCCTTGTTTTACTACGGAACCCTAAAAAAGCGGTCGTTCAAAGGCAAGTACATCTGCACAATACACTACAAAATGTTAATAAGCTAAGCTAACCAATCTAACCATATTACATTGATATTATCTTCAACATCATTTTTTTCGCCGCAAAACGATTATAAAGAAAAAACACAGTTGACGCTGTCAAAATCATATACGTATTTTTACGATACTTCTCTTTGGTCAGACTATTTTGTACCACGTTCATTCATACTATACTCAACTGCCAGGAATTGGACAGCGCCATCTAGTATTTTTTTAAAGAACGTTGCCTGGAAAATTCCTCATAGGTACACGACACCGTCTCGTTCTTACACAGACACGGTGCTTTTGCCGGATCTCAAGTCTCATCCCGCTCCGTGGACAATTAATAGCCCTACAATCTTTCAAACGCGACCCTCGTTACGTGACTGACTTTATCTACAAAAGTTAATATTAAAACTCAATTGGATTCTGTACCTACCGTACCGAATGTACCGAGCCGAGATGATGTTGCGCCGACAAATGAGTATATGCAACGCGCTCTATTGAAATATTCCTCCACCTCATACTCCTCCACCCTGCGTCTTAAGGGGCCATAATAGGAAAACATGGTTTGCGCGGGCCATATTTTTATATAGAAAACGCAAAGTTGTAGCCACAAAAAAAAAACATACGACAAGCTAAAGAGATTATCTAGTAGCTACAAGTATTAAATTGCGTATTTTTTTTTTTATTTATTTATATACAGGCAACGATGGCCCATAGATATATACCTTAAAACTAAACATATAATTTATAAAACAATGTTATTAGTAAATAACTTAAAAATATTTTAGTAAAAAAAAATCAATTTGACACTTTGTGTGTCGGATCGGTGGCACAAGGCAGCGTCCCTCTGAAGCGCCTGTAAACCACGCCCTGCAGCCAGAAGTCCTCCTTCATGAAGAGATCCTGCCTCGCTGTCGGGATGCGCACCACAAACGCCTTAAAATTGGTATTATGGCGCGACTCCAGTGGCTGAACTCTCAAACAAAAGTTGGATTTCTTCTTTATGTACTCGATCACGTCCTGCGCAGTGGTGGTATGGTGCAGGCGGGACAGGTACACGGCCGTGGTCAGTATGGCAGCTCGCAGCAGGAAGTTGGGCCCTGTCGGTGCGGTGCCATGATGGTTCTTGCTCTCTCGCTGACGACGTCGCTTTTTGTTCCGAACCTCGAGGAATCCGTCTTCATCTTGGCCCGGTCGGACGACATTCTGCGGATGAGCTTTTCCATCGACGGGAACTGGCTGCTGCGACTGCGGCCTTGAGTTGGCGGCAGCAACAGCAGCAAAATTCCGTTGACAGCTAACGGGCGCACGCCTCTCAGGGTCGCGCAGCGCCACCGCGGTACGTGGCGGCGGCGGGGCGCGGGCGGGGGGCGCGCAGCTCGCGGGGTCGGCGCTCGCGGCCGGCGACAGCGGCGGCGGCGCTCGGGCTTGATCGTATAAACCTCACAAATGATTGTAAAAAGAAATTAGAATATCATCAAAACCGCTTGTCGCGGGCCATATTTTTGGCGTAAATAATAGCGGAAACGTATTGAATTCTACATCAAAATACACTTCAATGTACTGTGCAGTTGCTCCAATATTTTTTTTTTCAAGAAAGATAACTGTGCTAAAGATTATGATGAAAAAACAACGAAAAATGTCGAAAAAGTGCAGAAGTTAGGTTATTTTTCATACTCTTTACACGTAAAGAAAAAGACAGAGACAAATGATTTTGCATAACGGAGCCTTAACGCAAGGCGTTACAGAGATATGGCCAAGACTTAAGAGGAGGCTCCCAGAATTTGGCAATATTTGAACTCAAATTGTGACGTCTGTACAATCTCAATGAATGTCAAATTCAGATATATGCTTTTATGTACCTTCATTTAGTGGGTGACGGCAGGATTTCAGAAATTATTGAGCTTGGCTCGATAGTTTTTTATTCTGAAAACATGTCCTTTTTAGGGGAATTTTTGAAATATCTCTTTAATTATACATAGTTTCTGAGCAAAATTTATGTAAATCAAAAGCAAATTACGTGTTCCAGTGACTGACGGCACAAAAATCGTATATATTAATTATTACTATTGTTATTACCAAAAAAGAGATTAAATACCAGCGCGCTGCGGGCACCGCCTTCGTTAGTACTGCGCAGTGCGCCGTCGAGGTAGGATGTGTGTCGCTCGCGCATCGAATTTTTTATCAGTACGAGCATTGCTTTGCAATCTATCTGTACAGTTGTTTAACGTATGTACTTGCGCAGAGCAACGGAGGGGATTTCGCGAGGGCTAGGGCGGTTTCCCTCAAATTTCTATGATAAAGATTGTATAACTGTGGTATGGGTAACAAACAGCAAAGCGCGCGTGTTCATCGTTCTGGCAGCGCCACGGTTTTCGATTTGCGTGAATTAAATACACCACGAATGTCAATTTTTTGCCAGTCGGGAGCTCGGGAGAAAGTAGGTTTGATCGCCCCCCACTGGAAGAGGTACATCCGAAGATGTACGTATATGTCCATTATTAGGTTTGAGGAGCCACGTCACACCATTACTTAGCAGCAAAGTAGATTATTTTGTAGCACAAATCCTGAAGTTAGCATCATAATATATCACGAGAGGTATCAATGCAAAGGTGGCTCCTCAGTCTAAACATCAAGTTTGAGGAGCCACTCTGGAACTCGCTAAGTACTAGTTGAATACTTTAGAAAATTAATGCATCGTTTAGCAGCAAATGTGGAAAGTACTTGCTAATTTTTTTTAATTTTTAGCTCAGTAGTGCTGGAGAACGCAATTTGTATGGCTCCTCCATGCTGACGTTTTGTATATAAACAACTTACTTACTGTACCTACCTCAGATAACAATGGAATCAAAACCAGATACGCTTACATTTAGCAAAAATTTCTGTTATATATTAATTTTTTAAATTATTATTTTTCATATTAATTTAAATTATGAAACACGTGTTTTTTCTTTTAATATCGCCCAGTACTAAAATATTAAGTTAAGGCTATATATATATATATATATATATATATTAAGGCTATATTATATACAAAGTTATCCAAAATAAAACTACATTTGCTGACACAATACACGTGTATTGTGTCAGCAAATGTAGTTTTATTAGCAGATGATTACGCGCGCGATTTTCTCTCTCATGTTCCGCACGTCTGCGAGAACGAGACAGTCGGGTTGTTCGTCAGTTGCCGTACAGCTCTCGGCACCACCGCCCCGCGAACCTCTCCTTGTTGCCTCTCATTCAAAACATGTAGGACGATAGTATTTGACTAGTAACCATGCTGTTGTCATAATTCACTCGGACAAAATATTTTTTTGCAAAAAATTACCTACCTATTTTTTTTTTCAAAATTGAAGAGTTTTAATGATACCTAATGCCTAGAAAAAATTTGAATGGTGTTAAAAAAATGACCCTGTATAAAAAACTCGCTCTTGACCGTTTTTTGACCTTTCAATAAATACTTCTTATCTACTTCCGGGGTACCATAGGGGGGTCGAAGAAAACCTTATTTTTTGGCTCCGATGCACCGTTTCCGAGATATTTGCATTTTTGCATATTTTTTTCAAATTAGGTTATTATAATAAGTACTTACTATAGTATAGTAGGTAGTACTCGCATTTTTGAGTAAAGCACTATACAAGCCTTGGTCCACAATGACTGCACTGCTGGCCACGTTATGTATGATGGCCTCGAGCTAAGCTTAACTACGCTCTCGGCCTTCAAGCTTATGTCATCATTGCAGCCCTTGCTGTCCGCGCTATAAAGGCCTACTTAACCTAACGTATGAAATCAAAGTAAATAAAAAAAAACTACTTGTCCTGGTTTCATTCATATAATATGGTTACCTTTCACAGCGAATTCTAAAGGAATATATGTATGTCAGTACTCATACTAATGTATTTCAGTCACCGGAAGAGAAACAATGCTGAATTTTGAGGACCAGAACTCAGCCACTGATATCGCATTATCGCGTTGGTATTATTTATTTTTTATTTTATTTATTTGCACAAGCTTAACACTATTTTTACAGGTTTCGACCTAATGCAATAGAGAAGCTATATTGATTAAATTCGTACATTATTAATTAATTTCATATACTTACATAAAATACCTAAAATTGTTACTATACATTTTTAATTAATTGCCAATTAAACATTACAAATTTTAATTACCTACGATAAATTCTCCTAAATTATTAATTATTGTTTTCATTATCATAACATATTATAAATAATGCAAACCTAGTGAATTCACACAAAGAACTGAAAAATATGTCTAGTTTACAATGGATCCTATTTAAAATCCTCATCGCTCGTGTCAGTGGGGCTTTGCTTAATAAATTAGTTCGGCCGCGAGGCACCTCCAACAGCGGAGGCAGGCGCCGACGCTCCACATACCTATTTGGTACACATAATCCAATACGACGCAATACCTCTCCATTATATATCTTGCCTCTCAACAATTTAAACACATACAAAACTAATGCCAAGTTCCTTCTTACTCTCAGTTCATTGTACCCAACCATACCCAATATGAACAAGTTAGGATACATCAGAGGATAAAAAGGATACACTCCATACAGTCTCTTATAAAGATATCTAATAAACTTGTTTTGTATGCGTTCTAGCATGGAGCTATATTTAGTTTCACTTGGAGCCCAAATAACTGAATTTCCCTCTAGTAAGCTTCTCACTAAAGCATTGTATAATGCAATTATTGTATTTATATTAGTTAAAGCATTCGCCCTACGAAGAATGAATCCCAATGTTCTGTAAGCTTTTTTACATATACAAATTATTTGTTTCTTAAAGTTTAAGTCAATGTTAAAATTAACTCCTAAGTCCTTTACTTCTGTAACTCTCTTTAATGTTGTCGATTTTATTTTATATTCATGATGAATCGGAGTAGCCTTTCGAGTATATGAAATGGTAAGACATTTTGAAGTATTAAATTGCAATTTATTCTGCTCACTCCATGCCACTACGTTGCTAATATCCTTTTGCAATAATACACAGTCATCTACGCCATTTATCGGAAGAAACAGTTTCAAGTCATCAGCAAAAAGTAAGCATTGTGCATTATCGACTACTTCCGGCAGATCATTAATCATTATCAAAAATTGGAGAGGGCCGAGATTACTTCCCTGACTTACTCCAGAATAAACAAAATATGGTTCTGATCTGCAACCGGCATACTCCACGTACTGCTGCCTATCGGTCATGTAACTAGCCATAAACTGCAATAGATGGGGTGTAAAACCAACGCCAGCTAACTTCCGAAGCAATACATCATTATCTACGACATCGAATGCTTTCCGGAAGTCGAAATAAGCGGCGTTGACTTGCCCTCCACCGTCTATTACTGGTACTAGTTGCGCCGTGTAGTTCATGAGGTTGCTAGTGGTGCTTTTACCCGGTCGAAAACCGTGTTGCGCCTCCGCTAATTGCGCCTGTATTTGCACATAAATACAATACTGTAAGGCCGACTCGAATACCTTTGCTGGGGTTGAGAGTATCGCCACTGGTCTAAAACCATCCACCCAATTACCTGAGCCTCCTTTTGGAACCGGGATCACCCGAGTTGTTTTCCAAACTTCCGGAAATACTGCGGCTTCTAAACATAGGTTAAAGATGTGCGTGAGAGGTTCGGCTAGAACCAACCTACAGTCTCTCAGAACATATACCGGTATACCATCAGGGCCGGCTGATCTCTTCGGCTTGAGCTTAGTTAACGCGCGTAACACATCGCTCGGCAGTAATTTGTTCACCTGTACTCGTGCTGACATATTCGAATCTCCCGCCTCCGCAATAGCTGCGCTAACATTCAGCTGAGCTCGTACCGAACTGTATACCGAGTGAAAGTATTTAGCAAATTCATCGACACTTTGTTCTTCCGTCAATACAACGCCATTTCTTCAATTTTCTGAGAACTTCAATTCTGCCTTTTCGATCTCACATAGTTCCAAAAGGACCTAGGGTCCTCTGTTAAGTGTCGTTGTACCTTATCCCTATACTGATCGTGAGCAAGTTTGATCAAAGTTTTAACTCTTGCCCTACTTTGAGAGAAAGCTTCGTAATCAGTTTGGTCCTTACTAGCTTTGTATTGCTTGTGAAGTAAAGATTTATGTTTTATGGCGCTAATCAATTCGGCATTATACCACTCTGGATACACGTATCTAGGTTGTTTACTATTATGCCTCGTAAATGGAACACAGCTATCAAAAATATTACTAAGATTGTTATAAAATAAATTTATGCTTGATTCTACATTATTACAGGTATATAATGGCCCCCAGTCTATATTCCTAATTGACGAATATAATAAGGGAAAATTACCTTTATTAAAGTTCCATTGCCGCTGTCTTGGACACGGATTCGTTTCGGCCTCGGCCCGGGTACCCGAAGCGCCACCACCTCGGCCTGTCACTAGTACTGATATTTCGAGTGGCGGATGGTACGAATCCACCACTGACACCAGCGAATCAGATGAAGCACGCACATTCACATTTAAACCTTCACCAACTACGCTTAAAACCAAATCCAACTGACTGCCCTTACAATTTGTTACACTGTTACTTTGCGTGAATTCACAATACGATAAAAAGTATTCGTAATAATTCATAACATTGCAATTACATGAACACAAATTATTATTATGTAGGTATTATTTCGTTGAAATTGTCTTTTCTGTATTTTATAGGAAGTAGAATTGTTTTTTTTTTGTTTGTCTGTCGGTTGTCGTCACCAAGTAGGCTCCTCCAGAATACTAGCGTTGCAGTGGTATGCTCCGGTATGCCACTGTAGCATTGCTGAGGTTGGAGCCTAGTTGCCCCACACAAATTAGTTCTAAGTTCGTGTAGGTACATTGTTCTCTTTTTTTTTTGCTTTATAACTTTTATTTTTAATTACCTTACTGTCTATAATGTTTTACTGTCAATAAATAGTTTTTCTTTCTTTCTTTCTTTCTTCTTAGTACCTAACTAATAATATGTGAATATACTGAATGGAGAATAGTAAAAAGCATTTTCTTTAATTTTCTTTCTTTCTTATTAAGCTATGTAAGCTTGCCACAAAAATGTAAATACTTATCTGTAGTTATATTACTTACTTTTATACTTACCTTTATAATTCTAATGAGTGTTCTCAGAACAGATCAAGCCTTGTTTGCAGGCGAAGAGATACATAAAAATCATTTGAAATATATTTTTTAAATCAGTTGAAAATTTTGCACTTTAAAAATCGGAAACCGGGGCGCTGCCAGAACGATGGACACAAAGCGCTCGGCCGCGCGATAGAGTGCGGGAGCGAGACAGTTGCGAGTAAAATAAGTGGGTGGGGGCAGCGAACGCACGTAAAAATTTTGCAAGCGGACTCTTAATGACGTTAATTTACAAACGAGAGTACTAAATATTTGTAATGCCTTAGCTAACGCGTACTTAGACATTACCATTAAGGTTAACGTTAACGCTGATGGAGTCGTAGCATTATACAGGCTGGATTTTTAAGATGGTACATTAAGGGCAGGTACCTTAACCGTTATAGTTACAGGAAAACGTTTACAGGAGACCATCCATAACTTTTTAAGCTATTATGAACTGCATTCACAGATTTTGGAAAAAATTACGGTTAGCAAAAAAAATGCTAAAATACCAAAAAAAATGTGTTTATGCCAATCGATCCTATTTCATGTGGGGATCAAAATACTCTATGGGGACCATTTAAGGTATGAGTACGACAGAAATCGCCAAAAATTTTTCCCATACATTTTGTACCAAAAAACGAGAAATCAACTCGAAATATTTTTTATTGCCATATGACCTTATTTCTTACTGTGATCAAAATGCTCTTTTAGGCCAACTGAAATTTGAGTACAGAAACTACAGTAAGTCACAACACCGGCTTCACACGCAGGCACAATCTTCTACAACATTAGATCTAAAAAAACAGTTTTTGAAAACCGTATTTTTTTTTTCAAAATCTGTGAATGTAGTTCATAATATCTTAAAATGTTATGGATGTCCTCCTAGGAACGTTTTCCTGTAATTATAACGGTTAAGGTACCTGCCATAGAGTAAGATAAAAAAAAACCGGCCAAGTGCGAGTCGGACTCGCGCACGAAGGGTTCCGTACCAAAAACGGCAAAAAAAATACGTTTGTTGTATGGGAGCCCCCCTTAAATATTTATTTTATTCTGTTTTTAGTATTTGTTGTTATAGCGGCAACAGAAATACATCATCTGTGAAAATTTCAACTTTCTAGCTATCACGGTTCATGAGATACAGCCAGGTGACAGACAGACAGACAGACGGACAGCGGAGTCTTAGTAATAGGGTCCCGTTTTTACCCTTTGGGTACGGAACCCTAAAAAAAGTACCTGCCCTTAATGTACCGTCTTAGGGTGGGTACCCACTTAGGTTCGCGAATCTCCGCGCTCCGCGAACCTGTACCAAAAAATCTGTTTATCCTGTGTTGCAACAGTGCGCCAAAGTGTGCACATGTGCGAACACGTATGCGAACCTGGTTCAAACACGTAAACACTATAGCCAAAGTAAAAATAAAATGTTTGCTAGGACGCACTGTTCCAGGTTCGCGGAGCGCGGAGGTTCGCGAACCTAAGTGAGTAACCCACCCTTAAAAATCCAACCTGCATAGGCGTCCAGTAAACTTTCAGTAGGTAACACGTAAATATATCGAGGGTATTGAGCATGTTGATGATGTCGCACCGATACTGCGGCTGCGCCGACAAATGAGAAAATCCTACAAATAAAGAGGTATCCACATTTCCGATCCAACCTATCTTCTAGCTAGTAGGTAGAACAATCCGATTTTCGACAATTTGAACTCTACTTATAGAACAATAATTTCAAGATTTCAAGTAAAAAGTTAAAAGGTCATGGGCTTCCTAAAATTGTTTAATAAAACTAGAGAAGGAACCACAAAAAAAATACAAAATTAATCTTATTAATGATGTGCGTGTTCTCGTGTAGGAGATGTGCAAGTTCGTCTTCTAGCTGCCGGTAGCATGATATACTGCACGTTCTTTTTGTAGTACGGGCAAGCTGGCTCGTCACAACCCATTACTTCTGCCTCGTTGATGCCGTGGCCTCTCTGCAGTAACTCGTCGCCAACCAACAAGCGGCGAGCACAAGCAAGCAAGCACGGTCCACAGACCGCCACTGCACACATCGCCACTACAAATTCTAATACAAGCATCACCACTTCATGCCACATCATCAGGCTCAGTTCCGCTGCGCCGTTTTTCCATATGGGGAGGGGGAGCTTTACTTCTATTAGGTATGGAGACGACACGATAAAACGTGATTAATTTGGCAAAACTTTGAAAAGATTAGCTTTCTAAAATACCTAATGACTTCTAAAAAAATAATTATTTATGTAAAACAATCTATCAGAAATTGACTTTCAGTGACATAAAATGTGCACAGAATTCATGCAAAGAGAGTACCTACTTAATGTGCTCGCTAGTGAATTTGACGAGCGAGCCTGGCTCGCGGGCGCGCCAAACAAAGACTTCTATGTTGTATTTGGCGATTGGCGCCAAAGTTTTATTTTTAATACGCTGGCACGGCTAAAGAACCCGGCAAACGTTCAAACTGTATCTTTACCACGAGGTCCACGAGTGAGTTTTTTTATAGGTTCGCTCGGCGATCAGGGGGTCAAGTCTGCTAATGTTTTCGTCAAAATCGTAGTTCAATTACGTTCTAATGGTAATGCTTTTTGACACAGTTCTTGTTTCTTAAACCCAAAACTGAAAAACGTTGTGTTTCTTAAACCCAAAACGGAAACATATTGTGTCTTGGTTTTGGGTTTAAGGAACAGTAACTGTGTCAAAAAGCATTACCATTAGAACACCATTGAACTACGATTTTGACGAAAACATTAGCAGACTTGACCCCCTGGGGCCTTGAAAGTTAAACAAGTTCAAATTACAATAATACGTGCACCTGAAGTGACTAACTTTAGAGCGCTTGGGGTACAAAACGAGACGTGGGTAAAATTTTATCTTTTCTTTACATTCTCGAGTGAAGTGGTAGGGGATCACTGTTTAATGTCAATTTAATCGTGTACATGAAAAAGAAAATCTTAAAGTCCAAAAAACTGTCTCGCCTGCGACCTCCAGCCGCCGTTTCAATAAAACAATTTCGTTTTTTGAAAATCTGAAATGGCGCAGTATTTATGGTCACACTAGTTTTATAAA
The DNA here is from genome assembly GCA_943789525.1 of Agriphila geniculea. Lineage (NCBI taxonomy): Eukaryota > Metazoa > Arthropoda > Insecta > Lepidoptera > Crambidae > Agriphila > Agriphila geniculea. The sequence goes on from OX038890.1 coordinate 17,876,125, forward strand.
GTGATATTTCTTAAAAATTGAAATTCGGCGCCTAAGTCAAAATCAGAGTTGCCAGGATTGACACTTGTAGGTAGGGTTACCATCTGACCGGATAAATCCGGTCTACACCGGATTTTAAGGGCTCAGACCGGACTCCGCCCGGATTTCATTCGAGACCCGATTTTTCAAAATCAAAATCATTACACCATAATTGATTGTAATGATTTTGTCATACCACAATAAATGTAAATGGCGAAGCAGTCGAATTGGTTGACTCAACAAAATTTTTAGGTATTACGATAGACTCGCGGTTCCAATGGGACCCTCATATCGATGCCCTGTCAAGCAGACTTAGTTCCGCTGCCTTTGCCGTTAAGAAAATAAGGCTTCTGACCGACATTGAAACAGCAAGATTGGTTTACTTTAGTTATTTTCATAGTATTATGATCTACGGTTTGTTGTTGTGGGGCTCAGCTGCTAATATTAATAACATATTCATCTTACAAAAAAGGGCAGTGCGCGCTATATACAACTTACGGTCTAGAGATACCCTTCGTGACCTATTTAAAGAAATTAAAATATTAACGGTTGCTTCCCAATTCATCTATGAAAATATTATGCATGTAAAGAAAAACTTAGATAGCTTTGTAAAAAATAGTAATATTCATGAATTCAATACAAGAAACAAGGACAAACTTGCTGTTCCAAGACGCAGATTGCATAAAACCGGAAGCTCTTTTTTGTGTAGATGTATTACCTTCTATAACAAGATTCCACAAAAAGTCACAGAACTGCCCTTGGAAAAATTTAAAAATACTGTTAAATCCAATCTTATGAGTAAAGGCTATTACACTGTTGACGATTATTTGAAGGATAATAACGCATGGGCATAGCTTTTGTATTTGTTAATTATTACTCTAATGCCTCAGTATAGATTAGAAAAGTCCGTGGTTCTTTCATAGGTCTAGATAAATAGTTCTTTAAAACTCCAAGTAATTAAAAACGTTGATTTTCTCTTTTAACTATGAATTGTGAGAAGTGTCCTACCTACTTAAAAACGTACTACTGGCTTCTTGACTCGACGACTTAATATGGGTAGCTTTAGTATGTCATGCTCACTTTAAACATTTCTGCGGTGGTGTCGTGTGAGGCGGGTCGTTACGTTCCCTCAAATATGGTTGAGCGAAACGATGGCTGGTTCATGCGTCATGCTCGTGAACGGGTGCTGCCAGTGGGAGTGGGTCTGCTTCTGTCTGCTTGTATTAAGGGCGTCGTATATAAAAAATCTGTTTTATATTGTCTGTATGTATGGCACTTCTTACTCGAAACGTATATATCATAATAACTTACCTTGTTTTGATTTATTTAATTGCAAAATTTTTGCTTTCTATGGTCAGTATTTGTGTATTATAAAATACATAGATGCTGACTATGGAAAGTAAAATATAAAATACATAAATATTGCCTATGAAAAGCTTTTGGATATTAGTTTTCAATTCGGTGCCTTAACATGGGTAGCCTTAGTATGTCATGCTCTCTTTAATCATTTCTGATTCCAGTTTCGGCGTCCGTCCTGCGCGGTCGCTACGTGTCTCCGCGCCTCTGCTCTGCACTGCTGCGCCCTCTGCCATCAGGTACTCCAACTAGCCGCAATTTTCATTGCCGCTAGTTGCGTGTTGTAACGGTTTTTCGTTAACACGCTCGTTGGCGAGTGTTTCTTCAAATTCTGGTTTGTTCCAAAATAAGAATTTGTCGATCCTCGCACGCGTTGAGCTGGTGGAAACTGAACGGTGCCAACTAAGCCAGCTGGGAGCGATCCCGGTACGCTCGCTAGGGCCTCCAGGCTCTAGCAATACCGAAGACCCGATCCCACTGCACTTGGGCCTAGTCCCAAGGGTGAAGGTACGAGCGGCTATCCGCTAGGGATACCTGCTCACTCTTCGTCCCCCCTCCCCTCTGCCCCCGGGCAGAGGGTGTCTTTTTGCCTTTCTCGTTCGGCCATGGCCTCCGCCTCCGGAGACATGCTTGCCGACTTAATCGCGCAGCTAAGCGCTGCCCCCGTGGAAATTGTGGCCGCGTTGGCCCAATTTCTCAATTCCAACCTGGCGTCTCGCCAAACTCCTGTCCCGGCTTCGCAGCCAATCCCGGCTTCTCAGCCGCTTATCCTCTCCTCCCCGGCGTCTCCGGACCCGAGTCCGACAGTGATGGAGTTCGAGTTCCCGACTCCAACCCCCGTCAAGCGGTCCGCTTCTCAGCGGTCCGCGACATCTTCGGACGAATCTTCCTCTACCCTCGTAGATGGGTTCACCCTCTGTGAGGGGAGGAAGAAGAAGTCCAAATCCTTTAAGCGCAAGCAGCAACGCGCTAGTCCCGTCCCACCCGCGAGCCCTGAGACGGCTATCCCGCTCGCGCAGGACACGCCCTCAGAGGTCGCGGATCTTAGTCCCGCCGCACAAGACGTGGCGCGCGCCACCTCTCAAGGCCCGGTTCCGCTGATGTCTCTCGACATCAGCCCTCCCGCCTCTCTCTCTCACGCTCAATCAGCGTCTCCTCCCTCTCGGCCGCACAATAGGTGCCAGCCCACGCTCGCTAGAGCCAAAGCCCCGCCCCCTGTCTTTTTGCGGGACAAGGACGCGTGGCCCGAAGTCTCGCGTCTTTGTAACGCGAACAAGGTCCGCTACACACGTGCGCACAACACGGGCGTAGCGGTCCGTGTTGACACCCCCACTAGCGACGATTTCCGTGCGCTAGTGAAGCTTCTCACAGCCCACAAAGTGGGTTACCACACATACGCCCTCCCCGAGGAGCGCAAGGTTCGTGTGGTGCTCCGCGGAGTCCCACACGAAATCTCGACCGACGAGATCCACAAAGATCTCGTCGATCAGGGATTCCCGGCCGAGGCAGTACACAAAATGTACGGCCGAGGCAGGAGACCCCTACCCCTTTTCTTAGTCATAATGACTAATTCGCAGTCCTCCCGCGACATCTTTTCGGCCAAAGACCTCAAGGTCTGCGGCCTATCAAACTGCAATGCAGAAAAGCCCCATCGGCGCGGCACTCCCGGGCAGTGCCACCGCTGCCAACTGTACGGGCATGCGGCAGCCAATTGCTCGGCCACGCCTAGGTGCGTTAAGTGCCTCCTCCAACACCCGACTAGCGAGTGTTCACGTACACGTGACACTCCAAACCCCCCCGCCTGCGTCTTGTGCGGCCAGCTCGGGCACACGGCCAATTATAGAGGCTGCCCTCGCGCTCCGCGCGCCCTTAAGCCATCCAAAAAGGCTAAATCCTATTTCAAAAAGGCACCTACTGGGCCTTTTCCCCCCACCCCCGCTGACTTCCCCGCACTTCCGAAGTCGGGCGGAGTGGGCCCAGCCCCGGCTCCTTTGCCGGCCTGGGGCCCTCCTAAGGCAAAACCGCCGACGGTTCCTGCCTCTAATCACGCCCATCCTCTTTCCCCGCCAACGTCGCCCTCCTTGGCTGATGACGTGAATCTCATCCGTGATGCGATTCGCGGTATCAACGTACAGGAGATATCGGTTTTGGCGGGTAAATTGCGCAATGCGCGCACCGCTACCGATCGCTTAGTAGCACTCTGCGAGCATGACTCGCTTCTACGTACAATATAAGTACGTCTCTCCTTAAACCACCTGTCGGCGCGCCGAGCGGCGCGGGCGCGGTCGCCACGGCCGGCCGTACCAAACCCGCGGGCGTTTCGCTTGTCTCTTTTAATTGTCGCTCCTTGCGCGCGAATTTACCTGAAATAAGGGAATTCATGCGCGAAAGGAGCGTTGACCTCTTACTCCTTCAGGAAACGTGGCTCAAACCCACAATCCTAAAAGGGCTATCTATCAAATCGTATGCGCTCGTGCGTAACGATAAGGCCCCGCCCAACCCTCCCCCTGCGGACCATTCTAAAAAGGCCAGTGGCGGTTGCGCCATTTATTTCAGAAAGGCGCTTCATTGTTCGCCTATTCCCACTCCCGCGCTTACCAATATGGAAGCGACGATATGTAGATTGGCTATGTCGGGTCACCGAACCCTAATCATAGCGTCAATCTACATACCGGCCAAGACAAAGCCACTCAAAAGCGATTTTGAAACGCTTCTCTCCCTAGGGGACTCTGTCATTCTTTTCGGAGATTTCAACTCCAAACATACAGACTGGACGTGCTTTAGCACTAACACTAGTGGCCGTAGGTTACTTGAAATCACTAAATCCCTTGATTTAGATGTAATTTCACCCTATGAGCCCACCCACTATCCCGACAATATACAGCAAGCTCCCGATGTACTAGACTTTGCGCTAGTGAAGGGGGTTTCGCTACAACTAAGGTCGATCGAGACTCTCGACGATCTTGGCTCTGACCACCGCCCGGTCTCCCTTGTCATGGGTGACCAACACCCACCCGCCCCTCTTTTCAAAACCGTCACCAACTGGGACGGATTTGAATCTTCCCTTTCGACGGCCATGAGTGCCGACAACTCACCGTACGCTATCGGACCCGACTATTTCGATAGTACGGAGAAGGTAGATAGTGCGGTGAGCTCATTAACCCAATTAGTCCAATCAGCTCTTACGGATAACGCGAAGGAGGTGCCTGTCAAAAAAGGCAGGCCGCTTCCAGCGGACGTTCGTAATCTGGTTAGGGCCAAGCGGGCAGCCCATAGAAGGGCGGCCAAGTATCCGACCCCCGAGTATAGAGCCGCGGCGAATCGCCTTAGGCGCGAACTTAGCTCTCGACTTTCAGACCTGAGGAACGACCGTTTTGGCGACCTCATGGCTGAAATCTCTCCCTCCCACCAGGCCTACTACAAAGTGGCCAAAGCCCTCCGTAGCGATGCTACTACTCATATTCCCCCCCTCCTCCGTCCCGATGGCTCTATGGCCTTCGACGACGACGAGAAGGCGGAATGCTTCGCTGACAGTATTGCCTCACAATGCTCAGTCAGCACACAGGAATGTGATCCGACCCATATCAGGGCAGTCGAGGAGGAGCTGAGCACTCTGAACTCCACTCCTTTGACCCCCGATACTGACCCCATTTCGATTTCTACTGACGAAATCAAATCTTTTATTAAAGAGCTCAAAGTCAAAAAGGCGCCCGGCGCCGATCGTATCTCAAACATGGCCCTTAAGTACTTCCCCGTGGAAGTACTGACCTTTCTCTCCCTTATTTTTAATGCCTGTTTCGATTTATGCTACTTTCCAGCCGCCTGGAAGGAAGCAATCGTAATAGGCATCCCTAAGCCGGGTAAGCCCATTAATAACCCCACCAGTCACCGCCCCATAAGCCTCCTCAAGGCGTTAGCTAAGCTTCTCGAAAAGTGCATACTCACTCGTATGAGAGAGCACTTATTCGGTGAAGAAGATTTAATAATTCCCCACCAATTCGGCTTTAGAGCCAAACACTCATGTCCCCAACAGGTCCACCGCATAGTCGAGTACATCTCGAGCGGTTTCTATCCGCGTAAAGATAAGACTGTAGCAGTCTTTTTTGATGTAGCCAAAGCTTTCGATAAAGTTTGGCACACCGGACTAATCGTCAAACTGTACAGGCTCGAACTGTCAGTTCGGTTGGTCCGGCTGGTAGCATCATTCCTTCATGATCGTACTTTTCGTTTTAAACACGAAGGTACGCTTTCTTCCCCCCGATCAATCACAGCGGGCGTGCCGCAGGGCTCAGTCCTCGCTCCATTGCTGTACCTAGCGTACACCAATGATATCCCAGTTCCAACCAACGGGGTTGAACTGTCCCTTTTCGCTGACGATACGGCTCTATACTTAAAAGGCCGGTCGCTTGGCCGCACCATCCTTCCGAGGCTCCAAGCCTCCATCAATGCATTAGGTGAATGGTTCCGCAAGTGGCGCATCGAAGTTAACCCGGAAAAATCTTCCGCGGTTTACTTCGATACAAAGCGCCACTCCCTACCCCCTAAAGAACGCCCCCCCTATTTGCTAGGTAAATCCATCCCCTGGCAAAAAACCGCCAAATACCTCGGTGTCACCCTGGACCAGAGGCTCACCTTTGAGCCTCACGTCAAAAGGGTGTCCCGCAATGCGCGTTTTTATATGGGCCGCCTCAACGCTATGTTGGGGCGGCACAGTAGAATGTCCCTTCGCAACAAGCGAACGCTCTACAAGGTTTGCGTGCGGCCGGTGTTGGCGTACGCGTCCCCGGTGTTCGCTCACGCCCCACCCAAAGTCCTTCACAAATTGCAAGTCGTGCAAAATCTTTTCTGCCGCAGAGCGGTCAATGCCCCATATTACGTCCGCAACGCGGACTTGCACAGGGATCTCGAACTCCAAACACTACAACAATTTTTCCTTTCGATCTCTGAGCGATTCTTTGAATCAGCCGAGAATCACTCCAATCCGTTAATCCGAAGCGCGGCGGGGTATGACCCCCCCGCTTCCACTTCCAACCAACTTTCCCGGAAACCCAAATCCGTCCTAACGGACCCCCCCAACCAACTCTCGGCCGATCTGGACCTCCTATTGGAGGCCCAGAAGGCTGTACCCGCCCCTTCACCCCCGACCCCTCTGGTCACACCCGGCCCCTCAGGCCAGCCCGTCTCTGCGACTGACCGCCCATCCGGTAATCAGTCGTGTTAGTCAGAATATTTCATATTCAATTAGTATTTGCTAAACGGCCGTTGACCCCTCTGGTTGGCGGTCGTCCTCTAAGCGTATGCTCACCTAGGTGAGTGACGCGCCGCGCCACCCTCCCCTCGGGGGGTGGTCGCTTTCGATGAAGGTTTTTATGGCTTACAATAGCTACGGTCGAAACCAATATGCGGCGGTTTTAGTCAGTCGAGTCTGACATAACCAGCATAGCATCGGCGGCTATGTGGTATCCAATGAGGATTTCCGCCCCCTTCCCCTCGGTGTCCGGGAAGGTGCTCCGAGCCCCTCAGGCTGAGAGTGAAAAAAAAAAAAAAAAAAAAAAAATTTAATCATTTCTGCGGTGGTGTCGCGTGAGGCGGGTCGTTACGTTCCCTCAAATATGGTTGAGCGAAGCGATGGCTGGTTCATGCGTCGTGCGTGGGAACGGGTGCTGCCAGTGGGAATGGGTCTGCTTCTGACTACCTATCTTAACGCATATAGAATTGTAAAGTTTTTTTTTTCTTTCTTGTAACAGCCTAGACTGAATAATAACTTCAAACTTTGAATTTAGCTTGAACCCTGTAAATTGATTAAGAAAATTTGTAATTCATTAAGTAATGATCTAATTATAATTTTATTTATTTGTTAATCTTTGTTAAAGTCTGGAAACGATATACATATTTGTAAATATCGTTCCATTTGATAAAGCTGGTAAGTTTTTTGCGCCCGTTTTTCTTGTCAGCTAAAAGACGTCATAATGGGTGGTAGGGCAAAAAAATTATTTGACGATTTAAAAACGCACATTATGTGAGCTTATTTGAATAAAGATTTTTTTCATTTCATTTCATTTCATTTCATTTCTAAACCATCATCGCCGGACAGCTCGGAGCGCGCGGCGGCGTGCGTAAAGAAACCACCCATTTGTGTAAAATTGTACAAATAGAAACAGATAAATTTAATTTGTCTTTGTGCGTGCCTAATGAAAATAAACTATTTTATTTTTAAATTTGAGTCTAAGACCGGACTTCTGTCCAAAAATCAGGATTTTCCACCTTTTGTGACCGGATTTCCGAATTTTGGTCCTGGTAACCCTACTTGTAGGGTCCTTCTTAAATAGTGCACGAAATTTTAAGGGGTTAAAGTACTCATGCATTCAAACAACTTTTACGGGACCAACATTGAAATCGCGAAAAAAAATTCAGCTGTTCCATAGAGAATTTAAAATCGAATAGATCAAAATGTATGGTCCCATAGTAAAAGTTGTTTGAATGCATGAGTACATTGACCCCATAAAATTTCGTGCACTATTTAAGAAGGACCCTACAAGTGTCAATCCTGGCAACTCCGATTTTGACTTTGGCGCCGAATTACAATTTTAGAATTTCAATTTATAGGAAATATTACTTAATAAAACTAGTGTGACCATAAATACTGCGCCATTTCAGATTTCCAAAAAACGAAATTGTTTTATTGAAACGGCTGGAGGTCGCAGCAGGCGAGACAGTGAAGTTAATAGAAAGTAATGTGTAATGTTTGTGCGCCGATTTCGATGAAACTCGGTTTTTGGTACTATTTCAATATGAAAATAACAACGCAATGTTGAAAATATTAAAAAATCCAAGATGGCGGCAAACTTTTTTGTTTTTGGGCCGATTTCGATGAAACTCGGTTTTTGGTACAATAATGACAAGAAAATTACAACGCAATATTGAAAATATCAAAAAGTTCAAGATGGTGGCAAACTTTTATGTTTGTGGGCCGATTTCGATGATTCAGTTCATACTCGGTTTTTGGTACAATAATGACAAGAAAATAACAACGCAATTTTTAAAACATTAAAAATCCAAGGTGGCGGCCAACATTTTTGTTTGTTGGCCGATTTCGATGAAACTCGGTTTTTGGTACTATTTTGACAAGAAAATAACAACGCAATATTGAAAATATTAAAAAATCCAAGATGGCGGCTGAATGGATTTTTAGTATTTTAAAAATGGCATTGTTATTTTCTTGTCATTCCTTGGTTCAGCAATATTCAGTTATGTAGAACTTTGATTGTAACTGCTCGTAGGCTGCGATCCGCACCCTGATTATCTAAAAAGAAACTATTTAGCGACCGGTTTCATTTCACATACATTGCTTCTTTTCTTTGGTATGTTTTTTTTTAATCCAAAAAGAAGTAGCAATGGATCACTATCATCTATGAACTGCAACCGGTCGCTAGGTGGTTTCTAATTAGATAATCAGCCCGCCTGACACGTCCCACTGAACAAGTTTGGACATCAGATGAAAAAAGTTAGCTCTCCTAATTGCACCCTGTGTGAAAAAATTGAAGATGTCCAACATTTGCTAGTGGAGTGTGCCAGGAATCGAGCATTACGAGAGGACTTAGCCACGAAGCTGAAAGTCAATCAGCTTGATGATGGCGTGTTCCTGAGTGCGCTTTCGGACCCTGCGTCTGAAGCAGCTGTGTTGACTTACAGGTTCGCAGCACAAAGCATCAGTATGAGGTCGAATAATGTTAATTAGTTTAATTTATGTGCATATCCCCACAAGAAATTATAGTTACGATGGGACTGACATGTAACTTTATTACAAAAGCTCATTTAAAAATAAAGAAATAAAAAATCGATTGGCCCAAAAACAAAAAAGTTGGCCGTCATCTTGGATTTTCAGTGTTTTAAAAATTGCGTTGTTATTTTTATGTTGAAATTGTACCAAAAACCGAGTTTCATCGAAATCGGCCCAACAACAAAAAAGTTGGCCGCCATCTTAGATTTTTTGTATTTTACTTAAAAATTGCTTTGTTATTTTCTTGTTAAAATAGTACTTAAACCGAGTTCCATCGAAATCGGCCCACAATCAAAGAGATGGCCGCCATCTTGGACTTGTTAATATTTTCAATATTGCGTTGTAATTTTCTTGTTAAAATAGTACCAAAAACCGAGTTTCATCGAAATCGGCCCACAAACAAAATAATTGGCCACCATCTTGGTTTTCTTATATTTTTAACATTATGTCGTCGTAAATCTCTTGCACCCATTTTTTTAACTTCACTAGTAAAAAAATTGGTACAAGTATTTCAGACCTTGTTGACATATTTACCAAAATAACGGTTTTTAATGAAACAACAAAGTTAATGAACGAGATTAACTATGGGAAAAAGCAACCGAATTTCAAATGTCACTAAAGTCATTAATCGTTTGCTTTGTTTTAACTACAGATCACTGGACAATGTTTTCTTACCTTCACTTGTTTTCCCAATATTCTTTTGTTTTCCGAAGTTCAGGTAGGTACATCGTATTTTTTATTAAAATTGGAATATAAACATTATAGCTTTGTAATTATTTACACTTGAACTTAAATTGAATAAACTAGATTTTTTTGATATTGGTTGATTTACCATATTTATAAATAAAAACAAAAAGCAAACTACTAAAAATGTGATAAATAACTTAATTTAAAAAAATATTTTTTTAGTAAATCATTATTTTCTGCTTTTTAGTTAACAATATAGCACCTCCTATCAGAGCACTCGTCAAGACGAATCAAACGAACTCAAACTAAATGGGGTTGCATGGTTTAATTACAGAGTTCCAGTGGCCTTTTTCCGGCTTCATTATCAGACCCTGGAAACGATTACTTATCCAGAGTACTCGTCAAGACCATTCAAACGAGTCCAAACTCGATGGGGTTGAAAGGTTTTATTACAGAGTTCCTGTGGCCTTCTTCCGGCTCCATCATCAGACCCTTGGAAACAATTGCCCAACAGAACAGAGCACTCGTCAAGACGATTCGAACGAGCCCAACCTCGATGGGGTTGCATGGTTTCAATATTGAGTTCCTATGGCATGGCCTCCAGACTTCATCATCCGACCCTGAACCTCCTCACCTGTCAGAGTACTTGTCAAGACAATTCTAACAAGCCCAAACACGATGGGGTTGTATAGTTTCATTCATCATAGAGTTCCTGTGGCGTTCTTCCGGCTCCATCACCAGATCAGCTCAATGACACTGTAATATTTCATTTCCTTCCATTTCTGACCTGTGTTCAAAGTTTCAAGTCTCTAGCTCATCGGGAATTTAGTATAAAATCGTTTGCAAAATTTGTGCTCAAACAAACAAACGAGCAAGCAACCTTATAAAAACGCAATAAAAAGGGTTAGTTATAAATAAAGAACTACCTAAGGTATTTAAGTTTATATTAAACAGTTAAAAGTATTATGTATGTCTCCGGCTAACCATACGGTTTGGTCACCCTAATGAAGAAAAGGGCACATACATCTACTTGACCTCATCCAAGACTTGACCTCTCTGTCGGCTCGTTTTGGGGCGAAGCGCTTAATCCGGTTTATAGTACTAAATTCATGACTAAAACACGTATTAAAAAAAAGTTTTGACATTTTGTGTTTATTTTTTTGGAGTTTTTGGCGCTATTTTGTCGAGTTTCGTTTGGTGACTATTTTAATTATTCGCAAATTGATTCATTGTGGATATTGTGTCTTAAAATTGAAGCAGTTTTGTGGTACAAGTGTCTACGCAACTGAACAATATGTGGGATAATTGAAATAGGCGCGATCTTGGTTGTGTGTAGCTGAGACTTTTATTGTAGTGGTGGCTACCTCGGCTGACCTTACCGAGTAAACTGTCTTGATTATACTTGGTGCCAAATACTCCAAGCAGCATTAGAATGCGATGCACCCGCATTTTAATGTAAACTGAAACAATCTACCAATGGACTATTCAAACACTGGCAAAAATTACTTCCAAGAGGAAAGTAGATTGCCAAAACAAAAATAAGAAGAAGAACTTATTTTTTAATACCATGCTGTGGTTGTGGCACTAAGTGGCAGCACGCGTAGCATGACCAACATCGAGATAAGATTCGACTCAGAGAACAATGGCTTGTCTACACCGAAATGTCACTTTTGTCGGGTTGAGATCGAGATACTCATGCTCGCATTTACAACTAGTAGACTCGTATTGTTCTTTGTCGTGGCCTAATGTCAAAAGTCGACAAACACGAGCTTTTCTCTTCAACTGACATTAATTTGACAGTTGAATAAGAGAAACTTGTCTACCACCCTTTGAGTAGTCGAGAAGGTCGAGAGAGAATCACAGACTAATAAGAAGATTCGAAATAGTCTTCTACGTATTTTATTTTATATGAATCTAAATTTCGCAATAAAATTAAATCTAAATTATCCGTGCTTATATTTTATTCCTTAAAAACTTAAATTAAAATTATTTTCATACGTTGATTTTAATATTTCGTAATTTTCTCGTCATTTTACACAGATTACTAAATTAACAATTTCGTTAGTAGTCTGTGTTATCTTTTCAAAATACTCTCAATAAAAGAAAGGCAAACGAATTTATATCCATACAGCTATATTTAATTAGTTTTAAGAGTTTAGCGTTGTGAAATCTATAGAAAGGAACGGTGCTTTATGAGAAATAAAGTAATTATTTTCTATTGGCAATATTATTCTTCTCGAACTCGAGAGAGCTTGTCTACGGAAGAGAACGCTTTCTTGAGTGCCTCTTTATCTTAGAACTTATAAAAAAATGAGAATCATGTTTAAATTAAATTATTTCTGATCAAATTAGATAATTTTGACGTTTATTGGTGTTGAAATAAAAAGATTACCTTTAAAATTTACTTTTTTTATTAAAAGACATTAAAAAGTTTCGAAATTCTGAGAACGAGTCCCACCTGTCTGTCAAACTGTGCTCAGCAATCGAGAAGGTCGAGACGACAAGTTTTCGTAGACAAGAGTCTCGTTTGCTCATGCTACGCGTGCAGGTGGTGGCGGCAAAGGTATGATCTCCATTCTGCTGTTACTTTTGTACGTTTGCATTGCAAAGTCGAAGAGACTTAAAATATTTTTAGTTTATTGCTACCTATAAAGAAATATTTAGCTAATTTGATTTTTTTCGGATATTCTCCAAGCGCGACGCGCGAGCGTAGCGTCTCTGCTTCAGTTTGGGCAAAAATGCTTTCGTATGTCGTTCGGCACCCTGATTATCTAAAAAGAAACTATTTAGCGACCGGTTTCATTCCACATACATTGCTACTTTTCTTTGGTATGTTTTTTCTTAATCCAAAAAGAAGTAGCAATGGATCACTATCATCTATGAACTGCAACCGGTCGCTAGGTGGTTTCTAATTAGATAATCAGCCCGCCGGTGTCCGTCTGTCCGTTTGATCTCTTCTACAGGTTGCTTTGTGAGCAGCGCAGCCCCCTTAGCATGACCACTGAAATGCGATATGGATATAGCGATTTTTATTAGCGACAATGAATTTTGACATTTCAGTGTCGATAAAAAGTTATATCACGCCATCACGCGATATATGTCGCACCTACGGTGCTAAAGCGTCACTTCTGCAAATGATGTAATTTTTTAGGAGAAGCGTTTGAAAATTGGGCATTCTGTCATAAGTCACATAGTTCTTCTTAACTTAAAAAAATTAACTTGTTATATTTAACTACAACTTTAAACTTTATATAAAGGTAAAAATAAACATCTTACAATTTTGTAATAAAAAATATAAAAGTTTTTTTTACAACCCTCCCAGAAGTGACGTTATGGCACTAGAAAATCAATTAACTGGGCAAATGTGTCATAACAATGTGTCGTTATTGCTCCAAAAGCATAAAAATACATTGTCACAATTACTTTAGTGGCGTTGTAGCTCCAGGAGACTGCTAGACTGCTACCATACTGCTACTCGTGCGGGGGGGCCGCGCGCAACTGACCAAACAAACGTTTTTTCTCCAAGTGGCGGCTAGATTCACGCCAAAACTATAACGACACAACTGCCCTCACGCGGAAAGTATACGCACTACACAAGCGACAATTATCCACCAAGTAAAGTGGTACAATAGTGACTTTATCTCATACTCAGATCAATTTTGACAAAAATTGCATAAGTGACGTTGTAGCACCGTAGGTGCGTTATATATATCGTGTTTCGATGGTCATGTTCCCCTGGGTGGGCAGGCTGGGTGGTTCCGATGGGCAGGTTCAATAACCTATGTAGAATTTATGGTCGACTCAGTTTCTAATTTTTTTTTTAAATGGTGGAGATATGTAATAGAATTATATTTCAGCTGTTTTGAAAAATGATCAAAAATAACACAAACCTTTTTTTTTAGCGGTGCAAAGCAAATTTTTATTTTTTATTTTTAGAAGACTCTAAAGTTTTTAATTCAAAATCAATCAAAACGTTTTAGGCCAAAATTTAAAAGTTTAAAATAATAAGGTTGTGTGTGAAGACTGCGTACATAAACAAACAAAATACAATTTCAGCTACATTTTAACGTGAGGTCTACTCACTGACGGACGTCCATTATACAAGTACGCTGGACAGGCGAACGTCACCTATCGTTTGTTCCGATTTGAAAATCGCCATTTATAACTAATTAGTTCCAAGTACACTCACTATTGCTATCTGCCTTACTAATAAAGAACTGCAACACACCCGTTTTACAAGTGTGTAACTATGACAGTGATAGATGAGTTATAGATCGCGTATACAATACAGTCGGTTACTAATAAAAACTTTTATTGTATTGGGTACATAGTTACACAAAGGTTATAACGAATATCACTTGCAACACGCACGGTGCTCACGTTCTAAAACAACATTATCTTTAATTATTTTCTAGTGAAATATAGATAAATAAATAATTTAAATCTTATATTTAGGCATATTTGGTTAAAATGTTTTAATTGTAATGGGTTTTTTAATTTTTTGGTTTTAATTTACTTATTTTTTAGTGTACTGTCTATCGTGTTTTTAAACGATCACAGGAAATGTCATACGTTGTCATGACAATAATAAACAAACACTTCAATATTGTCAAATGTTCAAAATGTAAATACACAACATTTTATGCGTTTCTTTAATTATTTTTCAACACACTTGCTCGTAAAGTGAACCTTAATACATCGCTTTTAGGGCCATAAACCAAGCTATAACAAACGCGTGCAATAATATATAAAACACTAGGTTGTTATAGAATTATCCCTACAAAATTAAATTAGTACCTTACTGCAAGTTCTATGCGAGTAAACAGAGCATTCCCAATTTAACCGGGTAATACAGTTATTTTTTTTAGTAACAACAAAGAGGTTTTATTCTGCTGAAAATTCATATTCATTTTTGAACTAAATAAATGTGTAAGTCCTTAATTAAGTCAAAAAAATATTTATTATTATCAAATTATTCATAATTTACAATATTTGGTTATAAACTATTAAAATATTTGCATTTTATCACTTAAAATTATATTTTTTTAGTAGGCTGTATGCTCACTCACCTCTTTGTTCGCAAAATATTCTTGCATGGGGCAGTGTGAAAAAAAAACAAAAAAAACTAACGCGCCTTTTCCCATAATTGTCATATTTTGTTTTTGTCGTAGGTATTTGTTGCTGTGTGATAAATTACTTTGTATTTTCCTCGCAAATGTGTTGAAAAACGTCGTATGAAACTCGTGAGCTTTTGCTCATTGCACACTCGGCTGAGTTACGCCCTCGCCTGCGGCTCGGGCTGCAACCCACAGCCTTGTGTGCAATGAGCAATCTAAGCTAACTTGTTTCATAATGTAGGGTAAAACGTGGTATAACTGGCCAATTCCAATAACTAGCCACTATGAATTTTGACCTCTTGTAATAAGCTTTTAAGACATAGAGCGACATCTTTGAGCTAACCCGTTAAACCTTTGTTTATTTAGCTATAGTTTTAGTACCCTTTTTTGACGCTATACTAAAGCGCCAAAACTTTTGAGGTTATTTTCCGGCATTTGGCGGCGTCAACTCGAGATGAACAGTGGTTGCTTGTCAAATTGTTAACGGAGTGCCTCATCAAAATACAAAAGTTTTCAGTGTTTTTACGTTGAACTGCTGTTTGTATTGTGTATATAACTTGGGAGTAAGGTAAGTTTAGTTTATTTAAGCCATTTGGTCAAATTGCATTTGAATAAAGCTAGATTACAGGGGGTGGCCAGTAACTGAATTTCAACATTCTATTTTTTTAGTAACTGGCCGCCTATGCCAGTTACTACATTTTAACCCCCTGTGCTTAATTCTACAAAATTAAGCCGTATTCACTTAGTAATAGGCTCTATTACTCTAAAAAAAAGTATCAGCTAAATTAACCGACTTTCTCTAGTAACTGGCATAGGTGGCTAATTACTAAATGTTGGTGGCTAGTAACTGGTTTTTTAATTCCTTTTCAGGTGGCCAATCCAAATATGCCAAAAAAAGGCAATACAGTAAAGAAGCCATTGATAAAGCTCTTTGTTATGTCCGCAATAAAGAAGGCTCTGTAAGGCAGGCAAGTAAAACTTTTGGAGTGCCTAGAAGTAGTATCCAATTCAAACTGTTGCATCCTCACACAAAATTTAAATCCGGTCCCGATACAGTTCTAACAGAAGAAGAAGAAACCGCGATATGTGATCAAATTATAGCACTGGCGAAGCGTGGGTTCCCTCTTAAAAAAGAAGACATCCAACGAGATGTACAAGACTTCCTGCTAAAAAATCCCAGACCCAATCCTTTCCGTGAACAAAAACCGGGAGAAGCATGGTTTAAAGCTTTTCTAAGACGGCATCCTGTGATAGCTGTTCGTACTTCCGAAGGAGTTACAAATGTCAGTGCATGTGTATCGCAAGCAGACATACGCAAGTGGTTTCAGGAAATCGCAGTCTATATAGAGGAAAATAATCTTGCGGAAGTCATCTCAGACCCCACACGAATTTTCAATGGTGATGAAACTGGTTTCAACTTGTGTCCCAAAACTGGAAAAGTGCTGGCTGAGAGAGGGATTCAAATGATAAGAGCAAAGGAGTTGAAGAAACTTGAAGATGAGGCTGCAAAGGAAAATAGAAAACGCTTGCGGGAAGAAAAGAAGAAGCAAAAATAAATAAATGGCACTAAAAAGAAACCAAAGATAATATGTAAAGAGAAAACTAAAGCTGACATAAAGAAAACAGAATCAGTAACAAGTTCAAACCAACTTACTTCTGAAAGTCAAAATGTATCACTTCATAGGAATGTGATTGTATGTTGCGATTCCTGTTTGAACCCTATTACAAGAAGAGTTATCAAATGTAGTCAATGTTTAAAACAGTTTCATGTAAACTGCATACCATCCCATCACAGGGATCATATACCTGAGGATGAAGATGATGAATTCTTATGTCATCTTTGTTTTCATGTGAGCAACACTGACTCTTCTGAAGGTGATAACGATGACATAAAAATGTTTAATTCAATATCTGAAGAAGCATTTAAACAAGGTTTTTGAATTTATAATACTACCTTAACTGATCTCATATCATTTGTTTTAAATTTAAGCCTTTATAATTGTTACCTAAATGTTAAAAGTTCTTTATGTAGTCCGTTAGAAGTTATATTTATGTTTATTAGTTCCTAACTTTATTGAAGACGTAGTATATAGGTAAACCCAAAGAAAGTTGAATCTTTGTTATTGTTAATGAACAAATTTATCTATCTAGGTATATTGAGGATCTAGATAGGCCTATAAAAAGGTTTAATCAAAGTTAATTTGACACTGGCCAGTAACTAGATAAAGGAGTGTCAGTTACTAATTTATTGTGGCCAGTTACTAAAAAAAGTGTCTTTTTTCTTTTTAATACAAATATTTTTGTCTAGTTATTGTTTTACTTAATTTTATATTATCTACCTACCTTTGAAACAAAATTCTCTATAATTTGATATGTAATAAGTTAATTTAACGCTCATTTTTCAGTACTAAAAGTTCATACAAACTGACAAAATGCCTTAAGTGGCCAATTACTACCTGTTTTACCCTACTATTCGGTTGCTTTGTGTTTTTCTCAGTAATAGGCAAAATTTGCAAGCTTTGGAATAGCCACCTCATTTTCACAGTTTGTGATTTACGCTCACGAGTTGTATAATAATGTCATCCCATGGGAATCAACGCTGGAGAGATGTAATTTTTACCAATTTTATAAATAATCTTTATTATTAACTTGAACTCAAAACAATATAACAAGCACCAGATCATACCTAAGTCAAGATCATGGAAATAAGATCGAGGAATCGAGCACATGAAGGAAACTTATATACCTACCTACCCTATCCCAAAGATTTCAATCTTTGCCCTGTCCTAACCTGAAGAAAGCTGCATCGATTAAAAACTTAAGAACAACGAAGAAATATTTTGTTTTAAAGGTTATGGTCTATAAAATAAAATTTATCGAGTTAAAAACTAGTGCATTTTTATTCGATACTATTAGATATGATCTAGCATTGCAACGGTTGGTTTGTTAGTAATCTTATTAAAATGATAATGGGATTATAGAGTCAATCTATTTTGCTTAATTCATAAAAAGGAACAGCTCTTCAGTAATACGGTTTCTTATATAAATTGTAGGCTGATTGAGCAGTTTCATTGCCTTGTATGCTAGTAAAGACTTCTCCTACGAATTGTTCTTGAAACAACATCGAAATAATCATAAAACTTTATTTTTATTCATTTTACGTATTTACACATCAGTTAAACTAGGTTTCGTGAGTGTATAGTGACAGTTTAAGTTTCCATAGTAATTACCCACTCGTTACAACAGGCGTATGTCACGGAACTGTCAAAATTGGTTTATTAGTCAAGATTTCGCTGTATCACCCACAGAACATAGAAGTAGTTAGAAGTAGTATAAGCTCAATTTAGTATGAAAACCAGTGTAACCAAACTAACACATTAAAAATCGAAGCCAAGCCCCCCATTTAATAGTTACATGCTACGCACACATACTTTGTGAACACGTAATTGGATAAAAATTGAAAATGTATAATATCCAAAAGGTCATAAATCACAAAGTTTATTTATTTAGATTCAATCGTATTACCATAGCACTTGATGCCAAATTAATTAATACGTATATTTATAACGCTGCTACTCAGCCGCTAGATGGCGCAAGCAAATTTTAATAATGCGATTTACCACCTTATTTGTTATGACATAAAAGAAAATTTAACGAGATAAGGGAGACCTGGTTGGTTGACATTTTTCACTTAACTTATCCTAATAGTTTCAGATTAAATATCCGTTAAACCTTTTTTCATAATTTGGTGAAATCCTGACATTTCTTAGTGTTACTAGGCAACACATATATGAAATTCAAAATTTAGAATTCCAAATAAAATGAATGTATCGGATATCGATTAATATGTTCAAAAATGAAAATTCGAATTTCGCATATTTATTTATAGAAAAGGTACACCAACAGTATATATATTTAACATTGTTGATATCAGTTATACAATAGAGCAAAGTCAAATTCAAAGTCAAATAAGCTTTATTCAAATAAACTTAATTATTAAGTACTTTTGAATCGTCTATATTTTCCTACCACCCGTTCCAGACTTTTTTAGCTGAAAAGAAGAACGGGCGCAAGAAACTCATCAGCTGTAACAGCCATAAGTAACGATATTTACAAACTTTAATATATCGTTACCAGATAATTACAACAGGGTGACAGGATTATTGGCAACAACATAGACTTATTGTTATATTTACCAGTTATGTGTTACATCATTTCCACGCATTTTGATCTTTAAGATAATCGTCTACTTTATAATAACCTTTACCCATGAGCGAATTTTTAACATGGTTTTTAAATTCATGCAAAGGAAGATCAATCACTTATTGTGGAACTTTATTAATAAAGGCTATGCCTTTCCCCATAAATGAACCTCTAGTTTTTGCAAGCCTAAATCTTGGAACGGCAAGTTTATCTTTATTTCTTGTATTAAACTGGTGAATATTGCTGTTCTTAGCAAATGAATCATAGTGTTTCCTTACATAAACTAAATTTTCATAAATGTATTGGCCTGCCAAAGTTAAAATATTTATTTCTTTGAACAATTCTCTCAAGGTATCTCTCCGCCGTAGATTGTATATGGCGCGAACAGCTCTTTTTTGGAGTACAAAAATATTTTTAATACTGGCAGCTGAGCCTCACAATAGCAGTCAATACGACATTACACTATGAAAATAACTAAAGTATACTAACCTTGCCGTTTCAATATCAGTTAAAAGCCTTATTTTCTTAACAGCGAATGCCGCTGAACTAAGTCTACTTGACAAGGCTTCAATATGTGGATCCCATTGCAGTCGAGAATCTAGTGTGATACCTATAAATTTTGTACTCTTAATAAACTCGACTTCATCGTCATTCAAATTAATATTTAATTTTGTCTGCTCAACATTAGGTAATGAGAATTTAACACATTTAGTTTTTTGGGGTTAAGTGCTAAATTATTACTATTAAACCAGTATGAAACTTTAGAGAGGGCACTATTTACTTCGTCCGAACAGTTATTACCTCTGTTTACTTTAAAAACTAAAGAAGTATCATCCGCAAATAGTACTGTCTCACATAAATTATTCGCGTAGTTGGGAAGGTCATTTATATAAATTAGAAACAGCAATGGGCCCAATATTGATCCCTGTGGCACACCCATATTGATGGGGCCTCCAGTAGATTCAGTTCTATTAATCACTACTTTCTGAGTTCTATTGTACAAATACGATTTCATAAGACTAACTGATTTATCAGAGACACCATAATGTTCTAGCTTCTTTAATAGCACAATACTTATTTATATACCTATTATAGGCGTTTACAACACTTAAAACATTAATTGTGTCAAGTACATGCTAAAATAATAAAAAAAAAATAATTAAAATGAAACAAAAAAAATTTAAAGTGATTAATTACACTATTATTATTGAAAATAAATAAAAGCCGGCGGCGAGTATTGTCAGTTTTTGCCGCGGGTTTGAGATGACACGACTCGTTGGCCAGACTCTTATACTTTTCAACTCTTCACAGTCACAACTTTTCTCGGTCTCCCCTTTTGAGTAACATTTCCGCTAGTCTATATTTTAATGTTTATGAAACTTCAAGAATATGTCAAATAGCGCATTGGAATATGGATCATAAGTGTATACCGCAAAAAGGTGAATATTTATTGTTTTGAAATTTAAAAGGAAAACCTCAGTTGAATTTTAATTAAAATCAAAATAAATTAAATAAAGCTTCCCTCTGCTATTTTATGAACCCGTTTGCTAAATGATATATGTGGTTATGGTTTTTGATCTTTTATATAATACAACTCGGCATTTTTATATGTTTTTGAAGATGTTTTTGTTTGGCGTTCGCTCACACGACTGACGTAGTAGTTAGGGAGGCGAGGTAGCTAAATGGCGTAATTCAACGGCGCCGTCGAGACCTATCAAAATCGAAAGATAAAATAATTTCGAAAAGAAAAGCTCGTATGGTAAAAACCATTTTAGCGGTGGGTTTGGCGTGTACGGTTTTTCAAAAATGTAAAAAAAAACAGTTACTTGGGCATTCTCGAGCGCGTCAGATATTCATACTACGTATGCCCCAAGTGCCTCTGATAACAACGGTATACTAATCTGCCGGTTTGCGTGGTGGGGGTAGGCATATAAAGTAGTCAAAAATGCAAAAAAAAAAAATTTACTCGAGCGCGTCAGATTTTCCCTCCCTCCCTAACTATAGCAAAATTCAGAAGTATGCGGAGCTACGCTCACTTGAGGTTACACGGGTCCCGCCTACTTGCGACTTCTACTGGGGGAAAAAAATTTTCTTTGTTCTGTGGTATCACCCGTATACATCGCGGGCAAATGTTTATTAGTAAGGCAGTAGTATATAGTAGAATCTACTGCTCTCAGCGCCAATACGGCAATTATCAAATCGGCACAAAAAATTGCTGTCATTTCACGACAATAGCCTGTCCAGCGTACTTATACAGTGTGTGGCCTAGAACCGGGGGTAATATTAAAAACGGAGGCTCTTTAGGTCACTAGTAATTGAATCATTAAGGTCCCAACTAATTAAAATAAAATCTTTACTTTTTAATTTTTTCTAACTAACTTAATCGTAAATTCAATGTAATGCAAACAACAGTTCCGCTCAACTCAATCGACAACCATAGACATAGAAAAATTTCGCTACGCTCAAGTAGACGGACAATGGTGCGAGTGAGAAACCGATTCTTACGGCTTATGCGATGTGCGAGAAAGAGTTAAAAGAAAATGACAGCAGAACCTAGTTTGACTTCATTTATCGTCTGTTATCTATCATCTTGGTGAAAAGCGTCCACACGATTATTTTGTAATTTTGACTGCGATCTGATCGGTTAGGCTTATAAAGCTATATAAATCAATAATGGTGTCGTGTTCTGTACTGAATTGTAATGTTATTTACGACAACAACCCAAATAAACACTCATTTCACAGGTAAATAAGATTGTACAAGTACCATTTTCATATTTCATATTTAAGTTGAATATATTCCTAAATACACTAAGTAATACACTAATATCATGCTATTAACCACCTATTTTCTAAATAAAGGCTGATTTCTAAACATTATGTGTTAGATAAAAAGATATTATGTCCGTGAACTTGAGAAAATAAGGCGTAGAGATTGATCAAAAATTATTATATTATCGATACTCATGTCGATGATTTCCAATATAAACTTATTTGTCTTTGTGAACACTGATAGCTTTATCTAAAGCTGCTTTTAACCGACAGTTTTCAAATGGTAAATTATACCTACTTAAGTACTAATTTTACAATATTTCCAGGTTTCCTGTAAATCCAGTGATTAAGTTACTGAATAAATGTCATAAATAGAATAGGCTGGGAGCCTCAAGGAGACTTGTAAGAAATTATTTAAATAAAATTGTTCATAATCTTGTTTGTGTTTTATTTATTAGAGCAATAATACATTATGGTTATCGACAATCTAAAATGGACTTCAGGGCATCCCTAAAGTTCACGCACACGTTTACAAATTTTCACACACTGGCTCATGTCACTTTTGGTGTCGCAGCCAAGCGAACTCTGTTCCTCTATTCCAGTGGAATATTAACTTTATGTCGACAACACGCGTACTACTCATCGTACTTATTCGGAGCTACTCGGAACGTCTTGTTGACAATTTATGGGTAGTCTGACACAACTTGTATCGGCTGATAGAAATGAACCACTGAATTGAATCTTTAATCC
Source organism: Agriphila geniculea (assembly GCA_943789525.1). NCBI lineage: Eukaryota > Metazoa > Arthropoda > Insecta > Lepidoptera > Crambidae > Agriphila > Agriphila geniculea. The sequence continues at coordinate 17,898,807 of OX038890.1, forward strand.
CTGAAGAAGAGTAGATTGAAAAACCAAAAATAAGAAGAGAAGACTGACATGTCATGTCAAGGCTGAAACAAATTATCGGATGCGGCTGATGGACGCGGCAGTAAGCCGCGGCTGATAAGTGTGCACAGCGGCTGATAAGTGTAAACACCAGCACGCGTAGCATGACCAACATCGAGATAAGATTCGACTCAGAGAACAATGGCTTGTCTACACCGAAATGTCACTTTTGTCGGGTTGAGATCGAGATACTCATGCTCGCATTTAGAACTAGTAGACTCGTATTGTTCTTTGTCGTGGCCTAATGTCAAAAGTCGACAAACACGAGCTTTTCTCTTCAACTGACATTAATTTGACAGTTGAATCAGAGAAACTTGTCTACCACCCTTTGAGTAGTCGAGAAGGTCGAGAGAGAATCACAGACCAATAAGAAGATTCGAAATAGTTTTCTACGTATTTTATATTATATGAATCTAAATTTCGCAATAAAAATAAATCTAAATTATCCGTGTTTATATTTTATTGCTTAAAAACTTAAATTAAAATTATTTTCATACGTTGATTTTAATATTTCGTAATTTTCTCGTCATTTTACACAGATTACTAAATTAACAATATCGTTAGTAGTCTGTGTTATCTTTTCAAAATACTCTCAATAAAAGAAAGGCAAACGAATTTATATCCATACAGCTATATTTAATTAGTTTTAAGAGTTTAGCGTTGTGAAATCTATAGAAAGGAACGGTGCTTTATGAGAAATAAAGTAATTATTTTCTATTGGCAATATTATTCTTCTCGAACTCGAGAGAGCTTGTCTACGGAAGAGAACGCTTTCTTGAGTGCCTCTTTATCTTAGAACTTATAAAAAAATGAGAATCATGTTTAAACTAAATTATTTCGGATCAAATTAGATAATTTTGACGTTTATCGGTGTTGAAATAAAAAGATTACCTTTAAAATTAACTTTTTTTATTAAAAGACATTAAAAGGTTTCGAAATTCTGAGAACGAGTCCCACCTGTCTGTCAAACTGTGCTCAGCAATCGAGAAGGTCGAGACGACAAGTCTTCGTAGACAAGAGTCTCGTTTGCTCATGCTACGCGTGCAGATAGCTATCGGACGTCCGATGACGTCATATTAGTCTATGGTTACGTCCGCGACCTACGTCCGATAGTTTGCACACCTCAGTGTATTTTCATAGTCCCAGATACCTATCAGTCGCGGCAGTCAGCCGCGTCCATCAAGCCGCGTCCGATAATTTGTTTCGACCTTCATGATGGATAAAATTTAATTATGTAAACAGATTTACTGTCATTGCGATTTTTAATAATTACATACTTACTACAGATTGTAATTAATTTGAAACTGATTTTATGCTGTGGGAAGTGAAAGCAGTGGGGTCCGGTTCTATTCAAGGAGTTAAAAGTAAATTCTCTAATGGATAGTGATATCATGACGTTTTGCAGTTAGTTTTTTATTATTCCCTGTACCACGATAAGTTCGCAACGTTAGCGATAATGTCGTTTTGGAATAATACACTGATTATGAATCGTAACTTTAAATTTTTATTGTGTGTAACGTATGGGATTTAATTAACTGGGAACTTTCAGAATAAACACTAATACTCTAGAGAGTCTCTATTTTCCATATTATCCCCGGTTCTAGGCCACATACTGTATTATAATGGACGTCACTGGCATTGGTTCTACTATGTCACTGGGTCTACTGCTCATGGAGCCACTAGTTTCCATGGTTTACTCTGTGGTGATCGATGACTTAGCGATTGGCCTGTGGGAATGCATCCAGTGACAGTTGACATGCATAGACAAGTGACGTGACATCAGTGGTCTCGAACCTACCGATTTTTCAGTTTTCTACCGATATGGAGCCTCTCCTACCGAAATGAAAAGATATTTTCACGATTTCTGAGAAATTCTGAGAATATAATGGAAATTCTCAAGATTTTTTTACTCAATCGAACTAGCAAGCAACCCGTTTCGATTAGTTCGTTTACAGGGGAATCCTGTACGACTCTGCAAAACGATAATTCAGACTTTATTTTTCATTTGTTTTCGACTTCTACTTTTACAAGTAAGTACATTTTTCTAAATTTAGGAACACTAAAGTGCTTACTTGAATTTGATATTTTTTTGAAAGCTGTAAATAGTCAACTTGCGGACTTTACTGTCGAATTTACTCTATAATTTCTCCTATTCGCCGTGTGTCAGTTAGAATAAAAAGGAATTGGATTTTCATACAATAACACGCGAAATTAATCATTTATTCCCAATTTAGAACTTAGCTCGTTTGTATGAAAAACCATATTGTATTGTAGCCCTTATTTTTTTTAGTAGGGAATCCTGTACGACTCTGCAAAACGATAATTCAGACTTTATTTTTCATTTGTTTTCGACTTCTACTTTTACAAGTAAGTACATTTTTCTAAATTTAGGAACACTAAAGTGCTTACTTGAATTTGATATTTTTTTGAAAGCTGTAAATAGTCAACTTGCGGACTTTACTGTCGAATTTACTCTATAATTTCTCCTATTCGCCGTGTGTCAGTTAGAATAAAAAGGAATTGGATTTTCATACAATAACACGCGAAATTAATCATTTATTCCCAATTTAGAACTTAGCTCGTTTGTATGAAAAACCATATTGTATTGTAGCCCTTATTTTTTTTAGTAGCAGGTACAGATGCCAGCATACAGGATTTTTAAAACGGTACATTAAGGGCAGGTACCTTAACCGTTATAGTTACAGGAAAACGTTCCTAGGAGACCATCCATAACTTTTTAAGATATTCTGAACTGCATTCACAGATTTTGAAAAAAAAATTACCGTAAGCAAAAAAAATGCTAAAATACCAAAATTTTTTTTTGTGCCAATCGATCCTATTTCGTGTGGGGATCAAAAAACTCTATGGGATCATTTAAGGTATGAGTACTAGAAACGACAGAAATCGCCAAAAACTTTTCCCATACATTTGTACTGAAAAACGATAAATCAACTCGAAATATTTTTTATTGCCAAACGACCCTATTTCTTACTGTGATCAAAATACTCTTTGAGGATAACTGAATTTTGAGTACAGAAACTGATTTTTTTTAGATCTAATGTTGTAGAAGATTGTGCTTGTGTGTGAAGCCGGTGTTGTCACTTAGGGTCCCCCCAGACCTACCGGTTTCCGTTCTTTGCTTTACTGTTCGGCACTGGACCGCCGGCCAAGAGGCTCATTTTCAATCTATCGCATATTTTCAATCTAAGTACATTTCACATATAAGAATGTTCTTGTGAGCTTTGTTCCTTAAACGATCGTTATGAAAACACAAAAAAATAGTTCAGATAGGTAATGATGACACCCACAACCCTGTTCACAATTTATATAAATATGCGATCGATTTATTTTTAGCAATCGGAGACCATGTTCAGGGTGGCATATCTCCCAGAAGCTTCCTACTTCGCAGCCCAGACGATGATATTTGATAACACCAAGCTAATGGCTATCTTGCCAATTTGGTCTGATCCAAATATGCGATAGATTGAAAATGACCCTGCTTGGCCGGCGGTCTAAACAGCAAGCAGAACAGCAAAGCTAAGAAACGAAACCGGTAGGTTTGGGGGGACCCTTATTGTAGTTTCTGTACTCAAATTTCAGTTGGCCTTAAAGAGCATTTTGATCACAGTACGAAATAGGATCATTTGGCAATAAAAAATATTTCGAGTTGGTTTACCGTTTTTCAGTACAAAATGTATGGGAAAAGTTTTTGGCGATTTCTGTCGTTTCTAGTAAGCCTTTTAAGATACAAATAGCATTATCGCTATATTTTTACTTTAAACATTTAGCCAATAATCTGGCTAGTAAAACAACTGCTTCTATTGAGCAGTCAACTTTTGACATTTGTCATTCAACTTTGGAATCTGTTCCAAATAAAAATAACATTTTACTTGATTCAAGTAATAATAATTGTTTACCTTTAAATTACCATTTAAGACAATAGAGGCGTCCTCTAGCCCTGACTTAACTATAGAAAAGCCTAACTGTTTAAGAATTGTACACCAGAATATGCAAGGTTTTTCTGGCAAAGATTTAGAAATAAGCTTATTCTTAAATTCTGAAGATATTGATGTGTTATGTGTTACTGAGCATTGGTTGAAAAAGCACGAATTAGTTTTAAGTTTGGATAATTACAAAGTTGCTAGCTCGTTTAATAGGAAATCTGCTATAAGAGGGGGGTCACTTATTATTCTACATGATAGTTTACAATATAAAGAACGCAAAGATGTAGTATCCCTCTCAATTGAACGAACCATTGAGCTGTCTTGTGTGGAACTTGATCAAATAATTATAGTATGCGTATACAGACCCCCCACCGCAAATTACTCTGAGTTTGAGTCCACTATGGAGGAAGTCTTAAAAATGACCTGTAGGAAGAATAAAAATGTCGCGATTTGCGGAGATTTTAATGTCGACATCTTAGACCCTAAATTAGCCAAACTGTCGAATAGGTTCATAAACTTATTTAAATCATATAATTTGCTACATATTTTTAATGAACCAACGCGTATCACACCCACATCGGCAACCTGCTTAGATAATATTTTCTGTAACTGTAATGTCATTGAAAAATCAATTTTAAATTGTATTAAATCCGACCATAGTGGACAATTAGCCTCCATTGAGCACCATCATGTTCCACCTAAACGGGAAATAATGTGTAGGCCAATAAAAAAACACTGTATTGAAAAATTCAGAACCAATGTCACAAGTAAAATTGAAACATTACCAGAACCAAATTTTGAAGCCAATAACCTATATAATCATTTATTTAGCATAGTTCAAACTGAATTTAGTGAAACTTTTAAAAAAAGTGATCAAATGTAATGATAGTATGAAATTTAGTGACTGGGCCACACCCGGTATATATAAGAGCAGAAGGAAATTATACGAACTTTATGCAGAGAAAGCTACTTCTTGTGATCCTAACTTCATTGAATTTGTCAAGAAGTATTCACAAACATTCAGAGAAGTTTGTATATTAGCAAAGTCCAAGTACTTTTCAAATAAAATTAAATTAGCTGACAATAAAATTAAGGCTACTTGGAATATTATTAATAAAGAAACGGGCAAATCAAAATCCAATATAAATTCCTTCTGTTTAAAAACTGGTGATCAAACTTTTGAATCTGACAATGAGGTCGCTAAAGTTTTTGAAGATTTCTTTGCTAGAATACCTGCAGAAACTACCAGTACTCTTAGTGCTTGTCCCAACATCGCTGTCTCCCTTCTGGAGTCTAGTGTTGATAAGTGCTATGAAAGTTTTTCCTTTAAATATATAAATAGTGCAGATATCATTAAAGCTTTTAAAACAATCAATAATTGATATACTAGCCCCTTACTTGGCTTTTATTTTTAACAAATGTATTGACGAAGGGGTCTTTCCTGATCTAATGAAAAATAGTAAATTGATTCCTCTTTTTAAATCTGGGGATAAAAGTGACCCAGCTAACTTTAGGCCAATATCTATACTACCAGCACTTAGTAAAATATTTGAAAAAAATATATATTCCCAATTATTAGATTACTTCACATACAATAATATACTTCATAAAAATCAGTTTGGATTTTCCAAGGGTAAAAGTACTACTGATGCTGGAATTACACTGGAATTCTCAAACATATTCTTGACGCTTGGGAAGAAAAGCAAGATGTAATTGGCATTTTCTGTGACCTTTCTAAGGCATTCGATTGTGTTGATCATCAAACACTATTAAAGAAGCTAGAACATTATGGTGTCTCTGATAAATCAGTTAGTCTTATGAAATCGTATTTGTACAATAAAACTCAGAAAGTAGTGATTAATAGAACTGAATCTACCGGAGCTCCCATCAATATGGGTGTGCCACAGGGATCAATATTGGGCCCATTACTGTTTCTAATTTATATAAATGACCTTCCCAACTACGCGAATAATTTATGTGAGACAGTACTATTTGCGGATGATACTTCTTTAGTTTTTAAAGTAAACAGAGGTAATAACTGTTCGGACGAAGTAAATAGTGCCCTCTCTAAAGTTTCATACTGGTTTAATAGTAATAATTTAGCACTTAACCCCAAAAAACTAAATGTGTTAAATTCTCATTACCTAATGTTGAGCAGACAAAATTAAATATTAATTTGAATGACGATGAAGTCGAGTTTATTGAGAGTACAAAATTTCTAGGTATCACACTAGATTCTCGACTGCAATGGGATCCACATATTGAGGCCTTGTCAAGTAGACTTAGTTCAGCGGCATTCGCTGTTAAGAAAATAAGGCTTTTAATTGATATTGAAACGGCAAGGTTAGTATACTTTAGTTATTTTCATAGTGTAATGTCATATGGACTGCTATTGTGGGGCTCAGCTGCCAGTATTGAAAATATTTTTGTACTCCAAAAAAGAGCTGTTCGCGCCATATACAATCTACGGCGAAGAGATACCTTGAGAGAATTGTTCAAAGAAATAAATATTTTAACTTTGGCAGGCCAATACATTTATGAAAATTTAGTTTATGTAAGGAAACACTATGATTCATTTGCTAAGAACAGCAATATTCACCAGTTTAATACAAGAAATAAAGATAAACTTGCCGTTCCAAGATTTAGGCTTGCAAAAACTAGAGGTTCATTTATGGGGAAAGGCATAGCCTTTATTAATAAAGTTCCACAACAAGTGATTGATCTTCCTTTGCATGAATTTAAAAACCATGTTAAAAAAACGCTCATGGGTAAAGGTTATTATAAAGTAGACGATTATCTTAAAGATCAAAATGCGTGGAAATGATGTAACACATAACTTGCTACTATAAGTACTTTGTTGAAGTAATATAACAATAAGTCTATGTTGTTGCCAATAATCCTGTCACCTTGTTGTAATTATTTGGTAACGATATATTAAAGTTTGTAAATATCGTTACTTATGGCTGTTACAGCTGATAAGTTTCTTGCGCCCGTTCTTCTTGTCAGCTAAAAAAGTCTGGAACGGGTGGTAGGAAAATATAGACGATTCAAAAGTACTTAATAATTAAGTTTATTTGAATAAAGCTTATTTGACTTTGACTTTGACTTTGCCCTTAATGTACCGTTTTAAAAATCCACCCTGTATAAATTGGCAAGAGAAAGATGAGACAAAAGATGCGCAGTAGCCACAAATACTAAAGTTTGTGGCTGCTGCGCATCTTTTGTCGCGTTTTAATCTTGCCAATTTATATGCCGGGCAGTATATAATGTTTTTTTCACAATATACCGATTTTAGGTATGAATGAACCTACCGATTTCGCATTTTGACGTTCGAGACCACTGCATGACATCGATGTTCGTTCCGTCCGTTCTTTCTCGTTTTGTTTGATGGCGAAGGCGAGATCTGAGTGATCCAGCGATATGAGGCCAAAACATTAAATTCTTTCTTTTAGAAAGTAAAATTACATATCACAATACGACGATAGTAATAAGAGAGGAATATCATAATAGTGTACAATGCGCTCTAGGATACTTATTGGGTAAGATTACAAAATATAATACTTAGATTGTTTCAGAAACAAAAATTACTTTGGTTTTGAACTAGGTTAATTCGTAACTATTGCAGTTTGAAGAATCTGTATTTGATTACTACACTGCTTTTGTGTCGTTCCTACCTACCGTATCTTTTTGTATGTTACTCTACTGTAAGGTAACACATTCAAGGTAACATAATGCTTAACATTTTTTTTCAATTTATTACTTAGTTATTTCAGAGAAAAACTACTAGTCACGTGTAAATGGTGAGTTATGATGAAGTAATTAATTTTCCCATGATATTATCTTTATGGTACTCTCTAGTTAAATAAGGATTGTACCAAATTAAGCTATCAGAGTTTATGGAGGTACTTACTGTGTGTTAATTAGCAGTTTTAATCATGGCAGTAATGTTAAAACATAAAGGTCTCTTCCAACTACACTGTACCATACCATGCCCATGCTAGGAACGTTTCAGACAAAAAAATATTATTTGTATTGAAAAGTATGACACTATTCCCACTAGACCGTTCTGTCACCGGCCATGCACAGAGCATCAACAATAGGCATGATGACAATTTTTTTATTTTATGTTACATAAATTACCTCTCAAAAAAAGAAACATTGGTAAAATAATTATTTCACTAGCATGAAAACTGCCCGAGATATCACAGTTTGAAATGCACAAAATGGACTCACCCGAAAACGCTCCATACTAACGACTACTCAATTATAACGTCACTCCTGAGTAGTTTGTATGCAACACATAGGAAATTTGTTCGGCAGCTATATTAAATATTGTGTTTATCAAAATGGTTTCTTACACAAATTTGCTATACATTTTACGGACTAATTAAAGGTATAATTTATTTTGATAAATTTTATACTTTTTAAGTGGACTTGTCCACCCAACTTTGAAGGGTCATAAAACAAATAATATGCAATATATAAAACCAAAAGGTATATAAGCTACTCTAAAAGTGTAATATTTTAACAGTTTGTAACCTTGTGATTTTGTTTAAAGCAAAATAAAACGTATTCCTATCAGTTTTGTATGTTGCATACAGGCATCACATGGGTTGCATACGGGTACAAAATATTATGGATTCGTTTCAGTGAATACTCGCAAGGGTGTCAAACTCATTTTTCAAATGGGCCATTTTTTAGTTAAAAGAGCGTATTAGCGGGCCTGACTCAACATTAAAAACTCAAACACATACTGAATTATAATCTTTATTTTCATACAAAGGTAATAAAAAGAAGTTATCTTGAGCTTGAGGATCTAGATACCTGAGGTCTCATATTTTATTATCTTACAATACGTAGTGGCATCAAATGCTGTCTAAAATTCTCACTGGATAGATTCTGATCGCGGGCCGTAACTTTGACACACTTTGAGTGTATTGTGTTGCTTTTCAAGTCTGATATGTTCCTAGCACGGTCATAGTATGGCACAGTGTAGTGGGTAGAGTAGAGACCTTAACTATATATTTGTTTTGAAGGTTGGTGCTGATGGCTTGCATTCTGGCAACATGGCTGTTCGCCCGGATTTATCAGGAGCTCCTAAATGCTTACGAGCAGTCTGGCAGGCTTATGGTCATCGAATACTCATGGTATGTTAATAAAAATTAGCTTTAGCCCTTTTCTGCGCATGCCGCATTGTATAAAAAAACCGGCCAAGTGCGAGTCGGACTCGCACTTGGCCGAAGGGTTCCGTACCAAAAAACGGCAAAAAAAATACGTTTGTTGTATGGGAGCCCCCCTTAAATATTAATTTTATTCTGTTTTTAGTATTTGTTGTTATAGCGGCTATATTATCATCTGTGAAAATTTCAACTTTCTAGCTATCACGGTCATGAGATACAGCCTGGTGACAGACAGACAGACGGACAGCGGAGTCTTAGTAGTAGGGTCCCGTTTTTACCCTTTGGGTACGGAACCCTAAAAAGAACCACCTAGTGGGGTTGGGGCCCACTGGCTGGCAATATGGAAATAAAATGCAGTTTTTCACGAAAAACCTGATAATTTAGCAGTCAGTCACAGAATATTAAAAATTTAAGCCATGTTAATAAAATAAAGGTGGCCAATTGGCCATACAGGAAAATGAATATTGATATACTGATATATGAAAAAATAATGGTTAATCGATGCGGTTAAGCAGTGTGACTGTGTAATGTAAAGATATAATTCTTTATTCTTTTGGCAACAAACAGGCATTCAAACAAAAGCACTTATATGTCTCTTACTAGCTATAACAGACCTATAGTGCTGATAAGGATGATAATAACATGAAATGGTGAGAGCACCAGGAGTTTCTTGTTGTTTTGAGTGGATAAACTTTTTTATCATTTATTATTATACCTGCACGCGTAGCATGAGCAAACGGGACTCTTGTCTACGAATACTTGTCGTCTCGACCTTCTCGATTGCTGAGCACAGTTTGACAGATAGGTGGGACTCGTTCTCAAAATTTCGAAACCTTTTAATGTCTTTTAATAAAAAAAGTTAATCTTAAAGGTAATCTTTTTATTTCAACACCAATTAATGTCAAAATTATCTAAAATGATCCGAAATAATTTAGTTTAAACATGATTCTCATTTTTTTTATAAGTTCTAAGATAAAGAGGCACTCAAGAAAGCGTTCTCTTCCGTAGACAAGCTCTCTCGAGCTCGAGAAGAATAATATTGCCAGTAGAAAATAATTACTTTATTTCTCATAAAGCACCATTCCTTTCTATAGATTTCGCAACGCTAAACTCTTAAAACTAATTAAATATAGCTGTATGGATATAAATTCGTTTGCCTTTCTTTTATTTAGAGTATTTTGAAAAGATAACACAGACTACTAACGAAATTGTTAATTTAGTAGTCTGTGTAAAATGACGAGAAAATTACGAAAAATTGAAATCAACGTATGAAAATAATTTTAATTTAAGTTTTTAAGGAATAAAATATAAGCACGGACAATTTAGATTTATTTTTATTGCGAAATTTAGATTCATATAAAATAAAATACGTAGTAAACTATTTCGAATCTTCTTATTAGTCTGTGAACTCTCTCTCGATCTTCTCGACTACTCAAAGGGTGGTAGACAAGTTTCTCTGATTCAACTGTCAAATTAATGTCAGTTGAAGAGAAAAGCTCGTGTTTGTCGACTTTTGACATTAGGCCACGACAAAGAACAATACGAGTCTACTAGTTGTAAATGCGAGCATGAGTATCTCGATCTCAACCCGACAAAAGTGACATTTCGGTGTAGACAAGCCATTGTTCTGTGAGTCGAATCTTATCTCGATGTTGGTCATGCTACGTGTGCAGGTAGTTGTAACAATGTAAGTATCAGATAGTAGAAGTAGAAATCATCAAAATTCTATTATCATCATCATATTATCAGCTGAATAACACCCACTGCTGGGTTTATAGACCTCAGACCAAAATTGAATGAAAAACAAGAATTGATATTAAGTTTATATTGCATACATAATTGTATTTTTTGTAAGTGCCCACCAAACAAACCACATGCTTCCCTAATGCAGTAATTTCTAAGAATATATTACATTGTTCAAATTATTCAATAATATATTATAATATTATTTGTAGAAGACCGACCGCGACTTCATCTGCGTGGTCATATTTCTCTACCCCTTCGGGAACAGTATTTTTTTAGGTATGAAAGGTACCCCTATGACCTTATATGTACCCCTGACAATGTGTGTATGCAAAGGACATGTCCCATCGCGCCTATGACATTTGCCTCACCATTCTCAAAAAATGAAAGTCTATCGCGTCTTAATAAAGTAGTATGTCAGAGTAGGTATTTTAATCTAGAATCAGATTAATAATTATTTTCTGCATTAAAAAGTAGGATTTTTAAGTTAAAACGCTTTTAAATCACAATTTTTTATCATGATAGTACTATTTACTTACATTTTTTTTTACGAAATACTTCAGAAAATAACTTACTGTTTTTGTAATTGTTTTTCTAAATATAAAACAATTCTTTACTGATACTATACCTGAATAAAATGTAATTAGCATTTTTTAATTATGAAAGTAATTAAATAAAATGAAACTGGAGCAATGCTGGGACATCTCCTTTCATGATGATTGGTTCAATAGTTATGACGTGTAGGCGTAACAAACAAACAAATAAACAAACTGACTGGCGCTTTTGTAATATCAGTAAGGAAGTAAGGGTTTCGAAGAAGACAATTAAATTTTACTTCTCCTTGTTACAGGTTTTTCCGTCTACTTTTAAATATTGTAGGTTATATGACGGTTCTACTTCCTGGCTTCATCGTGTACAAATATCTTGATAAATCCAATTACTTTGATAAGATTGGTAAGTGGTGTGAAATATCTTATATGACAAAACTGTGATTGATGAGATAACACATAATATATGTTTAAGAAAGTTGGTTTCGATTGTTAATACAATGTTGAGTGACTATTTCTTCAGGGAAAAAATGAAATTTTATAATGGTTTTTTACATGACTGCTCAAAAAACGACGCCACTTTCAAATGTGAAAACAATACTATTCTTTGATTACCATCCCCGTCAATTGGTAATGCGCTGGAACCTTGTCACATTAACATCCACGTTGACGTGATCCGCAACTAAAAATGTCATGAAACAAGAAAATTCTAATAGGTAATCTAATATATTAATTATCGAATTATTATTTTCAATAAGATAGGGTCTAGGTATATAAAAAATACACTTTTTTTCGTTTTTGAGGTTAAAATCGTGGCCGCCAGGCGCATTACCAATTTACGGGGATAGTATTACAATATGGGCATCAAATGAAAGGCCTTAATTAAGCACATTCCAAAGCTATAATTTGTCACTAAAAGGTGTGAAATAAAAATAAATAAATTTTAAAATTGTAAAAACACAACTGTCCTGCCAAAAATGAACTGAAAAGTTAAGTAACAAGTGTCATTGCAGTAGGGACCTCTTTGATTAAAAATTGTTCCAGAAAATGGTCCCCTTACTGCAATGACACCTGTTATTTAACTTTTTAGTTCGTTTCTGGCAGGTCAGTCGTGTTTTAATTATTTTCAAATTTATTTATTTTTATTTCACACATTTTAGTGACAAATCGAGTCCCGTCCGAGTACCGTCCTGTCATCGGTGTAAAAAACACGCTTGAATTTATTTTCGCATGCGTTAATTTTTTGCCGACTTCTTTTCAACAATTATAGATATATTTCTAACAATTTACATAAAACATACCTAATTTTTTGCCGACTTCTTTTCAACAATTATAGATATATTTCTAACAATTACATAAAACATACCTAAACCTTTCTCATTAAACACTCTAATTTGGTGAAAACCTCATGAAAATCCGTTCAGTAGTTTTAGAGATTATCGTGAACAAACAGACAGACGCGGCGTAGGACGTTTTATAATATGTATGTAGTGAAGTGGCAATGGGCGGGACACATAGCGAAAAGAACTGATGGCCGTTGGGGCGGAAAGGTTCTGGAATGGCGACCGCGCATCGGACGACGCTCCGTGGGTAGGCCCCCGACAAGGTGGACCGACGAAGGTGAAGGTCGCGGGAAGCCACTGGATGCGGGCAGCGCAGGACCGATCGTCGTGGAGATCCTTGGGGGAGGTCTATACCCAACGGTGGGTGTCGTGCGGCTGATATAATGATAATGACTGAAAATTTACAGGCAACACTACATATTTATCTCGTGCGTTATACGCATTTTTCGGAGAACCTAACGAGAGATTACCAGATTCGGTGAAACCTATGAAAGTTGACGAGACTTCATCAAGAGAGGGCGCTGAATTGGCTTTTTGCTTTACCGGCCTAATGGGGGCGTATCTTGTATGGGGATTGCTGCAAGAGAAAATAATGACACAGGTAAAATAAACTATAGAATGTCTAAATAAAATAATAATAGGACCAATGCCAAAGATTATATTATTTATTACGATAAAGAGTGCCTTCATCTTAGTTACAGCTTGTGCAAAATAACTTGACCCAAATTTTAGTACCACGTGTTTACGCGGTACAAAAATTTTTAGTGCGCAATCCTCATTGTCTATGGTTTGGTTCAAGTTATATTGCACGAGCTGTAATATTGTATTCAGCCCCCTTATTATGTAACTCCAATTTTTGATTGAAACTTCAGAAATCGCTGTTATATTGCTGATTTGGTAAGAATTAATGTAACCACAACTATTTAAAGCAGCAATGTAACTGCGATGTCTGTCAGTTTCAATCAGAAGTTGATTGCAAGAGAGTTACAAAATCACGGGGCTGGACATAGAGTTTCAATTTCAGATACAGAAATGGCGACTGATACAGCTACAGAAATGACTGTTTTCGATGCGAGCTATTCCAGCGATTAGAAGGCCTATTACTTAAAAAAAAAACATATTTGACTTTCGAAAATTTAATTTAGGATTTGATATTATTCCTAAGCTAATCGATTTATCTGTACTGACTGTGTCAGTCGAAACTTTAAAGCCTGATTCAAGCATATCGGTCGCAATTCCGTCACAGTTCCGGCACAATACCGACACCAGGGACCCTATTTTTGAATCGCTCAGCTGGCGTCGAGCGCTCTTTTCTACTGATTTTCGTTCGACATCTCATACATTTGAGTCAAATTTCGAACGAAAATCAGTAGAAAAAAGCGCCCAGCGATTCAAAAATAGGGCCCCTGCACCGTGATAATTATTATTTCCTACATTCTTTATGAACACGCGTTCACTGACACTGAGAGCACTGTCTCGTCACTGACACGAACAGGTGTGGACGCGTTCATAGAATAGAATCATTTATTTGCGAATACTGAGTATACAAGTTGTTACATAAGTACAAAAATAATACTATTTTGTCAGTTCTACAGTATTTGCCTTATTAATGTAGGCATGCAAATATTTTGTAAAAAAAAGAACAGGAAAAAAAAGGCTGATTATAGATAATTTAAAGCAGTCACATTGATTAAAATTAATAAATTTAGGTCAGTCATAATTACAGTAGAATGTCAATAATAATAATATAAAATGTCAATCGTTAAATTAATGATCATTCTAGAAAAATTGTATTAGGTAAAAATTGTATTAGGTATTAGAGAAAGTATAAAGGAATAATGAGAGCTTTTCAAAGTGACATTAAAAAATAAAAATAGTAACTATTTGCCTTACTAGATGGCGTCGATGGAAAGAGAAGTGTCAAAATTGGTTTTTAAAAATAAACGGCCTGTACCAAAGAGGCAAGTAAGCGCTCGCTGGCTGACATCTGCCCAAAGAGAAACATTTTCGGGTTACATCTGCCTGCCTGAGTACTTTTCGAAGTTTAGTAAAAAAAAATCACATTGACACATATATTTTTATCAACGCCATCTATCGAGCATACAGTTTTTTGTCATTTTGAAAAGCCCTCATTATCACGGTGGCGGTACTGTGCCGGAACTGTGACTAAACTGACTTAAATCAGGCTTAAAACTAAATTTACTTAAAAATTCAGATGTTATTTTAGAATTATTTAGTTTTGTTGGTTTTTGGGTTTCCCGACGTTTCGACACTTTTCCAAGTCAAGTCTGCTAAAGTTTTCGTCAAAATCGTAGTTCAATGGTGTTCTAATGGTAATGCTTTTTGACACAGTTCTTGTTTCTTGAACCCAAAATCAAGACACAATATGTTTCCGTTTTGGGTTTAAGAAACACAATGTGTTTCAGTTTTGGGTTTAAGAAACAAGAACTGTGTCAGAAACCATTACCATTCAAACACCATTGAACTACGATTTTGACAAAAACATTAGCAGACTTGACCCCCAGGGGTCGTGGTCACGGGACGACTGAAGCAAAAAAGTTGCTCATATTTTTATGAAATCACCCGCTCTTGTCATTTACACAAAATTTACTTGTCCACAGAACTACGTAATGCCAGATGGTACACTGATTAAATTCGACGATTCGCAGTTCCTAGTGTTTATAAACAGAGCACTGGCCTTCCTCGTGGCCTTAAGCCGGTTGCTCTGCACGAATCAACCCCTAATATCAGCCCCACTGTACAAGTTCTCATATTGCTCTGTCACGAATATCGTCAGTACGTGGTGTCAGTATGAAGCATTGAAGTATGTTAGCTTTCCTACACAGGTCAGTTGGATTTTCAACTCTATTTAGGTTGGTTTAAGAATCATAATTGCATGCAAGGCTGTGTAAAATAATAAAACATTTATTATTACTGCATTTTAATAGTATGCGCGGGCGGCAGGAGAGGGGCGCGCGCTATTGGTCGCTCACAAGAGCACATGCGCGAACTTATCCCCGCTCCGCTCCGTCGAAAAAATTTCAAGATATATGCCTCGTACTGTACTAGAAAGTATTTATAACAAGAAAAGCTTAAAAAAAAAGTAAAACTCTTGAAAAATCAATAAATAATATTCAAATCTACATTATTATTAAGTAAACGCAAAAAACACAACAGAATTGTTAACCTCCGCCTTTTTTTGAAGTCGGTTATAAACAACATCCAACTTGGTGATGAAGTTTCGATGTAAGCAACACCAATATTACCTACTGTGTTGCCAACACTTTTCTGCTTTGTTAATAAAAGAAGGATAGATAAGATGCAGCTAATGTGGAAAACTATACAACCTAAAAAAATAAAAAGTGTTGAAAGAAGTCCGAGACCATAATTCCATAAAGATTTCAATAATGGTTAGACGGATTTTTCTTACATAATTTTAATAATTTCAGGTTCTATCAAAGTCGTGTAAAGTTATACCCGTGATGCTGATGAACAAGCTGATATCACGCAATAAGTACGAGGTGTACGAATACGTGACAGCTGTCATGATCTCTGTCGGAATGGTGCTCTTTATGTTCGGCAGCCATGATGACTACGCGGGTGAGCAGATTTCATTTACCAAAATCACATTCGGCCACGAACGTATATAAGAGGGGGGGGGGGGGGGGGGGTTTGGGGGTTTGGACCCTCCCCCTATTCATATCCATCTTACTTGTCCAACAGAAAAAAATTACATGCACCGCGCCGAGTGTAGAAAACTTTTAACCATTGACAATTATACTGTGCCAGATGTGGATACAGTATAATTCCCTGGAGATATTATTACAACGAATTCATCGTAAGCTTAAAATTCGTATATCTTTTGATTCAGTGAACCGATTGCAATGAAATAAAAATTTAATTGTTTTGTAAGATACACAGTATATTTGTATGTAAACATCATCACGATTAGGATAACACTTTTTACGTTATTAGCGCACAAACAAACAGACAAACACATAGACAAATAGATTACCCGCGACTATTCTTGCGTGTTATTTATTATTACAATTTTTTTTTAGTCGCAGGGATTGTTTAATTTGTAAATGATAGATTTAATTGGCGTTAGAGCTTGTTTTTTTTACTTTGGGGACCCCCCCTTATTAAAGCTATAGCTACGTTCGTGCATTCGGCACATGAACTCGCGGGGTGGGGCGAGGTAATTGATTTTAGGGCGGGGCGGGGAGTGTCCTTTCTGTACGTAGTACTTTATCTATTCTGTGCCAAAATCATTTACGACTTCTTTCGCGCACTTATTTGCCACTTTCGCTAAACACATTTTGCAAACGCCCCCATTTCATAAAACTCCAACCCATATCACAGAGCTCATTTCAACTCGCTCTATTTTGCAAACTTGTCCCATTTCACACTTATGCCATTCTCAGATCAGACTGACCCCATTTCCCAAACTTAGCTTATCGCTTCATTTCATAAACTCAGGGGTAATTTATTAAAATGGGTGAATTATTTAAAGAAATGGGCTATATTCCACAAATAGTACAGTCAGGGAATGATAACGTTTTTTTTAAATGTAACGTTATTTCTTACTTTTTATACCGTTAATTTTAACATTAACGTTATGTCAATAAATAACGTTAATTTTATCGAAATTAACGTTATTTCAGTAAATAACGTTAATTTTAACGTTATTTCTTACTTTTTGTTACCGTTACGTTAAAATTAACGTTATTCCAATTAATAACGTTAATTTTTTATCGATAATTTTACCGGTATTAAAGTTTAACGCTATATTTAACGGTAATTTTACCGGTACAATATTTTTAACGTTATTTTTACCGGTAAAATGTTTTAACGTTATTTTTTTGTATCGTTATTTTTTTTAATGGTATTTCAATCCCTGAGTACAGGAGCCCGTAGAACATTTAAATTACGAAAAAGGTTACCGTTTGCCGTTGTGATATAGTTATTTATTACGAAATTATAGATACTTTAACCCAAGTTTTACGGGCTACTGTACTAAAACATTCCCTTTAAATAATCGACAGGTTTCAATAATTACCCTGTTTCACGTACTCTCCAGCTTTCCACGTTAAACTTTAACCACTCTTACCATATCCATTATTGCGTAATACTTACTCTGTGTCTCTGGCTCAACCATTTCACCATCTCGCTTCATGTCCTTTTGGTCATTCAGTGGGAAAGGGCGATTTGATGGGATGGGATGAATCGATGAAATGGGGCAAGTCAGTGAAAACGGGTTATTTAATAAGCTAATCAGAAAGAATGAATGGTTATCACTAAACCACAGAATAGATATAAGTACTACCGTACAGAAAGGAAACGCTCCGCCCCGCCCCACAATTAATTACCTCACCCCACCGGCGCCCACCGCGCGAGTTCCGTGTGCCGATCCGTGTGCTCTTTCAATAGCTCGCACACAGTTGTGCGTGTGCACAAACGTCACTGTGTAGCGTCTGTGTGATAGATATAATAATAATAATAATAAAATGTATTTATTGGTCACTTCACAACTTGTTTCATGGTACATGTGTAAATGAATTAAACAGCATGGGGGTGGTTGGGGATCTACCTCCGAGTGGTCCACCCCGGGCAACGACATCACAGGCTACCTGTCTGTGTTGTACGGCTGAATGATCCCCCTGCGGTGGTAGGCTTCGTACGAGGCCGCCTGGGTAGCTACCACCATCCCGCCGGAAACCGGCGCCAAGCAGCTTGCTGCGTTCCGTCGGAGTGCGGGATCACCAGTGCCATTGGGAAACAGTATGCGATCAGTTGCGTTGTGAACTATGAACGGTGCAAGGCTCTCAGTGACACCGTACCGGGCAACTCATTTTGGAGACTAGCGGGATCCGAAGCACGGTCCTGCCGTTGGCCGACCGCAGTTAGTTGGGGGCCCAAGTAGTGCGCTAGCCACGTGCGAAAGGCTGCCCCGCCAACTCGCGAAAAATCCCGAAATGCGCCACCGTGCCAGTTGGCGACCGGACGGGAGGACCCGGTGGACATTTTCGGGGGGGTTCGGGCGTCCCCGCAGTCTCCAGATTGAGTTTCCTACATGTCGGTGGAGCTGTGTTGTTCTGGTTTGTCCATTGAGCGGCGCCTCGATCAATTTTCTAATTCCCCTACTTCACTCCCTCCATAACATGAAAAGCTCAAAAAGGAAAAGGTTTAAACAACGGCAGCACTTCCTCCCAAAAAAAGTGCACCTCACTAACATCCGAGGCTTGCACTCCAATATCGATCCGGTCCACCACCATCTTGAAACCGAAAAGCCACACCTATTCTTTTTAACGGAGACGCAGATAGCAACACCGTCTGACGTGTCGTATCTCAACTACCCAGGCTACACTCTCGAACACAAGTTCAAGAAGCGGGCAGGGGTCTGTGTATTCGTACGCGATGACATCTGCTATAAGCGTCTCCGTAGCTTTGAAAATTCTGGGTTTTCCGCTATTTGGCTATTGGTCGACACTGGAGTAGATAAATTTCTCTACATCGGTGTATATCGATCGCACAGCGGTGACCAGGAGACGACCAGGCTCATGGAGTATCTCACTGAGGCGGCAGATCAGGCTAACCAAAAGTATTCTGCAGCGGAGCTCGTGTTTCTCGGAGACTTTAATGCCCACCATCGCGAATGGCTGTTTCCGTTTGAGAAAACTGACCACGCTGGGCGAGAAACGCGTAAGTTTGCACTATCGATGGATCTCACCCAGCTGGTGAACGAAGCTACGCGAATACCTGATGTTGTTGGCCATACCCCCAACTGCCTAGACCTGTTGCTGACAACTAACCCTTACAGGCATTCTGTATCAGTCTCAGCCCCGCTGGGCTCGTCGGATCACTGTGTGGTAAAATCCGTGTCGAGTTGCTTGCCTCCTGATGACAGCCCCAGAGGCACGAGGCGTTTATGGCGATACGAGTCAGCTGATTGGGACGAACTGCGGCATTTCTTTGCATCATATCCCTGGCAGCAAGTGTGCTTTTCTTCAAAGGACCCCTCGAACTCTGCTGATGCGGTTGTGGATGTGATACGGCAGGGAATGGAATATTTTATCCCATTTTCTGACATTCCGCTTGGTCACTCTACACAGCCATGGTTCAACGCAGACTGCGCTCGCGCAGAAGCGAAAAAAGAATCCGCTTTTCGAGCCTGGGTACAAGCTCGCGACCGTAAAGTGCGGACCAGAAGGGTTCGAGCTAAGAAGAAAGCCTATAATTCTGCAGCTAAGTTAAGCAAAAAAGTTATCCGTAAGGCTCGCTTCGACCACGTAAGTCGTATAGGAACCAAATTATCAAACAGCCCTGCTGGCAGTAAGCAATTTTGGTCCCTGTCTAAGTCGGTCGAATCAAATTTCTGCCGCCCCACTTTGCCACCCATGTTGCGTCCAGACGGATCGCTGGCCCATTCCGCGACTGACAAAGCAAATCTGTTTGTGTCCTTGTTCGCGAACAATTCTCGTTTAGAGGCAAGCTCGGTAAATCCACCTACTTTACCTCACTGCGGCGTTTCCATGCCGCATATCACCATACACGCTAAAGAGGTCAAAAGAGCATTGCAGAACCTGAATGTGAATAAAGCCAGCGGCCCTGATGACATTCCTGCTAGACTACTAAAAATCTGTGCTCCTGAGTTGTCTCCTGTACTTACACGCCTGTACCGCCTCTCTCTTAAGACTAAAACAGTTCCCAAGTCCTGGAAGATTGCGAATGTGCAACCCGTACCCAAAAAGGGTGACCGTGCCGACCCCACCAACTATCGACCTATTGCTATTACCTCCATACTCTGTAAAGTTATGGAAAGGGTACTGAATAACAAGCTGCTATCGCACCTAGAGAACCACGATCTACTCAGTGACCGTCAATTTGGTTTTCGCCGGGGACGCTCAACTGGGGATCTCCTAGTGTACGTTACGCATTGCTGGGGTGAAGCAATCGAGAATCATGGCGAAGCACTTGCAGTGTCGCTTGATATCTCGAAAGCCTTTGACCGGGTCTGGCACGCTAGTTTGCTGAGCAAGCTTCCAGCGTATGGTTTACCTGCTGACTTTTGCAGCTGGATTTCGGATTTCTTGAGCAAACGGTCGATAAGAGTGTTTATTGACGGCTGCTCCTCTGACCTCATGGCTATAGAAGCTGGAGTTCCTCAAGGATCCGTTCTTTCCGCAACGCTTTTTTTGCTGCACATCAACGATCTGCTCATGCCCGGAATTGTTGGGTATGCAGACGACAGCACGGTTGCGGAGAGGTATTTGTCCAATGCAAAGGCCAGCAAGGAAGAAATTGGTTCCTTGAGAGAGGCCATGGTGGAGCGGACGAATACGACTTTGAGTCTTGTCTCCCAATGGGGCGACAACAATTTAGTCACTTTTAACGCCACCAAAACGCAGGCATGTCTATTCACTGCAAAGAAGAGTCCTCTGAACTTGACTCCTACTTTCCGAGGTGTAACTATACCTGTCACCGACAATCTCGATCTCCTTGGCATAAAGTTGACTTCCGATCTCAACTTTGGTGACACAATCGAGTCGAAGGCTCAAACTGCGGCCAAAAAACTAGGCATCTTGAACAAGGTTAAGCGATATTTCACGCCGGGACAGCTTCTAACTCTTTACAAAGCGCAAGTCCGGTCGTGCATGGAATATTGCTGCCACCTGTGGGATGGGTCCGCAAAGTACCAGCTAGCCGCACTCGACTCGGTTGAACGCAGAGCCAGAAAACTCATAGGGGATAGTGCGCTATTAAAAACCAAGCTTCACAGTCTTTCCCACCGCCGTGAAGTAGCTTGTCTGGCGGTGTTCTACAGACTATATTTCGGAGAATGTGCTCTTGAGCTGCATGAGCTCATTCCGCCATCCCCGTTCTACCATCGGACATCCAGACGCACGGCGGGGTTTCACCCCTATTTGGTTGACATTCCATGCATGCGCACGAAGCGTTTTTCATCTTCCTTCTTAATGCGCACAGCCAAGGAGTGGAATTCCCTGCCTGCGTCTGTATTCCCGAAAGAATATAACCCAGCGATATTTAAGGCACGAGTGAATAGGCTTCTTCTGGGCAAGCTCGCTTCATCTTCGGCCTCTTCTTAGCCTTATGGTTCTCGAATGTGGCCAAGAGTAAGCCCATTTAATGTAAAAAAAAAAAAAAAAAAAAGCATTTATCCTTACTTAATATTATAAATGCGAAAGTCCGTTTGTTTGTTTGTTACGCCTTCACGTCTCAACTACTGAACCGATCGTCATGAAATTTTGCATACACGTTGTCAGGGGTACAGAGAAGGACATAGGGTACATTCATCCCGAAAAAAAGTATCGTTCCCGAGGGATAGCAAAAACACTTTCCACGCAGACGAAGTCGCGGGCGGCAGCTAGTAACCTAAAATTGTGAAGGACTGGTGCCCGAAATAGGTTTCGAAGAAACTTGTACCATAGGTAGTTGAAACGCGACGCTTGTAAGGAGTGCCCGGGGTGAGACTAAACATACATTTTTGATTGCAGTATCAACAGTAACAACGATGTCAGGTCTGACGCTTCTAGCCCTGTACATGCTCTGCGACAGTTTCACGTCGTCATGGCAAGGAGCGTTATTCACCAAATACAACTGCACCTCGCTGCAGATGCTCTGTGGAGTTAATCTGTTCTCCTGCGCTTTGACTGCGGCGGCGTTGGCGCAGCATAGCAGTACTATACATTCTCTAAGGTTGTTACAGGTAAGGGAATATTCAATTCAATTCAATATATTTATTGCAACCATAATGTTATAAAGATGTTACAACTAAAAACAAAGTACAAGTTATGGACCCTGTTGGGTATCGCAATATTGGGAAGGAAGAGAAGACAAGAGGACGAATTTTCCATAATAAAATAAAATAAACTAGATTTTGAGGCTTTTGTAAAGCGTATACAAAGACACCTATTTATTGTCATTGCCGCATAAGTAATATAGGTATGTGTATTTTATCACTAAAGTATTCTTCAATATTGTAATAGCTTTTTGAAATTAGTAATTTTTTTAATTGGTTTGTAAATTTGTTATCGTTTTTTTCACCTCTTAAATTTTCCGGTAATTTATTGTAAATCCTAACAGACATGTTATAAGTACTTGATGAACATAAATGAAGGCGCGCAGTTGGGATCAATAATTTATGTTTATGTCTTAGAGAATATTTTATCGTGTATATCAGGGGTCTTAAAACTACGGCCCGCGGGCCAGCTCCGGCCCACGAGCACCAAAAATCCGGCCCGCGAAAGCAGGCCGGATCTTACCAACAATACTACACTCGCGAGTAAAAGTATGGAATCACAGGCCTATTTTCATACAAACGAGGTAACTTTGAAGCTTTGGTTCACCGCTAAGGATTTACCTAGCTGTGATCTGATGACGGCTATCCAGGGAGTGAATGGAGGAGATCGCTATACACACCCAACTGATGTGATCAGCATTCTGTGAGATATTAGATCAGATCACAGCTAGGTCAATCCTTAGCGGAGAACCAAGGCTTCAAAGTTACCTTGTTTTGTATGAAAATAGACCTATGATTCCATACTTTTGCTAGCGATTGTATACGCGAATTTACGTATGTTGGTACGGAGCTAGCTAGATCCTGGTCCTTGGGACTTCATGGGGGAGTTAGTCTGGCCCTTATGCTAAAAAGTTTGAAGACTCATGGTGTAAATATTTTTGGCTCTTGATCTGTACATTTCTTAAAATATTTTTGGTAATTTTATCGCCATTTACTTCAAGCTTTAACTAGACCATAACATTGTCAAACACTAACAGTCCTTATTACGACCCCATATCATTTACTCTCCAGCATCCAGTGTTCGCGCTGGATTGCCTACTTCTGTCCGCCAGTTAAACATAACATTCTTAAAGAATAACAGTCCTTATTACGACTCCATAACGTCTATTTTCTCCAGCATCTAGTGTTCGCAATGGATTGCCTACTCCTGTCTGCCAGTTAAACATAACATTGTCAAACAATAACAGTTCTTATTACGACCCCGTAACGTCTACTCTCCAGCATCCATTGTTCGCGATAGAATGCCTACTTCTGTCCACCAGGAAAATAACATTGTCAAACAATTACATTCCTTATTACGACTCCATATCGTATATTCTCCAGCATCCAGTGTTCGCGATGAATTTTGTATTCACACATATCAGTTCCGCCACAGTTCCGGCACGCACAGTATCGCCACCGTGATAATTATTCTTTCATACATTCTCTATAAACACGTCTTCACTGACACTGAGAGCACTGTCTCGTCACTGACACTGATAGATGTGGTCGACGGACGCGTTTATAGAGAATGTATGAAAGAATTATTATCACGATGGTGGTACTATGCCGGAACTGTGACTTCACTGATATGTATCAGGCTTCAACATAACATTGTCAAGGAATAAGAGTCCTTATTACGACTTCATAACGTCTTCTCTCCAGCATCCAGTATTCGCGATGGATTGCCTACTTCTGTCTGCCAGTTCGGCTGTGGGACAGCTGCTGATATACCGGACTATAGCCAGGTTCGGAGCTGTTCTGTTCACCATCATCATGACTTTACGACAGGTATGTATGAAAAACGTCTTAATAACATTGGATATAAAGGTCACGTTGGTGTCACATATTCACCGCTATTACGTATTTTGTGACGGCTCAAAAGTAACATACGTGACCTTGGTTAAATCAATTGAGACAGATATAGTTAATCAGTATCCTTTAAGTTTTTTCTGTCTTTCTATTACTTCAAAAACGTTGTATAATTTACAAGACGTCAAAATGACAGCGGTCAGCAGACTCACTGTTATAAACGCAGCCATTAGACTGTCTTTCGACATGACGTAATGTTGGCAGTGCCATCATTGTAATCTTATTGCGATGGATTAAGGTTCAAAATTAAATATTTTTTTGGGAAAACTAACATAACGGCATAGGTTATATTCGATGAAGCGCACTCTACGCGTCCAATCCAATCTATTCAGATTCACTATGTAACGTGTTAGCGATTTGTCAGTTTCATAAGTTAAGTCAATCACTGATTACTGAACGTGTAAGAGTTGACTGGGAGAGAATGCTTTTAGAATTAAGTCACCTTTTTGTAACATTTGTTTTATAAGTGTACAATGAAGATTGTTAAAATAAAAAAATATAAAATGGCTGCCTAAGAATAAAACTGAATGTAGTAAGAGAAGATAAGTCTTGGCCACGTTTTGTGGACGCTACTTCTGGGAAGTATAACCACAGAATAGATATAAGTACTACCTTACAGAAAGGAAACTCTCCGCCCCGCCCCACAATCAATTACCTCACCCCACCGGCGCCCACCGCGCGGGTTCCGTGTGCTCATTCAATAGCTCGCACGCAGTTGCGCATGTGCACAAACGTCACTGTGTAGCGTCTGTGTAATAGGTAGTTGAAACGCGACGCTTGTATGGAGTGCCCGGGGTGTGGTATAACTTTAAAATAAACGACGTTTTAATAGTAAGCGTAGCGTAGTCGTCTCGTAAGCGTATCGTCAAGACGCAACGAGTACTATACGAGCAGAGTTCTACACACGGATCGTAGCGTAGACGTAGCTATTGTTCCAGAATATAAACTAGAGCTTCACGTTGACGGAAATTCAATACCAAACGTATAGAAAGTATTTTCTACGCTTACTTTTTTACGCCAGTACGCTACGGCTATCGTAATGACTATAAAAATCTCATACGATACGCTGCAACACCGCTTCGTGTGCGGACTTCTTTGAAATGTACGTGCTCGTATTGCTCTCGTACGACGCACGTATTACGATACGCTTACGCTACGATGTGGTGTCCACATATTGGGCGGCGGCGCGGCGGGGGTGGTGCTAGTATTCAGCGCAATTTTCCTGCGCGTGTACTGCCGGCAGCGCCTGCGCCGATGCAGGACTCTCAACGCGTAGCGGGACCAAAGCTTAATGTTACATGTTCCTACAAACGCGACTAGGGCAAAAGACCCGGTTTAAACCCGACCACTTTAAAAAACTACCACAGAATCGATATAAGTACTACCGTACAGAAAGGAAACTCTCCGC
The DNA here is from genome assembly GCA_943789525.1 of Agriphila geniculea. Classification (NCBI taxonomy): domain Eukaryota; kingdom Metazoa; phylum Arthropoda; class Insecta; order Lepidoptera; family Crambidae; genus Agriphila; species Agriphila geniculea. The sequence goes on from OX038890.1 coordinate 17,924,701, forward strand.
CCCGCCCCACAATCAATTACCTCACCCCACCGGCGCCCACCGCGCGAGTTCGTGTGCCGAATCGTGTGCTCATTCAATAGCTCTAGACTTCACGCACACAGTTGCGCGTGTGCAAAAACGTCACTGTGTAGCGTCTGTGTAATAGGTAGTTGAAACCTGATGCTTGTATGGAGTGCCCGGGGTGTGAAACTACGTCCATAGATTAATAAAACGCCATTTTTAGTTCATTTTGACAGTGGAGATTGCCGCTTTTAATCAAGGACGTTATTTATGTTTCAAATGTTCTGGACCCTTCAAACAAAAATCCTTTTTATTCCCAATCCAGGCGGTTTCGATCCTGCTGTCGTGCGTGGTGTACGGGCACCACATATCGGGCGGCGGCGCGGCGGGCGTGGTGCTAGTATTCAGCGCAATTTTCTTGCGCGTGTACTGCCGGCAGCGCTTGCGCCGACGCAGAAATATCAACGCGTAGCGGGACCAAAGCTTAATGTTACATCTTCCTACAAACGTCAAATGTGATCGGGGATAGAATAGGTTGCATTGTGTATAATTAACGGTGTGATACGTCGTGGCACGGCCACGGTGCCAAAAAAGGTAGTTAGATGCAGTTTATGCAACGTGTTATTTATAATCCTATAACTCTAGGATATTCATGAGACCATGAAATAGGATCGAATACCATAGGACATATTTTTCAATTGAACATTTTCTTTACACATAATAATACAAAGTCAATAAAACAAACATTCTATGGCAAATATGGCAACGGAGCATCTTCATACCTCTAAATATGAATTGACTCATCAAGAAAAATGTTATTAGCGAGGTATAATGGTAAGGATAAAAAAATAATTAAATTAAGATTCTCCAAATCTATGCATTTTTGGACCACATGTTCTTGGATTTTTTTAAAATTATTTTGACCTATAGAGTATAACCTCAGAGTTATTGGATTAACAAAAGTACCATGGGCAACAGCGTCGCTTAACCACTGCTAAGGTTAAAATCGCTTGCACGCCGCGCCCGCTGTCACATACGATTAGTTCGTGCAGGGGCGATACGCGCGCACACGAATTTTGTTGCAAACTTGTTAAGCGACGCTGTTGCCCATAGTACAAGTTGTGTAGAATCTAAACTTTATGCGACTAGACGCCTAGTGTTCATATCAGAGCAATAACGTAACTTTACGGTTACGAGTGTATGTACAGGTGCTATATTTTACGTTATTGCTGTGATATGAACACCAGGCGTTTAGTCTCATTTAGTTTAATTTTAGCTGCATCTAAATTTTTTTTTAATGAAGAAATTCTTTCTTTTCTATACAACTTGTACAGTCACTTCCCATGTAAATAATGCTATAAAGTTTGCTATTTTTATTGATAGAAGCGTGGCCGGGCCAGACCACAAGAAATGTGCTATAACTCGTGGAATACCGCGGTATACGTTTTTTCCTTTTGTGTACCATAACGTACGCACCCGTACATTTTATTGACATAACTACAGCCTTAGAACCGTGGCCGGGCCACGACGTATCACACAAATTATTGACCACACCCATTTTTTTCAAAACAACATTATCTGTAGAGAGCTCTAAGATACGGTTAGCAACGAAAATAACTGAACTTTTTAGTATTTTGTCGTAGGTATTACATTTTTTTCGTCGTTCATTGTGTTTAACTGAAACATCAAAAAAGTTTTTAAGACGAAGTGTTGAGCTATTTTCGTTGCTAATCGTACAAATAGTAGAAAATTATATTGGTTTTGCCATAATAGACGATTTAAAGAGCTGAGTCAATATTTTTTTAATACCAATACTTAAATAACAGTTAGGACTGTTGAACAGTACCTAGTTCAACATTAGTTTTAAGTAATACAACAACAATAAATTATTTATAAATAAATTAAAACCTACTATTGTTTGTAGGAAGACATATTTTGTAAAAATGATTGTAAATTTGAGTGTCAGATAGTTAGTACGAAGTTTATCATAAAGTTGACTTTGAAAAAAATATAAATTAAAACTTTTGAAGTGTAAAATATACCTTTTGGTAATGTTATAGAAGTTATTTTTGTGTAGCACGATTTTGAGAGTGTTTTAAAAGCAAGCTTTGCATTTAATTTATTTTTCAATACGTTTGTATTAGCTGTGTTTGCTTGACTTGTTATTTATAGAGATGATTATAATTCGGTGATACATAATTATTTTTCTCTGTTTATACAGGGTGTTTGGTAATAGCCTTATAAAGCTGAATATGGTAGATAGGGACCATCAAAATGAACAACTTTTACTATGGGACCAACTCTGAAATCGCGAAAAAAAATCTGCTGTTTCATACATTTTGATATTTTTGTTTTAAATGTTTGTATGAAACAGCTGTTTTTTCGCGATTTCAGTCGTCCCATAGTAAAAGTTGTTCAGTTTGTTGGTCCCTATCTACCATATTCGGCTTTATAAGGATATTACCAAACACTACTATATATTTTGTAGTAAGAAGACTGTTCTGCAGTACTTATGCATAATAAAATAAGTCTTGTCAATTTTACGCAATAATATGTAAACAATGAATTATTCAATGGATTCAGTGATATTTTAGGCTATCCTTCATGACCAAAAAGCTTATACCCCCAATGGAGATTGCACGGCTAGTGCAGGCGCGGTCCGAGGGGGGGGGGGGGTCACAGGGGACATGACCCCCCCCAAAATCGTACATGTCACATAGAAAAAGCATCTAAAAATTTACAAAAAAGCTATTATTATTATTAGTGACCCCCCCCAAAATTTCAGGCTGCGACCGCGCCTGGGCTAGTGTCATATTGAAGATAGAAAAAATGTCCTTGAGTGACGTGACGGCTTATTGCTATCTCTTTTTTTAGTGTTACATTACGTGTTCGTTGTTTATCGTTCGTTCGTTCGTGAGAAACGAAAACGTATTGTCACGCTAAAGAAAGAAATAGCAATAAGCCGTAACGTCACTCAAGGTATTTTTTTCTATTTTCACTATGACACTAACCGGTGCAATCTCCGTTGGAGGTATAAGCTTCTTGTTCATGACATAATTTATATGACATATGCTGTCAGCTATCAGTGACTAAAACAGTTGTGTTAGGAGTCGGGAGTCTTTAGGCTGCCTGTCCATTGACGCTTAGCGAGGCGGCGCGGAGCGGAGCAACGAGGAAATATTAACCAATAGGATTACGGAGCGGAGATTCTATGCAATCTTATTGGTTAATATTTTCTCGTTTCTCCGCTCCGCCGCCTCGCTCCGTGGCAATGGACAGGCAGCCTTAAAAGTGCATTACTGGAGTTGTAAAAGAGATTTTCACTACCTTGCAAAATATTTTTATGCTTTTAATATTTTTGGTCCTACTGCAACGGATAGTGGGACAATTTTTATCTTATATTGACGATTGAGAAGGATATTATCTTCAATTTGACCATTCCTACTTATTAAAGGAAACTGTGACGTTACATTATTAACATAATAGAATTGCTTTTTTAGACATAGTTATTTTTACATAATCAACATCTACAAGGTGTTTGGTAAAAGCCTTATAAAGCCGAATATGGTAGATAGGGACCATCAAACTAAACAACTTTTACTATGGGACCAACTCTGAAATCGCGAAAAAAACAGCTGTTTCATACATTTTGATTTTTTGTATGAAACAGCAGATTTTTATCGCGATTTCAGAGTTGGTCCCATAGTAAAAGTTGTTCAGTTTGATGGTCCCTATCTACCATATTCGGCTTTATAAGGCTTTTACCAAACACCTTGTATTAGCGTTCAGTTTTTGGTAAAATATTGTTGTATGCGCATATAACTATTTTTCTGACTCAATACCTATTGATTAAGATAACTTTTTCTATGCTATCGCAATGTCAACTAGATATTTGTGTTATTGCTTCGTAATACAATACAATAAATGTACAAAAAACTATTAATAAAACTTTTTAAACCCCAGTGTAGACTTAAATATCATTCTATTACATTTCAAATTGTAAATACAATTAATAAAATATAGTAAGTAATAAAATGTGTGCCACTATTTCAAGTATTTCTATACGTAGTTTCTATATTTAATGAATTAGGTACATGAATTTTAAATATTTTTATTTTTTTAGCACACTTGATCTTATTACTCTGAAATGTTTTCGTGAACTTACTAAGTATAATTATTTGATATTTTTAGTCATTTATGTGTGTTATTATTGGGCATTATTTATTATTCGTTGTATATGTTTTTTTATTAATGTAAGATGGTATGTCAAAATATCAGACTATAGTAGATCTATTAAAGATTAAACATAGTACTATTTGGAAACGGCTAAAATGCCCCATATATAGCGTGTTACAAAATAACTCCTAATGCCGAATATGGTAGACTAGCTGCTGCCCGCGACTTCGTCTGCGTGGAAAGATTTTTTGCTATCCCTCGGGAACAATATTTTTTTCAGGATAAAAGGTACCCTATGTCCTTCTCTGTACACTAAGAACGTGTATGCAAAATTTCATGATGATCGGTTCAGTACTTAAGACGTGAAGGCGTAACAAACAAACGGACATTCTCATTTATAATATTAAGTAAGGATATGAACCATCAAAATGATCAACTTTTACTATGGGACCAAAAAATCAGCTGTTTCATACATTTTGATATTTTAATTTTGTATTAAACAGCTGATTTTTTTTCGCGATTTCAGAGTTGGTCCCATAGTAAAAGTTGTTCAGTTTTATGGTCCCTATCTACCATATTCACCATTAGGAGTTATTTTGTAACACGTTGTATAATGCGATTAATTTGACACTATCCAACTATGTGGCCAACTTTACTTCAGTGCGCATGTATTGTGGTGTATTTTAATCTGTGCGCGCCATGCATTTTCGAGTGAAGTGAAGTTGCCTCGGATCACAATCCATTGTCAGTCAAATTAGTCGCATTGTAGCTAGAAACATTCCTATACTTACCTAGTTATCAAAATATCGGAACAGCCCAAGTGTTCTACAGCTTCACACATTATTGTGTACAGTACGAGGCATATATCTGAAAATTTTTTCGAGGTAGTGGCACAAAATAGAGAGACAAACAGAAGTTTAGCTTAGTACTACGGGCGCTCGAGCATCACACACACACAAAGACAGCTCTCGCCGCTGCGTCACGTACTCGAACTGTTTTGAGAGTGGTATGAGATTGCAGTTATACCACAGAATAACTAATAGTACAAGTACAGAAGCAGCACTCGGGAAAGTCATTTAAATAAATAGCGACTTTATCTCCGACAAAATAAAGTGCAATTCAGGTCGCGCAATTCACCTAGTAGTTGCCTCTCTTTCTATCGCGTGCTCTTACCTTTTCTGACGACGCAACATTAGGGTTGTTTTCTTCTAAATGAACTGCGTAGCATATATCATAATGTGATAAACAACAATTGTTTAATGGTTTTTTGATTTAGACATCCGTACACGGCACAGTAATGTTGATTCGACATTGTTACTATTATAAAGAGGCAATATCTACGCAGGGAATAAGATGCCGCGCGACTACGCAGGCGGGCGTGTGGCGGCCCTTTGCTCACTTGTTCGTTCAACCGAACGGCTAGCGGTAGGTGCTTATCGCGCGACCTTGAGCGAGTGAAGGAGGCCTGCCTTTCTATTGTCTAACTTCAAAATCTATCCCAATCGCTTTCAGGATGTAATACATTGGAGTTTCATTTTGGCATAAATAAAAACTTACCAAAGAAATGCAGCAATGTGTCACATCCATCTGTCAAACGAAAGCGATTGCGATAGATTTTTAAAATCAGACAATTAGCCCCCTGGTTATACAGTGTCGGTGAGAGATGTCTATGTGTGCGTTGCTCGAGCGCGCAAGTGCTAAGCTCAACTACTGTACTCTCTCTATATTGTGGTAGTGGGGATAAGTTCGCGCATGTGCTCTTGTGAGCGACCAATAGCGCGCGCCCCTCTCCCGCCGCCCGCGCCCCTCACCGCCACGCATGCCCAAAATACGCGTTCCGCGCAATCCCCACCCGATTTCAAGATATTTGCCTCGTACTGTAGTGTTGTGTTATAGATAATATTATGGAAATGTTCACTATTTTATTTGATGTTGATTATACAATGGGATAAAATTGACAATAGACAGTCATCCGCTGCAACTTCACTCTAGAATGTATGGAAAAGAGAAAATTTTACAGATTAAAATAGGTCGTTTTGTACCGGAAGCGCTCTGGAGTTAGTCACTTTAGTTGTACATTGTCAATTTAATCGCATTGTATATTGTACCATTGCTTCAGAATAGTATTACACAATCTTATTCCAATTCTTCTATGAGAAGAAACTTCAAATTTTGCTTAAGTATTGTTTCCTAATCTATACTTATCAAATGAGTGCTGATTGTTGATAAAGAATATTGTTGTAGATAGGAAGATCGAATATAATTATAAGTAGTTAGTTTAGTAGGGGAAGTTGCGTGGCTTATCATAAGTGCCCTATTCTCACTAGGACACCAGTGGCACGCAACAAGTCACGAAAAGTAAACAGTGGCCCTACCATGTGTTGATGCAAACCGTAAACTATCGTTTTCTCTCTTTCACTCGCATTGACTGTGAGCAGTATATCCGATAGTTTTCGGTAGCCAAAACAGCATCAACTCATGGTAGAGCTACTGATGTAAGGAGGGTACCTCACTTGCCCCCCTACTCAAATGGCCGACATACTATTCGATCGCTAACATAAAAATTAAAACTAAGCCATAAACTCTACAATTACGTGTCGTAGGCTTGTCAATTCCATACAGTACAATAATGTCTGTGATTTATAATGATTGCGACATGTGACTTATGCCCGGTTTCTGAAGAAACACTTGTCTCTGTCTTTTTCTTTACGTGTAAAGAGTATGGAAAATAACCTCATTTCTCTACTTTTTCGTTGTTTTTTCATCATTATATTTAGCACAATTATCTTTCTTGGGAAAAAGTTGTTAGTCGTTAAAGTGTATTTTGATGTAGAATTCAATACGTTCAGCTATTATTTACGCCAAAAATATGACCCTATGCAAGAGTTTTTGATGATATTCTGATTTTTTTAACAATCATCTGTGAGGTTAATACGCAATTTAATGCTTGTAGCTAGAGAATCTCTTTAGCTTGTATGTTTTTTTGTGGCTACAACTTTACGTTTTCTCTATCGGGTCATTAAATTAAAGTAAAATAAAAATCGACTTTCCATACAAATCAAAGAGATCACGTGATCAATTTAGTATGGGTTACCAAAATTTTTTGGCGAAATTTGACGCATGTTTCTTAGAGAAAGTTGTTCAGTTTCATGGACTGGACATATCTTTAAAATTTGGATGGTAAGTTCAAAATGACCCTGTATAAAAATATGACCCCCGCAAACGATGATTTCCTATCAGGGACCCTTAAAGTTAATTTTATAACTTTAAACCAGATAATGTGGTACTCCTACGAAAAAGTAAAACCTCCGATAACTCAGAAACTAGGGCTTAATAATCTAATTATTATTTTTTATTTAGCTTTAAGTAAGCGATCGAATCGATTGTCCGACCATTTCATTTGTTCCCAATGAGTCACACCATCAATCAAATGTCACACTGTGACTGGTTGGGAAGTTTTTATTAAAAAAATCCCAACGAGTCACACCTGTTACTCGATAGGATCACACAGGTGTGACTCGTTGGATTTTTTTTAATAAAAACTTCCTAACCAGTCACAGTATGACAGTTGATGGTGTGACTCGTTGGGAACAAATGGACCATTTGAGTAGGAGGACTGGTGTCCACGAATCACTGCCAGTGGCGCAACGCAACCAAGTGTCCTAGTGAAATAGGGCCCTTAGTCACATCTTGTTGTGGAAATATGCACTTCGGAAGTGGCAATCTTTGTACCTTTGATCTAATGAATTAAGTATGGATTATTTGATAATTTGAACGTAGTAGGTATGTCAGTTGATAAACAATGTAATCAAAAAGGTTTTTATTGGTTTCGACTTTATTGACCGAGCGGGCACGAAGCGTCTCCGGTTCAGTTTGACCAAAAATGCTTTCGTATGTCCGGTTGTTCTCCTCTACAGATCGCATTGCTCAACCGATACTCGTGAAATTTTGTAAGCAAGTTCGATATTTACATAGGTTTTTTATTGATTCAGTTTTACGATTTTTTTTAAAACGTAAAAAACTCGAAAAATTATAAAAAAAATGACACAAACTCGAGGTTTACAGCTCACAGAGCCACTAGTATTATCGTTATTGATAGGTATCACATTTATACACGGTCATTTTTTTAACACCATCCAAATTTTTTCTAGGCATTACGTATCATTAAAACTCTACAATTTTGAAAAAAAATAGGTAGGTAATTTTTTGCAAAAAAATATTTTGTCCGAGTGAATTATGACAACAGCATGGTTACTAGTCAAATACTATCGTCCTACATGTTTTGAATGAGAGGCAACAAGGAGAGGTTCGCGGGGCGGTGGTGCCGAGAGCTGTACGGCAACTGACGAACAACCCGACTGTCTCGTTCTCGCAGACGTGCGGAACATGAGAGAGAAAATCGCGCGCGTAATCATCTGCTACGCACGGTGTATTGTGTCAGCAAATGTAGTTTTATTTTGGATAACTTTGTATAGCCTTAACTTAATATTTTAGTACTGGGTGATATATAGAAGAAAAAACACGTGTTTCATAATTTTTTTCAAAGATTATAATATATAAATTTGGATGGTGTTAAAAAAATGACCCTGTATTTATTTGTCTACAGCATCCGTTTATGTACTAATAATTAATTATTACCTATTTTGAGTTATTAACTTAAGAAAAGTACAATTATGTATCTTAATTATTTTAAAATAACCTATAGTATTTCAGATGTCTCATCTCATTCGACGAGGCTGACCACGTACTGATCAATGGTAGTACAGTACGAGGCAAATATTTTGAAATTTTTTCGACGGAGTGGGGATAAGTTCGCGCATGTGCTCTTGTGAGTGACCAATAGCGCGCTCCCTCTCCCGCCGCCCGCGCCCCTCACCGCTACGCATGCCCAAAATACGCGATTCGTGCATTCCCCACCCGATTTCAAGATATATGCTTCGTACTGTACTAATATATTTAGTAATTTTGAAACTGAAATTAGTATATTATACAAAGTGTTACAAAATAACCCCTAATGCCGAATATTGTAGATAGGGACCAACAAACTGAACAACTTTTAATATTTTCTCACATTTTGATATTTTCGTTATTTTTTTTATGAAACAGCTGTTTTTTTCCGCGATTTCAGTGTTGGTCCCATATTGAAGTAAAAGTTGTTTTGTTTGATGGTCCCTATCTACCATATTCGGCATTAGGGGTTATTCTGTAACACGTATGACCGTGTATATTATACATATAATCTAAAGACATACCTACCTACATAAATTATACCTAGATAACATTATGACATTATTTTTATTGAAATTTGATAAGAATTAGTAATATTATTCTGCCGCCATAAAGTAAAAAGACGTATTTACGTTTACCTTCAAACCGAGAAAAAAAATCATTTGTATTTTTTTTTGGAAAAATAATCGCTGTGCAAAAGTAAAGGTAAAAGTCTTAAATATAAGTATGCACGATTATAGGTCATACTGTAAGCAATTTTTTGACATATTAAAATTTAATTAATATTTATATAATATATTAAATAAACGCGAAAAACCTTTTCTTCTTAGTAAAAAAAATCGGAGGAAATTCATGATACTACGATGAAAAGACGTATCCACGTAGAAACGTCCTTTCATTCTATGATCAATCTTTTCGAACTTAGATATTTTACATTTTAGTTGTAATATGCATGCCTCTATCTATAAAATAAAACACAAAATATGTGAATCACATTTATATTGTTCCATCATTTTAAAAATAATCAACAAAAACCTTTCTGTAAAACTTAGTTTTCAAAAAACTTCTTTGGATACCTTAATTTGTACTTAATATTATAATTATTAGCGGACTTAGTAATTAAATAACACTTTGTTTTTCCATTAGACGCTATTATCGCAGATTCAATCATAAAAATAATCAATAAAAACTATAACAACCGTATTTCTTATAAATGTCAAACATAAACATGCTCTTGTCTTCTTCATCAAAAAAATAATAAAAGCATTAGAATTAAATTGTGTAGTAATTAATGTTAATCACTACTTTTATTAAAATAACAATTAGAAAACTTTCTCTCTGCTCTTTAGTACTCGTTAGTAAATTACTTGAAAAATAAACATAAGTATCAAATAATGTCCTCATTTGATAATAATGTTTCTTTTTTATCATCAAATCAATAAAAACTATAACAACCGTATATCACTGGTTTCTTATAAATGTTAAACATAAACATGATCTTGTCTTCTTGATCAAAAAAATAATAACAGCATTAGAATTAAATTGTGTAGTAATTAATGTTAATCCCTACTTCTATTAAAATAACAATTAGAAAACTTTCTCTCTGCTCTCTTAGTACTCGTTAGTAAATTACTTAAAAAAATAAACATAATTATCAAATAATGTCCTTATTTGATAATTATGTTTCTTTTTTTAAGTAATTTATTAACGAGTCTAAGAGAGCAGAGATCTTTAACAATAAAAAAACAAATTCAGTACAGTTTACCCTTAACGTTCTAATACCCTTAACGTTCTAATACCTAAGTATTACGCTTAATAATTAATTATCACATTATTTGTAGATCAGTCTTCATAAACTTGAGTGAGATCAACACTGCGATTATTGACAGGTAAATCATACCAAAATGATTTTCTGTTATCTGGCATTAAGGGTGTCAGTTTTTGTATGATCGCCGACTTACGCTCTTGCGTAATACCCCTGCATGATCTATTTGGTTTTGGACATGGAACCCCAGATTTAATATTTTTTAATTTCAAAAAGTCAAGTGAGTATTCTTGTTCATCGTTAAAAAATGCAGTCTTATAACGAATGACGTAAGTGCCTCTGCTGAACGTCACCTCGCACATATCGCCCAAATATGCTCGAGGAGAAGAATGTTGCAGTTTGAACGTAGATGAACAATCTTCAAACTCATAAAAATCTTCCAGATTCATTACTTTCACGGTAATATTTCTTTTGGTGTCTAACACCACTTGGTGAAAATCTTCAAAATCATATATGTGTTTTTTCTTTTTCATGGAATGCTCTACTTGGTGATGGAACTCATCTGCGGCCATATACGTGTGACCTACTTCCAAATATTTCAATGTTATTGTCTGAAAATTAACATCAACCGAATTTACAACATGAATCAAATAAGAATATAATGTCCAGTTTTTATTTTGTGCCGCACAGTTGTCTAACCAGATAACGATGTTTTCAAAATCTCTGTTTTCACTCAAAAATGCTCTAAAGCAACTGGTTATATCATGCATTTTACGGCCAGCAATTGCTTCATGCCATATGGCAGCAAAGGTTTTACACAATGTGTTATGTTTTTTGTCACCTATCGGCACAAAACTTTCGTTGAATACGATTATTCGTGGACAGAACAATACAACTTTAAATTCTTCTATGCGTGGAAGCATAATAACCTTTTCCAAATCGGCTGCAAAATAAACGGTATCGGAGTTGATGTCAACATTGTTTTGTTTTTCAACATCTATTTTGTATGCTTGCCTAGCTGCTGTATATTTCTCTCGGTGACTTGCATACTTTTGGCACTCATTACAATTTCTGTGACTTTTCTCCTTGTACTCCGGATTGTGCATGAAATACTTTTCGCAGAGCTCGCACTCCTCATGTCCAAGTTTTGTAAAAGATATGTTTAATTTTTTCACAATTTTTCTGTAGTAATCATAAGAAATCTGGTCGTTACAATCAAGACGGTTCATTTGTTCTTGATGACAAAAATCCTGGTACATCTTGGTTATTGTTATGTCTGATGGAATGTATTTTCTGTTAGGAGCGTGCTCACGTCTGTAGTGTGATATGGAAGGATTATATGAATTTATATGCGCTATAATTTTTTGGTCATTAAACTTTCTTGGATTTGGGTTGGTTCCTCGCTTATCTACTGGAGTTACATTTGTCGTTGTTTTTAAAGCATGCCTTACAGACTTATCATTTTTTTTATTGTAACCCAGGGTTTCCAAAAAAAAGGTTTTGCAGACATTAACTCTCATTCCTGTTTCATTTGTCAGAAAATAAGATACGCTTACATTCCTTTTTGCTTTTCGATTTTCTGCAACAGTTATTCTTTTGGGCTTTGCTTTGGACGTGTTATTTATGATAAAGTATTTTTGCTCTTTCCACGACATATCCCAAAAATAATGATTAATATTTTCCCGCATTTCTTCTGTAAATTGGTTGTGGCATTTTTTTTTACACGTATTATTATTACATCCTGGCTTTAGTTTGTATTTGGTTTCACTATCTTTCAATTTCTTCAACTTTTTCCTCTGTACCAGTGGCATATCATACTTCTGGCGTTTTCTGATTTTTCCTTTTTTTGTAAGATTTTGGGGCGTATTTTCATCAGGTGACTCAGGGATCACTATGTTATTTTGCTGTGAGCAGGGGATGGTATTTGTGGAAGAATCTGAATCTAAACTTGAAGGCATATAATTTTCATCAAAAAGAGAATCATCAGAATCAAAATCCAGCTCGCTGAGTGAGCTATTATGGTGTTCGGCATTGTGTATACCGTCACTTTCATTGGCAGTAGCCAAAGGCGCACTAGGAGGAGCATCCACTTGTAACTCCTGAGAAGAACTGGCTGGTACCTGTAACTCCTGGGAAGAACTAGCAGATGCCGGTAGCTCCTCAGAAGAACTGGCTGATGCGTGTAGCTCCTGGGAAGAACTGCTTGGTACCTGTGACTCTTGGGTTGAACTATTTGATAGCGCCAACTTCATTATTTTTGAGCATCGATTATTACGCTTCATTTTGTAAGGCTGAAACAAAACCCAAAAACTGTAAGTGTTTATTATAATAGTACGAAATAATTATTAAATCTTATGAAACTACGTCTCGGCCTTTACGTTCATAAATTTAATGAAGTGAAGCAATTAATATAATGAAAACACATTGTACTTACTATCCCCGCAAATTGGTAATGAACCTGGCGGCCATGTATTTAATCTCAAAAACGAAAAACAATTGTAACAAAAATATACACCTAAACCCTATCTTACTGAAAATAATAATTCAATGTTTAATATGTTAAATTACCATAGAGAATATTATTGTTACATGTAATTTTTAGTTGCGGATGAGGTCAACGTGTATGTTAATGTGAGGAGGTTCCATCGTATTACCTATTTGTGAGGATAGTATGTAAAATAACCGCGCCACAAACAATTGGGAAAATGTATACCGGTAAGAGCTCTCAGCTATTTTGTAAAACTATTGTTTTTGCACCTTTGTAAATAAAAACTTAGTTATAAAATAATATTTGTTCCCGAAAACTCCAAACACTTTATATAAAAGTAGATTGTATAACAAGCTATTTGATCTTCGTGTGCCTTAGGCGTATGGGCGCGGGACGGGTTGCAAAGCAAGCACAGGTTTATAGCAACCAAAATAGCTAAGTTTGCCTTTTTAAATCAAATTTATCAAAATTATAATATAAATTTGACAACAATTACAACTAAAACGCTTTCAAAATCAATCCATTTTCACTCCACATGCCTATAAATACTAGATAGAAAAGACGGTTCTACCTCTTGCGTCCGACTGATTTTATCGTAATACTACGATGAGAAGGCGCATCTACATTAAATATTATTTTTTTGCTTTTACGTACCTTACGAATCCGCCGAGCGTGCTCTGTGCACGTACGTGCTCTCTGACTGCCACGGCACAACTGAATGCAGTGTTGTTCCTGGCAAATTAAGGATTGCCGTATTCAAACTCAAAAATTGCCGTAAAACGCCAAAAAATCTCAATAATTGCCGTATTTTCGAAAAATGCACCAATTTTTACAATGAAAATTGCCGTATTTGTATGGACAGAGTTAAAAAATGGTGCCGTATCTCGAATCAAATTCGATCGGGATTACCGTAGAATACGGTAATTGCCGTATCAAGAACAACACTGACTGAATGTCAGCCCCTCGCGACTCCCTCTCCTACCCCGCACAGCTTAGAATATGAAGTAGAAAAGACGCTTCTGCCACTTGCGCCTGTCAATTTTTTATGATACTAGAATGTAAGGACGCATCTACGCAGAAGCGTCCTTTCTTTTTATGACCGTCGAACCGATGTGCATATACGTCTTTTCATTATATGACTAGACCAATATTTATTAAAATAATAAGACGCATCTACTCAGATACGTCTTTCCTATCTATTGTGCTTCAGATCTGACTTTCTTACTTCCTAAACATTGTGTTTTGAAGCAGATACGTCTTTTTTATTAGTGACAATTTTGGGGTTGCCGTCACAATTATGATATGAAAAAAATACTAGTAAATGCGTCCTTTTTTACTGATCACGAATATGTTTGTAACTCAATTTTGCAAAAAATGTTAGATACGTCTTTTTTTCTTATGACGGCAGTATTTATCAGATTTATTCCGCACAAATGTACCTAGGTATATTATTAAAAATGCTTTTATATTTGTTTAAGATAATCTTTATATTATTAATACTTAAAATATATTATTATTTATATATTTTCGTGTGAGACACTTAATATTTTGTTGTTTTCTGAAAATTGTGTTGTGTATTAGATTTAAATTATTAATGAGAATTATATTGGAGTTATGTTTGAAGATGATATGATTTGTTTTATTCACCTTTACAAATATGGCAAACTACACTTTCTCTTAATTTTTTTGCTAAAATTTATTTCAATAATCATCCTAAAAGAATGCACAATATTATGCCTTTGTTCGCAAGTCACACCACACTCTACCTATGGTCACTGGTCAGGGCTCCCTCTGTCACTCCGCGCGTAAGTACGAAGCGCTCGGCGGCCTCTGAGGGGACTTTCATACGTCAGAAAAGATAAGACCTATGCGATAGAAAGAGAGGCAACTAGTAAGTTAATGTTTTGGAGCGAAAAGAGCGCTGTGCGACCTGAATTGCACTTTATTGTATCAGAGCAAGAGTCGCAATTTATTTAAACGATTTTGCGGAGTGCAACTTTGGTACCTACGCTAGTACCACAGTTTAAGCTGTGCTAGTACTTCTATTCTATGCTTGAGAAAAAAATTCGCAACGAGTAAGTAACAGTGTGACTTTTTTTCTCATCTAGATAGTTCATTCAGTTACAGTAGAACAGGCTAGAAAATGTTTGAGCAATAATAAGTACCTACCTGTGCTCTTAAATTCGGGTCGCTGTCCTGAAACTTTTTTCTTACTTTCATTCTACAAAAACCTTGTCATTACTGTAATTTATGAACACAAAAAATCTGCTAAGTCTGTCGAGCCTTTTAAGTGGTACTCTGTCACATTATTTGGCTATTTTTGGTACAATTCTTATTCCTGGCTTTCTTACCCGTAGCACAACCGCGTGACACTAACCGTAGTGTCTTGGAAAACTGCTATTCCCTTAAGGGTAAATCCAGCATAGCATCTCTTTTTTTGGTACTTACCCCTATCTAGGTATAGAAACTCCATAAAAAATCCATAGCGTACCTAGGTATCTTTTTTATCTGTATAATAATTTTAAAGTCATTCTGACATTTCTCGTAAAGAGAATTTGTTTTAACGTTCTGTTTTTATGTTGTCGTGTATTTGTTAAATTGTTTTGTCCGTTTTTAGTATTATGTCGTGGCTTGAGAACCCTGTTAGCATCAATAGTTATTATGAATTCAAACTGTTTCAAGAGAGCCTTTTCGAGAAGTAAAATTCAGTAATAAGGTAAACTGACGGATGGCCGTATTTAAGGTTACATCTAGAGGAATTTATGTACTAACATACTAGTAGGTACCTGCATAAAACCATGTATGGGTTTTCTACATGTCGCCAAAAACCAAAAGGTTGATCGCTAAAATATCGACATCGAATGGTCAAGCACCATCGTAGCACACAATGACATCTGTGCTATGTAGCACAATAGGTCTAAGATGTCCCCACTGCTGGGACACATCACAGGCTTTTCTTCCGTACTATATATTAGGTCTTTACCTATGAAATTGCCGATATTTTGTCACATACAGAGAAAATAATAACTTCTATAATTTAAAATTTTAACAAAATCGTGAATATATTACATCGAATTATGATCATGATAGTTAACTATCAGTAAAAATAAAGTCCATATTTTAGCTTTCGTGACATTAAAAAAAAGATCTTGAAAATGACTCTTTTTTTTGTGAGCAAAAAAAAGGGTGACCGAAGGGGTTGTAACTTAACCAAAACTTATTTTTTCGCTTATTTTAAATGGAAATAAGTTAGCATAGTGTTCAAACATTAGTACATAAAAGTTTTGTTACATGAGTGTTCATGGTTGTTAAATGAACAAAGAAAATGCTATTATGAAAAATGCAACTTCTTGAAAAATCTCCATACAAATCGGCAATTTCATAGGTAAAGACCTATTATTATAATACTCAAACATTTATAGCATACGTAAGTAAGTAGCGTGGGTTCTTTATGACGTGGGCCTCATATGCGGATTGGTCGGTGCTAACTACTGCAAGTGTAGACAGTGCCGCTGAAGCACGAAGATAGACTGTCGTAATCGCAGACCCAAACCACTAAATCCTTATGGATCCTTATGGTCGCAAATGGACACTTAATTCAGTAATAGTTAGTTCTAAAAATGGGCGCTACAGTTTTGATAAAGTTTACATAAGTACATATTAGAAAAGTTTGTTTTCAACATGACCCGGCCGGGGATCGAACCCGATACCTTGAAAGCCGATGTGCAACTGTGCGAGCCACTACCACGGAGCGCATAGGTCTAACTACAAAGCTTTTCTAAATTGGTCGCTAAATCCTACTAATATTATAAATGTGAAAGTTTGTGGGTTTGGATGTTTGTTCCTTAATTACGCAAAAACTACTGAACGGATTTGGTTGAAATTTGGCACACAGATAGTAGATAGCCTAGATTAAAACATAGGATACTTATTATCCCGATATTCCTACAGGAACGGGAACCACGTGGGTGAAACCGCGGGCGGCCGCTAGTAAACTACAATAAGGTTATTTTTCAGTCATCATGCTGGTGCAGATGCTGGTAACAGTTCTGATTGCATTGGGCTTGACTCCCTGCGTGATCCAGCGACTCTGCAACCCCTATCCCAAGCACCCGCCTTCCAGCGTCTGCATGCACCGACTTGACCTTAGTGAGAAGTAAGCTTTAAAAGAGTTCATGGAAACAGCTGTGCCTTTGGCTTCCATATGTTGTTTCCTCCACTGCAACAGAGCCACTATGGAAAATATCGATCAATTATATACCAAAATGGCCCTGCTGTGGAGAGAATATCCTTGGCAGAACTACTCGTAGGTATTAATCAATGTTTATTATTTTGAAACCTCGTACACTTACAGCGATTAAAAAGATATTAGGTTTAGGTATCTACCTAATTGTTTGGTATTTTCAATAGTGGCTCTGTTTCTTTTAAGGACACCATACGTTCTTTTAATCTAAACAGACCAACAAAAAACCTGATGGGTCCCTTTGTCATCCAGAGACGTCAAAGTAAGAAGGTTGTAAAAAATATGCCTCTCTACCCATTAGTTTTCTAAAGTGACCAACAAATGTGTTATTTTCTCACTGATTGATGATCACAAGTTACTATACCATTTCGTAATAGCTAACGTAGTTATTAGAATTTGTAGAAAAAAGAATCTCATAAGCTCTATGGTAGAACTTAGTAGGTAGGTACCTAAAACATGAGAATAGTAAACGTACTGCAGCCAAAATCCGGTGCAGTCAGGTTATGTAGGTACTTCCGCCAAATTAAATGGGTGTTCAACTAAAACTGTTCCTAGAATGACTCAAATCACATCGCTCGCTTCCGATATCAAAGACGCTATTTAACGGTATCCTTACTAATCTGTATGCTTGTCTCGTTGATACAAGGTAACTGATTTCAATACAACAATGGGTAACGTCAGTTTTAGAAATAATAGCTAAACACTTTACTAACCATGTCATAACAGGGTTCAAAATCCTGGATTTCTTTATCCTATCACACCAAGAGTTACAGAGTTCCAGTGGCCTTTTTCCGGCTCCATCATCAGACCCTTGGAGACTGTTTCCCAACAAAGTATTCGTCAAGAGGATTCTAACGAGCCCAAACTCGATGGGGTTTTATTAAAGAGTTCCTGTTTCCTTCGTCCGGCTCCATCATCAGACCCTGGAAACTATTTCCCAACAAAGTACACGTCAAGAGGATTCAAACGAACCCAAAATCGATGGGGTAGCGTGGTTTTATTAAAGAATTCCTGTGTCCTTCTTCTGGCTCCATCATCAGACCCTGAAAACTGTTTCCCAGTAAATTACTCATCAACACGATTCAAACGAGCCATAACTAAGTATAATATAAGTAGTTATTGAAAGGACATCAGGCAGAGTCCCATAGAAAAAAACCAAAGAATGTATAACGTTTCTGTTTTTTTTCAAAATATAGGCATGTAATTAGTAAGTCATAGAAAATATTCAGATTTTTACGAAGATTTATGTTTTAAGAGTTATTTACGTTTGAAAGTTTTATTTTTTGGTAACCCCGACACTAAATAGCAACACCAGTTTCATGACAACACGTTTCGTTAGCTATTAGCGTATAGTTGGCAGCCTCACCATGGAATTAGAAGGTTTTGACTAGGTCAAAAAATTGTTAGTAAATAGTTATAAATAGTGAACTATAGCATATAAATAGTGATACTATGGTTCAAAAGATATTTGAGTATCTTGGTGAGTCTGCTATCTTGACGTCAAGCTAGCAGACACCTTAAGAAATACAGTTCGTATTAATGTGATTTATATGCCAAAAAATTGTTAGGAAATAGTGAATCGTATACGCAAAATTTCAATAATATTGCTTCAGTACAAGCCGAGATATTACGATCTCAAAGTGGGCTGCTAACTTGACGTTTCTGGCAATGGCGATTCCAGAGAAACGGGTACAAGTTATAAACAAATAAATATATCAAAAAATTGTTAGTGAAATTGTGATTCTTACGATATAAATAAAAAAAGAATTCTTCATTGCTATTTTCTAAAAATCTAATGTTAACTTCTACATAGTACTCTGAATATAGGCTGTCGATCAATATTGAACTTTGCTCCACAGTATTAAGAGGCCTTTCGTTTTTTTCATACGTAAATCAAGAACAAGGGAGTTTTTGAAGCGATTTTGGACACATAATTTATCGTTTTAGCTTTTTTTGACTTCAATCATCATAATTATCATACATTTTTATTGAAACTCTATTAACCAAAACTCGTTTTAATAGGATAATTGACTACGAAAACAGCGGATTTCGAAAGCGCGATTTCCAGATGATGCGCGAAGGCTCAATTTTGAAGTAGTTTTACACCAATAATTATTACTAGGCAAGAATGTAATAAGTTTTCATTCGAAGAGGCATATCCTGAAATAGAACTTCTATTAAGAAAATCTCGAATTTAAGTTCATTAACGTGTATTTTTATCACATCTAAGAAAGTAAAAAATCGAGAAATTGACGTCAAGAAAACACGGCATATCTCATAATCTATTAGTTATTTGGCAACATAAATATTTTTTACGTAAGAATAAAGATTGTACTATAAATGTGTGAAAAAAATAAAAATATCCATCATCAATCTTTTGTGAAAATAATTTTTAAAGTAAGTATAAAATCGGGCGCATCAAGCGTTCAAAGTCAGTCGCGCTGTGGCGCTCATCGAGGTAGGACCTGCGTCGGTTGACCACCCGCCGCCGCGGAAATGCCACGCGTAATAATTTTGTATAAAAAAAGTTGTAGAGCGACCAAATCTGGAACACATAATGTTGATCCGTTTGGTTTAGCTTTAGAGTTCTCATTCAAATTGGCCATCCTAACTTTTTGAACATGAACGGAAATCTCTTTATTATATGTATAGATTTTGTTTGATTATTATCGACATACAATATACTGCAATATAAACATAAATGCAAAGTCAGAAACCTCATAGTAACTATGAGGTTTCTGACTTTGCGTTTTATAACTATGATATAACGGGTGGCGCAAAAGTACTGGCACTAAAGAAAATACTTTTATTTTTTTTATATGACATTTTCTGTCATTCTGTTGTTGAAAATTGTGTAGTGAACAAATATAAAATACACTGAAAATAAACATGGACCGTTTTACTCCCCAAGAACGTGGAATAATTGTGTCAATGTTCTTACGGAATAATTCATCAGTGATAAGAACACAACGTGAATTTCGTCGACGATTTCCCCACCGTCCGGCAGGACTGACCAGTCCAGACTTCTTTCTTTGGGGTTTTTTGAAATCTCGGGTGTATGTGAACAAGCCACAGACTCTCGCAGCTCTAAAAGAAATCATTCGTCAAGAAATAACGAACATATCGCAGGAAGTGTTACGGCAAGTTATGCAAAATGTCATAAATAGGGCTCAAATGTGTATCAACTCTGGAGGTCACCATTTAAAAGACATCATCTTTAAATCCTAATGGTACGAAATTTAATGGCACAAATATACATTTAAAAAAACCTAAATCTAGTTTTCTAATTTAGAAAAAATGTTATAGCTGAACCAAATAGGGTCTTTACTTTTGCGCCACCCGTTAGTTAGAGAAAAAATTCTCAATAAAAATAAAAATTCTGACTCGCCACAATTTTTTCTTTTATTTGAAAAAATGTTTCCACTATTAGTAGTTGTAGTAGTTAGTAGTCCTTGAGATAAATGTACATACGGATTTTTTTTTGTCATGTCCATCTTTTTATTTTATTAGAAAGAACTTGCCAAGACCACAGCCTGGAGGGGATGGCGAACCTTTTTGTATCAACTTGCCATTTTTCTAAAGGGGCCATCCATAAATTACGTCACACGTCAAGGGGGAGGGAGGGGGTCGACGAAGTGTGACATTGTGTGACAAGGGGGTGGGAGGGGTCCTAAATTTTGTGACGTCACATTTCAAAACCATTTAAATTGAAATAAAACAAATTTTTGAACTGTTGTTTTAGTTAAATCATTATTTCTAGATGTAAACTTGTAAAATATGTGACGTCACACTAGGGAGGGGGGGTCCACACAAATGTGACCCGCTGTGACAAGGACAGGGTAGGGGGTCAAATATCATGAAATTCGTGTGACGTAATTTATGGATGGCCCCAAATGTTAATGTTTAATGAGGTCATAGACGTGCCATCAAATCGTCGCGTAACGAATTTTGTGACCGGTGACGTGCCCAAAACATTGCGTCGCGTGCCGTTGGTTCGCCATCCTTGGCCTAGTGAGTAAGTCAGTCATCGCGTTTGTTATTGGAAAAAAAGCCGCCGTTCATATAGAGCTAGAATCTAGACAGTTGGCGCCTAAAAGTGTAAGGGCTATCATTCAATTTTTTTCTCAGCGGGGCATTGCGCGTCGCGTGAGGCGGCTGGGCGGGCGATTATAGGTGTCTTGACAGATATAATAGATCCGTTTTGACAACTGCCATTTTAACGTAATTAGGGATGCCTAGCTAGCATGACCACAGGAACTCGATATGATATCGCGATTTATCACGTTTAACTATCAAAAGACAATGGATTTTGACAGTTGAGTGTCGATAAAACCAAAAGGAATGTAAAAAAACTGGATAAAACACTATATCACACGATATAAATCGTGTTTCGCTGGTCATGCAGGTCAGTCAGGGGGCTGATCAAAGAATTTAATAACAAAATTCAGGATTTGGTGAGATCTTTATTTTAGATAACAGCTGTTAAACTTAAATTTGACAGTTGTCATCTGTCAAACTTAAAACAGCAATATCTCGAAAAGTACTAATCCTAGATTGATGGTGTCTTTGAAGAAATGAAAGTTCTTGGTGATCTTCATTTTAGATGACAAATTTATATTTGACAGCTGACATCTAAAATTAGGATCTCACTAAGAGCTTTCATTTCTTCAAAGACACTATCAATCTATGATGAGTACTTTTCGAGATATTGCAGTTTTAAGTTTGACAACTGTCATCTGTCAAACTTAAAAACAGCAATATCTTACGAATTCGATATGCCTACTGTGTTGTGTGTGAACTCGTTCGTACAATTACATACGCCGAATTAAAACGTAACCGATAAAGGACCTATAGAACGGATCCCTGTGTGAACGGGCACTTATTTGATGTTATTATCTATCGATATATCAGAGTATTTAATATCTCCCGAAAAATATCGGTATATCGAAAAAAATATATAGAACTTTTTTCAACATCCCTACTTGACAGGTCATCTTTTAGGATAAATTCAGCGGCTTTTTATTGGTTTTAAAAAGTAAAACTCGAAGTACAGACAGAATACCTACCTAATAGTACTACGTCTCGAACGACACTGAACATGGCAACAAGATTAGATACCTACTCAGTCAGTAAATAGAAATAAAAGTGCACATATTATTTTCACAAATTTTTATTATGTCATCCTGCCAAGCAATCATGACGATTTGATCCAAGTAGCCTACATGTTTTGATGAACAACAGGGTGGAGCTTCAGGATTTTGAATTGTTTATTTTGCATAATAACTCGTTCAACCATTGACTTATTTATATATATTATCTCAACATGTTCAACTAAAATAGTTTCTTCTCGCACAACAACATGTTCTCGCAAAAGCTTTGGATTGGTACGAATAACGTATCACTGTTGTGCTGTTCTTCGGGCATGAAGGCACGAAACACTGTTTACTTCCCATTTTTAATAACTATACGTGTATTTGCTAAAGTTTTTTTTAAATATATGGACATGACAAGGTGACCAGCCCAAGGATTTTTTAAATTATTTAATTATCCAGCTATAAAAACTCTCATTATCCATATATTGGGACTCAATAAATGGATAAAATAATTAGACTCCCTTAAAAAAAACTAAAGCAAGTATTTGTGTGTAAACTAAATTGAAACGGTAACGATTTAGCTTTAGTTTATCGGTGAAAACAATTGCGACTGAGCTCCTATACGCGGCTATAAGTACAGATCAAGATCGTTCGGTCGTTGTAGCGAATGCTAGCAACTGTGTGCCGTACGTGTGGAGAAACGCACACACGCACACGCGCGCTCACTTCGCTCTGCGGTCTAGCCGTAAATACCTAAAACCCGAGCGCGTAAATTTCAGAAAGCCCTCTTAAGGTTTAAACTTGATTGCAATCATGAGGTGAGTACTATCAAGCAAAGACACCTTAAGAAATACAGTTCGTATCAATGTGATTTATATGCCAAAAAATTGTTAGGAAATAGTGAATCGTATACGCAAAATTTCAATAATATTGCTTCAGTACAAGCCGAGATATTACGGTCTCAAAGTGGGCTGCTAACTTGACGTTTCTGGCAATGGCGATTCCAGAGAAACGGGTACAAGTTATAGACAAATAAATATATCAAAAAATTGTTAGTGAAATTGTGATTCTTACGACATAAATAAAAAAAGAATTCTTCATTGCTATTTTCTAAAAATCGAATGTTAACTTCTACATAGTACTCTGAATATAGGCTGTCGATCAATATTGAACTTTGCTCCACAGTATTAAGGTTTAAACTTGATTGCAATCATGAGGTGAGTACTATCACGCAAAAAAGTGAAATTTATATTTTTTGACTGTGTCAATAGTCATATCCTCGGTTCAAGGCTATTGATTTGGTATAAGTAAACAAATATTTTTCTACTTACTTTTTTAATTTATTTTTTATTAATTCTCATCAAAAAAAATTGATTGTGTAATACTACTCTAATAATAATTAATACTACTACTCTAATCATCGGTAATAGCACAGACTAGAGAGTATTCTTCTACAGTCGGACATCGCCCTTTTTGTTGGCGCAAAAGCCTCCGTTCGTCTAGACAGTTGACGCAACGACTAAAAGTGTAAGGGTTGGCACGATGTAATTTGCCTTTTCGAATTTTAAAAATATATAGGAAAAATAAGATAGACACTTTAAAATTATTGTTTTATTCTTTGAATTATTTATTGTCATTTTTTCTAGAAGGTAAGAATATTTTTTTCAAATTTGTCTCTTTTCTTTCTTTTAATGCTCTTAAAATAAGGAAAAGAAAAAGTTTTTCTTAGTATTTTCTCTTTTTTTTTCTTCTTCTTTCATCATAAGTGCGAGGAATTATAGGAATTTATATGTATGATAATCATAATTTAATTGTTAATCATTACTAATTTAGGGCTAAATAAGTATAAAATAAATCTTAAATTAGTACCCAATTAGGAAATAATAATGAAAAAATAAGTTCCAAGATGGCGGCTGACAACTTTTTTGTTTATGGGCCGATTTCGATGAAACTCGATTTTTGGTACCATTTTGACACAAAAATAACAACGCAATGTTGAAAATATTAAAAAATTCAAGATGGCGGCCAACTTTTTTGTTGGCCGGCCGATTTCGATGAAACTCGGTTTTTGGTAGTATTTTGGCAAGAAAACAGCAACGCAATGTAAAAAAAAATAAAAATTCAAGATGGTGGCCAATTTTTTTGTTTGCGGGCCGATTTCGATGAAACTCGGTTTTTCGTAGTATTTTGGCAAGAAAACAGCAACGCAATGTTAAAAATGTAAAAAATTCAAGATGGCGGCCTACTTTTTTGTTTGCGGACCGATTTCGATGAAACTCGGTTTTTGGTAGTATTTTGACAAGAAAACAGCAACGCAATGTTAAAATGTAAAAAAAAATCAAAATGGCGGCTAACTTTTTTGTTTGCGGGCCGATTTCGATAAAACTCGGTTTTTGGTAGTATTTTGGCAAGAAAACAGCAACGCAATGTTAAAAATGTAAAAAATTCAAGATGGCGGCCAACTTTTTTGTTTGCGGGCCGATTTCGATGAAACTCGGTTTTTGGTAGTATTTTGGCAAGAAAACAGCAACGCAATGTTAAAAAAAATAAAAATTCAAGATGGTGGCCAATTTTTTTGTTTGCGGGCCGATTTCGATGAAACTCGGTTTTTCGTAGTATTTTGGCAAGAAAACAGCAACGCAATGTTAAAAATGTAAAAAATTCAAGATGGCGGCCAACTTTTTTGTTTGCGGACCGATTTCGATGAAACTCGGTTTTTGGTAGTATATTGACAAGAAAACAGCAACGCAATGTTAAAAATGTAAAAAATTCAAGATGGCGGCTAACTTTTTTGTTTGCGGACCGATTTCGATGAAACTCGGTTTTTGGTAGTATTTTGGCAAGTAAACAGCAACGCAATGTTAAAAATGTAAAAAATTCAAGATGGGGGCCAACTTTTTTGTTTGCGGGCCGATTTCGATGAAACTCGGTTTTTGGTAGTATTTTGACAAGAAACCAGCAACGCAATGTTAAAATGTAAAAAAAATCAAGATGGCGGCTAACTTTTTTGTTTGCGGGCCGATTTCGATGAAACTCGGTTTTTGGTAGTATTTTGGCAAGTAAACAGCAACGCAATGTTAAAAATGTAAAAAATTCAAGATGGGGGCCAACTTTTTTGTTTGCGGGCCGATTTCGATGAAACTCGGTTTTTGGTAGTATTTTGGCAAGAAAACAGCAACGCAATGTTAAAAAAAATAAAAATTCAAGATGGTGGCCAATTTTTTTGTTTGCGGGCCGATTTCGATGAAACTCGGTTTTTCGTAGTATTTTGGCAAGAAAACAGCAACGCAATGTTAAAAATGTAAAAAATTCAAGATGGCGGCCAACTTTTTTGTTTGCAGGCCGATTTCGATAAAACTCGGTTTTTGGTAGTATTTTGGCAAGAAAACAGCAACGCAATGTTAAAAATGTAAAAAATTCAAGATGGCGGCCAACTTTTTTGTTTGCGGACCGATTTCGATGAAACTCGGTTTCTGGTAGTATTTTGGCAAGAAAACAGCAACGCAATGTTAAAAAAAATAAAAATTCAAGATGGTGGCCAATTTTTTTGTTTGCGGGCCGATTTCGGCTATGGCTAGATGTTACCATATTTCTAGACGCCATCACCGACTCTATTACCTCCTTTGATAGGTGCGATAGCCTTGTCCTGTTGGGAGACTTCAATGTTGACCTACTTGCGGTTGGGGGTGACAACCGTGGCCCACCACGGTTGCTGTCACAGTTCTTTGAGACAATGAACCTTACCCAGGTAGTCACTGATCCAACCCATTTTACTGATCACAGTCAAAGTCTAATTGGCTTGATCTGTACAGACATACGCACATTAAAGGTAACAGTGGGACACTGCCCTGATGTGAGAGGTCATGCTATAGCCACAGCCGAGTTAAAAATAAAGAAAGACAAGATATGTCCCCGTTGGGTAGAATATAGGCCAATAAAAGATATTATTCAAAACTTATGGGAGTTTGATCTTAGCAAAATAGACTGGAGTCATTTCCATAAAGCGAAAAATGTCAACATATTAGTAGAGAATTTCCAATTGTGTCTAACACATTTATTCAATCTGCATGCTCCAGTAAGGAAAGGTAAGTTTAAGCACCCTACTCACCCTTGGATCACTGACACCGTCAAATCCATGATGCATATTAGGGACGAGTACCGGCAGGCTCTAAAAACTAACAAATCTAAATCACAGAAAGACTATGAGAAGTCTAAATCACAAAAAGATTGCTATCTTCAAATGAAGAACAACGTGATTGTAGCCATAGAACAAGAGAAGAAGTGTTTTTTGATAGGCATATTAACTCTTATATTAAGAATTCCAAAAAACTTTGGCAAAACTTGAAAAGCACTGTGTTACCAGATGGAAAAAAGTCTGAACTTCCTCCATGCTTCGATAATCCTGACACCATCAACTCTCATTTTCTCTGTGCACCCGGTCAATATGATGTGTCAATATCACAGCTTACATATTTTGAGTACCTTAGATATGGCACAGCAACGCTTTCACTGCAGCCTGTAAATGAGGACAAGATACTCAAAATCATCAAAGGTCTCAAATCTAACGCTCAGGGCTGCGATGGGTTAACACGGGACATGCTTCTTTTGTCTCTTCCTTACACCCTACCTGCAATTACTATTATAATCAACAGATCTATGGCAGAAAGTACATTCCCTAATGCCTGGAAGACAGCAGTGGTAAAATCCTTACCCAAAGTGAGCTCCCCAACGTCTCTTCAAGACCTTCGTCTCATAAGCACCTCAGTTGTTAATAAAAGTCTGTTTTATATTTCAGTAAGCGTTTATTTCATTGCTAAATAGCTTCCACATCGTCTGCGCACTGCTATATCACAACATAACTCTGGATAACCGCCTTAATTTTAAAAGCCATGTTACTGAGTGTGTCCGAAACTGTTTTTATCACCTAAAACTCCTTTATAAATTACGTCCTTATCTACACGAGCAACTCAGAGTAGCACTTTGCGAATCTCTTATATTATCTAAACTAAATTACTGTGATACTGTATAATTATGGTTCATGCCTACTGGCTAGAACTGCTAAACTTATACAGCGGGTGCAGAACGTCTGTGCGCGTTTCTGCTTCCATATACCGCCGCGATCACATGTGACTCCGTTCCTAAATAGTTCTAACATATTGAAAATGGAAGCCCGTAGAAGGTTACATCTCGCAACTTTAATGTTTGGTTTCATTAAATCGGGCAAACCAATTTACCTTTATAACAAGCTCACATGGTTTCAACACACTAAGAGTAACCAGCTTAGAGCCTGTAGAAGTATCTTAGAGACGCCAATACATCGTACGAGGATGTTTCGTGGATCCTTCAGGTTCGCAGCTACACGCTGTTGGAACGATCTCCCGCCGCCGTTGCGTGACCTTAAAACAATCGTCACTTTTAAAAAACGCCTTAAAAAGTACTTATTTGAGCTCCAGTCAACATCGATTGCTTCATAATTATTTATATCCACTTACAATCCGGTATTTCAAGTCGCGCGTGCGGCGTCGGGGACGTTGCGAAGCGTCATCACGATATGTTGCACTGTTTGCAAGGAATATCCTCAGCTCTTTGGCTTGGCGGATCATCATATTTAGACGTAAGTAAGTACTTGTAAATCTATTTATTTGTATTCTGTTTTTGATTTGTTTTTATTTTGTTTCGTGCCTATATTAAATGTATTGCAAAAATATGTACCTACAACGAACGTTATCTCGTACAGGCCCTGTCAGAATACCAGCGCTGTTGTGGTGTGAGCAATGTTCTCATCACAACAGCATTAAGCTGAGGCAGGGTCCTGGTCAGAGATGGTTAATATAGCATCTAGCGCCATATTATAGCGCGCTATTTGTACATAGCGCGCTATGTAAGTAGACGCTATGGCGCTATGAATATCGCGCGTGGCAACAAGTAGCGTCGTCGTTGGCCGGACGGAGCGCGGGCATTCGTTATAGTTAAAAAATATCGCGTGCGCGCTTTTGCTACCGGACGCGTTACGCGCGTTTCTCTCGCAACACGCTAGGTACGAGTATAATATCGCGCGCGACCTTCTACTGTGTTAGTTCGATTAGGACTTTTATGACACAACTAGTCAATTAGTTCGTATTATGTAAAAACTATTTAGCTAAGCAAAGTTAGTTGAACGAGAAATATGGTAAAAACAACCGAATTTCAAGGTCAATAAGGTCGAAAATCGCTTGCACCTGTTTTTTTAACTAGAAAACATTGTCTAGTGGTCACTAGTTAAAAAAATGAATGCAAGCGATTTTCGACCTTATTGACATTTACCAAAATCACGGTTTTTAATGATACATCAGAATTAATAAACGAGAATACGGCAAAAAACAACCGAATAGCAAACGTCAATAAGGTCGAAAATCGCTTGCACCTGTTTTTTTAAACTAGAAAACATTGTCTAGTAATCACAAGTTAGAAAAATGAGTGCAAGCGATTTTCGACCTTATTGACATTTATCAAAATCACGGTTTTTAATGATACATCAGAATTAGTAAACGAGAATACGGCAAAAAACAACCGTATAGCAAACGTCAATAAGGTCTAAAATCGCTTGCACCTGTTTTTTTTATCTAGGAAACATTGTCTAGTGATCACAAGGTAGAAAAATGAGTGCAAGCGATTTTCGACCTTATTACGAAACTTATTTTCGAACTTTAGACAGTTCTAAGCCCGAAAAGTATAAGATAAAGTTTATTAGTTTACATTACTGCTTCATTTTATTTAAGACTAAAATGTAACGTATTAATAAATAACGTTTTTGTAAAGCGCGCGATCTGTCTAACGAACTACGTGTGAAGTAACATGTTACGAAATCTAACGTGCTGCATCTAACGCGCCAGCCAGCCGCCCGCATGCTACCTGATAAATAGCGCGTTATAACATAGCGTATTTAATAGCGCGCTAGAAATCAATAGCATATAGTCTGTAGCGTGCTGTTGCTTTATAGGCGTTATGAACAACTCTAGTCCTGGTTGGCTTGTCTCACACCCTATTTTTATTGTTTAAATTAGTTTAAGTACCTACTTAGTTTATATATTTTTTTTCTATTTCTTCTGTTTGTGTTTTTTTTTGTGTGTATGATATTGGCCAATAAACTTCATTCTTCATTCATTTCAATGAAACTCAGTTTTTGGTAGTATTTTGACAAGAAAACAGCAACTCAATGTTAAAAATGTAAAAAATTCAAGATGGCGGCCAACTTTTTTGTTTGCGGGCCGATTTCGATGAAACTCGGTTTTTGGTAGTATTTTGACAAGAAAACAGCAACTCAATGTTAAAAATGTAATCTTGTTTTTTTTACATTTATAACATTGCGTTGCTGTTTTCTTGCCAAAATACTAACAAAAACCGAGTTGCATCGAAATCGGCCCGCTAACAAAAATGTTGGCCGCCATCTTGAATTTTTTACATTTTTAACATCGCGTTGCTGTTGTCTTGCCAAAATACTACCAAAAACCGAGTTTCATCGAAATCGGCCCGCAAACAAAAAAGTTAGCCGCCATCTTGAATTTTTATTTTTTTAAGATTGCGTTGCTGTTTTCTTGCCAAACTACTACCAAAAACTGAATTTCATCGAAATCAGTTCACAAACAAAAAAGTTGGCCGCCATCTTGATTTTTTTTGCATTTTTAACATTGAGTTGCTGTTTTCTTGTCAAAATACTACCAAAAACCGAGTTTCATCGAAATCGGCCCGCAAACAAAAAAGTTGGCCGCCATCTTGAATTTTTATTTATTTTAACATTGCGTTGCTGTTTGAATGCCAAATTACTACCAAAAACCGAGTTTCATCGAAATCGGCCCAATAATCAAACAAAAATACACAAATATCAAAAAATACATCAATGTGCGGCCGCCATTTTGAATTCCAAATTTAATATCAAAATCGTGCCAAAAACACTTTTTCATGACACTAACATCAAAAAATTACAAACACTACTTTCAATATAATATAATATAACCCAATTAGAAGCGTAAGCTCTGACGGGATAGGGCCCGAGATGCATACATTGCCAAAGTATGGGCTCTCGGGCCCTCCCACCCCCCTTCTGTACCGTCTTCTTCTATACCGCACCACCCCGCACGATTGCTCTGTCTAGACGCCTCCGATGGCCGACTGTATGAAGACTATCTCTCGGCTGTGGTAATACTACTCTCAGTTCATTTATTTAGTTATTTATTCGGGAAAAACTAGAAATATTTTCTACTTATATCATCTACTTCCTACCTACTTACCTACCTACTGATTACTAATTTCATTATAAATCTCACCAAATAGGTACCTAACGTTAAAGTTTCAGTTACTAAAAAAAAATATAAAATATTCATTTTCAAAAAGTTACATGTTAGGGTATTTTCATTAGACTTCTCCCTTTAAGTTATAGTTTTAACGTTAGGTACCTAATTGGTAGTAAAATATTAGTAGTTTTTCCTAAACTAAATAAATGAACTGAGAGTAGAGTATAAAACGACCAAATTTTTTTTGATGAGATTTAATCAAAAATTTTTTGATTGTGTCAATACTCTAAAAAATAAAAAAGCGGGTAGAAAAATATTTGTTTACTTATACCAAATCAATAGCCTTGAACCGAGGATATGACTATTGACACAGTCAAAAAATATAAATTTCACTTTTTTGCTTGATAGTACTCACCTCATGATTGCAATCAAGTTTAAACCTTAATACTGTGGAGCAAAGTTCAATATTGATCGACAGCCTATATTCAGAGTACTATGTAGAAGTTAACATTCGATTTTTAGAAAATAGCAATGAAGAATTCTTTTTTTATTTATATCGTAAGAATCACAATTTCACTAACAATTTTTTGATATATTTATTTGTTTATAACTTGTACCCGTTTCTCTGGAATCGCCATTGCCAGAAACGTCAAGTTAGCAGCCCACTTTGAGATCGTAATATCTCGGCTTGTACTGAAGCAATATTATTGAAATTTTGCGTATACGATTCACTATTTCCTAACAATTTTTTGGCATATAAATCACATTGATACAAACTGTATTTCTTAGGGTGTCTGCTAGCTTGACGTCAAGATAGCAGCCTCACCAAGATACTCAAATATCTTTTGAACCATAGTATCACTATTTATATGCTATAGTTCACTATTTATAACTATTTACTAACAATTTTTTGACCTAGTCAAAACCTTCTAATTCCATGGTGAGGCTGCCAACTATACGCTAATCGTTAGCTGCGTTAGTGATACAGATTAGCACCACAATGTACAAGTTGGAACTGATCAAACGGAAAATCTGTGCATATGTCGCACGTAACAAAACGCTTTTGACAGTTGAGTTGACTGATATCCGGCAGACTTTTTTAGGGTTCCGTACCTCAAAAGGAAAAAACGGAACCCTTATAGGATCACTTTGTTGTCCGTCTGTCTGTCTGTCCGTCCGTCTGTCTGTCAAGACCCTTTATCTCGGGAACGCGTGGAGGTATCGAGTTGAAATTTAAACTATATACTAAGGTCTACGGTCCCTTGAAGCTGTAAAAAAATCAAACTTCTAAATTAACGTGAAAAAAAGATACTGCCGTTTATGCCGCAAAAAACGCATTTTCGATACTCTCAAAGGAATCAAAATTCATAGGGTACTTCCCGTTGACCTAGAACTATGAAATTTGGCAAGTAATAGCGTCATAAACTACACATACAGGAAAAAATCTGAAAACTGTACATTTGTAATTAAATCATAAAAAATATAGTCATTAAAATACGTAATTTTATCATCGAGTGAAACAACGGTATGCGCGGTCATAGTTTAACTTCTTATTGACTTTTGTGATAATAGCGCCACTAATTATTTTTAAAATATCAATATTTATTATTTTTAATTAATTAGACCCTTTCAAATATTGTTACAGTTAATTACTTTTAAAAATAATTAAAAAGGAATAAAATTGGCTCTAAATATTTCCGCAACATGGCGGTATGTCACACCGCGTATTTTACTCTTTGACCCAGAGTGCATTCCAGCAGACCAATCTTTAATCGATCACCTAAGAGTTTAACCATCAGCGCGTTTCTCACGTGATTGAATGGAGATTGATTGGTGATTGATTGTTGGGATATGCCTAGAGCTTTAACGGCTGAAATTAAAGACACCGGAGGGTAGATACCTTTCATGGTGTAAGTGAGCACTAAGATAGGATTTTGGAAGTTTCACCTCCTAAGGGGATGAAAGTTTGTATGGAAGTCTCTTAGTTTCAAAAGTAGGATGTTCAAATTTTGTGTTTAGGCTGACGATGACGATTAAAAATTATAAGGGGAAAGGGGAGGGGAGGAGGGACTGGGACGGAGGATGGCGATGTATAGATAAATAAAAAGATTGACGGTTACGGTGACGGTAAGTGTAAGTGGACGAGGAAGCGGAAGCTGAAGTGGAAGCGGAAGCTGAACTGGAAGCGAAAGTCAAATGTACCATAGGCAACAGCGTCGCTTAACCACTGCTAAGGTTAAAATCGCTTGCACGCCGCGCCGCCTGCTGTCACATACGTTTAGTTAGTTTAGTTAGCCATCATAGAATGTGCAGAAATTAACCGCCAACGAAACTACACAAATCAGACCATCTATATCTTTTCAGATAGCCAAGCAGCACTTAAAGCCATAAACTCGAACGTAATACGATCGAAACTGGTAAAAGACTGCGTAGACAAACTGAATGAACTGGGACAAAAGAATAAAATTATTCTGAAATGGGTACCAGGGCATTCAGGCATACTCGGCAATGAAAAAGCCGACGAGCTTGCTAAAACTGGGGCGCGAGACCAACAGATCGGCCCAGAACCTTTCTGTGGTATTTCAAAAAACCAGGCTATGCAACTTCTTAAAGATAACCTTTTGGACGAGTCAAATAAATTCTGGCTAAAACAGCCAGGATTGAGACATGCCAAATCTTTGGTGGAAGGCTACTCGCAAAGACGGACGAATGAACTTATACAGTTCAGTAGATCGAACGCCAGCGCGACTGTTAGAGCTTTAACCGGACACTGCAAACTAAACAGACACCTATTTCATATGAAATTGAGTGATACCGACGTCTGCAGATATTGTAATGAGGAGCAGGAAACGCCCAAGCACCTCTTATGTGACTGTGGACCCCTAATCCACAAGCGTAGTATCCATCTGGGGCGACACGTAATCGACCCGGAGGAAATAAAAACTCTGAAAACCAGGAAGATACTAGACTTCTTGGAAGCCGCTGGGCTTAAAGAGTTACTATAAATAGGTGGCGAGTTACAATAGATCTTTTAGGTCGCAGTGACTACAGCTTTATCTGAGCTGCATAGCCCCTAACAATCAAATAATAATAAAATACGTTTAGTTAGGGGCTGGGGTGATGCGCCCACACGAATTTTGTTGCAAACTGGTTAAGCGACGCTGTTGCTCATAGTACATCAATGAATATAAACAGTTTGCAATGTGGAGTGTCAGCCACTCGTTTTTCAGTCACCACAAGCAGCTGTGGTTAAGATTTGTAAATTAACTGTCCGCCTATTCGCCCTTTCACCTCTCCGCCTGGTCGCCCATCCACCTTTTTGCCTGTCCCCCGTCTATCCTACTTTTGAAGAAAGACTGTTCTACAGTAACATGTCCAAATATTTATATTTTCGATGGTACGGAACCCTCGGTGCGCGAGTCCGACTCGCTCTTGACCGGTTTTTTTTTAATACGCAATCACTTGTGCCACAGAACAAATATACTCAGGGGAGACTTGTGAAATCGCTAACAAAGATGTCCGTTTCATTGATATGCTTTTCTTTTTTTCAATAATTAATTAACGCTAAATGAAGGAGTTAAAAAATAATGTTGCTATTGTTTTATGATTCTAGTAACATAAAGTGTTTATAGATAACAGAATTATGTTTATACACTTTTGGGTCTCATGTGCCTGATGTCCTTTAGATTTTAGGCATTCACAATGTTATTTTTACATTAAGATAATTAATTTAATAGAAAAAATACTTACAAGGAAAAATCGACTCACCTGTAGCAGCTGTCCGTCTGAGCTGCTACGGGTGAGTCGATTTTTTCTAGTATTTTTCTATTAAATTAATTATCTTAATAAAATATAGTTGTTGATTTAGTACTAAAGTGTTGATTTACGTATTTCTGGAGGTCAAACGTACGCACGTCCCGAGTCCTGCTGTCTAAAAATAGTCCAATAAAACTAGCTTTATCGGGACATAATAAGATAACTGAAATTTTCTTTTTCTATGTCATAAATTAGTGTTAGTTATAGTTAAAATAAAAGGAATTAAACATTTAGAAACTTCGCATAAAACTAAAAAAAATTAACTATGAGAAATACTTAAAAATAAATGTTTAATTTGTGTCTAAAATGTCTAAAAAGACGCATAGCTTAATAAGATACAAGCATCATAGTTACCATTTTGGCTTATCTAGATATTGAGATCAGATGAATACTGTGAATAAAAAAACGAACATGCGAATTTGGATTCAGTTTAATTTTGCCATTAGGTGATAGCATTTTAATGCACCATAAAATTATACTAACAAGGTATTTGGTTAACTATTTTGCTTTTAGGAAAAAGCTAGGTACGAAATCTCATGATTCTTATATCAAACGGTTACCACCCCGGATTTCTTACATCACATAGGTATCTAATTAATATATATATATAATATAATATAAATATATATTATATATACATCATATATACATATTTTATTTATTCAGGAAATCATACAGTCATTATACAAGTTTTTCATAATTGTAAAAGTTTACAAATAGACCTTATCAATATCCGATAAACTAATAAAAACAATGAGTTTATTAATTATGTCCAGATAAAGCTAGTTTTATTAGACTAAAAGGCAACTATTAATCTGCATACCTAACTTGTAGTTTTTCGTGTGTAGTGTTAGAGCAGAAAAACCAAGGAAAATGTTGGAATGCCTTGATTTGTAAGAACTCGATTCTCTCGGATCTTGTGGTCTTCGTATGTGTAAAACCTGCACTGGCAATTAGGTACCTAATTATAGTTACTTACCTATCGGTGATTTTTTGATAGTTAAAAAAAAATATATCAAAAAATTTCGATAGACGGCGACGGTTTATGAAAGCCTAGCCGTAAAGTAAAACCCCCTTCACACCAGGGAATGATAACGTTATTTTTAAATGTAACGTTATTTCTTACTATTTTACCGTTAATTTTAACATTAACGTTATGTCAATAAATATCGTTAATTTTGACGTTATTTTAATGCAATTAACGTTATTTCAGTAAATAACGTTAATTTTAACATTATTTCTTACTTTTTGTTACCGTTACTTTAAAATTAACGTTATTCCAATTACTAACGTTAATTTTTTACCGATAATTTTACCGGCACTAAAGTTTAACACTATTTTTAATGGTAATTTTACCGTGCCAATATTTTTAACGTTATTTTTACCGGTAAATTTACCGATAAAATGTTTAACGTTATTTTTTTGTATCGTTATTTTTTTAACGGTATTTCAATCCCTGCTTCACACTAAGCAATTTATTGCATGAAATTTTATGAACATTTTGATCGCAGATGCTGTAGGTTGGTTTCCCTCTTCCTTGGAGAATGATAAACGAGTCGGGGAGTTAAAACGGCTATAGACAAGCAACTTTACGACGGACGGCTAAACGATTTTTTGAGCTTATTTCTTTTTTTAAGGTCTCGGAAAATCGCTTATTCATCATTTATTTATTTTTGTTTCAGGGATCCTTTAAATATGAAACAAATTATAAGATGAGCTAATTACTCAGTAAAAAACTTATTGGCAGAATTTAAAGTGTAAGTATCGTCAATGTTTGTGAGGGGAAGCAGAAGTTTTGGTTCGTCAATGTAAATATAATATATCGGCGGAGACAATGCATGAATATTTGGCGAATGACCGTGCGATGTTGTGAGACACTGTCCGTTCTACGTTTATAAACAAACAGACGTGTGTTCCGTTCATAATCACATGTCCACTACTAAGAGTATCTTGTTTGGTAACACTTTTTATAACACTTAATACATAGGTATTCTAATATTATAGCGATTTGCAAATATTGTGAATCCCAAATTGTTTTGATCGGAAGCCAATATCACGAGAAACAACCATACATAACTATTACGTATTGGCAGTTTATTTCAAACTTAAAAACACAGATTTCTTCTTCTAACTTATCAACTTCTAAGTAGATATACATTTCAATATTAACATCACCATGGCTACCTTTTATTGCTATTTCTAATAAACTGTCCGCAACTTTCAGGAAAATTTCAGTGTATATCTCGAATGAATCGATAAACAAATGAAACCTCAAGTTATCATCCAATAGTAAGGGTGCCATCGAGCAAGGAACATGCGCGCGCGCATAAATCACCGTGCGCATGCGGTCGCGCGCGAGTGTATCTTCACCCGGTGTTGCGGTTGCTCGTGGTTCACCTGCTGCTTCACTTGTCGCTGTGCCTGCATCAACGAATAGCCAATGACTTGGATACTTTTACTTGGACTACTTGGCGTCATTGGTGGGGCGTATCCTGTAAGTGTCTCCGTCTCATCATCCCCTCATACTTTTACTTGGACTACTTGGCGTCATAAGAGGGGTGTATCCTGTAAGTGTCTCCTCATCATCTCCTCACCATCCCCTCATACGTTTACTGGAACTAGTTGGCGTCATTTGAGGGGTGTATCCTGTGTCTCCTCATCATCTCCTCATTCACTCTCTTCACATTCATATCATTTCGCACACAATCCAGTATTCCTCTTACTTTCCAGCCCTCAACATCCAAATCCATTACTCTTCTAGTAACGTGCCTTTCATCCCTTCTCATACATGCCCATGCCCATGCCCATATCAAGCTAGATGATTTCCTTTCAACTGGAAGTGTCTCCTATCTCCAGTTTATCGTAACAGGGATTGACAGTGCCGTGTACAAGGTCAGGCTTAGAATGTTTCTCCATTCCATCCCGTTGGTATCGTAGAAGTCAACTAAGGAAGTACAGTTATCAGAAGACAGCAGCGTCTTCGAAAAACTTGATCTTACTGCGATCGCCAATCCGCCTACCCAGGCCCCTGGGCAGGCCATTGCCTCCCCCTATTACCCTTAGGGAAGGCTGTCTAGTATAGTGGCGTCATAATCCCTCATCATATCAGCCGATCAGAGAAATCGATGGAGAGGCTCGTAGTACAAGGCCACACAGAGGGGATGAGACCTCGAGGCCGCTCTCCGACTCGTTGGATCGACCTCATTAAGAAAACTACGCAGTCGACCGCAGTCCAGTGTTTTCGCAACGCTGAAAATCGGCAAAAATGGAGAGACATCGCATGTCGTGCGGCCGCCCTGGGAGCGAGTGGCGACGGCGAGCCGCAGCCTTGTCCACCTGTCCATCGTCTACCACCACTCTGTCAAGAGTGCCCGACTAAGAAGAACAAGCATCAGCCGCACGGGAGCGGCTGATTACCTAATGATGAGGGATTATGACGGATGATAGAATATCTCGCATCATGCTCCGTTCATCAGATTTTAGTACCTAGGTAGGAAGATCTCGCGCGTTTGCGATGTTGTCGTGTTACAGCATGCGGAATATACATCAGGTATCAAAAAACCCTGTCAGATCCTGAAACAGGTGATAGTGTTGCTGAAACTGAACAACATTCCCCATGGAACATAGGTCGAAAAACTAATAGCACGTATTAGTATAGATATAGGGCGTTATCCAGAACCTTAGTCACAAGAATTGAGAGTCCTCTTGACTCGAGATTCAACATAATATTGGAATTCAAGCCCCGATAACAATGTATGCTGTTGTGTTCAAGACAACTAACAAAATATTTATGCTAAAGAACGCCATTCGGGCACTGTTACCTCTATCCATGATCCAAGAAAACAAGATAGCATTCCGGGAGTGAACTTGCTTACGTCACTATCCACGACGCGACTTTTTAGTAACAAGCAAAGAAGGATTTTTTCTGTCACACTCATTACGACATTATTATAGTGCATTTTAATTGTGTTTTATTTCTCATAACAAACGAAATTGTTCAACTTAAAGATGAATTAACGTAATTTCAATACCGATAGGTATCGGAAATTACGCAAGCTATAGTTTTACCTCCGTGATTTCCTCTGTCTGTCTGTCTGTCTGCCAGTGGCGAAGGGTCCATATAAGCCGATTCCCATCGGCTTACCTTTTAAAATCCCATCCCCATCGATCCATTATAACATGTCCTTACTTAATTTTTTTCGCCATTTCGGTAAGATTAATTAATAATGGCTACAATTATTTTTTATGAATTTCTAAGTATTTACTTAATTGTCTACTCTAAAAACACTCGCGCGCGCGCCGCGCCCCGCGTGCAAGGAATATCAAATCAATTTTCGTACAAAATCTCCTTGAGGCAAGCCGACGTCCTTTAGCTTCCTTTTTGCACTGTGTCTTGGCGCGGTTGCCACGGGCAACGGTTGATTGTTATTACTCTGTCTCTTTCTCACCAACGCACCACAGTCGCGTGCCTTTCGGCACCCTGATTATCTAAAAAGAAACTATTTAGCGACCGGTTTCATTCCACATACATTGCTACTTTTCTTTGGTATGTTTTTTTTTTTATCCAAAAAGAAGTAGCAATGGATCACTTTAATCTATGAACTGCAACCGGTCGCTAGGTGGTTTCTAATTAGATAATCAGCCCGCGGTTGAAAATGGTGAAAGGCAAGCCGGCTGGCTGTGGCTTAAGTTTTCTCTCTCTTTCTATTTGAAGCGATGTTAACGTTTCTTTTCTCTTTCTGTTATGAAGAGACGAATAAGTTTTAAGATGCAAAATAAACAAAATAAGAACGATAGAAGAAAATACATCGCAAATTAGATATTTTTATTTACAAGTATAATAGTACGTTTCCGCCATTATCATTGTTTATGTGAGTGTTTGGAACGTGATTAGTTTTTATCAAAATAGTGAATTAGTGAGTGAGAATCGATACTTTTTCCCGGTTTTTGTTTATTTTATTTGTTTATTGCGGTAAGTTTTATTTGCCATAATGGCTTTAATTAATATGGATTGTCGTTTAAGTGACTAGCGCGGCGAAACATTGTTTTCCAATCTGAGTTACGAAGTTATGGTTACGTTAGCAAGATGGGTTTTTTTAAACATTTTCAATATAATACATCTTTCTACGATAAGGATGACAAGCAGTTACATGTTTCCATTGTACAGTTTTCCATGATTATTATTTCTGATTCCAACTCAGTATAGAGTAGCGCGGGCTAGACTGTCACTATTTTATCAGTGCTTTTTTGCATGGTGAAATTGAGGCCCTAACTTCTGAAGAAACGCTTGAAGCTTGCATCACGCGGTGGTGTTTTTTGGTCCGGATTACCTTCGCCATATTTCGACCCCTCGCCACTGCTGTCTGCTATACCTACCTGGCGCAGAATATTATTGTAGCAAGACCCGTAGAAAGTTTTTTTGCTACGATCGTCCCCTATTTGCTACGGTACGGTTGCTACGCTTATTCGTAGCATCGTAGTTCTCCCAGGGATGATTGTACAATGTTGTCACCTACATTGATAGTGCTTCACTTTTTTTTTACTTTGCTATTACTAAAATGAGTATTACTATTTTTCAGGCAACAACAGGATGCAAGAATTGCATAGTAAGTAACATTCAATTAATTTTCATAATGAAATCAATTCACCACAATGTGATGATTGGATGATCGCACAGTTTACTAACTCGTATGCATTATCGAGGCTATTATCGCGATAAATTAAAATCTGTTTAAGGATAAAATCTCGTATTCTTAAGGTAGTTAAATAGTAGTATAATATTAACACTACACGTATCGTTTACTATCAGTATTCACGTCAGGTGCTCAAGGCTCATAAAACCAAGTTTAGCATTTCAACATTTTATCAATGACCTAATTTCGTAAATTTCGCCACTTGATCGGCCAAAACTAAGTTTCTAATACCTTCTACAAACCAATTGCTATCTGCGGCACAGAATGATAATAGTACCTACTAACGTGCTGCGGTGCGGGAAAAAATACCCTAATGGAAGTTCATAAAATTAAAACAAAAAGTTTGTGATCCTTGAAGAAAATTATTTAATAAAAATTGCTACAATAGAATACTTCCTATACTGAAATTGGAAAACCTACCTAGTTAAGTACTTTATTTATGCAGTATACAGAAAAAATAATCATAAACCAATTGAAACAAGGAGTGCATATTTATCAGTTAAGTATACTGCCCGGCACGTAAATTGGCAAGATTAAAACGAGACAAAAGATGCGCAATTTTTTTATTTTTTTATTTTATTTAACCATTTATTTCAGGCTACTAGGCCCATACAATATATACCTTACAGACTAACATACATAATTAATAAAAGTACATTTAATTAATCTAATTTGACACTTTGTGTGTCGAATCGGTGGCACAAGGCAGCGTCCCCCTGAAGCGCCTGTAAACCACGCCCTGCGGCCAGAAGTCCTCCTTCATGAAAAGGTCCAGCCTCGCTGTCGGGATGCGCACCACAAACGCCTTAAAATTCGTATTGTGGCGCGACTCCAGTGGCTGAACTCTCAAACAAAAGTTCGATTTCTTCTTTATGTACTCGATCACGTCCTGCACAGTGGTGGTATGGTGCAGGCGGGATAGGTACACGGCTTTAGTGTTTGTGGCTACTGCGCATCTTTTGTCTCATCTTTCTCTTGCCAATTTATATGCCGGCATCTGTAATGTGAATTAGCAATGGGTTGTTAAAATGATTGACGATGTGACTGGCCGAAAATGCAGTTTGGATCAAGTTCCGTTCTGTTACCTAGATAGGTTTAAAAGAAATAATGTGTCATGTTGAACTGGGAGAGAACACAGTAATGTTCTTGGTGGGTCACATTCACATCACGTCTCTGAAGAACGTATGATCTTCAGAGACGTGATGTGACATCTACCTAATGAAAAAAAGTTTTTAACATAAAAAGTATTTTACAGGGTCACAGGCATAGGTTAAAGAAAAAAACAAGAAGGTGTTATTTTGTATGTTCTATTTTTCATAGATTTTATATTTGTTTCCAGACACTTGGCAAAGAGGAGAAGGCGATGTTCCGTGCCCACTCCGACGCGTGCCTGCCGCACTCCCAAGTGGACCCGAAGTTGGTGGAGGCGATGCTCACGGGCGAACTGGCCGACGACGAGGGCCTGAAGCGCCATGTGTACTGCGTGCTGCTCAAGTGCAAGGTCATCAGCAAGGACGGCAAGCTGCAGAAAACCGCGGTCCTGGGCAAGATGGTGACCAAGGCTGATGGGAAGAACGCGACCAAGGTTAGTTAATTTCTGTAAAGACCATTGAATGGACTCGCGAAATGCTAGCTCTACCAGATTAAGGTAAAACGTGGAAGACCATTGTGTAAGGTAAGAAGTAAGAACGCGACAAATGTTGATGGAGAGAACACTACTAATATGGACTCGCGAAATGCGATGCGTGCTCAATATTAATATCAATTCCTTAAGGTGGGTACCTAAAACGTACAAATAGTAAAAGTGGAAGACCATTTGTGTAAGTAAGGTAAGAAGTATGAAAGCAACTTATGTTGATGGAGAGAACACTACTAAGATCAGCATACCTGAAGTTGATGGAGGCAATGCTAACGGGCGAGTTGGCCGATGACGAGGGTCTGAAGCGCCACGTGTACTGCGTCCTGCTCAAGTGCTGATAACAGCAAGGACGGCAAGCTCCAGAATACCGCGAAGAACGTAAAAATAACATAAATTTTGGACAGTCTTCGGTTCCAAGTCCCAATTCAATCTTTTAGTGCCTACTTTGTGTAGTTATTTCGGTTCGCTTTTTTAATTGGTTAATTAATTATAACTATTTAACAGAATTTCGATGAATATCTGAAGATTCAGAAATGATATATTTAGGTACTATTACTTATAATGATAATGTTGCTAATTACTGTTTACATTACTGCTGAGAGTGCTGAGTAACCATGACGTCTGCGACCAACGAAATATTGTCTGCGACGCATTTTTTGAGAATTGCAATACCATATTAACATCCTTTTGCTTTTCTGTCATTACAGGTGCTTGAAGGCTGTGCCGACCAAACAGGTGACACCCCAGAGGACATAGCATGGAACCTCTTCCGGTGTGGATACGACAAGAAAGCCGTCCTATTCGAATACATGCCCACCAATATTCCTTCGAGTGACGTAGAAATCAACTCGAAATAAAATGGTTTCTTCCAGTGCACTGCTGTAGTTTTCTATTTCGCCGATAGATGGCCCTGTTTACATAATTTATCATTCGTCCCACCATGTTAGTAACGCTAATATCTGACACTTTTTTCGGTCAAAATATTTATTTCTGTATTTTTGTAACATATAAATGTTTTACTTATTATAAGGTACTTTTATTAGTAGACTTGCTTCACAAATTTTTAACATTGCTTCACTTCAAAACCCCACTCTACCTCTAAAAAGCAAGAAATAATATTCAAATCACTAGACACGCATTATTATTGTAATACTTAAAACACGTCTATTGAAGTCGGGTGGGGCTGGAGGACAACTTATTTTTATTCTAACAGCCCCGACTTCAATAAGTAGACGTGTTTTATATTACAATGATAATGCGTAGGTATCTAGTGATTTGAATATTATGTCTTGCTTTTTAGAGGTAGAGTTGGGTTTTGAACTCGGTTTTTTTGTTTTTTAAAACAAATTTTTCTTTTTTTCTTTTTAGTGTAAGTACCTTGTATTAGATATAGGAAACATGCATAAGCGC
The DNA here is from genome assembly GCA_943789525.1 of Agriphila geniculea. Taxonomy (NCBI): domain Eukaryota; kingdom Metazoa; phylum Arthropoda; class Insecta; order Lepidoptera; family Crambidae; genus Agriphila; species Agriphila geniculea. The sequence continues at coordinate 17,968,022 of OX038890.1, forward strand.
TATCGCACACAGGCAACTTAGTCTCCCAGCAACTGTTTTGTCTCTCACATCAAGTCCACGGGTTTATATGGAAGCGCGCACACGAAGCGACACGGTCGTCTGCAACTTTTCATACAAATCACGTGAGAGACAAAAAAGTTGCGGAGACAAAAGTTGCTCGTGTGCGATAGCGCTAAGTCACCGATTTTGATAAATTTGAGCTTGGTCGCTGCGGACACGTATAAAAACACGATGGAACAGAAAAAAAAATAGAAAAAATATATTTTAGTTTTATCACACAGGAGAAAATAACGATAATTTTTTTTTCATTTTCGTATATAATGCACTTAACAGTCGGATAGAATATCGAATAGGAAATAATATTTTGTATGACACATATGTACTTAAACGCAATATTTAGGGAGATATTTGAAAATTCTTGGTTAACGTACTGCGTATTGCGTACTGTACTAACAAGTCTTAATAAAAAATACTTGACAACAGGGGTATTCATCGACATGTCGAAGGCGTTCGATTACGTTGACCACAAACTTCTCTTTAAAAAATTGGAATATCTCGGAATCAGAGGTCCCGCATTAGCATGGATAATATCCTACATGAGTGGTCGACGACAATGCGTTGTTATCGACGAAATAGTGGAAAATAAAATGCGGTCTTTCCCATCAGACTTCAGGGAGACTTCACGTGGAGTTCCACAAGGGAGCGTATTAGGGCCTGTTTTATTTTTACTTTATATAAATGTCATTACTCAAATAATTGACCATAAATGTATTCTATTTGCTGACGATATATCAATCATAATAACATCCAATGACTCTATACGTAAACACGAATCTGACATCAATAATACGATTGACACCATGATAAACTGGTTCAATACAATTAATTTAAAAATAAATTTTAATAAATCATATTATTTACAATTCAATAAATCCAAGCATAAAAAATATAATTTTGCATTGAATGTCACAAAAATAAAAGAAGTCTCTCATCTAAAATTTCTAGGAATAACTTTAGACGAAGACTTAGTTTGGAAAATACACATAGACAATATATGCAGCAGTGGCGAGGGGTGAAATTATGGCGAAGGTAAGCCGTTCTACAAAAATGTTATGATCTGCATAGTGGATCGGTGGGGTAGGATTTCTAAAAGGTAAGCCGATAGGAATCGGCTTGTTTGGACCCTTCGCCACTGAATGCAGTCGAATAAATCAGTTTGTATACGCACTAAAACGAATAAGAAATGTAACGAATGGGAAAACTGCTATCATATCGTATCGCGCTTATGTAGAATCAGTTCTACGTTACGGGCTCATACTGTGTGGCAACAGTACTGATAAAAAATAGAGCGTTCATTGCCCAAAAGAAATGTATCAGGGCTATATGTGGGATTCCGCCGGACCAATCTTGCAAACCTCTGTTTAAAAGTCTCGGATTGTTACCGCTACCATCCCTCTACATTTACGAGATAGCTGTTTTCGTCCATAAGCACATGACATTATTCGTGAGATCTAATAATAACAGAGTTAGATATCCACATAGACTAATAATATATGATGTCCCACGATCGAAAAAATATTCAAAAAGTTGCTTAGTCATGTGTATCAAAATCTACAATAAAATCCCAAAAAATCTGAAGATACTTAGATTACTTAGCACGAGTAATTTTAAAAATAAATTGTTCAAATGGCTTATGGAACAAAACTTTTATGATGTTCAATAATTTTTTGACATGAAAACAGATTGTATGTACTAAGAATTATTTAAATGCTTATTGACATCGAATTGTATTTAATTTAATATTTTTTAGATTGTTAATTTCTATTACTTAAGTACCCATATTTGCATGCTACTTTAATTACTAGCAAAACATGTGATCTACAAACAACTGTAACAACTTTTTACCATGTTTTAAGCAAATAAACTATTAACCCAGGACTTTTAGCAAAAAATTCAAAGAAACCTAGGACTAATTCCAGCGGAAGGTTTTTTGTTTTTAAAGTGTTCTTTAGGTCCCCCTGAATATGGTTTTAGTTTTTTCTATTTATCTCAGAAACGGTTGAAGATAGAAGAAAGTTGTCAACGTATGATATAATAGTTATAAAATATCCAACCCATCGACACTTCAATCATTTCGATGTCAGCTGTAGTCTCTGAAATATACCTACAGACATTTCACCAAAATTTTTTTTTGTCCAGAAATCATTCTTTGTACTAGTTTTTAAGAAAAGTGAGTGGAGTTGTGGCGAAATTATGAAAGGTCATATGAATCTTGATACACTGAGGAATAAAACAAGGTATAATACATTGTTATAGCAGCATCTGGGGCCCTACCGCCCAAGTGTCGTCGACTTCGCCGTCGGCTTCATTTGACAGAAGGATGAGATACATTGCTACTTCTTTTTAGTAATAAAATAATATAATAAAAACATACCAAAGAAAAGTAGCAATGTATTACAACCATATGTCAAATGAAGCCGACGGCGAAGTCGACGCTACTTGGGCGGTAGCCCCACTGTTCTCGATTAACACCGAATGGTGTCAACGCCACGATGTAATTTTTAGCCCAATACTTTTAGATAAAAATTTCGGAATACCTAGGACTAATTCTGGTGGTAAGTTTTTGCCTTTTAAAGTGTTCCTTAGGTCCCTTTGAACATATCTGGAAAATTCCCTGTGGATCCCGTGTCCGCTGCCCCCTCCCCCTCAAACGTCTCCCTGATTTAAGAGCCCGTAGCGATTTTGCCGCTGTCTGCCGCTCTCTCGCTCCCACACTTCATGTTTTCTCAAGATTTCTTAAATCTGATTGTATAATTGAAAAATGTGTCTCGGCCACTTTTCGCAATATAAGATTACAGACATTTTAAAATATATTTCAGTTTTTTGTTGCTAAAGTACAATAAGTTGTCGTTTCTAACACTTTTAAATTGTTTCGATGTGAGCTATAGTCTCTGAAATATACCTATAGACATTTCACCAAAAAAAATGTTTTACACAAAAATCATTATTTGCACTAATTTTTAAGAAAAAATAGTAGAGTTGAGGCAAAATTGAGGCAAAATAATCTGAGTTCATATGAATTGTGATACATTGAGGAATAAAACGTAGTATAATACATTGTCTTAGCAGCATTGGTTCCCGATTTATAGCGAGTGGTGTCAAACGCCAAATAAATTTATTGTAGTATTAGCTTTAGTAATTTCTGAGTTAATTCGTTCAAACATACATACATACAAATCTTTCATATGTACGACGCGGGTGAGTGAGGGAGCATGATCATTAATGATTAAACGAACTAACCTGTAAGTGAAGTTACACGAAGGATTCGTCCAAAGATATAAGTACTATTAATTACATGTAGTATCATTTGATACCTACCGTTTGACCCATCATGTATTAAAATCGGAGCAACCATTTTGATGATGATGGATGATGACGATAAAGTGGCGCCATATTTAAAAGTTTATATCTTGAGTGTTCCAGTAGAATAATTTTCAATTTAATTTCGTTTAATAATATAATTGCTATAACTTAATTAATTAAAAGGCAACGTCATTTGCATAGTTCCTGCTGTCTTCATACTATAAAATTATACCGTGGTGTTTGACACTCGCTGTAAATCGAGAACCAATGCTGCTAAAACAATGTTTTATACCTCGTTTTATTCCTCAATGTATCAAAATTCAAATGAACTCAGATTATTTTGCCATAACTCCACAAATTTTTCTTAAAACTAGTACAAATGATGATTTTTGGGCAAAACAATTTTTTTGGTGAAATGTCTTTAGGTATATTTCAGAGACTACAGCTCACATCGAAACAATTGAAGTGTCGACAAGTCGGATATTTTATAGCAATTATATCATTCTTCAATAGCTTTCTTCTATCTTCAGCCATTTCTGAGATAAATGGGAAAACCTTTGAGGGAGACGTTTGAGGGGGAGGGGGGAGCGGACACGGGATCCACGGGGAACTTTCCAGATATGTTCAAAAGGACCTAAGGAACACTTAAAAAGACAAAAACTTACCACCGGAATTAGTCGTAGGTATCGCGAAATTTTTATCTAAAAGTATTGGGCTAAAAATTACATCGTGGCACTGACAACATTCGGTGTTAATCTAGAACTGATGCTACTATAACAATGTATTATACATTGTTTTATTCCTCAATGTTTTAATATTCATATGACCTTTCATAATTTCGCCACAACTCCACTCACTTTTCTTAAAAACTAGTACAAATAATGATTTCTGGGCAAAAAAAAATTTTTGGCGACATGTCTGTAGGTATATTTCAGAGACTACAGCTGACATCGAAATGATTGAAGTGTCGATGGGTTGGATATTTTATAACAATTATATCATACCTTGACAACTTTCTTCTATCTTCAACCGTTTCTGAGATAAATAGAAAAAACTAAAATCAGGGAGACGTTTGAGGGGGGGGGGGGGGGGGGGGGGAGCGTACATGGGGTTCACGGGGAACTTTCCAGATATATTCAGGGGGACCTAAGGAACACTTTAAAAACAAAAATCCTTCCGCCGGAATTAGTCCTAGGTTTTTTGATAAAAGTCCTGGGCTATATTGACTATTGACTATAACTCCATATAATGCGCCTGAAACGTGACATGAGTGACGTCACAAATGTTAACCTTTTTGTATAGAGCGTTTTCGGCTGGAGCTGATGCGTGCTAACTTCAAGTGACTATATCACGAGAAAAAAATGCATGAGAAAAGTTTTAATATAACAGTTGATTTTCTCACGCATTATACTTTTTATTTTGATACAAAAAAATGGATGCATGTTCCCTATTATCAAGGTAGAAAAATCGGTTTGGCCAAACGTGAGATAATAGCGGACAAATATGCGTACGGGTCAAACTGAGAACAGAACCTCCTTTTTTGAAGTCGGTTAAAATACCAAAACCTTGTCCTAAGTGTAACAAATACTTTTCTGAAAACCGCATCAAAATTGGTTCAGCTAAGCGCGGGATAATCGCGGACAAACATACATACATACGAGTCAAACTCAGAACCTTCTTTTTTTGAAGTCGGTTGAAATACTAAAACCTTTTCCAAAGTGTAACAAATACTTTACTGAAAACCGCATCAAAATCGGTTCAGCCAAACGCGAGATAATCGCGGACAAACATACATACAGGTCAAACCGTGAACCTGCTTTTTGTTTTTTTAAAGTCGGTCAAAAAATACTTACATGCGATGACCATTAGAATCGGGAGGCAAAAGCTTGCAGTGCTAGGTTTGCTATGCAATTAATTTAACAATGCACAACCGAAGTCAAAATGACTAACTTCAGAGCGCTTGGTGTACAAAATGACGTAGTTATTATACTATTTTAATCTGTAAAATTTTATCTTTAACAAACATTCTAGAGTGAAATTGCAGCGGATCGCTGTCTATTGTCAATTTAATCGCATTGTTGTACCTTAAAAAGGAAAAATTATGAAAGAAATTTATTTTTTAGGGTTCCGTACCAAAATGTTAAATAAAAAGGAACCCTTATGGTGTGACTCAGTCTGTCTGTCTGTCACAGCTGGATATCTTGAGAACTACTAATGGTATCAACTTGAAATTTGGAATAGTTTAAGATGACATTTGCCCAACTATTTTGCAAATAAGAAAGAAATAAAAAAATTTTTTTTACAACGGACTAAAAAGGGGTCCTAAAAATTTGAAGTGAGGTGAGTAGGGCATGTGGGGTATCATATGAAAGAGCGCTATTTGCACATTTTAAAACATTTTTTTCTTTTTTCTTAGGCCGCATAGTTTTCGACTTATGATGAAAAATGTAAAAAAAATACCGTTCCCCCCTTATCTCCGAAGTTTGCAAAGAGAAATATGAAATAATTCTATGTGATAGTAGTTTATGTAAAGATTACAGGAAAAAAATAAAACGATGTCTCAACATAACACACTTTTTTAGAAATTCAAAAAACAAACAAAAATTCTTTAGTTTCACTACCAGTCAACAGATGGCGCCGTCCTAAAAATGCTGACCTAAGAAAAAAATAGTTCCACTATCGGTCAAGAGATGGCGCAACCTAATACTACAATAATAATTTGTGACTGGTTCTAATATAATTACCTACTATTTGGCGTACGAATAAACGAAGAATAAGTTCCTACTTAGTAATATTTCAGTCACTCCACATTGAAAACTGTTTATAAACAGTTTGCAATCGCAATGTGGAGTGACTGAAACGTTTTTCAGTCACCATAAGCAGCTGTGGTTAAGATTTGTAAATTAACTGTCCGCCTGTTCGCCCTTCCACCTGTCTGCCGTTTATCCTACTTTCTTAAAGACTGTACTAAAGTAACATATCCAAATATATTTATGATTGTACGGAACCCTCGGTGCGCGAGTCCGACTCGCTCTTGACCGGTTTTTATTTCGTTTAGGAAAAACTGGCGAGTTTTGTAGGGATTAGTTAGATCATTGTGTTTTAATACCAACCACCATGACATGACCAATACAATCTCTAGGTAGAGATGTGATCGAGCGTCTGGTTTTAAATTATTTCTAAGAATGTATTCGTCAGAATTATTAAGGTATGTCCGGTTTGATTATAAGTTCATGTAGAACCTGGCCATATAATATTAAATATTACGCCCGGCTATGGCCGTCTGAAAATTATGTTTCTTCGCCAAAAGTGCTGTTACTTGCCTTTATTTCCAGGAGTCCCCTCTAACACTGTCCCCCGGAGTGACAACTGGGATTTTTTCCCAGTCGTCACGGGGATGACAAATTTTTCCCAAATGTTCCCAAGTGCCAGAGGGGACAACTGGAGGTACAACGGCATAGAATACTTAGTAGCATTACTGTCAGGAAAAATGTCATTTCCACACATTCTATAGCGAAATAGTTTCCTAATAATCGGTTAGGGGGCTGATTCTAATTCTTTAGAACCGAAATTAATATTTTGGCTTTTCAATCGTAGTGAAGAAGTAAAAAAAAAAACACTTAAATCAAGTTAATCAGACTGAAGACGAAAATAATTTGCAATAACTTTCAGCATTAAATTTTTATTATCTGTATTTACCTAAGTAAGTAGGTAGGTAGGTACCAGTTTATTAGTAGGTACCTAGACAAAGTTGATGTGTATATTTCAGAATCAAATCTTATTGATCTTCTGTAGTGTACCTAATATAATGTGTAAAAGTGTCATACTTACGTTCTTTATGATAACTGTACAAGTACCTACTTACATACAACAAAATTAATGATTCATCATGTCATGTGGTCATTAAACTATGCAGTCACCGGCGATATTCTGTGTTCCTGCCGCAGTTAGGTGTTGATGTAACGCTTGAGAAAACACGAAGGTCGAGCGTTTTTGTTAATGATGAACTGGCGGGTAACATCATCGGAGAATCAAATGACCGTCGACCACGTGACGCGGAAACGTAGCATTTTCCTATAAAACACACAACTATAAATATTCCATTTATCCACCCTGAAACAATCACCCTAAGGTGGCTTGTACTTGATAGTACCTTTGATTGTGTGGATAGATGAACGCCCAGCTAACAATTTTACGTCGTACAATGGTCGTACAAACGTTATCTTATTACCACTGGTCGCAAAAGATAGGTCACACTAACGTTATAATAATGTTTGCTCAACGCGAAAAGGGCCCCATTTATACGACCTACATTGTCGTTTAATGGTCATACAAAAGTCACAAGATTACCACTTTCATCGTACAGTAGTCGCATCAAAACTTTACAACGACTCTTTCGTTATATTGTGGTCATACAGATGTTTTTTAATGACGGAAACGTCGTATATGAGTCATGTAACAACACTTGTACGACTGATTTTTAATGTTTGTCAGTAGTCACTGATGTGTTTGTGGTTATGTTTCGAGATCTGAGTGCAAAATAAATCTATTACAAGGAAATAAAAGGTGAGTATTACATAACTTTCAATATCTTGCTAACTGTGTCTGTCTCTAATACCGTTTAGTTCGTCTGGGAATTAAAGTTTTATGATAATATACCTATGTAAATACAATTCATATTTTCATGCCCCTTCGTAGTTTTGCGTTTGAAACATAATTTTATTATTAATAAAATTTTGTTATTTTCTTTAAATGTCAGCCATGTTAATTTTGTCGCACACTAATCTTTATATGACTTTTAAAGACATAAAGTCATTTTAAGGTTATTTGAAGACCTAGTTAAGCCGCCATTTTGTTAAACGTCGTTTAAAAGTCGAAACTTGACTCCAATGCGACTACAAGTCGTACAGACATTTTGGCTAAAACTTTAATATAACGTCGTATAGTTTAAGTCGTGCAGACGTTACTATGACCAGTTTATTATGACATATTTGTCGCACGACTAAAAAGTTAGATTTAAGACGTCTATATGACCTAGCAGTCATCTCATTACTATTGTAATGAAATGAAATGAAATGAAATGAAATGAAATGAAATGAAATTAAAAAATCTTTATTCAAATAAGCTCACATAATGAGCGTTTTTAAATCGTCAAATAATTTTTTTGCCCTACCACCCATTATGACGTCTTTTAGCTGACAAGAAAAACGGGCGCAAAAAACTTACCAGCTTTATCAAATGGAACGATATTTACAAATATGTATATCGTTTCCAGACTTTAACAAAGATTAACAAATAAATAAAATTTAATTAGATCATTACTTAATGAATTACAAATTTTCTTAATCAATTTACAGGCTTCAAGATAAATTCAAAGTTTGAAGTTATTATTCAGTCTAGGCTGTTACAAGAGACAAAAAAAAAAAACTTTACAATTCTATATGCGTTAAGATAGGTAGTCAGAAGCAGACCCATTCCCACTGGCAGCACCCGTTCACGAGCATGACGCATGAACCAGCCATCGCTTCGCTCAACCATATTTGAGGGAACGTAACGACCCGCCTCACGCGACACCACCGCAGAAATGATTAAAGAGAGCATGACATACTAAGGCTACCCATGTTAAGGCATCGAATTGAAAACTAATATCCAAAAGCTTTTCATAGGCAATATTTATGTATTTTATATTTTACTTTCCATAGTCAGCACTTATGAATTTTATAATACACAAATACCGACTATAGAAAGCAAAAATATTGCAATGTAAGACTGCTATCCGACTTAAAGTCGTACAAGTCAGAACTTATATGACGTTTTTGCTTGTTGGGCGAACATGCGTTTTCCGAGTATCTATCTATTAGGGTGGCTGTATAAGGGTGGATAAACGGAATAAGTAGGCCTTTACGGGAAATTCACTGCGCAATGAGGCACTTATGTATCGACTAAGGTAACATTAAAATATGTTTTATTAGTATTCTTATTACTTTTGAGATCTTTAGTTAATTAATTTATTCAATAACAATAATTAGGTACCATGGGCAACAGCGTCGCTTAACCACTGCTAAGGTTAAAATCGCTTACACGCCGCGCCCGCTATCACATACGTTTAGTTCGTGCAAGGGCGATACGCGCGCCGCGCACACGAATTTTGTTGCAAACTGGTTAAACGACGCTGTTGCCCATAGTACGTACAACATTAGCTATGAATGAATCAGGCAGATTTTATGAATAGTATGGCGGCTCGAAACGAATTTCACTTTATGAGAACATTCTGTTTGTTTGAGTTAAAAGTGGATTACCCACAGTGCGATTAATTTAACAATGTACCTACTAAAGTAAAGAAACGGGGAGATCCGCAGGAGAACTAAAGTAACCGACATCGCTCGAAGGATTGCTCAGATGAAGTAGCAATGGAAGTGGCAATGGGCAGGACACATAGCGAGAAGAACTGATGGTCGTTGGGGCGGAAAGATTCTGGATTGGCGACGGCGCACCGGACGACGCTCCGTGGGTAGGCCCCCGACAATGTGGACCGACGATCTGGTGAAGGTCGCGGGAAGCCACTGGATGCGGGCAGCGCAGGACCGATCGTCGTGGAGATCCTTAGGGGAGGCCTATACCCAGCAGTGGGTGTCGTGCGGCTGATATGATGATGATGATGATGATGATGACCAACTTCAGAGCGCTTGCGGTACAAAACGATTCTCTCTGCCATACATTCTCGAGTGAAGTTGCAGCGGATCATTGTCTATTGTCAATTTAATCGCATTGTATATCATCGTATCGTGAATTCTCTGTATACAGTGTCACTGGAAATATGACGTATTCCTGCTAAAAGGTTATAGATGAGGTCAAAACAAATATTTTTTATAACATATTTGCTCGTAAAGGGTCTCTCATTACACCAATTTCAATATCGTATTGCATCTCATTACGAACTTGTGCGGTAATGTAAAGTAAAACGCACGGTTTCCTTGATAAACCGTGCGTTTTACTTTACATTACCGCACGGTTTGATGCTTCGTCTAAAACGAACGGTACTTTTTTAAATCTTAGCAAAGAGTTTTTATGTCAGAAAAGAGGTCAACATTTTATGAATAAAATTAACTTTGGGAGATAAAATATAATAAATAAACATTTAATTATTTAATTTAATTAATTTTAACAATAAATTACAATTATTTATCTGTAACAAAAACACTAAAATATTAATTTACTTTATTAGTAATACTGGCTGTTTTTTATGCCTTTGCCTTAAAAAAAGCGCTGATGAGCATAGCCACAGAACAAAGAAAAATTTTTTCCCCCAGTAGAAGTCGCAAGTAGGCGGGACCCGTGTAACCTCAAGTGAGCGTAGCTCCGCATACTTCTGAATTTTGCTACGTCAGTCGTGTGAGCGAACGCCAAGCAAAAACATCTTCAAAAAACATATAAAAACGCCGAGTTGCATTATATAAAAGATCAAAAACAATATCCACATATATCATTTAGCAAACGGGTGCATAAAATATCAGAGGGAAGCTTTATTTAATTTATTTTGATTTTAATTAAAAATTCAACTGAGTTTTTCCTTTTAAATTTCAAAACAATAAATATCCACCTTTATGCGGAATACACTTATGATCCATATTCCAACGCACTATTTGACATATTCTTGAAGTTTCATAAACATTAAAATATAGACTAGCGGAAATGTTACTCAATAGGGGAGACCGAGAAAAGTTGTGACTGTGAAGAGTTGAAAAGTATTAGAGTCTGGCCAACGAGTCGTGTCATCTCAAACCCGCAACAAAAACTGACAATACTCGCCGCCGGAAGCGCAAAAAGAACAACAGCGAAAATATACCTATTAAAACGTTTAGCGTTTAGAGAAATGATTTTTAAAAGTCTGAGTGAAATCATAGTTTAAGGATTTATCAGGACTTCAACTGAATTCAAGAAAATCTGTATAAAAATAATATTTTTTAAAAACTTAAATGACCAATTCAATTATTATAAGCCAACCTTATATGCCAAATAAGTATCAATCAACCACAGAGAAATCAACTGTCATATCAAAGAGAATATAAAATATAATTATCACTATATTTTTGGTTTATGACAGTCATAGCCAAATTGACTTCCAAGTATAACCCAGTAAGGTGTAAGAGTCTATTTTCAGTAGGTACTGAATGGGCATTATCATTCAGTTTAACTCGAACGGATTATATCCAAGCTCAGAAGAAAATATTTAATTCAACTTTTTTGCTACGACGGATTCAAAATACAAAATGAAATTTCCTACTAAGAATGTTGATGCTAAGTTCCCAAAAAATGAATTCTGGATCGTTTAGGCAGTTTTTCATTTATAAACGCTAAAATTTTAAATCAAATAAATTCATGTCATGTATTGCGGGTCGCTATTGTTCTTTGAAACTTTATTCACTCAAAATACTGCGAAATAGCTATTTTAGACTTTAATTATATTGTTTTAGCTTGGACTTTTGTTAAGGTGTATATATACACCTAAGATAAAATTAATATTATGTAGTATTTTCAGTGAATAAAGTTTAAATTTTTTAAATAAGTTATAATTAGGAACTATAGCAAGACGAGTTGTTGATTCGAAAACATAACTGAGTTGAGTGTTGAGTTGAGATCGGTAATATTTTAGAATTCCAAACTCGTTGTAGGCTTTCTCAAACCTATAACCGATAAGTTATACGCAGCGTCCGCCACCCGTGTGATGTCGGCGAACTGTCCAAGATCTAGTGTTTCTGCACAGACTTCTCAATGGATCTTTGCAATCTAATGAGCTCGTGAACAACATCGCAATCAGTGTTCCATATCGTCTTCCTCGATAGCCAATAAAGAAAACTTTTGCGCTACCTACTTTTAAGACCAAACTTGAACGAAACGTCCCTTTGCTTCGCTGTTGTGCTCAGTATAATAATCTCAAAAGAGAGATCTCTGATGATATCGTTTTTCGCGACTCATTGCCTAAATTTAAGTCCAGTATCTTCAAATTATTAGAATCTAATAATCAATAATAATAGTGTAAGTTAATAGCTTTAATTTTTTTTCATTCATTTTATTTATTTTTTAAATTTATTTTAGCATGTACTTGACACAATTAATGTTTTAAGTGTTGTAAACGCCTATAATAGGTTTATAAATAAGTATTATGCTCTATTGTATAACTGATATCAACAATGTTAAATATAAATACTGTTGGTGTACCTTTTCCATAAATAAATATGCGAAATTCGAATTTTAATTTTTGAACATATTAATCGATATCCGATACATTTATTTTATTTGGAATTCTAAATTTTGAATTTCATATATGTATTTGTTGCCTAGTAACACTAAGAAATGTCAGGATTTCACCGAATTATGAAAAAGAGTTTAACGAATATTTAATCTGAAACTATTAGGATAAGTTAAGTGAAAAATGTCAACCACCCTGGTCTCCCTTATCTCGTTAAATTTTCTTAAAGTACTTTACGTCATAACAAATAAGGTGGTAAATCGCATTATTAAAACTTGCTTGCGCCATCTAGCGGCTGAGTAGCAGCGTTATAAATATACGTATTATTTAATTTGGTACCAAGTGCTATGGTATACGACTGAATCTAAATAAATAAACTTTGTGATTTATGACCTTTTGGATATTATACATTTTTAATTTTTATCCAATTACGTGTTCACAAAGTGTGTGTGCGTAGCATGTAACTATTAAATGGGGGGCTTGGCTTCGATTTTTAATGTGTTAGTTTGGTTACACTGGTTTTCATACAAAATTGAGCTCATACTACTTCTAACTACTTCTATGTTCTGTGAGCATAGCTAATTTAAACAAGTAAAAATTATTCCACGCGCTTTTTTTGCTTTATTGTTTTTATTTGAAAATGTCGTCAAGTAGTGATGAATTTATTAATTCGACACCACCAGAAGTCTCCGAGGCAGCGAAAAAGGCTACTCTAAGCCTCTACCGATAGATACTTACAAGCGTATCAAAATTTCATCATTTGATATGGAAGACAAGCAAAGGTGCAAAGTCAGATTTTTTTTTATTTCCTCGCAAATATGTTATAAAACGTCGTATGACATACGTGCGCTTTGATAATTACAGCACTTATATCATAATGTACTATTATTATATAACTTTTTCTCAAAAAGTTAATAGTTTTTGAGTTAATTGAAATTAAGTATTTTTTTAACAAAAGTACGTACGTTAGTACCTAGGTTTTTATCCGGTTTATAAATTATCTGTGTACCAATTTTCATCCAAATCCGTTTAGCCGTTTTGCGTGATTGATTAACAAACATCCAAACAAGCAAACTTTCACATTAATTATATAAGTAGGATGATACGGCCACCCCCGAAGCGCTCGAAGTAGGAAATGTTTTGCCACATGAAATGTGATTACTATTAGTTAAGTCTTAGTTTCTCATTTTTAGGGTTCCGTACCCAAAGGGTAAAAACGGGACCCTATTACTAAGACTCCGCTGTCCATCTGTCTGTCACCAGGCTGTATCTCATGAACCGTGATAGCTAGAAAGTTGAAATTATCACAGATGATGTATTTCTGTAGCCGCTATAACAACAAATACTAAAACCAGAATAAAATTAATATTTAAGGGGGGCACCCATACAACAAACGTAATTTTTTTGCCGTTTTTTGGTACGAAACCCTTCGTGCGCGAGTCCAACTCGCACTTGGCCGGTTTTTTTTATTTAAGTTATTAATTAGTTTTATACCTCAACTGAAATCTGAATAGGTGGTAAATGTGTTTAAAATATTTTGCACGCTTAGTTACTTGGAATTTTTTAAAGATATTTGCTGCTATTTCAAAAAAAAAAGGAAAAATAAAAAAAAAATGTATTTAAAGATTGTTTTTTTATAAATACCTGTGCTTTTTGTATTTTTTTTATTCAATATCAACACTTAGTATTTTTTTATCCCAAAATAATAAAAAACTAAGAATCGAATGAGTAGTTATCTTTTATTTTAAATTTATGTGCCTGAAAACGTAGTTTTGGTATTAAAATACTTAATTTCAATTATCTCAAAAACTTTTAACTTTTCGAGAAAAAGTTAAATAACAAAAAATATTTGTTTTGACCTCATCTATAACCCCTTAGCAGGAATACGTCATATTTCCAGTGACCCTGTATACATAATCCTAAAAAAAGATTTATGCCATATGGCACAAAGGCGTCGCAATCCCATGGAAAAATATGAATTGTAGGTAAGAGCACCTAGTGAATTTATTCAAGTTTTGAGATGCGGGATATATCGGAAAAACAAGTCAATTGCACGGCCTTAGGACTTCGGTTACTTTGCAGTTGGCTACATTTTTTAACCTCTAGGGGGGGCAGCTGCCCTTCCTTGCCCACCCTTGGCGACGCCTTTGCGGCATGGCAGCTGATCGTAATAACGATGATGCTAAAAGAATCTGAATATTGCATTTTTCCAGCACTCAGGACCGATGCAAGTGAATTCCTTGGAAAGGTACTTAAGAATGAGCTTTTTCATACCGGGTGTAACAAGACCTTCAACGAAGCCGAGGTCTACGTATTCTGCCCATCATCAGGACCATTTCTGTTCAAAATTATTGCTGGGAAACGATTTTGATTTTTGGTGTTAAAAAAGCATTGCATACTTTACCACGCAATGTAACGCGTACAACAGACCACGCCTGCGAGTGTATGTTACACAGCTGCGTACGGCCGAGTTGAAAGGTAGCCTTTATGTGCATGCTCATGAGATACATCGAGTGACGACGTTTTGAAGCCATTGTTTGTTATTTTGATAATGTTTCATTTGACAAAAAGTAGGCAATAACGAATAAAATAAGATTTCATGAAAAAATTGAACAAAAATTTTTGACTTTGACCTTCAATAACTTCGTAGCTATTGGTTTCCCAGGTATAGTCTAAAAGACAAAAATGATCCTGATGATGGGCGGAATACGTGGACTTCGGCTTCGTTGAAGGTCTTGTTAGACCCGTTATAATTGGTGTAAAGAAAGAAATTAAAAATAATACTGATAAAATTTGGAAACCAATGTTTCACAATTTAAAACCTTGACGTTGGGAGCTTATATAGTTTTTGAATTGTCGCAATCTATCTCGCGCTTGGCTGCCTAGTAAAATAATATCAACAATAACAAAATATGACATGCGAGGGAGGCTGTGCAAGTTAAGTGTAAATTGTGTTCGTAACGAGCACAGTTCTGATCTCATTGAATCTGTGGGCGGTGACCCACAACCGCGCCTCATAGGCTGGCAGTATAGCTCGCATGCCTTTGCCAGTCCCGCGACCGCAACGCGCTTTGAAAATTTTTAATTTTTTACGCGCGTTTTGAAAATTAAGAAAAAGTTTTGTTTCGAAACATTGAACACAGGACTCTATGGAAAGTGAATCTTGTGGTACGAATAAGTAAACTATCCCGAAGGATTGCTTTTGTTTTTGTTAAAGTGCTTAAGACTTTCTTGTTTATTTTGTATGTGTTGTGTTTAGTTATGATTATGAATTAATTGTGTTGAATTCTAATGTGTGGATGCCGGGAGAGGATATCCAGTGTTTGTGTAAAACGTAAGTTGATAAGATTATGAAAGTGCATTAAAATTATTACATTACTATTCATTCGAATATTTGCTAGTACTTATTTCGTATTGTATAAAAATAGCATTGTGACTGTTATAATCTCGATCCCATGTTTTTAAATCAGTTCAGTGGTTTTTAGGAAATCCTTAAAATATCTACTGTCATCGTTTTCGTTACTATTAAGTACTTATATGAATTTAAATTTTAGACGGATATTTGACGTATATGTAACTTTTTTGTTCATGAACCAATTTATTCCATAGTCACATTGCACAGCGGCCTGAAAGTTACGTACTTGGTCACATTTCTCTATTACTTGCATTGCAATCTGCTATAAGAACGGAACCGGAATACGTGGGGCATTCTGAAAATTTTGCGCAAATTATAAATAAAACAATATACAGGTGTCCCAAAACTTTGCCTTGCCACATGGAGGGAAAGTACTTTAAATATTGAAGTTAGGAAATTTTACTGAAAGAAGACTTTTTTAAAAAGAAACGGAACTGCATTCAAAGATTTTTTTAAATCGCATTATGATTCGATACAAATTGATACAATCCGTAATAATTGAAATTTACATGTTCAATTTCATGGTCTTCCTCTTGTTTGAGATGCTGTGTCACTTAAGAAAAAATCTTATGAAAATTTTTTTCGTATTTGGTGGGTTTGATTCCTGGTTAAGGCAGGCGATTTTTCAAAAATCTTTGAATGCAGTTTCAATTATTTTTAAAAACAAAATGAAGTCTTCTTTCAGTAAAATTCCTTTCAATATTTCCTTAAATTATTTTCAATATTTAAGGTAATTTCCCTCCGTGTGGCAACTTACATACCTATTTTACATACATTTTAAACAGTTTTTAATTCTATCAAACTATTATTTGTCTGAGGGCATGTTTTTCATACGTTATCACGGCTCTGGCCCCATAATTGTGAAAATTCTCATCGTATCTTTTTTTTCTAGGATCTATTAGAAAAATTGCAAGATGTAAGATCTAAACTTAACGCGGATTGGATCATGAACTCCAACTTTTCAGAGCTGAAAATGACTTTGTCCTTTGTCCTCATCGCTGTATGCACCGACCTTCTCCAATTTCATCATAGGAGAGACAAGAAAACGATTACTTTCTGCATACCTAAGATACCAATATTTAAGAAGGTACTCAAATAAGGGACTTACTATTCTTAAAGCATCAGGGAGTGAAGCAGTGAAAACTTGCGGAGAAAGCAAAGTTTCAAAAAAATAAAAATTAATTAACGTAACTTCATATATAGAATCGGATCTATAGAAACTTACACAAATCCTAGGGATGAGCGCTCTAGTCCGAGATACAGGTTTTTCGACCTAGTTCAGACGCAGATGATCAGAATATGTAACATTAGGTACATTTGGATATACCTACCTACTTAAACTGTTTGTACTGTGCTATGTTGTAATTTGTACTGGAAAATAAAAATATTATTATTAATATATTATTATATTATAATTTTATTAATCTTTACATGTGAATTTTCGATACTTTCACTATACATGTACTTTGCGAGAAATTAATTTTATTATGACGAGGGCGCCACTTCGAGGTATATAGGGGCCTTAACTGTTCAGCCACTTTAGGGTTCGTATGTACTTAATCATAACAAAGCTAAAGTAATAGAGAATACAAATCATCTGTTAAAATCTACTTTGTTTATGGAGGTTTAACTTTATACTTCCATTATTACGTCCAAGTGGGTGTAATGGAGGTTCAAAATATGGCGCGTGTCTTGAAAACTCGTCAAAAATCGTAACTAGCCGTCGCCAATCGCTTATTTCTTACACCTTTAAGGAAATTTCGTAAGGCCACACACCGAATTGGTTAACAGTGATCAATTTTGGCTTTATTGTGGTTTCACAGCTGAGTTTTAGGTTTTTAACTGTGTGTGGAGATAATAAAATTGACACTTAAGCTTAAGTGGAATGAGTCAGCTGTCTCAGTTGTATTGTACCAGAATCCCTTTGCATGGTTACAAAATTTATACCTCATAAGTGAGAAAAATAAAAAGTTGACAATTAAGTGAAATTAGTGAAACTCATGTTACAGAGAAAAGACCAAAAAAAATTTTAAAATAAGTTTGTATGAATAAGAATTTATTAAAATCATGAAACTACTTCCACTGTACTGAGTAGGTAGCTAATCCATTTTGATCATATTTATTCAACATTTCTTTTGCATCCAACTGTATATACATTATTTTAATATTTTTTTAATCTTCCCACAAAGTATTTTCATTTGATCTGTTTCATTTAATTTATGAGTTAAATTCGACAGCATCATAAAATTGCGCCGTTAAAAATAAATAAAGTTAATTAAATTAATACACAATTAACATGTCAACAAAAGCGTCCGAAAACGGTATCACTTTGAAGTGTACTATCGCCTACACAAACATTAACTAATAAAGCTTAGCTGACAGGAGTTCATTATTTTATTGAGCCAAATCAATTATACATATCAGATATGTCATAAACTTTTTGTGACACGCTATATTTCTCAGAAGGTGATACTTGAATCACACTGTGGGTGCAACCCACGCCAAATCGTAATTATTATCTGTATAAATATGTTAAACGCAAGCATTCGTCTATAATAGCCTGTTACTCTATAATTTTACAATACTTTGACCATAAATTATAAGACGCCTCGGGAGTCTTATAAATTGAATGTACTACAGTATTTTGTTTTTCATATAATAATTAAGTGTGGACGTAATAGATAAAGATAGCTGTTATTTATTACTACGAACAAAATTTTCTAATGCTATCGATGGACCATTCAACACATGAATTCATAATTTCTTTTTCATATTCGAACTCTATTCTATCCCACCTTTTATACGAGTGTGTAGGTAATGTAATGACTTGAGTAAAACTTGCAATTTTCAAATGTTTCTTAATTTATATTCACATGCAATTTATAAATTAATCTGAGTAACACCAAAACTGTACTAAAACTGTATTTGACATGAATTATACTATAAGAGGAGATCGGTGGCGCAGTGGTATAGCGCCTGGCCCAGCGACTGCAGAGGTTAAGCAACTTTCGCAAGGGTCGGTCATGGGATGGGTGACCAAAAATGTATTAAGTATCTCGAGCTCCTCCGTGTTTCGGAAGGAAAGTTAAGCCGTTTATCCCAGCTGCATTTGCAGTCGTTAACACCCATCAACCCGCATTGTGTCCGCGTGGTGTATTTTGGCCGATCTTCCTTCTCCACCCATAAGGAAGGCCAGTGTCCCAGCAGTGGGGACATTAAAAAATGGCTGATGGTCATACTATAAATTGCATGTGAATATAAAATTAGAAGCATTTGAAAATTGCAAGTTTTATTTCTAGTACCTAGTTACTTACTCGTAGATTACGAGGGTCTGAGTTTTAGTTGGCACAGATGCCCCAAAGATATTTCTTATTCAAAAAAGATGTAGGTATACCTACGAATCCTTGCAAATATAGATGTGACAGAAACTTGTAGACCTCACTTTAAAAATCTTAAAATTTTGACCTTAATCTCACTATATAAGTATATTAGAAATCTGTAAATTCGTCAGAAATAACATTCACTTATTCCCCCAAGTAAAAGACTGCTACACCGGAACAATGAATCTAAGACATAAGAACCGCTTAGAGCCTTACCTCAATCTAATCTAAAACTCCATAGTTCGGGAGTACATGTTAACGCCATAAAAATCTATAAGTAATAAACTCCCCAAAATAATTAAAGATGAAAATAATATAAATTCATTCATAAGAAAACTGAAAGAGTATTTGTTGGAAAACTGTTTTTATACTGTGCAGGAGTTTTTCGAGTTTTGTAAATGATTATTTCCAAAAAAAATATTACAATTTCATCTAAGTATGTATGTTATATTTATTTTACTTATATTTGAAAATGTTAAAATTAATTAAGTAAGTTCTTAATTTAATTCAAAAAAATGTAGTGCTCTAACAGGGTTCATGATGATACTTTTAATTAATATTACCACCATGTAAAACTAATTAGACAATAAAGATATTTGTATTTGTAGTTTGAAGACAGTTGGGAAATATTGTTTTCGTTAACTACTTATGTAGTACCTACATAATACTATACTTACTAGCTTGATAAAAAAGTTAATTTATACATACCTACTAACCATAATAATTGAAATCTAACAATTCAATTTTCAGAGTAGCTTTCAACTTTTTTTAAGTTCCTATGCAATGCCGAAGACAAACGTTTTCGGTTACGTTTCCTGAAAAAATGGTTCAACTTAGGAGTCTGAGGCCTACTTTTAGCGCTATCGCACACGGGCAACTTAGTCTCCCAGCAACTGTTTTGTCTCTCACATCAAGTCCACGGGTTTATATGGAAGCGCGCACACGAAGCAACACGGTCGTCTGCAACTTTTCATACAAATCACGTGAGAGACAAAAAAGTTGCGGAGACAAAAGTTTCCCGTGTGCGATAGCGCTTAGCGCTATCGCACACGGGCAACTTAGTCGCCCTGCAACTGTTTTGTCTCTGTCTCAAGTCCACGGGTTTATATGGAAGCGCGCACACGAAGCGACGCGGTCCTCTGCAACTTTTCATACAAACCATGTGAGAGACAAAATAGTTGCGGAGACAAAAGTCCCCCGTGTGCGATGGTGCTTAATCATAAAACGCCGTGTAAGCAAAAGTCGTGCTTGTTCAATGTGCGTGTTCCAGTCTGATGCGCGCAGCAGCCGCGCGGTATTATTCGGTGTGACGTGGTGTGACGTACTGTCATATAAAGTCTGTCCATCCTTACTTGTCTTATTTCGTAAACAGTTTTTGACAATTGTCATACGTCTTTTAAACTTAAATCGTTATTTAAAAATATGTTAGTAACTTTATGAAATTGGTGTTAATTTATTTCGTAATCTATGTGTGGAAAACCACTTGTTGTATTTTATAAATGATTATTTTATTAAAGAGTTGGGTGAAGATTGTTTACCATATAAGACAAGTAAGGATGGACAGACTACATGTCAAAGCAACGCTACGCACTGTGCTGTATATTATGCTCTAGTTTGACCTATTCTCAATCAGTTTTTAAGCATTGTATAGTTAAAAAAATATTTGTTCATGGCATCTACAAGGTGTTTGGAAATAGTCCAAAGCTTTGTCCAGACTAGTCCATTTTGGCGTATCAGATCACCGTATCTTTACCATACATCGCTAGTTTGGTTGGGCGTGCGAAGTCTTTGGGCGTGCGTTGATATTACTTCAACGCACGCCTACGTGATCATCAACGATACGGTGATCTGATACGCCAAAATGGACTAGGCTGGACAAAGCTTTATAAAGCCGAATATGATAGATAGGGATAAGCAACTTTTACTATGGGACCAACTCTGAAATAGCTGTTTCATACAAAAATTTATAATGATAATATCAAAATGTACTTATGAAACAGCTGATTTTTTAATTCGCAATTTCAGAATTGGTCACATAGTAAAAGTTTTTATATTCGGCTTAATAAGGCTATTTCCAAACACCATGAATTTGAACAAAACTCAATACAAAATTAAATGCTTATTCATAAAGGGGATAATACCATAGATAAAGGTAAATATACCAAAAGGAAGATAATACCTTCATGCGAATCACAGTATTGTATGGCATTGTGTGTGTGAAGCTGTTCTGTTGCTTTATGTCAACAACATGGCAAAATAAATTCAATCCAAACAATGTGATGAGATGATGACAATTCAAGTAGCAAGTAACTTATCTTTATCGTATCGTTATGGAAGGAAATTAGGACGCTGAACTAAATTAGTTTTTTAAATTTTCACCGAATTTCCACTGAGTTTTAATAATTTGGCTAGCTCTGATACTACCAGTTAACCCATTAGGCGTTATATATGTTGTTCAAAACACAGTATTAAGATAAGTATAAGTTTATGTAAAATGTATACAGTAGCAGAACTAACAGTACAAGCTCGAATCGTAATTAAGTTATTAACTCCAATGTTATCTTGCTGTAAATAATTATCTCTCATTATTTACAATGTCGCGTCCATTGCGCAGGTCAGTGAGCGAATTTTTGATTTCGCGCCAAAAATACTAATGAGTAACCGAACCGAAGATGGTGTCAAGATGGCGGACGGCCATAAACCATAACAGGCGGAGACAATGCTATCGGGGGATTGCGACCAATAAATATGGGCTTATTCGGCGAGTTTAAGGAAATAACCGCGAGGCCGCACTACCCGATTCGGGTATCGTTTAAAATGTGTAATATTTATCGATACCCGGCTTTGGAGCGAACGGCGTATGATCGAGAGTTACATTTTAGGGTTGCTAGGTTTGGTACTCCGAGGTAAACTTATTGAGTACAACTTCCGCCCGCGAATTTGTTCGCGTGGTACCTAGGGATGCAAATCGGTAAAATTACCTTGGTAAAATTCGGTAAAAAACGATAAATTACGTAATTTATGGTATTTTTCGATAAATTACGGTAATTTTCAGTAAAAAATGTATTTAAAGTACTTATAATTTTTTATTACAGGGGAAAATGTGCTAATCTGTTAGTCTGTTTGTCAGTTAAGTGAAAAACGAAAAAAACGCCGCCCTCCCTTTCACGTACCAAGCCGTAAGCTATTAACCGAATAGGATAGGAAACGCGAGGTGAAGTAATTATAGTCTGTAAGAGCGTTGTCTGACACATTTTGCAACTCAGATAGGCTGTCTCACTCACATTTTTGAACTTTTTAAATAACAATAAATTACTTACTTGATTTATTTTTGGTGAATGTTTTCAATACATCGTCAAAAGAATACTATCACGAATATTTTACTTACTTATATTTATTTACAGATATATTTTTGATTTACTTGGTGAAATTACAACTAGTTTTTGTACATTTAAATAAATTTTTGCAACAAAAACAATATATGTTTAATATCCGTAATACTAGGTATTCTAATGACGATGTATTGAAAATATTCACCAAAAATAAATCAAGTTATTTTTTTAAGTTCAAAAGTATGAGTGAGACAGCCTATCTGAGCTCCAAAATGTGAAACCACTAAAGTGAAAAACTAAAAAGTTCACGCACTAAGCAGTATGAAACGCGAGGTGATGTAATTGTAGGTATTGCCGAGAGTAGATGTATGGAAATGTCACAATTCCTTCATTTTACTACGATCGTCGCAATTGAATTTCCTATTTTTTTTGTTTTCAATGCTTAGATACCATGAATCAGTGTTGCTTTTTATTCTAAAGCAGAAATAAATAAATAAAAGACGCTAATAGTCGCTGGTAATTTTACCGTAATTTATATAAATTACGGTAAAATATCCGTAATTTACCAGCCTTTTCGGTAAAATTACGTAATTTTGCAACCCTAGTGGTACCTATACTCCATTTTCCGTTTCGGGTAGTAAAAATCACTCAAGGCTAGTGTAGCTTTCTAATGGTGTAAGAGTGTTAGAGAAAAAAATGTTTAAAAAACAAAAAACCAACGTCAAAAAACCTACCTCTAAAAAGCAAGAAATAATTTTCGTAATACTTAATAAAAACACGTCTATTGAAGTCGGGTGAGGCTGGAGTACAAATTCCTTTTTTTTTATTCTAAAAGCCACACCCGACTTCAATAGACGTGTTTTTATTATTACGAAAATTATTTTTTGCTTTTTAGAGGTAGGTTTTTTGAAGTTGGTTTTTGTTTTTTAAACATTTTTTTTAAATTTTTAGTGTAGGTAACTTTTGTATTAGGTAGTTTATGTAAGTATATTATTTAGGTAGAATAATCGGCTCAGCCAAACGTGAGTTAATCGCGGAGAAACATATATACATGAGGGTCAAACTGAGAACCTGCTTTTTTTAAGTCGGTTAAAGAACTACACTTAAGATATCCCTTTTCCAACAAATAAATAATTATCTTATTCAGTTCATAAACAAAGAAGTTATACGACTGATCATCGAGGTAGTTCACACAAAATCATACTATTTTCGTGCTTTTTTCAAGATTACCTGAAAAGTACTGAACTGATTTCAAAATTTAAAAAAATGCGACCAACTTGGGAGTTTACCTAATGTAATTACGTTTGAATCATTTCAATCGGTTCAGCCGTCTTCGAGTAATCGGTGTACATACATATAATTAAAAAAAATCCTCCTCTTTTTCAAATTTTTGAAGTCGGTTAAAAAAAGCATTAAAGTACCTAAGAGGAGCTCGATGGCGCAGTGGTTTAGCGCCTGGCCTGGCGATTGCAGTGGTTAAGAAACTTTCGCAAGGGTCGTTCACGGGATGGGTGACCAGAAATGTATTATCTCGAGCTCCTCCGTGCTTCAGAAGGCACGTTAAGCCGTTGGTCCCGGCTGCATTTGCAATCGTTAACACTCATCAATCCGCATTGCGCCCGCGTGGTGGGTTATAGCCCATTTTCCTTATCCACCCATAAGGAAGGCTTGTGCCCCAGCAGTGGGGCAATAAAAATGACTGATGGTCAAAGTACCTAAATCCAATTTTCTTTAAGATTCTCTGAAGAGAATCGACATCCCTAGGTCCTAGGTGCCAAAGCTCATTATCAATATTGATCGTGAGTACACAGCCTAAAATATACTAAAATTATTCAAATCGTTGCTTACAAAGTATCGAGACTGGGTTTTAGATTAAGCTTTGAATGTGCTACACCTTTTCGGAAAATAAGGCCGTGGGCAGAAGGTTTCCTAACCAATAAGTAGGTGTTATCCTTTCAGAGCAGCTTAAACTTGTTTCATTAACTCCAAATCTGAAGCTTTTTAGCGAAAACGACCAAAAGCTTACAAAGTAGTTAGTTCATAATATTAGTGAGGTACTTCAAAATGATCACATTTATTACCTGTTACCTAAGTTACCTTATGTTACTTACGAGTGATAAATGAAATTACAAAATTAACTCATATAAGTCAACTAAATAAGCATATGCTATGTTAATATCCTATTCGGTATTAGGTAAATATCTAACTCAATTAAGTTTTGAACCTAATCAAATAATTGATTTTCTAATTTCTTTTTATTTATTAATTTGTATTAGGCAACAATAGCCCATAGATATTAACAGAAAAGAAAATGTCAACCAACACTATAGAGCGCTTTCATTGATTTTTCTTCCTAATACTGAAGTTCACATTTAATTGTGGTAAAATTAGAAGTACTTACCTAAGTAGGTACATCTATTATATGTATTTATAAATTCCTAAGGAACTGATTTCCTTATAAACAACACGTTCCTAAGGAAATCAATATTGCAAACGCTTGACACAACACGAATTTAAAGTTGAAGATGCAAGATGAACGTGAAAGCTGTGGCCACGACCAATCTAACTTACTAAACTCGTTGGACACTTTATTTAGATAAGTCTATTTTATTTAGGTAATTGTTCCATACTTATAATGGAAAACGTTATAAATGTCGAAAAAAAATGTAACGGAAACTCTACGTTTATATACGAGGAGTTTCCGTTATATTATTTTTATTATTCATATTACTTCGGCGTTATTTCCGAAACATCGAAAAATTTAAAAGTTAAATCAAAAATCATGTACGTACCTAAATAAAAAAAAACACTTTAATATCCGTAAAAGTATTCTATTAACATACGATAGTCACAGACTTTTTTAACACTTCAATTAAACAGAGCACCAATTAGTACTGGTTTGTAATATAACAAATATAGCTACCGCTAATATTTCGTGTCCTTTACGTACAAATTCGTAGGTTGTACATCATTACTGGACAAGGAATGTCCAAAAATGTGGCCCACGCTACGCTACCGCAAAAAATGGTGGCCATCTTCGTTTGTAACGACGTAATAACGTAAGTACTTGTATGTACATTTAGTTTAGACTATAAATACATAATGTAATTTAATTAGGCTTTGATGAAAAAATTAACTTAGGCCCGTATTTATAAACCGCTCTTAACGTTGAGAGATATCTTGAGATCATACCTGAGATGCTGTTCTTATAAGAAGAACATCCCAGATCGGAAGTCGGAAGCAAGATTTTTTTTTTAAATTATTGTCAAACTTTTTTTAAACTTTTTGAATGGGATGTTCTTAGATTCTAACCGTTTTTGTTGCCTCACGAAAGTGATGCAATTCAAAACTTTCGATGGGAAATGGGGAATGAATAACCCAAACTTTTTGAGCTTTGTTTGAGACAAAGGAAAATGCCTGCAATTAGTTTTCTGTCGAGTAATGTTTGGATTATTCTAATCATTTTGGATTGATCGTATTTGTTATTAACACGTTTTTATTAGGTTGCTTTCTCGTTTGTGTGTTTGAGTTTGTTTCTCCGCAAAGTTTGCGAACGATTTGATACTAGCTTCCCGATGAGCTAGAGACTTGAAACTTTGAACATAGGTCAGAACTGGAAGGCAATGCAATATTATGGTGTCATTAAGCTGATCTGATGATGAAACCATACAACCCCATCGTGTTTGGTCTCGTTAGCATCGTCTTGACGAGTACTCTAACGGGAGACGAGGTTCAGGGTCTGATGATGAAGCCGAAAGATCATGCCATAGGAACTTAATATTAAAACCGTGCAACCCCATCAAATTTGGGCTCGTTTGAATCGTCTTGACGAGTTCTTTGTTGGGAAATAGTTTCCAGGGTCTGATGATGAAGCCGGAAGAAGACCACTGGAACTCGGTAATAAAACCATGCAATCCCATCGAGTTTGGGCTCGTTTGAATCGTCTTGACGAGTACTTTGTTGGGAATTAGTGTCCAGGGTCTGATGATGGAGCCGGAAGAAGGCCACTGGAACTCTGTAATAAAACCATGCAATCCCATCGAGTTTGGGCTCGTTTGAATCATCTTGACGAGTACTTTAATGGGAATAGTGTCCGAGGATCTGATGATGGAGCCGGAAGAAGGCCATAGAAACTCTATAATAAAACCATGCAACCCCATCGAGTTTGGGCTCGTTTGAATCGTCTTGACGAGTGCTCCGATAGGAGATGGTATATTTTTAGTCTTAGCTCGTTAATTAAAAAGCAGAAAATAAAAATTTACTGAAAATAACTTTTTTAAAAACACGTTTTCAAAACGGACTAAATTGTTACAAAAAAATCGGACTAAAACATTAAAACGGACTGGTAAAAACAGTCAACATCATCTAGTTTCATAAACTTCAGCGAACATTTTTCTAAGTCTATGGTTATAACAATAATTTAAAAAACGGACTGGTAAAAACACTAAAAAGTATCAAATAAAATTTTCTGTAAATATTTATAACCCTATACCTACAGAAATTTTAAACCTAAAAACGTGGGGCGAATGCTAAAGACAATATGGATGATAATTTTTACAAAATGCGCCCGTACGTTTTTAGGTTTAAAATTTCTGTAGGTATAGGGTTATAAATATTTACAGAAAATTTTATTTGATACTTTTTAGTGTTTTTACCAGTCCGTTTTTTAAATTATTGTTATAACCATAGACTTAGAAAAATGTTCGCTGAAGTTTATGAAACTAGATGATCTATAGCTTGTGGAAAGGCGCAAAAAAACATTATCACATAAAAAACAGTTTTTGATAACCTATGGTAGGTTATCAAAAACTGAGTTTTTTTATACTTATTGATTATATCACGAAAATGTTACTGTTTACTCTGTGTTATATTGCCAAAAAGAATTTTCGTATTTAGCTGACCCAGGAAAAGAACTTTTAATTTCGCACTTTTGTTTGGCACTTTTCCGCAGGGAAATTTAAAGTTATTAAAAATAAAGTTATAAAGTGAAAATTGATTGAAAATATGAAAAATATCATCGAAACAAAATAAATTAAATACTTGAAGAGATCACAAAGTGTTTTTGGTTTAGTCTTCTCATAATGCCAACGTTTAGTTGTTATGGAGAAACAATATTTTCAATCACTTATTGATATTATATATATTTTTGCGTTTTTATAGTGTATTTTCAATCACTTTTGGAATTTGGATATTTTTTGTTTTTTCTTTCCTTCGTAATAAAAACATTTGTACAATCTGGCGTTTTAAAAAAAGTTGGCATTTGTAGAAGTTGGCATTTCGACTTCGACTAAAGCGTTTTTTGATGCAAGATTGATACCCAAAACACCGCAGTTAACTCTACAATCATCATAAATGATATGATATATTCCAAAACTGCCCCAGTTATTGAAAGTTGACAAGTTATAATTAGAGACTCGTCCCATATATGGGCGCATGCGCTGCCTACATGCTAAGTGCTTTCTAACGTGTGTCACATTAGTCGAGTAGGTACAGAGTGTGCACACGACCGCGGGGGTGGAGGTTCGAGGACCGGGTTCGTGGGTGGTACTGCGACCGAATCAATCAATAGAATGCCGTAGTTGGAGATGATGTCTTATTGAACGGCATTGTTGCGATCGGTGGAGCGTGTAATGGAGATATGATGTTTTGAGGAGATTTGAATAGGTTAATGGCCGGTAAACATTATATATTATATATCTAAAATGTGGTCACAAATGCTTTGCACTATAGGTGTCGTTGATATCCAGGTACTAAGAGGACTAAACAATATAGTTTGCATCAACGCAGCCGAACTACAAACCACTCCCACCTTTGGGAACCTCTGCAGCCCACATCTGTCATCCGATCATCTACCCAGTGGGCTTATTTTATAGTCCAATTCAATCCAGATGCATTTTATTCCGAATTTTGATTGAGCCCTTCGAAAAAAAGTCATTCTAAGAATTTTTTGTCCGTCAAATCGGAAACTTTTTTTTTTCAAAATATCTCAAAAACTACCCGACCGCTGACTTTCAAAATTCAAGCGCCATACGATAGATCTCGGCGCCTTGCACAATTTGACACCTTTCGTATAAATACTTAAAATTTTGGCCGATCTACGGCCATGCCGTACTTTTGCCTAAACATCGGGCACATACACTGGTGATCACATTTATAAACACTTTTCAATTAAACTGAGAATTCAAGTAAAAGTTTGTTTGAATAAAAATAGATTTCTGATGACAACTACAATCTTACTGATAAAGGTTCGTTTATATCTACAGACATTGAGCGTGCCAGACACGTGCCGTGGCAGACAAAAATGATATTCTTCTACAGGGTTACTTGTAAAACACCAACAACCTCGCAGTAATAGACTAGTAACATCATATACAACAACATTTGTTCTACGATTTTTCCAAAAACAGACAAAAAAAAACGACTTTTCATACTCTGCAAAGCATGTCATATGACGATACAGAGAGGCTATTATTGGTCATAACAAAATAGTATTGTATTTTATTTAAGTGTTTGTCATTCTAAGCGTTATTTGTAATGTGTAATGTCTAAATAGAAATTATTTTTAATTTAGTGATTAATTGAATCATGTTAAATGTAGGCTTTACTCGCCTGAAACACAGGTTTTTCCTAGTTCAGGCAAATGTTATTATTATCTATTTTACTGTATACTTTGTAAATTGTACTAAACTGTATTTTTGGAAAATAAATAATTACCCTAATCTAAAAAAAAAAATCTATACAAAACTCGATCAGCTGTTCGGACATTTGTATGGAGAGTCGAATTTTTTTGTCTGTTTTCGGAAAAACCGTAGAACAATTAATGTTGTTGTTTATGATGACAGTAATCTACTACTGCGAAGTTGTTGGTGTTTTACAAATAACCCTGTATACAGTGTGTGTATTGACGTACCATATTCATAATCTATCGTGCGTGCTGTCTCCGCACAGACACTGACAGACACTGTATAGAAAAATATGACACGGCACGTGTCTGGCACGTTTAATGTCTGGTGATATAAACGAATCTTTTAAGGTGTGTCTTATGTTACAGTCATTTTTTCCCGTTTCTCTAGCGTTTTTAACAGAGGTAGGTTTCATTTCATTCAATAGGGCATGCCTTATCTTGACAAAAGAACGTCTAATTTATATGGCAGAAAGTTTAAAATGAAAATTAAGCGCACGGTTAGGAGGCAATATTGAAACGTCAAAGTATGTCAGAAAGTTGAAAGGGATAGCCCACGGTTTGGAGGAAACATTGCTTACGTCTGACGCAAGTTGAATTGAAAGTTGAAGCGATTCGGTGAACATAGACCAATACAGACTATTATCACAGAATAGATAATAATGCCTACAGCGTACTATTACAAGCGAAATTTTTTCACAAGTATTTTTCAGGCATTACTAGGGGCTTATTTTTTTTAAGCGTGTTGTTTCTGAGCTATACTTTCGTAACTAGTATTAGGAGCAAGTACCTTATCAGTTAAGTACTTCTTGATTATAAAATCCTTAATAGGTAGTAATTTTCTAATAAAAATATTTTTCACTATTCTATGATTATCTGAGTTGCTTTGGACAACGAAATGCAAAATATTCCCATTTCTACATTTGTATGACGACATACTGAATTTTCTATCTATAAGTACCTATATATTTACGTCGGGGTTATTACTAAATCATTTGCTTACAATAAACGATTATGAAAGAACGGCTATGCTTAATATAAACGCGACAGTGAAAACGATGCGGGGGTGTGATATTGTCATTGGAAGTCTAGGAAAGGAGCTTACAAACGTACCATAATATCATATTATAGTACAGTCAGCAACAGAAGAACTCTTTAGTACTTTGTCATTACAACTTTTTTTGGCAGATGTCTAAGAACTTGAAACGATTGTTAAAATTACACAGCTAAACACTTATTGCTATTAACCACAAGACACCTTTATGTAATAAAGAAAGATTGATTTTTAAACTTCCAGTAGGTATGTGAAGGAATGATATAGAATTGAAATATTGAAATATAAAAGTTGTTTTTGTAAAAACCAACAACCTTGCAGGAGTAGATTACTAACATCATATGCAACAACATTAGTTCTACGACTTTTTCAAAAACAGACAAAAAAAAAATACTTTTCATACAAAACTCGATTAGGTGTTCGGACATTTGTATGGAGAGTCGATTATTTTGTCTGTTTTCGGAAAAGTCGTAGAACAAATGTTGTTGTTTATGATGTTAGTAATCTACTCCTGCGAGGTTGTTGGTGTTTTACAAATAACCCTGTATAAAAATTACTGTAGACTGAAAAAGAAACACTTGAAAAATGGCTTGGTAACTCTGTGAAATAATTCTAAATATTTCACCATAAAAACTTATAAAAATAAACTTCCAATCGATTTCGTAATTTTCAACGACAGTGATTTGATTTTTATACAAAAAGGATAGTTTTTAGGGTTCCGTACCAAAATGGTAAATAAGGAACCCTTATGGTGTGACTCAGTCTGTCTGTCTGTCACAGCTGGATATCTTGAGAACTACTAATGGTATCAA
The DNA here is from genome assembly GCA_943789525.1 of Agriphila geniculea. Taxonomy (NCBI): domain Eukaryota; kingdom Metazoa; phylum Arthropoda; class Insecta; order Lepidoptera; family Crambidae; genus Agriphila; species Agriphila geniculea. The sequence continues at coordinate 17,999,310 of OX038890.1, forward strand.
CTTGAAATTTGGAATAGTTTAAGATGACATTTGCCCAACTATTTTGCAAATAAGAAAGAAATCAAAATATAAATATCTTTTTTACAGCAGGGCCTGAAAAGGGGTCTCAAAAATTTTAAGTGAGGTTACTAGGGCATGTGATATAAAAGAGCGCCGTTTGCACGTTTTCAATTATTTTTTTGTTTTTTTTCGAGACCGCATAGTTTTCGACTTATGATGAAAAATGTAAAAAAAAAATACCCCCCCCCCCCCCCCCCCTTATCTCCGAAGTTTGCAAAGAAAAAAATCTGAAATAATTCTATGTGATAGCAGTTTATATAAAGATTACAGGAAAAATAAAACAATGTCTCAATATAGCACACTTTTTAAGTAATTATCAAATTTCTAAAAAAGTTAACATAAGTTCCACTATCGGTCAAGAGATGGCGCTGACCTAAAACTGCAATACTAATTTTATTATTCTACTCTGCAGTGTGGTTTAATGGTGCAATTATGATGGTACGGAACCCTCGGTGCGCGAGTCCGACTCGCTCTTGACCGGTTTTTTTTTTATTGATCTATCACAAAGACGAGTACATTTTTAGTAAATCATCCAGTATTCAAGTAATTAATTAAAATGTTCTAATTTTGTCACTGTAGAAGCGACAATCAAAGCAACGCTATAATCATACCGTATTCTATAGTAGAGAGATAGTGAAATAGTGAGTAAATTTCATGAACTGCTTGGCCTGAAACTTCCAAAAAAACAGAGAAAAATATTAATCTTAGTGGTATTAAAAAAAAAGTTAATTCCTACATACTACATGTGAAGTTGAATGAAGAACTTAGATCAAGAAAAAAGTTAGGGATAATTTGATGTTTTATGCGATTTTTTTAACACACCTACCTCATTTGAATGATTGAATCCTACATTAAAGTCAAATCGTATTAAAATTTGAAACTTCATTAAGCATTGACTATGATTAACGATAACATTAATCACAAAAGACATAAATCTATTTTATATATTGAGACTTTATAACTTTTTACAGCTACAATAATAAACTTTTCAAATTGATTGATATATTTGGCACCTTGTTTAATAAATAATAGACTCCATGGTTTTGTACACAGAATGAAAGAAAAAAAAATGTTTTGTGGTTTTGTGGCTTGCTGTGGTGTAGGATTTCTTAATGTGACAAATAAATTTTCTAGCGCATTTCTTAATAATTTTCTTGCCTAGTTCTAAAGACGACTGCAATTAAAAATTTGCAGTCGACTAGACATCATAATAGTATAATTTAGTAATCTACGTAGGTATCTTTCATTTTTGTTCAATATGGAAGTCAGATAATATGAACTCTTATCTGTTATGGAAATAGAATAATTTTGTTCTATGCATTATTAAGATTCCTATTCTTACTATATTCAAGATTTTAACAACGCTAAGTTTCTTGCTATTCCACTTATTTCCTATTCTCCTCGTATAAACGTCTCTATAAATAAACAAATAAGCACCGAAATATGGGTGTCAAACGTACTCGCCTACCAGGTTTGAAATTAGGGCATGTGGGCGGGTTAGTAGATAACGATAGTGAACACAATTTTAATACTAAATGCAAATACACTTAAATGGTTATCTTATGATCTTACTCGGGTTGCAGGTACCTAAGCAATTTCGTAATTAAACAGAGAAACTGTTTTAAAGGTTTTATGAGAATTTGCTTATTACTTTACTGTTCGGTAAATGAATTGGTAGAAAGAATGATGGTATTTACTATGATTAATGTCTGAAGAGACGTTTAATTAGCGTTCATGAAAGTTTAATGATATGTCAAAATTTGAAAACATGGATGTACCTACCTAAGTAGGTGCTTTTTCGCGTTGTAATCCAAGTGAAAATGAAAAAATTATTCAACTTAAGTACATTTATACAAGCTTACAAAAAGTACATAACACTTACAACAATACAGTTAAAAAGAAGTGATTTTTAGCCGAAATGGTCTTCAGCCTCAGCTATTGCCACAGTCTGTGCGACACTGATTTTCAGGAGGAGCCAAATGTTTTTAAAGCGACAACACTCGTCAAACAATTAAATGCAATGGAAAAATAAGTGTTTTTAATTTCAATTAAACTTCCAATGACAATTCAATTAAATTTACAGTTCTATTGCCGCTGAAAGAATCAAAATAAAATTCTCCCAGAAAATATTATGTTCTCTTTTCATAGTTGTCATTTTTAGGGTTCCGTACCAAAATGGTAAAAAAGGAACCCTTATGGTGTGACTCAGTCTGTCTGTCTGTCTGTCTGCCTGTCTGTCACAGCTGGATATCTCGAGAACTACTAATGGTATCAACTTGAAATTTGGAATGGTTTAAGATGACATTTGCCCAACTATTTTACAAATAAGAAATAAATAAAAAAATCAATATATTTTTTACAACAGGGACTGAAAAGGGGTCTTAAAATTTTGAAGTGGTGCTACTAGGGCATGTGGGGTAGCATATGAAAGAGATCCGTTTGCACGTTTTTAATATTTTTTTTTCTTTGGCCGCATAGTTTTCGACTTATGATGAAAATTGTAAAAAAATACCGCCCCCCCCCCCCTCCCTTATCTCCGAAGTTTGCAAAGAAAAAAATCTGAAATAATAGCAGTTTATATAAAGATCACAGGAAAAATAAAACGATGTCTCAATATAGCACACTTTCTTAGGAATCATCAAATTTCTTAAAAAGTTAACATTAACAGTATTATTAACGGTACGGAACCCTCGTCGGTGCGCGAGTCCGACTCGCTCTTGACCGGTTTTTTATTGTAGGAAAACTTGACGAGAAGCTCTGTGCATAGCTCTAATAGGTGTTTTTATAAGATGAAAAGGCAATTTTGTAAATTAAAAGTTAAAAGAAAAAGAAACAAAAAATTTGGTAAGTATCCGTCAGTTCATTAGATTCTAATTACGTAGCCGACATCGAAAAATACTCTAAATACCAGGCCAGTGGGCAAGGAAAATTATAACTCATCACTCATTTTAAATAAGATGCGCGTGAAATTATGTAACAAGACCGAGTACTGAAACGCTAAAAAATAGGTTCTCTTAAAGTGACGCTCAGTCGCGCGAAAAAACTTAGAAAGCACTAAAATATGAGCTAATACTGAATATATGACAACCTGACTTGATATTTCACACCATACTACGACACACAAGTGCGTTTAGCAATTTTGAAAAATCATTATGACGTTTGGACTAAAAGTTGAAATTTATTAATTACTTTTATATAAGTAAGTAGTGAAAATTAAAAATGGGGCGACCTGTGGAATATCATGACGAAAATTTTCATGTGAAAACTATTCTACTCCCTACTAAAATTCGTAAAATTTAGAAGAAAATAGTCTGAGAATGTATTAGGTACCTTTTTGCATCATTTATTATTTTTATACAACTTTTTTCAAATTTCAACAAGATGGCGATCTTGTTCAAGAATTGGACTAAGCTACGCAAGTTCTTATGTATGTAACTAATTCAGCACATAATACTGATAATTTGAAAAATACGTAAATCTTCAGAATATCGTACAGAATCCCCTTAATTAAGTCATAGGTACTATAGTTTTTACTAAGTATAGAGTGTTTTTATTTCTTTAGGCTTAAGTCTAAAGAGAGAATAACTGCGAAATATTTTCTCATTATCTTTATAGGTAGCTGATTAACTTGTTATATACTTACATAAGTATTTAACTGTTTGTTGTCATGAATGTTATAAACTGATACTCAAATAAAAAGTGATCTAAGGGGGTAATCACTTTTTAAAGTTAGATAAATGTAGAGCATTAACCAACATTTAATTAGGTAGTTATTAAATTAAGAAGAAAGTGAAGTTTGATATCTTTACACTAATGTGATTCAAATAAAATGAAGAGTTAAACAAATGAAATAGTTACCTACTTATTTTTATTATTTAATTTTTATTATTATTATTTCCATCAATAAAAAATTCCAGTTACCTACTTGAGTTTGATATCCTTACACCTGATAAAATGGTACTTTTAGGTTAAAACATTTGTGTCATTCTGTTCATACTTATAATGTAGCTCAAACGATAAGCATTTTCCATAAAATGTTTATTTTCGTTTGCTCTAACGTAAAAGAGGACGTGGTAAAAGAAATCAACATTGAATTATGACGATTCAAAAATATTTATTGTTCAATTAGAGTTTAAAATAAATGAAACTAGGTGTACAAATAAATAAAATTAAATAATGTTTGACGATATACCTGCTTATTGAATAATATGAAAATCTTATTTTAAAAGAATAAGAACTTACACTAAAGTTGTACATCGAGGGAAAAATACATTTCTCTTTAAATAATTCAAATATTTGTTCCGCGTGAAGCTAAAAATACAAGAGAAGAGAACTTTAAAATTTAAGTCCATATATGGCGCCCGGAATTCAAAAATAGCCGCGAGACTATCATCGAACGGAGTCCCACGGCCATAAAAGGGAGGCAATCAGGTGGTGCATCCGATATACGTGCGTTTCCGGCGCGCCGAAATAGCCCCCATCGCGCGCCAGAAACTAAATACCCAAATGCGTTTGTGATCGCCGCGCGGTTGCCAAATAAGGCACCAATCTCGGATTTCGCGCGCGATCGTCTCCGGCGCAGGGCGGCCAGCCTGCCAAACCAGCTCTATTCCCGTCTAATACTCGTGAAAAAACACGTAAAAACGTTATTTTCGACTGCCCTCTAAAATTAGGCCGTATGGAAATCGAAAGTAATACGAGCGATTTTGGTTGCGGCCGTGTTGTCTGTATTTAGATTAGCGGCGCGGGAGCAAGCGCGCGGTTGATAACTCTGTGCAACAGTGCATCGCGTGTGAAACACTCTTATACCATGTTTACTTGTGCAGTGACTAATTGAAAGGATTTGGATGTCAATGCTGCCTGAAGGTGGAGGTAAATATTCGAGATTTTTTATCCGCCGTTTGCTCTACATTGTAAATGATAAGCGGTTTACGTCACCCTGCTATCAGTTCCTTTCATGAAAATAGGTTATTGATTCGTGCATTACTGTTCACTTATTATTAAAAACCAGATAGAATTTAAGAATTTCGCTTAGAAACTTTAGTAGAAAACTTTGAAAATTATCTGTAATATTTTATTTTAAAGAGCGCATTAAATGGCCCTTTCATCTAATTTTTGGCGTAAATCGTATTCTTTAGTCCATTAAAAATTTAGTTTATGTTATTGAAAAACCATAATGCCTAAGCAATATTGTTTTTGTCGCCTTACTTAACTTTAAAGCTAATAAAAAAACCTACACAAATAGTGATGAGGCATTTATACTATCTTAATGTGTAAGCGCCCAATAAAGTTAGAATTTCAAACTTTTTTTAGTTGACATTTTACAATAAAACTTACACGAAGACAGCAGATCCGTTTTATAAATTTATTGCTATAATTACGAACACACTTTCAATTCTAATAAAACACTTTCAATACCAAAGCATTGAAAGAAAATTCAAGATCTTTTTGCGGGAAATATGTAGGCTTACATAATTACAATATTTACCTTCTCTATTTTTAAGCTTTTATTGAAAAACTAATGCACATAATACATTTTTAAATAAAAATTGATATAACATTTTTAATTATGCTCACTTATTATATTATTAGGATTAGTGGCCACCTCTGGTGTTAGAGTTTTTCAAGCCGCCTGTAAGGCCTCTGACTTGGCTTAACGACTGTTATCAGACGACAACAGCCGGGACCGACGGTTTAACGTGCCAGTGCTCAATTGTAATGCCACTTTAACGGTCACCCATCCGACACCTGGCCAGATGGAGCGTTGCTCAACAAACGTGATCGAGTACGGTCAGTCTGTCAAGTTCCGCCATAAGCGCTTCTGCTTTAAACTACGTTTCATAGATGAGCTAAAGCTAGGCTGTACTGGGACTTATTTATATCATGAATGTTTTGTATGATGTAACTGAAACATAGCTGCTAAGTACTTGCTAGGACTTAGGCACAGTACACTACCTAGTATCTACTGTGTGAATAGTTTAAAGCTAATACGATTTAGGCCTGTATTACCTGAATTATACCAATAGTCATTATGTGCAAAATATTCACAGGATATCAAGTTATTGGAATTCTACGATTTTACTTCATGGCTCTACAGAACAAATAACAACATTTTACGTTAAAATAAGGAAATAATTTAAGTATGACGCACCTAAAGACGTCACAAATATAGTAACATCAATTTAATTAAAAAAGGCTATCTTGTTTATAAACAAACATACATACAAGAGCTGCACAATAATAATGAGTAAGATAAGAGGCTTTGGATAGATAACTTGCTGTTACCTTTCAATATTGTTGGTTAAAATCAAACTATCAAAATACCTAACTTAATTTAAATATTAGTAAGAACTTAATTATTAATACGTTAATAATTCGTTTGCTATATTCTAAATCAAAAATTGAAAGTGTAAATCTAATTTTTCATCGCTTTTTCGATATACAACATAGCGATTTTCATTCCTCTGTTGTGTATGTAAATATGTTTGTCTAAAATAAATGTTACCTAGCTAAATATAAAATGCATGTACGTATATTACATAAAGTATATTGAGTATTAATATGTTTATATAATTTTCTTAATGCATTATTACTTAATGATTCCTAATGCCATTTCTCACGAAATGTATTTTTTGATTGCTACAAATTCTTATATACCTACCTATGTTTAGTCATCAGTAGCAAAGTGGTTACGAATTTTAAGTATACAGAAATCTGGTATTTGCCATCCCAATTAGCAACTCTCAAATAAATCTGTTCTCCTCTCTCTTGATTGCCGTTGACATCTATATGACAAAACAGGCAAATGAAAAGTACACAGAAAGGTGTGCCAATTGGTAAAAAATGTTTGTATAAATCGTTAGGAAAGGAAAGTGTGTAGACATGCCGTGAATGGATGTGTTAAATGTTTGCTGAAATTTTACAACAGCTGGATATGGTGGTACCCCGGAAAAATTTGATTTTGGGGAAAAGTTTAAGGCATGCTATTTCCTAACATAATTTTATCAATTTTCGTTAGTTGCTTTGAAGAAGTGTGATATTAGGATCGAATTCTAAAATTGAATGTAAAAAATACAATTCTTTTTCAAAATGATGTAAAAACTTCTTTATTAAACTACACGTGCAAATTCTCACATTTTTTTATTGAAAATGTTATGGCAAAATTTTGGTTCCTACTAAAATCCAAATAAAAATGTTATTATTTACAAATTTTGCAAGAAAACGACAGGAAACAATTGTTTCGATAGCCAAAATTAGTAAATCAAAAGTTACTTTGAAAAAGCTATCACTTTCATACGTAGGTATTTTCTTTTCATGCATTATGAACCTTTCTTTCCCCATGATTCCATGTCTATAACAACATTAAAACAATTTGCATTGCATTGTCTTGCATATTTCAAAATGCATTGCGCGTATTCGAGGTGATATCTGTTATCACATCTTAACACTACGCCATATATGGCGATAGTGAATGAGGCCTTCGGTCAATTCACAACCTGCAACTGAGGCACTGCTTTATAAAGAAGAATGTAAATAGTGTTTTCCGAAATTGCGATTATGTGTTCAAACTTCAAATGTATATTTTGTGGACTAACCATTGATCACTGCATTTATAAGGTTTTAGGAAACTTTATTTATAAGTAGGTACAGGCCTATTTTTAAAACACCAACAACCTCACAAGAGTAGATTACGAACATCAAAAACAACAACATTGTTCCACGACTTTTCCGAAAACAGACAAAAAAATATTCGATTTTCCATAGAAATGTCCAAACAGTTGATTGAGTTTTGTATAAAAAGTAGTTTTTTTGGTCTGTTTTCGGAAAATTCGTAGAACAAAATAATACTTATGGTGTTGTTTCTGATGTTAGAAATCTACTCCTGCGAGGTTGTAGGTGTTTTACTAATAACCCTGTAAGATAATATTTTATGGAATAGTGTAGGTATACCTACAATTTGAAACATAATTATTTATTAGTTCATAAAAATGTATAATAAGTAGGTAATTAATGTAGACATAAGTTAAAATGTGAAATCAATTTCCTTTTACGAAAAAAAAACAGTGAAATCAGAATTCAGAAGTTCCAATTATTATGACCGATTCAACAGGTCCACTTAACAATGATACCAAACAATACTCGATTTGGAAAACCAATAATAATCCCCTAACATAGAAATATCTCAATATCCATATAAAAAAATTTGCTCCCACATAATTGAGCGTAGCCAAAATTAGTATGATTATGCAAAAATATTTTTCCACAATAGATTAATAGCTTCTTTGGTAAATGTTTTGTTGGTCTGATTGTCCTCGTCAATTTTCATAGGAATATCAATCGTATTCCACAGGCATAAGAGTAAATGATTTGTCAGATTCATCTCCTACGCTTATTATGATTCATGCCTTACCGTGTTATAACTTTGTTCTCCATTCTCCTTATACGGTCACTATTAGTGATCCCTTTTTGATGTTATTTATATTATGGTTAGTATACTTCGTTCTTTTGGTATGCAGATATGTTTGCAGTGTTTCGTCATATTTGTATGTTACTGTTTCTATTTAAAACTATTATTTATTTATAACTAGCGACCTACACGCTAAATAAGTACTTATTTTGTGAAAACTAAACGCAAATTAAATAGACCGACTTTTAGCGTAAATTACTTACCAACTTAAAATCGGTCTACAAATAAAAAAAACTTATTACATAATTGTATTACATATATGAAAATTACTCCGATCCCCGACAATCGGTGTTACCTACATTAGTCATGTATATCCTAAAGGGTAAATTACTTATTTTATTTTAAACCAATAAATGTACCAAGGTAAAACTTTAGTCAAAATATAGATGCAAAAGTATATTTTAAACTGAATTTAAATATCTTTTAGAAAAAAACTGTTTACTTTTGTAATAATTATTTACTTTGTTGAGGAGGTATACTTACTTAATTTAAAAAAATATTTTCTATGACTTAGGCAGCTGTACATCTTATGTTAGAAGCTTTTTTGTACTTAGGTAGTATTATAATATATAAATACCTTACCATACCTTGCAAGGAGTAAACAAATACGATTGCCACACAAGATTGCAATGGCAGATAAATAGATAATATTCATAATCACGTCTTGTAATTTATACTTGCATATTATAAATCATAATACTGTTTTGCGAGATCATAAATATGTATTGCCTCCCACATTTCTCTACATTTCTGACCATAAACAGTTTGTACTGAGCTGTGATAATTAGATAGGTATTGCGTATCTGACTAGAGCAAATTAACATAATATTGATAGTACATATATAATATTCTGTTTTTATTTTATTGATAAGACTGTCTATAAAATATTTAAATACCTACTTAGGTACCTACTTTTTTAGGTAAACTAACTAAAGTAAAACATTTTTTCTTGCTATTCGGATCACGTTTCATTTTTAAATTTTCAATACAAATGATCAAAACAACTCTGCGCAAGCCATAATGAGGGCGAACTTTGAAAATTCATATTAAATTATTAAATAGATATATTGATATACAAAACACGCAATACATTAGACAAATACCTCATTATTCCTATTAAAAAATTCCTTTAGAATCTTTAAATACCAGTAAAAAACATGTCAAAGTGTATGTACCGCTTTGAGCATTTTCAAATATTTTATTTTCTCTGTGATTAAAAAACATTTTTTTATTTTTCTCTCTATAGTGCACTCTTTGACAACACAAACAATAAGTGAAAATAAAAACGTGTTAATATGAGTCGTATTCTTATTTGTAACAGCTGAAACTTTTGTGAAAAATACCTCTGACAAGCAAATTTGAATTTCCACTTAAACAGATTGTCTTCGTTTTAAAATACCTGATAATTAAAATATATTTTTCTCTTTATACGGCACTAATTTAAGAATTTTGCTTCCTAAAACTAAAATTTATATCAATACAGTATTTAATAATGCGTTTATTCTTTAAATAACTTCGTTGGAAAAACGCTAAATTCTTTGAAATGCGTATATCGTCGGCGGGCTGTAAAAACCTCGTAAGTCGCAGATTTAGTGAAAAACTTTTTAAGCTGTTTTTCGTGAGAAAACCTCGTAATACATGTCTACGTCGAAGAAACTCAGATTCGATAATTGTAGTGCCATCTATTGATGTAAATGAGAACTTCGCGAAGTTCTTCGTGAAAATTTCTCACTACCTATACCTACTGTTTTTTGTATCTTCTGTAAAATTTTAAGAAACGAGGTTGTCACAGCCCGCCGACGATATACAGCCTTAAATGTTTACATTCAAAATCTGTCTAATGTAAGTCATGCTTGTATAACTAATGATTTAGGTACCAAATAAAAAAAAACATTTTTTACGTTACGCAAAAAATATCTTATTTAAGCCAGAGATTGTAAAAAACATTACTTAATTCGTTAGAAGTTATCCAAGTTTGCTAATTCCATTCTCTATGTCCTGCGGGCAATTATGACGTGTTGTTTGGTCTGGCGCTGTGCCAGGCCTATCTCTACGTCACGCCGACGTAAAAACAGATGATAACCAGACACATAAGTATCCATACAAATTAAATACTAACATCTTCATTTGAAGTACAGAATATTAATTTAATAAGTATACAATATGTTTGGTTAGCGATGTCGGAGCTTTTAAAGGCAGGATCAATTTTATCGACAAAACTCCCCCACATGTTGGGGTCTATCCCCTCTCCTGTTGGAATGAGCGGCATTTTAAATTTGACTTATTATTTTAGATGGCCATGCTGAAAAATATTAATTTCTCCGGATTTAAAAGTCCTACAGTTATAAAAAAATGCTTTTTAAAAGCTAATAATATGACATATCAAGAAAAAAAATTATTATGTAAATTTTTAACTATTTATCATTTTTGAAGTTTTAAGAAATGTGGAATTTTGTGTCCAGGTATTTTTTTTTCACAGAGGCACAGAATTAAGAGAAAGGCTAAAGTAAGAGTAACAGAATTCGTAAATAAAATTTTTTTCGGCAATGAAATTCTGACGAAAATACTTGTCTGTCTAAAAAGTCAGTTTACATGGGTAATTTCAAGGGTAATTTTAATACCCACCCTAGCAACACAGCAAATAATATATAGTTTATTTTGATACTTTGGAATAAAAATATTTATATAAAAGATGATAAGTAAATAAAAAACATTTGATTATGTACACTGTACATAATCAAATATTTTTAAGTACAGGAATACAGGAAAAGCATTGACAGGTTTCTTTTTATTTGTAGACTTAGCTTTTTTTGTATAGGCAAGTAAAAGTTAATAAAAGTATGTACATAATGCTGTGAAATATTTTTTTTATTTGTTGACTTTTCCTGTAATCCTGTACTTAAAAAATATTTGATTATATACTACAGTGTACATAATCAAATGTTATTTATTTATCATCATTTATAATAATATAAATCTTTTTATTCCAAAGTATCAAGATTGTACAAATAAACTATAATATTATTATTGGCTGTATTCCTAGGGTGGGTATTAAAATTACCATTGAAATTACCCATGTAAACTGACTTTTTAGACATATGTACTGAGTTACCTAATGACCTAAGTGTGTTACGCAGATTTTCCAAAATGTCTTCTGCATTTTGTGTGCAATGTTTAATTCCAATAAAATGATGATTTTTATAGGCACGGTAAAGTTCCTTGCATCGCAATATTTTCCTTGTACACTGCTTACAACGTACGGACTAAAATTTAATGAGAATTTACATTTGGCAATAAGCCAAAACCTTATTTGTTCAATTCGCTGTCGTACTCTCGTTTGTAGTGTGGAAATCGGCAAACTGTAGAGTTTGCCAATAAACATCAAAACGAGTTGGTATTACTTGGAAAAAATATATTTTATTACAACTTTCCGAAAACAGTGCGCAGTGGTATAGGTGTGAAATGATAAAAAGTGGTCATCTATAGGAAATAATGGAATGTTGAATGGAAGATGATAAAATAAAATCGAGCTAGGTAAATGCATGCAGATAGAGATAGATCATAAGATAATAATAATAATAATAATAATCAATTTATTTCATACATAGTCCATATAATTTGTTAGTAACAATGATGACTTATAACTAGTGTTAGTAACATTTTGCTCATAATATGGTAGGTACTTATATTGCAGCTTACCGGGCATGCAACTGAGTGCAGCGGCGCAGTATTAAGCTGTCCCACCTAGCAGCTATCGTTGACAGGATGCTGTTCGAGCTGGCCCGCAGTCTTGCAAGCATTGAGGCGCAGCGTGTTCGCATTATTGCGTAATAATCGTTGATTCGCGCCGACGCGAACATACCGGATAAATAATACTTACATAGAATAATATCAAAATTCAAAAATAATTTATTCAGTCTAGGCTGTTACAAGCACTTGTGAATGTCATAGAAGCTACGCCATCGGTTCGCAAACCCTAAGCGGGAGACCTTGTAACGAGAAGAACCGGCAAGAAACTCGTCAAGGGCTGCTTTTTTCTCCCTGTATATTTCATACAGAGTCGTCAACATTGAAAAATGAGCTCCACATTTAAAGTGAGGTCATTTTCCATCACATATATCTACTTACTAATTCATAGGTACAAATTAGATTTTGTTTTTCTAAAGGACCGACGCTCTCCGACTGGAAATAAACCTTCATCAGTCTAGAATTGACCTAAATTACATGAAAGTAACGCAAAGAACATTGTAGATTACCCGTTACTAACAATTAGTGTCCAAGCACACAATCCCGAAGTTTGGCGACCGAAGTTCGACGGCAATATGAAATAAAAACGGCAAAAAAATTACATTTGTTGTATGGGAGCCCCTCTTAAATATTAACTTTATTCTGTTTTTAGTATTTGTTGTTATAGCGGCAACAAAAATACATCATCAGTGAAAATTTCAACTGTCTACCTGTTGTTGTTTTTAATATCGAGCAAAAAACAGCAAAGAAATCACGTTTGTTGTATGAGAGCCCCCCTTAAATATTAATTTTATTCTGTTTTTAGTATTTGTTGTTATAGCGGCATTAGAAATACATCATCTGTGAAAATTTCAACTTTCTAGCTATCACGGTTCATGAGATACAGCCTGGTGACAGACAGACAGACAGACGGACAGCGAAGTCTTAGTAATAGGGTCCCGTTTTTACCCTTTAGGTACGGAACCCTAAAAATACAACGTAATTTCAGTATAATGTGTCTTCAGTAATTCAAATAGCATTGGCGTAATCATGCCGAACTTAGGTATCTATATTTTTTTCGGCATAGTATGTCTAGCTAGTCACTATAGTAGGTATGAACCTCTATACTATAAAAAGTTGGGAGTTACAAGTCGTGATAAAGTTTGGCCACATGATAGAAACTGATCTGTAGGCTGTTTCTAACTAATATTGAGCTGGGCCAAACTATCCTTACATACAGTTCCATACGGCGCGGCGGGTTGAATAGCGCACTTTTCCCGGCTTCATTCTAAAAACTATAACAATTCAGGTTTAGCTAATAGGTCAAATGTGGTATCATTTTCGGATAAATTAATAAAGTAGAACTTATTTCTGATATAAAAAAACCAATTTGTTAAGCAGTTTCTGAAAAATTACACAATAACCAACATTTTAAAACTTAATTTTTTTTAGTTTAGGTATTGGCACTTGTTTCAGTATTTTCAAAAAAAACTACTATAAAGAAGCGTTTTTCAGGTTAATTTGTAATATGTTTTAGTTATGCTATAGTACATTATGATATAAGTGCGGTAAGTTGAAAATTACAGCCGAGGCGATATTGCTAGCCCGAGCCGTAGGCGAGGGTTACAAGAAAGCAGAGGCTGTAATTATCAAAGCGCACGTATGTCATACGACGTTTTATAACATATTTGCGAGGAAATAAATAAAACTCGGACTTTGCACCTTTGCTTGTCTTCCATATCAAATGATGAAATTTTGATACGCTTGTAAGTATCTATCGGTAGAGGCTTAGAGTAGCCTTTTTCGCTGCCTCGGAGACTTCTGGCGGTGTCGAATTAATAAATTCATCACTATTTGACGACATTTTCAAATAAAAACAATAAAGCAAAAAAAGCGCGTGGAATAATTTTTACTTGTTTAAATTAGCTATGCTCATCAGCGCTTTTTTTAAGGAAAAGGCATAAAAAACAGCCAGTATTACTAATAAAGTAAATTAATATTTTAGTGTTTTTGTTACAGATAAATAATTGTAATTTATTGTTAAAATTAATTAAATTAAATAATTAAATGTTTATTTATTATATTTTATCTCCCAAAGTTAATTTTATTCATAAAATGTTGACCTCTTTTCTGACATAAAAACTCTTTGCTAAGATTTAAAAAAGTACCGTTCGTTTTAGACGAAGCATCAAACCGTGCGGTAATGTAAAGTAAAACGCACGGTTTATCAAGGAAACCGTGCGTTTTACTTTACATTACCGCACAAGTTCGTAATGAGATGCAATACGATATTGAAATTGGTGTAATAAGAGACCCTTTACGAGCAAATATGTTATAAACTATATTTTATACAATTTGAGCCTAACCCAAGTAGTTTAAGTCCATTGTTTGCGGACATACAGCTAGTCAAAAATATGCATTTTTTCACGAAATAAAAAAGGTTTCCGTTTCGTTCAGAAACATTTTTCAGGTTTTTGTTTATATTTCTGTAAAGATAATTAAATTTTCTACAATTTGAGCTTAATTTGAGTAGTTAAAAATGGGTGTTTTATTGAAATTAATTGAAAAAATCTTATCTTTGACTAGCTGTGTCTTTGCAACTAATAAACCTATACTACTCAAGTTAGGCTCAAATTGTAGACAATTTAATTAAATTTACAGAAATATAAACAAAAAAACTGAGAAATGCTTCTGAACGAAACGGAAACCCATTTTATTTCGTGAAAAAATGCATATTTTTGACTAGCTGTGTCTCCGCAAACAATGGACCTCAACTACTTGAGTTAGGCGCTAATTGTATAAAATATAGTTAGCATAACAAAAGCATATTACAAATTAACCTGAAAAACGCTTCTTTAAAGTAGTTTTTTTGAAAATACTGAAACAAGTGCCAATACCTAAACTAAAAAAATGAAGTTTAAAAATGTTGGTTATTATGTAATTTTTCAGAAACTACGTAATAAATTGAATTTTTTTTATACCAGAAATAAATTCTACGTTATTGATTTATCCGAAAATGATACCACATTTGCCTATTAGTTAAACCTGAATTGTTATAGTTTTTAGAATGGAACCAGGAAAACTGCGCTATTCAACCCGCCGCCGTATGGAACTGTATGTAAGGATAGTTTGGCCCAGTTTGGCCTCAATATTAGTTAGAAACAGGCTACAGATCAGTTTCTATCATGTGGCCAAACTTTATCACGACTTGTAACTCCCAACTTTTTTTAGTATAGAGGTTCATACCTACTACTAACGGGTAATCTTTGATGCCTCACCATGGCCTCAACCCTCTTACCTTTATTTAAAACTGTATATCCGTATTTCAAAGAAATTAGCGTTTTGCCAAATAAGTTACTTTAATAAAGAATTAAAGCATTACTATTGATATAAACTTTAGTTTTAGGAAGCAAAATTCTTAAATTAGTGCCGTGAAGAGAGAAAAACATTATAAATTATCAGCTATTTTAAAACGAAGACAATCTGTTCAAGCGGAATTTCAAATTTGCTTGTCAAAGGTATTTTTCACAAAAGTTTCAGCTGTTACAAATAAGAATACGATTCATATTTGTTTTTTCACTTATTGTTTAAAAAAAAATCACAGAAAAAGTAAAATATTAAAAAATAAAAAATGCTGCAAGCGGTACACTTTGACATGTTTTTTTTTCTGGTATTTAAAGATTCTAAAGTTATTTTTATTTTTTTTAGGCATAATGAGATATTTGTTTAATGTATTGCGTGTTTTGTATATCCATATATCTATTTAACAATTTAATATGAATTTTCAAAGTTGGCCCTCCTTAGAGCATTTAACCATAAATGCTCTAAGTGGCCCTCATTACGGCTCACGCCGTTGTTTTATCATTTGTATTGAAAACTTAAAATGGAACGTGATGCGTATAAGCCAATTTAGTGTCCCCACCATAGACTTATAAAAAATTTTCGCTGCTTTTTTCTATGGTCCCCACTGTTGTTGGGGCACAGGTCTTCCTTATGCATGTTTAATATGGAGGATTAGGTCAAAACATAACCCACCTCGCGGAAACGGGATCTGTCGCCTGTCACAACATAAAACATGCAAAACCATTTTCAAATGTGTAAGCTCAAAAATCGTAAAACAAAATAATGACGAACCAAATATTAGCAAACAAATTAAATTATGCCCAATTCGGTTTGTTTCAAACGCGTGACGTGACGTGACTCATCTCGGCCATTTTTATAATATTTTGATGATGAGTGTTCGTGGGAGAGACGATGCTTTATTCTATTACAATCATTATTATGCTCATCAAAAGTTTTTGTCATCTTCCTATTATGTAAGCTTTATATCATAATAATCTTCAGTTTATGTCTCAGATTTGGAAATTCATGGTTTTTTCTTTCCATGGCAGTTGTGATTTATATTGTTCATTGGAAGCTTTGAAAGTTCGAATACAGATTTAATGCCGTGTACTTTTCTAAAACATAAAAGCTTATGAAAGTACCTACCTACCTACTTAATAAAAATAGCTATGTATTTTTATAGTAATGGATATTAGGTATTGCATACCTAAATATTGTTTTGAAACATCGCCAAACCGTCACTATAATATCTCTTTTCTACGCGTCTAATCTGAGAATTTATACTATATATTTTTCGTAACTTCTCTACATCTTCTATCCAATTTTTTTTTATAGGTTAATAATAAATCTTTTTTTATCTTCAGTCTGTACTTACTCAAGTTTTTTCAACCAAAAGCACGTGCAGAGATTAGTTAAGACGACCAAAACATTATTCATAGTTTTTAGTCAATTCGTATCTTGGACACTCAAAAAGTCGGTAAAGATTCTATGATTGTCTAAGTGTTCCTCTATTATACCTACACATTTTATTGTGTGAGGGTAGTTCATAACTTTTTCGAGAACTTAATAACGTCTTCATAAGTGTTTAGTATTTTCATTAAGGGTGTAGATACGCATCACGTTACGTTTTTAAATTTTCAATACAAATGATCAAAACAACTCTACGCGAGCCATAATGATGGCGATTTCCTATTAAATTATTAAATAGATGGATATACAAAACACGCAATACTTTAGACAAATACCTCATTATTCTTAAAAAAATGACTTTAGAATCTTTAAATAGGTACCAGTAAAAAGCATGTCAAAGTGTACCGATTTGAGCATTTTTTAACATTTAATTTTCTCAGGGACTGAAAACACTTTTTCAAAATTTCTCTCTATAGTGCACTCTTTGACAAAACAAACAATTAGTGAAAAAATAAATATGAGTCGTAAACTTATTTTTTACAGCTGAAACATACCTCTGACAAGCAAATTTAACTTCTACTTTAACAGATTATGTTCGTTTTAAAATACCTGATAATTTATTATGTTTTTCTCTCTATACGGCACTAATTTAAGAATTTTGCTTCCTAAAACTAAAGTTTACATCAATAGTAGGTAATGTTTTCTCTCTTTATTTAGATGGGTAACTTCTTTGGAAAAACGCTAATTTCTTTGAAATGCGGATATACAGTCTTAAGGACTTGTGTCACAAGTTCCCAATGGCACCTAAGTAGGTATCTTCTAGATTAATGAAAAAATTGAACGATTTGTGTGAAATTATGACATCTGAAACATATCCGTATCCATTTACTGGCCTTTAGACTTCTGCAAATCCGCTAAAGATAGTTTAGTACAATCGTAAAGCAACATCTCTGCTAATCGATGGTTATCTCCGTCCTAATTTCAAAATTAACCAAAACAGATGCCTCGCACTCGAAGCGAAAGTCGATATTGTTACCCTAAATCAGAGAGTGGCCGTTGCGAAATTGGTATCAGTCTTTTATTTGGGATGTGCGCGTAGCGTACGCAACGCACGGATATTTCGGGACGGGAGCGCGCTCGTGTTTCAGAACGAAAATCCGTTGCGTGAATCATGGACATAAACGGACGGTATTATGTCTGCTTATGTGCTATAAAAAAAGATATTAAACAAGGAAAAGATTTTTCGAGAAAGCATAATGTTATGCGATGGATATAAAAAACCCGACTACGGAAAAATCGTGCTCTAAAAAGTAAGAAACAAGAAAATATTCGAGTCCAAAATTCAATAAAAAGGATAACCGTAGTCGCATGCCACCTCCAGCCTGTTGTTCGTGTCGTGCGTGTCTAGGACAATGTGGCATGCGACTACGGTTATCCTTTTTATTGAATTTTGGACTCGAATATTTTCTTGTTTCTTACTTTTTAGAGCACGATTTTTCCGTAGTCGGGTTTTAGTTTTAAAACTTCTTTTTTATTTTAAATATTTTGGAGTTATAAATAGGGTGAAAGCAAGCAAAGCCACGGGCAAAAGCTAACAATATATACATATTTGAAAAGTGCTCATTAAGCCCTTTCATTTGGTACCCAACACGGCATCATTCAAAAATATTTTTTTTTAGTTTATGTATTTAACTCCTCTAGAGGGCGCCACATTCAATTTAATGTGACGTCACGCGTAGCCTATGTTCATTGGACGATTAAGACGCTTCTAACGATACCTCATTTGTCAAATTATAACAAGTAGTTTGGAAGTTATGAGGGAACAGATGAATTTACAAACATACATACATACATACATACATACATACAGGTCAAAATCATATACCCTCCGTTTTGGCTTCGCCGTAGTCGGGTAAATAGGTTACCTAATTACTTGCCTACCTATTTTTGTATAAAAAAAAATCATTTTTCAACCGACAAATCGAAAAAGTTAGAAACATTTAAATATTGGACAGTCTCAAATATTAAGGTTTTGGCAATTTTATAAACAGTTAAGTATCTATTAAGATCTTTTAAGAAAAAAAAACTATATTTTGCAATAGGTGTACCTACTTACTTGCCTTTCTTTGTTTTGGTTCGTTTCAAAGAGTTTGCATCAATATATGATTCTATTGGGAACCATTATTGAATGAGGAATTTTCTTAATCCTTAAGACACTAAAGGTTTTCGTGTACGTGAAAGGTTTCTGTGTACTTATTTTAAATTAGTACACAGAAACCTACCCTGGAATTTGTATGGTTGGGTTGGTCTTCTTCTTATCGAATGAGGATTAGTGGCCACCTCTGGTGTTAGAGTTTATCAAGCCGCCTGTAAGGCCTCTAACTTGGCGCCGGGGCCGACGATTTAACCCTCCGAAGCACGAAAGCGCTCAGTTGTAATACCACTCAACGGTCGCCCATTCGACACCTGACCGGACCGAGCGTTGCTTAACAAACGTGATCGAGTACAAACAGTCTGTCAAGTTCCGCCATGATCGCATCGGTTGGGTTGGTGTACAGTACAGTCGCAATCGCAAGTATTATTGTCTATATTGAGACGAGTAAACATGTTTGCATTTGTTCCAGAAGTGATGCGCCGCGTGGCATGCGCCGACGTGTGCCCCGCGCCGCCCGCGCACCCCCTCCTCAACAATAATAACACCAGGTTTGTAATATTTGAACTCTATACTATACTACTATGCCTACTACAATGATAGACTATACCTAAAACCTAACTAGACTTTAACATGTAGAGCCCAGCCTAAACTGTACAAAAAAGTGTGGCCAAACAATAAAACTTCTTTTTGACCTGAGTAATCACGAAAGCACAGCCTTGTTTGTTAGTCAACGTTGTAATTTAAACGAATTAACTGTAACATAGGTAAATATGGGTGATTAAATTTTATTGAAATAAAATTTTGTTTTTTCCAGGTCTGAAAACAAGGAACTACTACGGCAACAGCTTTTATCGGCCAGCAAAGACCGATTAGCGGAAAAGACTGACCCTCCCAAGCAGAAACTTGTGAGGAACCGGCAGAAGAACAGATGGAAGCTCAAGTTCCACCACCAGGCGCTGCCCCAAGAGTACCTTGACCACTACGAGCAGAGCTTGCAAAAAGCAAACGCTAAACAAGCCCAAAAACCAAAAGCCCCAGAGAAGAAACCAGAACCAAACTTCGATATAAACAACATCACCAACGAAACCTTCAAGATATGGGCACAAAGGCTAGCTGGCATTCAAAATGAACCTGGTTCTTTGACTAACGTACCTTCAGCATTAAATATGGCTACTAAGCATCCCAATAAAGAAGAGAAGAAGAAGAAACCCCCCACTATAGCGCCCAGCAAAATAGTGACTTATGACGACTTGCCTTACATGGGAGAGATGACATTGAACAACTCCAAGCCGCGAAGAGGTCGAAAGCCAAAGAAGGCAGACATCTGCCACTTGATATACGAGAACTATGGAACAGTAGTGCCAGGACAACCACAGCCCGCTCAAGACAGGTTAAATCCTCTTACTATGTGTCCACCTTATCGGTCAGAAAATGGTCCAAACACTTCCAAAACTGACTTACAGAACAAAATCATTTCTAGTTTATTAGAAAGGAAACTGTCACAGGAGCACAAAAGGCGATTAGAGACCCTTTCTCCGCAGAGGTTCAATAGTCCCGATGAACCGATGCCCGAAGCTCCGTTGACCATCCCAGGCCCACTTCACAGCGACGATGAACCCCTTAATTTATGTATAAGAGACCTCCACGATTTGAAGCTGCAGATTCAAAAGAAGTTCGGCAACATCTATCCATCTATGCCTGACGTCAAAGCTGAAGTAGAAGCGGACACAGAAACAGAGAGCCAGAAGGCAGGACAAACGAATGCCATTTCTGTAATACAGAGGAATACCAATCTGCCTGCTACTGCTAGCAGTTCGCCTGATCTATCACGACAGACGAGGAATATTTCTCCTGCATTATCAGAACCAGTGCAATCCACTTCGAGCCCTGACGGAGATGGGAAATTCCCAGGTTACGTGTACTGGCCTAATGCTGGTATCTACATGCACCCATTAGCTTTGCAAACGCAACTTCTATACTACCAGAGATTAGCGGCTGCAGGGCAGTTACCAAACAAAGACCAAGAAAGAGTTCTTTCAACACCCAGCAGTGTCAATGATAGTGTATCGACTGAAACATCATCGCCTGATGAGAGTAAAAATAAATTAGTATTAAAACAAATATCTGAACTGTTAGACCCTAAAGTGATTAAGCAAGTTGAAGAAGCTAAAAGAAGTCCGGACCAGTCGAAGTTAAAGAGGGCATCTCCTAATCCAATTCCTGGACCAGTTAAAAGGAAAAGATCTGCTATATTTATTCCCCCCATGCCAACAAAAACCAATTCAACGACACCGACTACTGAAGTCAGTATCTGTAAATTTAAATTTACTGGTGGATCAAAGCCTTCGTTACAAGAAAAGAAGATGCTATCAGTGGATTCTGGAGGCAACTTTAGGTATTACAGCGGCACGGGAACGGGAAAAGGGAACAAAGGCTACGAATACATGCAGAGGGATGCGAATCAAAACAGAAATGTACAAACCGAGCCTTCTGTATCAGCGTTACCGAAGGCAGAAAGTCAAAGCTCAACTGTAAGTAAAGAGGAATTGAATAAAAAGAAGAGAAAGTCGCGAAAGAGCTTGCAGAGAGAAAAGTTGGAGCAAACGTTTAAGGAAAAGGGGTTTCTTATTCAAACTCAGCAGCTGCAGTCGGCGGAAGGAGCGACGTATTGCAAGTTTAGGCAATTGAGGAAATTCACGAGATATTTGTTCAGGAGTTGGAAAGATTACTTGCCTGGGGAGTTGGAAGAGAAAAATAATGGCGAAGCGGTTCCTGAGCAACAAGCGCCTCCTCCAAACGAAGGAAATGTAAGTGAATGGGGCTGAAGACATGAGATAAAACGTTCTATCGATTAAGCCAAAGAAGTGGAAGTTAGCAGGCTACTTAAAGATGATGCCCCCGTATTACAAGCTCTTAAAACTTCTTAAAAGTTTTCTTTCTGGTTTTACATCGAGAGAGTTGTAACTATAGCAATTCATGAACCTGATAAGTTTTGAGGTTGTAATACGGGTTGAACAATGCATTTATTAATGTTTATAGTGAGATTTAAAAATTAACTTCGAATATCAGAATCGCCACTCCGTCCACATACAGAATTGTGTGCCTTTCGCTTTGTTATGGTTTGTTGTGTAAATTTTATATTTAAAGTACCTATTAATCAGAGTGATAACGAAACAGTGATTGATCGGATATAAGTTATTATAATTGCCTTGCTTATTATTATTAGCACTAAAATGTGGGATTACCCGGATTTTATTGGATAATGCACTGTCCTCTAAATTACGAATCTTTATCATCTTTACGATCCTAGTAAAAGTAAAAAGTACTGTAGTCGTGTGATTAAAGAAACGAATTGAAACGAAAGCATATCGTGCTGTCTCAGTCATACATGTTCTTCTTCTTATTTTAGTTTGGCAATCTACTCTCCTCTTTAGGGAGTAATTTTTGCCAGTGTCAAGTGTTGAATAGTTCAGTGGTAGATTGTTTAAGTTTACATTAAAATGCGGGTGCATCGCATTCCTATGCTGCTTGGAGTATTTGGCACCAAGTATTATCAAGACAGTTTACTCGGTAAGATCTGCCGAGGCAGCCACCATTACACTAAAAGTCTCACACCCGATTGCACTAAACTTAAGGATCGCCTAAGTCTGTTCCTAACTACAACACGACCAAATTAAAACGGTGTCAAACTTAGCGGTCATGTAGCTGTCATTCGCCTACTTAATTTGGTCGAGTTGTAGTTAAGAAAAGACTTAGGCGATTCTTAAGTTTAGTGCAATTGGGTGTCAGCTTCACACAACCAAGATCGCGCCTATTTCCATTATCCCACATATTGTACAGTTGCGTAGACACTTTTACCACAAAACTGCACCAATTTTAAGACACAAACTATGAATCAATTTGCGAATAATTAAAATAGTCACCAAACCGAACTCAACAAAATGGCGCCAAAAACTCTCATCACACATCTTACCAATGATAAACCGCGTGAGATGGCTTGATAATTGTCGCCATTTTACTTTCGTTTCTTTAATGGCGCGAGTTAGAGGGAGATTACACGATCATGCAGACTGTCGGGTTAATCTAGGCGTTACGCAGATGTGGCAAAGACTTTAACGTGTTAATTTACAATACAAACGACAGTACTAAATTGACATAACGCCTTAGCTAAAGCGTAGTTGGACATTACCATTAACGTTAACGCAGGTGGAGCCGTAGTATTAAAATATAATCGCTTGTTTTTAAAGATCATCTGTTTCTTATCACTTTATGGTTGTATTATTTATTAAGTTTGAGCATTTGAGCTCGGTGTTTAGTGATGATGATGCCATCATCATATTTATGTTAATAAATTATTTATTTATTTATAACGTTTGGAAGAAAATTGATAAAATGCGATGAAACACACAATTCACAGAATTTTGATTGCATTTGAAATTATACTAGGTTATTTTTTGTTAATTGGTCAAACTTTACGAGTACACAGAAAGTAAATAAATCTTATTTTGAAAAAAAAAACGCTCAACAAAGTTATGTGAGAAAATTATGTGTCAATATAATGAAGACTTGTTTACATTTATTTTTAGCTAAGTCGTTTCTTTGCTGATTGTACAAACCCATTATTACCCCAAGTACATCGTACATAAATAAGTTACTAACAAAACTAGTCAATTGACACCTCTAACATAAGTTATAATTAGTTAAAAAAAATGTACATATACAAAAAGAGAGTTATTCTAGTCATTAATGTTAAGTTTTCTACTTATTTGTTAATTGTTATTAACTTGTACAGTTCTAATGAAAGTATTGTTTTATACCTACTGAATGAAATACAGTTTTGTACTCAAAAAGTTTATTAAAAAAAACATTAAAGTATGCCATGAACAGGAATGTATAATATCCCAAAATAAACATTAACCGAATTTATATAGTGTATGATTTTATCAACTTAGGAAGCCCATACATCAAGGGATGCTATAGGGTATTTGACAATACGTTTAAATTAAACCTAATTTTTATTTTAGACATTTAATCATTATCAAACCTCTTTTTAGTAACAAAAAGAAGGCGACTGAATTGAAAGTAAAAAAATATTTAAACAAATACCCTATCTGCAACCATTTCAAACATTTTTTATCGATATAAACCAAGTTCATAAACTCTTACTAATACAAAATGGCCCCAAAAACATGATTCATCAAATACGGCGTACAAAATAGTACGATCAAATTGATTCTTATTCATATATATTTCCTTAGAAGCTAACCTTTCCAAAACATTTAGAAAACCGTCAACAGTCTATTATAACCTTGTGCAAACTCTATAAAGGCACTTACAATATTAAACATACATAGTAATATAGTATATGAAAGTACAAAAACGAATTATAACATACAACCAATCGTTTATAACAATAGCAGTGTTGTTTAGGAACTATTCTCATTTAGGTACATATAAATCAGATGCATTTTAAGTAAACATTTCATAAGAGAATTATCTGGAATAACTATAATTTGTGTTTATAATTGTTCATTAAAATATACGTTTCTGAATTGTTGATTTTAGATTTTGATTCTCTCCAAATTATGAGATTGAATCTTTCGTTCAAAAATAAGGAATGTGATTTTAGACTGTTTCATGGAATTGACACCATGAATTGTTACTGTTCTATAATTCATAGATTCATTTCATTGTACCAATATATCTAGCCTATATCACAATTATCAGCCTGATTATTGAGAAAAAACAGCAAACAAATACGCTGCTAAAATCTTATATTTTACTTACAATTTATTGTGCATTGTTGTACATACAGGGTTTAAGAAAAATTCGTTTCGGAAACGCTGCTAAAATGAATAGATTTTGGAATGTTTATGAAATGCCAAAATTTTCATGCAGAAAGTAACTATTTCAACTTATTTTAGTGATTGTAAGTTTTGGAACCTATAGGTAATTCAAATCTTCGTACATTCAACAGAGTTATAAATTACTAAACCAATTGATTCCATTCAGACCATAGTACACATTTTATCACAACAACGATAAGTCTGCGAGATTTCCAATCACAATTTTCATGAGAACAGTAACAACCCACCTTAGTCCTTACAGCCTAGGCTTTAAGGATGGATTTGGCGGCGGGCCCGAGAGGGGCACTTCGCGAACGTACATGTGTTGCAATGTGATTAAATTGACAATGTACAACTGAAGTGACTAACTAAAGAGGCTTTAGAGTGCTTGAGGTACAAAACGACTTATTTTAATTGATAAAAAATTCTGTTTTCCATACATTATTGAGTAAAGTTGCACGGGTCACTCAATTGTCAATTTAATAGCATTGGTTTTTCACGATAGTGTCGCGTTCGAGCCACTTTAGTCCTTACAGCCTAGGCCTTAAGGACGGATTTGGCGGCGCTTCGGCACTTAGCGAACGTACATGTATTACAATGTGATTAAAATAACAATGTACAACTGAAGTGACTAACTAAAGAGGCTTTAGAGTGCTAGTGGTGCTAGTGGTACAAAACGACTTATTTTAATCTATAAAATTTTCTCTCTGCCATTAATTCTCGAGTAAAGTTGGAGCGGGTCACTGTCACTTGTCAATTTAATAGCATTGGTTTTTCACGATAGTGTCGCGTTCGAGCCACTTTAGTCCTTACGGCCTAGGCCTTAAGGACGGATTTGGCGGCGGCGACAATGTGAGGAGCAGATAGCCCGTACTTGTCAAGTAAAGCTGTGGGCGGGCCTGAACGAGGCACTTCGCGCACGTAGATGTGTTTCACGATGATGTCGCGTTCGAGGGCTACGGCTGAGAGGACCGCTTCGCCTATACCTCCTGTTTTTAGATATAACACAATTTGGATTAGTTTATAAGTATTAGTAGACAATGGTGTCGATTCGGTTGGTAACAACTTAACTTATAGAAATTTAGTTTTCTATCAAAGGATGGAATCATCTCGTCTTTTCGGTATAGAAAGACTTTTCTTTCTGTATCGAAAAGACAGAATGCTAAAATTAAGTTTAGTCTTGTCAATATAGTTAAGTTGTGCCAACTGAATCGACACCAATATTGCTGCGATTCTAAAGCTAAGTAGCTAAAACATTTGTTCAGTTTGTGGATGGGCAAATATGTTCTGCTTAACATGCCTTCCGAAGGAAAACGGAGCTTAAAATTTCAAGTTACCCATCTAATGATTGACCCTAGCGATAGGTGTTTAACCGCATCATTAGCAGGCTGAATGCACTAAGCATTACGCTATCGAGCTAATAAGAGTAATACCAGGGCTCTGTCACTCCGCGCGTGAGTATGACGCGCTCGGCGTCCTCTGAGAGGACAAATTTCATACGTCAGAAAAGATAAGACCTACGCGATAGAAAGAGAGGCAACTACTAAGTGAATGTTTTGGAGCGAAGGGAGCGCTGTGCGACCTGAATTGTACTTTATTATGTCGGAGCAAGAGTCGCAATTTATTTAAACGATTTTGCGGAGTGCAACTTTTGTACTCTAGTACTATTATCTATTCTGTGGTAATACTGTTGAGATGTTTTAAAAACACTAGGAATTTCTGCTGGATTGACTAATAAATATGGCTTGTTGAACTAAACTACACTGCCTCAAGAGAATGGGTGCATTCTGCCAGACAAATATCAGAGTCATCGCTATAGAGTAAAGGAGATGGCGCATCGCACTATGGAGCTTGGGGACGAACCTAAGATTTTTGTACATCAACCAAATAAGCACAAGAATATTGCTTATATTCTTAGTATTAAAAAAATATAAATTTATTCAACATCCGTACTGTCTGCACAAAGTTATTTGACCTTAAAGAAACGATAACTACTTACCACTCTCAATACGATCCTAGCTACTGCGCAAACTACTTTTAGCTTAATATTGTCTCTAACAATTATAGTCAACAGTTGGCAACTGTTTAACATCATCAGGGAAAGCATTTAGTAACAAAATTACAAAACATAACATTATTCTAAACAAACAACAAAACAAACCTAACCAAATATCCCCGACACGATAAGTCAATTGGACGATGACATTGACAGCATGACAGTAGGTGCATTCCCTCAGACCAATCGCTTAGTCATCGATCATACAATATATCTATATACCTACATTTTAACACATATTATGGAAAGTAATTTGTTTTTATTACTTTTCATGCTTAAAATCACGGTTTAAAGAAAACATTTTTTCGATGAACGCAGACCTGGCCACACCACACGCGCCGCAGTCCTTTTTTGCAGCCGCTACGTCTGCAGACTGCGTGGCCGCTGCGGCTGCTATACAAAAAAGGACTGCAACGCGTGCAGTGCGGATAGGTCTGCGTTTACCTTTAGTGGTTTAAATGTACTCTTTGGCAATTGATGACTCAGCGCTTAGTCTATTGGAATGCACCCAATGTCAGCAATCATTTTTTTCAATGTTCCGAACTGTATTCCTAAATTCTTGATTACATATTTTGTTTTAGTATTTTGCGTTTGTTTAGTTTTAAGTAAGTAATTATATCATTTTTAGGTAGTTAAAAAAGTAAATTGTAACATTATTAGCAAGTTCTAATAATGGTAATAACGTTAATACGCGAACATTGAGAGTTTACGTCAACATTTCGGAACACCGTTTGACGAGTGTTGCCACAACGAAAATAATAATAAGGAGATGAAAGAAGAAGATGAAAGAGGAAGAATGAAAAACAAACTACATACTTTTAATGTATTGAACATTTTTCAGAGAGTACGAAAATTGGCGAAACTTTGCAATAGGTCGTCATTATTTAGATAAAGATTTTTAGCAATATTTTCATTAGTGTACAATTAAGATATAAAAAGCCCGAATTTGCCCCATCTCCTTTAACCATGCAAAGTAATTTGTATGGAATGTTCAATATTTTACTTTCCATGGTTAAAATGTGCTCTTTGGCGATCGATGACTCAGATATTTGTCTGGTAGAATGCGCTCAATGGACTTAAAAAAGAGTATTTATAACAATTATTTTGTATGAATGTTACTGCCCACGTCGTCCGATGGCGGTCGCGCGAGTACGACAAACAGTTGCTGTCGCTGCACTAACCTCTGAGCGGAGACCACAAGATCTCCTCTCATGTTATTGGTTTAGTGCAATTATTTATTCTATCTGGGGCGTGGGTGGGTGGATAATCGGAATTTAAGTAAGATATTATTTTATCTTACTTCCGACGCTACGTGCATGGCCGGTGACGGAACGGTCTAGTGGGAATGATGTCATAGTTTTCAATACAAAACTTTTTTGTGACACGTTCCTAGCACGGTCATGGTATGCTACGGTGTAGGTAGAGACCTAAATTCGTCTTCTGGTTTACTCACCGGCTTGGTAGTGATCTTCAACAACTACTATTCTGCCTCCCGCAGCGCGCGCGTGCTTCACAACAGCTGCTTCGTCCAGCGGCTTGATAGTGAACGGGTCCAGGATGCGGGCCTCGATACCTGGAGGGAAACCATCACATGGACAAATAAGTTATAGAATAGAAAGAATATAGAAGAATAGAAATTCAGGTACCCAATATTTCATTTAATAAGTGCACATAAAAACATAAAACTTTCCTCTAGCTAGATATTGTGCACCGCCGTGATGTCAAAACTGTGCTGGGCTCAGTATAAGCAGCAAGCGGGGCTTGCTGCACTGGTATTCTGCCCAACACAGTGATGACATCAGGCACGAGAAACATTGCCAAACAAAGCAAGTAGTGCTTAACAATGATTAACAAAAATAATTGAAAACTATCATTTACTAAATTATAAACCTCTTAAGTAAGTTAGGTAGGTATTCTGTGCGATAACGAAAAAAACAAACCGAACCGAACCGAACAGGGTGTTCCAAAACTCTGCCACACGGAGGGAAAGTACCTTAAATATTGAAGATAGGAAATTTTGCCGACAAAAGACTTCATTTTGTTTTTAAAAATAATTGGAACTGCATTCAAACATTTTTGAAGAATTACCTGCTTTTAAATTTTTTTGAAAAATTACCGAAAACGACTAAAAATTTTTTTTTATTAATTGTTACGATGCCAATGGAATAGATTACTTATAAGGATTATTTTTTCTAAGTGACACAGCATCTTAAACAAAAGGAAGACCATGCAATTTAACATTTAAATTTCAATTTTTACGGATTGTATCAATTTGTACCGCATCGAATGCGATTAAAAAAAAAACTATGAATGCAATTCATTTTCTTTTTTAAAACAAAATGAAGTATTCTTTCTGTAAAATTTCCTATCTCCAATATTTAAGGTACTTTCCCTCCGTGTGGCAAAGTTTTAGGACACCCTATATAGTGGTGATCAATATGTGCCAAGATGACTAATAATAATAGTTTTAATGACGCGGCTTTTCATTGGTAATTATTTAATGATAAATATATAATAGAGACCGAGGACACCATTTTATTTTCATACAAACGAGGTAACTTTAAAGCCTTGGTTCTCCGCCTGGGATTGCCCTAGCCGTGATCTGATGATGGCTGTCCAGGGAGTGAAATTGAAAAATTCTTTATTTAAATAAGCTCACATAATAATCATTTTTAAATCGTCAATTCTTTTACCCTACCACCCATTATGACGTTTTTTAGTTGACAAGAAAAATGGGAGCAAAGCCAGCTGTATCAGATGAAACGATATTTACAAATAAATATATCGTTTTCAGATATTATGTCAACATAGATTAACAAAAAAATAACATTATTTAATTAGCGCATTTCTTAATTAATCAATTTACAGGGTTCAGGGCAGGCACAATTCAAAGTTTTTAAAGTCATTATTCAATCTAGGCTGTTACAAAAAAAAATCTATTCATACAATTCAATATGCGTTAAGATAGATAGTCAGAAGTAAACCCATTTCCACTGGCAGCACCCGTTCACGAGCATGTCTGAACCAGCCATCGCTACGCTCAACCATATTTGATTGTGCGTAACGTAAGAGTGAGTGGAGGAGATCCAGATCGCTATACACACTTAATTGATGTAATCAGCATTCTATGAGATGTATGGATCGGAGTTCTGAGTTTCAGGATTTCCATACTTTTCTATTAATAGCGATCTGAATCTCCTCCATTCACTCCCTGAATAGCCATTATCAGATAACAGTTTGATCAATCCCTAACGAAAAACCAGGGCTTTGGTTCAAAGTTACCTCGTTTGTATGAAAAACGCTAGCTGCATTTATTAATGTAGCCACTACTATATGTCATCCCTTATTAATAATAATAAAACGAGGGATACACAAGAAACATCTCTATCAGAAAAAAAATGTCGACAAACAATCAACAAAAACATTATTATCGGTGGTTTAAAATCTTATATTTTAGTATCTAACCAAATTTTACTTAAACTTAACTAAATAAATAAAACACTTTTTTACAGATTACAGCGCGTATATTGGTTAACTCAGTTCCGAACGGGTAATTTCATAAAAATATGAGCAGCCTTTTTGCTTCAGTCGTCCCGTGACCACGACCCCCGGAAAGGTGTCGAAACGTCGGGAAACCCAAAAAACCAACAAATCAAAACTAAATAATTCTAAAATAACATCTGAATTAACCAACGTACTTACGCGTTGTAATCCGTAAAAAGTGTTTTATTTCTAATTAACTGTATGAGCGAAGTCTTAGAAGTGTATAATAACTAATGGGGTTGGCAACGCAAAGCTAATTGTAGATGTCGCTGCGCCGCGAGCGGAAGACAGTAGACGTTCAGAACAAAATCTATAGGAAAATAGGTATTTTTTGTGGTATTTTTTTTTAAAGAAAAAGACCCATTGACCCAAAATTGATATAAAAGACTATTTTACAATGCAAATACTGGAATTGAAAGCCGAATTAAGACGTTTTTATTCTTACAGAATTTATCCATTTTTTCTATATCCAGATTTTTCGGAAATTTTTTAAGCCTACAACACTACTAACACAGGATTTAATTATTTTAAAGCTAAAAAAAAACGATTTTTTTTAAAGGTAAAGTTTTTCATTTTCATAGCTCTCGTGGAACAAGCGTACGCAGCGCCATTTTGACAGTTGCCTATCCCATTGGACTTTTAGTTTTGAAGTTTTGTTTGTCAAGTTGTTCCTCAGTAAGGTTTCAGTATACATACCTTCCTGTTTGAGAGTGTCAGCGGCTTGTACGGCCTCGTGCAGCGTGATGCCGGCGCCGATCAGCAGCACTTTGTCTTTGCCCGACTCTCGGACTATCTTAGCTTGGCCCACCTAACAAAAATTCAAACTTTTCAAAGTCTTATATTTACTGAAACATAAATGATGTTATTACAAAAGATTTTTAAACACAACAAACACCATAAGGTTTGTTCAGCCCATTCAATAAATAGTACAACTTTCTTTAATACACACCACACTAAGGTATGTATAAAGTATTTATAAAGTGCCTCCTATCTTAAGATTATACCCGACATATTGTTCCTATAAGAGCATCTTTCTGCACTTACATTTAAGATTCATCTGTGTGAAAATCATTATCGGCATGTAAGGCCTTCCCGTAAGAAATATGGATATTTCATGGTGATATTTTATTTAATTTGTATGAATAATATTTTTTTATTATGATAAAATATATAAAAAAAGCAACATGCATTTGATAAATGATTTGATGTTACTTATCAATTTTGAAACAAAATTAGTAGTTTTGAATTTATCTTTTTGACACGTTAGGATTTATATACGTCCGTGTTTTATAACGTCCGTGAGAACGTTCGTGGCACGCGAAGTCGTAATACGCGTCAGTGAGTTAGTCATTAAGGTTGCGCGTGCCATTGCAATGAGTCCGAGCCCGCCCATTAGGCTTATAAGTGCAAGGGAGCGCGCAATACAGCTACTCCGTTCGCTCATTTTACAACCTCGCGTGCCATGAACGTTCTCATGGACTATACATGGTGTTTGGTAATAGCCTTATAATGCCGAATATGGTAGATAGGGACCATCAAACTGAACAACTTTTACTATGGGACCAACTCTGAAAATCGTGAAAAAACAGCTGTTTTATACATTTTAATATTTTAGTTATTAATTTTTGTATGAAACAGCTGATTGTTTCCGCTATTTTAGAGTTGGTCCCATCCGCTATATCAGAGTTGACCCCATCCGCTATTTTAGAGTTGGTCTCATAATAAAAGTTGTTCAATCATTTTCGGCTTTATGAGGCTATTACCAAACACTCTGTATAGTAAGAGTAAGTTTCTGAATATCCTACCTTGAACGTCTCGTCGTTGGGGTAGAGCATGGAGGTGTTGGGTCGTGAGGTGCGGATGTAACAAATGCCCTTAGTGTTGGCCGCTAGCTCTACCGCGCGCTCCGTCGATACTGCGTCACTATAAATATGGAGATTTTTATACAATACAATCGACTCAATAAAAATAAGAATGAAAAAAAAACAAATCTGACAATGATGGTGGTTAGAGGCAACTTTACGCGTGATACAATACAAAGTATTGTACTTATTGTGTTTAACAACGTTACTAACACGTTAAACGTAAAATTATACTTTCATCAAAGGGTTTTTTAAAAATCAAAAATTTATTTGCTAGAATGAAAACAAAAACTTGAGATCTTTATGTACCTACCTAGTACATAAAGGTCTTAAGTAACGTAAGTTTAAAGCTTTGGTTTCCTAAAAATGACGGTACCGTCATAGTATAGAGGCCGTAATATAATATAGGTGAATGACGCCGCTAGGACTTTGTCTACGTAACAAAGCGCAGTTTTCTAGAGAGCGGTATTTGACACTAGCGGTGCCGCTATTTACATGAGACGGCCGAGAAAAGCATTCACGAACTATCCTATACCGTAAAGACGGCCGTCGTGCATTTAGCGACACCTATTCTTGACGATATATGGGAGAATGACGTCACGGTCGCTATGTGACGACATCGTTATCTTGGGAAACCAAATCTTAGGTAATTTTTGATAAGTATATGATACTTACGAGGGATAGAACACAGTGGCGGTAGGCACAGCCCTGAATAGTGCCAAGTCTTCTAATCCCATCTGCGAGGGGCCATCCTCGCCGATACTCACGCCGCAGTGAGAGCCCACTAGGTTTATGTTCGACTGACTGATGGCGCCCATACGGATCTAACAACAATATTTTATGGATATAAACTTTTAAGTTAATTTAACCTGTATAACAAACAGTTAACTATTCAGCTAAACTTCGTAATACATATAAAATTACTCTGATTCTTTAAATCTCTCTCCGAAACTCTCATTGAGTAACAGCCTTCTTACCTGATCGAAAGTGCGCGTGAAGAATGCAGCGAAAGTAGAGGCGAATACAACCGCGCGGTCGCGGCACGCCGCGCCCGTCGCTACGCCCACGAGATTCTGCTCCGCGATAAAGCACTCTACGTACCTGTGTATAACGGCCACTTTTGTATTTACTATGAAAATTAAACATTGGGCGCATTCTGTCAGACAGATCTTTGAGTCATCGATCGCCATAGAGTAATATTTAACCATGGAAAGTAATTTGTATAGAATGTTTACTATTTTACTTTCCATGGTTAAAATGAAATGAAATTAGCTCTTAATCGGTGAACCATTTTCGAATGAATTTTAGAAGAGAGATTGATCATAGGTACAGCTATTACTTAATAATATTATCTTACCTATCAGGGTACGCATTGCGAAGTTTGTCACTGAAAGTTGAGTTTTTGGTGTCGCCGTCAAGAGCAATCACACTGTGGACAGAAAAAAAACCACTTTAATTCTATTTCCAGTTTTAGAACCAAAATTTACCATACATCTACCACGAAAACTACCAATAGTAGTTTTTTTTAGCTGTAACAAAATTATGTGACTTTACTGAACAGGTGATAATGTTGCTAAAACTGAATAACTTAAGGTATTGAAAACAAGCTTTTAAAAAAAAAGAAAAACCTTCAAAAATCTGCAAATTAAACAAAAAAAGCTTCAAAATTAAATAGCTCTAAAAAGCAATAAACAATACTCAAATTATAGGATAAACATATAAATATTAATAAAAAAAAGTCTATTAAAGTCGAATGGAACTGGAGGACAACTTATTTTTTTTAACTCTAAAAGCTTAAAAGCTAAAAATACTTAAGGCATCCCTTTCCAACAAAAATAATCATCTAAATCGGTTCATAAACAAAAAAGTCATCAATGTTACTACCGAAATCATAGTATTTTCAAGATTACTTGAAAATTTACTGAACTGATTAGAAAAATAAAACCGGTCAAGAGCGAGTCGGACTCGCACACCGAGGGTTCCGTACAATCATAAATATATTTGGATATGTTACTTTAGTTAGTACAGTCTTTAAAAAAGTAGGATAAACGGCAGACAGGTGGAAGGGCGAACAGGCGGACAGTTAATTTACAAATCTTAACCACAGTTGCTTATGGTGACTGAAAAACGTTTCAGCCGCTCCACATTGCAAACTGTTTATATTACTAAGTAGGAACTTATTCTTCGTTTATTCGTACGGCAAATAGTAGGTAATTATATTAGAACCAGCCACCAATTTATTATTGTAGTATTAGGTTGCGCCATCTTTTGACCGATAGTGGAACTATTTTTTTCTTCTTAGGGTAGCATTCTTAGGACAGCGCCATCTGTTGACTGGTAGTGAAACTAAAGAATTTTTGTTTGTTTTTTGAATTTCTAAAAAGTGTGTTATATTGAGACATCGTTTTATTTTTCCTATAATGTTTACATAAACTACTATCACATAGAATTATTTCAGATTTTTCTCTTTGCAAACTTCGGAGATAAAGGGGGGAACGGTATTTTTTTTACATTTTTCATCATAAGTCGAAAGCTATGCGGCCTAAGAAAAAAGGTTTTTTTTTTAAATGTGCAAACAGCGCTCTTTCATATGATACCCCACATGCCCTAGTCACCTCACTTCAAATTTTTAAGACCCCTTTTCAGTCCCTGTTGTAAAAATTGTTTTTTTATTTCTTTCTTATTTGCAAAATAGTTGGGCAAATGTCATCTAAAACTATTCCAAATTTCAAGTTGATACCATTAGTAGTTCTCGAGATATCCAGCTGTGACAGACAGACAGACTGAGTCACACCATAAGGGTTCCTTTTTTACCATTTTGGTACGGAACCCTAAAAATGGGACCTACTTGCAAGAAAACTCAGTCAAACAATAAAAATTGACCCATAAATGTCGAAATTACGCGCACACACACAATCAAATAAAAACTTCCTCCTTTAATTTTTTTTAAGTCGGTTAAAAACTTACCGCATGTTGGTATCAGCTATTTTCTTCAAAGCGGTACCGTAGGCGAGTCGGGTGGCAACTTGTTCACCCGCCTTGTAAGAGGGTGGTGACGAGAGGGTGATATCACCGATGTGAACTTTAGGTGCTTCGGCGAGTGGCGGGGACGCCTTTAGAGTCACTTTGTTGTTCTTGATTTGTGTTTGGAGGTGCTGTTACGGAAAAAGTGATTGATATTTTAGCATAATTAGCGAGAAATTAACGAAAAAACTGGCCTACACAAAATAACTCATTGTATGAAAGATCAAACTTTTCAGTCCATGAAACTGAACAACTTTTTGAAGAAAACATGCGATAAAAAATGTCATAAGTTTTGAATGTATGTACAATCTGCTGACTTATTGTCAAATTTCAAAATCTGTCGCAAAATTACTTTCCGTGGTTTAAATGTATACTGGTGATCGAGGACTTAGCGATTGGTCTGCTGGAATGCACCCATTGCTACATTTCTTTGGTAAGTTTTTATTTGTGCCAAAAATAAGTACCAATTGGTGCATCCCAGCAGACAAAACGCTAAATCACCACCACACCACACCACATTATACAATTTAACCATGGAAAGTATTTTTTTTCAATTTTATTATTTTCTTTCTATGGCTAAAATGTACTATATGGCGATCGATGACTCAGCGATTAGTCTGCTGAAATGTACCCAATGTGACACATCTATCTGGCAAATGAAAGCAATTGCGATAGATTTTGAAATTAGACAATTAGCCTGCTTATTATCAATTTGGAATTATAGTTCAACAATTTTTTGTTGTTAAGTTTCATGAAACTCATGATAGAACCCGCCCTTGAAGTTTGGAGCCTTTACAAAGTTACATTATTCTATATTTAAGAGAAATCAAGTATTTTTGTATGAATGTTACTGCCCACGTCGTCCGACGGCGGTCGCGCGAGTACGACAAACAGTTGCTGTGTGCACTAACCTCCGAGCGGAGACCACAAGATCTCTCATGTTATTGGTTTAGTGCAAAAAAAATATATTTAAGAGTTAAAAAGTACTTTTTGCACATTTTTCATTGTTGTGAATGAGAAGTGTCAATGTTGTCAAGGTCACCTTGAAATCACATTGAAATCTTCTTCATTACCTTGAAAATTGCATAGGCATCTGCAATAAGGTTACAAAATCCTGACAAATGGTGGCACCGCTTTAACCTCCTCGTGGTATAGTGGTTTGCCCACCCGTGTAAGACATAGGGGTTCCCGGTTCGATTTCCAGTAGGAGGGTACATTTGTACTCGGTTTGGTTGATGGTAGGGCTTATTTCAAGTCTGCCTAGTTAGCTACTACCACTTCTAAGTCTAACGCCGTAGCAACGATTTATAAAATTGTTCCAGCAGTTAGTAGAGGTAAGATAAGATAGCCAGTTTCTCAGTGGTGAGGATTTCAGGTGTAACATGCTTATACTTTCGGTCAAGCACTATCCTAGGACCGGAACCGCTTACTGACGTGTTCAAGCAATTTATACCTAGTTCCACCTGGGCCGAAGGACCGGAACCGCTTACCGTTAAAGGGGTTTTCATTGGGTATTTCATGAACCGCTAACCGTTAAAAGGGTTTTTGGTTGGGTATTTTATAGACTTATTTTCAAAAACCCTATCAATACGGTAAGCATGACGTCGACTAACCCTAACGAAGGGAAACCATATCATTTGGTAAGCTTTTTAAGAGGGTTTCCCTATCAATTGGGTTAACCAAAAAAGGGGTTTTCCGGTCCCTGGCACTATCTCGTTGTGGATAAAAAAAATCGACCGGCAACTTGAAATTCTCAAAATAAGCATAATATTATTGGATGTTCCCACATGCAATCTACTCAATCTTACCTTGATGATCTTCTCTCCTTCAGCTCCCAGAGCCTTTCCGTGCCAGTTCTCCAAATCCTCAATGCCAGGGAAGCCTTTTCCTTTGAAGGTCTTGGCGATGATGGCGGTGGGTTTGCCAGAAGTTGATGCAGCCTCATCGAATGCCTTCACCAGCTCGGAAACGTCATGGCCGTCTACCACCAGGGAGTGGAAGCCGAAGGACTTTACGCGAGCGTCGTATACGTCGAGCTGAGAGGAAGAAAACAAACATTAAGAGCCCGTTCCTATTTTGCCGCTGACTGCAGCATTCTCGCTCGCATATTTCATGTTTTCTCATGATTTCTTAAATCTGAGTGCGCAATTGAAAAATGTGTCTCGGCCACTTTTCGCAATATACAGTAATTTGAACTGGCAAATACGATAATTTTTTGTACTTCAGCACTCGAAACTGAAATATATGTTGAAATGTTCGTAATTTTATATTGCGGAAAGTGGGCCAGACACATTTTTCATTTACGCACTCAGATTTACAAAATCTTGAGAAAAGATGAAATGTGCGAGCGAGAGAGCGGCAGTAAGCGGCAAAATCGGTACGGCGGAGCCTAAAGTCACAGAATATACAAGGTTATTTTTAGTTTATACAAAACCTCTCGTGGGGTTGATCAGACCACCAAACTGAACAACTTTCATATAGGACTAACCTCGAAATCGCGAAAAAAAATCAGCTGTTTCATACATTTCGATTGAGTAGGAATGTACTTTTGTATGGAAACTAAAAATAACCTTGTATAATAGTACTAAACGTACAGAAGTCCATCCGAGGACAATCAAATAATAGGTTACTCTCGCTGCACGGCAATGAAGTACAATTTCAAATTGCACAGCGCTACGTGCCTATTATTATAAGCACCTCCGAAGAGCTTCTCTTTCTGTCGCGTATCTCTGTCTCAACCGACACATGACATCCCTCGTGCGCTGGCTCGACTGAGTCAGCCGCGAGCTGTAGGCTACTATAAAAGTTTGAGCGTGGAGTGAGACCCCCTTGTTAAGTGTTTTCGATGTAAGTGGATGAGAAAGGCGAGTGGTGGGGCACGGCTACGCGCATAGTGGTTAATTTCACAACCATCAATAAGATTGAAACGCATTATATCTTTATTATATCTTTGTATTGAAGTATCGAGCTGATGGAACTGTCGTTTAAAGACCGAAACCCACTGGACGTGCCCGTAGACAAGCACATGCACGATCGACTATGTTGTGCTTATATTATAGAACTGTAGGGTAACCGCATTGCGCACACGCATTAAGTGCATGTTGCTTACGTGGTTTAAGGCATAAATTTGTGCATAAAGGACATTAATGGCGTTAGTGTAGACCCAGCATTAGTTCCAATAGGTAAGTAATAAGTATGATTTATTTTAGACTATGTTCACTTTGTCAATATATCATGAACTGGCTGGTTTTAAAATTCCACAGGTTGTTGTATACTATCACAAAAAACTAACAATGATTAGACAATTATCTAGATAAATATACATTTCTATTACACAACTTGTCTGCGAAGTTGCGATTAATGATGACAACTCGCTTTTTTATCGTGATTTTGTTGATCGATTGCTCATATTGATGATAATCTGTTATCTATCTGATGCCTAAATGACAAGCCAATGTGAACTTAACTTTATTGAATACTAGCGGCCGCCCGCGACTTCGTCTGCGTGGAAAGTTTTTTGCTATCCCTCGGGAACAATATTTTTTTTCGGGATTAAAGGTAGCCTATGTCCTTCTCTGTACCCTTGACAACGTGTATGCAAAATTTCATGATGATCGGTTCAGTAGTATATATATAAGTATATATAAGTATAGTAAGGATTAAACTAGCCGATGCTAAAACTCTTAAGGGCGCACTGAGCCTACACTAGCGCCGCCACTCAAGATAAAAACATTAAAACGAAATAACTATAGTACGAGGCATGTAACTTGAAATCGGGTCGGAATTGCGCGGAACGCGTATTTTAGGTATGCGTAGCGGTGAGGGGCGCGGGCGGCGGGAGAGGGGCGCGCGCTATTGGTCGCTCACAAGGGCACATGCGCGAACTGATCCCCACTCCATTGAAAAAATTTTAAGTTACGTGCCTCGCACTATATATTTAATAAAATTCTGAAAATATAATAAGGGGCCGTTTAAATGTGTTTGTGAAGTTACAATCTGGATTAACGCCTAAAGTGGCCAGTTTGGGCGTTAATCAGAACTTCAACTACACGAACACCATTTAAACTAAGAATTAACGCATACAAAAATAGTTGATAGCTAATACTAGTTTCTTTATTTTTCAGAATTTTATTTAACGTAGTTAATTCGTTGTACTGATTTTGTCTTGATTGGCGGCGCTAGTGGACGCACGGCACGATGCACTTTTAATAAAAATACATAAACAATCAGATTTTAGTGATAGTTTTAGTCATTTTCACGTAATTCCAAAGTAAGAATCTAAAGTCTACTCACTTGCGTTATGGAAATCAGAGACAAACGGTGGAACTACAAAAACATGCAGATCTAAACCAATATAGAAAAAATCGTTTTCGAAATTTACCCAGCCGTCGAACACGGGACCTCAAAGATGGCGACACCTTGAAAACCGGTCTACAAACCACTTGACCACGGAGGTAGTCAAATTAAATGCATTCTCGTAATATTTAAGTGTAATGCGTTTATTTGTTATTGGCGGCTGTGATGTGAAGTTAGCCTCTTACGTCGAAATTGTGTTCTGCAGATCGTCCCACGTGATGTTCCGAGCCGCCAATAAGATTGCAACGTACGAGGGTGGTTTGATAAGTCTGTGTAAAGTAGATGACTTTGTAAAGTAGAAACATCTTTTTAGGGTTCCGTACCCAAAGGGTAAAAACGGGACCCTATTACTAAGACTCCGCTGTCTGTCTGTCTGTCACCAGGCTGTATCTCATGAACCGTGATAGCTAGACAGTTGAAATTTTCACAGATGATGTATTTCTGTTGCCGCTATAACAACAAATACTAAAACAGAAAAAAATAAAAATTTAAGGGCCGCTCCCATA
Source organism: Agriphila geniculea (assembly GCA_943789525.1). NCBI lineage: Eukaryota > Metazoa > Arthropoda > Insecta > Lepidoptera > Crambidae > Agriphila > Agriphila geniculea. Next base: position 18,039,663 of record OX038890.1, read on the forward strand.
CAACAACTATGATTTTTTTTGCCGTTTTTTATTCGATATTAATAACGACAACAGGTAGACAGTTGAAATTTTCACAGACGATGTATTTCTGTTACCGCTCTAAAAACAACTATAAACAGAATAAAATTAATATTTAAGGGGGGCTTCAAACTTGTTTTTTTTTTTTTTGCCGATTTTTGGTACGGAACCCTTCGTGCGCGAGTCCGACTCGCACTTGGCCGGTTTTTTCGGCATATTTTGTTTTATTTCTCAACATAATCTTTTTGTAGCTCTTCATATTCAGTCCAACGAAGTTCCTACCTCTTTAACCTTTTATTTTTTTTTCTTTCATCGCCACTTTTTGGCTTGATGAAAATCTTTACCCGCCAAGATATTTATTCATGTTTGGTTTGAAAATTTCAGTGGATTAAATCTAGAGAATAGGGAGGATTCGCATCTTTATTCGATGAGTTTTGATGTCATGAGTGCCGCCGAGAGGGTCGACAGGGTCATTAAGAAAAGTTAGAAGTCGATTGAGCTTTTTGTTTCCAAAAGAAAAAAATTAAGCCGAATTTGAAAAAAAAATTGTGTTATGATTCTCAAGGAGTTTCATTTTAAGATTGTAACGTTGTTTTTTTTCGTTGTTTTGGTCTATTTTCTTAAAGGGAAAGCCTTTTTGTAGTATAAAGATGCTTGTTCCCATTAATGATGAAATTTTATTTCTCGGCAGTATGCCTGATGTCTTTTTCCTTGTTTCCGTAAAAAGTCCAATTCAAAATTTCGCGTCATAAAAAGATTAAATTCGTTATTTGTTGTAGTATTCTTCCCCGCTCCGAGGGCCTTTGCTGGGGGCTCTTAGCGCAAGGGTTGTCGTCCAATTTGCTTTACTTTTTCATACTGCGGACCTCAAAGGTTGTAGGAGAACCGACTTTTTTCGGCCGTCCGGTTTGAGACGTTCAAGTGCGTTCTTGGGTCGTGATTTCGTCGTGTGCGCGGACACGGCTTCGGCGGGCCGTACAGCGGGATCAATTGGCTGCAGTTTGACAATCTCTGTATGTCAAGTTGGACGGACGGGGTCGATGCGATACCCGCATCGCTGAGCCAGCGCTTAGCCTGACGGAATGCGTCTGAAGTCAAGCGGGTGGAGTGGTCTGTGAAATAGATAGGAGACCATAAGAGGTCGTTGGGCTTTTTGAAACACAAATTCAGCTTTGTCATTTGTTTTATCTAAATTTGCACCATACTACGAATATAATTCTTTTCGACAGTATCAAAGAATTCTCCAGGTATTGTGATTTCTTTGTGACAATCAGCTGTTGTCCGTTTTAGTAATTTGCAACTTGATTTTTCATCACCATATTCGTTTATTTGCAGAGGATTTTTGGCTAATAAACGCCGCAAAACGGAGAACTAAGTCGTCTTGTGATAATATACTACCGATTACTGTGGATTTGCACCAAATCAATTGGGAAACAAGGGGGAGTCGTAGGTATGCATCATCAAAATTTATTAAGATTCATTACCCAGTATGTAACAAGTGGATTTGTTCTATATACTTCTTTCAATTTCAGTTCTTTTCATGTGAAAAGAGACTTTGTAAGTTGAGAGCTGGCTACGGCATGTCTTGGCATCTCGATTTTGTATATTGTTAGAACAGAAAATCCGGCGATGAGTAATATTTATAGTCAGAATTAACATGTAAAAACAGAGTGTCCTACGGTGGGAACCAAATATGATCAAATACGAGTTACCGAGGGTGGTTGTTGAGTGACTTTCTTTTCGAAGAGTGATTTTTTTCTTGTTTTGGAGTAGATTCTTCCGTCCTTCGTCATGGAATCTTACTCGGAATCGGCCCCGAGTCATTGAGTAGTAAAGAGTTGTGCCCATCTGAGACCGACTTTGTAAACTATTGTTTTGATGCACACCATTACAGGTGAAGACGCCACGATTAACCGCCAAACCACTCTGACGCCCATTGAACTTCGAAGTGAGCGGAGAAAAGGCCGACCTTAACTACACTCGAATCGTCACGGACGACTCCTAGGAATCTATAAAGCCAGCAGCCATCGTAGCGTTTTGTCAACCTGACTCGCTGTACGTTATTCAAATAGGTACCAGTTAACTTTCAAATCTATTTAACCCTTAACTAACCGAAGTTCAAGTATCCAGCGCTCCGTTCGTAGTCCTCTGAGGGAAATCTACGAGTTTCATTTAAGTTACCTAAATAGAAAACACTCTCTGATATCCAACGAGCAGGCAATTCCTACCCTTCCCGCTAGGGAGTACATTCTAAGCCTAACCATTTAAAATAACCTCTGTGGGAGAAATATTAGATTTTTTTTAACTTCGTTCCTCGTATCCTATCTCTGTGTAAATTTCAGGATCTTCAATTGTCACGTTGATTGTTAGTATTGTATAGAATCAAACCTATTTAAATAAAATTGTATTAGGTATTGACTGTACATTAAGTTGTGTATTTATTTTCCCTTGATGTCATCGAGGTGAGTTCAAAATTGCATGAGTTTATCTAGTAATTATTGTTTCTGAAGCCAAAAGGCAGAAAGGAAGGAAAGATCATATGACATTGGCGCCCGAACAAGTGTAGACATAAGAATTGCCTGAAATAAATTGTTTTTTTAATTTTTTTCTGTTTTTTTGTTGGTCGAGTTAACCTTATTAAGCTCAACAAAAACTCGGGGATATCAGGGAGTGTTAAGATATCTAGTTGCATGACTATTAATTTTTTGTGATATTGAGTTTAAATACTGAGATTCATGAGATGGAAGAAGAAAGGCCGATTAAGTTTCATTTGTTGCATAAGGATGAGTTAGAGTACGAGGCTAAGATTCGTGGTGCGGAACCAGCGGGTAAGGTGACAGATTTACGGGCTCAATTAAGGAAGCTAGGCAAAGAGTTGCCTTCTGACGAAATAGCGGAAGTGGAACTAGATATTGTATCAGAATTTGCAGTGATAAGAGATAAATTAGCTTACTTAGACAATTTGATATTGGGGGCTGCCAAGCCGGGGTGCTCACTCAAATCCCTTAACCGAGTCGAAGCCGTCGCGCATCATCTATTTCATAGACTGGGTCGCTTGAATCCTACGGCGGACTCGACGATCACATTGGATGAACTACATAGTATGCGGGAAAATTTAGACCGTATTTTGCATAAACTTGATAATATAATGTATAACTTCAAGAGTGGATTGTCACAGAGACAGCCCTCTATACAACCAATACAGGGATTGGATGAGCCCGTCGGCGCAGCGAATCACACGCCTATTGGCAGCCCTACCAAAACGATCAAAAGTAATGAGTCTGCTGCGGCTATCCATAAGCTTGGAATTAGTTTTAATGGGACGACTTGTGTAAAGACTTTCCTTCAACGATTGGATGAATTATGTCGTTCCCGTAATATTTCTGAGAGCAGACTGTTCAATTCAGCCGCGGAACTGTTTACAGATGAAGCGCTTTGCTGGTTTCGTGGAAATTATATGGAGGTGAATAATTGGGGGCAATTGAGGGGGTTATTGCTCGACGAATATCTACCGACTGATTATGACCATAGGTTAATGCAAGAAATAAGGGCCCGCACCCAAGGATCCGAAGAAAGTATTGTGAATTATCTCAGTATTATGCAAAATTATTTTATTCGTTTATCCAAACCATTGTCCGATGAAGAAAAGTTAAACATTGTCTTATATAACATTAGGCCGTGTTTCACTTCTCAATTGGCACTGAATCCAGCAGACTCTTGGAGTGATCTAAAGCGCAAATGCAGGCTTATCGAGATGGCGAAAGACAGGACTCTTAACTTTGCGGATCCTCCCAAATCCAGTTCATCTTCTTTGGCGCCGGATCTCTGCTATAAATATAGCCGGCCCGCTCCAAAAGTGGCAGCAGTCCAGACCCCGAATGCAGACTTTTGCGTGCGCTGTAGGGTTTCAGGGCATACACTGAAGAGTTGCAAAGCACCCTTCCGCGTCGTTTGCTATAGATGTGGCGAAAAAGATGTGACGGCGAGGACTTGTCCAAATTGTTGCAAGACCACCGATAAGTCTGTATCGGCGCCAAAAAACACGCAGGCGTGAGTCGACGACGTAGGACGAAGACATCAGCCCAAGAATGGTCACATTGGCTGAAATTCGTGAAAGATTTTTATTATGAAAATAGAAAAACGTCAATGTCAGGTGTCATTGTCAAACGTCAATGTCACTCGTCGCCGACTCACGTATGTCAAAATAGGGATACCAGACCCTACTTAAAGATTGCCATTTACGAAATAAATTTTAGAGGTTTGTTGGACTCAGGATCTGAAATTTCTATAATTGGCGGAAACGCTATAAAATACTTTTCTGAGTGGGGCACTCTCCATAAATCTAATGATTTAGATATAATTAAAACCGCTAACGGTTCCACCTCCCCTGTCACTGGTTATATGTTTTTACCGGTCACAGTAAACGGGCGGACCGCTATTATAAAATTTTATATAATTCCGGGGGTCTCCACTGAATTGTTGTTGGGTATAAATTTTTGGAAAGAATTTCAGATAGCGCCAGATGTTTTGTCACTGTTGAAAGATAGTGAGTACTTACCGTGTAATCAGCATGTTAGTGCAATAACTACGACGGACAAATTTTTAATCGACTTCGAGTCACTGTCGCAGTTCGAACGCGAGCAGGCAATGGGGGTTATTCGCGAGTTTGAAAGTATTTCAGATGAGAAAAAAGGGCTTGGTAGGACGCACTTAGTAACGCACAAAATAGACACGGGGGATCATCCGCCGATTAAACAGCGCTACTACCCGATGTCTCCGGATAGGCTGGCAGAACTGAACAAGCATCTAGATCAAATGCTAGCGGACGATGTAGTGGAGCCTAGCAACAGTGCTTGGAATAATCCGGTCACTTTGGTGCGGAAGGCGGACGGAACGACTCGCTTTTGCTTAGATAGCCGAAAACTCAATGCCGTTTCTAAACACGATGCTTATCCGCTACCGTACGTGACTAATATACTAGACCAACTAAAGAACGCGAAATACATCTCGACAATAGACCTAAAATCGGCTTATTGGCAAATTCCGCTAGATGGTGTCGAGAGCCGAGAATAGACCGCATTCACAGTGCCTGCACGCGACCTGTATCATTTTAAAGTCATGTGCTTTGGGTTGACCTCAGCACCGGCCACTCAGCAGCGTTTGATGGACCGGATTTTGGGGCCGGAATTCGCGAATAATGTAAGCTGTTATTTGGATGACATTATTTTAACTAGCTCAACTTTGACGGAACATCTGGAGTTATTGCGGAAAGTTTATAATAAATTAAAAGATGCCAATTTAACCGTTAATTTGGGAAAGTGTCAATTTTTTAGGAAGCAGTTAAAGTATCTAGGACACGTAGTAGACGAGCATGGGTTGCGAACCGATCCTGATAAAGTTAGGGCTATAGTAGATTTTCCCACCCCAACTTGCAGAAAGGACGTTAAACGCTTCCTAGGTACGGCGTCTTACTACAGGCGGTTTATTAAAAATTTCAGTAACCGGGCGGGGCCGTTAAACGCTCTGACTTCAACACGTAAAGGGGCTCCTCCGTTCAGCTGGTCACCGGAGGCGGAACGAGCATTCGCGGATCTCAAGCTGGCACTGACTAATGCTCCGGTCTTAGCATGCCCAGATTTCACTAAAGAGTTTACCGTTCACTGTGACGCGTCCAATTTCGGAATTGGCGGTACCCTGACGCAGTTGATCGACGGCGAGGAGCACCCGGTGGCGTATTTTAGCCGTTCTCTGGCACCCGCCGAACGCAATTACTCCGCGACGGAACGCGAGGCATTGGCGGTCGTGTTGACTGTTGAGCATTTCCGTCCTTACCTGGAAAGTGACAGGCCGTTCCGCATAATTACAGACCACGCGAGTTTGAAGTGGTTTTTAAATCTGAAAAGTCCGGCGGGTCGTTTAGCGCGATGGGGTTGTAGGTTATCTCCATATAATTTTACTATCGAGCACCGCAGTGGTTCTCAAAATATTGTACCCGACGCCCTCTCGCGATCTATACCGGTGGGGTCTATAGATATATCACAAATAAAGGATCCTTGGTATCTAAATATTATTAAACGTTGTACTGAAAAGCCGCGGGCTTGTCCGAATTTTCAGATGGTAGATGGGAGGCTTTATCGTTTTACTAAATCCAACAACAAACTGAGTGGAGATTTCCAATGGAAGGAGGTGGTACCAAAGGAACTGAGGGTGACCATTATCCAGGAAAATCATTCTAAACCTACCGCGGCACACCTAGGCGTCGCTAAAACCTATCAACGCTTAAAACTGAGATATTTCTGGCCTGGTATGTACCAGGACACAACCGAATTCATAAAAAAGTGTTCTACTTGTAACGCTTATAAACATAGCTCGCAGGCAACGCCAGGTTTTATGGGGGAACCCAGAATTTGCTGTCGTCCCTTCCAATGTTTAAGTATCGATTTGTGTGGGCCATATCCGTTGTCGAGGCAGCAGAATACATATTTATTAGTCGTGGTTTGTTGTTTTACAAAATATGTTATGTTATTTCCGTTGCGAAGAGCGACAGGGAAGGTTATTGCGCAGCGTCTGGAGGATCACGTATTTTTAGTTCACGGCATTCCGCAAACCGTAATTTTGGATAACGGTTCACAATTTGTAAGTCATGAGTTGCAAGCGCTTTATACAAAATACAACATACCCCAGATACATCGGGGGCCAGTATACTGTCCACAAGTAAACCCTGTCGAACGTTATAATCGTACCGTGATTACGGCGATCGCATCGTTTGTGGAAAACGATCATAGGACGTGGGACGTTAATATACATAGAATACAGTTCGCAATGAACACCTCGGTGAACGAATCCACGTCTTATACGCCATTTATGCTAGTTTACGGCCGCGAAGCTATAGCCGACGGCAAAATTTATAATGATTTTAAAGATGTCAATGAGTTAGCTTGCGCGCCTAGAGATGCTTATGTCTCAAAATTAGGTTACCTCAAAGACATATATAAAACCGTCCAAGAATCACTTAATAAGGCCCACAGTCGTAACATTAAGTATTATAATCGTAAACGTCGAGACGTGTCCTTCGACGTTGGCGATTACGTCTGGAAAAGAACTTACAAACAGAGCGCCGCGAATAAGTACTTCACTGCCAAGCTGGCACCTAAATACGAGCGTTGCCGTGTAGTTAGGAAGCTGTCTCCGCTGGTATATGAATTAGAGGACGAGAAGGGTAAATTTATAGGCAAATGGCACGTGAAAGATTTCAAATCCATAGACGCGAGGAGTGATTAGTGTTTCTTACGAACAGTGTTGCCAAGTTGTGAGGGTCGTGCGGGTCGCATACAAATATTTTTTTTTTGTTTACCGTACATATTTTTAACGTTATAGCGCTGCGCTACAAATTACAGTATCGATTTTTTTTTTTTAGCCCGCTGTGTGTGGGCGGTGCAGAATACCCACACCGCAGTTCTACACTCCCTGCGTGTCGTAAGAGCCGACTTACGGGAGGTAAAGCGCCATTTAACATCGGGTTCGCGTATTACGTATAAAAAAAAAATCTACCATTTTACATACATACATACTTGGCAGTATTCTGCTGCAATAGGGAATTACACCATTTTTTGAAAACTGTTTCAAATTAATCCTGAGGTCTAAATAAGCCAGCAGAATTTTTAATGTAATTTTATAAAACCATTAAATGCCCTAAAACACGTTTTTAATTTGTGATTTTGAATTTTCGCGCGGAAACACTAGCCGCCATGCTGTTTAGGCTCGTGACGTCACTCCGTTAGTAAACAAACAATAGTGCGAAAGACCAAGTATAAAGTAACAAGAATTAATGAGTTATAAAATGTAAATCTTTGGTGTCTTGTGCCTGAATCCAATAATACACGTGTAAAAACGCCACAAAATTGTGGATTCAAGTGCCAAGTGATAATAAAATGAGAAACACTAAACTGGCAAGAGAGATAATAGTATCCAAAATCATTGTCCCCAAAAACTAGACTAGAATGTATTTCTGTGAAGACCACTTTGATGTAAGTACCTAAGCGCTAGAAATGGTAAATTAACTATGGAATAAACAAAATAAAACTTCATGTTAGTATTACAAAACAATCGTCATATTTTGTGACCTATGTATTTATAGGTTATGTTTTGCTATATTGTGATTTGAAAATTTCACAAATACTTATTAGTTTCTATATTTTAGCTAAAAAAATGATGTGAAGAATTATACACAGTATAAGGTAGTGGGTTCTGCTTAACTCAGATGAAACCAATCCAGATTTGATTGCCCAGCTATAGGAAACTCAAGTCACAGAGTCCACTCCAAGTGAACATCCGCATGCCTTTATTGAAAGGCAAAGAATGTCTACAATACAATTAAGGAGATTGAAGAGACCATACAAAATGAAAATTATGGTAAATCAAAGTACCGTCTTGTAATCAAGGTAATTTATTTTTAGTATTTTATGCAGTTGTAATAAATTATTAACATTATCACTAGGCTAGGACAGATATTATACTAATCATATTGTACTATTATTTCTAGATTTTTTTGACACCTGAAATTAAGAAGTGTGATGATAGAGCGGTCCAAGTAGTACAAAGCTGAAGTGCGGCAGGCGGCAGACGAAACAAATAGCCAGTTTTGTAGAGGGTCATTCGAATATTGAGAGAGTTTGCCATGTTTTAAAGATGCGTTCAGTGATCTGGTGACTTATTTATAGTAGAAATTGTGTTTCTTTTTGTTGATATTTTTAAATATGTGTGTGTGTGTTAGATGCAAAGTTAGAAACTAGACCAGCTATCTACACACACATTATAGTGAAAATATCAAAACATTGATTTTATAAAATATAGTTATTATTAATATAGCGGTCAAATAAATATATCAAATATTATGTACAGTTTTTTTTATTTCCATTGCGCACTGTATAAAAGATGATGTTGGTAAACACATAGCCGAGTTGATTTAAAGAATGTAATAGATGTGTATTTATCTCATGTGCATGAGTGCAAAATATGTGAAAAAGTATGATGAGTGCATATTATGTAGGTACATAATATGCACTATCTATACTAGACATAAGGTAGGGTACGGTAGGACACTCAGAAGCAAAACTCATTTCTTTGATCTGTGGTAGGATAGGAGTAGAGTAGGTAGGCCTAAATTATAAAAAATACTGTTATTTTTATAACATGAAAAGTGTATTTTCAGTAGTTTACAAACTTTAAAGTTGGAAAAATAGTCCTGTGCTTTTTTTTCACTAGACGGACACTTAATTTCAAAAGTAGGGTTGTTATTAATTTGTAAATGTTAATGCCTCAGAAATAATATATAGACTGCATTTTTCTATCTTCATTCCATTTTCTTTTCCACTGTTTTCCTGACTTCCTCCATTTTCTTACCTCTTCATATTGCTGAAGTTCCTGGAATTTTTGCACAAAAATCATAGCGACTCTCTGGTCGCATCTGGTACCATCCACTGTTTTGCACTGGCTCACTAGCATTTCGAGGCTGTGATTCTGCCATAATTTTAGTTAATGCCACAAACAAAAGCCACTTTTATTGTTGATCTCTAGTTTTAATTTCTAGGAATGATATGGTTTTTTGATTGAAAAGATGGGAGATCTTACTTATAAAACATTAGTCTTCATCATTAGTTATTAGGTGATACAGCGCTAAAGTTGACTTTCTCCGTGCTACCAGGACCTGATAACAAAAAAAAATTGGTTATGTTAGATTGTTATAGATAACACAGGGTATCATCGTGTTGTATTGTTATTGTGATTATTGTTAGACAAAACTTGATATATGCTAAGTACTTACATTGCTGTTTTAACATTTCTCAACTCTGCAGAACAGAAATCGGGATTGGATTGGACGCAAAAAATTTCGCCACCATGAATGAATGTATTTATCCTTGGTAGATTTGTACTTTCTGCTTTAACAAAACTGTATTTCATGATGCTATTTAATAAAATAAAGGATAATAGTCCACAGATGTAGTAATCACTTATAAGATTTCAAAATAAATAGATGAAAATCTAATTTGTTTAATATCACAATCACAGAGAGAAGAGAGCTGTCATGTTTGTTTACTATCGGAGTGACGTCACATCGTAATCCAATATGGCGAAGAGCGTTTTTAACATTTGATGAATAGATTAAAAAAGACGATTTTAAAAATTGAATTATAAAATTTATATTGCATTTTTATGAATAAATATCGACGTTTCTCGTTTACTATTTATGAAATCTATCTTAAATATGCATTTTTATACTTTATCTTACATGGTGTAAAATAGCCTATTATTTCTTTCTTGTATAATAGGTTCTGGTTTCATTGCGGGGTGCTATCAATCGGAGCGGATTACAAACGTCCGAGGGTGGCGCTTACGTGATATACCATTTTACTTACGCCTTGCGCGGTCTACCTTGTAGTGCGGACACAAACGACTATAAGGCAGCACGAGCGCCATCTACTATCTTACTACGTACTACGCATATCTAATTTGGTTGCTTTATAATGTATGTGAGACAGGTGATTATGTTGGGGCTTGTCTAGTTTGATGCGTGTTATGTCAGTCTTGCCTGGAGGCTTGGAGGGGTTTAGACTGATTATTAACGGTTGGCATATTTATCATATTTTATCGGTATCGTGAGGGTGCAGATTCATTTTTGGGGTCGGGTTGTTGATTTGTTTTTTTTTTTTTTTGGCAATTTTACTATAGTTATGAATAATAATGTTGGCATAGACAAATTAAAAACGTCTATTCCATCGTTTGACAGTCTAAATTTTTATAATCATTTTAAATTAGTACAGGGAAGGGCGAGCGTTTCTCGTCAGTCATGGCTTGTCAAGTGTCACACGATAAGATCATGGGCTTGTCCAATATCGCTCGCTTAAGGAGCACGTGCTCATCAAGCACAATTTCTGGACAGGACAATAAACTATAGGACTGACAAGCCGATGCAATGTGAAAGACGGACATGCGGGTTTGATTTATTTAAAGGGGGGGAGATTTAGGAGAAGTAGTATAGAATATAGATAGCATATGGGCAGCCTTAACACCGCTCACATACATTTACCACCCACATATATTTTTTCACTTAGATACATTTTCTGCTTAAATATATATATATTTTTTGTATTAGTTTTTAGTAGGTAACTGTCGAGTCAATTTTATATTTTGTATAAATTTCGTGATGCTTTGGCTTTTGTACAACACAACAGTCGGGTCAGAATAAGTTTTATATTTTCAATTTTAAAAGTAATGTCAGGGGTGACAAACAATTACGTTGGCTTGTTATAGATTGTTTTTTTTGTAAAGTAGATTTGTTTGGCGATGGAGCAGTGTGGTTTGGACGTGGGCGTCCAAAGAATTCCCTGCGTGAATTCTGGCGTGGCGGGGGACTACTGTAACGTTGTTTTTTTTCGTTGTTTTGGTCTATTTTCTTAAAGGGAAAGCTTTTTTGTAGTATAAAGATGCTTGTTCCCATTAATGATGAAATTTTATTTCTCGGCAGTATGCCTGATGTCTTTTTCCTTGTTTCCGTAAAAAGTCCAATTCAAAATTTCGCGTCATAAAAAGATTAAATTCGTTATTTGTTGTAGTATTCTTCCCCGCTCCGAGGGCCTTTGCTGGGGGCTCTTAGCGCAAGGGTTGTCGTCCAATTTGCTTTACTTTTTCATACTGCGGACCTCAAAGGTTGTAGGAGAACCGACTTTTTTGGGCCGTCCGGTTTGAGACGTTCAAGTGCGTTCTTGGGTCGTGATTTCGTCGTGTGCGCGGACACGGCTTCGGCGGGCCGTACAGCGGGATCAATTGGCTGCAGTTTGACAATCTCTGTATGTCAAGTTGGACGGACGGGGTCGATGCGATACCCGCATCGCTGAGCCAGCGCTTAGCCTGACAGAATGCGTCTGAAGTCAAGCGGGTGGAGTGGTCTGTGAAATAGATAGGAGACCATAAGAGGTCGTTGGGCTTTTTGAAACACAAATTCAGCTTTGTCATTTGTTTTGGTTCTATTTTTCGCTGAAATTATTTGCAGCTAGTGCTGGAAGGACAATATCTAAATTTGCACCATACTACGAATATAATTCTTTTCGACAGTATCAAAGAATTCTCCAGGTATTGTGATTTCTTTGTGACAATCAGCTGTTGTCCGTTTTAGTAATTTGCAACTTGATTTTTCATCACCATATTCGTTTATTTGCAGAGGATTTTTGGCTAATAAACGCCGCAAAACGGAGAACTAAGTCGTCTTGTGATAATATACTACCGATTACATTGGATTTGCACCAAATCAATTGGGAAACAAGGGGGAGTCGTAGGTATGCATCATCAAAATTTATTAAGATTCATTACCCAGTATGTAACAAGTGGATTTGTTCTATATACTTCTTTCAATTTCAGTTCTTTTCATGTGAAAAGAGACTTTGTAAGTTGAGAGCTGGCTACGGCATGTCTTGGCATCTCGATTTTGTATATTGTTAGAACAGAAAATCCGGCGATGAGTAATATTTATAGTCAGAATTAACATGTAAAAACAGAGTGTCCTACGGTGGGAACCAAATATGATCAAGTACGAGTTACCGAGGGTGGTTGTTGAGTGACTTTCTTTTCGTAGAGTGATTTTTTTCTTGTTTTGGAGTAGATTCTTCCGTCCTTCGTCATGGAATCTTACTCGGAATCGGCCCCGAGTCATTGAGTAGTAAAGAGTTGTGCCCATCTGAGACCGACTTTGTAAACCATTGTTTTGATGCACACCATTACAGGTGAAGACGCCACGATTAACCGCCAAACCACTCTGACGCCCATTGAACTTCGAAGTGAGCGGAGAAAAGGCCGACCTTAACTACACTCGAATCGTCACGGACGACTCCTAGGAATCTATAAAGCCAGCAGCCATCGTAGCGTTTTGTCAACCTGACTCGCTGCACGTTATTCAAATAGGTACCAGTTAACTTTCAAATCTATTTAACCCTTAACTAACCGAAGTTCAAGTATCCAGCGCTCCGTTCGTAGTCCTCTGAGGGAAATCTACGAGTTTCAGTTAAGTTACCTAAATAGAAAACACTCTCTGATATCCAACGAGCAGGCAATTCCTACCCTTCCCGCTAGGGAGTACATTCTAAGCCTAACCATTTAAAATAACCTCTGTGGGAGAAATATAAGATTTTTTTTAACTTCGTTCCTCGTATCCTATCTCTGTGTAAATTTCAGGATCTTCAATTGTCACGTTGATTGTTAGTATTGTATAGAATCAAACCTATTTAAATAAAATTGTATTAGGTATTGACTGTACATTAAGTTGTGTATTTATTTTCCCTTGATGTCATCGAGGTGAGTTCAAAATTGCATGAGTTTATCTAGTAATTATTGTTTCTGAAGCCAAAAGGCAGAAAGGAAGGAAAGATCATATGACAAGATACAAAAAAATATATGAAAAAAAAGTATTTCTTCTTTTCAAAGTCATGGACTTATCAAACCGCCCTCGTATTGTAATGTATTTTGAAAAACGAATTCCAAATCCACAGATTAAGTTAATACCTGATGCTGCAGAGAGGTAGGCTCGGACTGCCCCAGCCTGTTGACATCGAAGATGACCACCAGGTTGTCTAGTTTGTAGTGGCTCGCGAAGTGGAGCGATTCCCATATGCTGCCTTCTGCCGCCTCGCCGTCGCCGACCAAGCAGTATACCCTGGAATAAAACAACAAAGGTTATTGGGCATATTTGACCTACTTGATTAAAGTTCGCGTACAGAAATCAAACCAATTTTAAATTGAAGAATTCAATTCCACTTTTCAAAATATGTATTTTTTTTATGTACCGACCGGCAGAAAAAAGTTATTTCACAGTACGTGTGTGAGTATAATAGTTGTCACTCCTCTTGCTCAAAAAGTCAGTCATTGTAACGTACAAAAGTCGAGATAAAATATTACCAATGAGCCTACAAAACGAAAAAGTTTTTATTCACATTCACAATTTTAAAATCACCAATCCGCATTGTTGCGTGTGGTGGGTTATGGCCCATCTTCCTTATCCACCCATAAGGAAGGCCTGTGCCCCAGCAGTGGGGACGACATTAAAATGGCTGATTCGACCTTAAAATTCCTTCCAATAATTATAGTATTACAAGTGTTTCATCATTAAATTGGATGGTGTATAAGACAGTGTATAATATACTTTAGCATTCTTTTGAGGAAGTGTTTTTCCAATGGAAGTGTTTTTTTGGGACATGGATTGTAAAACGTTAAATATTTACCATATTGACCATCCAGCAAAGACTATACACCTGATGCTTAGATTCTTGCGACTTCTTTCGGCAAAAGATCCCGACTTGAATTAGGTTAGCTTAAAAAGGCTGCTCAGCAACTACCATCAAGATTCAACAAGCCAGTAACTATTAGAACAGAATATATATATATATATATATGTTTTAAGCACAACGGTATAGTTCTTGGCCTCCACCTCACCTGATGTTAAGTGACGATAAGGCCGATGGTGGAAGCGCTCTACAGTCTCCACCCAGAACCCTCATCACTGAGAAATTGGCTATGTTACCTTTAACTGCCGGAACACAACATTTTTTTACATTGTTGTTATGGCGTAAGACTTAGGTAAGATGGTGGTAGTTAGCCAGGCGGACTTGAAATAAGCCTACCACCAACCAAACCGAGTACAAATTGTACCCTCCTGGGAATCGAACCTGAGACCCCTGCGACTTACACGGGTGGGAGAACCACTAGACTACAGAGGCGGTTAGACATCTACTTTCAAATTACCTGTACGGAGCCTGGTCGAAGTATTTGCCCACATAGGCCATGCCGGCAGCCACAGCCAGCCCCTGGCCAAGAGATCCGGTGCCAACATCCACGAAGTTCAGTCTTGGGGTCGGATGGCCCTCCAAGTCTGACTCTAGCTTACGGAGGTTCTTCAGGTCGTCTACTGGGAACAGACCGGCTTCAGCCCATGCCGCGTATAGGATTGGAGCGGCGTGGCCCTAAAAGTAAGGTTTAAGTTGTATAATCATTGCCACGTCATATTAGCTGCACGACCTCGACACCCACTGCTGGGTATAATCCTGGAGCCTACATGGCTATCGTAATCGCTTTCATTTGACAGATGGATGTTACACATTGCTACTTCTTTTTGCCACAAATAAAAAACCAAAGAAAAGTAGCAATGTATCACATCCATCTGTCAAATGAAAGCAATTACGATAGCCATGTAAGTTAGGCGATAGGGCCCCTGGGTACAAGTTGTTTAGTTAATTACATATGAAAATAACATGGTAGCTTAAATTTATCTATTAGGCTTCGATCAAGAATATCATAGATAACGCGATCTATACAGCAAGCAAAAACGGCACCTCGAAATAACGTCCCACTTATAAACTGGGCGCTTATTTTGTACAAAATAAGCCGTTTTTGCGCTTCATCAAATAACCATCAATTTTGCATACATGTTGTCAGGGGGGATACAGAAAAGGACAGGGTACATGCAACCAAAAAAATGCAGACGAAGTCGCGATCAGTCGCTACTAGTAAGCATATTATCTATTATGTACGCTCCTTTCGTTACTAACCTTGGACAGTATAAATCTGTCTGCAGAGGCGTCCCTGGGCGCGGACACCTTGTACCTCATCGTGTTGAAGAAGAGGACAGACATGATCTCCGCCATCGACGCGCATGATGTCGGGTGACTGTAAGAAAAATAAATAATGTTACTTGTCACTGTATAGAAATTAAACGCTATCACGGATTCATGCGGTTTTAGTGATAGTTTTTATGGTTCGTTTAGGCTTTTGAATTTTACAATATTTCGGCGTCACCTAGTCCGTGAGCCCGCAACAGTATTGCCTACTTCATATGACATCACGATGAAATGCATGGCACACGGTCGGAAAAGTTGTGCTGAGCGAGGATCAGAAGATTATCGCAAATAAAATTGTCCGGAAGCTTGAGAAAATCTTCCACTTCCGGTCAAAATTTTAAGATTGTATTTACGTCGTATATTTAAAGCGCATTCACTTAGATAGTGTCGCCCTTTGATCGCGCCGCCTTTGCACGTGCCGCTTCTTGTCAAAGGATGCCGCCGCATAAACAAAGGATACCGCGTGCGGCGTACACCCGCAAGTCAATTCGTATTTTGGCAGTTTGCATCGCGTCGTAGTGAAAGCTTGTGTTTGTTGACTCTGCTACGTATACTCAAAATATTTTTTCATCCTTGGAAGGACAGTTAAGTGCCTCAAGATGAAACTTTAAGTGAACCAACAAAAAATACGGGTGTTTTGTAAAACATGTAAACAACTTATAATCAATGTCCATCGGCATTGCGTTAAAATCAGTATGTCTGCACCTATCACAGATACTTCAAAAATAGTGGGAATACCAAGAACTAGTATACTTAAAAAACGTAAAAACGGAAGAATCCTACTATCGAAAACGGACGACTTTGAATGTGATGTAGTACGTCCGAACAGTATACAGATTTTATGCTAATAAAAAACTTCCGACACTAGACACGGTCCTGGAAAATTTACAAGCTAATAATAGTACGGACTTTCCGTATAAACGTACGACTGCGAAATGTCAATACATTTCTAAAACTTGGATTTTAGTATTTAAAACACTTAATAAGCTAAAACTATTGCTAAAATCATCGCTATTTTTTACCGTTATCTGTAACGTTATTTGTATCACGTTACCAAAACCTTTCCGGTATAAGTTGTCTCTGAACACAAGTGCTTGCGGGTGTACCGACACTATCTAAATGAATGGACTATACGAGACCTGTGTCATCATTTGGTTTTCAATCATAGAGAGAGTAAACATACTTAAGTCTGTCAGTTCTGAAATGACTAAAAAACAAAAATTTTAAGTTTAAGGTATTTCCGGCCATTTCGGGCCTTAGCGAGCTAAAAATATAATTTAATGAGAGCGCTACTGTCAGGGCACTAATCATCTTACTCTTAAGGAATGAAATCTCGAGTCGTGACAGTTAAGACACCACACAAGGCTAAAGTTGCCATGCCATTCCAGCATCCATCACTACATGGCACGTGTCCTTAGTAGTCATGTAGTGCTAAAATATTAATGACGTAATTTCGCTCAAACGTAGATTCGCGATCAAAGTACAAAAATATTGACGTCATATAGAATCTAATACCTATTATAACCGCATCGTCATGTTGTAGTCATATAAATAGAAAATATACAATATGTTTGGTTAGCGATGTCGGAGCTTCTAAAGGCAGATAATATGATCAATTTTACCGACAAAACCCTCCATATGTTGGGGTCTATCCCCTCTCCTGTTGGAATGACAGGCATTTTAAATTTAACTTTTTATTTTAGATGGCCCTGCAGAAAAATATTAATTTCTCCGGATTAAAAAGTTCTACAGATATAAAAAAAATATTTTTCGCAAGCTAATAATATCACCTATCAATAAAAAAATGTAACCTTTTAACTTTAATATGTCACAAAAATTTACTAAAGTAAATTTTATCCGATATTAGTGTGTTTTTTTGTTTTTCTCACAGATCTCAAAAACTAGGACATTAATGTGCAATTTTTTTGAATTCTTCCAATACTCAGGAATATTATCTACAAAATGACATCAAAATCATTGCTCTGAGTTGCATAGTTCGAGAGTTATTGTTGTTGGAATATGACCCTTACAAGCACTAAATGTTAATTTTCGAAAATGGTCAAAATTCAAAACTCATAAATACTTGCTTTTATGGTTCAATGAAATTTAGTTTTAGATAAAATTACTAAATTAATTAAAAAACTGAAAAAAACACACTTATTTCGGAATCAAAATTATTTAGTAATTTTAAATGACATATTAAAGTCAAAACTTGACAAAATTAAATTTTTTGCTTGATAGGTGATATTATTAGCTTGCAAATAGTATTTTTTTTAAACTGTAGGACTTTTAAATCCGCAGAAATTAATGTTTCTGCAGGGCCATCTAAAATAAAAAGTTAAATTTAAAATGCCTGTCGTTCCAACAGGAGAGGGGATAAACCCCAACATGTGGGGGGTTTTGT
The DNA here is from genome assembly GCA_943789525.1 of Agriphila geniculea. NCBI lineage: Eukaryota > Metazoa > Arthropoda > Insecta > Lepidoptera > Crambidae > Agriphila > Agriphila geniculea. The sequence continues at coordinate 18,057,744 of OX038890.1, forward strand.
CGATAAAATTGATCATATTAACTACCATTAAAAGCTCCGACATCGCTAATCAAACATTTTGTATAATGACTACACCTATTCGATTGCATACGAGTTAAGCGACTAGGTGATCGCGTTTTAGCGCTATCGCACACGGGCAACTTAGTCGCCTTGCAACTGTTTTGTCTCTGTCTCAAGTCCACGGGTTTATATGGAAGCGCGCACACGAAGCGACGCGGTCGTCTGCAACTTTTCATACAAACCATGTGAGAGACAAAATAGTTGCGGAGACAAAAGTACCCCGTGTGCGATGGCGCTTATTGTAAGCGCTATCGCACACACAGGCAACTTAGTCTCCCAGCAACTGTTTTGTCTCTCACATCAAGTCCACGGGTTTATATGGAAGCGCGCACACGAAGCGACACGGTCGTCTGCAACTTTTCATACAAATCACGTGAGAGACAAAAAAGTTGCGGAGACAAAAGTTGCCCGTGTGCGATAGCGCTAATAGGACAACCAGCAAAGGGTCTTGACATAATTACAACAATTTATTTTCGTTATCACTGCGTTAATATTAACATGAAAGGTTGCGTATATGCAAGGCTCATATTACTAGTACGTAGAGAACATTCTAATCCTTGACCCTTTTGTCACCTGTTTGTGTGAATATACATTATACAGTAGCTTAGCGCATTTAGTAAGCGGAGAAGTAACTATGTCTAGGGTAATTCGTTGGATAGATAGGTGACCAAAAATGTTGCATCCTGGAGTACTTATTCCTTCGGAAAGTAACATATATTGCTGTGATACTAAATAAAGTAGCTAAAACACTTATGGAACGAAGACAACACAACGACAGTACGCTTACCACTAACATTAAAACCCAACGCAAATTAAAAAACCGGCCAAGTGCGAGTCGGACTCGCGCACGAAGGGTTCCGTACCAAAAAACGGCCAAAAAAAAACGTTTGTTGTATGGGAGACCCTCTTAAATATTTATTTTATACTGTTTTTAGTATTTATTGTTATAGCGGCAACAGAAATACATCATCTGTGAAAATTTCAACTGTCTAGCTATCACGGTTCATGAGATACAGCCTGGTGACAGATAGACAGACAGTCAGACAGACAGACAGACGGACAGCGGAGTCTTAGTAATAGGGTCCCGTTTTTACCCTTTGGTTACGGAACCCTAAAAAGCTACTTTTTCTACATTGATCTAAGGATCAAACCAGAGGGTCAAGTCTGCTAATGTTAGCGTCAAAATCATGGTTCAATAGTGTTTGAATGGCAATGCTTTTTGAAACAGTTCTTGTTTCTTAAACCCAAAATCGAGACAATCTGTTTCCATTTTGGGTTGAAGAAACACAATGTGTTTAGGTTTTGGGTTTAATAAACACCATTAAACCACGACTTCGACGTTAACATTAGCAGAATTGACCCCCAGGACTTCAGAAATGGCGAAACCATCAAAATCGATGTGCAAGCTCGACTACAGAGGTTGTTAAAGAGAGTATCATTTTTAGTCGTTAACACCAAACAATCCGCATTGGGGTCGCGTGGTTAAAAGGAAGGCCTTAGCCCCAGCAGTGGGTACATTAAAAGAGCTGACGATGAGTGTATGAATGTTACTGCCCACGACCAACAATATAATTTGGCATGAGTACGACAAACATCTGGTTTTATATTGCAAAGATGATGTTCCCACATCTATTTGAAATGTGAGATTTAAAATATCTTTGCTGCAGGTGAAAACTGAGAAGTGTGTATGAGTGTAATGTATATTTTTAATTAAGTAGTTGGGGCGTATACAGAGAGAACGCTGGTTGCCGACCGGCGCTTATCGGCGCTGGTCCGCTCAGGTAACCAGCGAAGGCATTTGTATGAACAAGCGCTGATAAGCGCCGACAAGCGCTGATAAGCGCTGACAAGCGCCGACACGCGCCGGTCAGCGCTGACTACGTTTAGTACGAAATTCTGTTTCAATCAGGGGGCTAATTGTCAAATTCAAAAAATCTATCGCAATCACTTTCATTTGACAGATGGATGTAACACATTGGTGCATTTCTTTGGTAAGTTTTTATTTGTCCCAAACAGAAGCTTCAATGTGTTACATCCTGAAAGCGATTGCGATAGATTTTTAAATTAGACAATTGAAAGGCTGCTTGCTTTATGTTGACCCTTACCGGCGCGGACCAGCGCCGATAAGCGCCGGTCGGCTACCAGCTTTCTCTCTGTATACGGCTTTAGTGCACACTATTAAAATTAAATAGTGGCTGTACACCTCTATGTATATGCATTCCGTGAGTTTAGGCCTTATTTGGGCACTTCTTGGTCGATTTTTGTACAAATATGTAAGGTTTAATACTCAATTAATTAAATACATAGGTTTGTTTACAAGAACTCTTTTAAAGAGGTAAAAAGACCTGCACAATCAAAGTTACTGGAAAAAGCTAAAGAGATAATTTATTATATCAATTTAACATTATACGACCTCTTACATAACAACAGTTATCACATAAGTTATTGGTGCAAGGTTAAAGGTGATTGATACCTTTCAATCACAGAATAAATTGAAGTAGGTAGTAATCAAATTAAGATAACACAGAAATAAAAAATATGACAATAATCTTCTTCAATAATCTGGTTCAGTTTAAATTGTTAAGACAATGTTTTATATGAGAAAATGTTCAGGCACGTGAATAGTGATTCATATGTGAATTAATCAAGCATTTTATGCAACAGGATATGTTAAAGACAAACCAAATTCATTTAAATATTCAGTCATTATTTGAGACTGGATTAAAAAGACGATACTGTTACTAGAAAATAAATGCGAAACTTTCATACTGAAAGCTCATAAAAAAAGATGGCTTCCGAAGAATAAAAACTATTCAATGAAATTTGTTTATACAATTTTTATTCCAATATGTATAATTTGATCGACCATTACTCATCAACTTGTAAAGCATGCTAAGATAGCCTTTATGTACTACTGTCGTGAATTTTTTCAGGTATCCAAAAGCCTGTTTTCCTGGTAGAGGAGGGGGTCATACCATACTTGACTCAAATAACATTTTGCCCTTTGAAGCTTAATATTTAGCAAACAAAACTCTAAATCAAAAAGTGGTCTTCACAAACCTACAATATTTTCAAAAGACCTTTCTAACAATACCCCACACTATGAGATAGGATTGACGAGAAAAAAATATTCATCCCTACTTTTATGTGTAGGGAAGGTACAAAAAAAATATTTTCCTAGATTTTATTCTACCACTTTTTTTAGATGATTAATATACACATTTATGCCAAATCACAGCTTTCTAGCAGTAAGGAGTCTCTGCAATAAGCAGCGGGCCGACAGACGGACATGGATAAGGGTTCCTTGTTGACTTGACTACGGAACCCTAAAAATAATTGAATAGGTGGAGTTGAATAGAATCTTCATGTAAATATGTATTTATTATAGGAAGCAGCGGTTGCAGCAGAGTAAAAGTATCAGACTACTAATGATAATGAAGTGGTTAGTTACTAGTACTACTATATTAATGCCAGGGGCTCACTCCACGCTTAAACTATTATAGTAGCCTACTGCTCACGGCTCACTCGAACCAGCGCACAAGGGATATCATGTGTCAGTTGGATCAGAACTACACTCGTGAGCAAAAATATGGAATCACAGGCCTATTTTCATACAAACGAGGGCAATATGAAGCTTTGGTTCTCTGCCAGGGATTGACCTGGCTGTGATCTGAAGATGGCCATGCAGGGAGTGAATGGAAGAGATTCAGATCACTATACATACCCAACTGATCTGATCAGCATTCTAAGAGTTAGTTGGATATTTAAAAAAAACTATGAAAATTGCATTTAAATGTATGGAAATCCTGAAACTGAGATTTCTGATCCTTGCAACTCTTAGAATACTAATCAGATCACCATTCACTTCCTGGATGGCCATCATCAGATCACAGCTTGATAAATCCCTGGCGGAGAACCAAGGCTTCAAAGTTACCTCATTTGTATGAAAATAGGCCTGTGATTCCATATTTTTGCTCAGGAGTGTATATGACTAATGCGACAGAAAAAGAAGGTACATACAATAATAATCATGCAGGGCTGTGCGACATGAAATTGTATTTTATTGCCGTACAGTGAAAGTAGCTTATTTTTTAGTTGTCCTCACACAGATGGGCTTTTGGAAGGAGCTAGGATGGCTTGACTAGCCATATTGATGCTATGTTCATGCATAACGGACCAAATGGGAGTCTAAATGTGGAGAAAAGAGCCCATCTCCAATACCAATACAGATGGGCTTCTAGACATTTAGTACTATTAATATTCTGTGTTAGTTAAAGTTTGATTATGGGTCAAAATATTTTTTATGAGGGACTAAATCTCAATGATACATGCTTAGAATAATAACACCTAGAAGCAGTGTCCTTGTATGCAAAGTGAGGCAACTAATACCAAGCCAGAATAGTCTAGTTTTTAAATTTATATCCTTCATACGATAACTAATTGTAACTGAAACCCAATAATATAGTAACTAGTCTTATAAATGTAAGAAAATTGAAACCGTTTTGTACTTAATCGGTATGATTAGGTAATAATGTAGAATAGCAATCTGAAAACGGAGCCATTTTGGCTGTTTTAGTTGCCTCACTTTTGACAGTGCGCTTTGTAGAGAACTATCGTTCTAGATGTTATTATTCTAAGGATACATGTATAAGAAGTTTTATATAAGTACATTGCATAGTTTGAATCCAGTGCAGACCTGCGGGTCTATCGGCTAAAACCATTGAAGTTCATGTTAACTGTTATTTGACAGATGGATGTGATATATTGCTACTTTTCTTTGGTAAATTGTTATTTGTGCCAAAATGAAATAGCAATGTATCACATCCATTTGTCAAATTACAGTTAACATGAACTTCAATGGTTTTTAGCGTATAGACCCGCTGGATTCAAGTTAATACATACATACAGTATCATGATGTTGTCAATAAAATGCTTCAATCTCACGCCCTTGGCTTGTTGCTACGCAATCACGTGGTTACCTCATGTTTTATAAAATTATAACCTTAGTGACCAACACCAATTGCCCAAAACTACTGTTTCATAGCTTTATATCATATTATTTAAAGCTACATAGTTAGAAAAACGAACTTATTTGAATGTAAAATATTAACGGAGTTACTAACGCCAAATGTTTTGATAAAAACCCGGCAAATTTTCGAGAATAAATATTGTCGGAGCAAAGTAAAAACAGTATAAATTATTAATAATATTAATTGATGGGATGTAGTGAAAGGTCTTAAAGATGAAGGGGCTCTCGAAAGTGATTCCAATAAAGGGGTTTCAGGTTTATAACCTTCATTAGACCTTCATCAAGTTGATGACTTGCAATGAGGTTATTTCCACTTACCCAGATTTTGACGCATTTGTTGCGACGATGCTGTCGATTCTTAGCTTGTTGGCGATGTCTTTAAGGGCTTGGATGTCCACGTTCTTGTCGCCTTTCATTTTAGAAGCGTTCTATGCAGTTTACTTTTATTTTAAAATTATTAAAACCGCGTTGCGACCGGTCACTCACCCAATACTCGATTCAATGAATGACATTTTGTTTCGTCTTTTTTATTTATGACTTTGACAGACCGAATGTGCGCTTTTATAATTCTCGACGGCCCGGCACGGCACGGCCCGGCACGGCAGGCTCGGCACGGCAGCGGCGACACCGAAAGACGCTTTTATAATTGCTGCCGTTGCCGGCCGTTGGATGTTCAACACAGAACACTCATAGCGAAGAAGTTACTATTTGTACATTGTACAGTAGTGTTGTGGTACCCACTTTTTACTTTAGAATAATATAAAGAATAAAAGTTGACCTTCTCTCTCTAGATATTTGTTATCTTTATAATTATTTCATAAAATAATAGTTTACCAATTATACAACGTGTAACAGAAAGGAGGTATCAACTCGAAAGGAAGTCAATGTACTCGTGAATCTGAACACTTCCAACAGAAAAAGATTTCAAATCGAAAACACAATTTTGGACTCTCCATAGAAAATTTGAATTTGCCGCCAACTTTTTTTTTTATTTTTTTTTTTCTGTTGGAAGTTTCACGAGTTTATTGACCTCCTCTCGGGTTGATACCCCCTTTTTGTTACACGTTGTTTAATGATTATATTACAATGTAGGTAGGTAGTAGGTACTTAAATGATAAATAAATCTTTTAAAAATCAAAGAATATATTATATGTAGCTGGTTTTCATTACGTACCTACTTACCAAGATAGGTAGGTATCTACACAACACATTATTTAATTAAGTAGGTAACTACCTACTTAAGTAATATCTAGGTAATTATTTGTTGAGATAGGTAACAATATTTAACTTTGGCAAGTCCCCTATTAACGGTGTTTTCACCGCTGTAAGTACCTAGATATCTTTCCGATCAGTATCGTAATAACTGTTTGTCGGAATATTACCTATTTGTTGATTTTGATGTTGTTTGTTTCCACAATCATACATAGGTACATGGCATACCAACAACAGCACATTAACGATATTACGCTAATATACTGGTTGTGCCCTTTATACACGCTGTATATTCTTTGCTCTGGACTCACACTCACACATATGAATCCTTGTAGCTACGCACTACATCGTAAAAGTTCGACGGCAGCGTAGGATTTGGCCGGCCCGGCACGGTTTGCCGGTGCCGTTGAGGAAATATAAAAGCTCCATATGATTCCATACATTTCACTTCCCTGTTGTGCCGTTGGACGGCTGCCGGGCGGTGCCGTGCCGGGCCGTTGAGAATTATAAAAGCGCACATAGCGAGCGATAGGTAAAAAGAGCACAGAGCACACACAAAATGACAGCAATGTTGCGTTCCGAGGCGTAGGCTATATGTATAGGCTATGTTTACATTAGTCGAGAAAAATGTTCCAGTTGTGGACTGGCGACTCTGCAAAGAGGCCACCACTCCTCTATGGTAAGTAGCATGAGACAAAAAGTTTGTCTGTCAATGTTCGTTCTGTCACGGTTTTTCTGGTCATATAATTTTTCACTACTTGGAAATTATTTTATTTTATAATGTGACCTGTCTGTGTTCACCTGAAAATGTGAAGTAAACATGTATTTACAATGCAAGCTGAGTTTGAATTGTAATTCTATAGCAGCAAGGACATCCCTCATAGTCAGCGCCTGATCTTACATAACAAACGCAAGTGTGCGGGCTTGGGCCCGCCCGCACACAGTAAAAAAAAGTACATTACGTGGTCTGTTTGACGTTCTTTTAGAATCAACGAACATGTCCGGCAACATATTCGTAAATACCTGACGCGTTATCCACAGGAAGTTGCTTCGTAAATAGCAGACGTGTCGGAGTAAATATCTGACGCGTATCCGTACAGCACCCTAAGTTATAGAACACACATGAAAGAAACTAGCAAAAAAGCAATGACAGCTCTCATGCAGTGCAGAAGAGCCGTTGGCAGGAATTGGGGCATAAAACCCGAAGTGGTCCAATGGATCTATAGGGCAATCATCCTACCGAGAATTCTCCACGGAGCACTAGTATGGTGGCATAAGGCACAACTAGAATACAACAGAAAAGAACTCACAAAAGTACAAAGACTAGCTAGCATCATGGTATCAGGAGCCATGAGAACAACTCCCACGGCGCCTTAGACATAATACTAGGCCTTAGTCCCATAGATCTTGAAATCGAAAAGAGAGCTACGGAACAATGGTTTAAGCTGAAAAGCACTAACCTATGGATAGGAAGGCACACTGGCAAAGGTCACGCAGAAATAGGGATGAAGTACGAAGAAAACCTTTCTATGATACTGGTTAATGACGACCTAATAAAAAAGGAAAGGATATTCGACAAAAAGTACAGAATAAGCATCAGATCCAGAGAAGACTGGAACCTAGAACAAGACGATCTGGATAGCACCGCAGTATGCTACACTGATGGGTCAAGAAAAGAATCAATTAAGCTATCGGGAGCTGGGGTATACATAGCTAAACCCAACACTAAAAGAGCTACTTTCAATATGGGCAGATACGCCAGCGTATTCCAGGCGGAAGTATTCGTGATACTGAGTGTGCACACATTATTAAAAGTGAGTTAAGCAACCATAACGTAGGAAAAATAATAATATATAGCGACAGTCAAGCTGCCATCAAAGCCCTTGACAGAACAGAGACTACCTCAGCCTTGGTGAAGGAATGCAAACAAAGCATTCAGGAACTTGCAAACTTGGTTGAGGTAGAAATTGCCTGGGTACCTGGACACAAAGGTAACAAAGGCAATGAGGAAGCCGATGAACTAGTCAGGACAGGGGCTGATGAACCTTTCATTGGCCCTGAACCAAGGCTGCCAATCGCACATAGAATCACTAAGAACATTATTGAAATTAGAACAATCAAAGAAACCAACAAAAGATGGATGAAAAAAAGACTGTAGACAGTCTAAGATCTTCATCAAATCAGTTGACAAGAAGAATACCTACTAAAGAGTTGCTGAAACGAAGCAGAAGAAATATAAGAACGATTGTAGGAGTACTGACAGGACACTGTCCACTAAACAGACATCTGTCTGTGATCAAACGGACAGAGGATCCCATCTGTCCGCAATGCAAAGAAAGAGAAGAAACACCCAGCCAACACATAAGCCAGATAGTAGCGAAAATATACCACAATAAGCAGTGTCAAGCTTTATTACTTTTGTATTACAGCTGACGTTATGGCTTTATTTTGAATAAGAGAGTTCTTAAATTAAAATAATGTTGAAAGCTTACTAAATTTTGTCTAAAGTTCGCGCTATTTTTTCAAGCTTAATAGTAATCAAGAGTAGAATCTGCTAAACAAGTGATATTCAAATAAAAGTAATTGAAACAGCTATTATCTGCACAGTAGCTAAAGTTTTTGAATCGTCCTGTATAACATATTTAAGCAAAGCAATTAAACAGCAAAACGCTGAATATTAGACGAAATATTTTCTTTAAGCTGCATAGTGTACGAAATGGTACTAATTTATTCAGATGCTGATTATTTTAGATTTTTTCTTCTTTACACAGCTGACTTCTGCATAATTGAAAATAAACTCCTTGTTTTACCTAACTTATAGCGCTAAAAGTGTACAATTGTCTTTATGTTAAGCTTAAAACAATATCAGTTACAAATGTGGGTATCTTAAGCAGCACATAACTGATAAGTTGAAGATATCGTATGTTTATATCCAAATATTTCACTATTTTGTGACAAAACTGATAAATGCTGCATCAACAATATGCCTCCTCAGAAAAAGCTACTCTTAAAGTTTTTTATGTTTACGATTTCTATTAGTATTTCGTTATTTTGTTCATTAGTCATCATCCCAATTTGGCCTGGCTGGTTCCAATATGCGATAGATCGAAAATGACCCTGGTTGGCCGGCGGTCCACGGTAGATATTCCGTTTTAAAAGAGACCCGCAGGCTGATTAACTAAAAACCAATTATTTGCCTAAATTACTATTGTATTATGTAAGCAGAATGTTAACTTACGATTGATGAGGATGAGGGACCTACTTAGGTAACGGTTAGCTTAACTTTAACACAAGAAAGCTTGGGGCAAGCACTGCGCCTACAAAAACGAAATGAGCAAAGTTTTCGTTGCAAAAACTTGCAAGCTGTAGCCTCGGTGTCGCCTCAGGCGTTTGATGTCCATCAGATCTAACGTTATTACCACGTACTTTGGAAGCTGGAAACTTGAATCTACTGCAAGGACGGGATCACGGGATATATTATGTTGCTACAATTTTATGTGGTTAGTGTCTGTTACGCTGGCAACGTACTTGTTGTATGGTCTGTGGCTAGCAAGAAAGTAGTAGTCTAGAGGGAAGCGAGTTTGATGAATAATTTATGCGCAGTTCGGTGTAAATGTGCGCCAAATAAAAATTCATTTTGGAATAAAACGGAAATAAATGAAAAAAAATATTAAAAACACGACTGCCCTGCCAAAAACGAACTAAAAAGTTAAACAACAATAAGTGTCATTGCAGTCGGGGGACCTTATTATGGAACAATTTTTGATCAAAGAGGACTCATCATACACATACAGGTATCATAAACTCTACATAGGTACGTCAGTAATATTATTAATTATGTGACATAGGTATAATGTAGAGTTTACTATTCCAGTTGTATAATATTAACTTTTTACAGTTGAAGAATCACTATGTGGCAATAATAAACAGATTTGACTTAGTGAATTGTTGTTTATTTGTAGTTAAACTAAATATTAACAAGTGTTTAAGAAGTATTTGAATATGCGAAAAGATCACCAGTTGTCAATGTATTGTTGTGGGTCGGTGCATGATCATAATAAGAACACTGGATGACTGGACTTTAAGAAAGACTGTTTTATTTAAGTAATGCAAGACATTAACAGAGATACGAACAAATCAAGTACAATAGTAATGGCTGACAGACGTTCGGTTCGCACACACCGAATCGTGATGTTCAATGACATTAGTAATGTGACATTCTCATAACATCCTCCTTATTAGAAAAAGAAAATTATTATAATTTTACAGTTTGACACAGTTTACAAAGTTGACTAAACTCTTAGCAATAACTCGACAACAAAGCTTGTTTAAGCAATTAGAAATAAGACAGTTGGTTCAACTAACTCTATACTTATTATATATTATAGACTCAACTAAATTAATCAGTCCTTCACAGTCATTCCTAGGGTGTTTAATTAACAAAATATTCAGTTTTATAAATCTAACCGTCTTGGTGGTCTTATGACTCTTCCAAACCTAGAACGCCTTTCAACTGGAGTTGTATGCTCTTCTATAGACGGTGCTTCTGTTTGTGAATCAGGAGATATCTTGATATTCGGACTCTTTTGTAACATATCTTGAGATGTAGTTTGAGGTGCCTGAGGAGGTTTCAAAATATGCTGTCTATTTCTCCTTCCTATAAATCCATCTGACCCTTCAACAGTGTAGGATCTAGGCTGCTCACATTTAGACCGTACTGTGCCTGTGATCCATGGAGTATCCGGCATTTTCTTGAAATATACTTTATCTCCTTCCTGTAGTTCTGGTAAGGACTTAGTTTTTCTGTCATAGTATTCTTTCATTTTATCTTTATTTTCTTCCTTAGTTTTTACATATTCTTGAAATTTGACAGTTTTTGGCTTTAAGTTTTTTGAGATTGTAGGTAATTGTGTCCTAAGTGAACGTGACATTAACAATTGTGCTGGAGATGGTAGATTTCCTCTAGGTGTATTCCTGAATTGAAGCAATGCAAGATATGGATCTGTTCCTGACTCCTCCGACTTGGTAAGAAAACGTTTACATATCTTTACTGCCGACTCTACCAACCCATTTGACCTTGGTAAGTAGGGACTTGAAGTATCATGATGTATTCCCCATTCAAAAATAAAATTCTTAAACTCTGCCGAATTAAATGGTGGCCCGTTGTCAGAGATTAACTTAACTGGGATACCATGTCTACTAAAAATACTTTTAAGACAAACAATTACTGTTTTGGCGTTAGTACTTGCCACTGACATTAATTCAATATAATTTGAGTAATAATCTTGTACTACTATGTATTTTTTAGATTTATAATCCATAAAATCAACACCAACTTTTTCCCACGGAAGTAGTGTAACATCATGTGAAAGAAGTGGTTCTGGAGCATTTAAATTTCTATGTGACAAGCAAATATGACACGACTGAACAATGTTTTTTATATCAGTTGACATAAATGGCCAAAATACATGTCCTCTAGCAAACGCTTTTGACCGTTCAATTCCCAAATGACCGCTGTGTACTATTTTTAAAATGTCTGGCCTTAATTTTTTAGGTATGACTATACTGTTATTTCTGAAAATTAAATTATTTTCTGTATGTAAATCAGATCTATACTGCCAATATTCATGCAGATCTTTATGAATTTGAGTTTTACTTGACGGCCATCCTTCTTTACAGTATTTTTTCAAAATCTGCAGACTTTCATCTTCATTAGTGCCTTTGATTAACCACTGTAGACGTTCTGAAGAGACTGGTAATGACTTAATCAGTAAATTTACATGAACAATGACATCATCATCTAATTCATCTGAACTTGTTTCAGAGAGTGCTGCTCTTGACAGGGTATCAGCAATGTACATGTGACTACCTTTCTTGTAAATTACGTTTAGACTATAGGGTTGTATCTTCAACATCATTCTTTGGAGACGTGTTGGGACCCCGGCTAACGGCTTTTTAAACAATGTTATTAAAGGAGCATGATCCGTCTCTACAGTTACAGTTTGTCCATATATAAATTGATGGAACTTGATGCAGGCAAAAACTATAGAATAAAGTTCTTTCTCTATTTGAGCCATTTTTTGCTGTGTATCCGTTAAAGTTTTAGAGGCATAATATATAGGATGTTGATTTTGTAACAACACCGCTCCGACAGCACTGTTACTAGCATCACTTTGTAGGACAATAGGATCATGAACATTAAAATGTGACAATACTGGAACTTGACATATTAATTGCTTCAGACGACAAAATGTTGTTTCATGATTGGCAGTCCACTGCCAGTCGGTAGATTTTTTTAACAATTGGCGTAGAATTTCTGTCTCGCCGGCCATATTTTTAATAAAAGGACTTAAATAATTAAGCATGCCTAGAAATCTTTGTAAATCTTTTAGACAAGTAGGAGAGGGCATCTCTTTGATTGCTCTGACTTTGTCCGGATCAGCTGTGATTCCATCCGCTGAAAAAATATGACCTAGATATTTGATACTCTCCTTGACGAATGTACATTTTTCTTTATTAAATTTGACATTATATCTCTTTGCTCTTTCAAATACTATATTGAGACGCTCATTGTGTTCTTGTAGTGTTCGGCCGCTTACTAAAATATCATCACTATATACTGCCACCCCTGGTATGTCACCAAACATTTCAGTCATGATTCTATGAAAATACTCAGGAGCACAGTTGACTCCATATGGAAGACGTTTAAAGCGATATCGACCAAAAGGTGTATTAAAAGTTGTGAGGTAAGAATTCTTCTCACTTAATTTACACATCCAAAATCCACTACTAGCATCCAAGGTGGAGTAAAATCTTGCACCAGCCACCTTGGCGCGGACCATATCTACAGATGGAATAGGATAATGAGTCCTATTAATTGCCTGATTTAAATTACGGGGGTCTAGACATACCCTTAATTGACCATTTTTCTTTTCTACTAAAATTAATGAACTCACCCATTCAGTAGGCTCTGTGACCTTGGCAATGACATCCATTTTTTCCATCTTCTCAAGTTCTTGTTGAAGTCTATGATGTAATGCAAATGGTACTTTCCTCGGAGCATCGACTTTTGGCTGGACTTCAGGATTTGTACTGATGTGACACTCGCCAGGAAGACAACCAAGACCGGTAAAAACAGAATTATTACATTCAACAAGTTTATTTAAATTTATATTTTTTGACTGACTTGACTGTAATGGAAATGACTGTGATTGACTTTTTGTGATTTTAGGACTTATCACTTGACTTGGATTTGACTCATTTTGACTTATTTCAAAAGACAATTGACTAATATCACTTTTTGACGTTTGCATGCTTGTAGTGTCTACACAAAAAACTCTCTTAATTAATCCAATTTCTGAGCAAGTACGTTTACCTAGTACAGTTGGAGAATTCACATTTGCAATTATAAAATTAATTTGTTTTGTCATAAAGGAGTCGTTAAATTGGAATTTACACTCAAAGTTTTGTTGACCTAGTACCTCTAGACTATTACCAGTGTATGGCTTAATTTTTACATCAGTTTTAGACAATAAATTTTCAGTATTCAGTGAATCATAAACACTTTTTGACATAATATTGACATCACTGCCGGTATCAATTATACAATTTATTTGTGAATTATTTATATATAAATTAATTGTCCATTCACTTGACGCCTTGGATGACTGAATGTGACCTATAAACAATTCATCTTGTTCTGACTGTACCTGTTGCATATTACTATCTGACTGTAGGTATTTTACTGACTTGGGCTTAGTTGACCGACAACAGACTGCAAAATGGCCCACTTTTTCGCATTTTCTGCACTTTACATTTAATGCTGGACACTTATGTCGATGCACCTGACCACACCTTGTACAAACTTCCTTTCTTGACTGTTGACTATATTGACTGACATTCCTTGAATTAGACTTTGATCGTGAGCGTGGCTTACTCTTATTATACAAGACTGAACTGTGTTCTGCTGCCAATTCATCCGTTTGATGTCTGGAAGCAAGCATGGCTTTTGCCATCTCTAAGGCTTTATCAAGATCTAGCTTATCTTCAAGCAATAATTTTTCTCTTATATAGTTGTATTTTTGATGCATGTTACATATAAACATTATTTTGACTAGGCGTTCCTGCAGCTGTCCTAGCTCACAGTTTTGTGACCTTAATTTTAATGTGCAAGCAAAGTCGTCTAAGGTTTCATTTTCACCTTGTTTGTATGTGAAAAAATTATGACATTCATAAGTGAGGTTAGCTTTTGGCGCGAAATGATTTTGAAATAACTCTATTAGCTCGGCGTATTTAACGTGATCCTCGTTTTTTCCAAATGTATTGAATATCTCCACGCCCTTTTCACCAATGACATGTAAAAATAAAGCTACCTTTCTGCCATCACTTTCTTCATCCATGCCGGACGCACGTAGATAAAATTTAAAAGATTGCACCCATTTTTTCCATTGTTGAGCCAAGTTACCATTCATCACCATGGGCTGCGGACACGACATTCCAGAAAGTTTCTTGGGTTTTTGATTTTCTTCAGGCATGGCGGGACAGATTTTATCATCAGGCCTAACGCCGACACGTGACGCCGACTTTTCACACAAGAATTTGACGGACTATTCGACACACTTCGACACCATGTATTGTTGTGGGTCGGTGCATGATCATAATAAGAACACTGGATGACTGGACTTTAAGAAAGACTGTTTTATTTAAGTAATGCAAGACATTAACAGAGATACGAACAAATCAAGTACAATAGTAATGGCTGACAGACGTTCGGTTCGCACACACCGAATCGTGATGTTCAATGACATTAGTAATGTGACATTCTCATAACAGTCAAGATAGAAAAATCTATCAACAAGTAATTTGCCATGGTTACTACCATAGATATACAATAGAGAACTAAAGAGCTATCTATAGTAT
Organism: Agriphila geniculea; assembly: GCA_943789525.1. NCBI lineage: Eukaryota > Metazoa > Arthropoda > Insecta > Lepidoptera > Crambidae > Agriphila > Agriphila geniculea. The sequence continues at coordinate 18,072,964 of OX038890.1, forward strand.
ATAGTCTCTTTACACCCTCCGAACTTTTAAGAATTTTTAAATTCTCTTTAAGCCAATCTTTCCACTTAGTTCTTCTAATTTTGGGCCAAAGAGTGGCTTGGTACACATGTCAGCCAGCTGTCTCGCAGAAGGTACTTGTTTGACTTCAAATTCTTTGTTAGTAACACATTCACGTACAAACAAGTGCTTCAACTTAATGTGTTTGGTCCTCTTATGGTACTCATATTTAGGATTGTGAGAAAGTTTCACAGCCGATTCATTATCTAGCCAACGTTGATGTCAATCTGTTGAGTAGAGTTTGAGTAATAGTTTGCTTTTACAACTTTTACATCTTTGGAAATAAATGTTTTGCGTTTGGACGGAACGAAGACCCTGTAGGCTTTGCTGGTATCAGAGTATCCAACAAACAGTCCTGGTATAGCTTTGGAGCCAAATTTATGACCTCTGGGCCCTTTATTCAGTATGAACGTTTTGGATCCAAAAGGATGGAGATGAGAAACACAGGGCTTTCTTAACACCCATTTCTCGAATGGTGTTTTGTTTTCAATAGCACTGTTCACACTTCTATTGGACAGGTAGTTTGCTGTGCAGATTGCTTCTGCCCATAATTGCATTGGTGCATTTGCGTCAATAAGCATAGCTCTGGCTTTCTCCAATAATGTTCGATTCTTCCGTTCGGCGATACCATTTTGGTGTGGGGTATAAGGTGCGGTCAGTCTTCGCGCAATTCCGTGTTCCCTTAGATAGGCTTGGAATTTCCCGTTGATGTATTCCGTACCATTGTCCGTTTGCAAATGTTTGATTTTGTTGCCTGTAAAGTTTTCCATTTCTTGTTTATACTCTTTGAACTTATCAAGGACTTCTGATTTGTTCTTCAAAAAATAGACCCGTCCGTACCTACTGTAATCGTCAATAAAAGTTACAAAGTATTTGTTTTTTCCCTGAGATGGTGTACTAATTGGACCACATACGTCACTGTGTACAATCTCTAGACGTTCAGTAGTTCTGGGTGTAGTTCGTTTAGGAGGGCTTGGCACTCGAGTTAGTTTTGATTGAATGCAGGTTTCGCAATCTGACAAAGTCTCATTTTTATTAAAGTTTAATCCAATTAACGTCTCATTGTTGAGAGCTGTGTGGAGGTCTTTGTCGTTCATATGTCCAAGCTTCCTGTGCCAGTCTTGTATTGTGTTTGTAGAACTTGTTGCAGACGTTGCTGTAAAGCTTCTTTCAATGTTTGGCGATCTAACGTAGTAGAGGCCATTTGATTTTTCTGCTGTCATCAGCAATTTTCCTGTTTTATTGCGTATGACTGCTTTATCTTTATCAAACTTCACTGTGGCACCGTGATTGGTCATACTAGACACTGAGAGTAGGTTAACAGAGAGTGCGGGTACAAATAGTGAGTCTTCTAGATGTATTCTTTGTAATTTGTTTTTCAAATTCAAAGTAACTCTGCCTTCTCCTTTGATATCAGCAGAATGATCTTCTGATGCAAAGTTGAGTTTTCTTGACACTGACTTCATGTCTTTGAAGTATTCACGTTGATGTGTCATATGAGATGTGCAACCGCTATCAAGTACCCAATCGTTTTGATTATTCCTGTTCAAGGTAAGAAGACACTCTTCAGCATAGTTAGTTGTTGGAGTGAGAGATTTGTTGGACTTCCTCTCTTTGTTTTTCTTCCAGCAGTTTGAGCATATTTTGTGTGTCTTTTTCTGAAATATATTTCTTCCAGTTTTCTTGCAGACCTTACAAAAAGTATAGAGTGCGTTTTCTTCTTGGGTTTGCTGACCAGGATCGTACTGTTCATCATTGTGATGTCGAGCTTCACTCTCTTCTATAATTTTAATTTTAAGTTCTTCTGGTTTCGGCAGGATGTCGCGTGACTCTATGGCAACACGAAAATTTTCGTATTCTGAGGATAGGCTATATAACATCATTATCGTCAACAGATCCTCGTTTATGTTTACATCCATATCCGCCAGTTTGTCAACTGTGTCCATCAACTTGTTTAAGTGTGCACGCACATCGTTTCCTTCTAGTTTTGTAAGAATTAGTTGCTTGAGAAGGGATGCTTTACGTGCGGGACCTTTGCTTGCATAAATTTCTTTAAGTTTATCCCAAAGAGCCTTTGCAGAAGTGCACTTTTTAATTTCCTTTAGCTGTGAGGGGGCGATTATAAGGATTAGCTCTGATTTCGCCTGTCTGTCACCCTCAACGGCTTCGGCACTCGCGTTTGGGGCTAGAGGAATAGTGACATACTTCCATAAATTGTTTTTCACTAATATTGCTTCTGCTTGGATTGCCCATGTGTCGTAGTTATCTTTTTCAAGTGGATCTATGTGGTATGTCCTCGGCATGTTTGTAATAGCACAAAGAACGTTTCACTTGATTCGCTTGATTTTTGTTTGTATACGCTCTGCTACCATATTAACTTTTTACAGTTGAAGAATCACTATGTGGCAATAATAAACAGATTTGACTTAGTGAATTGTTGTTTATTTGTAGTTAAACTAAATATTAACAAGTGTTTAAGAAGTATTTGAATATGCGAAAAGATCACCAGTTGTCAAGATAGAAAAATCTATCAACAAGTAATTTGCCATGGTTACTACCATAGATATACAATAGAGAACTAAAGAGCTATCTATAGTATATAGTCTCTTTACATATAATTATGCAACAACATTATTTATACAAATATATTGAACAAGTCAACAAGACTCACGTACGAAATCTGCGCTTTATCATGAACAAACAAGGTTTCAGCCCCTCCTGGAGCTAGGGTTGCCAGGTGGCCAGGATTCACCGGAATAGTCAAACACCAGTCTTCACAACTAATAATTAAATTATAAAAATACCTACGTTAACGTACTTACAATACAGTACTTCTTAGTTCTTAAGAACCAAGAAATAAGAAAATTGTAAGTTGTAAGTATTATAGCGTGAATAAAACTCAGGGGGGTCAACAGCAAACGTATAATGTAGTAACTGAAGGTACTTACATTTCGTATTTTATTCAAAAGTTATAATATCTTAATTATATTTAAATATTTACACCTAAAACGACAATTTCTGACGTAAAGAAAGTCAATACAAATATAATGACAACGGACATCACATTCGAATATTACTTTTCAGAACAAAGAAAAAAATTTACAGAGAGTATCCTATTTCCAAAAAATAAGGTTATATTCTCTAAGAACTTGAGGGCTTTTCAAAGTGTCATTTCAAAAATAAAAATAGTAACTATTCGCCACACTAGATGGTGTTGATACTCTTTTCACAATGACAAAAAAATAAATAAATTTAAAAAATATTAAAAACACGACTGCCCTAAACTAAAAAGTTAAATAACAAGTGTCATTGCAGTCGGAGGACCGTTTTGTGGAACAAATTTTGATCAAAGAAGTCCCCCGACTGCAATGACACTTGTTATTTAACTTTTTTTTTTAGTGTAGGGCAGTTGTGTTTTTAATATTATTTAATTTATTTATTTTTATTTCACACATTTTAGTGACAAATTTTATAGTTTTGAAATGTACTCATTAAGGCCTTTCATTTGATGCCCATATTGTAATAGTTGAAGAAAAAAATTTTTTTTCACATTTGAAAATGGCGTCGCGCCGTCGCTATATTGACTTTTTAAAAAAAAATATAGCCAGTGTCACTCGTAATGCTGTAAGAATTCTAACGATACCCCATTTATCTAAATCAGTTCAGGCATTTAGAAGTTACGGTGGAATAAAGAACTATACACTCTTTTTGCTTTGTGCAGTCGTGTAAAAAACTAATTCTGCAGGGGTAACGGTTCTCCAGCAGGAAGATTCAAAACTTATGATCGGAGAGAAATGAAAGATATATGGGCGAGTAGCTTGATATTAGCAAGAAATGTGCGCCAAATGTATAATTTTGTGGGCCTTATAGTTTTGGAGATATTTGATTTCCTGCTGGTGTAACGTTTTGCCGAATCCCAGATCTCTGAAACTACTAAATCTTACAGTAAACACATATAAGTAACCCCTAATTTGTGCTATTTGTGCGGTAGAAAACATTTCAAAAATATTTATGGATTTACTTTCGTAGCAGAAGCTACTTTCTTACCAGCGTAACGGACACGTCCTATTAAATTTTTTTGTCGAAATTTTTATTTTGACGTATTTTAGCGATACAACCTATGTAGCTAGAGAAATCTTGGGTGTACTAAATACATTTATATGTGTCCGCGACAAAAAGTATTATGATGATTTATTGGAAAGTTATGTTATGAGGTTAAAAATGAAAATATGTTAGCGGATGCTTTCGCATTGCAGAGTCAACAACAAAAAAAAAACAAGTATTACTTATATATTCTGTGACTAAAGTAAGTACATATTTGTTTTGCTCATTCATCTCAAATAAAGATTATTCTGATATAAATTTTACATACTAATATTAATACGTAGATATGTTACCGTTAATGTACGGAATCCGTTAATCTGCAGATTAACTGGTCGAGTCAGTTAAAGTGGACGATTTCCGCACTTTAACTATTTAATCTGCACATTAACGGATGCACCGTTAAAAGTGCGGAATACAAGCCAAGGTTTCAGGAAATTTAAGTAAATGACCTAAAAGGTGCCAAGTGGACTATGGGTATATCGAGGTATTGAGGTACTTATACAAAAATGCCACCATGTCGATCCGAGTACAGAACTAGAGCACACGTCCTATCCAACTGCAACGTGGTGTGAGACAGGGAGACGTTATTTCTCCGAAACTGTTCACAGCTGCGTTGGAGGACATCTTTAAGCTCTTGGACTGGAAAGGACTCGGCATCAACTTTAATGGCCAGTACCTAACACACCTTCGTTTTGCCGATGATATAGTACAACAGTGTGTGTTGCCAGTGATGACTTACGGCAGTGAAACGTGGTCGCTAACTATGGGTCTCATAAGGAGGCTCAAGGTCAGCCAGCGTGCAACGGAGAGAGCCATGCTCGGCATTTCCCTGCGTGATCGAATCAGATACGAGGAGATCCGCAGGAGAACTAAAGTAACCGACATCGCTCGAAGGATTGCTCAGTTGAAGTGTCAATGGGCAGGACACATAGCGAGAAGAACTGATGGCCGTTGAGGCGGAAAGGTTCTGGAATGGCGACCGCGCACCGGACGACGCTCCATGGGTAGGCCCCCGACAAGGTGGACCACCGATCTGGTGAAGGTCGCGGGAAGCCACTGGATGCGGGCAGCGCAGGACCGATCGTCGTGGAGATCCTTAGGGGAGGCCTATACCCAGCAGTGGGTGTCACTTTAACTGATTGACCAGTGAATTTAGTTATTACCTTGTTATACATAACTATTTTTCATAACTCCTACGAAAAAAGAAGATTTTTTTCTTGTTTCATAACTAGTTATCAAATAATAAACTTTAATTCAACTTTCATAACTGTAATAACAATGTTTCATAACTCCTACGAAAAAAGATGATATTTTCTCGTTTCATAACTAGTTATCAAATAATAAACTTTAATTCAATTTTCACAACTGTAAATAATTTACTGTTTCATAACTACATAGATTTTCATAACTCCTACGAAAAAGGAAGAGTTTGGTTAATCCTACTAATATTAAAAATGTAAGTTTGTGGGTTTGGATGTTTGTTCCTCAATCACGCAAAAACTACTGAACGGATTTGGGTGAAATTTGGCACACAGATAGCAGATAGCCTAGATTAAAACATAGAATACTTTTTATCCCGATATTCCCACGGGAACGAGAACCACGCGGGTAAAACCGCGGGCGGCCGCTAGTAAATAATAAACTTCAATTCAGCTTATATTTATGTTTATTAAACTTAACAGAACTTTATAATTCAATTAACTAAAACCTGACTTCTGAATCAATGAACCAAAATGGTACTCGTAGGTACCTATATAATCTGCCGACTATCGAAAATCTGCCGATGTTATGTTACCCTATACTTTAAAAAATTAAAAACCCGCCTGCCTAAAAAGACAAGTCAACTGAAAAGATGGAAACAAGATTAAATATTAAAGGCAACATTATAACATGCAGTCGGAGGCATGCATAAAGAAAGTGACATTATGAATGATTTGAGTTATATGCCTCCGACTGCATGTTATAATGTTGCCTTTAATATTTAATCTTGTTTCCATCTTTTCAGTTGACTTGTCTTTTTAGGCAGGCGGGTTTTTAATTTTTTTTAATTTATTTTTTTATTTATATATTTTTAGTTATTATTTATATGATATACCTTTTTGAAATCCTTATAATAAGCCCTTTAATTTGACTCTTGCAGTCGGGTAAAAAGCGACTCCTAGAAAAATTAGACAGATAATTTCCAAACTTAAGAGCAGGAAAGCCCCTGGCGAAATACGGAAAAATCATTTTTGTAATCAGTTACGAAAAGTTACCAAGGCGGACAACATAAAATTCTTCTTTGGTAACCAGTTATTAAACGAGAAAAGACACATCCTTTTTCGTAGTCGGTTACGAAAAGTTACAAAGGCGGACAACATAATTCTTCTTTGGTAACCATTATTTTTTGGTTACCAGTTAAACGAGAAAAGACACATCCTTTGTAACGTTGTAAACGTACATGCTAATTTATTCAAGTTTATGAGACTTAATTCTATAAACTAACAATAAAGAAAACTTATAACTTTTGTTTTTATTACAACTTCACATTACAACTTACCATTTTACTAAACATAAACTTAACCTTACAAAATATTAATAACATTAAATATAAATACTTTAAAAGATCAAAGGAATATTTTAATTTTAGCGCCCATTTCGTTTGCCGTCGCGTTTACGTTATGTCTATAGAACCGGTCATCCGACGCAAGCGTTCCATTCAATCATTCTGCGTTCCGTTCGCTCGTTGCTGACTGACACTCACTCACATTCATTCCTTGGACGGCACAGCGGTAGCTGCAATTTGCCCTTTGATTTAAATATTAAAATATAATTTAACGACTCCTTAAAACATTGTGTAATGTCTCCATATTCGTGCCTATTCGGCCAAAATTGTGAATTGGTGTTAAAAGAACCCCAGATTGGGTAAGTGGTACTTGTAGTTCGTAGTAGTTATAGCGGTAATTAGTTACCCAGAAAAGTTGTGATTCCCCTTTAGCCACCTTTCTTTATTTTATTATATTAATATTTGTTAATTATAAAACTTTTAATCATTTGGGTCCATTGTAATAACGTTATTTGCATAGTCATACCATTTTACATGGATCTACCCACTTTATAAAAAAAAAAGTATATTGTTCGTTAATTTAATTTTTTTTATGATTTTAATCTCCGCAACCGATTGCGAACACCACGGCACAACAGCTCATAGCGGTAGGTACTAGTAGTTGCTGCCGTTGGTGTTCGCACAGTATTGGGATGAGGGAATAACGCCTTTTGATGGCGCGTTCCAGGGTCCGAGGCATAGACTGTTCGAAGCCACCGCAGCTTCGTTCCGAAGGACGCTCCTGTTGTCCCAGACACCATCGCTCAGCTGCTTTCCATCTGCGCCCCGACACTGCTTAGCTGCGCCCCCTTGTGTTCCTGTTCTTCTCATCGAAGCGTCCGACACGGGAAGTACCTACCCTACCCGACTAACAGGAAAAGCCAAGTCCCCTTTTTTAATTCTTTGGGCTTCACCCACGACCGCTCTGTACCGGTCCCTTTAATTGCAATATAATATTATTTAATTTTTGTTCGCGTTTCTCTTCTTGTCCCATTTCCGGTACTAAGGTGAAAGGAGGTAAGAACGTGACACCTTTTTCGTAGTCGGTTACGAAAAGTTACAAAGGCGGACAACATAATTCTTCTTTGGTAACCAGTTATTAAACGAGAAAAAAAATCATCTTTTTTCGTTGGAGTTATGAAAAATAGTTATCCTATACGGAATAAGGGAGTTATTCACTGGTTTCCGCACTTTAACGGTGACAGATTTCTGTGACTTCGTGACCCACCTTTCTGGGTTTAAACTCTAGATTCTAGACCTAGAGACAAATTCTTAATTTTTATGAATACGGCCTGAAAAGTTCTAGTGAGTTTTGTGACTTGCATATTTAGGTCCAAAGAAGTAGCTTATAATCATTGAAAGCATTTAACTTACATAAATAATAGTCTTCCTAGTTACAACTATTGATATTGTGTCACGTTTTCACGAAAATAAGTTGAAAATAAAACATTTTACGAGTAATGTTTGTGATGCGATGTGATCAAACGCTTATGATTTTGTATTGATACGGAACACAGATCGCGTCCGATAGCGACAACATTGCCACCTTACTTGTGCGGATGTTCAGCACTTTGTTGCAGACAAAATAAGACTTGTTTCTGGTTGCCTTTGATGTGGTTATTTTTGTAAGAGTTTACGATAAAACGAGGGTGGATATTCTAAATCGCGCTGACGAATCATAGCCGGACTTTTGTTTCACCTGACTCTGTTGGGTAACAGAGGATGAGACTGACTGTATAATTATTATAATAAAGCGATAAATTATATCAAGATATTTATTTCCAGAGTCGGAGTTAGGGTCATAGCACTCATAGCGCCCCTGGCAAAATTTGAATTTTGCGCCCCAAGCCCCAAGATTTATAGGCTCGTAATCTCAGATCATATAAAAAAGTAAGATGGAGATTTGCGAACAATGAAGTGAGGCCAGTTTTTGATGGTACATGTGTGCGTAGAACGGGGCGGACGGGGGCCGGGCGGCAGGGTTTTATGTGGAAAGCCAAGGCGTAGTTTCGTTACACGTGTGTGCGTGCGTGTATGTACACAGCCAAGGCGTAGTTTTACAGGCCTCACCGCTTTGTTCGGAAGACGCCGTCTTACTTTTTTTATTTGGTCTGAGCTCGTAATATAATTAAACTCAAAGTATAATAATTATGCGATGCTATATGCGACGAATAGCACCATCCTTTTCTAACTGTACCCAATCAGAGATTTGAGTTTGAGTTTGATTCTATAATACGAGTCATATAGACTTGTTTTCTAGCTATAGGTCAGCAAAGTGCACCACCCCCCCGAGGGTTGCGCCCTTGGCAGCCGCCTCTCTTGCCAGCCCCTAGCTACGACGCTGTTTAGATTTCAGGATTCTCAGTTTTCTAACTTGCTTATACTTTCGACGCTGTTTACTTGTTTACTTAGATCTCAAGTTTATCAGGATCTAAGTTTTCTAACTTAAGGTTATAATTTCGACGCTGTTTACTTAGATCTCAAGATTATCAGGATCTAAGTTTTCTAACTTAAGCTTATAATTTCGACTCTGTTTACTTAGATCTCAAGATTATCAGGATCTAAGTTTTCTAACTTAAGTTTATAATTTCGACGCTATTTACTTAGATCTCAAGATTCTCAGGATCTATGTTTTCTAACTTAAGCTTATAATTTCGACGCTGTTTACTTAGATCTCAAGATTTTCAGGATCTAAGTTTTCTAACTTAAGCTTATAATTTCGCAAGTCTCGATCCCTCCAGTGATTTGGTACAAACCATAGATACACTATATAATTCAAAGTACAAACTGGTACAAGTTTGTTTTGAGCTGTAGGTATTGGTTTATCTCAGTTTCAGCTTTTCATTTTTTAGACAGGAAGCACGCACGCAGAGTTTTATTGATTTAAAAAATGTAATTGTAGGTATAGATTACATACCTGTCCCCTTTCAGTGAAAATTGCTTGGATTTTTATTAAGGTCAACTCCAGATACCTACTGTAAGATCTCCAGATCATAGAGGAAATAATCACTACGTTTTACTCCAGATCAGGAGACTGTAAATCTGCATGGCCCGTCAGAAATAGCATTTTTTTTCTTAAGTCATGTCTTCAGTTATCTATCTGCCGGCCATAGTCCGGCCTTTGCTACGTCATAAAGTCACGCGCCAAAAACGATAGGGCAGAACAGCGCAAAAACAGCGCTGGATAAATAAATATAAAAACAATAAAACTGTTGTCTATGGCCGGGAAAATGGCCGCGCTGGGCAGGGGTCGGGTAGGGTTACCACAAAATTGCATGCTTATGAGACAAGTAAAGAACGCTGAATTTTCTTTATTTTATTGAAGTATACCAACTGCCTTCTTCTTCTTTCTTATCGTACTGTACACTGTAGAAGGAGTGTGATCATGCTGTCACATCTGGAAATGGAAACCGCCACCGTTATAAAGCCGAAAATGGTAGATATTAATTATATTTATGTGATAGATACCCTATATGTGATATGTGCTGCCAATATAATGCTATTCTATTCTATTATATTCTATTCTATCTGCAAACTACCCCGGAAACCCCCCCCTGAAAACCATCACTTTTATTGTTTCTTTTTATGATAAACTACATAGTGTCAACTCTAGACTGCTTCTGACTACCTATCTTAACGCATATAGAATTGTAAAGTTTTTTTTTTCTCTCTTGTAACAGCCTAGACTGAATAATAACTTCAAACTTTGAATTTAGCTTGAAGCCTGTAAATTGATTAGGAAAATTTGTAATTCATTAAGTAATGATCTAATTAAATTTTATTTATTTGTTAATCTTTGTTAAAGTCTGGAAACGATATACATATTTGTAAATATCGTTCCATTTGATAAAGCTGGTAAGTTTTTTGCGCCCGTTTTTCTTGTCAGCTAAAAGACGTCATAATGGGTGGTAAGGCAAAAAAATTATTTGACGATTTAAAAACGCTCATTATGTGAGCTTATTTGAATAAAGATTTTTTTTCATTTTCATTTTCATTTTCAGACTGAAATTGTGTTTTGATTTTGCCACTATCGAATAAAGTTGTCTTTTTGCATTTTTTCCATACAAATAAAAAGATAACATTTATCAGTCATGTGGTAGTTTTCAGAGTACTGGTACCCCCACCTTTGAAGCAAGCCATTGATTTCTGAAATATTCATGATGATTGAAGTTTGAAGTTGTAAACATAACCTCAAAACCAAAAACGTCGCTTCTGGCGATTTGCCGGCCGCTGCCGCGGCACTTATGACTCTTCAGTACAGTTTAACCCAAACTACTCATAGATATACCGCAATGTAAACCAAATTGTCGTGACAATGTCAATTGTATGGCTATGATATCTAATAAATAAATTAATCTTTATGGCGTCGATTTTTCTTTAAGTCTGCAGAATCACAGCTTCCAAGTCTCTGTAATTTTTATGAGCTTTACATAATTGAGCTAGTTATCTACCTGCCTTGCAATCAGTTGTCCAAAATTATCCTGTTTCCCCACCAAATGATGGGGACAGTCGTCGGGTGTATCGCCGGGGGGCGCGGTGAGCGCGGCGGGCAGGGAGAGGGGGGCTGATGTTCTGTTTTCAAATTCAATTGTGCGCTGTCCCGAGGCGATCTTTCTCCTTGCAATTCAGAATTGAATATCAATCGAACGATTGGACGAAAGGTTATTGAGGATACGACGTCAGGGCACCTAAATTTCATAATAGGTTTTAGTTAACACCCAATACGGAACGTGCCAGGAAGTACATTATATTATTTAACAAGAAGTTTATATTCCTTTGAAATTTCAGCCAATAAAAAATTAGCAAGGGCTGAAACGTGGTACAGTTACAATGCGATTTAAGCCTGGGCACACCGGCTGCGTAGACACGCGCGTAGCCGTAGATACGAGCGTAGTGACGCGCAGCAAAGATACGTGCGTGTTCGGTGTGACGTCCAATAGGGAATGCCATTGAGTACAACGTCACGAGCTGCAATGCGTAGGGTTACGCATCAGTCTACGCGTTTCGCAAGCTGTGTGCCATGTCTCATAAAGTTTCAGATATTACAACGTCAAGGTACGTCTACGTGCACGCTTACGCATACGCTTACGCATCCGGTGTGTTTCGCACTTTAATTGACAATATACAGTGATCCACTGCAAATTCACTCGATAATGTATGGCAAAGAGAAAAAAATATGATTAAGTAATGTACGTCACTTTGTACCGCAAGCGCTTTGAAGTTAGCCACTTCGATGTTACATTGTCGTATTATGCGATTAAATTGACAATATACAGTGATCTGCTGCAACTTCACTCAAAAATGTACCAATGGCAAAGAGAACAAATTACAGATTACAATGCATCACTTATTTTGTACTGCAAGCGCTCTGAAGTTAACCACTTCAATTGTACATTGTTATATTAATCGCATTGTAATTAGATACCTACTTACAACTTACTAATATTTACCTAGGTAGCATGAGGTACTACATATTGTATCAATTGTTTGCCATAAAAATTAAGAAACTTCCATACGGTCGCATCCACAATATTGTCGTCGCTCACACTCGCGGTCAGCGCACGATGTGATCGAAAATTGTAAAAGGGCAGAACTTCTTGAATAGTTCTCAGTTCGTTCGGAAATTGTATCATCCACCTCCCCCCTAGCGGTGGAAAACAAAACGTTTTCATATTTCATTCAAATCTTTATACCATGTCTCAAATCAGCTACTTTGATTCTTTTTTCGAATCGCGTAAATGGCGGTTGAATATACGCTCTGTGAAAACAGTCAGGAATAAATAAAATAGGCTTTGATCTGTCGAGAATACCATTTTTCGGGGTCGAGATTGTATTTTTGTAACAAATAAGTTAGTTGGATTTTGAGAGATTTATCTGTGAAATAATATGCGATTTGTACACTACGGTGTCTTGATATTTTTTTTTACAAATTAAGTTGTTTTGGGTTTGGTCACGTTTGGTTTTTGATTTATTTAACCACTGTCAATTGTTGTCTAGTAAGTTATTTTATTTATCCTACGTTAAGTCTAGTATGTTATAGATGGCTAGGTAACAACTACATATAAGTAATGTAGGGTAAATTAAATATCGTTTCAGATACGCTTTGTTAGAGATTAAAATTACAATAACTAATAGTTAGGTTCTCCTAATCTCTTCGTCTTAATAAAAATGTTTCGAAACCTAAACTTTCTTATCTTTACTTTTATAAGTTTGTATTTACAATAAATTTATTGAGGAGGTTACTTATCAATAAATACAATGAAACCGAACATTAGTAGTTTTCATAATACTTTGATTTTATATGAACTACTTTGAGGACTTCGTCGTTTTTAGGGTTCCGTACCAAAATGGTAAAAAAGGAACCCTTATGGTGTGACTCAGTCTGTCTGTCTGTCTGTCTCAGCTGGATTTCTCTTGAAATTGGAATAGTTTAAGATGACATTCGCCCAACTATTTTGCAAATAAGAAATAAATAAAAAAATAAATGCCTTTTTACAACAGGGCCTGAAAAGGGGTCTTAAAAATTTGAAGTGAGGCTACTTGGGCATGTGGGGTATCATATGAAAGAACGCCGTTTGTACGTTTCAAATCATTTATGCTTTTTTTTTCTAGAACGCATAGTTTTCGACTTATGACGAAAAATGTAAAAAAAATACTTTCCCCCCCCTTATCTCTGAAGTTTGCAAAGACAAAAATCTGAAATAATTCTATGTGATAGCAGTTTATATAAAGATTACAGGAAAAATAAAACGATGTCTCAATATATCACACATTTTTAGAAATTATCAAATATCTAAAAAAGTTAACCATAGTTCCACTATCGGTCAAGAGATGGCTCTGACCAAAAACTGCAATACTAATTTTATTATTTTACTCTGCAGTGTGGTTTGATGGTGCAATTATGATGGTACGGAACCCTCGGTGCACGAGTCCGACTCGCTCTTGACCGGTTTTTTTAAAACCGATTTAGATCAATATTGTTTTTTGTTGGGAAAGGGATACCTTAAAGCTTAAGTGTCACCCGCTTACATACCACAAAAAAGATAAAAAAAAAATTAAAAAAAAAACCAAATAATTCCTTCAAAAAACCTGAAAATAAAAACAGAAACTTAAATACTTACATCTAAAAAGCAAGAAATAATAAAATTAAAATAATTAGATACGCAGTAGGTATCAATTTTAATAAAACACGTCTTATGAAGTCGGGTGGGGCTGGAGGACAACTTCTTTTTTTTATTCTAAAGGCCACACTTCATAAGACGTGTTTTTATTTAAATTGATACATGTCATGCTTTCTAGAGATGAGTATTAAAGTTTCTGTTTTTATTTTCAGGTTTTTTGAAGGAGGTTTTTTATTTTAATACAATTAACTTTAATTTCATCCTTGGAAATTTTTAAAGAATCGTAATTTCTCTCAAACTCTTTTTAATATTGTGTTAGTTAGTACAAAAATAACGACAATAAAAAGACGTTTTACATCATTATCGCTCCTAAGTTTTTTTACTCATGTGCTACAATATCCGCACATGAGTAAAAAAAATATCCGTCCTCAAATGAAATTAACCTCCATTTATAATAAAAACGATAAGCACAGATCAATTTGCGAACATCGATCACAGTTGTAATCTGTTACTTGATTCTACAACAATGTGTTTGGTTGTCACGCCGAGTTATTACAAGCGTGACACGCGACTTCGCGTCCGAAACGCGTGCAGTCGTGTGCGAGTTGCGTGCGAGTCGCGTGCAAGTCAGACCGAGTCACGTGCGAGTCACATTGGGCCGTGTTGCGGGTGGCTTAATTAAGCGTGTAGGGTTAAATTTGTTGTATGAGTGTTTGGATTGCATTTGTATTGATGAGGGTGGAAGGTCCTTGACTGTTTGCAGATGTAAATAAAGTGTAAACACGTGTAACTATGGTTGTAATCTTGTAATATAGTGCTTACATTATTTACACACCGTTTACATTACGATATAAGAATTGTCGCGTTGATAAAGCATACAGATATTAACGGCCAGATTCCTAATTGTACCATTTTTCAACGATATAAGCAACGATATTATAAATAAATCAGTTTTTATGTTTCATCCTTTCAGTGGTATATAATAAACTCAATCTACACATTTACGCTGTTTGTTGTTATGGAGTTCTAGTTCAGAAAGTGCATGACCAAAGTTATGCAATGGTACTACCCTGTTTTTATTATAATTGTCATAAACCCACTACCACTAGTGGCTCCGTGAGCTATAGACCTCGCGATAAAATAAATAAAATGTCACCATGAAGTTGTCATTTCAAAGCTCATCGTACTTGTACGTGAGTATTCGCAGCTAGATGGTGCTTCTTATTTTGATCATATTTCGAAATGGGTGAATATTTTTTTTAATAAATTTGGAAAGACTGGCTTGGCTAAACAGTTTTATATAACTATCGAACCAACTCACAAAATTTCACCAGAATCGGTTGAGAAATGCGACCTGTAGAGGAGAACAAACAGCCGGAAAGCCGGACTAAAATATGGTTTTTTACATATCTCCGTCATTTGAATAAATTTCGAAAAACTGTCTCGACAAATAAATTCTATATATTTGTCAAATCTGCTCACAATATTTCTCCGGGATCGGTTGGGAAATGCGACCTGTAGAGGAGAACAGACAGCGCTGGAAAATCGGACTGAAATAGGTTTTTTTAACATATCTACGCCATTTTGAAAAATTTCAAAAAATCGTTTTGACAAAAAAAATCTACTTCATTTGCAAACCTGCTTACAAAATTTTAGGACAATCGGTTGAGAAATGCGACCTGTAGAGGAGAACAGGCAGTGCTGGAATGTACCGTCGCACTGAACTTGTTTTTTTAACATATCTCCGTCATTTTGAAAATTTTCGAAAAACTGGCTCGACAAAAAAATTCCATATAATTTTCAAACCTCCTCACAAAATTTCACGAGAATAGGTTGAGAAATGCGACCTGTAGGTGAGAACAGACAGACGGACATACGAAAGAATTTTTGCCCAAGCTGAAGCAGAGACGCTTCGCTCGCACTTCGTGCTCGCTCGGTCAATTAGGTACACCTACTTGATTGCGAGGAGTTCCTATTAACTTTACCGTTTCCATTCGGAAAAATCATTGTTTTATTTTTGGTAATCTTATTGCAACTTTGCCCAACCTAAGCAGCCTTATATTGTCAATTTCGCCAAATATCAACGACAAGAAAATATTTTTAGACACACGTAATCAAAATAACGTTTAATTTTGTTGAAATTCAGGGGTACCACCTAATTAAATGACAAATTTTCTGTAAGTACCTAAGTCAGGTTTTTGGGAAAGATCTTTCACTATAAAACCAACATCAAAAAATATTGATGTTATAAAAAAGTCAATAGGTATACTTAAATAATCAAAACAGTTAAACTATTATGAAGTTATAATGTAGGTATTGTTTATAAGACGTACGCGACTATAATTCACTTGGTACTTTATGTAAGTAGTTACAAAACTTTCAAGTTCTAATACCCACACGTAAGGAACTGTCTCAAAACTTAACGAAGGTAAGAGTGCGTCTTATTTGTTTGTAAATTTTCTATTAATTAGTTCCATTGCGATATATTTTGTAAGTACAGACAGACAATAAGTCTCTGAGGCCTACTTTTTTGTTAAATTTATATAATTTTTTCAATAAATTAGACTTGTGTGTAAATAATGTGGGTTAAAGTATGAAATTGCCGATTTTTTCTTACACACAGAGGCTCTCATTATCTTCTAAGATGATAAAGGTGGTTACTTGTTAATGTCGGCTCACTATCAGCAATAAAAAAATACCGATTTTTGATCCTGAACGTTAAAAAATATATTAAAGATGACTGCTTTTTAGGGTTCCGTACCAAAATGGTAAAAAAGGAACTCTTATGGTGTGACTCAGTCTGTCTGTCTGTCACAGCTGGATATCTCGAGAACTACTAATGGTATCAACTTGAATTTTAGAATAGTTTGAGATGACATTTGCCCAACTATTTTGCAAATAAGAAATAAATAAATTTTTTTTTTTTACAACAGGGACTGAAAAGGTGTCTTAAAAATTTGAAGTGGGGCTACTAGGACATGTAGGGTATCATATGAAAGAGCGCCGTTTGCACGTTTTTAATCATTTTTTCTTTTTGTTTTAGGCCGCATAGTTCTCGACTTATGATGAAAAATGTAAAAAAAAAATGACCGTTCCCCCCTTATCTCCGAGATTTGCAAAGCGAAAAATCTGAAATAATTCTATGTGATAGCAGTTTATATAAAGATTACAGGAAAAATAAAACGATGTCTCAATATAGCACACTTTTTTAGATATTATCAAATTTCTAAAAAAGTTAACATTAGTTCCACTATCGGTCGAGAGATGGCGCTGACCCAAAACTGCAATACTAATGTTATTATTCTACTCTGCAGTGTGGTTTAATGGTGCAATTATGATGGTAAGGAACCCTCGGTGCGCGAGTCCGACTCGCTCTTGCCCGGTTTTATTTCGTTAGCAGAAATAAACACTTTATATCGTTGTAGCTTAGCCGATACTTATTTTTTTTCACTTAACGCATGTGGCATTAGTTAGCTGAGTGTTAAAACATGCATAAAAGTTTTAATACTTAAACCAATAACACTTCAAAAATAATGCAAATATTATCACGAGAATACTGGTGTTCGTCTAATCACACCAAATTGGGCCCTATTTAATAACGTCACAATTTGTAAATTGTCGTGACAATTTGGTTTACATTGCGGCGTAGCTATGAGTAGTTTATTCTATTTTCTAATCGATTGACGCAATGGATACAAAAATGTCATGACAGGTGACAAATTGTCACGTTTATTATATAGGGTCTTGGTAGAGAGAAAGTTATTTATTTACTTTTGAAAGGGTTAATCAACCGCCTATGTGGTCTAGTGGTTCTTCCACCCATTAAAGACGCAGGGGTCCCGGGGTTCGATTCCCAGGGGTACATTTTTACTCGGTGGGATGGTGGTAGGGCTTATTTCCACCTGGTTAGCTACCACTATCATCTTACCTAAGTCTGACGCAATAACAATAATTTAAAATTGTGTTCCGGCAGCTAGAGGTAACATAGTTCCTCAGTGGTGAGGATTCCGGGTGTAGTGCGATTACACGTTCGGCCTTATCGTCACTTAACATAAGAGATGAAGACCAAGCAATTGTGAATGAAAAAATAATAGAAAAATAATTAAAGTAAGTACTTATTATCTTCCTTATTTTGTTTACCGTACCTACATATAGTATAATAGCGATGTAAGTAAAGTCTTGTCGCGAATACTTATTCGTAACTTGTAACTTAACTTTATAGTTGTGAGGCACTAACGAGCTTTAAGTGACTTAAGTAACTCACTTGACTCTCTAATTTATTGCGTACAATCATTATTTATCTATTTGGTACGTAAGATATTAGTTGTTAGTAAAAGGTGAATTATGTGTTTGGTATAATTTTATAATGTAATTTAAAGAGAGAGATTTGAAAAGTTTTAGGAATAGTTGTTTTTGATTTGACTTGTTGGAAAAGTGTACAAAAAAATTAAGGGTTTTGAAATAAGCAGCATGAAACTGAACATTTTTCTCTTAGAAACATAGGGTCTTTTTTTATTATTTAATATGTAAAAAAAGACTTTTCATACAAATCAAAGAGATCACGTGATCAGTTTAGTAAAGGATGACCAAATTTTTTTGGCGTATTTCGACACATGTTTTATGAAGAAAGTTATTCAATTTCATGGACTGACCACATCCTTAAAATTTGGAGAGTGGTTAAAAACACATTGTATAAACAGCTGCTTATTTCAAAACCCTTAATTTCTTTGTAAATTTTAAGGATATGACTTAAAATTTGGAGAGTTATTAAAAATACACTTTGTATACCTAAGTGAAATGCGAAAGTTGCAAATTATTATATTTGGTTTGAAGAATTTTAATACCGGTTCTTATTTTTTAAGCCATAACAACAAATTCTACAAAACTCTTTCGTCATTTATTTCAAGCCTCATTGCACACAGAGCAAAGGTTTTATGTCATAATCGGAGGACACACAAAAGTTTACACCCTTTCCACCTGGCTCCAATATTATTCATGGATGCTAGAGGGATATGAACCTTATCTACAATATGATGTTTAATAGATTTAGCATTTGTACCTCAGCAAACAATAAAATCAAGAATGGGCGTATATTAAAAGAATGAATCCGTTTACTTAAATTGCATCGTATCGTTGTGGCGACCTAATAAAGTCAGAGAAAATTGTTTAAAAAAACAAAAAACCGACTTCAAAAAACCTAACTCCAAAAAGCAAGAAATAATATTCGTAATAATAAAACACGTCTATTGAAGTCGGGTGGGGCTGGAGTACAAATCCCTTTATTTTTTATTCTAAAAGCCCCACCCGACTTCAATAGACGTGTTTTATTATTACGAATATTATTTCTTGCTTTTTGGAGTTAGGTTTTTTGAAGTCGGTTTTTTGTTTTTTTAAACAATTTTTTATTTTTTTATTTTTAGTGTAGGTACCTTTTGTATTAGGTAGTGTAGGTATATTATTTAGGTAGAAATTAAAATCGGCTCAGCCAAATGTGAGTTAATCGCGGAGAAACATACATACATGCGGGTCAAACTGAAAACCTCCTTTTTTAAGTCGGTTAAAGAACTACATATAAGATATCCCTTTTCAAACAAAAAAATAATTATCATATTCAGTTCTAAACAAAGAAGTTATACGACTGATCATCGAGGTAGTTCACACAAAATCATACTATGTTGGTGCTTTTTTCAAGATTACTTGAAAAGTACTGAACCGATTTCAAAATTTTAAAAAATGGGACCAACTTGGAAGTTTACCTAATGTCTTCCTAAGGTCCAGCCGTCTTCGAGTAATCGGTGTACATACAAAAAACAAAAAAAAAAAAAAAAAAAACGGGTCGAATTGAGTACCTCCCTCCTTTTGAAGTCGGTAAAAATGGAATCATGTTTGAAAATCTTATCAACGATTTTCCGACCTATCATAAAAATGAGTTTTCTATAGGTACCTATTAAAATTATGATAACTCAAAGAAAAGAAATAATTCTCACAAATCAAAAAAATCATTTTACTATTGGTCTATTAAGACCAATCCGAAATATTGGAGAGTCTGAAACTAAATCATATTTGAAAGGTTAACTTAAGATCGTTAATTAATTAAGGGAATCCGAGCTGTATGTTCATGGCATTAAGTTCCATAATAATGAAGGGGGCAAACAGTTACAGGTGTGGAATTAGGCTCAGTCCGGTGGTGGCGGGGTTATGACCTAACCCATAACCCGTGCGTTATGGCTTGTATTATTATAACTTTGGCAAGGACATAGAGATGCTGGAATAACATGTTATGACAATTGTTGTTTGCTTTTTCAAGAAATATTACGTCCTTATAGTGTAGAAAAGAAAGGTAGTGAACCCCCACAGTAAATCCTCAGTAGACGAAAGCTTACAGTATCATAAATAAACATATTTTTTAACTATCCAAATCGTTTTTTTTTAGTGAAAACTTCTTTAGCGGCGTTGTACGCTTTTCTGTAATGGGGAAACAATGTTGAACTCGCGTCAGTCAGTCAGGATCACATCACGTGACCCTGATCGAAAATTCGTAAGAATGCAGAGTAAAGTCGTAAGACGGCAATTCGTGCAAAAAGTTTTCACTTCTGCCGGCACTCCCGGAGTGCAACGTTTTTTTTTTTTTATATTTGTACATAGGTTTTGATTCATACTATTTTACATCCCTGCAAAGTTTCATCGACTGAGGATTTAATGTTGAGGTCTCCATACAAAAGATAGCTTCATTGACGTTTTGTATGGAGAATTTTTAACAAATTGCATTTTCCGTACTAGAATTTTCATAATTTATTTTAACAACCGTGAACGCTATTGTAACAGAGTTTTTAAGTACAAATGTTTAAATAAAGCTAATTTAGGCTACTTAGGCAACATAAAAAATAAGTTTAGGCTAAAGTTACAATGAATACAATGGTCAATTTCGCTAGGTAACAAAAATAGTACATTATTGCAAAGGCAGCTAAATAGGCAATTGCCATTTCGGCCGAGGCATAATATAGTGCTTTTTTAAAAAAATGCAAGGAAATAGAAAAGGGCCTTTACATAATAAATTTAATTAAAATTAAAAGTTATATTGCTCATGTTAGGTTTTAATATGAACTGTACATTTCAGCTTAGAATAAATCGCTGAAAAACTGTGGCTGTCAAACTATAGAGAAAGTAGATAAAATCAAACATCTAGGGATAATAGTCGATCAGAGCCTTTCATGGCATTCACACATAGACTTGGTAACAAACAGAATTAGAAAACTCATTTAAATATTCAAATTACTCTTTACTTATGTGGGGATTTGTAAATGGCATCTGAAAATCTATGTGTTATGTTACTGCTAATATTTGACTGTAAATCCTCCAACAAGCAAATAAATAAATAAATAAATAAATACAATTTTGCGTCACGTTATGACGAAAGAACTACTGAATAAAATTTATATAGCTTTAGCGCAATCAGTCATAACTTACTGTATTCCTATCTGGGGTGGCGCAACCAAAGTCAAATTTAAAGATCTTGAGAGATCTTAAAGGGCTCTGTTAAAGATCATGTACTTTAAACCGTACAGATTTCCTACAGTTGATTCTCACACGTTGAGTGATCTATTATCAGTCAGATAACTATATCTACTTCACATTATGCTGGAAACTGCAAGACATTACCTTTTGATAGAACTTATACACTCAGGAGACGTAAGGATAATGTTGCTCCCACACATAGCATTCGTACGGCCTTTGCCAGGCGTCAATATTCCACGCAATCACCTTTCATTTATAATAAGGCTGGCTAAAATCTTTAACGTATGAGGATTTCGAGGCTTTTCTGGTGCGTGAAATTACCTGAAGAAGCAGACACGGACACACTACACACACACACACACACACACACACACACACACACACACACGCGCGCGCACACACACACACACACACACACACACACACACACACACACACACACACACACACACACACACACACACACACACACATATACACACACACCATACAAACAAACACAAGCAGATAAACTCACACTCACCCAACAAACACTATGTACATTGGTGCATTAAGTAAATATTTAAAAATTAAGTAAAGTACATTATAATTTAAAAATTTTATAAAACTAGCTTCCAATTTTTTATCATGTTCTTTTTATTGGTATTATTTTCCTTTGTATAAAAGAGTAGGTAAGAGCGAGTCGTCTCCAACACAAGTATTTTATTACTTTCTGAGGATGCCTCACAAACATCATTGTAAATTGAATTTTTGGAAAATTAAAAAACTTTATTTATTTATTTATGTGTTCCTTAGCGAAAGTTGTTCAGTTTCATGGACTGAACACATCCTCATAATTTGAATGGTGAATACAAAATGACCTTGTATATAGTTGGTCATATAATTATATGAAATTGGTCAGTGCATTGGGCCGGAATCCCAAAATCTAAAAATCCAATAAATTAGTATGAAATATTTCTTTTTTTCATGGGGTATCCAGCAAACTCGTATCATTATAACCGCAAGGTTATAAGTTACGGAGGTCGGATATTTATTCGTTCCGTTCGATTGTAGTTTTATGTACGGCCATAAATGCTCCTTATTGGGCCACATTTGAATAATACGAGCGAGCCCGAACGTTACATGTAACGCGTAAAAATATTTACTTCCCTTAAAATGCACCTGTGCTTACTTTATGTACCGGATAATATTTACTGGTCGGTATTATTGTGATTAGATAAGTAAAGGAAATTGAAAAACGAGAGTTCTATTATGAAGGAAGATAAAACTGTTTTCCTCGAATTTTTGTCTAAGTGAAAATATAGGCAAATTACAAAATATTTGTTTTCAAATGAAAATTAATAAGAAAAAAAGCTTTAAAAAAAGCAAAACCTCCTTCAAAAACCTTAAAACAGCTCTAATAAAAGCTAGAAATAATTTTCCAATCAATTAAAAACGTCTATTGAAGTCGGGTGGGCGCTGGAGGATTTTTTTAAGTAGGTACTTTTATAATAGTGTTATTTTCTCATGTAAGTATTATATTTTTTTATTCTAAAAGCCCCACCCAATTTCATTAGACATTTTTAATTAATTGATTGAAAAATTTGAGCTGTTTTTATGGTCTTCGAAGGAGGTTTTGCCTTTTTTAAAATTCGGTTTAGTTTCAACTTTTTTTGCGGTAGGTATGTAAACGATGATATTCTAAATAAAACGTTTTCATATTTCACACTTTTCAATGGCATGTCCCTATTAACTTAATTTCCACATTTCGCGCTGTTGGAGTTCCGTTGGGCCTTCGCAGTTCCCATTCAAGTCTAGTCCAGAACGACAATAGATAGGTACCTAACTTTTTTTTTGATTGTTATAAACCTACCAATATTCCGATCACTATAAAGTTCCTATTTGATTTTGAAGAGTTCCCTTGTGTACCTTCAAAATTCAAAGTTCAATGCCAATGAAATTATTATGGTATCATCCTTAAAGTATCTTCTTTCAAATAAAAAATAATCATTGCTATCGGTTCTTAAACAAAAATTTACAGGCGCTATTCGCTAATATTAATATTATTTTTACCTTTTTCAGTTAATCCATTTGATAATTAATAATTTATCCAATAATCCTTTTGACCTTAGAACGATTTGGTCAATAGTGTAATTAATAATTTAAACATTGATATTCCAGACTTTGGTCAGTTAAACTTTTGGTCAAATGACCATTGTTATTTTAAACTTTGTTGTTTTGTTCGTTGATCTTTAAAAATTTGCTCGACAAAGTTTTGATTTTCTAATATGTAAACACGAAAACGACTGTATTTTTAAGATTTCCTGAAAACTACTACACCGATTTAAAAATTTAAAAAACGGAACCAACTTGGGAAGAAATCTGATGTTATAACGTTTGAATCATTTCAATCGGTTCAGCCATCTTCGAGTAATCGGTGTACATACATAATCGTATAAAAAAAGTCGGTCAAAAACAGATAAGTCTCTTAAAAATATTTTCAATTCGAAAACGAAAACTTCAAATACGATTTCCAAAACGGATTCGAATTGTTTTTTTCTCACCGATATTTCCATTATTTTTTGGTTACGAAAAGAAAATAAAAATTACGACTCTCGGCTGAAATATAATTTTATACTTACAACCTTAAGCTACTTTTGAATTTCCGCTATAAAAATTCATCCATTTGAAATGAAAATGATAATATTTAGATAACAAACTAAAAAATTCTTATTTCTCTGGAGAAAAGTATTATTTTTATTATTATACCCAAACCGTTTATGCATGATTCCAATTTCTTGATATTATTCCCTTCTTTTATAGCTCACGCTTGTGTTGCTATATTTAAGTTTTATTCGCCTTAATGTTGCCATGCACGGGACTCCTTGCGATCTCATACTTATAAAACAAGGCAAGATTACTTTGCCACTGCGAAAAATGTTTTAGTTTTTAAAGCAAAGGCGTAGAGTTTATTCGGCTTTGTGAAATGTTTTTTTAGCTGTTATGTTTTAGATACAGATGCTGGGAAATAGAAACGATTTGGAAGCCATGTTTTTATTTAGAATGAGACCGTTTAGCGAATGGAGGGTTGTTTGATATTTCACCTGTACGTTTTGATTTGAGTGGCTGTGTTTTTTTGGATTATTCATACAATATTATTGTTTTTATTTGGTTTTCTTTTCAGCGAAATATTGTTATTGATTGTGTTTGTCTCTCGTATAGGTATTATTCTGATAGTGTACTTTTTTGTTTACAATAAACTAGAAAACAAGTTACAATTTACAATAAACAAGAAAACTAGGAATGACCTGCATTCATGGATGATAAGTATGAAATTGACTCCGATAGCCCGATAAATAAACAAGTTTTTAATCTGCTAAATTATGGTTATGTAAAAATTCTCATTTGCGATGTCGGCGTTGCATCAATGGTTGCATTTATACAAAAAAGTTTTCATGAAGATGAACTACACAAACGGTGCTCAAGTTTAGAAAAAAAGTAATGCTGCCATAATCATTAGCATAAAACTAACGATTAAAAAATACTAACAGGCACCTACAAATCAGCGAATCCAACAAATTAGCAAGGCCAGACTTTTCCAAGCAAGCTAAAAAAAACTAACAATCTTCTTAACTACTCTTGACAATCGTGAAAGGTACGTCTGAATTTTTACCCCCTAATTAAGGGGGGAGAACGCCGCGTGCTTATGGCACGGCGTAAATCATTCACACAAAATTAAAAGAAAAGCTACGAATCGAAATTTCTTAAGAAACCGGCCTCTGGAAATTCTACAATCAAAACTAGCCCTCAGATTTCATTAATAAGGTTTGTTTTTCCTAAACGTTTTTCACGATTGACGCAATAATGCATTTGTGTTATAAAATGCCTATAGAAAAAGTAATGCTTTTATATTAGTTAGGTTTGGATTGGGAACCATTTTTCCTGTATTATTGGGGTAAAATTTATGACTAACGCACGTTGAAATTGGCAAATTAATAACGCTACGTTGTGAATTTTAAATTGATGACAACTGTTCTTTTGTTTTTAATTTATTGGAATACTTTTTTAGCTTTAAGAGGGTATATTTCGATCACGTTTCATTTTTTAAATTTCAATACAAATGATCGAAATAACTCTGCGCGAGCCGTTGTGAAGGCGAATTTTGAAAAATCCTTTTAATTTGAAGTGAAGACTTCTGCCTCGAGTATCGTACACATTTCTCCTCATCAGTTTCACTCCCTTTTTGACCACGTCCCTTGGTTTCCCTTTCATACCTTAACCTTGACCCTCCGCCTAGGGTTTCCGCCCTTTTGTGCTCTCCACCTAGAGCATTCCTTTCGTTGAACCCTCCACCTAGGGCTTTCCTTTCGATAAATGTTTAAGTTTGTAGGTTTGGATGTTTGTTCCTCATCACGCAAAAACTACTAAACGGATTTGGTTGGAATTTGGCACACAGATAGTAGATAGCCTAGATTAAAACATAAAATACTTTTTATCCCGGTAACTGGAACCACGCAGGTGAAACCGCAGGCGGCCGTTAGTTGATAAATAAAAAACTGGCCAAGTGCGAGTCGGACTCGCGCACGAAGGGTTCCGTACCAAAAAACGGCAAAAAAAATACGTTTGTTGTATGGGAGCCCCCCTTAAATATTAATTTTATTCTGTTTTTATTATTTGTTGTAATAGCGGCAACAAAAATACATCATCTGTGAAAATTGCAACTGTCTACCTGTTGTCGTTATTAATATCGAGCAAAAAACGGCAAAAAAATCACGTTTGTTGTGTGGGTTTGTTGTACAGACAGACAGACAGACAGACAGACAGACAGACGGACAGTGGAGTCTTAGTAATAGGGTCCCGTTTTTACCCTTTGGGTACGGAACCCTAAAAAGGGATACATTAGTTCCTAAAAAAATAAGAAAATGGCTTTAAAGTCCATAGTTTTTTTACATTCTCTTTGTTAGAGACTTTGAATACCAGTAAAAAAAACATAAAAATGTACCGATTCGAGCATTTGTTAATTTGTCTATGTGTCTATGTTAATATATCTATGTAATTAAATTCATTTTTGTAATTTCTCCTATACAGGGGTTTTTTTTTAAAACACCAACAACCTCGAGAGTTTTAACGAGAGAGACTCTGACTGTGGTCTAGTGGTTCGCCCACCCGTGTAAGACGCAGAGGTTCCGGGTTCGATTCCCAGGAAGGGTACAATTTGTACTCGTTTTGGTTGGTGGTAGGGCTTATTTCAAATCCGCCTGGCCAACTACCACCGTCTTTCCTAAGTCTGACGCCATAACAACAAATTAAAAATTGTTGTGTTCCGGCAGTAGACGTAAAGATAGCCAGTTCCTCTGTGGTGAGGATTCCTTGGTGTAGAGTGCTTCCACCTTCAGGCTTATCGTCACTTAATATCAGGTCAGGTGAAGGCTAAACACTATTCCGTTGTGTATAAAATAAAAGTAGATTACTAACATCATAAACAACAACAATGTTCTAAGACTTTTCAGAAAACAGACAAAATCATAGAAATAGAATGTCAAAGAACAACAAAGTCAATAAACAGGTGATCCGAAACCGAATCAATACATTTTATATGAGATACGTAAAATATGACTTAGATTCATAAAATATGACTATATTATGGCAAAGGAAGTTAATAAACTATGTTCCATAATGTTTTCTTTGTCGATAAACGAATAAATGTAGCGAAATTAGGTTTTAGAAAAATGTGTGGCAATATCTTATTTACCTTTGAAAAGTGTGATTACTTGGATTGTTTCTTTTTGTCTCATCACAATTACTTAGAGCAGAAGACATCATAGCTCCACGATACCTTTATTTTAAATTCTAATTAGGATTAAAAAATATTTTAATCAAACTGTGATTGCTCATTTGCTAGGCGGGACGCTAGGGGCTCTTACTGTAAAAAATGTTGGCACATGTCACTTGATCCTTTGTCTCTTTTTTACATAGATCGTGTCCGTATGGTGTTAACTTCTCTTTTCCACGCTTTGTTGGTCTTCTTGAGCGCAGCGAAAATTTTTCTATGTCTATGGACAAAATAATATCGACTTTTCACACAAAACTCTATCACCTGTTATTTTTGTCTGTTTTCGGTAAAGACGTAAATCAAATGTTGTTGTTTATGATGTTTGTAATCTACTCCTGCGAAGTTATTGGTGTTTTACATATAACCATGAATTGTTCACTCCATGACATAATACACGAAATAAGAAAAAAAATGAATATAAGGCATATTCTCATTTGTTACATCTGAAACTTTCATGAAGAATGCCCCTGACAAGCAACCAAACTACCAACATTCACATAATTAATATAGAAATACACATGTTCTCACATCTTCATACATATATGCACACTACTACACAACATCTCACATCCACACACTCATTCACACTTCACACACAATACATCCCAATTACCACACTACACAACAATTCTCACACATACTAATACACACGTCATTATTGATCGAATATAATATTAGATTAATAAGTAGGTTTAATTTTAATTCAAAATTAGCGAAAACTCTTGTAAAAATATTAAGTACTTAAGTTATGCAGAGCGTTGTCTCCTGGCACAGGCGATTACAAGCCTAAAAGGAGGCTCCGTTAAATAAAAAGTGATGTAAGTCTCAATAAGGAAATAATTTTTTTTTTTTTTTTTTTTCTACTTCTTTGGACAACGCAATTTTTTTTTGAACGGGATATACAGTCTTAAAGTAATACGTAAGGTAATGTTCTAAAACATGACTTAAGGCTTGGGCACACCGGCTGCGTAGACACGCGCGTGGTCACGCGCGTAGTGACGCGCAGCAAAGATACGTGCGTGTTCGGTGTGACGTCCAATAGGGAATGCCATTGAGTACAACGTCACGAGCTGCGATGCGTAGGGTTACGCATCAGTCTACGCGTCACGCAAGCGGTGTGCCATGTCTCGTAAAGTTTCATACATTATAACGTCATGGTACGTCTACGTGCACGCTTACGCATACGCTTACGCATCCGGTGTCTATCGCCTCTAAAACTAACCCCCCTTGCATGACCACCGAAACACAATTATACCTAGGTATATCGCATGATGTAACATTTTATCGACACTCAACTGTCAAAATACGTTGTTTTTGACAGTTAAAAGTGATAAATCGCTATATCATATCGCATTTCGGTGACCATGATAAGGGGACAACACAAATATTTAACTTAAGCCTGATTCACAAGTATCAGTGAAGTCACAGTTCCGTCACAGTTCCGACACCGTAATAATATACATACATATTCTATGAACACGTCCACACCTTATCAGTGACGTGTCGTCACTGGACGGACGAGACAGTGCTCTTATTGTTAATGAACGCGTGTTCATAGATAATGTTATCACGGTCGGTGGCGGAACTGTGCCGGAACTGTGACGGAACTGTTGTAATGTTATTACTTTTAGGAGGTCCTTTGCAAACGTTCCCAAGAACGTAAACTGAAGGAAACTATAAAACCATATGTATAAATAAGATAAATAGGTAATCTAGTGTTAATAAAGCTAAGAAACGGTGTGAGGAAGAATATGTACCTTAAAGGGCTTGTATCATAGGAACGGCCCATTATAGGGCCGTGAGATTTTTCCCATACATTTTGTATTTTGCATTTTGTATTCTTATGTCGGTTTGGATCTTATTTAACACAATTTTTATTCTTTGCTGAGAAAATTATTTATTTGTAAACATATGTCTGTCACTATAATTGTCATAGCAACGCGCAAATTTTTTAATTCAATGTCAAAGCCATAGATTTCCAGCTTGTCTTCAGCCTAGCTATAGATAAGAACCTTTGTACAATATTGTTCTGTGTTCTCATATTTGAATGTAGAGTAGAATTTAAAAAAAAAAATACCGACGGTATAAAAGCGCGGTCGGCAGCTCAGGTGAGTCAGTCTTTCCACGAGCTTGTCCGGATATATTTATTATAGCTGCCGTTCTATAATTGTACAAAAATATACGTTCTATTATTCTATAATTGTAAATAGCGGCTTCTTCGGGGCACGGTCCTCGACCTTCGACCTTCGGCACGAACAACTTCAATAAATCCCGGACGTGTCCTCGACCCACCTGGACGTCGTGCACCTTTCCGCCTGACCTGCAGAGGGAGCTCTCCCCTGGGCCCTTGCACTATCCGCGCCACCATCGACGTCGGTCTACACGGACACGCGCCCGTGCCCATCAGCGCGTCCCGCTGGTACTACGCTACGGCGCTACGTCGGGGGGTCTGACTGCGTGCCACCCCTGCGCCGTCACGCTGAACCACGTCAGTACTGAACCACGTGCCCTCCTGTTCTCCGCCGGGACTCCATATCTGCCTGCCTGCTTCGTGCCTGCTTCCTGTTACCCCTGCTACCTGGATCCACGTCTCTGCGTGCCTGTCCTGTCCCCGTCTACGTCCCACCCTAGTCATACTTTGTTAGTCCTACCTAGTTTTTAACCGCCTTAGTTGTTATCCAAATTTCTGTGCTAGGACGTGTCATTATAAAATAAACTCTTGAACTTCAACTTTATTTTTTTATTTAGCTTTCTTCCAAATTCTGCTCCGTTACCTTCCGTAACGCGACACTGTGACTTCACTGACACGAGTGAATCAGGCTTTATAGATATTTAAGTATATTGTACTAATGTCCTTATTCGAATTATTAGATGGACCGAAAATCACGTATGGTGCGTTCTACTTAAATACATAGGCACTATATTGTTTTCCCTTCTTAAAGGTGGCATTTAGTTAGTCACGAGTCATAAACATTAATACTTTCTTAAGTCTTTCATTAGGAAACATAAAATTGATCAATTTACTTTGAATAGTTTTCGTTGCACTGCCAAAAAAATCTTCGAAAACATAAATTCAGAGATGGCAAACCTTTTTCATTTCAATAATAAGGAATCAATAACATTTTTGTTAGTAATCGGGAAATGTGATTATGAAAGTTTATCGGGGTGGGGTGGAGGGGTGGAGGGGAGTAATTATAGTCGAGGGGTGGGGGGAGGCCGTTTGACATTATTGGCCGCCGCCGCTTGATCCTGTATAAATTACATTTTGTGATCGGAAATGATTGCAGTGTATACAGGATGATTTTATTTGAATAGGAAATTAAATAAATGATTTAATTATTTTTGTTTTTCTCCTAATTATTTTAAATAATAAAGGAAAGTACTTAAATAAAATTGTAAACTCCTTTTAAAAGTTGAGTAACTTTTTTTATCTACACCCATGCTTTAAATCCTCTGTAAGGGGTTCTGAAACAGTTAGCTTACTGCCATCATTACAATATCCCGAGCCAGAGCTGGGCCTGCAGCGCCGCACGCCCACGCGCGAGCGTTGCATTATGAAATTCAGTACAATATTATAACACTCTTGCAGAAGACATAATGACGAGGAGGGAGAGGAAAGTCAAAGTCAAAGACAAAGTCAAAGTCAAAACCTTTATAGAGGATACATATCATAAAAAATGGGTGTAGATAAGGTCTTATATGCAACTGTACATAATTAGGTATTAAAACACTCATGTGATACTATTATCACACTTAATCACACTCGGCTTCGCCTCGTGTGATAAACCCACATTCGTGTTTTAATACCCCTCGTTATAGTACAGTTGCATAAATAACTATAATAAGTAGCAAGAAATATAAAGGTGTGACTTCTCTTCACCTTAAACCTTATCTTATCAAATTATTTTGTAACAAAATTAAATTTTATTATTGATAAATAAATAAAAAAAAACCAAGCACGGAACAAAATTAAACCTTAACTTTTATTTATTTGTCATAAGAAAGTAATTATAAAGATTTTGTTATAACGCATATTATACTATATTATCCCCGTCAATTGGTAATGCGCTGGAACCTTGTCACAGTAACATCCACGTTAACGTGATCCGCAACTAAAAATGTCATGAAACAAAAAAAATCTAATAGGTAATCTAAGATAGGGACTAGTTATATAAAAAAAAAAAATTGATTTTCGTTTTTAAGGTTAAAATCATGGCCGCCAGGTGCATTACCAATTGACGGGGATAGTACTTCGGAATTTGTCACAATACTTTCAAATAAACAAGTTCTTTTATTAATCGTAATCATTGTGGTGCTTTTCTTATGATTTCGTTCGTAGGTACCTATTAAACCTTGATGAATTAAATATAGTTTTATTTATATTAATTCGAACTATAATAGGACATCACCCTGTACCCAACCACCCCCCTTTCATTCAAGCATATTTTCATAAATGCAAACATTCAGAAAGAATTTTCTTCGAAAGCTCATAAATATTTCCCACTTTTACTGTTCCACTCAAACTAAAAAACGGCGTTTTAAACTTTAAATCCAAACAATAAGGTTGAAAAACGTCTGAGTTTGTATCTCATAAGCGCGCTTTAAAATGGACGGCTTCAGGGGCGAATTAAAGATTAATCCGAATCTCCAATAAATATCGGAACGAAATTCGTCCGAAATTGGAATCGAAGAATTGGGATCTGCGACTTATTTGGTATCCATTACGTAAATGACAATGTTTTTTCGTAGTATGAATTATTGAAATGGTTGGAGTCGTTGAGTAAAGGGTTTTTTAGCGTTCATTAGTTGTTAGCTAATGAAGAAATGTGTGTATTTTTTTAATTTTGTGAGTGCTGTTTTTGCAAGTTTATACTTTTTGGGTGGCGATAGCTTTTTGTTTTTCTGAGTAACACTTTCCCCCTTATTTATAAACGAAAATCAAGTTTACACCTAGTTTAACCAAAAAGTTTGCTTAGGAATATGAGGCTTTGAGACGTTACGTAAGGAGTAAATTGTTAAGTCAAATTGTTAAACCAGGTGTAAACTTACTCTTCGTTTATTAATAAGGCCGTTTGTGTAAAACGGTAATAGCGAGAACTTTTAGTTTTCTAAGTTGTGTAAACCCCGTATGTGTTTTGAATAAAAGAAAACTTGCTTAATATTATCTATTTTTATATATTTTTTACTTTACACACCGATCCAATATCATCCTATGAAATGTCATATTTTTATTTGTTTTATAAAATACAATGCAAGTTTACTGAGACATTCTCCAAAGCACATGCAAGTCACAAAATTAATATTATTACTCAAGGTGGGAGTTATCCCACCCTGAGTACTTATAAAATAATTGTTCATAATCATCAGCCTATCATCGTCCACTGCTGAACATATATGTTCAGCAGTGGACGATAGGCCTCTCCGAGTGCCCGCCACCGAGCACGTTCCGCGGCTACACTCATTCAGTGGCACTACGTTTACCGATACGCGGTCACCACTCAAGAACTCGTCTGCCCCAGCGGCCATCAGTTCTACGGCTAATATGGCCGGCCCACTGCCACTTCAGTTTGCTAATCCGGTGGGATATGTCGATGACTTTAGTTCTCTGTCGGATCACCTCGTTCCGGACTCGATCTCTTAAAGAAACTCCGAGCATAGCCCTTTCCATAGCTCGCTGTGCGACTATAAATTTGTGAACTAGCCCTACAGTGGGTTCCACGTTTCGGCTCCGAGTCATGACAGGCAGGACGCACGGTTGAAATAATTGTTACTTATAAAATAATAGTCCAAATCATGTTAAAATACAATAAATTGATCGATTACAACATAATAATTTTTTTGCCTATAAACTTATATAACAAGTAAGTCGTATTCTTTATTATAAAGAAATCTACGTAAATTAGTAAAAAAAAAACTAAATTAGTACATAAAATGTTTTTGTTAAAATTAAGTTAGCAGTTAAGTGATACGTGGAGTAGTTCCAAGCCCATTTTGCTTTGACCTGACCACGGGGACATCGATCGTAAATCTGCTATCTTCCCTATTACTTTGTTACTAATGTGTTTGGCCGATATTTGATGGCTGCTGTTTGGTAGCGTGAAATATACCAGTGGTTTTTGCTAGTTCTATGAAAAGATAAGGTGCCACATTGACACATATCTATGGCTTTTGTGTGATTTGTCATAGGTCTGTGGTCTTAGGTAAGTAAATATTTGTTACCCAACCCGCCTACTTATTGTCTAATTTTCAAAATCTATCGCACAATCGATTTCATTTGACAGATGGATATGACACATTGCTGCATTTCTTTGGTAAGTTTTAGTATTTGTGCTAAAAAGAAGCATCAGTGTATCACATCCTGAAAGCGATTGCGAATTGCGATAGATTTTGAAATTAGCCCCCCGGTATTTACTTATAAACACAGGTAGGTAGGTACCTAACTAATACCTACTACAGGGATGGCGAACCTTTATGTATCAACGTTCCATTTTTATAAAAGTTAATGTTTAATGAGATTATAGAAGTGCCATCAAATCGTCGTATAATGAATTTTGTTATCGGTGGCGTGCCCAAAATATTGTGTCACGTGCCATTAATGGCACGATTGGTTCGCTATCCCTGACCTACTAGGTATATCCGAGCATTTTTTTTATAAATCTAAAATATTGCAAAGATATAGTTGAAAATTTTGCTAAGAATATTTGATTTAAAGTAGCCTTATTTCAGTATTTTATCGGAACATTAAGACTTCACTCGTATGGGCCAAAAAGGGGAGGGAGGAGATAATGGCTAATGGGGGGTGTAAGATTAGCAAATATTGTAACTCCGGGTGACAACGGAAAATGTGTCCGGAACAGTTAAAAGCCAATCGCATAGACTTATGAATGCACAGACAAGAAAAAATGATTTTCAATGAAAATGAAAAAAAAAACAAGGGGATTAAGAAAACGAGTTACATACCTATTTTACACAACGTGTTAGTTAATCACAATATCCTGAAAAGTTTCTATTCTCTGTAACGAAAAGAGATAAACTTATGGAAAATGTGGTATTTTGTTGCGTGATGAAGTTTAAAGCGCATTCACTTAGATAGTGTCGCCCTTTGATCGCGCCGCCTTTGCACGTGCCGCTTCTTGTCAAAGGATGTCGCCGCATAAACAAAGGATACCGCGTGCGGCGTACACCCGCAAGTCAATTTGTATTTTGGCAGTTTGCATCGAAGCGCCGCCGTAGTGAAAGCTTGTGTTTGTTGACTCTGCTACGTATACTGAAAATATTTTTTCATCAGATGAAACTTTAAGTGAACCAACTAAAAATAAGGGTGTTTTGTAAAACATGTAAACAACTTATGATCAATGTCCATCGGCATTGCGTTGAAATCAGTTTGTCTGCACCTATCAGAGATACTTCAAAAATAGTCAGGATACCAAGAACTAGCGTCGGAAAAATATTAAAAATAGGCCCATTAACACCAAAAAACGTAAAAACGGAAGAATCCCACTATCGAAAACGGACGACTTTGAATGTGATGTAGTACGTCCGAACAGTATACAGATTTTATGCTAATAAAAAACTTCCGACGCTAGACACGATTCTGGAAAATTTACAAGCAAATATACGGACTTTCCGTATAAACGTACGACTCTGCGAAATGTCGATACATTTCTAAAACTTTAAGTATAAAACACTAAATAAGCTAAAACTAATGCTCAGTAACGTTATTTGTAAAACGTTACCAAAAACTTTCCGGTATTCCTGTCTCTGAACACAAGTGCTTGCGGGTGTACCGACACTATCTAAACGAATGGACTTTACCTAATAATTATGAGCGGGCACGGCCGCGCCGCACGCGCATCTCGTAGGCGCCTGTGGCGGCTCTGCTGTTAAAACGAACAAATAAAAAGAAGTAAACTCAGAACTAATCCAGACGAGTACTCAGTCAAGTTGAATAAAAGTAACTTTACTTTTATAAGCCACTTTAAACCGTTTATTAGCTCTGTGTCGACAGAGCAAAGACATCGATATTTCCGGCAGTACTCAGGCAAATTGGGAGTTACGAGCGTGCACGGTCGCATCGCACGCGCGTCCCGTAGGCGCTTACGACGACTCAGCTGTTAAAACGACCAATAAAAAGAAGTAAAGTCAGAACTAATCTAGACGAGTACTCAGTCAAGTTGAATAAAAGTAACTTTACTTTTATAAGCCACTTTAAACCGTTTATTAGCTCTGTGTCGACAGAGCAAAGACATCGATATTTCCGGCAGTACTCAGGCAAATTGGGAGTTACGAGCGTGCACGGTCGCATCGCACGCGCGTCCCGTAGGCGCTTACGACGACTCAGCTGTTAAAACGACCAATAAAAAGAAGTAAAGTCAGAACTAATCTAGACGAGTATACTCAATCAAGTTGAATAAATAGCCACTTTCAACAGTTTCCTAGCTCTGTATCGACAGAGCAAAGGCGTCGATCTTGCCGGCAGTACTCAGGCAAATTGGGATTTACGAGCGGGCACGGTCGCGCCGCACGCGCGTCCCGTAGGCGCCTGCAACGACTCTGCTGTGGTTAAAACGCTCAAGAAGCGTTATTTACGACTGTCCAACGTTTTGTAACACTATCTTTGAGAAAATCTCATGAGAAGATTAAAATGTAACGCATTCTGAATCAGGTTGGTATCTTTTTACACGACGCAAAAAGAGTGTATTGTGTTCAGGGTTCATGTATGTGGGTATGTGAGTTTCTTTATTCCACCATAACTTCTAAATGCCTGAACTGATTTAAATAAATGGGGTTTCGTTAGAATCCTTACAGCATCCCGAGTGACACTGGTTATATTTTTTTTAGAAAAAATCAATATGGCGACTGAACGACGCCATTTTCAAATGTGAAAAAAAACATTTTTCTTCTATTATTACAATATGGGCATCAAATGAAAGGCCTCTTTCATCAAAAATTGTTCCATAATAAGGTCCCCCGACTGCAATGACACTTGTTGTTTAACTTTTTAGTTCGTTTTCAGCAGGGCAGTCATGTTTTTAATATTTTTTAATTTATTTATTTATGAGATATTAATGACTTGTTCATTTTAAGGGGTTTAATGATAACAGGGTATTTATGTTGTGATAAGTACTTGTGAAATAATGATGACAAAATGGTATTACCATAGTTCACTCACATGGTAGTTCGATACATAAAATCTGAAAAGCTGAAGTCCCCCGCGACCACGGCAGCTGCAAAGGTACTGAAACGTCGGAAAATCAAAAATCAAACCAAATACCAACTAATTACCAAAGTAGGTACTTTCAATAAAACCGCGCTAGTATCCGTTAAAAAGAAAATTGAAATATTCCTGAAAAGCTGATTTTATTCCTTTTTAGGGTTCCGTAGCCTAATGGCAAAAAACGGAACGCTTATAGTTTCGTCATGTCTGTCTGTCTGTCTGTCCGTCTGTCCGTCCATATGTCACAGCCACTTTATTCCAAAACTATTAAGATTACACAGTTGAAACTTGGTAGGTAGATGTATTGTTGACATTTTTCTCTCAAAGTCAACCGTTTGAAAGATACACACCGCCAAAGTAGTAAAATGTGTCCCCCCCCTTTAACTTTTAAAATAAGAGAGTGAAAAATCTAAAAAAATATATGCTGTAGATCTTAAGAAACACTTTCAACGAAAATTAATTTAAATGAGATACAGTAATTAGTTTTTGAGATATAGCACATTTTCCAAAACCGCAAATATAACTTTGTCATTCATACCAACCAACCAACGAGGAGCTCAGTGGCGCAGTGGTTTAGCGCCTGGCCCAGCGATTGCGGAGGTTAAGCAACGTTCGCAAGGGTCGGTCATGGGATGGGTGACCAAAAATTTATTATCTCGAGCTTCTCCGTGCTTCGGAAGGCACGTTAAGCCCTTGGTCCCGGCTGCATTTGCAGTCGTTAACACCCACCAATCCGCATTGGGCCCGCGTTGTGGGTTATGGCCCGTCCTCCTTATCCACCCATAAGGAAGGCCTGTGCCCCAGCAGTGGGGACATTAAAATGGCTGGTGGACATTCATACCAACACTATGAAAACAAAGTTATTTTAGCAGACGAAAAATGATAGTGGTATAAATATGGTATGGTATAAGGTAACTACGGAACCCTACGGCGCGTGGTCCGACACGTACTTGGCAGGTTTTTTTAATTACACCATCTACAGATAAAATTGATTTTCCTCATCACACTCATCCAACATACATACAAACAACCGAACCTTTATCGTTGTAGCCAACAGTTACAATTTATTAACTTCTTCATCCCCAAACACTCATAATGACTGTCCTAACGAACTACCAGCAACTTTAACAGTTTATCAGTGAGACATAATAGCGTTAATGACTACAATAAACTCGGACCGGGCAGCCCCAGTAAGACATTGTTCAACAAAACAATTAAACTAAAGACAACAGCGCCGCCATTACGACGTCAAACAAATTCAATTTATTTCGGACCGCCTTTTGCACTCCCTGCGATAGGGTTGTCACTGTAACTACAAAATTGAGGGAGGACAGAAGTCAAGCTTGGTAGTATGTGCGCTCGAGAAAAGCATACATAGACACCCTTCTGAATAATTGGAATAACCGGAATCTCAGAGCAATATCAAAACGAGTTGGAGTGCGTGACGCAGACTCGTCATCTATATGTGAGAGCTGTCTATGTGTGTGTGTGAGTTGCACGTGTCAGAAATGATCAGAGACATGGAAAATAAATCAATTTAAATAAAGTAATGTTTATCAAATTGAATCGTCCAATTTCTTTTACCTATCACCTGTTCGGACGTCTTTTTTTGGCTGAGAGAAGAACAGGCGAAAGAAACTCGTTAGCTTTATCAAATCAGATATTTACAATTAAATCGTTACAAACTACAACAATAAAAACTTAAAAGTTATCAGTTAATCTCTTTATTAAACTTTGATACTAGTTACCAAGCAAATGCAAAAGAAATCTGTCTATAATGTACTTTACTTATTATTACTACAAATAATCAGAATAATCATAAAATTGGGAATGAAAATTAACAGCGGATAGCCTTAGAAAAACAATTAAGTCACACACCAAACAATTAATTCAAAATAACACAATAACAATGAAGAATTCACTTAACTTAAATCCCGTAGTGCTCCAAACTTAAAAGTGAAACGTATGCTCAATTTTCCATTCCTTAAATACCCACTAAATTCAACACAAAAATTTTACCCATACCACCATTTTTCAACCAATCATAATCGACTATTCTATTTGTACGAAAAAGTAATATCAGAGATAATATTTTATAAAACAATAATGTTGTAATCGTGTTGCAACTAAATCCTAATAAATTACAATAATTGTTATATTCATTACCAGTCTTATTGCTTTAAATTTTAAAAATACGTTCAGCCAATGATAGGCGTTACGACTAATATCGTGAAAATATTAAATATAATAAATGGTATCTCTTTTAAAACTTGTGAAGATATTTAAAATCTATTTATATTATTTTTGTAAGAACTGAATCAAAATTAAATATTAAACAATACATGATTTAATCACACTATTACCATGAATTTAGTACTAATTACCAAAAATAAACAAAAAAAAATAAGTATAAGGCAAAGGCCTCCATGTTCATACAGTCAAAAATACAATTATTAGAAAATAACACCGAAAGCTTTACTCAAAATCCGTCACACGCATAGAGGTACTAATACAGTCCAATTCAGTCCATTCACCGTAAGATATCCCCTGCCTTGGGAATTTCTTAACACAACTCTTGCACTGCTTCTAAATGGCTTTGGCTTAGATCTTGATCGTTGTGAATTGTGCATACAACACTGAGCAAGCTTATTCAAAAAGAAGTCAGAAGCATCGTTGTCACCATTTTTTGCCCGTGATACAGTATGTCAAGTCAATGTCAGTTTGCGTCTGTGTTGACTGCGCTTGACCACAGACTAAGGGCACTGTCACAGAATACATAATAGTACAATCACTGTGCTAATTTTTGTACTTCCTTAAACTTTTTTTAATGTGTAACAATTTGTTTTTTGTGTAAAAGTCTGTGTTTTTCGGTCCTGATGTCATTACTGTGCTCGGCAGAATATCAGTGCAGCAGGCCTAGCCTGCTGCTTATACTGAGCCGAGTACAGTTTTGACATCACGCGACGATGCACAATGTTATTGTTATTAACTTTGTATGTGTTAAGTTCTTTGGAATGTCTTTTTCATATTGTGTATCGTTGTGTGTTGTTCAAAATAAATGTATTTTCTTTCTTTCTTTCTTCTTTCAGTAGTGTCGTGACACCACGCAGTAGCGTGGTACTTACCAGTAGTGTCGTGAATTATTTTTCTTTCCCGTGACTCTACCGGTAGTGCCATGGGTAAAACTATATATCTCATGACTCTACTCTGATGCCAGTTGTGTCACAGAAAATTTGATTTCCGGTGGCACTATCGGACTTTATCATGAAATTCCCACTGGTGGCTGCTACAGTGCTTTAATAAAAAAACGATAAGATGAGGTCGATAGCAAAGTGCTAGCAGCCTTGCAAGAGTTTGCAGCCCAGCAAAAAGTTTCCTTACCCATTTCCAAAACTCAAGTCCAACTGAAACTAAATCACTGCGCATTTACTGCTCTTAGCCGTGCTCTAGAATATCGAAATATTTCATTAAAAAGAATAGAACTTCCATGCTGTATTCTGAGCAGTCTAAACAGCTGCAAATCCATTAAATGTAGAGCGATTTAGATCTTTAGTTAAATCCAATTGAAGTTTTATTATTAAAATCAAAAAATCTATTGAAAAGTAACTTTAGTAAAGTAGGTTTTCTAAAGTAGGTACTGTGACAGCCCTACAGATATTCTAAGGGTGAGCAGACCGGCTAAGTGGCAGTTAATTGGTCAGGATTTACGCCGCGGTCTGCTTAATGTGGAGTGGTCTAGATCTTCAGTGGAGCTGGAGTGCCAGTTCAATGTTCTGGAATTTGTGTTTGTTAGGTTTTTACCAGCACTTCAATCAGGGGTGGGTAAAATTTACATATTCGTAATAAGAGAGAATGTAACTGAGATTTTGGAATAATTGGATAATTATCTAGAATAAATACGAGTAACTCATATCATAACATTCAAATATTTCAATCACTAAAATCACATAATAAATAATAATGTAACATATCATTTCCCCCTTTTTAAGCGACTTCAAAAAAAAGGAAGAAGTGATCAGTGAAGTGATTTTTTTTTGTTTGAAAGGGAACAATAGCCACGTTTTTATTTCATTGGTATTGAACATTGGACGTAGAAAATACACCAGAGAACTCTTCAAAGTCAAATAGATTTATGATAATCCAAATTAAACAAACCAAGCCATGGTTTGCGATGTGACGTTCTGGACTAGACTTGAACTGCGAAGGCACAACGGATTGGTAATTGAGTTGTGGGCATTGAAAATATTATATAAAGTTAAAAAATATTGTATACGCTTACATACCTATCACTAAAAGAGTAAAAATAAAAAAGAATATTTTTTATAAAAAAGAAAAACCTCCTTAAAACAAAAACAGCTTCAATTTTTTTTCAAAAATTACATTACAAATAAAATATTTCAAAATGAAATACCTCTAAAAAGCAAGAAACACGTCTAATGAAATTTGGTGGGGCTTTTAGAAATAAAACAAGTGCGAGTCGGACTCGCGCACGAAGGGTTCCGTACCAAAAAAACGGCAAAAAAACACGTTTGTTGTATGGGAACCCCCCTTAAATATTTACTTTATTCTGTTTTTAGTATTTGTTGTTATAGCGGCAACGGAAATTCATCATCTATGAAATTTTTAATTGTCTACCTGTTGTCGTTATTAGTATAAAGCAAAAAAAGCGCAAAAAAATCACATTTGTTGTATAGGAGCCCCCATTAAATATTTATTTTATTATATTTTTAGTATTTGTCGTTATAGCGGCAACAGCAATACATCATCTGTGAAAATTTCAACTGTCTAGCTATCACGGTTCATGAGATACAGCCTGGTGACAGACAGACAGACAGACGGACAGCGGAGTCTTAGTAATAGGGTCCCGTTTTTACCCTTTGGGTATGGAACCCTAAAAATGAATTTATTCTCCAGCCCCACTCGACTTCAATAGTTAGAATGAGTAGATCTTTGTCTTGTGTTATTATGATGTTTCACATTGTTTCATGAATATCATGATATTTCAGCTATTCACATAATGAAATCAACCAATGATTACATTTTTCAGAATGGAATATGAATATTAAAAATCATGAAATATTTTTCCCTGTGACAATTTACAATGTGAAAATGAAATAGAAAAATTAATAAAAAATCTAATAAAATTAAGACATAGTTACAGCAAAATATAGTTACTCCCCGGCGGGGAATCGAACCCCGGTCTCCCGCGTGACAGGCGGGGATACTAACCACTATACTACCGAGGATGGTGAACAAGGTGACGAAATAATATTACAAAAAGTGCTTCAAAGATGTTCCGCTTAGGATTTGATAATGATCAATAAAGATTAATATTTAGTAAAAATTTCTAAAAAATGTGATAATTTTGTATATTAGTGTAGTGTAGTTCACTTGGACCTGCTCGATTGAAATGAAAATTAAGATTTTTGGCCTTAGCTTAGCTATGAATGGCAAAGGCAAAATAGCAGGTTAAAAGGACAGAACGAGACGTCCGTCGGGTCTAGAGATGGGCAAAGGACACGGTTTTGACCCGACCATTGGGTTTAAACCCAACAAAAACCCATATTGTATGTTATAGAAACATTTTACAGTTTTTTAATTTTTGTTTTAAAGTGTCAAATATGACGTTGCTATGGAAACAATATAGAAAAATATTAAAAGGACAAAACATCTCTTATTTCTAAAGATTTTATTTAGTTCAACTAATAGGTCTAAGGGCTTTAACTGGGTTTAAATCCAGCAGTCGGGTCAAAACTGGATCTTTTGTCCATCTCTAGTCGGGTTGCTGAGCCGAGTTCGGTATTAATTCACTCACTTTCATGCCATAACAAGATTTATGTCATTTTAAAGAAAACTCTTAACAAAGCAATTAACAAGCAAGCCGTTTCATATTTTTAAACTGTAAGTATAAATTATTAGTTACAAAACACTAGTAACTGTTTATTGAAATAAAAATTATTAAAGGAACTTTTTCAATAGAAACAAAGAATTCATTTTGTTCTTACAATTTATCGTTTTTAATTCAGGTGGTGTAATAAGGAGCTGAGTCTCTCGACATCACTTGCATTGCTATAAAGCAAATGCTTAGGTATCGTTATGTGTGTTGAGAAACTAGTGATGGGCAATGGCTAGTCGAGAAAACGAGAAGCATTTTTTTTTCCAATTTTGTTATTTTATAACAACGAACATTAACAAATGTAGGTTTTTAAATAATGAAAAGCAAATTTTAATTATTAAGTTAATTTTCTTTTTAGAAGTAAAAGTCCCTTTTTATTTTCTTTTTCATTAGTATAATAAATCCTCTTTGAAATTCAAAATAGGATGCCATTACGTTTTTTTTCATAACTTCTTATTTTACCTAAACAGGGTTATTTGCAGAACACCAACACTTTGCAGGCGTCGCTATTAGTAATCTTAACAGCATAAAAAACAACAAATTTGTTCTACCACATTACGAAAAGAGTAAAAATCAATCGACTTTCCATACTAATGTATGTGATCGAGTTTTGTATGAAAAGTATTTTTTTATCTGTTTTCGGAAAAGTCGTAGAACAAATTTTGTTCTGTAAATAACTCATCGATTCATTTGCATGGTCAACATCAAAGCAAATGATAATATCATAAAATTAAATGTGAAACTAGAGACAACATTTTTTTTATTAAATTACGTTTATTTTAGTTTTTTTTATTATGTTTTTTTTCACCTTTCCTCTAAACATCGATACTTATGCTATCCCATCCCTACCTCACCTTTTCCCCTCGTTTCCGTTAATTCTACAAGTTTTCCAATAGCGGCCGATACACCTGTGTTGCCATGTTTATTGTTTACACTTCCACCACCAATAACCAACTATAAGTCAAACGCCATAGAGTCCAAAATAAGAAGCTTATAAAAATATTGCTTATGGGTTGGTTGCTTAAAAGTTTCGTTTCGAGTGAAAATTAATGTTCGGTTATTGAAGTCGTCATCGGTACCCAATTACAGGTTAAAATTTTTGGTCTAACAAGTGTTTATACTTAACAAGATTTCATTAAAATAAAAAAAGAGAATGTGTAATTTCATTTCACAACGAAAAATGTAT
Source organism: Agriphila geniculea (assembly GCA_943789525.1). NCBI lineage: Eukaryota > Metazoa > Arthropoda > Insecta > Lepidoptera > Crambidae > Agriphila > Agriphila geniculea. Next base: position 18,116,456 of record OX038890.1, read on the forward strand.
ACTTAATTATTTTTTTCATACGTCATTAACTAAGCTGAGTTAAACTGTTTTAATTAACCAATGTGTAAAATATTAATTTTGATTTCACTTCAAATTAAAACAAAAAAAAATAAGTTTTTAAGTAGTGAAAATTTAACAGATTCAAATACTTACGTCGTTTTCAAATACAAGCGCTCTCTGTTTAGTCACTTCAGTTGTAAATTGTCACTTTACTATAAAAAAGAGAAAGTTAAAAATTTATTGTATAAGCCGTTTTTAACTTCTCAAGCTTTCAGTTTTTTTTTTACATTAAATGGGCTTACTCTTGGCCACATTCGAGAACCATAAGGCTAAGAAGAGGCCGAAGATGAAGCGAGCTTGCCCAGAAGAAGCCTATTCACTCGTGCCTAAATTAAAAGTGTGTTACATTTCAACCGCTAGTGACAAAAAAATATATAAATCCGCTTATAAAATTATTATTAACTCTTTAGTTCTTTTTAGGGTTCCGTACCCAAAGGGTAAAAACGGGACCCTATTACTAAGACTAAGAAGTCTATCTGTCTGTCACCAGGCTGTATCTCATGAACCGTGATAGCTAGAAAGTTGAAATTTTCACATATGATGTATTTCTGTTGCCGCTATAACAACAAAAACTAAAAACAGAATAAAATTATTATTTAAGGGGGGCTCCCATACAGCAAATGTGATTTTTTTTCCGTTTTTTGCTCGATATTAATAATGACAACAGGTAGACAGTTGAAATTTTCACAGATGACGTATTTTTATTGCCGCTATAACAAAAAATACTAAAAACAGAATAAAATTAATATTTAAGGGGGGCTCCCATACAACAAACGTAATTTCTTTGCCGTTTTTTTCCGACTCGCACTTGGCTGGTTTTTTTTATTAGCAACCACAATAAAAAAAGCTCGTTCATAAAAAGTTTTTTTTCGTTAATTTTATAAACTATTAATAACAACTTCTAAAGCAACATTTCATTAAACAAATTAAATAATAAGATCAAAACTAACATTGCGATTGTGTTTGCAAAACTGAAACGAAATCGAGTGAAATAATTCCGTTTAATAATAACGCCAAGGGAGGGGTCCTTACTAATAATATTATGGCACCCTCGTATAGTTTTGTATGGGGCTAAATGATTTAATTTAGTTTGTTTAGTAATATTAAGGCGATTGAATTGATTTAGTGATCGTTTCGCGAGATTAAAAATTAACTGCTTTAAGGATTGCAATTTACAGTTTAATTTAATGGGTAATGGTGATATGTGTAAAACGCAACATTTCATTTAATATTTAACATTTTAATTAACATTTAAGTCATGCGTCCCAATCGCGAACCAAAACCGTTTACGTTGTCATTTAGGTTTTAATAATATTTACCTAAAAATCTTTTGGTTCTTATAATTCTCATTTAAATTGACCAAGATTGGCATCAGGCTCCGTAGGCTTAGCTTTTAATTTTTTTTTAACGATTTAGCGCAACTTATGCTCCAGCAGTACCAAAAGACATCTAGGGGCATAAATCGAAAAAAAAATCATAGTAAAAATTATCGAAATAGGTGTAATATGTTTTCAATTAAACTTTATCGTTTTTAACTTATTAAGTAAGTACTAATAAATAAACTATTTCTTATTTTGGAATACTGTCAGTCATAAAACTAGAAAGGGTTTTTTTATTATAGTTTCAATTATAGGTTTAGGTACTAGGTAATGGTTGGCACAGCATTGAAAAACTCCAAAATTGGAGGTCACTTTTCGAATTTTTGATATAGAGAAAAGTTTTGGCTATCAGAGTACTATAAATGTTCATTATTTTTTTGGGGCAGATAAATCAAGTGATACTGTGCGAAAACGGCTGGCTCTTGATGAATCCAGTCTTATCAATTCAGGTTGATTTCTACTAAAGAGTTAATAAATAGCTGCTAGTGGGCCATTTGTTAGAAAATTTTGAACGAAAAAATTGATTAGTATAGAAATAATTGAATTGTCTTGGATACTAAACACACTTATGTGAGTCATTATCATATTAATAACGTATAAGTAGGTAATGTATGTATACGGTGTCCCAAAACTTTGCCACACGAAGGGAAAGTACCTTAAATATTGAATTATTGAAGATAGAAAATTTTACTCAAAGAAGACTTCATTTTGATTTCAAGAATCATTGGATTTGCATTGAAAGATTTTCGAAAAACAATACAAAAAATTAAAAACAAAAAGATTTTACAAATAGATTAAAAGGTTACTCATTAGGATTATTTTTTCTTGAGTAACACAGCATCTGAAATAAAAGGAAAACCAAAATTTAACATTTATGTGCAATTATTTTCGTAATAATTTTAATTTTCGTATGATGTCATATGGGATTTTTAAAATCATCTTTGGATACAGTTCCAATCATTTTTAAGATCAAAATGAAGTTTTCTTTCAGTATCTTCTTTATTTTCAATATTTAAGTATGTACTTTCCCTCCGTGCGGCAAAGTTTTAGGAACACCTTGTATGTAACCTGTATATGTTATTTAAGTAGTTAATTTATGATGATTAAAATACTTTAGTACTTAATTAGAGAGTTTTTTCAGTTGGTTCGTTTTGTTCAGAATAATGTAATTAATTGTACGTTAACTACTTTCGTTGAATTCATTGATAGAAAATAATTTCCTAATATAGAATAATACTTAATTTATGTGAAATCATCCATATTGAAGTTCCAATCTTATTACAATTGAAAAAGCATAACACTCCATGAAATATTGCCCGTAAATACTGAAACGTAAATCCTGCAAAGTTTCATTCATGCGAAAGCACGTCCGCTCACTTCGGCATTTCAAAATCATCTGACGCGTGCAAAAACACGTGGGTCGCTACGGGGGGAGGGGCGTATGATTAAAGCCAACCACCCAATCAGAAAGCAGGACCGATCTTCCAACTTTGTTTAGCAAGGTGTTCTTTCTCCTTCTAATTCGTAGATTACCGTAGTCGATTCTTCATATCTGAAGCTTGATTTTTTATGGCTATTTAAAGTTTGCACTCGCAAATACGGTAGAGCCCGCAATTCGTTTTAAATGTAGCCAAATTAAACGTGAGAACGCTTTTGAAATCATGTTTATTTTATGAGCTTCACGGTACATTTCGTAGAACATTATTTTTAATAGTTGAATATGTTAATATAATAGTAATAGTAACTTTTTTCACGAAAGTTATTTAAGTTGAAAATATTATCATTTTGTCTTCTGTCATTTAAAATGCCTTAATGTTTATTGCAATTTCATGAATAAAGTTGCAAATTACAAATTAATTGGTAACATTATTTTTTTTTAATTTGACTTTTTTAAAATAGTTATTCATTAAAAAAAAACAAATAAAATATATTGCCATACTATTTAAAACTAAATGACGTCAGAACTCAATTTTCGAAGATTCAGGCACTTATCTTCTAATCTCATTCAGGTAACAATTAATCCTTTCCTCAATTAAATAATAACCAATTAATCAATATTCCGTTCCACTAATCCTTTATTGGTTAAATAATTGAAAGAGAAACATTCTTAATTAACTCTACATAAAGTTCAAAATAGATTGTAGGGTTGTCACAATAGTTGGGCATATCATAAGCGTATAATAAACCGATGATAAAACCGGGACAAAGCAAAGGTGTTCCCGTAATTGACGGCGGGATGAATGCTCGCTTTTGTAGGGAAGTGGTGGGGGTAGGGTGTTACAGACAGCGGGTACAGTACGAGGCATATATTTTGAAATTTTTTCGACGTAGTGGGGATAAGTTCGCGCATGTACTCTTGTGAGCGACCAATAGCGCGCGCCCCTCTCCCGCCGCCCGCGCCCCTCACCGCTACGCATGCCTAAATTACGCGTTCCGCGCAATCCCCACCCGATTTCAAGATATATGCCTCGTACTGAAACAAATTTAATTGAAGCGCTGTTACCAAGACATTAGTTGGCGAACGTCCATTGAAATGAAATGAAATGAAATGAATATATTATTATTCAAATAAGCTCAGATAATGAGCATTTTTAAATCGTCAATTTTTTTACTCTACCACCCATTATGACGTTTTTTAGCTGACAAGAAAAATGGGCGCAAAAAACTAGTCAGCGTTATCAGATGGAACGATATTTACAAATTAATATGTATATCGTTTTTAGACTTTATATAAACAAAGATTAACAAATAAATAACATTATTTAATTAGCTCATTTCTTAATAAATTTCAAATTACTTAATAAATTTACAGTGTTCAAGCTAAATTCAAATTTTAAAGTTATTATTCAGTTTAGGCTGTTACAAGGAAAAAAACATTATTTTCAACAACAATCAATATACAATTCAATATGCGTTAAGATAGGTAGTCAGAAGCAGACCCATTCCCACTGGCAGAACCCGTTCACGAGCATGACGCATGAACCAGCCATCGCTTCGCTCAACCATATTTGAGGGAACGTAACGTTCTATATACCTATAGTTTGAAAAAAAAGGAAAACATGTTAGTGTTTTAGCTTAGATGCCAAAACATCGGGAAAACCAAAATAAAATAAAACCCAAACTAAACATCAAATATATTTTAATAAAACCAGGCTAGTATCACTATGTGTTATGTTTGAGTGTAATTTTAATGGTATATTACGCGCGTAAATCTTAAAAGTGAATATATGACTCTTTAATAACTATATACTACCTAGTTGCTAGATTTCCTGATATGAGCGGTTTCTGCGATTACTTTATTTCTAATTTCTATACTCGGAATACAAGAACTACAGCTTTCAGTCTCAGACCAAATAAAAAAGTAAAGAAGGAGTCTTCCGACAAAGCGGTGAGGCCAGTAAAACTACGCCTTGGCTGTGTACATACACAGTTTACGCACACATATGTAACTTCCTTACGCCTTGGCTTTCGTTCGTCATTGGGCGTTCCATATTGAACCCTGCCGCCCAGCCCCCGCTCGCCCCCTAGTACGCACACATGTACCATCAAAAACCGGCCTCACTTAGTTGTTCGCAACCACTGCGCAACGCTCCATCTTCCTTTTTTATTTGATCTGAGCTTTCAGTAGAGAAAGAGTTGTGGTTGTTGCAAGTGGCAGTCGTATAATCCATCAAAGTGGAAGTTTGTTTGTGAGATTGAAATATAAGGAATTTAGTAATTATATTATATGGCATCTTGTCTAAGTTAAAAAATAAGAACTAAAACGACCAAGCCCAATGGAAGATGTGCTTGTCCATAAGCCATTTTAATGTCCCCACTGCTGGGGCACAAGCCTTCCTTATGGGTGGATAAGGAGGACGGGTCATAACCCACCACGTGGGTCCAATGCGGATTGGTGGGTGTTAACGACTGCAAGCAAATGCAGCCGGGACCAACGGCTTAACGTGCCTTCCGTTCCGAAGCACGGAGGAGCTCGAGATAATAAGTAAGCACATCTTCCAATGGAAGATGTGCTTACATTCTTTGATTGCTGTGACAACCGTATTCGCAGATCTAGACCAGGAGCCCAATCGCGCTAATTTACAACGATAAAACCAAAACCAAATCGTTACCGCTTGAGTTTTGTTTACAGAAAAATACTCGCTTTAATTATGTTAAAATTGTACAAAGCTGTGCCTAAGGAGCCTAGAATGACAATCTCGGACAATTTAAATGAAAATTCTTAAGCTAAACCAAAGATTTTTAGGTAAATATAACCTCAATGACAACGTAACGGTTTTGGTTTTATCGTTCAGAATTAGTGCGATTGGGCCCCAGGGCTCTGTCACTCCGCGCGCGAGTCTGAACCGCTGGTCGTCTTCTGAGAGGACAAATTTCATACATCAGAAAAGATAAGACATACGCGATAGAAAGAGAGGCAACTACTAATTGAATGTTTTGGAGCGAAGGGAGCGCTGTGCGATCTGAATTGCACTTTATTGCGTTGGAGCAAGAGTCGCAATTTATTTAAACGATTTTGCGGAGTGCAACTTCTGTACGCTAGTAATTATTATCTATTCTGTGTCTAGAACTAGCTTTTAACTGCACGTTCCATCAAAATCATGTTGCTACAAAGACTAGCAAAAGACGTCCTATACCAAATAAGCTATTGCATATTTGTTTTATGTTGATAATCATAAGCTATCAAATAATTTGTTGCGTTTTGTTTTACATTTAACCACCTCTGTGGTCTAGTGGTTCGCCCACCCATGCAAGACGCAGGGGTCCCGGGTTTGATTCCCAGGAAGTGAAGGGGGTACGCGGTTTGGTTTGAGGTAGGGCTTATTTCAAGTCCACCTGGCTAGCTACCACCATCTTACCTAAGTCTGACGCCATAACAATAATTAAAAAAATGTTGTATTCCGGCAGAGAGATAGCCAGCACCTCAATGATGAGGATTCCGGGTGTAGTGCGTTCCCACCTTCGGCCTTATTGTCACTTAACATTAGGTGAGATGAAGACCAAGCAGTATCCCGTTGTGCATAAATAAAACATAACGTACTACCCGCTAATACTGGCACCACACCTTCCCCGTCCGTGCCGGTTGTAGTGTACGGGTATTATGTTACATCCGGCCAACAAATCGGTGGGTGCTATAGATCCGATTGTGTTCCATACCGAGGGGAACAATTAGCGTTTTCAATGGACCCTGACTTTTGTCAGATACCACAACTTTGGCGGTTGGTAACGCAAAAGTGTGGCATCCGGTAGAGTAGGATAGCACTAACTTTTGAAACTTAGGGGTTGCGTAAATGCAATCACTAAGTAATGACTGAGAGGTAGATAGTTCATCTAACTAACGAGAAGAAAATTAGCAGCAGCTTTTTCCGATGGAATAAAATTAGCAACAGCTTTTTCTGATGGAATAAAATTAGCAACAGCTTTTTCTGATGGAATAAAATTAGCAACAGCTTTTTCTGATGGAATAAAATTAGCAACAGCTTTTTCTGATGGAATAAAGTTAGCAACAGCTTTTTCTGATGGAAGAAAATTAGCAGCAGCTTTTTCCGATGGAATAAAATTAGCAACAGCTTTTTCTGATGGAATAAAGTTAGCAACAGCTTTTTCTGATAGAAGAAAATTAGCAGCAGCTTTTTCCGATGGAATAAAATTAGCAGCAGCTTTTTCCGATGGAATAAAATTAGCAGTAGCTTTTTCTGATGGAATAAAATTAGCAACAGCTTTTTCCGATGGAATAAAATTAGCAGCAGCTTTTTCCGATGGAATAAAATTAGCAACAGCTTTTTCCGATGGAATAAAATTAGCAGCAGCTTTTTCCGATGGAATAAAATTAGCAGCAGCTTTTTCCGATGGAATAAAATTAGCAGCAGCTTTTTCCGATAGAATAAAATTAGCAGCAGCTTTTTCCGATGGAATAAAATTAGCAGCAGCTTTTTCCGATGGAATAAAATTAGCAGCAGCTTTTTCCGATGGAATAAAATTAGCAGCAGCTTTTTCCGATAGAATAAAATTAGCAGCAGCTTTTTCCGATGGAATAAAATTAGCAGCAGCTTTTTCCGATGGAATAAAATTAGCAGCAGCTTTTTCCGATAGAATAAAATTAGCAGCAGCTTTTTCCGATGGAATAAAATTAGCAGCAGCTTTTTCTGATGGAATAAAATTAGCAGCAGCTTTTTCCGATGGAATAAAATTAGCAGCAGCTTTTTCCGATGGAATAAAATTAGCAACAGCTATTTCTGATGGAAGAAAATTAGCAGCAGCTTTTTCCGATGGAATAAAATTAGCAACAGATTTTTCTGATGGAAGAAAATTAGCAGCAGCTTTTTTCGATGGAATAAAATTAGCAACAGATTTTTCTGATGGAAGAAAATTAGCAGCAGCTTTTTCCGATGAAAGAAAGTTAGAAGGAGCTTTTTAGATACATAAAAAGTGCACCAGTTACTAAGAAAAAACCAAAATCGCTATAGGTGTGCCTATAATATTTGAAGAGTTCCCTTGATTTCTCCAGGATCCCATCATCAGATCCTGACCTGATGACAATGGGCCAATTATGGAAGTACATATACACTTTTAAACAAAAATATATTTTTCAAATCGGTCTAGCCGTTTGGAGCCGAGTAATCGAATAACATACATAAAAAATATCCGAATGCATTGAGAACCTCCTCCTTTTTTTGAAGTCAGTTAAAATTATCGCGTTATGCAGACGATGTTTGTTCCCCTCCATGACACTCTTAACTCAAGAATAAGGTTCAATATCAACTAAAATTTAACGGACAAATTGCGTCCGATTATGGCAATAGGCATGTTGACTATTTTTTTATTTTATGTTATATAAATTACCCCTAAAAAAAAGAAACATTTGTATAAGAATTATTACGCTAGCATGAAAACTGCCCGAGATATCACAGTTTTAAATGCACAAAATTGGACTCACCCGAAAACGATCCATACTAACGGCTACCAAGTTTTGACGTCACGCCTTCCTACGTTGTATGCAACGCGTAGGAAATTTGTTCGGCAGCTATATTAAATATTGTGTTTATCAAAATGGTTACTTTGACAAATTTGCTATAAATTTTACGGACTAATTAAATGTATTATTTATTTTAACAAATTTTATACTTTTTAAATGGACTTATCCATTCAACTTTGAAGGGTCATAAAACAAATAATACGCAATATATAAAACCAAGAGGTATACAAGCTACTCCAAAAGTTAGATATGTTTACGATTTTTATTAGTATTTCGTTATTTTAATCATAAGTCAACATCCCTATTCTTTTTATGTAGTCTAGTTCAGGCAAAGAAAGCTCAAAAAAATGTGTAGATGGAAATGCTAGGAACACAATTTTTGACTTCGTAACTTTGTTTGGACAAGCTAGGAGGATGAGGATTTTTTAGATATGTATGTAAAAAACCAAAAAATGGGACCTTCCAATCCCAAGCCCCCCTCTCCCCCCGGCATAGGGGCTACGGGCGGGGACTTCTAATGTTCTGTTCACCTCCTAACTAGTCCAAACAAAGTTACGAATTCAAAAATTGTGTTCCAATCATTTCCCTCTATACCTTTTCGTTTACTGGACTAGTCTTGCTGCACTGGCGACAAAATTTAAATGTATTTTGGTGTGAAAATTCACGAAATTATTAGTTACTATGATACTCTTTTTACATATTGTAAAATAAATATGTGAAACCAATATAAAAACCCAGCATACCTACTTGAAAATGATTGCATTTAGCGTGATAATGAATTTCAATTAAATTTTAAACTGTGACTAAACTGTTGAATAAAAACCCTTTTTCGCGAACTCGCTAACTGACAAAAGTCGAATTGTTTGCAATCGAGTTTATTTAATCTGTTCTTAAAAAGGGGACGTATTATTATTAAATTTTATACAGTAAACGTAAATTATAAAATTAAGCTTTGTGGTATATTTTTGTAATATAAATTAGGCTTAGTAAGTTTTTTGTATGAGTTTTTTTAGGGACCGGAAACGGGGTTTTTGTTATTGCCTTTTTGATGGTCAGTAAGTATGTTTGAATGAAGTTGCTTTCCTGTCTAAATGAAAAGTAGGTATTATTTAAAAATATTTTTTTTTTATTATGGTGTCGTTTTATTTTTCATTTTAAGGGAGGTGAATCTTAACTCTACCATTCATTTTTTTTGTGATATCATTACTGAAAAAGTAATAAGTAGAAGTAAAAAAATAGTTTGCGCCACAATAATAAGTATATGTTATAAAGGGAGCAAATTCTTTTTAACATTTTATAATTTTAAGGTCTAACTTTGTGGCATAGAAATTGAATAAGTCTGTATCTCTATGAATCAATCTCTATGATACACATAATTGAAACTCTTCCAAATCTTGAATGGGTGGCTTAAATAGGCAACTAGGGAAATGACAACTCTTTCCTAATATAATTATTTGAGATATTTTTCAAAACTTTATTATTTTTATGAAATCGCCCTTATAAGTACGATTAGATATTTTATTATTTAAATGTTACTAACTCTAAATAATGAACCATAAAATCTGCCATATTGCTACCCTCGAATAATTCATTGGGTGGATCATTTCCTTCCTAGTGGAGTGCCATTCAGAAACTTGTCAATTAATAAAATATTTGTCACATAAATTTTAAGTCGACAAACGACTGCGAGATCTCTCGCTATTATTGATACTATCCCAAAATAAACTGCCTCATACAATAAAGTACAATAGTTTCAGCGGGCGACAGAGGGGCGAGGGGGAACCGAGCGGGGGGACCGCAAAAACTGCACCCGACTTAATTATAAAGAGACAAGAAGCGCTATCAAATAGCGATTCGTTAAATCTACGCTCTCGTGTTAACACCATGAGTCTTCCCTCTCTATCTGCCCCTAAGCAACATGAACGAGATAAACATATTCTCCGGTTGCGACTCGAGCGATGGGCGGCGACAACGATATAAGGTTTAGATTGACTGGGCGTTCTCTATTCACTTTTTTTTGTTTGCGCCAAGCATTGGGAGCTTTTCATTTGGTGTCGGGGCGCGGGAGAGATCGTTCGCTCGCCCGCTCGTGTCGTGTTCGGAATTCAAAATGTTTTAATTTTTTTAAACCGGCCAGTGTTGTGTCATCGGACATGTCGGAACTTCGTGGATCGCCGCCTCTTTCGAGGGGTTTAGAGAACGGTTTTGGCGCGCCTTTGGCCGCTCTGAGTTCATTGGCAGAAGCACCTCCTCCGGCCCCTAACCCTCATGGCATAGACCATATTTTGTCAAGACCGGCCGTTGGGACGAACGTTGGTGCTGGGCTGTTGGCGCCAAGGTTGTCATTGGCTGCTGCGGCGGCAGGCATGGCCCACTACCTCCAACACAAACCGTTATATTGGCCAGGATTCCAGGGATTGGTGTCCAACCCTATGGCGTGGAGAGACCGGTTGCAGTCTAGTGAGTAATTTCGAACTTCTCTATTTTACTCTAATTAGACTTTACTCTGTGTGGCGGCATGGGCTATGGATGTAATATGTATAATTTCTATAATACATACCAACATATATATTAGGAGTTATACATACCTACATAATATGTGTAACGACCACATTTACAAACCTAGTTATAAAATGAAGCTTACATAATTGATAGCTTAACATTAGATTAAAGCAAAAGACATCAACGCGTTTTGAATTAAATTGAAAAACTATTTTAGATACTTAATTGTTTGATCACACAGATACCCAAGGAACACTGATAGTGTATTTATAAAAAAAATATGTTATATGTTTTACTAATGTATATTTATTACATTATTATTTCACGATTTAATTAAATATGAAAATTGGAAAAATATTTTAAGTGCCTACCTAAAATTATAAAAAAAAGTTTACACCGCTGGTGCATATACAATATAAGCAACTAGGCAGTGCTTACCTTATTGCAATTAAGTACTTATTTTTTTTTTTAAATACTCATGTTTTTTTAATTGGTAAATTTTATATAGACTTCCTAATTTTTTCATAACTGCTAGGCATGTTTTTACTGACATTACTTTTATTATTGCAAATTAAAATCAATCAATATATCATTTTATTTTATTTAACCCAAGTTTAACCCAATTAAATATTATCTAGTTTATTTACTCCATTTTTGTGGTCGATAAATATAAGTACCTTTTTAATTAAATACACATAATTATGACGTATGGTTTACTCTACATTTTAAATGTACTAGGTGCACTTCTGTTTTAAAATTCGTCATATCAGCGGCGGTAACGCCCCGCCTTGCGCCGTCGGCTCATCAAACTGGAAATTGAATTGAATTTAAATATCAAACCAATTACTTAATTTAATTATTAAATATATTTACGCGTACTAGGATTTGAAATAAAACACTTTCTCAGATACAATTCTGTAAAATGGATTGACTATAGGCACTTACTCGGCAAAAATAAAAGCTAAATTAGAAATTGTAAGAGACTTAAAATATTTTTACACTACAAAACATAAGTTGTAGATAATTATTTTTATACTTTTAATAGAAAATGTTGTTTTAATTATTTTACTATTATTATTATTATTTAACATAATAAGCTGTTAGGGAAGATTTCTTTGAAAAATGTTTATGTTCTGCATAGTTATACTGTTAGAGACTGAGAAAAGTTTGAGGTAGGTAAATTGTAGTTATAAAAATAAGTATTGTGAAAAATTACACAATTACGAAAAAACATTTACCTTACTTTATGACAATAACAGCACTTGGATTCTAATTTTAATTACCATTCCAAAGTAATTGTACTTAGATTTTTCAAACTGGGTGATTTTTTTCTTGAATCAATTTCGAAAAACAGGCTCGATTCAAAAATTCTATATTATCAAACTTGCTTACGAAATTTCACGAGAATCGAGGTTGAGAAATGCGACCGGACCATAACGGCTAACTTACATAGCTATCGTAATCGTTTTCATTTGACAGATGGATGTGACACATTGCTTCTTCTCTCTGGCATAAAAAAAAACTTCCCAAAGAAAATTAGCAATGTATCACATACGTCTGTCAAATAAAAGCGATTACGATAGCCATGTAAGTTAGCCGGTAAGGCCCCTGTAGAGGAGAACAGAAAGACATCCGAAAAGCGGGAAGAACATATAATGAAAGAACTTTTGCCCATGCTGAAGCAGAGACGTTTCGCTCGCGCTTCGTTCTCGCTTGGTCAATATATGACGACACTAATTAGAAAAATATTTTTTTATTGAACCACTAGCGGCCCCTCGCAACTTCGTCTGCGTGGAAAGGTTTTTTTGCTATCCTTCGGGAACTATACTTTTTTTTCGGGATGAAAGGTACCCTATGTTTTTCTGTATACCCCTGACAACGTGTATGCAAAATTTCATGATGATCGGTTCAGTAGTTAGGACGTGAAGGCGTAACAAACAAACAAACAAACGAACTTTCGCATTTATAATATAAGTAAGGAAGTAAGGATTGACACATTTAAAAAATCACATCATGTCTGTTGCTATTTTCTAATTAAAATTATAAATTTGTTGACTTCAAATATCAGAAGCATAAATTTTCGTTGCTATGATTGCCTTAAAATATTTTAACTTAAAATTTGAATGCAAGTATCAAAAACATAATTATTATCCATTGCCTATTGGCCTTTAATGTAAAGTGTACTTAAAACATTGTAACTTTGAATTGCGTTATAAAGCCATATCTATACAGGTAATATTGTATGATGGCGTATTATTAAACTGCGTAACAATATTGGATACAGCCATTTCTTTAATCTGCCACTTGAGATATGCGTAGATACTATTATGAATATTATGAATAATGTAATATAATAATTTTCTATTAGTTTTTATGATGAGGTTTTATATTTTTTTACATTTTTAATTGTAGTAGGAAGCAATAGTTTGACATATTCACTAGAAATTATTAGTCTAGCTACCTGATAAATCCATGTTTAAGCTATATACCTTAAATAAAACATAAAGGGTTAAGGGTTATTAAATAAAAAATATAGGATTTCACTTATATAAGTGAATCCCTATATTTGTTATTTAATTATTTCGGTTGTAAAGAATTCTAATTCCAAATTATATAAAAATTGTTTTTCATTGAATTACTTAATCAAATACTAAAAACAGAATAAAATAAATATTTAAGTGGGGCTCCCATACAACAGACCTGTTTTTTTGCCGTTTTTTGGTACGGAACCCTTTATGCGACTCGCACTTGGCAGGTTTTTTCATTCTAACTAACGTATCTCTTCTTAAGGCGAGGCCAGTTTACGATCTGACAAAAAAAACTGATATTTGAGCTTCCAGTGTAAAGAAATGATGTAGAATTCACTACAAAAAAAATACTGTACACTGAAAAAGAAACATAATAACCCTTTTCGGTTAATTTTGAATGATAATCTCCTCCTTTTTTGTTAAGTCAGTTAATCGTATTAAAAAATAAGTCAGTTATTTTTTAATACAGTCAAAAATGGGTTGTCCATCAGCTATTTTAATGTCCCTACTGCTGGGGCACAGGCCTTCCTTACGGGGTGGATAAGGAGGACGGGTCCACGACCCACCAAGCGGGCCATTGGGTGTTATCGGCTGCAAATGCAGCCGGGACCAACCGTGCTTTCCGAAGCACGGAGGAGCTCAAGATAGTAAATTTTTAGTCATCCATTCCATGACCGACCCTTGCAAAAATTGCTTGACCTCCGCAATCGCTGGGCCAGCCACTAAACCACTGCGCCACCGAGGTCCTCAAACATGGATTGATAACTCTGTAAAAAAATAACCTTAAAAATAAACTTCCAAGCGTCAGATTTCGTAATTTTCAACGACAGTGATATGTTTTTTTACACAAAAAGTATATTTATTTATTGTTCTAACACAATAATCAGGTAGATCCTTACTAATATCCTTACTAAAATTATAAATGCGAAAGTCCGTTTGTTTGTTTATTTGTTTGTTTGTTTGTTACGCCTTTAGGTCTTAACTACTGCACCGATCATCATGAAATTTTACATACACGTTGTCAGGAGTACAGAGAAGGACATACCTTTCAACCCGAAAAAAATATTCTTCCCGAGGGAGAGCAAAAAAACTTTCCACGCAAACGAAGTCCCGGGCGGTCGCTATAGTCTTTTTAGGGTTTCGTACCAAAATGGTAAAAAAGGAACCCTTATGGTGTGACTCAGTCTGTCTGTCTGTCTGTCACAGCTGGATATCTCGAGAACTACTAATGGTATCAACTTGAAATTTGGAATAGTTTAAGATGACATTTTCCCAACTATTTTGCAAATAAGAAAGAAATAAAAAAATAAATATCTTTTTTACAGCAAGGCCTGAAAAGGGGTCTTAAAAATTTGAAGTGGGGCTACTAGGGCATGTGGGGTATCATATGAAAGAGCACCGTTTGCACGTTTTCAATCATTTTTTTCTTTTTTTCCTAGACCGCATAGTATTCGACTTATGATGAAAAATGTAAAAAAAATACCGTTCCCCCCCCCTTATCTCCGAAGTTTGCAAAGAGAAAAATCTGAAATAATTCTATGTGATAGCAGTTTATATAAAGATTACAGGAAAAATAAAACGATGTCTCAATATAGCACATTTTTTTGAAAATCATCAAATTTCTAAAAAAGTTAACATTAGTTCCACTATCGGTCAAGAGATGGCGCTGACCTAAAACTGCAATCTAATTATATTATTCTACTCTGCAGTGTGGTTTAATGGTGCAATTATGATGGTACGGAACCCTCGGTGCGCAAGTCCGACTCGCTCTTGACCGGTTTTTTTAATAAATGATCCAATTTTTCTAAAATCAACTGAAATGTACTCAATTTCGTTTAATTTCTGTGGAAGGTCGCTTATATGTCGTCGGTCGTTAATAGGAAATTATTAATTAATAGGAAACATGCATCAAATCTTTTTTGTATTAAAATCAAAAGTATAATGCGTGAGAAAATCAACTGTAGGTAATATTAAAACTTTTCTCTTGCGTTATTTTTCTCGTGATTAGTTACTTGAAATTAGCACGCAGCAGCACCCGCTGAAAACACACTCTACAAAATGGTCATGATTTTAGTCGTCATCGGTCACGTTTCAGGCGCGTTATTATTATTGAGTTAGCCAAGAATTTTCAATTATCTCCCTATATTATTGTGCGTTTATATTTATATGTGTCATACAAAATTGTTGCGAGTTTTGCAATAATCAACCCTATTGTAAAGATATTATAGTAATAGTGTATTTTTCGTAAACTGCCTGGCCTTAATTTGATTTTTTAATATTAATATTATAATTTGATCACCCATCAGCCTATATCGCCCCAGTTAATACAATTCCGAAATTCCAGTTATTAATAATGTGTGTGTCAATTCGGTCACGGTGCTTGCAGATTTTAATAAAGGTGGGCTTACCCGTAATAAGCGCCGATGTACCATAATAACAGATAACTTATCTGACAGATAAGCGGACAACTAATAACGCATAATGAGCGATAATATTCTTGTCGGGTTTTTTAGATGTTGTCAAATTGGAAATGGGCGTGGAAGTGATTTTAATGAATTTGTACAGGACGGGATACAAGAAAATTGGTTCCTCTTACGCAATTTGTATTTTTCAGCACAGTTTCGTTGTTTTCAAGAATGTTTTCAATAAAAATTGCAATTTTGTCAACTGTATTATCAAGACGGTTTCCCATTTGACAATAAATCAATTTTTAACCTAAGGTAATGTAACTTGTAATAACAAACTCATTATGAGTCCATGAAAACTGATACTTACTAAGTTGAAAATATTTTCCGGTAGATATGTTACCGGCAATGTGTATAATCCGGTATTGTATACAATGCCTTGGCATTGTATACAAACTGCTTTACGATTTTTACACAAAACTAAAGAAAATAAAAGATTAAGGGAGGCTCCCTATACATGGAACTAATACATTTTTTTTTCATCAAACTTATAGATAGGTCCTCAAAAATGACATTGAGATTCCTAAAATTATCTTTCTCAAAGTCAACCGTTTGAAAAATATACACTTTCAAAGTGGTAAAATTAAGAGAGTGAAATATCTAAAGAATGAACACTGTAAGTAAATACATAATAAACACTTTCAACGAAAATTTGTTTGATCAAGATATAGTTAGAAGTTTAATTTTAAATATATAGCATATTTTCTAAAACCTCAAATATAACTTTGTAATTTAGACAAAAACTATGAAAAACAAAGTTATTTTTGAAGACAAAAAAATATAGTGTTATTAAATATGGTACCTATGGTAACTACGGAACCCTACTGCTCGTGGCCCGACACGCGCTTGGCCGGTTTTTAGCATGATATGGGGTTAAGATAGGCATTATTTTAGTTTGATCCCTTCACTAATTTCATCGAGATACTTCGGTTGATCTTTCTCAGTATACCTACTTAAAAAATATATTTTTAGGCATCTTCAATCTATAAATCGAGAAACAAATATAAAACTCTAATCTGGTCAGCCATAGGAACAAATTCTACTGTGTACCAATAGCAAACCGGTGGTCAATTACTGGGACACACTGCATAAAACGACTTTAATGGTATGCTTAAAGCTCTAAATTGTTAAACAAAAGCAGCAACAAGAAAATAATATAAACAACACCATAGATCACCAGTAACAAACCAGTTGGTCAACAATAGGAACCCAGTACAAAGTGTGTTCCAGTAGTTAACCACCTTCAAAAATACTTGATAAATATCGTTATTTACAAAAAAATATCGCTCATGGCACTTAAATACACACTAAGTTTTCAAAATAATACAACTTAATTACTGTAATTAAGAAATAATAGGTGATTTTAAAACATGCATCTTACTACGTCGACGTGCACTTCTAACTGTAATGGCTGCCAAATGACAAGTGATGAGACTAGGGATTGCAAAATCCGGATTTTTTTCAAATCCGGATTTAAGAGTTTTAGTCACGTAGAAATCCGGATTATCCGGATTTTTCAAAGTTTTGATCAAAATTTTCAAAAATTTGTCTTTCACTCTTATTTCATGCTAAATGTAAGTGGTTGAAGTCACGTGTTTTATTTTATGGGTTCGTAATGAAAAAAACCTGTGTTTCTTAAACAATTATAATACTTATTAAGTTATCACATGCATAATCAGTCAGATCAAAAGCAATATTTGCTTAGTAATTAATAATTTAAATTAATTAAATAAAAAACCATAGAGGTGCTGATAAAGACAGCAACCACCATATGGTTGTCGCGGAATTGCGTCTCAAGGTCGCGGTAGCATGGCCAGCCAGAAGACCTGGCAAGGTTGGAAGAAGGTATGACGTATCTAAACACAGTGAACCGAACACCGGCAACGAGGTTAAAATCGTACTCCGTAATTGTTTCTCTGGACTCAGAACAGATGGCAACTCGTTAGATGAGGAGTGAAACCAAATTAAAGTGGCTTATACAGACAGAAGCCAGCTCCATCGTTCTAGGGTACAAATCTCACAACCTAGAAGACTGGATGTCAACTTCAACTTGGGAGCTCGTCAACAACAAAAGAGCGCTTCAATTAAAACTGCTAGAGACACCCAAAGAATCACTCCGATTTTACCTCAGACAGCACTACTGTCAGACTCATAAAAAATCTATTGCAGCACGCTAAAAGGTAAGAAAATGTGGGCTGACGGTATTGCCGATAATGCCCAACTCGCTGCTAATTCTGGTATTCTGAGAGAGCTATATATAGCCTCTAAAACCTTAGCAGCCACGTAAGGAAGCCTCTAAAATCCAAAGATGACCAGCTCACTAACAAGACATCAACGTGAACCCACCATCACACGAAGAAATGGCCAAGGCCACATTAGCTCTCTCAAAATTGGCAAAAAACCCCAGGTCTCGAACTTATCACTGCGGAAATGCAAACAGCTGACTTAACCTCCGCCGTTGAAGTACTTTAATGAGAAGATCTGGTGACGCGGGGAGATTCCATATGACTGGCATAAAGGGCTGCTTATAACTGTGCCCAAAAAAGGTGACTTAAGCCAATGTGGTAAATAAAGAAGCATCACCTTGCTTTCGGTACCATCCAAGGTCTTCTGTAAGATTATCCTGGACAGGTTATCGAGGGCTGTAGGATCTCTCTTACGCAATGAGCAAGCTGGCTTCCACCCGAATCGTTCGTGTACTGACCAGATCAACACTCATCGTATCATAATCGTGCAGGCATCTGAATGGCAAAGGGAACTATATCGCATCTTTGTAGACTTCGAAAAAGCCTTTGATACGCATTTGGTCTCGCTCATCCGAAATGGGCGTCCCGCCGAAAATCATCAACCTATTAAAGGCCATCTACAAGAAATATTCTTGTAGAGTTAATCACGACAGCCTCTATTCAGAAGACACTGCAGTACATGCGTGTGTGTGCCACGGCTGTTTACTCTCGCCTCTTCTCTTCCTGGTAGTGCTCGACAGGGTATGTATCGGCCCTATCACAACAATCTTCGCGGATAGAGCGGGGAATATCCAACGTTCTAGAAGATCTGGATTATGCCGATGACCTATGACTGCTGAGTCACACGCACGACCCGCGATGGGAGGCGGAGATTACAGGGTTAAAAATCAACACCCGAAAGACCTAAGAGATGAGATCTGGAGCAGGAAACAACAGTACAGTATGTGTGGAACACGTCCACAAATTCTCATTTCTCGGAATTGTCGTGTCAAACATAAATTATATATTCATCGAAGAAAAGTTAAGGACTCGTCAGTGCCTTGGCTGCCGGTACCGGTATCTAGAACAGTCACCGATACCGGTTGCAAGGACGGCTGCCGGAACCGGTGGCGAGGACGGCTGCCGGAATAGGTTGCAAAGACGGCTGCCAGAACCTATATCTAAAATATATTTTATCGTAGGTATATCATAGATGGATGAATGATGGATGGTCTTTATATACCTATTTTATTATGTTTAACAAAACCTTTTTAAGTATTTACATACATACGGGACAGGTACCTAATCTTATGCAATGATAGGGACGGGAGTCAGGTTCAAGGTGATTTCATCCAGTTGGAGTATCGCCTTCGGGACTCTATGAGCAGTCAATAGTCAACCCAAAAAATAATAATTCTGAACTTTTTTTTTTGCTTAAATTAGAGTACTTATAAACATCCTTTTTTGATCTTATTAGTTTTAAAGAACCCGTAGGAACGATAAATTTAGGACACATTTTTTTCATAAAATGCATATTTCCCGAGTAAATGAATAAAAAATTTTGCCATTTTTTTCAATGACCGATGAGCGAAAACCCCTCTTTTTTGTCAATTCCTCGTATTGGTATCATCGTCCCTATCAATTTACGCCATGGGCATTGTACGAGCCGGACTGTACACCTTGACGAATGATAGTTTAAATTATAGATAAGTTTCGGAAAATAAAAGTTTATTACTAATTCACAAAGGAATCGAAATTACTTGTTTAAATGCTAAATGAGGACGCGTGATTGTTGAATGAATGATTTTATGGCAAATATAATAATCGAATGAAAAGTGCTGATACTCCTGGCGTTCTTACAACAAAAGCTCTACGTCATGGATGAGGTGAGCGCACTGCAAATTTGCAAGTCCAACTTCAGTGAGGACGATGTGGCTACGGTGAAAAAAACATTTGTACGACTCTCGGCAAGGGTGACCAGATGGTGTCCCGGAGGCGTGCGGGGACACAGAAGAGCCTGCAGGAGATCATCACCCTGTTCAAGGAAACCGACACCGATGACAAGCCGACATTCGTGGTGAGGGACCTCAACAAGCTGCCTCCCGTCACCTTCGATCACGTCGATGTGACCTGCCTCCTTAAGGATATCGTGTCCCTAAAGGCGAGTTTGGCTGAAGTGATGCTGAAATTCCAGGCATCCGAAACGCTTGCCTGAGACGCGTGCGCCCGTCAGCTGTCAACGGAATGTTGCTGCCGCCAACAACTCAAGGCCGCAGTCGCAGCAGACAGCTCTCGTCAAGCTCCTTCGCAGAATGTCGTCTGACCGGGATAAGATGAAGACGGTTTCCTCGTGGTTCGGAACATAAAGCTACAGCTTCAGCGAACGAGGCAGAATCACCATGGCACTGCAGTGATAGGGCCCAACGCATCAGGAAGTTGACCTGCTGCGAGCTGCCATATTAACCACGGCCGTGTACCTGTCTGGCTTGCACCACACCACCACTACGCAGGACGTGATAGACTGCATTAAGAAGAAAAGCAAATTTTTTTTTGAGAGTTCATCCTCTGGAATGGCTCCATAATACCAATTTGGCGTTTGTGGTGCGCATCCCGACAGTAAAGCTAGACTTTTCGTGAAGGAGGACTTCTGGCCGCAGGGCGTGGTGTACAGGCACTTCCGAGAGACATTAATTGCCCTGTGCCTCCCATTCGACACAGAAAATAGTGTCAAATTAATTCTTTGCTAACATTACTATTTATTTATTAACTAAAAACATTGTTTTATAGTTTAATATATGTTTAGTTTTTAAGGTATATATCTATGGGCCATTGTTGCCTGATTATAAATAAATAAAATAAAAATAAATTCATTGTCGTCAAAATCCGAAAAAACCGGATTTGAATCTTTAAATCCGGTTTTATCAGAAATTCGAAAATCCGGATTTTTCAGTCATTTTCGAATTTCGAAGTATCCGGATTGCAATCCCTAGATGAGACACTATTCTGACAAAAAAGCAAGATAGCGATATTATACATTAATTCTCGCAAAAAATATATTGGGTTGGTAAAAGTCTAGGCAATATAACAAAACAATTGAACTCTTTAAAAATACCCGGTATTTCTTATTTTATTCAATTGAACATGCAAGTGGTCAACCACTGGTACCTGGTTTGGGACTGGAACACCACTTCCTTAAAAACCATCTTGAATGATATCAGTGGCGGTCACATAATTAAAGACATCAGTCGATTCTCATACAAACGAGGTAACTTTGAAGCCTTGATTATCAGCCAGGGATTGACCTTGCTGTGATCTGATGATGGCTATCTAGGGATTGAATGGAGAAAATTTAGATCGTTATACAAACCCAGCATTTTAAGAGATGTAAGGATCAGAGTTTTCAGTTTCAGGACTTCCATAATTTTTTATGCTAATTTCGTGTTTTTTTTAATATATCCTTAGATCTTACAATGCTGATCAGATCAGTTGGGTGTGTATAGCGATCTGAATCTGTTCCATTCACTCCCTGGATGGCGATCATGAGATCACAGCTAGATCAATCCTTGGCTGAGGACTGGTGTCTTTAATAATATGACCGCTACATGTATAAATAAGTTTTATGGCAAAAAGTTGAAAGGAAAAACGCACGGTTTGGAAGAAATATTTAAAACGTCAACTTTGTATAGCAGACAGTAGAATGGGAAAACGCACGGTCTGGAGACTATTGCATTGCATGCGTCTGACGCAAGTTGAATTGAAGTTGAAGCGACTTGGTAAAGACAGACCATTTGCATGTTAAAAATGGCTACCATTTATTATTTGTTATATGGTATGGTAGGTAATAAATATAGTACCTACCTATATACCTTTGTTAACGATTTTGATCGATTAAATTTTTCGATAACGAGAAAAGTCTACCATTACACTAAGTGTTGTTCTCTACTACGCAATTTAATTTGTTGAAATTTCAAAGGTACACCAACTGTTCAATTAAATAAAACTTCGTTAGCTTAAATTAATCCTTGTATTAATTACGAAATTGAAAACGACCCAAAAGTGAAAAAACAGTTGAAGGCTCGGACCAAAACACTAGACAATTATTAAAATCCCAAAACCATTTCATAACAGCCGTTCGAAATTGTTAATAAATTGAACACACTAAACGTGTACAACAGTAGGTTAAGTTGTTATTTATTAAGGCTCGCTTATGCGAAGACATTTGTCTCTGTCTTTTTCTTTACGTGTAAAGAGTTTGGAAAATAACCTCAATTCACCACTTTTTCGATGTTTTTCGTTGTTTTTTCATCATTATCTTTAGCACAATTATCTTTCTTGAAAAAGGTTATTGGAGCAACTGCACAGTACATTAAAGTGTATTTTCAACACTTTTCTGCTATTATTTATGCAAAAATATGACCCACGACAAGCGCTTTTGATGATATTCTGATTTTTTTACAATCATCTGTGAGGTTTATACGCAATTTAATACTTGTAGGTAATCTTTATAGCTTGTCATATGTTTTTTTTTGTGGCTACAACTTTACGTTTTCAATATAAAAATATGGCCCGTGCAAACCATGTTTTCCTATAGTGGACCCTAAATCAATAATCAGTCAGCCCATGCCGATGCAACTTGGTCGAAACATAGGGAAAATAGGTAGATGTTAAAATACCTATCATTAGTTATGTACTCGTTTAATTCCTGTTATTTTAACTAAGAACAACGCGAAAGTTTAAAAGTGTATAAATTTATAATGTTTGGGAAAGAAAATTCTATTTTGGTAAAATGAATAGAACAATATTAAATATAGAAAAGGAAAAGTAATAGAGGCAAACTCTTTGTACTATATGTATGTGTATTATAAGTTTTCACGCGATGACGAAGACTATGTGACAGACATTCAGCTTGGGAACAAATATAAGTATTGTATGAATCTAAAAACCTAGACTTATATATAAATGAGTATAATTGAGAATTTCGTTTACATACGTACGTAAAAGTTTGCTTATTATGACGCTTTGAAACGTCAAACTTAAGAAGTAATATTGTTGAGCAATATTTTTGGTTAAACCAGGTGTATGTACATACTCTTCGTTTATTAATAAGGCCTAGATTCGTCAATGAAAACAGCTCATAGGTTTATAAAACCGCTCATATTGTGGATTCAAACAAACGACTTGCCAAATGACCCGAATATACTTACTGCGTGTCTATTTACTGCGACCACCGGCGGCGGTCAGGCGCCCAAATGAAGTGGGACACATTTTTTTAATTACCATCCCTCCCCCTAAGGGAGGGGGTAGACCCCCACAAACTGCTGCATATGTTGGAAGCAATTAAAATTCCAGTTTCCGAATGCAGTTTCGGTAGCGGTTGTTCAATAAGGCTTTGGCTTTTTTTTTTAGTTTTAACTCTGTGGCTTTTTTGTTTTAATATGGAGTTCGGACAAAATTTGCGTCAGAGTTTTGAGTGGTTTTTTTGACAAAGTCAATTTTACTTAAATAGAATTTTGAAATATTTTTTGAAGAGTCTTGAAAGTCAGTCTGCTAATTTAAAGTTTGAAACGCATTTATGTGAATTTCACAGCCTCTTTTCATAATAATTTTAAACGATGTTTGTATACAAACAATACTGGAATCTTAACTAATCTCAAATCGAAAATATGGTAGGTACTCATACCCCTGTAAATAATCTTTTGAAATAATGATTTACAGCTTCTATTTCTTATAAAACGAGCTATATGAATTGAAAAGTATTGTTATCGTGTTATTATTTTTGGTAAAAAAATAAAAGGGTACTTAAGTAATTATAAAGAATTCAAGCATTAGCTAGAAAATTATAAAATTGCAGAACATTTTCAGAAAAAGAGAAGTATCTACGAAAAAAGTTTTTTTTTACAGTTATGTAGTCTTAACGTTTTGCCTTGTGCAGATTAGAATATTATTTAATAACTTAACGTATTCACTATGTAATTGAAATGTCAAAAGTTTGAGAGATCCATGTTGTCAAACTATCCCACAGTGTTTTGATGTTTAATTTTAAATTAATTGTGGGTGTTTGGTGGGTAGTGACCACGCCCAAAAGTGTAACCCACTCACGTTTGAAATGGATGAAGGGAAATGTTTCTATATCATTACATATTACTCGAATACCTCACATATGTGTGATAATTGGTATGTGTGTGTATGTGGAGAATATGTGTTCTCTCAAAAATAATAAAAATAGTAGATATTTAAATCAATTAGAATAAATATTTGCTTCATTAGAAGTACAACACTTTTTACGGATGGACATAGATTAGAGCGCATATAATTATTAATTCGGCTTATTTTAGAACTATTTAGTTTGGATTTATTAGTTTTTTGATTTTTCGCCATTTCGACACCTTTCTAAGGGCCGTAGTCACGGGATGACCCGTAAAAATGTTTTATTTCTAATGCTACGGCTCCACATGTGTCTTAAGTCGTAGCTTAAAGCATTAATCTAGGCGTTACGCAGTTGTGGCCAAGACTTAACGGCGTTAATTTACAAACGATAGTACTGAATATTTATAACGGCCGTTCTTGGACATTACCATTAACATTAACGTTAACGCAGGTGGAGCCGTAGCATAAGAAGTAGAAGAAGAAGTTTTTTTTCTACTAAAAGGGTATATTTGCTTCATTTGAATATTTTTAAATGAACCTTGTCTGCCTTGAAAGCGTTTGTAAACTTTCCTTATTTACTTTTTAAAACATGTTACCAGTCTACACGGTTGCCAATCACGGTCGGCAACCATGTGGACCGTAGTTTGTGACGCAGTGCATGAAAGCTAGTTAACGACTCTGTAGCCTACACTTAAACCTATGTTGCAGTCAATGGTCAACAATGGTCATCCACCATGGTCACCAACCACGGTCGGTAACCGTGGTTGGCAACCACAACTACTACCTAATTGACAACTAGCTAGATCACGTTGGTCGAGGGACTCGGGTGGCTTGTTAGCAACCGTGACCGGTGTAACCTACGCCTTATATTACAGGTTAAAGTACCTATATTAGTACTGTACTAATAATGGGACTATCGTTGCAGTTTTTATTTGACTTTCCATTTGAACATCCTTATAATTGGTTAAATAAAGAAGTCAAAATCTTATTTACAGCAACAGTACTCCAATTTCAGTAAATCGTCCTTTCAAAAACAGTCGAAACCATCATGCCATCCCAAAACTCGTTTACCCATCTTCAAATTTCAAAATCAAGGCAAAAATATTCAAACAATTACTAGGCGGAGTTGACCGTAACAATTATACCGGAGTAGTAATCTCGTCGGCGTAATGAAATTAAATGAAGAAATAACACAACGCCGCGCCGCCCCCTCCCGCCGCACATTTTCACGTTACCCCCACTACCTCCCTCGAATTAAGGGTTATCACTGACCAAATTTTAAAATTAATTTAGAAATATTCAAAGACGTGGTGAAATAAATGAACTAAAAGTTAATTCCTAGTTACTTTTACAACGAATAAAATAAAAGCTTAACCAAGATATTTTTTTTATTTACGGCAACAAACAGTTATGTAAAAAAATAAGAATGTGGCATGGCAAATGTGAGTACAGCTAAACCTTAGTGCCTGTAACTAATAAAAACCTAACTAACCTATCTATGTTTTTAAATAGTCTCGTGCACTGAATTCGTGTTTAGTGTAATATTAAATGGGACAACCATGTAATACAGTAATGCATTAAATAGTGGCATTGAAATTATCTTCCTTTAGTATAGTAAAATAAAATGGTTTAGTGCTAATCGTTATGAATTATCATGTTTTGTCATGAAAACACTTTAAATAGCCTTCGTTCCGTATAGGTAGTTTGAGTTTTTTTTTTATATTAGTTAAATCAATTACATCTTGTTCAATAAAATACAATCACAAATATAAACATAAATCATTAGTTTATTAGATTCATGTTACTCAATAATCTACTCGTTAATTTTTACATGAGTCATTCAAAATTAAGTGACAACCCTGCAAGCATAACGACTCCATCTTTGTTTTCGGCAGCGAGGTGTCGCTTATTAAATCTCTCGGTCAATGTGGTTAGCGTTGTTATGCCGTTCTCCCGCTGGTGTTGTGGCCCCACACGATAAGAGTTTTGCGATAAACGTTACGGTTTATTTGACGGCCTAGTTTGTGAGCTTTTGGCATTTGGTGTGCTTTTAAAATATATGTTCCTTTCCATCATTGTAGGACATAAAGCGTTTTTCTTTCCGGTTTAATGAAGGTTTAGTCTACAAATGCCACATTCTACAAACGTCACACGAGTTTAAAACGCCACATTCTACAAATGCCAACTTCTGCAAATACCACATTTTTGTTGATATGGAGAAATAATATTTTTTATCACTTTTGTATTTTGGATATTTTTTGTTCGTTTTAGGGTTCCGTACCCAAAGGGTAAAAACGGGACCCTATTACTAAAGACTCCGCTGTCCGTCTGTCTGTCTGTCTGTCACCAGGCTGTATCTCATAAACCGTGATAGCTAAACAGTTGAAATTTTCACAGATGATGTATTTCTGCTGCCGCCATAACAACAAATACTAAAAACAGAATAAAATAAATATTTAAGGGGGCTCCCATACAACAAACGTGATTTTTTTACCGTTTTTTTGGTACGGAACCCTTTGTGCGTGAGTCCGACTCGCACTTTGTCGGTTTTTTTTCGTCTTTAAAGTACCAGTATCACATAAATAATGGAGAAGGTTAATTCTTTTTTTTTATTTGCTTACCTTTGGATACATTTTTAAATATTTGTTTTTTTTTCTTTCCTTCGTAATAAAAATATCTCTATAGTAGGTACTAAGATCACAAAATATGGAGATGGTAAACTTCTATAATGTAAAAAAAAAATACATATTAAGATAAAAATATGTCCAAAATACAAAAGTGATTGAAAATAAGTATAAACAAAAAAATCAGATATTCAGAGTTATATCTCCATATCAACAAAAATGTAAAATTTGTAGAAGTTGGCATTTGTAGAAGGTGGCATTTGTAGAATGTGGCGTTTGTAAAATGTGGCGTTTTAAACTCATGTCACGTTTGTAGAATGTGGAATTTGTAGACTAAACCAAAACTACCATGGTATAATTCCAAAAATTTAAATATACATCATTTGCAAATCTTAAAAAAATGGGAATTGGAAATATTTTTGTATTGTTGTTTAACATACTGTTTTCTTCTTATACGAGTATTGCAATATTTAGTTGTAAATGAGTATGTTTTTAAGCTTAAAGCTATATTGTGTTCAGGGAGTGAAAATCCTGAAATAAGACTGCGCTTATGAATAAGAGTGTCCTGTAAATGGCACCTAAAGTGTACAATAAAATTCCATCCAATGTTAGAGACATTGATTAGATTTAGATGAATTTTAACAGATTTTGATGTAAATTGAAAGACATTAGTTGACAAAGCCTAATTACAGTGTTAAAGAATTTTTAAAGAGTAAACATTTCTAACTTTTAAATTAATTTGTTAATTTGCATGCCATGTGGTGAAATACGGATTAAGCTACTTACAATATATTATATTAAATACCTGTATTTGCAAATAAATTGATTTGATTTGAAAACAATAGCTTTTACCAAACGCTAAGACAATAAACCTTCTTATGTTTAATGTTTTTTTTCTTAGTAAGTATAATTATGTTTATATTAAAATCTGAATTGTGTAATTTCCGATCATCCATACCTGATTGTTGTTTAAATTGTTTCATTGTCTATTTTTCTTTTTAAGTAGTGATTACAACTTTTTCTAAAGATTTTAAAAATGTTTATGATAGCACATGTCGTTACTGCCTTTAATTAAGACAGCACTTAACTTTAAGATTTACTAGTACTTTTGAAATTGTCATAGTGTATGTTTTGTTGGCGGTCCTTATAAATAAAATAAAATAAAAAATTAAATGTTTCATCTGAGAGTTTCAAAAAGCTTATCATCTCTCTTAGTACCTATTCAATCGAGTGGGGTTTCAAGTAATTTTATTAAATATTTTATTGTCGTTCTACGCCATCGGACACCCCATTGCAGCGAGCTATGGGGGCAGGACTGGAATACAAATATCTTTATATAAGCCTTTGAGCAATGGGAATCAGGGCTGAATTTGCGATTTCAAGACTGATGGTAGCTTTGTTATAGTAGAAGAAAGTATTTTATTGTCTAATAGATTTACTTTGTTTGTTGCACGTTGTCAATTTCAAGATATTGAGATTTTGGCATCAATTTACTCCAATTAATGAAGATTTAATTTTTTCGAAGCGATTACACGATATTGACTTTTTGGCATCAATTTACTCCAAATATAAAGATTTCTTTTTTTACACGTTTGCGAAGTGATACACGACATTGAGTTTTTTAAATCAATTTACTCCAAATATAAAGATTTCTTTTTTTACTCGTTTGCGAAGTGATACACGACATTGAGTTTTTGAAATCAATTTACTCCAAATAAAAAGATTTACTTTTTTTGCACCTTTTTGATGTGATTATACGATATTGAATTTACAAATTTAAAACCATACTTTTTATCTTCACAAATAAAGAAATCATTATGAAGTCTTGCGAGATAGGTTGTTGAACAAAAGAATACATCTTAATACATCTAATGACTTTTATCTACTTCTATGTTTTGTAATATTCATAATAAAATACACAAACTTAATCCATAACAAACTTATAGAGCGTAAACTGGCGGCCATAACAATGTCACTACAAAAACGGTAGCAACTATCAAACTGGTATAAGCGACAGTTGGCTCCACAAAAACTGAGCATAATGACCTGCTTCGGACATAGGACTTTTTATGTTGTTATATTATTATAATATAACGCCTAGCATCACATTTTTTTAGTATTTTTTTCTTAATAAGTAATTATAACATTGAGTAATTAACACTCTAGGGTGTCAAACAGTAGAGTTTATGCACAAGCATAGCTAAGCTAGTTTGAGAACAAATATTTTCTAAATTAAAAGTGTTTAATGCAAAACTTTTCCTTATGTAATTATTTTCCTTATGCTTTTCTTATGTTGTTTAAAACCTTATGTACATACTTAATGTAAATCTTTATGTAATCAAAATTTTATATAATGTATGTTGTACTATTTCTTATACAACATACATTATACAACATTTGTTTTTACTAGCAAAAAATGTCGTCGGTTAATCTCCGACCGTGGTTTTTCCTTCTGTGAGGTTAGATGGTGGAGTCAGTGTAACTGAAAAACAAAGGTACTTTTAATCTGAATTCTATTGGTCCTGTAAAATCCAATCGTTGTTTACAATTCCCAAAATACGATACAGATACTTGAGTACGGAGCCATATTTACTAATATGATTGACTTTCGAGGCATACCTACACTGAAACGTAACCACCAGTCCATTTTCCGTGTGTCGTCAATACGACGCTTCCCGGGGTTGCAGAGCGCATGCGTGACTCTAGGTGCACCGCTACATTCAATAAAGGTTATGAACAAATGTCGCCGGGATAACGCCCGCGGGCGGGCGTGTTAGGTCGGCTACTCACTTGTGACTTGACTTCAACCACTTTTAATTTCCCCACTGCTGGGGCACAGGCCTTCCGTATGAGTGGATAAGGAAGATGGGCTATGACCCACCACGCGGGCCTTATGCGGGTTGGTGGGTGTTAACGACTGTAGATACAGCCGGGACCACGGAGCAACTCGAGATAATTAATTTATGGTTACCCATCCCATGACGGGCCCTTAGAAAAGTTGCTTAACCTCCACAATCGCAGAACCATACGACAAACGACTGCGCCACCAAGCTCCTAAAAAAATATACGACCATATCCACTTGCGTCTTGGACAGCTTTAAAGATGCTACGAAAAACTTTTCGTTACTTAATCTATACTTTTTTGACAAAGTGACACCGGTTTTTATTATAACCGACTTCAAAAAACAAAAAAAGGAGGTTCTCAGTTTGACCTGTATGTATGTATGTATGTATGTATATGCGAGGGTGGTTTGATAAGTCCGTGATTTTGTGAAGAAGAAAAAATTTTTTAAAGAATATTTTGTTTTATTTTTCTACATAATCTCCTTTCAGCTCTATACACTTCGACCAACGATGTTCCAACTTCTTCAACCCATCCAAAAAATAGTTTTTATCAAACCCTGAAAAATAGGTTCCTGTTTTAGCTATCACTTCTTCATTGGATGAAAATCTTTATCCACCAAGCCATTTCTTCATGTTTGGGAAGAGGAAAAAGTCACACGGGGCCAAATCTGGTGAAATCTGGTGAAAACTGGGGTGTGGCAATAGGTCGTATCGCAATTCCACAAGTTTTGATGTTGCGGTTGCCGACGAGTAGGCCGGAGCATTGTCGTGATGAAATAAAACTTTTTTCATTGCTAGATGCGGTCTTTTCTTCAGCAGCTCTATATTGAAATTATCCAACAAAGCAACATGGTAAGCTCCGGTAATTGTCTTGCCCTTCTCCAAAAAATCGATGTAAATAACACCTTTGCTGTCCTAAAAGACAGTGGCCGTCTCTTTACCAGCCGAACAAACAGTTTTTGCCTTCTCCGTGGCACGTTCACCGGTAGAAGTCCACTGTTTTGACTGTTGCTTCGTCTTTGGCGTATATGGTGGACCCACGTTTCGTCAGTGTTACGTACCGACGAAAAAAATCACTTGAATTGCGGTTATACAAACCTAGCATTGTTTAGAAGTTGTTACACGAGTTCGTTTTTGGCCGACTGTCAGCAAACGCGGCACCCATCTTGCAAAAAAGTTTTTCATGCCGAGAATATCGAGCAAAATATGAAAAATTCGTTCGGTAGAGATGTGAATAGCATCAGCTATCTCGCGTATCTTCACTTGACGGTCTGCCATAACAATGTCGTGGATTTGCTAACAATATCTTCAGTGGTGACCTCAATCGGCTTTCCTGGGCCGTCGGCGACAGTTGTGGTGGTACGACCACAACGAAAGTCAGTAAACCACTTATGAACCATTCCATGAGATGGAGCAGAGTCCCCATAATATTTTTTCAGTTTATCCTCCGTCTGCTTAATGGTTTTACCACGTAAAAAGTAGTATTTTATCAATACGCAAAATTCGTTTTTCTCCGTTATAAAAGAATATCCCGACCTCACTTGCATAAATCCTTCCATTTTTTTTTAATTTCGTGCCAATTTAAAAAATGCAACAGCATAAGCTCAGCAAAGAGTTCTAAATTAAGACAGGAAAATTGAATTATGAAAAAATATTGTATTCAACCTTAAAGTCACGGACATATCAAACTGCCCTCGTATGTATGTATGTATGTTCGCGATTATCTCGCGTTTGGCTGAACCGATTTTGATGCGGTTTTCAGAATGGCAGTTGTTTAAGTTCAGAATAATGTTGTATGGCAGCCTCACTTAAATATTTATTTTAATCTATTTTTAGGATTTGTTGTTATATTGGAACAGAAATATTTACATCATCTGTGGAAAATTCAACTTTCTAGCTATCACGGTTCATGAGATACAGCCTGGTGAGAGACAGACAGACAGACGGACAATGGAGTCTTAGTAATAGGGTCCCGTTTTTACCCTTTGGGTACGGAACCCTAAAACCGAAGAAAATCAATTGAAAAACATCTCAACGCATTCGTTCAAATCCGTAACCTAAAAATACAATTTATTGTGAATCAGCATATTGTTTCTATCCTATGAGTCGCAAGTCTGCCGCCCGCCTAAAAGCGTCGTTATCTTCCCGGCAGGTGTCTCGCGTGTCGCCATACGGCGCGATACCGTATCGCGATCGTGTAATATCGTGTACGTACGATTATTGCTATACTTCGCTTACGTGTCATGAATGTTGAGCAGTTTCATGATGTTTGCGCCCGATTGCTCTATCTCTGTTGTCTACATCTGTTGACGCGCGACAGCATTTGTTTTTTGATGTTTAAAAGACCAAATACAAGGTTCAAATTTATATTTGAACCTTGTATTGTTTATATTTGAACCTTGTATTGTTATCAATGACTCATAAGAAGTTATAATTAAAATTTCATTTATTTGTTCCGATGGCATTTGTTTTTTGATGCTCAAAGGACCAAATACAAGGTTCTTAGTTCTAATATGACAAAAAATTAAACTTTTATCTATTTGTTCTGTCTGATGGCATTTGTTTTTGGATACTAACCTAACCTAATCCAGAATTAGTAAATGCTTGACAAATCTTCTTGGGCGGTTTAGGATTTGGTAATCATTTACTTATTTTGGATAACCAAATGTTTTTTTTGGTCTGCTAAAGTATTAATTCCCTTTGTTTTTTGATACAAGGTTCAAATATGACAATGGCTTATAAGAAGTTAAGAATAAAATTTTTATCTATTTGTTCCGATGGCATTTGTTTTTTGATGCTCAAAGGATCAAATACAAGGTTCAAATCAAATATGACAATAGCTTATAAGAAGAATTAAACTTTTATCTATTTGTTCTGATGGCATTTGTATTTAGATGCTCAAAAGACCGAAAACGTACAAGGTTCAGATATGATACTAAACTTCATCTGTTAGCTCCTGATGGCATTTGTTTTTGGATGTATGTCGTAGTTTAAAGGACCATCCATGGAACAATATTGGTGGTGCAAATCAATGGTGCATATGGTATAGCGGGGATCTATATTATTTTATATAAGACTAGCGGCCGCCCGCGACTTCATCTGCGTGGAAAGTTAAGGATCTGGATAAAAGGTAACCCATGTCCTTCTCTGTACCCCTGACAAGGTGTTTGTAAAATTTCATGATGATCGGTTCAGTAATTAAGACGTGAAGGCGTAACAAATAAACGGTTTTTCGCATTATGATGTTAATACGATCTTCTAGGTTGTATTTTTTTTTAATTTTATTATGATGTTTTAGTATGACCTCTTAATTATTAATATTTACATTGTTTCTGCTTCAAAGCCTTCAATTCCTTCCTTAATTACATTCTCTCAAAAGTATCAAGTCAAGAAAGTTACCGCATACAGTCGACAGCAAAACAAGCATAACACAAACAGCAAAAATGAGTCTTATGGCAACGTGATAAAGTTTAAGAATTCCGTAAGAAAGTAAATAAGCCTCTAGAGGTTTTTAGGCTTTTCCTAATTAAAACTGAGGAGTGTTTGACACCGCAAAGATGGAAACTTGGGTGGTTTTATTTGACAAACGGCCGGGTAAAGTTGATTAGGCGAATTACTTTATTGTTTGTAAGTCCTGATTGCGCGTGTGAAATCATCCTTAGGGGCGTTGTTGTCGAAACACTTAATAGGGTCTATACGTACTACTAGGCAATTTTAAACTTATAATCTAAATACTAACTATACGATCGAACGGTAAAAAATAAAAGAACAATTTTTATGAATTTAGCGTTTCTAACTAAACTTTTCAGGTAGGTATACTAAAAAACCTAAAATTTAAACAGCCAATTAGTCACTACAGAAAGATATAAATCTATTTCTATTCTTAAACAAAAACTTTGATAAAAACATCATAGCATGCGATAGTATACGTCCTCCTCAGTTAGTCTATGAAATTTTTTTTTTTTACATAGTATAATACTATTGAAATATGTACCATGGAGCTCGATGGCGCAGTGGTTTAGCGCCTGGCACTTGTACTATTAGTTATTCTGTAGCCTGGCCCAGCGATTGCAGAGGTTAAGCAACTTTCGCAAAGGTCGGTAATAGGATGGGTGACCAAAAATGTATTACCTCGAGCTCCTCCGTGCTTCGGAAGGCACGTTAAGCCGTTGGTATTGGGTGCATTTTCAGTCGTTAACACCCACCAATCCATTGGGCCATAACCCACCCGCATTGGGCCCGCGTGGTGGGTTATGGCCTATCTTCCTTATCCATCCATAAGGAAAGCCTGTGTTCCAGCAGTGGGGACATTAAAAATGGCTGATGTCGATGCACCATGGCTTTAACCATAAAAGCAACCTGCTTAAACTTAACTTTTACGCGGTTCCAACAAAACTGGCGACCAGGGGATCTATTTTTGAATCGCTCGGCTGGCGTCGAGCGCTCTTTTCTACTGATTTTCGTTCAACATTTGACTCAATCTCCATACTTTTGAGTTGATTTGTCGAACGAAAATCAGTAGAAACGAGCGCTCGACGCCAGCCGAGCGATTCAAAAATAGGGCCCCAGAACGGCTGGTCGCACCCCTTTCAGGAGGATTTCAGGTAGGGTTGCCAAATCTGCTGGAGTGAATTCCGAGACAAAAGAACTATAGTAAATTCGTTACAAAGAGGGACTGTGAACAATCTTGACATGTCTTTTAATAGTAGTGGCTCTGTGAGCTGTGGAACTCGCATTTGTACCATTTTTGAAATGGCTGGAAAATGTCTTTTTTCGAAAAAATTCGAAAAGATCTTTTTTTCCTTACAAAATTAATAATACTTACAATTTTCTTATTTCTTAGTCCTTAACGTAGGTATTTTTATAATCTAGTTATTCGTTGTGAAGACTGGCGTTTGATAATTCCGGTGAATCCTGACCACCTGGCAACCCTAGCTTCAGAGGGGCTGAGCCTTGTTTGTTCATGATAAAGCGTAGATTTCGTACGTGAGTCTTGATGACTTGTTCAAGATATTTGTATGATGTTGTTGCATAATTATACAACTGCAATAGTAAGGGTTTTTGTTGTAGGTATTGTTAGCCGATATTATATTAAGTAAGCCTAATTTCGTATTAATTAATTTACTCGAGTGTTAATGAATAATATTTAATTGTTTTGGTATGATTGTATGTATGTACGTCTTATTGATTTTGTATCGAGTCACTTTTATAAAATGCACAAACCTCAATGCAAAGAGATATGAAACCTCTTCCAAATAGTAATTTTGTTGCCCGTTCTGAATAACTAGGTAGTTACTCAATTTGTATTAGAAAGTCACCCATTTTCAACATTTGGAGTCGCCCTCAGTCCGTCGCCCACTTAGTATTTCAGTACGCTGTATTCAGTATTTTTGATACCTAAAATGGGAATTTATTGTTACCCGATTAAATACTACCCTTATAATATCAGTAAGGATATTAGCTGGGTAACAAAACAGATCTCAAATCTCCAAGCCGGTTAAAAGATGATGCGTGCCCGTTAACCGTAGCTTTGCTCCTCGTTAGTCCCCCTACAAATTGAGACACGAGTGGGCCCGCCGCACCCCTACGGACCTGCGCTGAAGGGTTGCGGTGTTGCGTGCACCATGTGATGGGTTAAAGTGGGACTGATTAGTTTTATCGTTTATAGGCTATGGAATTTTAAGGAATTTTGGAGGAGGATAAAATTAATACTGGAAACGACAATAAATGAAAAGATTGGTAGGTATCACTTGTTCATAGGAGTATTTTGAAACTATCAAATAATTCCTAGGAACGATATATATTTTTTAAACAAACTTCATAGCACGAAAATTGGTTGTACTGAAAACAGGAACAGAAAAATATTTCCGAAACAGTGGTTTATGGTTAATATTGTTACTTATTAAAATGTATGGTTTTCTTGTTTCGATAGATAATTTTGGATGATTTCGGTACACAAGGGGATTATAGTAAACTAAGGCAAAAATGGAAATTGCACGAATTGAAGGTATTTCGAGTACTAACCTTCTCCATATTTATGTGATCCTGGTATACTTTGATGACGTATTGTTTTACGAAAAAATGTCTATAACTTTTTTTGTAATTTTTCATGTCAAGGGTGAGTCGGTGTGACCACGGGTAAAAAAATTCCCCGTAGTCACACTGCTGTGGTAAAACGATGTGACCACGGGTTGGTCGGGTAAAATCAATGTTATTTCGAGTAGGTACTAATTGTTTACTTTTATCAATCTTGAAAGTAAGTACGTATTGGTAGTGTGGAATAGAATAAAGAGCAAATCTAATAAAGTACTCGGAATTGGTGGATTAGTATGGTTTACACTTACATACATGATCCTTAAATTTACATTCAGGGTCAATAACCCCTAGTCCTTATTCTTCTTTATAATGTGGTCACCGTGGCGCTCGCAAAGCGCATACAAAGAGGCTGTGTACAGATTTCCCGCTGTAACGCGCGCCTTTTCATAATAATTGTTATTTTACCATGAAGGGCGGATATGCGCTGCGTAATGGAGACGCAAAGGTGTTTGTGTACGCTGTGGCAATAATGGGGTTGGGTAAGATTTTGTCTTATTGTACCTTACAACATATTTCTCTACATTTTTTGCGGTTCTATACAAGAGTTTTTTATGTTTACAAAATATTTGATGCTATATCTTTGTGTATGTCGTAGGATGTTCGTACGAATCGGATCTTTACAAAAATCCTAGTATGATTGCAAAAAACCAGATGATTAGAATTTGAGACACATTTTTGCAATCGTCCGAGTAATGTTTAGAATTTTTTAAGAAGTCCAGGGTATCTTAGATAAATCGAGAATGACCAACACTTTGAGCGCTGATTAGCTGACGTCAACGTTATGGATTGACGGATGCTCTGATTGGCCAACAGCTACCTATAATCATAGAAGAGTAATGTTCTGACCAAATATTCAATCGAATCTTAGATTATCCAATCAGCATTCAAGATTCCAATTGTTCGAAACATACTGGGATTTTTGTAAAGATCCTAAAAGTTCTTCGGATTATTGCGAAAATCTATCTTTACGGTTATACAATCAGCCTAGGATTTTTACAAAGATCCATTATATACGTTTATCCTACGACATTTACCTACACGTTATGTAAATAAATTAAAGAAATTACCTACTAAATACAATTTTCTTGTTTCTCGTTTGCGTTAAGTTTCTGGTGTTACCATTTGTAGTATTTAGAAGAATTAAAATATTTTCGATGTAATTACTTTCGTCAAATATCGATACTGAATTAAGAAAAAGAAATAATATCTCACTCTCTCTCTCTGAAAGAACTGACAGATTGAAATACGATTAAACAAATTTGACCGAGTTACATTAATTTTGACGTAATGTCAGTTTCAAATTCGAGATTCAATTATTTGAATCACAATTTACAATCAATCAGACGCTTCGAATTAAATCTATCTTGAAATTAAATTAAGAGCTTGGACAATTAATTACGAATTGTGGCTGAGACTTAAATTAATACAGAGATATAAAAAATTTCTATGTTTATATTACATATTATTCACTTACTATTTCAATTACTTTTTTCGACATTATTTTTTTGGAATTTCGACGTTCATTTCAAATCAAAAGATCAAAATCCGGAATCTAAAACCTCTGTCCCTAAGTGTTTTAGGATCAATTTCGTAGGTTCCGGGTTCCAGATTAGTTAAAAAATAAAACCCGTCAAGAGCGAGTCGGACTCGCGCACCGAGGGTTCCGCACCATCATAATAAATACACTGCAGAGTAGAATAATAAGAAAATTTGCAGTTTTAGGTCAGCGCCATCTCTTGACCGATAGTGGAACTAATGTTTACTTTTTTTGAAATTTGATCATTTCTAAAAAAGTGTGCTACTTTGAGACATCGTTTTATTTTTCCTGTAATCTTTATATAAACTGCTATCACATAAAATTATTTCCAGATTTTTCTCTTTGCAAACTTCGGAGATAAGGGGGGGGGGGGAAGGTAATTTTTTCGAGTCGAAAACTATGCGGCCTAAAAAAGAAAAAATGATTAAAAACGTGCAAACGGCTCTAATTGAAATGATACCCCACTTGCCTTAGTAGACCCACTTCAAAATTTTAAGACCCCTTTTCAGTCCCTGTTGTAAAAAATATATTTTTTATTTTTTATTTTTTCTTATTTTCTATAATAATTGGGCAAATGTCATCTTAAACTTTTCCAAATTTCAATTTGATATCATTAGTAGTTCTCGAGATATCCAGCTGTGACAGACAGACAGGCAGACAGACTGAGTCACACCATAAGGGTTCCTTTTTTATCATTTTGGTACGGAACCCTAATTAAGAGGATTGAGAAGCAAGCCGTCTCCATACAAACAGCGATAACGTTTCAATCCTCTTAACCTTCACCTAGAATAATAATTTTTTAGTATGTTGTTGTGATGCCTAACCTAGGTCCATACGTTTTGATTCAAATTTCAAAGAATATTGACACTTTTTTTGTTTTGTATTAAATCAGTAAAGTGCAAATATTTCAAAATCTATGATAAATATAAAAAACAACTTATAGACCTAGTTCTTAGGTATCACAACAACAGAAAGGTACTAAAAAATCATTGCTCGAGGTGAAGGGTGGAAAACGTTATCGTCTTTTGTATGGAGAGCACTTGCTTCACAACCCTCATCTGACTTGACAGATAATGGCATAGCAATTTTATTCTATTCCATTTTTAAATTGAACCAGAAGATAGTGTTATCCAGAACCATAGTTCTGGGTGATAATCATAACCCTACTTAACAAGTATTTGCACGAATTCTCGAATTCTAAGCTCTGCAGTGAAGTTGTTTACCAACAGCTCTCGAAATCGAACTTGCCAAATTTATTCCTGCATCCGAGCCGTTTGCAGACAATATTAACAAAGAGACGCGGCTGCATAATGTATGTCGGGCGACACATGCGTCCGAGTGGCTGTGCTAAACTGCGCCCGGACAAATGGAAACGTTCTTTTAAAAAATAAAAAACGAAGGAGGTCCTAACTTTTTCTAACGAAAAGTTATTGATGAACCTCTTTTGATATTTTCACTGATATCACTGAATATATATCCTTTTTGCTTCGCTATAGTCGGGTAAAAATTTGAATTTAGAATCTCACACTAGGTAAATAAAAATACCAAAAATACTGTGGTCACGGGAATAATGAAAAAAATTGCCTTAAGGTATGATTCCGATGTCAGCAGCACTGCTGCGCGACACTGCTGCGCGACACTGCTGCGCGACAGTGCTGCGCAGCACTGCTGCCGAGCTCAGAATGTAGTCTCATATAAACCTATAGAGAATGTATGGGGACCAGTGGTGTTGCGGCAGCAGCGCCACGCAGCACTGCTGCGAAGCAGTGTCGCGCAGCAGTGTTGCGCAGCAGTGTCGCGTCGCTTCTCCGCTCACATCAAATTGAGCCTTTCAAACGTAACATTATTGTTCAATTTGGAGTGCACTGCTGCGGCAACACTGCTGCTGCTGCCGAGATCAATTATACCTTAAAGGTATGATCCCGATGTCAGCAGCACTGCTGCGCGACAATGCTGCGCAGCACTGCTGCGCGACAATGCTGCGCAGCACTGCTGCCGAGCTCGGAATGTAGTCTCATATAAACCTATAGAGAATGTATGGGGACCAGTGGTGTTGCGCAGCAGTGTCGCGTCGCTTCTCCGCTCACATCAAATTGAGCCTTTCAAACGTAACATTAGGGTTCAATTTGGAGTGCACTGCTGCGGCAACACTGCTGCTACTGCCGAGATCGGAATCATACCTTAATGCTGTGGTTATAGTGATACAACCACACTGGAAATTAATGTTTTGTCGTACAATGCTGGAAGCAATTTAGGTACATAGTAAAAATTATCGAAATTATTGACAACATTATCGTTTTTAATTAGGAACTAATAAACTATTTCTTATTTTGGTAAACTGTCAATCATAAAACTAAAGAGCTAGTTAAGGTTTATTTTTATTATAGTTTCAAGATTGTAATTTTTTTTATTGGTTGGCACATCAGTGAAAAACTACAAAATTGGAGGTCATTTTACGTTTTTTTATCAAGAAATTTTTTAGCTATCGTGTTTCTGTCAATCACAAGTATGAGTACTATAATCTAATAATCTACTTTCTACATTGTTTTTTTGGGATCGATAAACCAAGTAATACTGTGTGAAATGTTTGTTCAAAAATGTGTATTTGGCGTTGTAAGGCCCCTTACGAGTATATTCGAATCATGTTCCATTTTTGTTTCAATACTTATTCATGATCGAAACCACTCAGCGCGAGCCATTATAAAGGCAAATTTTGAAAATTTCTCATAAATTACATACTAAATAAATCTAAAGATATACCTACATATAAAACACGCAATACATTAAACAAATACCTCATTATTCCAATAAAAAAAATCCGATAAAACGGACCTTTAACTCGTCAACGCCCGGAAAACGAGACACAATAGATTTTCTATTGTTGTCGGGACGCCGGCGACCGCTCGGGCGTTGATGAATTGAAACCGAGAAGTATTTTTAATGAACCCGATGTACTGTGTTGTATATGCCATCGACGAATAAAAACGTATCCGATAAAACGGACCGCTGCTGTGTGAGCAGGCACTTAAGTCCACACTAGACCCATATCCACACGTGATCGCGATGATGAAATGATCGGCACAGATGTGAACAGACCCTTACAATCCTTGTCCCCTACTCTACCTATCTTCAATAATTAAAACACAAATAACAAAACGGTTTTATCACGTAAAAGCTCATGTGTAACCATTTCAGAGGCTTCACTGTTTCAAAACAACCGAATCATAGTAAATACGTAATGCTTTCCGCTGCAAACGCTTCGCTATTACGGTAGTCACCAAATGAATTCAACTTACTACATCCAAACTCACTCCAAAACCCAACAGTCCACCAATTTGGTCCTTAATTCGAAGTTTATACAGCTCAAATTTGAACTACTCCACAGTTTGTTTTACAGGACAATGTAGCGAAGTTTCCATTTAATGGAATTGGTGTTTTATGTTCTGGCGATAAAGTCGCTTTGGGTGTGATGGCCGGTGTTTTCATGAGTTTCGAGTCGGTCAGCGGACGGACGACCGTTTCTGTTGTCCGCTCAGTGGATACGAAGGAGTATTGATCATAGCTAGTTGTACGATTAGTTTAATTCGTTTTCAAACTGGTCTAGTTTATATCCAGTAACTATTCGATAGTACTTTATCTTTGTTCGTAGTATTTTATACACTACGACCCTCTACGACTCTGTGTAGTGTGGAATTTGACACCATGTGTATAAAAACCTTACTCTTGAATCACTCTATCTATCAAAAAAACTGCATCAAAATCCGTTGCGTAGTTTTAAAGATATCTAAGGATACATAGGGACTACTTTGTCTAGGGATACAGGTGTTATTTTCATACAAACGAGGTAAATTTTAAGCCTTGGTTTTCTGCCAGGGATGTACCGTGCTGTGATCTGATGATGGCCATCCAGGGAGTGAATGGAGGAGATTCAGATCGTTATACACACCCAACTGATCTGATCAGCATTCTAAAAGATTAATGGGTCAGAGTTCTCAGTTTGAGGATTTCCCTACATTTTCATGCTATTTTCGCGGTTTTTTTGAACATGTCCTTTACGTTTTAAGAATGCTGGTCAGATCAGTTGGGTGTGTATAGCGATCTGAATCTCCTCCATTCACTCCCTGGATAGCAGTCATCAGATCACAGTACAGTATATCCCAGGCAGGAAACCAAGGCTTCAAAGTTACCTCGTTTGTATGAAAATAACACCTGTATCCCTAGACAAAGTTGATGTGTGTATATCTATGAGTGATGTAGACATTATTGTTGCAAAATGAGCTTAGTTTTTTATTAAGCTCGATTATAATACTACCAATGAGTAGCGATTACTAGGCACAAACCCCTTCGTAGCATAATGTACAATACGCAAAACGTACATACGCGAAATGTAAACTTATACTGTTGAAATAAATAAAGAAAAAAATGTACGCTTATTTACTTTCTTTCTCTAATTTTTCAGATCCGATGTATAATCAGCTTTGGGCGGTAAATAGATGTAGGTACCTAATGATATTATTATCTTTTTAATAATTTTAATGATTGCAATATTGAAAATCCTTTAGCTGCACTTCGCTTGCGATTTGTCAGTCGTTGGGTATGAAATTTTCAAGAGTATGTTTTTTTTTAATTATTTATGAAAAACAAATTCAGTATCCTATTTACTTTCCTGTTATTGTTTTTTTTTATTATGATTCAATAATATTGCCGCAATTTGAGTAATTTCAGTACCGAGGAAGGTTTTGGCAATAGGCAACTAACCATAAAATATAATTTTATTTATTACGCCCCATAAACATTAAAGAGACAAAAAGACTTGTTTACTTCTTGACTTAGAACAAAAGAAAAACGGGCTAAAACATTTATTATAACACTTTCAGAATTTTTTGTACAGTGGTCAACACGTTTTACCCTTCAACTTTCAGGATAATACCTACTCTATAGAATTGGTTTCAAGTTCTATTTTACTTTGGCAGTGTACTATTTCCGTTGTGTTTTCTTTATATAAATATTAATAACCTACACCGGCCGTTTGTTGTATATTTGTAGAGAATATATGACCAGGAAAGATATACGAGCGGAAACAATTTATTGCTTGTGTTATCAATTCTATGGGGTAAAAAACGGATAACTTCCTTTACCTCTTTCTCTATGCGTAAGATTTAGGTTTGACGGGTGGTATAAAGCAAGAACTTTAAAAGTTCTTGGTATAAAGCTGAAAACTTCTTTACAATCTTCTGCAAACTTAAATAATATGATTTATATTATAGAGTTTACATTAACTTACTTGCTAGATGATTTCATAATCTGTTCCATTTTTCAAATGAAATCAAAAGTTAATGCCTTGGTATCTGAAGTTTGTCAAACAGGCATAGTGTAGACGACGCGATACGTAATAATACTAACCCTAAAATCAATACCTACCTTTTTATTAATATGGTTTATTTGATAAGTTGTTGCTAAACTTGATATTCATGTATGTGTTAAAGTAATTTCATTAAATAGGTACGCCGTAGGGGCATGAGCAGGCCCCCTACTCAAATGGCAAATTTTCCATTTATTCGCTAACTTAAAGCTTAAAAATAACAATTAGACGATCAAGTCACATGTCGCAAGTTTATGTAAATTATAGGCATTGTTGTATGTATGGAATTGACAAGCCTACCACCCGTAATTTTAGAGTTAATGGCTTATTTTTAACTTTTAAGTTAGCGAACGAATAGAAAAATGGGCAATTTGAGTAGGGGCACGGGTGTGTGTGAGAAGGTTTCTAATTTTTCGACTACCCGCCACAGATTTTTTATCACTCTACGTTGTACGGAAGTTGAGCCGCTCGCTTTATGTCCCGAAAGCTTTTCGCAAAAAAAAACCGGCCAAGTGCGTGTCGGGCCACGCGCAGTAGGGTTCCGTAGGTACATTATACCATACCATATTTTAATACCGCTATCATTTTTCGTCTGAAAAAATAACTTTGTTTTTCACAGTGTTTGTATGAATGACAAAGTTATATTTGCGGTTTTGGAAAATGTACTATATCTCGAAAACTAATTACTGTATCTCGTTCAAAACAATTTTCGTTGAAAGTGTTTATTAAGATCTATACTTTATATTTTTTTTAGATTTTTCACCCTCTTACTTTAAAAGTTAAAGGGGGGGGGACACACATTTTACCACTTTGGCGGCATATATTTTTCAAATGGTTGACTTTAAAAAAAAATAGTCTTAGGAACCTCAACGTCATTTTTAAAGACCTATCTATAGACACCCCACAAGTATTGGTTTGATGAAAAAAAATATTTTCAGTTTCAGTTCCATGTATGGGGAGCCCCCCCTTTATCTTTTATTTTTTTTATTTTTGTATAAAAATCGTAAAGCGGTTCACAGAATACACCTGCCTACTAAGTTTCAACTATGTAGTCCTAATACTTTTGGAATAAAGTGGCTGTGACATACGGACGGACAGACAGACAGACAGACAGACAGACAGACAGACAGACAGACAGACAGACAGACAGACAGACAGACAGACAGACAGACAGACAGACATGACGAATCTATAAGGGTTCCGTTTTTTGCCATTTTGGCTACGGAACCCTAAAAATCCTCCTCAGAGTTGTTATTTCAAATTCCTGGATACCATGCCTACGCACATCACTTACATTTTCTTTTAGTAAGATTGTTAATAATTT
Organism: Agriphila geniculea; assembly: GCA_943789525.1. NCBI lineage: Eukaryota > Metazoa > Arthropoda > Insecta > Lepidoptera > Crambidae > Agriphila > Agriphila geniculea. Next base: position 18,160,525 of record OX038890.1, read on the forward strand.
ATTAATGTTGAGAAATAAAAATGCCTAGCAAACAAAGTAATCATTATTTTATTATTCAAAAAGCTATTATTGTCTCTGAAAAGTTCACGAAAAGACAATCTTTCATAGAACTGTACCATTTATTTTGAAAAGGAAATTATTCTGTACAAAATCAAGCAATTAGGCATGCCATCTTTAAAAAGAGAGGGATGAAATGGCGTCGGAAAAATGAAACCGACATAAAACCAAAACAAAGGATCATCATTTTCTATTGCCCATTTTCCATCGTGAAAATGTTTTGATGAAGCGACGCCGGCGACGGCAATTCCCGGGGGCTGGGGGGGTAAAAAGAGGGGGGAGAGAAAAAATGAAATGGAAATAATGATAAAACCGTCGACATGTCGGAGGGGCGTTTGATTCGAGAGTTTACCGTTTCAGCGCAGTGAAACAAATGGACGGATGTAGGAACGCGGAAATATTGTTTGAAAATTATGAAACAAATGACAGTCGTTATACTTCTATAAAACAAATGGTAGTTTGGTTGGACCAAAAAATCTTAGAATAGAAGTAAAAATTGAAATCACATTACATTGGAAAAGCTTAATGCTTTGATTCTAATAGATAGATCAATAGACTTAAAATATTATTATGTAATTACTTATAGTTTTTCAGCACAATAAGAAACATTTGACACGCCATGTTGGGTAAATTATAAACTGCCTGTAAACTATATAGAGGTACTATTTAGTATGTACCTAATTTCTGGTATATTGCACTGTATATTTATGTTCCTATTGTTTATTGTATAAAAAATAACTAACGAGCATTATTATACTACAAAAAAAATACTAGAAAAGTATTGTTTTTCTAGTAAGTATTAATTATCTTAAAAAAAAATATAATAGTATAAAAACTTAATTTAAATCTAAAAATTCAAAAGCTTGAGAGCAATTAATTAAAGTTAAATTCTTTTGTTACAGTGAGCAACGGCGCTCTAAGCGCATGCGCAGCTCAGTCGGGAGTAGATAAGGACGGAAAGAAGAAACACACGAGGCCAACCTTCAGTGGCCAGCAGATCTTCGCGCTGGAGAAGACCTTTGAGCAGACCAAGTACCTGGCGGGCCCGGAGCGGGCGAAACTAGCGTACGCGCTTGGGATGACAGAGTCGCAAGTAAAGGTACGTTCAACCATATTAACATTTTAAGTAAAGAAAATCAATTTGTCTCTCAAGACACCAAGGTTTAGCGGTATTAGAGTAGTCTTTGGATTGGGACGTCTTGTCGGTCGCTTTATACTGTACGCACTCACATATATAGCAGAAATACACCAATCTGTAGCTTCTTCCAAAGATCTTTCAACTGAAACAGAGTAGGTAAAAGAGATTACCCAAATTTATCTCAAAAATAGTTGATGTGTCGGAAGTCACGAGACAAAAAAGATATCTGAAGATGAAATCCACTTAAGATCAAAACTAGTTGCTCTGTGAGCTGTAGACCTCTTTTTAATATCACCACCATTTTGAAAATTTCCAAAAACTGAATTGAAAAAAAAATCTATATTATTATTGAACTTGCTCACAAAATTTTACGAATATCGGTTGAAAAATGCGACCTGTATTGTATAGGAGAACATACGGACAGTCGGACGGAAATACGAAAGACGCTTCGCGCTCGTTCAGTCAATAATAATATTTAACAAAATAAATTGGTCTTTATTCCACCTATCGTCGTCGCATGGAAAAGCATGACACAATATCACATGATGTTTTTTGCTTCTCACTTTGCAATTCATTTCAACAATGTACGCGTAATATTATTGGATGAAATTATAACATTTAAGCGATAACGTATGAGTGACAATATTTAATAAAGTTCGGACAATTAACTTATAGCGGCCGTGACGAGTAGGGAGCAGCTTCCACGCCGTAATCCGATTACACAGATTGAAAAGTCAATCACTTAGCCGGGCGGTGCTATCAAACGGTTCGCTCTATTACTTGGGATTAAACGGGCGACATGTGGAGGTATCGACTTTTGTTTTGTTTTGTCACATCTGAGTTTTGCTGTTGATATGGAAATGCTATACAGGGTGTTTGGAAATAGCTTTATAAAACCGAATATGGTAGATAGAGTCCATACATGTAACCCCGGAAAACCGTCACGTGGCTGAGATTTTTTTTATTTGTATGGAAAATTGCTAAGTGACAACCCTAGACGCAAACAGACTATTGTTTTCAATGATCAATCCCGCACCCTGATTATCTAAAAAGAAACTATTTAGCGACCGGTTTCATTCCACATACATTGCTACTTTTTATCTTTGGTATGGTTTTTTTTTTATCCAAAAAGAAGTAGCAATGGATCACTATCATCTATGAACTGCAACCAGTCGCTAGGTGGTTTCTAATTAGATAATCAGCCCGCCGTCCGTTCAAAAGCAAAACACACTATCAGTCTAGGGTTACCACTATGGAGTTTATCATAAAAAGAAAAAGAAAATTTTCAAAACGAAAATTGAGGTTTTCAGGGTTTATAACAATTTTCCGGAGTTTTGTGCAGGCTACTTTGTTTTGTTCGGCTTTATATAAGGCATTACTAAACATCCTGTATAACACCTATTTGGTGCTTTTATAGAAGCTTAACTTTTCTTGTAAATTGTATGACGAAAATGCCATATGGGTCAAAATGTATACCTACCTATGAAGAGTGACCAAATATTAGCTCTTAATGAAAGATACGAAACCATCTATCAAAATGAAAATTGGTCCAGGATTTTATTAATCGAGACGTGAATTACCAGCTGTACCTATAAAAAGAAGAAAATAACCATATTAAACACATATCTCACTCTCACTCACGAAAGTATTTTGCTCAATATAAAACTGTCATTCTTCAATTAAACCGCACACGCAAAAATAGGCGTAAAAAGACACAATTTTATTTTGAACTAATTAGGGTGTGACACGGCGTCCCCTCGCTAAATGGCCGCTAAGCGCTGAGGGCATTTTTGGGGTGTGGGGTCTGGAGTACCCCTGCGGTCACGGCTGTTTAGATATTTCGCCATAGCAAAAGGTTATTGAATTTTCTCCTCTGTGTTTGCAGCCAATTTTGCTTCGACTATTTGTGTTGTTTAAACAACGGCCGAGATTTTATTTTTCTTTCTTTTGTCTCAAGTTTCTGTGTTTTGATTGGTTCACAAAGATATTTTGTTTTGATGGAGCCTTTGACATTTTTATCATAAACCCTCTGTCAAATTAAATATGTATATTGTATACATTATGAACCTTTTAAAAAAACAATGATAGAGCGAATACAAAGTCTTACAGTAATTATAGTAGAGTTAATGATGCGTCACTAATCAAAGTTGAAAAACGCTTTTAGCTAAAGTCCACATCAGAAAACATCAACACCCTTCTCTTTGTCCCCGGTCGTAGATCATGACTGCGTTAATGTTGGGGTCCAAATTGTATTACAGTAAGTGATACGTACCATTAAGGGGCAACTGTTCAATTTGACTCCACTGAACATTGCTTCAAGTTAGTATCGAATAGCATATTAGCATCTGAACTTTTTAGTTTTACGATTTATAAAATCACCTATATTTTTGAACACTTTTTGCTGGCAAGCGAGGTATGATCATTGCCGGACTTACCACAAAACGCTGTTTAACAAATGTTTAACTAAGACACTGTTTAAATGAATTGTTGTCACTTTCATGACAATATTGTTGTTTGAAAGCAACAGCATCACATTTAAGCATCAGTGTCTAAATTAAAAGTGTTTTAAAATCTTTTGAGGTGGCCGTGATTTCAGCTTAGAAATCAGCAAAATTACGTTTTCCCCTTAATATCTTCTCTACATTGTCAGATACTTTTCCAAACTCATATAATCCACTTAATATTAACAGATCCGTCATATTTCCTCAAGATCGTACCAAATGAAGCAAACAAATTCAATAACGGCCCCAGATCGCATTGCATGGATTACAGTGAAAGTTGGCGCATGAAATCATGTGGACACAATGTGATTAATGGATCATACATCAGACGAGCAGTTGCGTTATACGCTAATACTATTCTCGATACTATTTCGGCAATCGTTAATATGACAGGCGTATAAAGATTTCCAATAATTCATATGATGTTTTAGTGACAGAAATATGATGATGTCATCGAAGTAGACAATGCTACAATACAAAGCTGAAAAATATATTTGGATATAAGTTTTTTATTTTAAGGCTAAATTTTGGTTTTCATTTCAATTTAAATTTTATACGAAGGATCAAAAGCAAAAAATATGATAATTTCGTTGTTTTGTTTTCTAATTTTCTTTTACAGTAATTTGATGAAAGTTATAGTGTATATTAATATAGGCTGATGGTATGGCTTATTTCAAGTCCACCTGGTTAGCTACCACCTAAGTCTGACGCTATTACAACAATTTATAAATCGTTGTGTTTCGGCAGTTAGAGCTAAGATAGCCAGTTCCTCAGATATGAGGATTCCGGGTGTAGTGCGCCCTCCTTCGGCCTTATCGTCACTTAGCCTCAGGTGAGATGAAAGCCAAGCAGTATCCCGTTGTGCTTAAAAAACAATGTTCATTACTGTTTTTATGAAGTAAACTTATATTATTCCCATTTCATGTTCATAGATAAACGTAGCAAATTACTAGCAACCACGTTAACCTAGAATCTATATTTAAAAAAAAAAATCAAAATAATTTATTCAGTCTAGGCTGTTACAAGCACTTGTGAATGTCATAGAAGCTACGCCATCGGTTCGCAAACCCTAAGCGGGAGACCTTGTAACGAGAAGAACCGGCAAGAAACTCGTCAAGGGATGCTTTTTTCTCCCTGTATATTTCATACAGAGTCGTCAACATTGAAAAATGAGCTCCACGTTTAAAGTGAGGTCATTTTCCATCACAATAATTAACAAAAGTTTGCACACAATGGGTAGGTAGGTTAAAATTAAATATATCTACTACATTCAGATAGGTAAATGTGAGAGTAAATAACTTTCAACTAGTTGAGAATTTGAGAAATCACTCTGTCTGCTACTCGAACCAAAAAACACTTGATGCAAGACATAAAAAGTAAAAACGCAATTCTTACAATTCAATATGCATTAAGATAGGTACTCAGAAGCAGACCCATTCCTACTGGCAGCACCCGTTCACGAGCATGACGCATGGACCAGCCATCGCTTCGCTCAACCATATTTGAGGGAACGTAACGACCCGCCCCACACGACACCACCGCAGAAATGATTAAAGAGAGCATGACGTACTTAGGCTACCCATCCTAAGGCACCGAATTGAAAACATATATCCAAAAGCTTTTCATAGGCCTTTACTTACAAAACTATAGACGAAAAAATACGAAAAAATATTACGAAAGCAAAATAATCATTTTAGTCATTAGCAATAAAAAAAAGTGAGAAATCAAAACAAGGATTAGTTATTAATTTTATGTTTTGAGTAAGAAGTGCCATACATATTGATAATATTAAACATGAAGAAAAAAATATATATATATGTATGCGACGCCCTTAGTACAAGCAGACAGAAGCAGACCCATTCCCACTGGCAGCACCCGTTCACGAATAGAATATAGGATCTAGATTCAAAATGTTATGCACAATCACACACCATTTACGAACGCACTATAATCCTTTGTAGCTAACTAACTGCCCGGACAAATGAGTACTCCCATTCACAAATTGGGCTCAAAAGCCAATGTACAGAGGGTAATTACTTCACCAAGTTAACTGGTTGGAATTCAAAGGATAATGAACTATAAGTTATTGAGTTAGGGTCGTCGTGGAGTGCAAGAGGGGCTGGCATGATTCCCTTGTCATACCTCATTTGGCATTCAATAAAATTAATCCCTACGGATGATTAAGGGGAGGGTGCACTGTTTACACATGTGACTCGCACCGGTGGCGCATCGCGAATGCATAATGAAATTAAATGTTGACTGACGACTGTTTATTCAATAACTATGTTTTACGGAAAATTAAATGAGCCTGTTTATTATGAGCTCATATTTAAACGCATTTATGAGAATTATGGCTGTAGATATTTGACACACTAGTGTTGCAATAACGTTTATTATTGGCGTTTCATAATTTTATCCTTTTACAGTGGATCATGTACGTTATTTCTTTACGTCAAATATGGTGCTTGTTCTTTTAACAACATAAAAATGTTAATCAATTGGATTTAACCTTCTTTAGTAAAGGAGCTTTTAAACTGATTGTTTTATTACGTCACATAAATGCAAACTGACCAATCAATTAGCACTTCTCGTACTTCCAAAATGTCTATAGGTATATTCGTCACCACAGAGCTTTAAAACTTTACAGCTATTATAACACTGATATACTGCCGTCATAACAACGGCTCCGCTTATTGCATATCATAATTCGTTCTCGGGTACTTAAAATGCAAATCTGAGTGAATCGTTATCATTCCTTTTATGGGTGTAGTAAAGCAGCATCGAATTAGCTGCGCCATGTTCCCACACTGATATAAAATGCACACGTTTATGTCTATCTATGGTTTATTATTTAAAAGCTAATAAAATTCACATTTACTCATCTTCATTTGGTGGCATAGGTCAATCTTAGCATTTAAGTAATAAATGGAGTAGAAAAATTGTGTTAGGCATAGATAAGGGGATTAGGACTGATCACCGAAAATCAATTTTTCGAATGCCATTTTCTCGACCGCCATATTATCATCGAAAATCCACTTCATCGATAGGCTATTTTACAAGATGGGTCATTTCACCGACAAGCCATTTGACGGAAAACTTATTTCACCGATAGTGCATAGATCTCAATTAAAAAGTTTTATTTATAATAAAAAAATATTTATTTTTTGTCGGCAGTTGCTAATAATATTAATGTTTAAACAAATTATTTAGCAAATAAAGACTTTACCTTTATTTATATTTAGCCCAATAAGTGTACCTGATTCTTATTGATTAATAATAATAACAGATTATTTTGATTTTGTTTGACAAATAATGTCTGAAATAAAAATTGTTGATTTACTTACATGCATGATTTTATTTCTCTTTCGATAAAATGGCGTTCGAAGAAATGTGCTATCGGTGAAATAAGTTTTCCGTCAAATGGCTTTTCGGTGAAATGACCCATCGGTAAAATAGCCTATCGATGAAGTGGGTCTTCAATGATATGGCGATCGAGAAAATGGCATTCGATGAATTGATTTTCGATGATCAGTCCTAATCCCTACTAGATTAACAACAACCAGTGTTATATTTTACTCATTTTTTGTGCAAGATTATGATAATACCAAAATAATGATTAAATCAAATCACAAATCATAGCAGTATTTTTTTTTTCGAATTATAAGTAATATGATTATCCAGCATGTATAAAGAGATTTTAATCAATCCCAAAGTGCTAACACGCAATCAAGTCCCATTTCTGTGATTAAGAAAATGTTTATGCTCTAAAATAGAATGGTTAACGGCGCGTGTGCCACCCTAATGACACCATAGATAAGATGAACTGCAGTTTAAACTCATGTAGATGACTATTGATATCGCTAGGGTACCCAGAGAGGGCAGCACCGAGCATATTAAATTATTTTGATGGATGACACTATAATTTAATTTTAATGTGTTTTGATAAAATAGAGCTTGAATGCTAAATCGTGGAACGATTTTTTTGTGTTTTTAAAACAGTAATTTGAATACAATTTGATATCGTTGCGTGGTGAATTTTAATGGCGTTGCAATTTTAGATAGTGACGCTGCTTTAGTTGATTGATTGTTTTTTATTATTTTTTTACTGAAGAGATTTTTAGCGGATTAATCGGATTCATTTTTTATGCTAATGACTCGTAAGAATTTTGCTCGCCTTGTTAGATAACTGTTAAATTATGTTTCGAAAGTAACACATTATAAAATAATTATGAAAACTTGATCGTTATCATCTGATTTATTTAGCATAGTATTAATCATAGAATAAATGAAGCAGTTATAATCTCTTTTATAGAATTATAGATGGTATAATGTAGTTGGTAGGTAATGGGAATGCGTGTAAAGAGAGAGTTTGACAATTCGAACTTACAAGAATTTTGCAACTGCTAAGTACTGTTTAATAAACTATTGATACTTTTTTTCATCGTCGTTTACTGATCCAATATGAGTGAGTTCTATTGTTACTTGTGTAACCAAACAAATGATTACCTACTGAATTGAGATCATTAGATTTTATTTTGATGAACATAAACAGATAATTCGGGGCGTGCCGGGGATTACTTAATTATGTCGCCACGTGTTGTGCGACATGTGTAGACATGCGCCTGTGTCGCGCGACAACACTGGTATATCGCTAATGATTTCGTACATAATGTTAGCAGGGAGGTAAATGATAATGATGATATTTGTTAGTCAACTGAAACACACTTTTTCAATAATAAATTAATCAGTTTTGAATTTTTTTTAAGTATTTTTTTTATTTTTAATAACAACTTATAATTACCTATAGGTACTAATACATGCTTAAAATTAATTATTATTTGTATTCGAGCCTAAGAAATTACAGGTAAACACCACTTACGTGAGAAAAACAAAACAAATTACATTTGAGAGCTTTTTGAAATGGAATACGTTTTGTTGTTCTCAAATATTTGTTCAAAATATATTTCAGGAAAATTCTTAATGTGATATTTTTTCCACTTAAGTATACCAATTAATTGGAGTCAATAATGTTTCAAAACTATTTAGTAAAAAGCAATTCTGACAATCCTGTCAAAATTGCTCTTGCATTTCAGATTCGATGAGTGTGCTTTTCCGTGCCAGAAATATTCAAATTTTGTAGCAAAATTGTCATCATTTTAACATGTCATGGTTCCAGCATTTGACGATTGGCTGCCTCAGCTGTAATCGCATAGCGTACTTAAAACTGTTCAACCGCAATTTGTTAAAGTAATCGCTCCAACCGATATGTTTATTCATCTATTGACACTCGCCGACAGATATCCGCCTAAATTCCCGGCTAAATCTATTCGACAGACATCGATGGTATTTCCATATACCGCAACCGACAAACCTATTGGTTGATTTTGAAATTCCATCTGAATTTGTAAAGGATTAAGGCTCGATTTCCTATGCGGGTTGAGGCAATCAATCGATTGTTCTGATGACAGTAGCGAGCGTGCGTTAATCGCTGATCATTAGTCGTATACGTGTTTCATTTGACTTTGACGTTTTGTTGCCTTTTGGTTAGGTCAATTAGTGTTTAGGTCATAGAAATAGAATGTCAAAGAACAACAATGTCAATAAATAGGTGATCCGAAAAACGAATGCATACATTTTATATGAGTTACGTAAAATATGATTTAGATACATAAAATATGACTATATATGGCAAAGCAAATTAATAAACTATGTTCCATAATGTTTTCTTCGTCGATAAATGTAGCGAAATTTGGTTTTAGAGAAATGTGTGGCAATATCTTATTTACATGTGAAAAGTGTGATTACTTGGATTGTTTCTTTTTGTCACATCACAATTACTTAGAGCACAAGACACCATGGCTCTACGATACCTTTATTTTAAATTCTAATTAAGATTATCAAATATTTTAAGCAAATCGAGATTGCTCCTTTGCAAGGGCCGCTAGGGCCTTTTACTGTAAAAAATATTGGCACATGTCACTTGATCCTATTTGTCTCTTTTTTACATAGACCGTGTCCGTATGATGCATAGACATAGAAAAATTTCGCTACGCTCAAGTAGACGGACAATGATGCGAGTGAGAAACCGATTCTTACGGCTTATTCGATGTGCGAGAAAGAGTTAAAAGAAAATGACAGCAGAACCTAGTTTGACTTCATTTATCGTCTGTTATCATCTTGGTGAAAAGCGTCCACACGATTATTTTGTAATTTTGACTGCGATCTGATCGGTTTGGCTCATAAAGCTATAAAAATCAATAATGGTGTCGTGTTCTGTACTGAATTGTAATGTTACTTACGACAACAACCCAAATAAACACTCATTTCACAGGTAAATAAGATTGTACAAGTACCATTTTCATATTTCATATTTTAGTTGAATATATTCCTAAACACACTAAGTAATACGCTAATATCATGCTATTAACCGCCTATTTTCTAAATAAAGGCTGATTTCTAAACATTATGTGTTAGATAAAAAGATATTATATCCGTGAATTTGAGAAAATATGGCGTAGAGATTGATCAAAAATTATTATATTATCGATACTCATGTCGATGATTTCCAATATAACCTTATTTGTCTTTGTAAACACTGATAGCTTTATCTAAAGCTGCTTTTAACCGACAGTTTTCAAATGGTAAATTATACCTACTTAAGTGCTAATTTAACAATATTTCCAGGTTTCCTGTAAATCCAGTGATTAAGTTACTGGATAAATGTCATAAATAGAATAGGCTGGGAGCCTCAAGGAGACTTGTAAGAAATTATTTAAATAAAATTGTTCAAAATCTTGTTTGTGTTTTATTTATTAGAGCAATAATACATTATGGTTATCGACAATCTAAAATGGACTTCAGGGCATCTCTAAAGTTCACGCACACGTTTACAAGTTTTCACACACTGGCTCATGTCACTTTTGGTGTCGCAGCCAAGCGAACTCTGTTCCTCTATTCCAGTGGAATATTAACTTTATGGTATGATGTTAACGTCTCTTTTCCACGCTCTGTTGGTCTTCTTGAGCGCAGCGAAAATTTTTCTATGTCTATGGTTTAGGTAGTTCAAAATGTTATAATTTTTCATAGACTTATTATATTGTAATTTTTATTTTATCCGCAACTGTAAAATATCGAAAATAGTGTTCGATAATATTTTAATTTTCGATCATTTGGTATTCGATATGGCGTAGGTAACCTTTTGACACAGTCCTTGTTTGTTAAACCCAAAATCGAGACACAATATGTTTCCGTTTTAGGTTTAAGAAACAAAAAGCATTAACATTCAATCACCATTGTACCACGATTTTGACGATAACATTAGCAGACTTGACCCCCAAGGCTGAAAGTGTAAGCGCACCTGCACTCGGTATTCTCACCACAGAGGAACCTGGCTATCCTACCTCTAACTGGCGGAACAAAACAATTTTTAAATTGTTGTTATGGCGTCAGTCTTAACTAAGATGGAGGTAGCTAGGCGGACTCCCTATAGGTACCAACAACCAAACCGAGTACAAATATTACCCCTCTCCTGGGAATCGAACCACTAGACCACAGAGGCGGTTAGAAAGAAAGAAATATTTATATTTATATTCTCAAATTATTCACTAAAGATTGATTACTTAATGTCAATGGAACAAAAATATCTCTAGCCAATAAGGCGTAACAATGAAACTGACCAGGGGCCGTACCGGCTAACGAATCGAGCTTCGAAAAGTCTGCCGGGTTTCAAATTAAAACAGATAAATCGAGCTCCAATTGGGCCAAAATGGCGAACCCTAATTCATGAGGTCACACAAACATCCATATCTTCCAAATAACTTCAACAAATAGTACAATACGAAATTTCTTACTTTTTTAATTTGAAACTCGGCAAATTTTCCGAAGCTCGATTCGTTAGCTGGTACGGCCCCAGCTTGTCTTTACTACCTAAGCATATTGACAAGTTCAAAAACTATACTCTTTATTTCTATATTCCTAATAATGTTTCTTTTTGTAAAAAAAACCGCCTGCATAAAAAGACAAGTCAACTGAAACAAGATTAAAGCAACATAATAACATGCAGTCGGAGGCATGCATAAGAATTATGATACTTAAGATATGATACATTATGAATGATTTCGATTATTATGCCTCCGACTGCATGTTATTATATTGCTTTTAATATTTAATCTTGTTTCCATCTTTTCAGTTGACTTGTCTTTTTATGTAGGCGGGTTTTTTATATTTTTAATTTATATTTTTATTTATTTCTTTTTAGTTATTATATATTACAAACATGATATACCTTTTTGAAAGCCTTATAATAAGTCCTTTAATTTGACACCCATATTGCAGTATTTAAAAAAAAAAAATTTTTCCTCTACGTATAATAGCACCGTACAGCCGCCATGTTGGTTTTTTTATAGCGCCACCTTCCTAAGAAACTTGGGCTGACAAGACAAATATAACGATATCTTAATCATAGAAATCCGTTCAGCCGTTTGAAAGATATGAGGTTATAAATAAAATATTTGTAAGTGTGTTTGTATGTAATAACATACAAACACACAAACATACAAACGTACAAGATACGCACGAAAAACATAACCCTCTTGCAGTCGTGTAAAAACTAAGATAGGTATGACATACATGCCTTCAGCCCTATACCTTAAGTAGGTTTACCTTAATACCTTGTAGGTATGTACTTGTCAATAAGCTGTTTGGCCCCCTCGTGGGCGTCGCGGAACCCTAATTGATTGGTGCGCGTTAACTGCGCATTTTTAGGGGTCGGTAGGCAACAATCGCCTGCGATCGCCTTATTTATAGCCTACAAATTAGTTTTGGCGATTCCGGGCCACTTTGAGGAGGCGCTTATCCGTTGTTGAGATAAAATTTATTGGGAATAATTCGTGTGATTAAAACTACCATTTTGTGAGTTACAAAAGAGGTTTCTGTTATATTTACTTTTTGGGTTCTTACAACTTATACTCGACTCGGGTCTTGTTCTTACACTTACAAAGACAGAGCCAAATCTTTACTTATAAACTCTGTATTAAACTTTATTCAGATAGTGAATAAAATTACTTATATTTATACCTCTACCTAAAAGCTGATTAACACATTTTAAAATTCATTTTGGTTTTAGTCGTTAAGTTATTAAAAACTCCTCCAGTAAAAACATTGTGAAATTCGTAAGCTTTCATTTGACAGATGCAATGGATGTGATACAATGTTACTTCTTTTTGGCACAAACAAAAACTTACCAATGAAAAGTAGCAATGTATCACATCCGTCTGTCAAATGAAAGCTTACCTGAACTTCAGTGTTTTTATCCGATAGATCCGCTATTGTTTTAAAAATCTAACTTGTATCAAGTTTAGTTAAATATTCGTTGTCTTTTGCTACGCAAGTTTCAATAGTGGGAGCACTAAATAATACTTTAGTGATAATCTAATATTATTATGAAATATAGACACTCTGATATCCTTTATTTATCACAGTATAAAAATGGTGTTATCAAAAGCTTTGTTAAAGCTAGTGTAATAGAATCAATAATGAATCTGTACCACGCAGCTGATGCCCAGGTTTCTATCGTGGGGCCGGTATTTTTTACCACTAATGGCAAATTTATAAAACGTTAAACACATTATTTATTTGGCTTATCTTATGTTATTATTTGTGGGTGCTTAGAGTTTAGGTGGATTATTGAGAATTTGAAATTGTAAGCTCCTAGCATAAGATTTTACAGTTACTTACAAACACCTACGAAAATAAGATAGTAGTTTCTTAATCTTGTGAGCTGAGTTTTAGAAAAATAGAATTTGATCGCAAATGATTTTGCGATCTTTTGATGTAATATGCTTCTTTGTAATTTTTATGAGATAGAACAATAAAGAAAGAAATTCAGCTGTGGGTAGTTTAATAACATTGAGGGTAGGATTTTTAAATAAATCAGTTGTTTGCCAGACACCGGTGTTTCATTACGTTACATGGTGACAGCGGTGGTTTTATACGGATTTCGCGCTAGAAAGATTATAATTTCATTTGTTTACGTTCTGTGGCTGTGATTACGAAAAAGTATAATAAATACGTTCGATATGGAACACGCGCGACCGCCACCGGAGTTGAGTCTGGAGGGCAGCTCCGTCAGCCGGGCTGACGCCTGGAAACGTTGGAAGACGCAATTTAGTTTATTCGTAAAAGCATCGGGGGTGCATAAGGAAAAAGGAGACGTTCAAGCTAGTCTTTTGATTAATTTAATAGGCCCAGACGGTTTCGACGTATATCAAACATTTACATTCGAGCAAAAAAGTGAAAAAGATGACGTCAACGTGCTCATAAAGAAATTTGATTGTTATTTCGGTGTCAAACCGAATATCACATTAGCAAGATATAATTTCTTTACTCGAAACCAGGAAATCGGCGAATCGATTAATCAATATGTGACTTGTTTAAAATTACTAGCGAAAAGTTGTGAATTTAAAACGTTGGAGGATGATTTGATTCGCGACCGTATCGTCTGTGGCATAAAGAACACTGTGGTACGAGAAAGGTTGTTGAGAACTGAAGAATTAACTTTAGATAAAACTATTAAGATATGTCAAGTGGACGAAATATCTAGTGACAGCAATCGTCTATTGGAAACGCGAGGGGCAGGCCTGGGGTCTGCGCAGCAGGTGGATAGTGTCGGCATGCGGGGCGGCGTCCGCGGCGGCTGGGCCCGCGGCGGAGGCCGGCGTGGCGCACGCCGCGGGGCGTTCGGCGGCGGCGGCGGAGCAGTGCGGCGCTCGTATGGTTCACCATCATCGGCTCGCTGCGACAGGTGTGGAGGGCAGTGCGGTGGACACGCTTACTGTCCGGCTATTTCGGTGCAGTGTTACGTTTGTGAAAAATACGGTCATTTCGCAAGGATGTGTAAACTTCAAAAGAGTGCTAAAATTAATAAAATGTATGATATTGCCGTGCGTAGTGATCAAAGCGATGATGATGATGATTCATTCCATATATCGATGATGTACAATGTGTCGGAGTTGAACTGCTCCTCGGATGACTGGTATGAAACTTTAAGAGGTGAGTGTGGCGACGAGAAATTTAAATTGGACACTGGTGCGGACATTAATGTTTTGTCATATAGTAAATTTTTGTCTTTAGGTTTCGACGCTAATCTAATAAATACGAAAGAAAACTTAAAATTGCAATCATACAGTGGAGACTTAATACCATTAAAGGGAATTTGTTTTTTATCGTGGTGGTACAAAAATAAAATGTATAATTTGAAATTTGCAATTGCGAACATTAATTGTCAAAGCGTGCTGGGTCGACAATCGTGTTTAGAACTAGGATTAATCAAGAGGGTTTATGATATTCAATCTGAATACTCTGATTTGTTCAGTGGATTAGGTTGTTTACCGGGTAAATACCATATTGGGATTGACAAGTCTGTGCCACCCGTTGTTTGTGCCCGACGTAATGTTCCCTTAGGATTGCGAGATAAGTTACAAGATGAGTTAAATAGAATGATGCAATTAGGGGTTATCAGGAAGGTCACTCACCCGACACCTTGGGTTAATGCACTAGTGGTAGTAGCCAAAAAGAATGGGCAATTGCGTATATGTCTAGATCCTAGACCACTTAACGTCGCTATACAGCGCGCACATTTTCAACTGCCAACTATAAATGACATTGCTACAAAATTTCATGGTGCTAAATACTTCTCAGTTTTAGATGCCAATTCTGGATTTTGGGCTATAGAGTTAGATAGTGCTAGTTCAGACCTGTGTACGTTTTCTACGCCATTCGGTAGGTATCAGTACTTACGTTTACCATTTGGATTAAATTGTGCATCTGAAGTATTTCATGCTAAGATCAAACAACTGCTAGAGGGCCTAGAAGGGGTTGATTCATTTATCGATGACATAATATGTTGGGGTCGTTCAAGGTCAGAGCATGATCAGCGTTTAAAAGCTCTGTTTGAAAGAGCTCGTGAAATTAATTTAAAATTTAATAAAGACAAATGCCGCATCTGTGTAGAAGAAATTACTTATTTAGGACATTGTTTTGGAAAGTATGGCATGAAAGCGGATCCTGAAAAAATAAAAGCAATTATGAATATGCCAGAACCGAGTGATAGAAAAAGTTTAGAACGATTTTTAGGGGCAGTGAACTATCTATCAAAGTTTATTCCTAACTATTCAGAACATACTTATGTTCTTACGAGGCTACTTAAGAAAGAAAGCACATGGAGTTGGGAACAAGGCCATAAATCTGCATTCGAAGAGTTAAAACAGTTATTATGTCAATCTCCTGTGTTAGCTTTATATGATGTTAATAGTCCCGTGGTGCTGTCAGTAGACGCTAGTAGTGTAGCACTTGGCGCGGTGCTGATGCAAGGGGGGCGCCCGATAGAATATGCATCTCAGACACTCACGGACACACAGACACGATACGCACAAATCGAAAAAGAAATGTTGGCAATTGTTTTTGCGTGTGAAAGATTCCGTTAATATATCTATGGTAAAAATCGAGTAGTGATTGAATCTGATCATAAGCTTTTAGAAAGTATTTTTAAAAAATCATTAGATTCGATCCCAGCACGCTTACAAAGAATGATGCTGAGGCTCCAAGGGTTTGACTTGGTAGTCACTTACAAGCCCGGGAAATATATGTTCATACCAGACACTTTGTCGCGCGCGCCTCTGCCGGAATTGTATGACGATGAAATAAGTAAATTAGTTTTGTATCAAGTCGAAATGGTTATTAATAACATGCCTATCTCACGGAAAAAACTTACCATAATCAAAAAGGAAACGGCTAAAGATACTGTTTTAAAGGAATTGATTTTGTATATTAATCAAGGGTGGTCTGAACACAAACACAATGTACCAGACTGTTTAAAATATTTTTATTCCATGAAAGAAGAATTATATTGTGTAGATGGCGTAATATTTAGAAATAAACAAATTCTGATTCCTTCATCTTTAAGAGCCGAAATGTTAAAAATTATTCATGAAGGGCACTCGGGAATAGACCGCTGTAAGAGGCGAGCGCGAGAAGTGTTGTTTTGGCCAGGTATCAGTGAAGATATTGAAGTTTATGTAAGAAAATGTAGGACATGTCAGGAGAACTCAAACAAACCCGCAAAACAACCCATGATCCCCATTCCAATACCAGATTTACCCTGGTATAAAATTGGAACTGATTTGTTCGAGTATGGAAAAAAATATTATTTGATTTTAGTTGATTACTTTTCGGGATTTATAGAAGTATCACAATTAAAAGATTCTACAACAAAGTCAGTCATTAGTGTCATGAAAGAAAATTTTGCTCGTTATGGTATACCGGAAATAGTAGTAAGTGATAACGGGCCGCAATATTCGTGTCGTAATTTTAAATTATTTGCTTCAGAATGGGGATTTGATCATGTGACTACATCTCCTTATTATGCTCAGTCTAATGGTAAAAGCGAAAGGGCTGTGCAAACTATAAAAAAGATTTTAAAAAAGTCTATTGATAGTGATTCGGATTTTTATTTGCATTTATTAAGTTATAGGAATACGCCACGCGATAATTTGGATTCTCCTGCACAGCTAATGATGGGTCGTCGGTTAAACTGTAGACTACCGGTTCATCCTGATTTATTGAAAACAAATCAGTATGATTATAAAGAAAATCATCAAATGTTGTTACATAAGCAAATGAAAAATAAATATTACTATGATAAACATTGTAAACCATTGCCGGAATTGGATGTCGGCGATGACGTCATTATGTTGGAAAATAATAATAAAAGAATTCGAGGTACTGTTGTTGCGAAAGCGCCAACACCGCGATCATATGTAATTAAGAACAGAAGAGGTATTTATCGCCGTAATCGTCGACATCTAATCAAAACAGTGCCGGACCAGTCGGAAGTGTTCGATGTTCAAAAGGACGACAAACCTACAGTTTCATCACATAATAGTGAAGAAGAATATCGTGACATTTCCGACGATGAATTTTTTCCTCTCGATGAACAAGCATCCGTCGCTGATTCTCAAGGAGATTATTCTCCGCCTATTACTAGAAGTAAATTAAAAAACAAAAATGTAGACTTATAAATAAGTCAATTTGCTAAGTAAGTTTTACTAATTTTTTTTTTCTTAGTGGTAGCAAAAACCGATCCCAAGGCTAACATAACACCGTAGGGCTAAGAAAACTGAAAATGTTTTCATAATTTTGTAAGTTTTCGTTATCATAGGTTGGTAGCTTCACCTTTTGGCTAAAATATGTTAAGTTTTAAAGTAAAGTTATAAATTGTATTATAGTTTATTAAGGGTAATCTACCTATTCCTTCTTTATAAAAATAAGGGAAAGATGTGGGTAAATTAGAAATCGATAAGTAACTGTAGTAAAAGTATTAATTTATACATCTTAAGTATCTGTTTCAAAGTATAACTATTTGCTAAAAGATGTTATGCAACCTTTTGTTCTCATAGTTTATAATAATTTAATCTTTTAAAAATAAGGGAAAGATGTGGGTAGTTTAATAACATTGAGGGTAGGATTTTTAAATAAATCAGTTGTTTGCCAGACACCGGTGTTTCATTACGTTAAAGTCTATTTAGCAAACAAAATTTTATATCTAACAAATTTTATCTTTTTTTTATTTTAACAAATTACATTATTAATTTAAGTTTGACATTAAGTATTAATTTTATGTGTTTCTTGCGAAATAAACCATATTCTATTCTATTTCTGACACTAAAAAAGTTTTTGTCCTTATCGCTGACAAACCACATACCTACCTTAATCCAAAAACGCCAAAAATTCAAGCCATCCACGAAAACGTCGTAGTTAGCAAAGGAGTAAACAACAACATTTGTTCTACGACTTTTCCGAAAACAGATAAAAAAATTCGACTTCCCATACAAATGTCCGAACAGCTGATGGAGTTTTGTATGAAAAGTCGATTTTTTTGTCTGTTTTTAGAAAAGTTGTAGAACAAATGTTATTGTTTATGATGTAAGTAATCTACTTCTACCAAGTTGTTGGTGTATTACAAATAACCCTGTTTATTTTGACCCTATCGCAGACAAACCACATAAAGTCCAAAAACGTCAAAAACTCAATCGCTCAACGAAAACGTCGTAGTAACCGCACGCCGGCCGCCACTCCCGCGCATTATTCAAGTATTAAAATACTTAAAACTTTTCTTATGCAGTCTGTTATATAAAAATAAGGAAAGTAATTTTCTAGCTCCGTTTAATAGTCGAATCTTAATACAAAAAAAATGACTTATTGGCGACAAACCACATAAGTCTAAAAACGTCAAAAACTCGATCGATCAACGAAAACGTAGTTAATCGTTGGCGACCGCACGCCGCCGCTGCCCGCGCATTATTCAAGCATTAGCCAACAACTGCTGTCCACATTATCATCACAATGCTCTCGCCCTAACGCCGTTTGTGTATGATATGTATGACAGATGGTTTAGGCCTTCGATTAGCTAAACAATTGTGCTTTTATTTAATAACAATATACTGGTTTAAAGGAGTTTTGTTGTGGTTTAAAAATGCTTTAAAAATTCGGTTGCTTAATCATTTAGCTGGCTAACAATAAAGTCTAGAATTTTTGAAAGCAAAGAAATACAATGTTGAAAATCTATTATCCCCACTATCTTAATATATGACTGACTGACTGACTGATCTATCAACGCACAGCCCAAACCGCTGGGCCTAGAGACTTGAAATTTTGCACACATATACCTCATACAGTGTAGGCATTCACTAAGGAAGGATTTTTGAAAATTCCATCCCTAAGGGGGTGAAATAAGGGATGAAAGTTTGTATGAAAGTCCCTCAGTTTTGAAGCTAGGATTTTCAAATTTTGTGTTTAGGCTGAAGATTGAAAATTAATAAATACGGGTCTCAGCGTTTTTCAAAATTTTACCCCCGAAGGGGTGAAAAGGGGTATGGAGTTGTGTATAGAAAAAAATCCTTCATTTTCGAAGTCAAAATCACTTAATTTATAGTAAAGGCTTATGGAAGAAAATCTAACGCAACGTATATTGATATTGTTAGTACTTCAACCCCTATGGCGATGAAAAAGGGGTGAAATGTGTAAATAAACCTAAAAATAGAGATGGATGTCGTTATTGGGGTTTTCTGGTATGACGATTGCGAAAATGACATTTATTTTGAAGTCCAACACAGTGGACATGATTTAACCCCCTAAAGGGGTGAAAATGGGTTTCAAATTTTGTATGGAAAAAGAATATAAAATACAACTTAAACTTCGTAGGAGCACGTCTAAAAATAAATTGGCAAACAAATATTTGGTAATTTTGAAAATCAACCCCTTAGAGGGTAAATGGGGTATGTAAACATAAAAATCGATATGGATATCGTTCTTGAGGTTTTATGGGATGGTGATTGCGAAAATGACGTTTATTTTAAAGTCCAACACGATGTACATGATTTAACCCCTAAAAGGGTGAAAATGGGGTTCAAATTTTGTATGGAAAAAGAATATAAAATAGACATTACAACTTTAAACTTCGTAGGAGTATGTCTAAAAATAAATAGTCAAACATTTATTTTGTGGTTTTGAAAATCAACCCCTTAGGGGGTAAATGGGGTAAGTAAACATAAAAACCGGCCAAGTGCGAGTCGGACTCGCGCACGAAGGGTTCCGTACCAAAAAACGCAAAAAAAATACGTTTGTTGTATGGGAGCCCCCCTTAAATATTAATTTTATTCTGTTTTTAGTATTTGTTGTTATAGCGGCAACAGAAATACATAATTTGTGAAAATTTCAACTTTCTAGCTATCACGGTTCATGAGATACAGCCTGGTGACAGACAGACAGACAGACAGACGGACAGCGGAGTCTTAGTAATAGGGTCCCGTTTTTACCCTTTGGTTACGGAACCCTAAAAATCGATATGGATGTCGTTCTTGAAGTTTTATGGGATGGTGATTGCAAAAATTACATTTATTTTAAATTCCAACACGATGTACATGATTTAACCCCTAAAAGGGGTTCAAAGGAGTCTTGGCCAGCAAGGGATTGGAGTGAATGCTTTCGACGAAAAGATCTTTAAATGATGACCACTGGGTATAATTTCCATAGAAGTCTGGAATTTCTATTCTTGGAGTTGCTTTTTCATAATGGACGTTATTCCATATTTTGTGGTTAAGTTGTTTTTTGATATCATCGTATGACTTTTCTAGCTCACTGTACTCGTGTTCGTAAAAGTAATCTGTTTCAGGTGACAAATAATCCAGTTCGAAGTGAGTTTTTTCAATACTTTGCCATTTTGACTTAATGTCACCCAAGGCATCTTCTAATTCCCATTTTTCAGTTATGGTGACAGTTTCGTATTTAGATAAAGCGCGTCGCAGCATCTTGAAGTTACACTGCTGATAACGTAAAAGTTCGTTGCGTTTGTTACTCACAGATGAAATAGCAGTTTCTTTCGATTCCCGTTGTTCCGAAATTCTTTGAACTCCCTGAGATCCAGAAGGAGTTTTAAATGACATAACAATCTCATTTTGCAAGTTCAAAATTTCGTTTTCAGTTTTTTCACAAAGAGCTTTAGTACGCTCAAAAATATTATCATTAAAGTAGTCAATATTCTTATCTTCTAATTGCAAAAGTACCTCATGATTCCTCTGGAATTCCTGCCATTGCGATTTCAAGTCACTAAGTCTTCTTTCCAAATATTCTAAAGTTTTTCTTGATGCACTATCTTTCTTAAAGTTGGTGCAGATTTGCTTGATTTTCAGGAAGCTGTCTTGCTGACGCAAAATGAGTTCTTGAGTTTCAGTTGACATGATAAGTTCTTGGTAAGTTCACCAAAAAAAACCTTTTCCAATAGGTGATGGTTCTTTACGGCCACAGATTACGTGGACGTAAATTATAGGTACCTACAACCGTTCCTTTTGCACGATATGTGCGCCAGTCTCAATTTGTCTGGTGAGACCCGCTTGTGGGAGGCCAGACAAACCGATTCGCTACCGAACAAAATTCACTATATAAGTACCTGTTAAACCTCGAAGGACCACGAAGAGATGTATGGGTCTTGAAGAGTGTTGAGTAGAAAGTAGATAAGTAGTAAATAGATAGATAGTTCAGTTAGAAGTTGAAACACTGAGTTTAAAGTTATTTTAGTTTATTAGATAAGTACATACAAGTTAACAGTTATGAGTTAAGTATAGAACTAATTATTATTTCATAAAAATGTAAACAGTCGAGCGGCCGGGCGGCGCGCCAAAGTAGGTTGCGTAGTCAGCAAATCAGACATACATTTTGTACGTCATCGTACAGGATGGGACGAGAACGAAACGGAACGGGATGGGACGGGGATGGGAACGGGACGGGTCGGGACGGGAACGGGACGGGACGGCAACGGGACTGGACGGCAGTGGAACGGGACGGTAATGGGAACGGGAACGGGAACGAGGATGGGACGGGAACGGGACGGGACGGCAACGGGCGCGAGAACGAGAGCGGGAACGGGAACGGAACGGGA
This sequence comes from Agriphila geniculea, assembly GCA_943789525.1. Classification (NCBI taxonomy): domain Eukaryota; kingdom Metazoa; phylum Arthropoda; class Insecta; order Lepidoptera; family Crambidae; genus Agriphila; species Agriphila geniculea. The sequence goes on from OX038890.1 coordinate 18,182,711, forward strand.
TGGGATGGGACGGTAACGGAATGAGAGCGGGGACGAGAACGAAATGGAATGGGACGGGACGGGAACGGGACGGGACGGGGATGGGAACGGGAACGGGAACGGGAATGGGAATGGGAACGGGAAGGGTCGGGACGGGAACGGGACGGGAACGGGACGGGACGGCAACGGGACGGAACGGCAACGGGATGGGACGGCAACGTAACGGGACGGTAACGGGAACGAAAACGGGAGCGGGACGAAACGGGATAGGGAATGGGAACGACCAGTCGTTTTAACGTGATTAGGCGGGTCCCCACCGAGCGAGCAAGCCTCGTGCGACAAACGCCTTGCGTCTTGGCAAACGTCTTGCCTCGCGAGGCAGCGCGCTTGGTGGTGACCCGCCTAATCGCGTAAAAACGGCTGGTCGGATCCTGGTTGAAGGTTTCCTAAAGATTTTCTCTAATATTCACGCGGACGAAGTCGCAGGCGGAAGCTAGTTAATATTATAAATGCGAAAGTAGCTCTGTCTGTGACGCTTTCACGCCTTAATTACTGAACCGATTTTAATGAAATTTAGTACGGAGATAGATGAGACTTTGGGGAAGGACATAGGCAACTTTTTATCCCACTTTTGAGCACGGGTCTACACGGGCGAAGCTGTGGGCGGAAAGTTAGTAATATGTATATTTTTCATTATTAAAATAGTTTCAGTTACAACTTTTAACCTTTGTGAGTAGAGACAAAAGAAACGTTCAGAAATAAAATAGGATTGTTATAAATTCTGCACTACTTCTCGTAATACAAACAAACCATGTACTTTTTCAGTACGATACTCAGACAGGCTACAAAAGGATAATATTTTCTGTTATGTAGCCGTCAGCGCAATATTGGGTGTCGCCAGTCTTTTAAAACAGCAGCAAAACCACTCCTAGTCTGTTATTTTTAACTTCAAAATGGCGTTTGACTTGAAAATTTCAAAATATGAAAAAATTATACAACGTGTTATAAAATAACCCCTAATGCCGAATATGGTAGATAGGGACCATCAAGAACAACTTTTACTATGGTACCAAATCTGAAATCGCGAAAAAAAAACCTGTTTCATACAAATATGTAGGTATATCCAAAATATTAAAATGTATGAAACAGCTGATTTTTTTTCGCGATTTTAGATTTGGTCCCATAGTAAAAGTTGTTCAGTTTGATGGTCCCTATCTACCATATTCGCCATTAGGGGTTCTTTTGCAACATGTATACTAGAATAATACAAACTGTATGTTTTTGAGTAGTCAACGCAAGGTTTCTCTATCATAAAGTTTAATAACATTTCTTTCGTCTCTATCTAGGCTGTGGCCCACGCACCACAGCCCGCCCTCCGTTCTTGGGCGGCGCCCATAAAAATGCAAATACCCGTGTCGGCGAGGGATTTCATTGTTGTATCAATCACACGGCGTCTTATTATTGCGGGATTGCAGCGGGGATCTCCTGTTTATTGTTTTCTGAAGGAATCCCGAACGCTACGAGTGGGATTGGAGCTTTTGATGCAATATATTGAATTGATATTGGTTGTTACAAACTTATGTAGGTAAAGTTAGATATTTATGGCATTGAACAAAATTTGGAAGTTAAAAATCCCAAGAGACTTTACTGGAGATATTGTGGCAGTTTAGTGATTTAGTATATATTTAGGATAGTGATTTTTCAAAATTATTGTGATCAAAAAAGACCTTTCTACTATTTGTAACTCTGTATAATTGTATAAACTAATCACATTTAAATTTTAATTAACTTTTGTCAGTGAACGAGTGACATTTCCGGATTGGAAACCAGTGAGTCGATTATGCTTAATCGACTGTTCTAAGCCGATCTATTCAATCGATACGGGCCACGAATAATGTAACTCGATTATGAAATAATCGAATCAGAGTTGAATTTGATGATAAGAAATAATTTCCAAAAGAAAGCTTAGCTTTCTTTAAGTTAACTTTTGAAGTATTGTTTATTTATGCGTTTATTTGTTCTTGATCCTATTTTTTACCTTCTTTCAAGTATAATTGTTTTGTCTGATCCTTGAAATTTAACTCTTAATCCCAGACATCTTGTTATCGTTCTCATTCTAAACTCCCGTTGCAAAGCTCAAGCTACAATCCTAAACTTTCATGCAAACAAGCGGAGCGCGGATTCATCAATTTTGACAACGCGTTTATGAGATAACCTCCTAAAGTTGCAAACGCCTCGTTATCCCAGATTACCTTTAACGTCTGGAATAAAACAATACGAGACGAGCTTGACAGCCGAGTAAACGACAACACTCCAGTTTTACGCGCGCAAACAATTATTTATTGCACCGAAAACAACCAACACCCTATATACACCGGCGCTCTTACAAACGAAATGAGACTTTACATACTCCGAAATAAGGTTGGCTTTCACTGAGCGGGCCACATACACAGTCGAGCAAGATTAATAGGGCATAAAACGTAAGATAATACAATATACAAGAAGATACGTTGTTAACCGTTCTGCTGAGCGGCGGTGTTGAGTGAATACGGCCGTCCCATTCTAACTGGTAGTATTTAGGTCTCGACGTCTCCTTTGCACAGTTTCAATTATCTGCCTAATCCCTCAATTACGGCGACAGATGTCGCGAGCGTCTTCGAGCTTATGTGCCAGTTTAAAGTACTGTCCGCAAAAGCAATTACTGTTGATCGCTCAGATTTGAAGGTTTATAACAAGCCAACGTTTTGTACGCGCCACGAATACAATTAGATCTTACATTGGCATTTCGTGCTTGCATTAAAGGTCATCACAGATTGCCGCTGGTATGCCAGGGTCATGATCAGGCCTACGAATAACTACAAAGTCATTGATATCGAATACAAATAGCTTAAACTAATTAATTAAGTGCGCTAACACACTGGGACGCCATCCATCCATGGCGACGTCACTGGCTACGTAGCCATTGCTACCTCTGGCTATACCTTCTTCCAAATGAGGTTGCCAAATAAGTAGCCAGTAACTACTGACTACTCCAGCGCGCTCTCGGACGGCATCAGGATGGGACAACATTATTTATTTTACTATCAGTTATGGTTTGTGGGCAAAAAGAAACGCTAGCGAATGCTTAGCACACACCTATTTGACGGTTATTCTATTTGAAATTAAAAACTAACTATAATTAACGATGTAGATTCCTATAGGCAAATATTATCGGGAACAAAACGAATTCATTCATTCTGTATCGAAACTCAATTTTTGTTTTTGCACAAAACACGAACACAGCCAGAGTGGCCAGAATATCCATTCCAGTCTCCACGTCGGTCGTTGCTACGCTTCCAAATTGGTGACGTCGCCAGACCGTAGCCAAGTGTATTAACTGTCATACATTTCCATACGATTTGTTTAGATACGTACTTATATAGCCGGCGACCTCCGTCGCCATAGCGTCCCAGTGTGTTAGCGCTCAAAAACAAAAGTCATCGTAGCCCAGCTTATTGGAATAATGATCTACGAGTAGACATAATGTGTTGAATAAGAAAAGATTAAGTATATTTGGAAAACTTTTTTGAGCAAAGTGAGGAAATCAGAGCTTTTTTAAAAACATTAATACACTTTTTTCACAATTCGTCCACATAACAAGCTAAGTTATACAAGATGTAAACAAAATATTTTCAAGAACACCTAATTTAATCACCGTTTGCAATTAACATCAGAAGCGGTTAATCCCATTAAAATTAAAAACACGAACTAATTATTCAATTAAAATGTTAAATCGAGGGGTACAGGCGACGAAGAAAATTTGTCGCTTAGTGGCGACCCTTAAGGGCTGCTACACAAGTAATTAATATTATAATGAACGTTGCAATAACGGTAACCACGGCCCTTTTACAGGCCTTTAAGAAGTTGGACCAATTAAATGAAGTAATTAATATTGCTGACGAATATCAAAGGAGTTAGGTTGATGGATTGATGGAGTTTAAGGAGGAATTTTCGAAATATGTTTGGGATTTCTTTAACCGCCTCTGTAGTCTACTGGTTCACCCACACCACACGTGTAAGACGCAGGGGTCCCGAGTTCGATTCCCAGGAGGGGGCGTACAATTTGTACTCGTTTGGTTGGTGGTAGGGCTTATTTCAAATCCGCCTGGCTAGCTACCACCATCTTACTTAGGTCTGAAGCCTTAACAACAATTTATAAATTGTTGTGTTCCGGCAGTTAGAGGTAAGGTATCCCAGTTCCTCAGAGGTGAAATTCCGGGTGTAGTGCGTTTCCGCCTTCGGCCTTATCGTCACTCAACATCAGGTGAGGTGAAGGCCAAGCACTATGCCTATGTGGATATTAAAAATTTAAGGAAATTAAATCGATTCCTTAAAAAACCCTTAATAAGAGCAAATATCCATCTGCAACTGATGTTTTGGGTAAAATTTTCCTCAATAATAATATATTTTTCTTTAATAATACGTTTTAGTTTTGGTGTTGTGTAGATTTTACCAATTTTCATAGCAAAATATTTCTTTAGCTTCTTCCCATGGGATCAGGAATTCTTTGTGATACTCGTAAGAGCTAATATTTTATTAAGTTTGTAAGATACTTAATAGATATTTGCTTTCTGAGGTCCAATAACAGGAAATAAGCTTTCTGTATACGAAACGTGTAAAAAAACCCTAAAGTCAGTAATATTACCTAAAGTCAGTAGGTAGTCAAGTAATAGTACCATGCATACAACTCCGAAAAATTATTAAAACCCCCTGAAAACCGCAACTTTTTTGAAAGAGAAAACATTTTTCTTTTCATGATAAAATAGACCCTAGTCTAAATTTGTGTTTAGCCCATTATCGAAAACAATACCTATTCTATTTGCGTCTATGGTTGGCACTTTGCATTTTTCCATACAACTATAACCAAAATTGGTGGGGTTTTCGTTAAGTGGATCTCACACTTGCACGACGCTGACTCCGCCCACTGCATCATATTGTGTGACTGCAGACTTTTAAGGCTCCTATATCCCTCCAGTGGCACCCTCAAATTAATTTAATTTATTGCTCGCAAAACCTAAATTATCAAAACAAAGACAAATCATTCATAAGTTTCATTATTATTATCTAAATCATATAAGGTGTTATTTTTAAAACACCAACAACCTCGCAGGAGTAGATTACTAACATTATAAACAACAACATTTGTTCTACGACTTTTCCGAAAACAAAAAAAAACCGGCCAAGTGCGAGTCGGACTCGCGCACGAAAGGTTCCGTACCAAAAAACGGCAAATAAATTACGTTTGTTGTATGGGAGCCCCCCTCAAATAATAATTTTATTCTGTTTTTAGTATTTGTTGTTATAGCGGCAACATAAATACATCATTTGTGAAAATTTCAACTGTTTACCTGTTGTCATTATTAATATCGAGCAAAAAACGGCAAAAAATCACGTTTGTTGTATGGGAGCCCCACTTAAATATTAATTTTATTCTGTTTTTAGTATTTGTTGTTATTTCTATACATCATCTGTGAAAATTTCAACTTTCTAGCTATCACGGTTCATGAGATACAGCCTGGTGACAGACAGACAGACAGACAGACAGACGGACAGACAGACAGACAGACGGACAGCGAAGTCTTAGTAATAGGGTCCCGTTTTTACCCTTTGGGTACGGAACCCTAAAAATCGGCTTTCCATACAAAAGTCTAAATAGCCGATCGAGTTTTGTAAGTCGTTTAATTAGTCCAATCAATGAGCATATTTGTTGTATGGAGACTTCCGAAAAATTCTCCCGTCTATAAAATTTGGCATGTGATGAAGTTAGGTAACACAGATTACAGATGAACAATAAGCCAATAAAATTTGTTAAGAGAAGTTAGGTATTTTTACCTAAACATGAAAATCGCTTATATCTCTCTGTGAATATTTCCTCGGGCTAAAATACTTTCTGTGTACGTATTTGTGTATTAGTTAGAATAAGTATGTAAAAGAATCCAATATTTTTTCGATTTCGGAGATACTCCAAATTTAAATTTTAATATTTTTCAATATATCTTTTCTTGATTAAAATATCTGCTGATTATTATTTTTTAATATTTTTTATACCCTTAATATATAGATTTGTTCAGTAGGCCAACAAATTTTCTTCTTTAATCATATTTATACATAAATGTATGAAAATGGACCGACTATTTTTCACATTACCTCTTAAGACCAAAAAAAAAAAAAAATATGATTAAAGAAGAAAATTAATTGACTTACTGAACAAAGCTATATATTTAAGGATATAAAAACATATTAAAAATAATAATCAGCAGATATTTTTTTCAAGAAAAGATATATTGAAAAATATTAAAATTTAAATTTGGAGTATCTCCGAAATCGAAAAAATATTGGATTCTTTTACATACTTATTCTAACTAATACACAAGTACGTATACAGAAAGTATTTTAGCCCGAGGAAATATTCACAGAGAGATATAAGCGATTTTCATGTTTAGGTAAAAATACCTAACTTCTCGTAACAAAATTTATTGGATTATTGTTCATCTGTAATCTGTATTACCTAACTTCATCACATGCCAAATTTCATAGACGGAAGAATTATTCGGGTTGCATAAGCCCCGTTGATTGGACTATAATTGTCGGTTTTCGGAAAAGTCGTAGAACAAATGTTGTTGTTTGTGATGTTAGTAATCTACTCCTGCGAGGTTGTTGGTGTTTTACAAAATAACCCCGTATAATTGTTGACTATTTTTCGTCTGAATGCAACCTACATCTTACTTTCAATCGATTAAGAAATGTGACTAATAAAATTCCCTTGTAACGTACGCTTTAATATTACCGTTAATATCGATTGATCTACGGCAATCATGCGCGCGCGCAATTGACGTGCGTGCTCAATAAATTTAATGCGTTCACACGGACTATGAGTGTGACATTTGTTAGAAAAAAATTAAAGCTCCATGTTAAATTGTAAAGAAACGTACAGGGCGGTTGGTTTTTAATAGAATGAGAAAGACATTATTACAATAAGGTGGTATGAATATGATTATTCCTTTGGTTATTAAAATAATTATTTGGAAAATAATTTCTAATGAATATGTTTTGATACAGCGATTAAAAGGATTATAAAGGTAAATTTTTTGGTCTGAAATTATTTTTCTATCTATTTTATTTAACACTCTTTATTGTACATTTATAAAACAAATGTTACAAAAGGCGAACTTAATGCTAAAAGCATTCTCTCCCAGTCAACCTTTAGGAAACAGTTATCAATGATGGCGATGAAGGAATTATATGTGTATTGCTTATTTTAGGTTTAGGTTTAAATATATTTATTCTCATAAGAACTTACAATGTTCACTTAAAATGAGATTATATTGAATATTTACATATAAAAAATACTAGAAAAAAATCGATAACGAAAATGGCGACTCGGTAACATAATTGGTCAGTGCATTGGGCCAGAATCCCAAGGGTGCGGGTTCGAGTCCCGTCTGAGCTGCTACGGGTGAGTCGATTTTTTCTAGTATTTTTCAATTAAAATAATTGTCTTAATATAAAAATAGAATTGTAAATGCCGAAAATCTAAAAATTCAAACTTCACAATTCAGTTCAGTACCTAATGAAAATGACATGCACACATACACACTCTCATTACGCGATACGAAGAATGATTTTAATAATATCATTCATCATTATCAGCCATTTTAATGTCCCTATACTGCTGGGACACAGACCTTCTTTTTGGGTGGGTAAGGAGAAATTATAGGAGGTTTAATAATATACTAAAGCTAAAAAAAATACCGTGTTGCTGACAGAATATAAAGCGCCAACGCTTAGGGCGGAGGTTTAACATTATACTACATAATCTAGTTTAAAGTTAATTTTATTTAGTTTAATGTGGACGCCTCCGAATGTACCTCAGAAACCGGGCATAATACGAGTAACAAAGATTTTGTAACATTTATAAAACAAATATATTTAACACATCCGTAGACGCGAAAGAAAATGAGTAGCAGAGTTTTCCGATGTTCTCCAAACCACCAAGAATATTCAAGAGATTATGATTACATTCTCCCACGAGCAAAGTTTTCGTCCTGCAGGCTGCAGTGGATTAAAATGGACTCTTATGATGTGATGATAATGAGTAAATAGTTACAAAATAGCATTATTTTACCAATTCTGAAATCGCTCGATATCATTGTGAACGCAACCTTCTCGCACGATCGTTGCAGCGGCAACGGCTTTAAAAAGTCATTAGTGTAGCTAATGACATTAATGTAATCGTCGGCCGCTACCGAACGGCATTCCGCCCTGTCGCCCGCCATAATTACCATTTTGACATGGTATCGACTACCCATTTCGCCTACACTGTATCCAGTAACTACAGCTTTCAGCCACGCAAATACCTCCTTTAAAACATTAACAATAAACTCTAATTTCATGAGCAGCAACAAAAGAATGAAGCCTTTTTGAAATAAGAACGTGAATGAAGATTTGACAGATGAACAACGACTCAATTGAAAAAGGTCGTTACTCATTTTTTTAACCGCGAACCAATCTGAAGTTTACCGCTTAGGCGCTAAAGCGTGTTTTTCTTTAGCAAGATTTGTATCGGCGATGATAATTATCGGTGGCTGTATTTAATTTCTCCGATGAGACGGCTAGCTTTCATTTGTCAAGCGGCGGCCGGACAGATTACTCGTGTTGTGCCTACGATCGAGTGATATATTAAAGTAGATGGTATTAAGATAAAAACGGTCTCGTTTATCGGGTTCGGTTAATTTTGCCGTTTTGACGTGCCGCTACTTGAGACATGTTCTTAATTGATTTTGGAGTCAGCTGTTTCAATTGCTTTACGTTTAATCAATTATGAATTTAAGACTTGGCAATCAAATAATTGCTTTTGTCTTATTCATATCTCTCCTCTTTGTAATAAGACCTATCTACGTATTAGAAAATGTCTAAGTTAGGTATATATCACTATTCCATTACGTAAAATAGTTTTCATGTGGTTTTCATTATGACTTTTTCCTCTAATGAAACTCCAAATAAAATTAACTAAAAAAAATGAAAACTCCAGTAAAAAAATAAAAAACCTAACTGAAAAGATGGAAACAAAATTAATCTAATATTTAAATATTAAAGGCAACATAATAACATGCAGTCGGAGGCATGCATAAAAAAGTGACATTATGAATGATTTGAATTATGCCTCCGACTGCATGTTATTATGTTGCCTTTAAAATTTTATTATTAGATTAATCTTGTTTCCATCTTTTCAGTTGACTTGTCTTTTTATGCAGGCGGGTTTTTGATTTTTAAATTTTTTTTTTTATTTTTGTTTTTATATATTACCGTCATGATATACTTTTTTGAAATCCTTATAATAAGCCCTTTAATTTGACAACCATATTGCAGTATTCTAAAAAAAATATTTTTCCACTACGTATAGCACCGTACAGCCGCCATGTTAGTTTTTTTTATAACGCCACCTTCTTAAGAACACTTGGGCTAACAAGACAAATCTAACGATATCTTAACAATAGAAATCCGTTCAGTCGTTTGAAGAGGTAATAAAGAATATTACATACAAACATACAAGATACGTGCGAAAAACGTAACCCTCTTGCAGTCGGGTGAAAACTTCTTATTGCATAATGTTTATAGGTACGAATGGAACCAGTGTTAACTTTTTTAGAAATTTGATAATTTCTAAAACGTGTGCTATATTGAGACATCGTTTTATTTTCCTGTAATCTTTATATAAACTACTATCACATAGAATTATTTCAGATTTTTCTCTTTGCAAACTTTGGAGATAACCCCTTATGGGGGGGAACGGTATTTTTTTAACATTTTTCATCATAAGTCGAAAACTATGCTATCTAAAAATAAAAATAAAATTGTGTGAAAATGTGCAAACGGCGTTCTTTCATATTATACCCCACATGCCCTAGTAGCTCCACTTCAAATTTTTAAGACCCCTTTTCAGTCCCTATTGTAAAAAAAAATACTTTTTTTTATTTTTTTATTTGCAAAATAGTTGGGCAAATGTTACCTTAAACTATCCCAAATCTCAAGTTGATACCATTAGTAGTTCTCGAGATATCGAGCTGTGACAGACAGACAGACAGACTGAGTCACACCATAAGGGTTCTTTTTTTACCATTTTGGTATGGAACCCTAAAAATGAAAACTTCAGTAAAAACTTCTTATTGCAAAATGTTTATACGAAAGTTAAAAAAAACCCGTATAAAAACAAAATACTTTCAGGAAAGCTTAAAAAAGGAACTCGTCCGCCATCTTTGTAAAACGGCACAACACGCGCTGAATATGGTAACGCGTGACGTGTACATAAGGAAGTCCGCATATGTAACGGTGCGGACACAATCGATAGAACATTATTCATGCGAACGATGCGAACCGACGACAGGGAACGTGTGAATGCGTCTTTAATAGCACAGAGTATAATTCTGTACATCAGAGCCAACTGGTCGGATGTCCATTTTTGATACTTTACAGGAGAAGAAATTTTAACTTTTAAACGTTGATTACTAACTTAGACTACTAAGTTTACAAAAAATCTTTAAGTGAGTAACATTACTATTTGATAATGATTGTTTTTCGCTATACTATTTCATCCCTTCTCCAAGAACAGCAACGCAATTAAATCTGAATTATAAAAAAGGAGCAACATCCGACCTTAAAAATGAGGGTATTTTCTTATGACATGGTCGGATAATAACATCCGCTGTTTTGGTTCTAAAAAACATTAATTTTGATTAACAATTTTAGGGCTCATATTAAGATCTGACCAAATGGTTCGAAAACAAACATGAATCCAATAAATAGTATGTGAAAATAAGATATTTTGGTCCGGGGATATTTGACCTGCTCTTACAAATACACATCCGACTTTTCTTTGAACATTTAAGTTTTTGAGATAATAACATTTTAAAAGAAACGCAGAAGCAAGAATTGTATTAAACCAAAGAAAAATAAAATGTATCAAGTAGGTAGGTTTATTAAAATAAATGTAATAAGTAGAACAATAATTATCATCAGAATGCAGCTGATTCTTCGTCGCCGCCTGCGCCTGTCCGATCGGTCTCGCAGTGAACATCGCTTGCAGTGCTGTCGTGATGCAGATTTTTGTAAAAACCATGGAATTCTGCCGGTATCTATTGTAAAAGTGTCATAATATCTTTGTAATCGGTTTTTCCGTATCTAAAATCGTGAACTGAATGACTGACTGACTGACTGATCTATCAACGCACAGCCCAAACCGCTGGACCTAGAGACTTGAAATTTTGCACACATATACCTCATATAGTGTAGGCAACCATTAAGGAAGAATTTTTGAAATTTTCATCCTTAAGGGGGTGAAATAAGGTATGAAAGTTTGTATGAAAGTCCCTCAGTTTTGAAGCTAGGATCTTCAAATATTGTATTCAAGCTAACGATTGAAAATTAATAAATACGAATTTCAGCGTTTTTCAAAATTCTACCCCCGCAGGGGTGAAAAGGGGTATGAAGTTGTGTATAGAAGAAAATCCTTCATTTTCGAAGTAAAAATCACTTAATTTATAATACAGGCTTAGGGAAGAAAATCTAACGCAACGTATATTGTTATTGTTAATACTTCAACCCCTACGGCGATGAAATAGGGGTGAAATGAGTAAAAAAACCTAAAAATAGATATGGATGTCGTTATTGGGGTTTTCTGGTATGACGATTGCGAAAATGACATTTATTTTGAAGTCCAACACGGTGGACATGATTTAACCCCCTAAAGGGGTGAAAGTGGGGTTCAAATTTTGTATGATAAAAGAATATAAAATAGACATTATAACTTTAAACTTCATAGGAGCACGTCTAAAAATAAATAGGCAAACATATATTTGGAGATTTTGAAAATCAACCCCTTAGTGGGTAAATGGGGTAAGTAAACATAAAAATCGATATGACACCTTCATACTTATATTTTCAGCTTTATTTAACTCCTGGAATATCCTATTGACACGAGGATTCATGCTGTAAAGTTTAAAACACTGAATTTGATAATAAACATGAATGATTATTTATTTGCACCAAATTATTCCACCCGCGATCGCAACACGAACAAACTGGTTTTAACATGACACTCACTGCCCGTCGTCGCTACTGGCTGTGTGCGGCCGCGGGTTGTCGGCGCTCGTCGAGCGTATGTTATCGTTTTGTCTCTTTCTAACGCCCATTATAAAATGATGCTATCTCTTTCACTCTGGAAGTTGTGTGGATTTCCCGAACCAAAAGGTCTGATGTTAATTTCAGACGCTACGCTCTAAAGAAAATTTGAGAAACGATATGTCTTATATGAACATAAGACCTACTTTAAAACCGTTATTTCAAATTTACTAAAGGTAAAAAGTCTCAACTAAACATTAGTTGTTTTTGCTCTAAAGTCATGTGGACATCCGACTTTTTTTTGTAAGCTTAACTTTGTGAATAAAAGAGATAGCGAAATAATGATAAGAGAGCCCGAAAGAGGACAAAAAATTGAGTGTGTTCTAGAACAAAAGTGATTTTCGTAAAAATTGGACATCCGACCTGTTGGCTCTGATGTACAGAATTTAACCATTTTTATTGTGCCATGATCTAGTTACGTTACCGCGACATGACGCGGCTACCATCCTACTGAAAATTAAATGAAAAGTTCGCAAATATAAAACCAAAATAAGCTCAACGCAAAATTAAAACTAGTGAAAAATACCTAGTGATAACTTGGTGAGGAGCTAAGCTACCAACTCTAACACTTATGCAGTTTTAAGTGCATGTTTAAAAACCCATAGATAAAACAAAAAAAAACATCTACATAAGTTTTATGGTTAAAATAAATAAATAAAAAAAAACTACTGAAAAGGTTCATAGATGATTAAAAAACCGGCCAAGTGCGAGTCGGACTCGCGCACGAAGGGTTCCGTACCAAAAAACGGCAAAAAAAATAAGTTTGTTGTATGGGAGCCCCCCTTAGATATTAATTTTATTCTGTTTTTAGTATTTTTTGTTATAGCGGCAATAAAAATACATCATTTATGAAAATTTCAACTGTCTACCTGTTGTCGTTATTAATATCGAGCAAAAAACGGCAAAAATATCACGTTTGTTGTATGGGAGCCCCCCTTAAATATACATTTTATTTTGTGTTTAGTATTTGTTGTTATAGCGGTAACAGAAATACATCATCTGTGAAAATTTCAACTTTCTAGCTATCACGGTTCATGAGATACAGCCTGGTGACAGACAGACAGACAGACAGACGGACAGCGGAGTCTTAGTAATAGGGTCCCGTTTTTACCCTTTGGGTACGGAACCCTAAAAAGTAAGTTAAAATGAGAGAGAATAAATAAAAGCTCTATACTACATAATTATGAGGTAAGATTTGATTTTGTCTCATAACTACCTTATATCATATTTATATGAAATAACTGACAGCAAGGACTATTCCTGGTAACTTGATAAATATTTCAATCCGGTTTCAGTAACATAAAATTTACATAAAAAATAGGTTTGTATGAAAAAATCTTAGCAAAACTATTTGCTCTACATAGAGAAACGGTTAAAACGATAAAGCTAAAGTCAAAGCACTCCCTTTTAAAATAAAATCCAAAAACAAAACGTTTAAACCACAGCGAGGCATTAAGAGAAAAGTTCCTTTGCTTTAAAAACTCCAACCACAGACTGCAAACGGGGGCCAATCCTAAACGCATTAGGCGATCGATTCTCCCGCTACATGTGTCTTTCGCGACTACATCTTCTCCCTCTCCTCCCTAAAAGGGGGGGTGTGGGAGTGCGATAGACAACGCAAAGTCAATATGTGGAAATAATAATAAAAGATCACGCGTGCCGCATACGTATCTGTGTATTATCGTTGTACTATCGGCGAACATCGGTAACAAGTCGATATTTGCGATAGTTTAAGTTACTATTGCTTGTTCTTTCTTCGGATAAGATTTATTACTAGTAAGTAAGTATTATTGTAAGTGTAATGAAAAGGCTGATCTGAAGTAATAGAAAAAAAAAATCAGTTACAATGACCGAAATGCTTACAGAAAACATGAGTCGGTTACATTATTTCCTCTCGTGTTCATAATAACAACTCATTAGGTACTTATATTCCATTACAGAAAGTAGGCCTCGCCTATAATAGAATTTTAAAACAGGCCAAGTGCAAGTCGGACTCGCGCACGTAGGGTTCCGTACCAAAATCCTGAAAAAAATATGTTTGTTGTATGAGAGCCCCCCTTAAATATTAATTTTATTCTGTTTTTAGTATTTGTTGTTATAGCGGCAACAAAAATACATCATCTGTGAAAATTTCAACTGTCTGCCTGTTGTCGTTATTAATAACGAGCAAAAAACGGCAAAAAAAAAAACACGTTTGTTGTATGGAGCCCCCCTTAAATATTAATATTTGTTGTTATAGTGGACAGACAGACAGACAGACGGACAGCGGAGTCTTAGTAATAGGGTCCCGTTTTTACCCTTAGGGTACGGAACCCTAAAAACCGGCCAAGTGCGAGTCGGACTCGCGCACGAAGATAACCGCCTACCAAAATACGGCAAAAACATCACGTTCGTTGTAAGGAAGCCCCCTTAAATATTTGTATTATTCTGTTTTTAGTTGTTGTTACAGCGGCAACAGAAATACATCATCTGTGAAAATTTCAACTGTCTAGCTATAACGGTTCATGAGATAAAGCCTGGTGGCAGACAGGCGGACAGTGGAGTCTTAGTAATAGGGTCCCGTTTTTACCCTTTGGTTAAAGAATCCTAAAAAAAGTCTAGTAAGGAAAAATCGTTAATAGTTTTCACTATTAACGATTTTTCCTCAAAAAGACTTATTAATTTCGTACTTATTCTATACATTTTCCACCTATAATTGAGTGAATAGGTTGTATATTTGCGAACCTCAAGGCATTTAACCTTCAAACAATAATCAAATATCACACAAAAAATCTCTGTATGATCAGCAAATATCGGCACATGAAATTTGATGCGCCATCATATCGATATTACGACGAGTCCGTCTCGATCTATTCGATTGCGTACTGAATCGATTCATGAATATATATTGGCGTTTCACTCATATCGAATAATGAATACGTTTATCGTGATTATGTTTTCTCGATTCTCTCGGTATAACATCGTTTGTATTGTTTCATTAGTGGTAATCAATATTATGTTGTTACTACTTTCTACTAAAATAGTTTTGTTATTGTTTCTGGCCTTGCCGGAGAAAACTGATAACTAAGTAAGTATCTTTTAGGCAAAATTTCAAATTGCATGTCTCAATATAAACTTTCTGAATTGAAAATTTGATATAGCTAACCTCAGGCAGCTGAAAGCAGTTACCTGTAAAAATACGAAATGTTCTAGATATTTTTTTAAATACTTGAAAAGCATGACTCATTAAGAGCTGTTTTTTTATATCGAAGATTTTATCAAATTGTGTTGAAAAAGAGGTAAATATTAATAGTAAAATTGTTTTCTTCTGTTAAAGAGTAAAACATTTTTTCTCTATTATCATCACACCAACCTATAATGTACTCTGTTTAGGGAGAATAAATGATTTCAAATATCATTATTACTTTTAAAACACGGAAGTTTTCACTTTAGTTTTTTTTAGAGTTAGTACGTAGTTATAACATAACAGTGACTCCAACGCAAGTGCACAGTACGACCTACAATTGTTATTGGAAAACTTGTTTTCTTTTAGAACTTACAGAACAGACACTTACTGTTCACTAATATCATTAAACGTTTGTCGACCAGATAAACCAGATTTTTTTTAATCTACAAAAATACATTTCATTAATGCAAAGGAGGTCGCCAATCGCTCATACATTTTAGCCCATTTTATGTACCTGAGGTACATGTATACCAAAATGTAGGGAAAAATACGAGGATTCAGAAAATAATCTTATTTTTGTTCAATATTTACTCAAAACTTAGAAATATATAATTAAAAGTGTGAACTACCTACTTGTAACACAATTAAATTATATGGAAATACTGGATATTCACTATAAAAAACTGTCAAACCAAACGTCATGAGAGACGTCATTCCAACTTCCGAAAATGTCAACTTGACAGTTTATTCAAGTATCAAAGAGCTGAATGTTATGATATAATCTGTGTAATAGGTTCTATATCGAGTGAATTTTTGATCTATTCCTATCGAGTACCAAAAACTAATACCAAATGGTATTTGTTTATTGCCGTTATAAAATTCTATTCCCAACGAGTCCCAATTTTTAAATATTTAAATAAAGCTCAAAATCTATTCCCAACGAATACCAAAACATAACATTTGGTACAGTCACCGAAACAATTTATTTTGCGTTTTAATAATTTAATATTATGATCAACATAATACAATCCTAAATTTACTTCATTCCGGCATTTTTACTCACGACACGAGTAGCTTAAGTGTATCACTTGCCAATTTTTTTACCTGCGAAAAAAGGTGAGTTTGCTTTATAGTTTCAAAATCCAAGCGCCGTGTGCAAACGAATTTTTTTATTGATTGTTGGAATAAACGCTAAGCCTAATGAAATAAGGACAGTTTTTTTTAAATATTTTTGTTCTTGCATAAATTATTATTATTTATATTAAAGTGGTCAATTCTAAGGGATATTGTTATCTATTCCTTAGTACTTTTCTGTGTGTGGTGGCGTGCGCGCAATAACTTGAAACAAAATTTAAAGTGTTATTTATTCAGTGAGTACTTATTAGTTTGTAATTTTATATTGATTTACTTATCAGTCTTTTAGTATACCTATGTTTATATTCAATATGATGTGTATTTATATAATGTACTAGCGACCGCCCGCGGTTTCACCCGCGTGGTTCCCGTACCTCTGGGAATATCGGGATAAAAAGTATCCTATATTTTAATCTAGGCTATCTCCTATATGTGTGTTAAATTTCAACCAAATCCGTTCAGTAGTTTTTGCGTGATTGAGGAACAAACATCCAAACCCACAAACTTTCACATTTATAATATTAGTAGGATTACTTAGTCAAATTTTTAAAAGATAACAATTAAAGTCACGTGTTTTGTAAAGTCCAAGTACCTAACTAAGTACAAATCCCCGTTTTAGTTTATGCATTTCTTTTTTTAGAAATGTCTGATGAAGAAGCTGTTACTCTGCCTCCCACAACTTCAGAAAACACAAGAGGATTGACTTTTATTAAAAGAAATGGTGGCTTAGTGCTGTTGAGAGCTAACCAGCTCTATATACTATAGTTTTTTGTATACTAGTCACCACCAGTATACAAAAAACTTTTTTTTAGTAAATGAGCATTTAATAGTTGATTGCTTGTGATATTCTTTAATTGTTACATTTTGATGACAATAAAAAATATAGATATGTAGGTACTTATCTAATTAAGTATCTCTGTTATTATAATAATGATCCAAACCTTTTCATACTACATTTTAATATGTTTGGAGAGACTGATTTTTATTTATAAACACTACTTAAAATCACATTTAAAAGCATTTTTATTACTGACTGTACCTCATAGCATTTAACTTGTTTTAGGATTCGTTTATGAGTGGTACTCGTTGGGAATAGAATAGGGATGTTGACTAATGAATAAAATAACGAAATACGAATAAAAATCGTAAACATATCAAACTTTTGGAGTAGCTTGTATACCTCTTGGTTTTATATATTGCGTATTATTTGTTTTATGACCCTTCAAAGTTGGGTGGACAAGTCCATTTAAAAAGTATAAAGTTTGTTAAAATAAATAATACATTTAATTAGTCCGTAAAATTTGTAGCAAATTTTTCAAAGAAACCATTTTGATAAACACAATATTTAATATAGCTGCCGAACAAATTTCCTACGCGTTGCATACAACGTAGGAAGGCGTGACGTCATAACTTGCTAGCCGTTAGTATGGAGCGTTTTTGGGCGAGTCCATTTGTGTGCATTTCACACTGTGATATCTTGGGCAGTTTTCAAGCTAGCGAAATAATTATTTTACCAATGTTTCTTCTTTTGAGAGGTAATTTATGTAATATAAAATAAAAAAAGTTGTCAACATCCCAATTTTATAACGGCAATAAACAAATACCATTTGGTATTAGTTTTTGGTACTCGATAGGAATAGATCGAATTTTTCATATTTTTTTCTCACCTGTAAATAACCGGAAAAAAATGATTACTGGTATATTACTCAGGGTATTATAGGGTATTTTTTTCCGCAGAGTGTACCTCGGTACATCATTTGGGCCATTTTTGGTGACATCCTTTTCTTATAGAATAAGTATAACAAATAGGGCAATCTTAAATGATTATGGTAGTAAAAATATTTCGATACTGGCAACATACGTGTAAACAACACAGTAGTGGCAACACGTCCGCATCACACACTGGACACGACTCAGCGCTTATTTTATGGAGCACTTTAGGCCCCTATGTCGCAAAGACTCGCTTACGAGGCATATTTCTATAATATTATATCTTATTGACTCTTCGTAACTTAGTTCTCTATGAAAGTTTGTTGTTTTGCACGTTTCTTGTGATGAAAAGCATAAACGTCTTGGAAATAATTCTATGTCTATTTCTATTTGGTTTTATGACTTACATACCCGTTATTCAAAGCTTCAAAGTGGCTAAGAAAAGCTCTTTAAATGTTTTCGTAATTCTTCAAACTGTACTGTGAACCTCTTAACTATCCATATTACTTCTTATATGTATTCGTATACCTATTTATGTTAACCTATTTACATTTATATTTTACTTTTGTTGCCAATATAGTCAGTCTGCATCAAACATCCATTGTAGTCATTTCTCCCCGCTCTCGTCCCTACATGGTGACCCAGCCATGCGTTGTGTTTCAGTCTGATATTGCTGCTTATTTCTAAGACGGCTCATAATTATGGCGCTATTACTCGGACTTTTGTATAACCGGTACGTTAAGAAACTTTCGTGGCCAAAATGTGTCTCTCCTCAGTACAGAAAGAAGAAGTAATCGTTGCCTAAAACGCAGCAGGAGGCACAACCAAAAATTGACAAATAGTTGGTGATGCAATGTGTCATACATTTTGTCATAATTTTACTCTTCTGTTAATATTCTCCTAATCAGCACTATATTAAAATCATTCCGATGGGGACATAAACCGCGAACCTGCCAAAAGCAGCCGCATAAACAAATTCGGTTTGAAAAAAAAGCAACGCTTGAACACATCCATTTGTTATCCATTTTGTCGTGTGTATCTCGGGTCCATTAATAACCAGGACTTATCCCGTCCTAATCTGCCGCTCATTCCCGCTTTCCGCGGCCGATTCTTTTTCGCGCCAAAAAACTGCCGCCATTTTGGCTTCTGTCCGCGCAGATTTATTACGTTACCGGATTAAAAATAAAACACTCGGTGCCAGTATCCGATCGCGATAAATAAAGGTCGACATCCACGGTACAGACGGATATAATATGCAGGTTGAAAAAGTTGGTAGTTCAAAATATGACAATGTGATCCACAACCAGTCATACATAAATCGAAAACAGACTATTCAAAAGTGATTCCAATTAAGTTTATGATAGTTGAAAATATTATAAAAAAAAAAAATAGTTTTGTGGAAAATTAAAATTAACCACTTAGACATAACATAAGTAATAATTTATGTAGTGTGCTTGCAAGACGCTGTTACAAATACATATAATTGAATTTACATTCGAATTACTTAATTCTATGCACATAAAATAAGACGATATCAATCCATAGAGAAGATATTATCATTAAACGAAATCTTTATATCTCTAACTACACTATTTTTTGATATTTCGCAAAACGAACTAAAATCAACCCCTCAAAAATTTTATATTTTTTAAACAATATCTCGCTGATATAATACCGCGTCCCTAAATCGTTGGCATGGCGCGGTTGATAAATAATAACGGCGTTAGATAGGCGGTTTTTATGGGGATTTTTCAATTTGTTTCGGCGGTTGCGGGTTTATCCGGATCTGTCCGCTCCTGCGGGATCCGACTGGGATGTTTTTCGGGATTATTGATAGTTCCAACTGTGATTGGTATTTGCTACGCGGTTAGATTTTGTGACTCTCGTTAGAAATTATGGAAAAAGTATATGACTAATAGAGCAAAGTTAAACGACGAAGTTGAGAAATGATATTATTAGGACCTGGGTACTTAACTTAGTGTCTAATTTTCAAAATCTATCGCAATCGCTTGCATTTGACAGATGAATGTGCACATTGCTGCCTTTCTTTGGTAAGTCTTTATTTGTGCCAAAAAGAAGCATCATTGTATCACGTCCTGAAAGCGATTGCGATAGGTTTTGAAATTAGACAATATTTAAGTACCCTGTTTCACAGCACCTACATATATCTTCCTTCTACCTTAATTTAAAATTCAACATAATTTATATGAAATTATCAAAACATCAAACATATCCCGTACCCTGTGAAACGAGTCCTTTAATGTTCAGCAATTTAAATTGCCCTGATCTAAGATAATTTCAGTTTTAGGCATTTTGCTTTATAGACTTTGATTTTTGGCATTTTAGAACGTTTAGTTGGTTTTGGATTGCATTTATTCCTGAAAAGCCTATGTTTTTATACCACCTTTTGTATTGTAGTCATTAAAAAGCTCACAAAGCTCATGTTTTTTAGAATCACGCTCATTTAAAATAAAAATAAATTTTAACCCTTAATTACACATCTCATTTGCGAGCATCAATAAATACCCAAAATGGAGTCCATATTTGGAGCCGGTTAAAAATGCACCCCTTCAGATAAGACACGCCCCGGATCAGTGGAAACCGCGGTAATACCTTAATTTAAATTTAAATGACATCTAAGCTCGGCGCCGATAAAATCGCAGGCATCATTACTGGGGGCGGTGGAAGGTTAAATGATGTGTAAACCTCTGTTTTAGGATTGTCTGTGTGGCAGGAAAGCAAATCTTTAATTCTAGGATGGTAAAAAATTAAACTAAAAATAAATTGGCAGCAGAGTCGAGAATAAGTTCAGGGTATAATGTGATACTCATTTGGGTTTTCTTTGGCAACAAAAAAAATCAATGCAAGATCACAAAAAAAGGCAATGGACCAAAGTTTCGAAAATAATAAATCAATAATGTGTAATCTGTCTACTGTATGGGTAAACCTCTTTACATACAATGATTATTTTAGTTTATTTTTTTATAATTTGATATCATTGTTTACATAGGTATTACTAAGATTGAATTTTATTTCATAACCGCCTCTCTGTGGTCTAGTGGTTGGCCCACCCGTGTAAGACGCAGGGGTCCCGGGTTCGATTCCCAAGGGGGTACTATTTGTACTCGGTTTAGTTGGTGGTAGGGCTTATTTCACGTCCGCCTGGCTAGCTACCACCACCTTAATTAAGTCTGACGCCATAACAACAATTTAAAAATTGTTCTGTTCTGGCAGTTAGAGATAAGATAGCCAGTTCCTCAGTGGTAAGGATCCTGGGTGTAGTGCGCTTCCACCTTCAGCCTAATCGTTACTTAACATCAGGTGAGGTAAAAACCAAGTACTACTCCGTTGTGCATAAGAAAAAAAAAATGATTTACGTTGTGGTGTCTATTCGTAGTTTGATCACTATATTTTCGCAATGGACGCAATGGATATAAAATAAAATTGCGATGGTTTGACAATATTGTCAAGCAAACGCTTTCCCAACTTCGTACCTTCCCTACGTCTAAATGACGTTGCAGACATAAAGGCAACTCCACATCGTACTAATGCTTACTTGATGAGTAGCTTACGCGATAAGGGCGGGATTACACGAGCACACCCCAACTTTAAAATTCGGATTTGTTGATAGATAACGCAGACCGATGTCAGGAATTAGGCGAGCTTTAAAATGTTGGTGTACACGTGGCTTTTAAATTGCTGAAACTTAAACGATTGAGTAACTGTGAACATGGGTTTTAAAATTAAGCTTATAACTTTATAGCTTATTTTAGTCGGATTTTCATTTCGTACGATATAGTAGGTACCTTACCCACCTCCATATACTTCAATAAATTGTATTATAAGTGGGGACTGTTTGTGATGTTTTACTGTTTTTCAAAACAGACAACCAACATAACTTAAAAAGTAAACTACATTATCTACAGCTTTACAAAATCAAGTAAACGAAAAAATGCGACTGCTAAAAGTAATTTCAGAACTCCCAAAAATTTATAAAAAAGATTTCAAACACGATTTGTCAAGCGGACACTCACACTTAAAATTAAAAAAAAAAAAACTTGAAGAAAAAATACGATATCAAAAATCTCAGTCATTTCATTAACTCGAGAAAAAAAGTCTCAGAAAAATTAAGTTTTAAGGACGCTCTTTCTAAATTAATTAATTAAAAGGGTGGGTAACTGAGGGTGGTGGGGAAAAAATTAAATGTCAAAATTACAACAAGATTTGCCTTAATTATGTCCTTTGGGGAGGGGCTGCTAATTGCATTTTCTTAATTTGCAAAGTTTTCCGAATTTCCTGTTACGGTTTGTTCGGACTTTTGATTCGGTATGTTGCTGTTTGTGTTATTGCTTGCTTTTGTGAAATCAATCTTTTTTTTTATTTATATTTTATGTAATTGAAAATGTATACCCACTTTTAAAAAGAAATCTGAGAACACTATCTATTTAAATATACAATCAAGACAAATAAATGTGCTAGATAACAGTGATAAGATAACTTTACTTAATTTTTTTTCATTTCTCAAATATAATTTCTTCATTTTCGCATAGTTAGCGAGATAGTTCTTTTTGCAAATGTCATAGGTAACCGAAAAAAATTTATTTTATTTTTCAATAACAAAGTGCACTGAGACCCTAATTTGTAATTGTTTGTAAGTATTTTTGGGTTCATTTGAATAAAAAATATCTGCTATAAAAAAATGCAAAAACTGACAACCCCTCAACTTAATCGTTTCGGTGAATGCTAATAGCGCAACATTACCATTTTTATAATCTAGTAAAAAGACAGCCAAGCGCGAGAGGTTTGTACAAATGGGATTATATTAACTTTTAAATACAAATGCTCGAAAATGTGTTTTCGATTACAGACCAGTACATCGTACGAAAAGTTCATTTTACCGCACGTTATGCGTTTTTGTTTACGGTTATTTTAAATTGAATTGTAATCCCTGCCAATTGGTAATGCGCTAGAACCTTGTTACATTAACATCCACGTTGACATAATCCGCAGCTAAAAATATCATGAAACAAGAAAATTTTTAATTATTATTTTCAATAAGGTAGGGTCTAGGTATATAAAAAAATACAATTGTTTTTCGTTTTTAAGGTTAAAACATGGCCGTTGGTCGCATTACCAATTGGCGGCGATAGTACTATGAAAATTATTTATACTGTAAATCTTAAAAATGAAACTCTCCAATTTCAATGGACGAGCAGATGGCTGCTTTATTTTTGAAGTTCATTTTCAAAATACTCTGAGAGTTGCGTGGAGCGTGAAATCTGTATTTTTTTATAAAGACAACTTTTCGTTTGAACCCTAAAAAATAAGAAAGGGTTGCCCCTTCGGAGACACCGAGATAATTCACTTTATCGCCGAAACATCTCTTTGTCTAACGAAATTTGCAAATGAGTTTTTTTAATAACACCAAATTTTTACGGCGATCACCCTCGCTATGATTTATGCCCCAAAGAGATACTAAGATAATTAAGTTTTTTTACTCTTCCCTTTATTGATTTAACCCCTTGCTCTGTTTATAATTAAATTTGCGTCAGCATCATTTTCGTCTTTTGAACGCAAAACGCAAAAATAATTTTGACAATGTATTTTTCGGCTAAAGAAGCAAAATTTTTCAGAAATTATATTTAAATATAAAGATGCTGGCACATTTGGCTGGCGTTACGTTTTAACACGCCCATCAGAAGATATTGATTTTTATAGTAAACCTAGACGCACACTTATCTTAGTATAACACGTCCATATTAACTATGTGCCAGCACCCTTATGCTAACTTTTTGCAAAAAGTAAGGTTTTGGCTCCTAGCTTGGGAGATGAATTAAACAGCCAGTGTAGCTTGTCGCTAAGAAGCTAAGAACGATGTTTATTATTTTTCAACACACTTGCTCGTAAAGTGAGCCCTAATACATCGCTTTTAGGGCCATAAACCGAACTATAACAAACGCGTGCAATAATATATAAAACACTAGTTGGTTATAGAATTATCCCTACAAAGTTAAATATGTACCTTACTGCAAGTTCTATGCGAGTAAACATAGCATTTTCAATTTAACCGGGTAATACAGTCATTTTTTTAGTAACAACAAATAGGTTTTATGCCGCTGAAAATTCATTTGAATAAATAAATGTGTAGGTCCTTAATTAAGTCAAACAAATATTTATTATTAACAAATTATTCCTCATTTACAATATTTTGTTAAAAAATATTAAAAATTAGCATTTTATCAATGAAACGAATGTAGATAATTGGAATGACCTCATCAAATACGTTTGTCATACGCAAAACGCATTAATCGCCTTGCACGTGAATATAAGATCAATGATCAAAAACTTTTCTCAACTTGAATATATAACTACGAGTAGTTCAAAAACTATCAGCTTGATTGCAATAACGGAAGCCAATATCTCGGCCGACTGTGTCAAGATGTTCGAACTAAACAACTACGAGATGTACCACGATCTACGTGAGAGAAGAAAAGGTGGAGGAATAATACTGTATGTACATAAAAACTTTCAATTTATTAGGAATGCTACCTCAACTCGTTATTTCGAATGTTTATCAGGCGTGCTTACTACTAACTACAATAATTACAAAACTAATATTTGTGTTGTCTACCGACCGCCTCGTTTAAATAAGTCGCTATTCATAAGTGAACTGTCTAAACATATATCATCAACACCGACTAATGATAACTATGTATTACTAGGCGACATGAACATCGACATTCTACAGTCGAATTCAATAACTTCACATTATCTTAACTCATTATGTGAAAAGGGTCTTCAGTCTGGCATCAATCAATATACGCGAATAGAATATAATTTAAAAAAAAACCGTATTTCCAAAACCTGCATTGACCACATTTTCGTACGTGAATCAATACCCAATAGTAAAAACATCTGTTCGATAAAAACAGCTGTGATAAACAATGCACTGGCCGACCACTTTATAACTGGTTTAGTTATAACTGATAACACCGTGTCGAGCCGCCAATATCGAACAGTACTTAAACTTGATAACGATAAGGTTCAATCTTTGTTGCGTGATGTCGACTGGAGCCCGGCACTTACTTACGACGACCCTAATAATGTATTAGAATTTATATTGAATAAATTTAGCAGCATATACGAGCAATGTAAAAATAAATATGATTTAAATATAAATAAGCGTAACTTATGTAGTTGGGTAAATACTAGAATGTTAAATATGTGCAACAAGAGGGACGAATTGCTCAAAATCTGGATGAGTGACATGAGTAATAAAAGTAATAGATTATTATACAATAAATATAGAAATAAAACCAATAAATACATTAATTACTTAAGGAATAAAGATATAAAAAAATCGGTTATTTCAAATTTTCATAACCCAAAAAAGGTATGGGGAATAATAAACCAATTGTGTGGTAAATTGACTAAATCTATCGACGAAATCATAATTAAAAATTTCCGTGGGTGTAATCAATTAGATATAGCTAATAACTTCTCAAAAGGATTTCGAGATAACGTTAAAAACATAATTTCTACCTGTAATAAGCCTTTGATTAATGAAAACTTGTACACAAAAAAACCCGAATTAACAATGAAACTACATAAGGCAAGAGAGGAGGTGATTAAGACGATAATTAAGCATCTAAATAATAAAAAAAGTCCAGGTTTTGATGGGATTCGTGTCTCTGATATATTGTACGTCAGTAAACAGATTACTCCGATAATTACTCATTTAATTAATACTTGCATAAATAATTCAATTTATCCTGACAAACTTAAGATTGGCACTATACGACCAATACATAAAAAGGGTACATTTACAGATATAAATAATTACAGACCTATTACCATTCTTTCTTGTATAGATAAAATAATAGAAAAATACTTAGGTTCATATGTAAATAGTTTTATAATAGAGAATAACATAATACACGAGAGACAGTATGGTTTCCAAAAAAATAAAAATACCTCCCAATTGTTATGTAAATTCACTAACGAAGTTAATACCTATTTAAATGATAAAAAACATGTAATTGCATTATTTGTTGACTTTAGCAAAGCTTTCGAAACTTTGAATTTCAACACCCTGTATGCGAAGCTCTCGCAGAATGGTATACAGGGCCCTCTCTTGGATCTTCTTAAAAACTATCACACTAACCGGAAAACTACTGTTAAAATAGGTAACGTACACAGTCAGTTTATGCCAACCGAAGAAGGCACAGCTCAAGGCTCAGTTATCGGTCCGACCGAATATCTTTTTTACTGTAATGATATGTGTAATATCTTTAGGGAGGCTTCTGTATACCAATTTGCTGACGATACATGTTTACTAGTAGCAGATAAGAACTTAGACACTGTACAAAACATAATGCAAATTAACTTTGATCTTCTCTGCAAATGGGCCCACGATGTTGGCATCACAGCAGCAGTACAGTAGGGGAGACGAGTCGCTTTTGTTGTAATTGTAAAAATTTGGAATCCGTGACACAACATACGTACCTTGGTCTAATAATAGATGATAAATTTAATTGGAAGCCACACGTTGAATATGTTTGTAAAAAATTAAGAGCTGTTTTATCCAAACTTTCCTTATTGAAGTACAAATTACCATACAATATTATGAGAATGCTGTACAATGCACTAGCAGACTCGATAATAGGATATGGCCTTAGTAGTTATGGCAGGACATACAAAACGTACATTGAAGATATATATAAACTGCAAATTAGATTATTAAAAACTATTGTGCCTAACTCAATAAAAAATAAATATAAAAATGATTATAATAACTTATTTACACATTGTAGAATAATAGATATATACAATAAAATAAAAATGTATGTAATTTGCGATGAAATAGAAAACAGCTCTTTGTTAAAATTAAGAATAAGAAATAGTAAACTGCGTAATCTGACTTACCTACCTAAGTATGAGCTGCCCTCATACAATAACACATATGGTAAACGTTGCTCGATATTTATGTTACCGTCATTATTAAATGAACTGCAAAATGATTTACTTGATAGAATCCTGGATGACCCGGAACAATGTAAAAGACAATTAAAAAAATATTTTATCTGCCAATGTGTCAGTGAGTGATGGCAGCAATACATAAACCTTTTACGGTTTCTCTTGCTGTATGTGAAAAATATTTGTTGTAACTTTTCTTTTGTATTTGAAAATAAACTAAAAAAAAATAAAAAAAAAAAATCACCTAAATTTATAATTTTGAAGTAGGCTGTATGCTCACTAACCCCTTTGTTCGCAAAATATTCTTGCATTGGGCGTGTGAAAAAAACAAAAAAAACCTGCGCGCCTTTTCTCATTAATGATTATCATTTTGTTTTTGTCGTATTTGTTGCTATGTGGTAAATTACTTTGTTTTTTCCTCGCAAATGTGTTGAAAAACGTCGTATGAAACTCGTGAGCTCTTACTTATTGCACACTCGGCTGAGTTACGCCCTCGCCTGCGGCTCGGGCTGCAACCTACAGCCTTGTGTGCAATAAGCAACCTTAGCTAACTTGTATCATAATGTACTATTATTCATCTTATATACTAAATTATTACATATAATTGTATGTGCGTCAGCTGGATATTCTTAACACAGTGTGTGTGAGTTTGCTCTAGATACAAAGTCCGAGCTGACGCTACATCACTCCCCCCTTAAAATAAAGGAATAGGGATGAAAAAAAGTTGTATAATACCTAAGCCTATTAAAAGTTAAATACAAAATAATTATTATTGTAAAAGTAAACTACGATGACTAATTACTATGAACAGGTGTTGTAAAATGACACTCTGTTCACTGACCAAGGTCAGTATTTGCTGTATAGGCAAAATACTCTTAATTAACTTTAAATTAAATTAAACTTTAGCTTTAAATTTATCTTCTATTTTCCTTGCTCTAACTGAGAACTTTCAAGCCTCTGTTTTCATCTTGGTAACGAGAACACATAACTTAAAAAAGTCTCAATTATTGAAGCCATCATTTGTTTTAATAAAAGTAAATGTTAAATGAAAACGGTTTTTTTGATTTTTGAAAAATATTTTATTGATTAAGTTTAGTTATATAGTAGTTCCCAAAGAGTGGGTCTTAAAATGAACATGGATAAGACGAAAATCATGTCGAATGCCCATGTTGTGCCCGCTCCAGTTCATGTTGGGAACACTGCACTTGAAGCTGTTGACCATTATATATACCTAGGACAGGCAGTCCAGTTGGGTAGGTCCAACTTTGAGAAGGAGATCTCTCGTCGAATCCAACTCGGATGGGCAGCATTCGGGAAGCTCCGAAAAATCTTCGTGTCCGATTTACCTCAGTGTCTCAAGACGAAAGTCTATGACCAGTGTGTGTTGCCAGTGATGACTTACGGCAGTGAAACGTGGTCGCTAACTATGGGTCTCATAAGGAGGCTCAAGGTCACCCAGCGTGCAATGGAGAGAGCCATGCTCGGCATTTCCCTGCGTGATCGAATCAGAAATGAGGAGATCCGCAGGCGAACTAAAGTAACCGACATCGCTCGAAGGATTGCTCAGCTAAAGTGGCAGTGGGCTGGACACATAGCGAGAAGAACCGATGGCCGTTGGGGCGGAAAGGTTCTGGAATGGCGACCGCGCACCGGACGACGCTCCGTGGGTAGGCCCCCGACAAGGTGGACCGACGATCTGGTGAAGATTGCCGGAAGCCACTGGATGTGGGAAGCGCAGGACCGATCGTCGTGGAAATCCTTGGGGGAGGCCTATACCCAGCAGTGGGTGTCGTGCGGCTGATATGATGATGATGATGATATAGTAAATACAATGTTCATAAAGGCAAACTAACATGTTTGAAGATTATTAAATTTTCAAAAAACTAAAACAAATAGTTGTATGTATATGGAAGTAGGCAGCTAGTTCATTCGTCGTCTAAAAATCATCAATCAACATGCAAAACTGTAACGTGTACGGAATGAAACGGCTTTTGCGTTTTTTTCGCGTCCATTAGTCGGAAGCCATCGATCAAATACACAATTCCAATTTACCTATCGGCCACAAATTCTTCAAAACGACTGGCCAACGAATAAAGATAAAAAATAAATTGGCCACCGCACTCGTTGTTTGTTATCTGTGCACTGCACCTATATGCGGAAGCTATTTTGAGAAATGTAGTTGTTTCGTGATGCAGTTTGCAATTGAATTGCATAGTATATAATATAATATATATAATATAAAATACAGTCACATATTGTACACCATCAAATAATTCCACAGCTACTATGCATTTGCATCACACTAATTATCTAAAGCAAATAACGAGTTTTTGATGATCAGAAAACAGCTAAGTTAAAACGTTCATTCTGAAAGTACCATAAATATTACCTATTGACCGAGCGAGCACGAAGCGCGATTGAAGTGTCTCCGTTTTAGCTTGGGCAAAATTAGTTTTGTAATATATTATGTCCGTCCGGCTGTCCGTCTGTCCGTTTGTGTTCCTCTACAGGTTACATTTCTATACCGGTTCTCGTGAAATTTTAAGAGCAGGTCTGATATTTATATGGTTTTTTTTTTACATTCTGTTTTTCGACATTTTTCAGGGAAATATCATATTTCAAATATCATAAACGCGTAGATACAAATGCCAAAAAATACCTTCAAGTATCGCTGGTTTATTTACGATTCAGCTACCTAGACTAAATATTACATATTAACAAAAAAAAAGTGAAAAATACCGCTTGAACAATTTGATGGCTTTTAATATACCACAACACAACACTATAAAAATACTAAGAGCAGGATATATTTGTATATTTTTTTATATACCGTACGGTTTGAGTAGATTTCTGAACGAAGTCGGAAATAGAGCATGGTTGGGCTAGAAACTTCGGTTGTCGGTCAATAGACATCACGTGTCGTCGTGTTTGCTTTGTCCAGAATTATCCATTACAATTATTATAATTACTTATTTAAATCTTGCTCCTGTGTTTCCTAGTCTAACAGTATATGCCTAGATTTCCTCGGCATACAAAAAAAAGTTATGGCACCTACCTAATATTTACGTCACGATGTATCCTAAGCCACCCATACTTCTGAGTACGTTTTAAAAGCAAAATGTGCTTCAAATCTCAAACTTAATGATGCGTTTAAGTTTATAGTAAGTAATTATGATTGAAATTTCGTGTTAATTAATCTGTAGTTTGAAGGTTGATTTAGTGATGAAGTAATGATAGTGAATATAATAAAGTGTTCGCTAATATAGTAAGTCATTAAGGCGAGGAAACTGCACAAAATGTCTTATTAATTGCTGTTATAAAACTTAATCAGTGAAGCTGTTAATTACGTGGTCCAAGTTACATAAGAAAATTATACGAATTTTTGAAAAATATATTAAATAAAATACTATGCAGGGTTATTTGAAAAACACCTACAACCTTACAGGAGTAAATTACTAACATCATAAACAACAACACTTGGTTCTACGACGAAAACTCGAACATTTCCATGAAAAGTCGAATATTTTTGTCGGTTTTTGGAAAAGTCGTAGAACAAAATGTTGTTGTGTGTGATGTTAGTTATATCTGCTCCTGCGAGGTTGTTGGTGGTTTATAATAACCCTGTATCAGAATTTTATAATAAAACATTAAAAATACTATTATACTTTCATTTGTAATTTAAATTTAAACTTATAATAAGTGGGTCGAGGAGCTAGGTTCGATTATGTTTTTATCTCATTTACAACGGAACAGATAATTTAATAATGTTTAGTAAATAACAATTATTACACCTCCACCTAGTTCTTGTTCAGTCCGACAGCGACATTATTTAATTTCATAATTACTTACTTATTAACATTTTAAAACACCTATTGTTACTAAGTTTCACATAAGTAGATTTAATACGAAAAATCCCTTTTTAAACTTTGTAGAGTTGATCTTGTATTTTGAGAAAACATAAAACTATGCACGCTAAAGTCCATAACTTAAACCACACAAAAAAACTAAAATCTCTACCATGTTCTTAGGGATAGTGTTAATTTTTTTGATAATTATTTTGGTTTATCGATAAATTAACTCTACTCGACTATAATTAAACAAAATGACATAATTTTTTTATTTTATTTATTGAACATTGTTACCACAGAATTTACAGGGCATTAACGCAGGTATAATTATACAATACATAAGCCAATTACGGAAACAACAATATATATATTTTATTTATTTTACGAATAAATAGGTTCTTACATATAAGAAAAACAGAAATACTCTACTGTTTTTGTGTTCAAATATTTTATCTTCTTATATATTTTTTTCCAGTAGAGTACTTTTGTTATTCTTAAATGTTACAATCTGTTTATTTACAAAATAAATAAATATATTTTTTGTTATTTTGTTTAGTATAGTCAAGTACAGTTAATTTTATCGATAAAACCAAAAAAAAATACCCCATCCCTAAGAAAGTCTACTCCCAAAATATTGTTCCGATAACGGTGTCTAAGTCCATGATGACAAACATGAAATTACAGTTTCCCGCTTAAGTCTATAACTTAGACCATACAAAGCCAAAATCTTAGTTGTACAATACAACGACAAAAGGCAATAATCTCGTTGGCGCTACCCAACTGAAGCGTGAATCTTATTAATAATTATTATTTAGTTATTATGCCAGACGCCATGATGGCCTCGATTACTTATTGATTGGGTCTCGTCTGGCTCTCATACACCTAATTGGTTCCCATGAGATTTAATGCTACACGCATTTGCTTTAAAATGAATCATTGCATGATTATTTTTTGTTTGCTCCTCGGATAAGTAGACATTGGTGTTTTTTTTTAATTAAAGTTACTAGTATGTTTACTTTCTATTGAGCTAAACTTGGTCGATCGATCATAAGCGACGAGAGTGTCGCTAAATTCTAAATCATACTTACGTCACTTGTATAATACTTAGTTTATATATTTCATGAAGTGGAAGTGAAATATTCTTTATTTAAATAAGCTCACATAATAAGCATTTTTAAATCGTCAATTCTTTTATCCTTGGGTGTTAAGTGGGTGGTCCCATTATGACGTCTTTTAGCTGACGAGAAAAATGGGGAAAAACAAAGCATTTTAACCGCCTCTGTGGTCTAATGGTTCGCTCACCTGTGTAAAACTCAGGGGTCCCGGGTTCGATTCCCTGCCCCCCTAGCATGACCGACAAAACACGATATATCGACATAGAAGTACCAATACCTCCTAACTGACATTTTTTCAAGCAATTAATTATCTTAAAGTTATGAATGCGAATGATGCCGTGGAATTTAAAACCGTAAGACAATTAATTGCTCGAAAAAATGTCAGTTAGGAGGTATTGGTACTTCGACGTTGATATATCGAGTGATAGAGTATTTTATCGACACCAAACTGTCAAAATCCATTGTCTTTTGACATCGTGATAAATCGCTATATCATATCGTGTTTCGATGGTCATGCTAGGCAGGCAGGTAGGGTACCATTTGTACTAAGTTTGGTTGGTGTGGGGCTTATTTCAAGTCCGCCTGGCTAGCTACCACCATCTTACCTAAGTCTGACGCCATACCAACAATTTAAAAATTGATGTGTTCCGGCAGTTAAAGGTACGATAGCCAGTTCCTCAGTGATGAGGATTCCGGGCGCAGTACGCTTCCACCTTCGACCTCATCGTCACTTAACATAAGGTGCGGTGAGGAAGGCCAAACACTATCCCGTTGTGCATAAAAAAATGATCACAAATTATGAAATAACAAAAAAACTGAAAAAACTATGTCCAAAAAAATTTTGTGAAAAGCATTATCTTGCTGTATTAAAATTTCAAAATCTAGCAAGCTAGCTTTCAATCAATTGACATTTCAAAAGGTAAAAAAAAAGTTTTTTTTTTCTATTTCTTTAGAATGAGCATCATTCAAAGTAACATTCAAAAATGGAATCAGAACATTCTAAAAACAAGAGCGTTCCGTATCCAAATCCGGGGCATCGTTAGCGCGCGTCATTTGTCACGCGCGACTTATCGCACCCCTGCCCCGGTTAATAGTCGCGCCGATTTGTCGACTCGTGTGTACGCCGCCTAATGACCAACGCTCTAGAAAACGCCGCGTCATTTCGAGAAAAAGAAATGGTTATATTCTTTGAATATCGGGTTATTTTGTACTTATCATCCAAATTTCAAGGATGTGTCCAGTCCACGAAACTAAACAACTATCTCTAAGAAACGTGTCGAATTTCGCCACAAAAATTCGGTCATCCTATACTAAATTGGTCACGTGATCTCTTTGGTTTGTATGGATAGTCGATTTTTTTACGTATTTGGCCATGTGTTCCTTAGAAAAAGTTGTTCAGTTTTATGAACTGAACACATCCTAAAAAATTTGGATGGTGAACACAAAATGCCCCCCCGTTGATTACGTAAGTCTGTTGCTAACAATTCTCGATTGAAATCGATTGAAAGCGCAGTTACATTGCTGCTTTAAGTAAGATAGTTGTCACAATGGTTCTAACTAAAGCAGCAATTAAACTAAGATTTCGTTCAGAGTTGATTGCAACAAAGTTACATAATTTCCCCCCTGGAATTAGTGGCTACTAGGTATCTTGCAAATTGCAGAATCTGTACGCTTTATGTTTACAAGTGTTTATTTTTAAACTTTTATTAACGGAAATAAAGCCTGTAATTTATGAAGTGATGAGGTTCGGTTATATTGAATTGACAGATATGAACAAAGGTTGATTGGATTCCCATTCATGCCAAATCCGAATGTTCACTGTTATAATAATAGTATTGGGAATCAAAGACGTTATTGGTACCTACTTAAAACAACATAAGATTTTACCAGACGTGTTTATCTCATTATAACCAAACAGTTTTCTAATAGCATTACCCATTGAAAAGCAAACAGCACAATAAAAAGATAAGACCCCTACATTCAACTCATTCAAATTAATTACTCGAATAACAAGATGGCGGGAGAAGCAAAGACGTTATTATTCGCTGCCACTGAAAGCGTATTATCCCCATCGGGCCATTACAGACATTTCTTGTGAAAAATAATAGATATACACATAATTACCGACCCTCCTCGCGCGAGAGCCGCGACGCGTCCATATGTTGGAAAAGGACAGATATACGTCTCGCGGTTTCGCCGCAGCACTTAAGTAATTGAATAGAGGGGAATCGGGTAAGTCAGAGCATAAAGGAAGACTGGAAAATAATAATACCAGTCATAATATTAGTACCGTCGCGCTAAAGGGTCGCAACTTGTTCAGTTGGCTCGTAAATATAATAATAAACATACGTCATACTGTTTGCTGATCTCTCACTGTAGCAACTTATATAAATATTATATTTTGAAGTTTTGACTACTTCGGGTATCACATAATCATTGAAATGTTTAATTTGTAAACAATTTTTTTATCTGCGTGAGAATTGGCTGCAACATTTCCAGCTTTCTCATTTCATCGCTTGCATGACTAACTGTCGTAACTGATATTTTTATCAAAGCTGAATTGGATACACGAACTTATTTTAAAATTGTTTTTTTCAATGCTTTTATGAGAAAAAAAATTGCAAATTAAGGTAGTAAGGTAGAGTGTCCAGTCAGCTTACGAGCGAGCCTATAGATAATTTTACCGTCACAGTTTTCGTTAGTGAAATCGTCCCTCGAATGACTCTGTCATAACTGACATTTTTGTCAAAGCTGACTTGGATACATGAACTTATTTTAAAATTGATTTTTAAACGTATTTCATCAATCGTCGTATCTCTATCCATCGCCATTGTAAACAATAATTACAACCCAAATACGACGATTAGTGGAATACATTTGAAAATCAATTTTAAAATAAGTTCATATACCCAAGTCAGCTTTGACATAAATGTCAGTTATGGCACTAAGTCATGCCTAGGACGATTTCTGTGACGAAAACTGTGACGGGAAAATTATTTATAGGCTAGCTCGCAAGCTGACTCTACCTTACTACCTTAATTTGCATTTTTTTTTCTCATAATCGTATTGGAAAATTTACAATCTAGAAATGTTTGGTTTATTAGCAACATTGCAACGAATTAAATATTTTCTAACTTTGTTTTTCTTTAACATTGTTGCTTATTTATGAATTTCATTCCGTTCACATCCCATATTCCTAATAAGCGTACAAAGACACCCATAAATCCGAAATAATCGTAAAAGTCGCTAGTTTGCTGTCAAGTTGCGAACGATAAAACCAAATGGTGCAATGATAATGTTACAGAGTTACAGCATTTTGTTTTGCGACTGTCTAGCTTTTTTTATTGTTGTAACTAGTTTTAGCTGGATGTGTTGTGTTTCTGTGTTTACGACTTTTTTGAAGTTACGCCTTTTCCGAGATTGACGTCCAATGGAACAGAAGAAGTAAATTGCGATTGTGACATATAATAAAGAAGCGAACTAAAATCTATGGAACAAGCATATTTGTACAAAACCCTCGGTGGGCGAGTCTGACTCGCCCTAGTCCTGGTTTTAAGCATTTGTTTGCTATGCAATTACACTTCCATACATTTTAGTTCGCTGTAACAAACAGATTAAACCATGTTCAAAGATTTATATGTGTACTAGCTTCTGCCCGCGACTTCGTCCGCGTGGATGTTAGTGAAAATCCTTAGAGAACCTTCAACCAGGATCTGACCAGTCATTTTTACGTTTCCGGTTCCGGTTCCCGTTCTGTTACCGTCCGTTTCCGTCCCTTTCCTGTCCCGTTCTCGTACCCCTTCCGTTGCCATTCCCGTTCTCGTCCCGTTACCGTCCCGTTCTCGTTCCCGTTCCCGTTCCCGTACCGTTCTCGTCCCGTTCCGTTCTCGTTTCATTCCCGTTCCGTTCCCATCCCGTTCCCGTTCCGTTCCCATTCCATCCCGTTCCGTACTTGTTCCCGTTCCGTACCCGTCCCGTACTCCTTCCGGTTCCCGTTCCCGTTCCCGTCCCCATCCCTTCCCGTTCCCGTCCGGTTCCCGTTCCCGTTCCCGCCCCGTCCCATTCCCGTTCCCTTTCCCGTCCCGTTTTCGTCCCGTTCCGTTCCCGATCCTTTCCCCTCCGTTCCCGTGCCGTTCCTTTACCGTTCCGGTCGTTTTCGTTCCCGTTCCGTTCCTGTATCGTTCCTGTTTCGTTCCCGTTCCATTCCGTTCCGTCGCGTACGCCTTCCGTTCCTTTTCCCGGTACCGTTCCCGTCCCGTTCCTGTACCTTTCTTTTTCCCGTTCCATTCCCGTTTCGTTCCCGTTCCGTTCCCGTTCCCATTCCGTTCCCGTTTCATTCCCGTTCCGTTTCCTTTCCGGCCCGTTCCCTTCCCGTCCCGTTCTCGTCCTGTTCCCGTTCCAGTTCCTGTTCCCGTGCCCGTGCCCGTGCCTGTTCTCGTTCCCGTTACCTGGATGTGCATGTCCAGGTACAGGTCCATGATGTGTCATGTCCACCGTGTTGGACTTCAAAATAAATGTCATTTTCGCAATCACCATCCCATGAAACCTCAAGAACGACATCCACATCGATTTTCATGTTTACTTACCCCATTTACACCCTAAGGGATGATTTTCAAAATAACAAAATATGTGTTTGCCTATTTATTTTTAGACATGCTCCTACGAATTTTAAAGTTGTAATGTCTATTTTATATTCTTTTTCCATACATTTGAACCTCATTTTCACCCCATTAGGGGTTAAATCATGTGCACCGTGTTAGACTTCAAAATAAATCTCATTTTCGTAATCACCATCCCATAAAACCTCAAGAACGACCTCCACATCGATTTTTATGTTTACTCACCCCATTTACCCCCTAAGGGGTTGATTTTCAAAATCACAAAATATATGTTTGCTTATTTATTTTTAGACGTGCTCTTACGAAGCTTAAAGTTGTAATGGCCATTTAATATTTTTTTCCATACAAAATTTGAACCCCATTT
The DNA here is from genome assembly GCA_943789525.1 of Agriphila geniculea. Taxonomy (NCBI): domain Eukaryota; kingdom Metazoa; phylum Arthropoda; class Insecta; order Lepidoptera; family Crambidae; genus Agriphila; species Agriphila geniculea. The sequence continues at coordinate 18,219,838 of OX038890.1, forward strand.
TCACCCCTTGAGAGTTAAATCATGTCCACCGTGTTGGACTTCAAAATAAATGTCATTTTTGCAATCGTCATCCCAGAAAACCCCAATAACGACATCCGTATCTGTTTTCAGGTTTACTCACCCCATTTACCCCCTAAGGGGTTTATTTTCAAAATCACAAAATATATGTTTGCTTATTTATTTTTAGACGTGCTCCTACGAAGTTTAAAGTTGTAATGTCCATTTAATAATATTTTTCCATACAAAATTTGAACCCCATTTTCACCCCTTGAGGGGTCAAATCATGTCCACCGTGTTGGACTTCAAAATAAATGTCATTTTTGCAATCGTCATCCCAGAAAACCCCAATAACGACATCCATATCTATTTTTAGGTTTATTTACCCCTTTTCACCCCCATTTCAGCCCCGTAGGGGTTGAAATACTAACAATAACAATATACGTTGCGTTAGATTTCTATCCATAAGCCTAAATTATATATTTAGCAATTTTGACTTCGAAAATAAAGGATTTTCTTCATTACACAACTTCATCCCCCTTTTGACCCCTTCGGGGGTAGAATTTTGAAAAACGCTGATTATTTTTTAATCGTCAGCCTAAACACAAAATTTGACGATCCTAGCTTCAAAACTGAGGGACTTTCATACAAACTTTCATCCCTTATTTCATCCCCTTAGGGATAGAATTTTCAAAAATCCTTCCTTAGTGGATGCCTACACTGTATAAAGTATCTGTGTGCAAAATTTCAAGTCTCTTGGTCCAGCGGTTTGGGCTGTGCGTTGATAGATCAGTCAGTCATTCAGTTTACGATTTTATATATTAAGATACACATAGAAGTCTTTGACCATCTTAAATTTTATATATTCTGCGAAGATTCTGTTTCATAATATATAATTTACATTTTGTACTCGATAGAGATTTCTTATAAGTACAAATTATACTTTAGTCTAAAAAGGTTTATGCAGTAGCATGTCTACTCATTCAAAAATAATAATTTATAAGTACATTTCAGACCAATTTTTTTTAGTCGTGATTACATACCCACTAATTATAAAAAATGTGGTTTCCCACATTTTGGGTTGAGGAGCTTGGTGGCGCAGTGGTTTAGCGCCTGGCCCTGCGATTGCGGAGGTTAAGCAACTTTCACAAGGGTCGGTCATGGGATGGGTGACCAAAATTTATTATCTCGAGCTCCTCCGTGCTTCGGAAGGCACATTAAGCGGTTGTCCCGGCTGCATTTGCAGTCGTTAACACCCACCAATCCGCATTGGGCCCGCGTGGTGGGTTATGGCCCTTCCTCCTTATCCACCCATAAAGAAGGCCTGGCTGATGGACGACGACGTGGTTTCCCAAAGGCGTACAATAATTTATTTCAGCGCGTATCTTAGGTATTTGTCAAGCAAGATGTTATTGTAACTGAAACAGTCATAAAGAATTTAAATTCTTCATCCACTAAATGCCAGCCAATGAATAACAAATTTTATTAATAACATCAAAACGTTAATAACTCGTTGAACGTATTAATGCTATAAAACGGGCCTGAATTCAGCTCCCGAAGTCCCGAAGTATTTATGACGTTGTTCGCTGCTATTTCTCATAAGGGCCTAATTAATAAGCACGCCGAGTTGGCAGCCATCAAAATATCGTTACAGCCGCTGTTACAACACTAATCCCTTGGTTAAAGGAGGGTGTGGTCCAAGTGTGGGCGGCAAGCGTTTTATAAACAGTGTAGAGCTTCGAGGAAGTGCATGAACTTCTTATCAGTTGACGCTTCTTACAACGCTAGCGACAATTTAAGTGAGAAGATTTTATTTTTTTCGGACATTCGTCCACGCGGACAAAATCCTCAAAATTCAAAATTCAATTCAAAATTCAAATTCATTTATTCAGTCTAGGCTGTTACAAGCACTTGTGAATGTCATAGAAGCTACGCCATCGGTTCGCAAACCCTAAGCGGGAGACCTTGGAACAAGAAGAACCGGCAAGAAACTCGTCAAGGGCTGCTTTTTTCTCCCTGTATATTTCATACAGAGTCGTCAACATTGGAAAATGACCTCCACATTTAAAGTGAGGTCATTTTCCATCACAATAATTATATCAAAAGTTTACACGCAATGGGTAGGTTAAAATTATTTACCTACTACATATCGGATAGGTAATTGTGAGAGTACTTAAATAACTTTCAACTAGTTGAGAAATCACTTCTGTCTGCTACTCGAAAGTGCACCTCAGTATGCAATATTTACCAAAAACACTTGATACAAGATATAAAAAATAAAAATAAAAAGCGCAATTCTTTTAATTCAATATGCGTTAAGATAGGTACCTCAGAAGCAATCCCATTACCACTGGCAGCACCCATTCACGAGCATGACGCATGAACCAGCCATCATCGCTTCGCTAAACCATATTTGAGGGAACGTAACGACCCGCCCCACACGGCACCACCACAGAAATTATTAAAGAGAGCATCATGACATACTTAGGCTACCCATCCTAAGGCACTGAATTGAAAACTAATGTCCAAAAACTTTTCATAGGCTTTTACTTAAAAAACTACTAACTATAGAAAGTAAAATGATTGCAATGAAAAAAAAAACCGGCCAAGTGCGTGTCGGGCCACGCGCCATAGGGTTCCGTAGTTACCTTATACCATACCATATTTAATACCACCTATCATTTTTCGTATGCAAAAATAACTTTGTTTTTCACAGTGTTAGTATGAATGACAAAGTTATATTTGCGGTTTTGGAAAATGTGCTATATCTCAAAAACCAATTACTATATCTCGTTCAAACTAATTTTGGTTGAAAGTGTTTATTAAGATCTACAGCATATATTTTTTTTAGATATTTCACTCTCTTATTTCAAAAGTTAAAGGGGGGGGACACACATTTTACCACTTTGGCGGTGTATATCTTTCAAACGGTTGACTTTGAGAAAAAGTTGTCTTAAAAACCTTAATGTCATTTTTAAAGACCTATCTATAGACACCCAACACGTGTTGGTTTGAAGAAAAAATTTTTTTCAGTTTCAGTTCCATGTATGGGGAGCCCCTCCTTAATCTTTTATTTTTCTTATTTTTGTATTAAATTAGGTAAGCGGTTAACAGAATACACCTACCTACCAAGTTTCAACTGTATAGTCTTAATACTTTCGGAATAAAGTGGCTGTGACATACGGACAGACAGACAGACAGACATGACGAATCTATAAGGGTTCCGTTTTTTGCCATTTAGGCTACGGAACCCTAAAAATGAGAAATCAAAACAAGGATAAGTTATTAATTTTATGTTTTGAGAAAAAAATATATATACGACGCCCTTAATACAAGCAGACAGAAGCAAACCCATTCCCACAGGCAGCACCCGTTCACGAGCATGACGCATGAACCAGCCATCGTTTCGCTCAACCATATTTGAGGGCCTCACACGCCTCACACGACACCACCGCAGAAATGTTTTTCTCAAAGAAGCTTAAACCACGACAAACAGTATTCTATGTTTTAATTTCATTAAATTCTAATCAGCCGTTTTTACGTGATTAGGCGGGTCCCCACCAAACGCGCTGCCTCGCGAGGTAGAACGTGTGCCGCACGGGCCTTGCACGAGGTAGTTGATTTAAAAAAAAAATACGAAATATATGTTTGCTTCTTTTCTTTTTTAGGAGTACTCCTACGAAGTTTCAAGTTGAAATGTCTATTTGACATTACTTCTCCATACAAAATTGTAACCCCTATTTCAACCCTTTAGTGTTTGCTTATTTGTTTTACTTTCCAACCATAAGCCTAAATAATTGTGAGTTTTACTTTGAAAATGTAAGACTTTCCAGATACAACATTTCATCCCCCTTTTCACCCCTTCAGGTTGGAATTGTCAAAAACGCTGTCACACGTAAATATTAATTTTCAATTGTCAGCTTAAATACAAAATTTAAAGATCCTAACTTCAAAACTGACGGCCTTGCATACAAACTTTCATCCCCTATTTTACCCCCTTAGGGGTGAAATTTCCAAAAATCCTTTTTTAGTGGATGCCTACACTATATAAGATATCTATGTGCAAAATTTCAAGTCTCTAGGTTCAGCGGTTTGGGTTGTGCGTTGATATCTCAGTCAGTCAGTCAGTCAGGACTTTGAATTTTATATATAGAAGAGTAATTTATATATAGAAGAGCTAGCTTCAAGTTAAGTGACAAAGTTTCCATAAGTTAATTTTAAGTCACTACATGAAGGTTAATTTTTAAATTAGAAACTTTTTTCTATGATACATAACGTTCAAGAAAAAATCTTACTCGTATAAAATGAAATAATAATAAAAAATAGCATTGACGTTCCAAAGAGAGAAACACAGCAGTATAATATTTGAGACTCAACCACTGAATGACGATACAGACTACGGCGAAACAGCCAACAGCGATGACACGGAATTGCGAAAACACGGAACTGCGAAAAAATTAAACAGCAACAACACGGAGCAGCGTAAACATTTAACGGTGACAACATGGAACATGGAGCTTCAATGGCATCGAGAGTGAAGTCCAGGGTCTGATGATGAAGCTGGAAGGCCATGCCATAGGAACTCAATATTGAAACTGTGCAACCCCATCAAGTTTGGGCTCGTTTGAATCGTCTTGACGAGTACTTTGTTGGGAAATAGTTTCTAGGGTCTGATGATGGAGCCGGAAGAAGGCCACAGGAGCTGTATGATGAAACCATACAACTCCATCGAGTTTGGGCTCGTTTGAATCGTCTTGACGAGTACTCTAATGGGAAATTTGACGAGTACTCTAATGGGAAATAGTGTCCAAGGATCTGATGATGGAGCCGGAAGAAGGCCATAGGAATTCTTTAATAAAACCATGCTACCCCATCGAGTTTGGGCTCGTTTGAATCGTCTTGACGAGTGCTCCGATAGGAGATGGTATATTTTTTGTTTTAGCTCGTTAACTTAAAAGCAGAAAATAATAATTTACTGAAAATACTTTTTTTTAAATCTCTTTTTTTTTAACGGACTAAAACAAAAATACTTATTAGTAGAAACAGACTAAAAAGTAAAAACAGAAGTTAAACCTAAAAACGTGGGGCGCGATTTGTTAAATTTTTCATTCATATTGTCTTTAGCGTGCGCCCCACGTTTTAGCAGGGTTCGAAAATATCCGATATCCTTACTAATATTGTAAATGCGAAAGTCCGTTTGTTTGTTTGTTACGCCTTCACGTCTCAACTACTAAACCGATCATCATGAAATTTTGCATACACGTTATCAGGGGTACAAAGAAGGACATAGGGTACCCTTCATCCCGAAAAAACTATTGTTCCCGAGGGATAGCAAAAAACCTTTCCACGCAGACGAAGTCGCGGGCGGCCGCTAGTTTATTATAAACTAGCGGACTTTCGCATTTATAATATTAGTAAGGATAGCGGATATTTATGATATATATCCGATATATATCATAAATGTGATATATGTATATCCATTATGTATGACAGCCACATTATTATTTTATTGTATTATTGATGTATACTGTTCGCATATGTGTTTTAAAAACAATTATTTTAAGAAAACTAGAAATTTTTGGTTTATTTAGGTACTTATTTAACAAATTAGTTAAAAACAAGGAAAAAAATAATTAGTATCACCACTATGTATGAGTGTTAGAAAATATGGAAATAAATTATTGGATTAAAAAAAATGTTTGTGCACTATATTTTTTTTTCATTTAATACGATATTAATATTATACTTACCTCACAACCAATAAGATAGTGGTATACAATATAGTCAGCACACACGTCACGTCACACATCAATATTATCACATTTTTTTGGTATTTTTTCGCACAAAATTCATCTTACAATAACTATATAGAGCAAAACAAAACAATAGCACGTTTAAACTCTACATCAACGCCATCTAAAATAAGTAGCGATATAATAACAAAAATCTACATAATATTGACAAATTTTTAAACTATTTTCATATTGATATCAAAAAAAAATCAGCTGTTCCATACATTAAGGTCGAGTAGGTACTGCACTTTTGTATGGAACAGCTGATTTTTTTTGCGAGCAGGAGAGTTGGTCCCATAGTAAAAGTTGCTTGTAATCATGAGTGGAACCACCACACGGCGGGAACCAAATGATTAAAATTTCAGCTTGTATATATCCTCCAACCCAGGTTTCTAGGTTTAAAATTTCTATAGGTAGGGTTATAAATATTTACAATAGAATTTATGTTTTAATGTTTTAGACCGATTTTTATAAGTTTTAGTCCGTTTTAAAAGCGTGTTTTTAAAAAAGATTTTTTTTCAGTAAATTATTATTTTCTGCTTTTTAGTTAACGAGCTAAGACAAAAAATATACTATCTCCTATCGGAGCACTCGTCAAGACGATTCAAACGACCCCAAACTTGATAGGGTAGCGTGGTTTTATTAAAGAGTTCCTATGGCCTTCTTCCGGCTCCATCATCAGATCCTTGGACACTATTTCCCATTAGAGCACTCGTCAAGACGATTCAAACGAGCCCAAACTCGATGGGGTTGCATGGTTTCATCATATTATAGCTCCTGTGACCTTCTTTCGGCTCCATCATCAGACCCTGGGAACTATTTTACAACAAAGTACTCGTCAAGACGATTCAAACGAGCAGCCCAAACTTGATGGGGTTGCACAGTTTCAATATTGAGTTCCTATGGCATGGCCTAGCTTCCAGCTTCATCATCAGACCCTGGACTTCACTCTCGATGTCATTGAAGCTCCATGTTGTCACCGTTAAATGTTTACGCTGCTCCGTGTTGCTGTTGAGTTTTTTCGCAGTTCCGTGTTTTCGCAATTCCGTGTCATCGCTGTTGGCTGTTTCGCCGTAGTCTGTATCGTCATTCAGTGGTTGAGTCAAATATTTGACCAGATGATCGAACGGACGGTAAAGGGAAAAAGAAAAAAAATTGTTCACATAAAACTGTAAAATTATTTATAACATATTTGCTCGTAAAGGGTCTCTTATTACATCAATTTCAATATCGTATTGTATCTCATTACGAACTTGTGCGGTAATGTAAAGTAAAACGCACGGTTTCCTTGATAAACCGTGCGTTTTACTTTACATTACCGCACGGTTTATCATACTTCGTCTAAAACGAACGGTACTTTTTTAAATCGTAGCAAAGCGTTTTTATGTCAGAAAAGAGGTCAACATTTTATGGATAAAATTAACTTTGGGAGTTAAAATATAATAAATAAACATTTAATTATTCAATTTAATTAATGTTGACAATAAATTACAACCATTTATCTATAACAAAAACACAAAAATATTAATTTACTTTATTATTAATACTGGCTGTTTTTATGCCTTTGCCTTAAAAAAAGCGCTGATGCGCGCGCATTGCTAATTTTTTTTTTTTTGCTGTATTGTTTTTATTTGAAAATGTCGTCAAGTACTGATGAATTTATTAATTCAACACCGCCAGAAGTCTCAGAGGCAGCGAAAAGGGCTACTCTAAGCCTCTTGCCCGAAAAATTGACCGATAAGATACTTACAAGCGTATCAAAATTTAATCATATGGAAAACAAGCAAAGGTGCAAAGTCCGAGTTTTATTTATTTCCTCGCAAATATGTTATAAAACGTCGTATGACATACGTGCGCTTTGATAATTACAGCCTCTGCTTTCTTGTAGCCCTCGCCTAGGGCTCGGGCCAGCAATATCGCCTCGGCTGTAATTTTCAACGTACCGCACTTATATCATAATGTACTATTATAATTTGTTGTAGCTATGACTGACGTAAACAAAAACAAAAGGTATACTGCATGGCTATTCAATTATCGCTTCCACTCATCACTTGCACTGTATTGTAAAATTTAATAAAGCCGTATTTACAGTGGGTCGTTAAAGTTCGTCGCTAACGATTCCACAACATCGCTTGAGCGTTGTATACCGCCTTAACGTTACGGGCGGTAGACACTGGTTCCGTGACCATTTATTGAATACTAAACAATTCAGGGTTTGAATGTTCTGAGGGCCTACTCCGAAAACAGCTCCATGACATTCGGATGAAGATCGTATTTCGTGTAAGCTCAGTCTCATACTATAGCTAGACAAAGTCATATTAGGAATAGCAAATCTTGGTTTGACGTTTTGAAATTGATGGTTACCGATAACTTATCTCAATCTAATACATTATATAAAATTTTAGCAATAGTGAAGATTTACAAATGTGATTTTCTAGGGGAGCTGGAATAAAGCCTAAAATTCAAACGACGAATATCGTTCGATAATTACGATTCTTTGTCTACAGTAGGCCCTTACGAGAACAATAAGTTAGTGCATCGGGAATGACATTAAACACTAAATTATCGGTGCTGGATTTGGGATTAGTGCTCAGGCACAAATTATAGTATTGGTATAAAGTAAGATACATTTGGTGTGGTGGGATTTGGATAGATGAAACTGAAAGGAGATCGCAGAAGTGGGCCTAAACCGTTACAGGAATCAGACTTACCCCCGGTTTCTGGGGTATTTTATCGGAGGTTTAACTTAATCGAATATGGGTCAACATTATCTTTTTTAAGTAATACAATTAATTTTAAACCAGATAATGTAGACCCCACCTCAGAAACCGAGGGTTATTTTTTAGGTACCGTACCAAAATTATAAAAAAGGAACCCTTATGGTGTGACTCAGTCTGTCTGTCTGTCTGTCACAGCTGCGCGGGTCCGACTCACTCTTGACCGGTTTTTTTTAATATAATTTAACCATTTATTTCAGGCTACTAGGCTCATACAATATATACCTTACAGACTAACATACATAATTATTCAATAAAAATACAATCTATATGCTTACACGTATCGAAGGCGGCGACGTATTGCGCAATGCGGTGTCCGGTATCCGACCGCGAAAGCGTCGGAACAGGACACCTTTTGGCCAAAAATCATAACTAATGATTCTTTGGGGAACAATTTCATGTAATTATAACAAGCTAGTTGACCTATTTCTAACAAGGACGCCATATCGAGGGACCATGTTGCCAGTATAAAAACTACCTGTTGTGCTGACGAATGGTTCATTATATTATTTATTATGCTAACTTAACCATTTAAAAATCACTAAGCATTTATTTCTATTCCATCCTATTTCATATTTTCACCCTGTATTGTACCTACATAAAAAAACTATCTAATTTTTGCTATCCCGTAGAGTAGATCTATAATTATTATACATAATGAATACATGAATATGAACAATTTTTACTATGGGGACAACTCTGCAACTCAACAAAAAAATCAGCTGTTTCATACATTCTGGTCGAGTAGGTATTGACAACTTGTATGAAACAGCTGATTTTTTGTTGAGTTGCAGAGTTGGCCCCATAGTAAAAATTGTTCATATTCATGATCACAATCATCACCTAAGAGGTTTTGCGTTTATTCATTAACACGTTGTATAAATCATCAGTGGAAGGGTCAGGCCCAAGCCCAAGGTCCTAAGGAACTTCGCCGATCTCCTTAAATGGACCTCCTAAAGTTACTATACAATATGCACTTAAAGAAAATTATGAGTTGAAGTAAAAAGCGCTGCACAAAAATAGAACAAAACCACTCGTGCGAAAAATCAGAATTGTTTCTAATGAAAAGAAAAGAAACTTTTGCCCTCTTGTAGCAAATGCTAAAATGGAGAACGACACGTTATCACCACATAATTATACCAGTAATCTCTATCACTTTGATACTGTTTAGTTTTAATACCATCCACTTAACAAGGAATCCGGGCAGACCTAATTTTAACCTCCCAATACCTTCCTAATAACGCCGACATCTGCTCGCGAAGTAATCGCCCAAATATTCGCATCGACCCACTCAAGCCCGCTCTAATCATGAAAATGTATTTATGACCTAATTAAACTCTTGTCTATCCCGCCGGCCCGACGGAACGAGACGAAGAATAACCTTACAGGGGTAGAGCAAGCGGGATAGCAACCGCCCGTCTCGTGATTAATGAGCGTTATATGGCTGGTTAAGTACCATGTAATTTGCAAAACGACCCTTAATTACCGAAGAACACAGCTACTATCGCTATCCTTATCTCACGCTCCCACTTAAAAGGCGAGGAAGAGAGACGGCTTCAAGTTTGTGCTGCGACTTAAAAGGCGGTATTTAATGAGGCATTATGATGTCGCCTGAACAGATTAGGTTCACATGCCGCTGAAAATTGTTTGCTTCTCTCTTTATATTTGGCTTTCAGGAACGCAAACAGTGGCAGCGGATTCAGTGGCGTATTTCCAGTGTAATACCGCCTCGCTCCATCTTTATTTGCTTTTGTTATAAATTATGAGATTACCTACACAGTTAGTTTCAATTATGCGACCTCTTCATTTAAAAACACTTCTTCAGTAAAATATGCGATTAGAACCGACGAATTTTCGTGTGAACCTAAGTCCCTTGCAGCACTGCAGTTAATAAATGTATTGAAATGTTACTGTAGAGTCACGAGCAATAAGATGTGTACACACTTTAGAACTATGTCACATTCAACTCTCAGTGTGAAATGTCATAGGTTATTCAATTACGTTTGCTCGTGACTGTACATGTTTAACCCTATAACTTTTACTATCAGATCTAGTGTAAAATTGTTAGGGAATTTGTGACAAAGCTTATCTCACAAAAAAATTGTAATCGCAATGTGAAATTCGCGATTTTCCTACATCGACTTTCAACTAAACCCATTAATTTTATTTCCGCAGGTATGGTTCCAAAACAGAAGAACAAAATGGAGAAAAAAGCACGCAGCCGAAATGGCGACAGCGAAACGCAAACAAGAGGAACTGGGTGAAGAATGCGACGACCAGGAACCTCACGACAACGACCCCTGTAGCGATGACGACGATGCTAAACGACCAAGGCTCGACCTTCACCATCAGCACATCAGCCATCACCAGCTCCCACACCATCGCCAGTGATCACTCGCTACCGGCGCGAGCGATGGAACCAAAACTTGCATCATTCGCGCCGATGACCCTACCTACCCAACAACTAGTGAAAGTGAAAAAGACGCTAAAGACAATTACAGCAACGAAAAAGATGTAGAGTATAATAATTATACCAGGAATTATGACGCTAAATATGAAGGTAGTGAACGCACAGATGTTTATTCAAATTTCGGAATGTACCCTGAATATGTTGTACCTAGAACGTTTTGTAAAGAAACTAATATTGAGGACACTCCTTGCGACTTGTCCAATTGGCAAAGAATGAAAGAGTTTGAACAGAGAGCGGAAAATGAAAGGGAAGTGAATACTAGTGAAGTTGAAAGTGAACAAGACGCTTTGAATAACAGTGACAATTTAAATTCTGATGATGTTCAACAACCGATCAACTTTGCGTATTATCATTTTTGAACACGTCAAACTGAATAGATTTTAAAATCTGTAAATACTTAGTTAGGAGTAGTCATGTGATACTTAAGTAATTTATTATAATTAGATTTTACATGGTACTATTTTAACATATTATAAGTGGTTTAAATAAAATATTGTACATTATGAACGTTTAACTCCCGGTGCCAATTTCCTAAATGTAGTTTTAGAATTTGATCGTATTAATTTCCAATAAAGTAAAATTAAATCTTATCTTATTTCTTTCTATGAATAATATTTCTAACAACGTCGACTTTACAGTTCAATTTATATATAATTTACTGAAAATTCTTTCCTATTACCATTAACCCTATAATTTTGTAAATATTTTTTAAAATTTTATTATAGAAATCCCACGAAATGTATTTTAAAATGCCGCTGGCAGAGCATTGCAATATGTATATTGTACTGTAAATTATAAATGGTAAAGTGTAAATAAATATTTAAACGAATTTAACTATAGTTAAGAATAAACGAGTAGTGTAGGCCACGCGCTAATATATTTCGAAATGTCAAATTTGCTCTAGACAAAACTAACACATTTTCACCTCCGCAATATTAACAACATTGAGTGTTATTTTTCCGAAAATATCTTCAGCAATCTATATTTGTGGATACTCTTAAACTAGAAACACAAATTAATTTTCATTAGTTTTTTTGCCCTCAGGGTCACGTGGTTATGATCCTAATGTTGCCTTCTTCCCAAAGTCATCGCTTTCCTAAGTGGTCTCTATATTTTCTTCTTCTTAAGTCGTCACCTTCCTAAGTCGTCACTTCCTGAGAATTTAATGACCGGACTTAATTTTCTTCATCTTAATTTTATTAAAATGACGTTATAACGTCAAACGTAACACTGGAAAACTCTAGCAAGACACTTTCTTAAAATAAAAAATTAACAGTGTTCCTTATCCAAAAAAGAAAAACAAAAAGTAGTTACCCATATTAAATAATATTAGCACGGTACCATTAATGGTACCATGGCAAAAAATATTTGCCACAGTACCATCAATGTTACTGTCTTAGGCTCGTATTACAGAACGAGACTCAAGCACTGCTTGCTGCTTGAGTATAGTTAGAAAGGGATGGTGCTATTCATCGCATGTAGCGCCATCCCTTTCTAACTGTACTCAAGCAGAGATTTGAGTCTGAGTTTGATTGTATAATACCAGCCTAATAGTACCACGGCAAAGGAAGGATTTAAACATTAAAGGCAGTTGCAATTTATTACTTACTGTGTACTATGTATTTTTCAAGAGACCATAGGAGAAACGTCCATAAGATCTTATGATTTTTTTTATGTAAGTTCATCATAATTATCCATAAGTATAGATGATCGAAGTATTATTGTAAATGCTTCTTTCTTTGCTTGTATATTTGCTTGAAAAAGTGTATTGAAATCTGGAGCATCTTTGACTCGGTCAAATAAATTGAAGAATGATGTAAATGTATTAAAATTGTTTTTTTTTCACACAATATCTTAATATACTTATCTAACAAACTGTCGTGAAAATAAACGAAGAATAAGTTTTTACCTAGTTTAACCAAAAATATTGCTTAGCAATATTACCTACTTCTTACGGTTGACATCAAAGAGAATGTAAAAATAACTATGGTTGACATCTCAAGGCGTCATATTCCTTAACAAACTGTTTGTTATTCTAAGTACAAACTTATTTTACGTTTATTTTTTGAAACTTTGAGGTTATCTGATTCAAAAGTGAAAATTTATATAGCGTTTTCTGTTTTGCCTAACTAAAGTAACACATATTTGATATATTAATTAAATGATATTAACGAGAATATAGTAATAATAACGATCATTATTATTGTATAATTTTAAAATCTTTTTCTGTGTTCTTATTGTCAATGGTCATTCTAAATTAAGTATTGTGTGAAACAATTCTTAAATATTGTCTATAAAATAGTGAACGAGCTTCGAAAATAACAAAGTATCGCTTAAAACAATGCACAACAAAGATAGAACGCTTGGTATGACAATGTATTATAAATCCAACAAATTAAAAACTCATTACCTGTCTCCATAAATTAGATTTGAGCGTGGACGTCTACATTATGTGGTTGGAATAAACGGTTAGTAAAAAATAAAATGACTGTTTTATTTACCCTACTGTGTTCAATATATAAAAGAGAATGTTAACATAACCTTTCAAAGTAGATACAACGCTTTTTTCTAATTCCAAACAAACATCAAACCCAATCCTAACAATTTCGATGGAACAACCTAAAAATGACGTTTCAGATAAGAAACACCCAAATAAAGGCGGGGTACCGAACACCCGCTATCGTTCCAAAACTGTCAAGACTGAACAACGAACAATTCGTTCACGCCAATATTTATAGAGGTAGGTATCACCCTTGCATTGATCAGAAAATCTTCTGAAGGCAATCGAGAAGGCTTCCCGGCAAAAATCGAGCCCCCTCAACCTTTGAAATCTCGACTACAGAGAAAAGTAAACTTTAACTTTCTTAAAATACAGTCCAGTTCTCTTTGTTGAAAGCGGCTATCGTGTAATGCGGCTTCCTTATAAATGTAAAACATCGTTTTGTACGAGGTTAGAAAGAGACGGGGAGAGCTAGACAGGTGGGAGGGTGCTGGGGTGGGGATGGGGTAGTATTCTTTCATTTGTTGCGGGTAGGGGTTACCAAATTTTTATTTTGAGACCGGAAATGACGGAGGGAAACAAAAGTTAATTGCTTGCGATAGTGTTTTTCGTCTCTTTCTACTTTCGTCTATGTAACAGACTAGTATATCTGTAATAAACTATTTTTAAAGGAAAAGTGCTTAGTTAAAACATTCATATAGTAAGTACGAGTATTTAAGAAATTAAAAGTGAAGTTATGCATATCGCTCACTCAGGTTATGATTTAGGTATAAGGTAAGGTACACTTAAAATATGAGTTGTAGTACCAATAAACGAATCAATAAAATTGATAAAATCCAAGTTTGTTAAATAAAGAAACTTAATGAGGGGGAAAACACATCTACATCATTGTTTTTGTCTTTGTTAGGTTGTCATTCAAACATAAAACACAGTATCCTATTTTTACAATGACTTCCATATAAAAGAAATATATTAGTCATCTATTCATCAAAACTGTCTCTTAGTATAAATCATTAGATTAATGTAAATTATGTATCTTAAATAATAGTTTGATCACTTTTTTCTATAGCCTGAATATTAGATCCGTCCTCTAAAATCTAATCAACAAACTATTAGTATCATTTAATTCGTTCAATCATCAAAATAATAGGTCTGTCACTTATTAAATAGATCGGTTCCTTAATTCAAAGAAAAAATACCTAACAGGGGCGGAGTCTAATTGGCAGGTTATGCACATTGACCATCCTTGGACCGACTTCAACGAATACAATTCAGTTTTTCAGCAAATGGAAGGTAGCTTTGCCTCTCAATAATGATTAGATAAATGGGAAATTTAACTGCCCCAATTTTTAAATAAAACCGGTCAAGAGCGAGTCGGACTCGCGCACCGAGGGTTCCGTACCATCATAATTGCACCATTAAACCACACTGCAGAGTAGAATAATAAAATTAGTATTGCAGATTTAGGTCAGCGCCATCTCTTGACCGATAGTGGAACTATTGTTAACTTTTTTAGAAATTTGATAATTTCTAAAAAAGTGTGCTATATTGAGATTGAGACATCGTTTTATTTTTCCTGTAATTTATAGATCAACTACTATCACATAGAATTATTTCAGATTTTTTTCTTTGCAAACTTCGGAGATAAGGGGGGGGGAACGGTATTTTTTTTACATTTTTCATTATAAATCGAAAACTATGCGGCCTAAAACAAAAAAAAAATGTTTAAAAAACGTGCAAACGGCGCTCTTTCATATGATACCTCACATGTCCTAGTAGCTCCACTTCAAATTTTTAAGACCCCTTTTCAGTCCCTGTGGTAAAAAAGATATTTATTTTTTTAATTATTTCTTATATGCAAAATAGTTGGGCAAATGTCATCTAAAACTATTCTAAATTTCAAGTTGATACCATTAGAAGTTCTCGAGATATCCAGCTGTGACAGACAGACAGACTGAGTCACACCATAAGGGTTCCTTTTTTACCATTTTGGTACGGAACCCTAAAAAGTACATAATATGCAAACACATAATAGGGTAAGCAATCTGTTTAGAAATTGTAAACCCATCCATCACCATAGGTCAAAAAAAAGAGGTCTCTAAAAATCTAAATCAAAACTATCACTAATAGTGCACGAATAAAGTTTCTTTTTTCTTTTTTTTCACTTTTGTTTTTTCTTTACAGTGCAATATTTGATTTAATAAAGTACATTATTTATTATTATAAAACCTATGGCAGTTCTATTTAATTAATAATGTATCGTCAAATTTCAGTTGAATTATTTGATAAATTAATATTATTTTTCAGTGATTAAAATTTATTTTTAGGTACACATTTTTATATTGTTTGTTGATTCAGTTTTAGTGACACTTTTATTATTTTGAAACCCAATTTAATTAATTATTTGATGATTGATATTATTTTCAAGTAATTCTTAATTAATATTTAGGTAAGCGTTTTAATATTATTTGGTGATTTAATTTAGGTGACAGATCTACTATTTTAGGAACAAGTATTATTTATCAGGTCAATGAAAATGCATTTATTAGGTAATTGATTAAATTATACCCAATTTAAACAAATTCCAACGTTAGTTTAAATTTACCTCACTAGACAGCAGTACCACTGCTAACAAAGCCACATCTGATGTACCAAATGAGACCCTATGCTTTTATACTTAGTATAGTAATCATCATCATCACAGTTTATCATACGCACGACACCCACGCCTCCCACAGCAGTACCCACCACCAACTTTTGTTCAGTGGTGAAAATTAGAACTACGATGTAACCATACATTTTTGTCACTAATGACATTTCGAAATTCATTATTGTTCAAGAGCTCGATGGCGCAGTGGTTTAGCACCTGGCCCAGCGATTGCGGAGGTTAAGTAGCTTTCGCAAGGGTTGGTCATGGGATGGGTGACCAAAAATGTATTATCTCGAGCTCCTTCGTGCTTCGAAAGGCACAACAAGCCGTTGATCCCGGGTACATTTGCAGTCGTTAACATCCACCAATCCGTATTGGGCCCGCGTGGGGGGTTATGGCCCATCCTCCTTATCCACCTATAAGGAAGGCCGGTACCCCAGTAGTGGGGACATTAAAAATGGCTGATGGTCATAAGTTGAAGGGGCTGTACTGTATTTTATCCACGCTCCGTATCCAAATCTTTTCGCAACCAAGCGGCTAGCATGCCACGTATGATTACGCTAAAATGAATCCAGGACCCAGGACCGTGCTCCACCTAGATTCTTCACCTGGGCTAGGTGAAGCACCAAGCGCGAAAACGTTCCCTGTTCAATTTCCAGGCAGCGACTGCAGCTCTGTGTGGTTATGACAAATGACAAT
The DNA here is from genome assembly GCA_943789525.1 of Agriphila geniculea. Lineage (NCBI taxonomy): Eukaryota > Metazoa > Arthropoda > Insecta > Lepidoptera > Crambidae > Agriphila > Agriphila geniculea. The sequence goes on from OX038890.1 coordinate 18,236,723, forward strand.
TTCATATCTACCTGTAACCATGGTCATCTAGGCGTGAAATACACAGAAGCGACGCGGCGCGGATACGGCGGCGATACGGTGCAGATGTCAGACTTTCGAGTGCTTTCGACCAATCAAATCTTAGAGCATTTAACCAATTAAGGAGACGCCACTGTCAGGCGTACCCCTCTGTCAAACGAGAATGACCGCCGCTCATACTCGTTATATAAAACTAGTTGACCCGAGTTCCCCGCCATTCAGCTGATCATCGTACACGCGAAACGACCGGAGCTAAAAATGCCGATTTGCAGTGTTTTTTCATGTAAAAAAATATCGGAAACATTTAGTGTGCAAAAGGATAACGTTATTTTCCATATGCTGGTATTATTTTGTCCAATTGTTTTCAAATAATGCACTAAAATGAAAATAATTCAAAAATATTGTCAATCAAACAGTGTTGCCACTAAATTATACAAAATCCCTTTTAGCCTAATTTTTCAAGTTGAATGTATGACCAATGACACTTAAAACATCACGTTCCTTCTTAACCTGTTAATACCTACCATTCATTAGGTACTGTAGTGTAGACGCTTGATGAATTTATTAGGTATAGATTACTTTTGCAAATTTATTTATTGTTATTTTTTTCTTTATCTTTATTTATTATAATCTCTTACTCAATACTTAAAAAATAGCAGGACTATTAAACTTATGTTTAAAATAGGCATTGTAGCACATGAGTAAATAAACGGAACAGAGTACAAGCTCTCAAAACTTATACCCATTCTTCAAGGGTTGACACCTGCCTTTCTATTGTCTAATTTCAAAATCTATCGCAATCGCTTTCAAGGTTGTAACACATTGAAGCTTCTTCTTGACACAAATAAAAACTTACCAAAGAAATGCAGCAATGTGTCACATCCATCTGTCAAACGAAAGCGATTGCGATAGATTTTAAAATTAGACAATAAGCCCCCTAGTTGCAGGTTGAAAAGTAGGGAAAATAGAATACGTCCGAATGTCACAGCCACTTTATTCCGAAAATATTAAGATTACACAGTTGAAACTTGGTAGGTAGATGTATTCTGTTAACCGCTTAACGAGTTTAACACAAAAATAAAAAAATAAAAGATTAAGGGGGGGCTATTACTTATGGGGGATTATTACTATTCTTCTCGCTCTTTTATATTGATATCGAGTGAGTACACAATTTCGCATTTAAAAATTGTGTATTTTTTTTTACGCGTTTTATTTATAGTTAGTATTAAACCATTGTCAAATTACAACTTAAAACGGGAGTTATATCGACGAGTTCCGTTGTAAAAATCTGTCAAATGAGACCGGTCGCTAGGTGGTTTCTAATTAGATAATCAGCCTGCCGGCTGACAATCCAAGTCTCCGTGCAAATATTTTCTTCTCCATTGTGACATTTGTGACCCGCGGGCTCAGTGATCTGTCACGGGCTCCACTCTCCGTGCTTCTTTTCATTGTGACTTGCCGCGGGCTCCATTCTCTGTGCTTCTCCCCATCGTGAGTATCGTGACCGGCCGTGGGCTTCCACTACACTACGTGTGTGTTTTGAGGATTATCATAAATAAATTGTATTTTATTAAATTATATTTGTGTCTTTCACTTCTTAGATACAATTCTCCTTAGGCGATTCTACTTATCTTTCTTTTACCTCCTTAACGTTAAATAATTTATTATTATAAAATATTTACGGATGTCACTAATTTTTCCCAAAATATGCCATTTTAATTTTAAAAACGGTGGCCACACTGCAGCAAAAGTAATGTTGTGACAGCACAGAAACAAATATCGATATCGACTTTATCAGAAGGTACCTATGTTATTCTGGCTATAAAATATTGGAAAAAAATACTAACTTTTTTTCTGCCGAAAGAGGAATTTCGTTTTTTCAGAAAAAAAAACTCTATTATTTATTTTGACGGAAGCGGAATGTGACGAAAGTGGCCTAAATGTTTATATTTCAGATTTCCAAAAGATGCAATGATACGAGATGCCTCGATCCAAGCTTGTGCAAAACATGTTTCCTAAACGTACTCGCACAATTTGCTCACATCATTTTGAAGCTTCCTACTGTTTTATAATACAAGCTAATAACACTAAACTCAAAACTCAATATAATTTATTCAGTCTAGGCTGTTACAAGCACTTGTGACACAAAATACATAATAGTACAAGTCTTGTGAATGTCATAGTAGCTACGCCATCGGTTCGCAAACCCTAAGCGGGAGACCTTGTAACGAGCAGAACCGGCAAGAAACTCGTCAAGGACTGCTTTTTTTCTCCCTGTATAATATTTCATACGGAGTCGTCAACATCGAAAAACGACCTCAACATTTAAAGTCATTTTCCATCACAATAATTTTTACACACAATGGGTATGAAATGAATTACCTACTACATATCGGATTAGTAATTGTGAGAGTAAATAATTTTCAACTAGTTGAGAAATTACTGATTATGTGACTATAGAAATTAAAATAATTGCAATCAAAAAAAGAGAAATCAAAACGAGGTATTAGTTAATAATTTTATGTTTTGAGTAAGAAGTCCGATACATATTGATAATATTAAACAGAAAAAATATACGACGTCCTTAGTACAAGCAGAAAGAAGCAGACCCATTCCCACTGGCAGCACCCGTTCACAAGCATGACGCATGCACCACTTTCTTTAAAATAAGTATAACAAATAAAGATGTTTAATGTAGTTATTCCGTTTTAAGGCCTACTTAAACATGAGCGGTATCCGCTACGCCCCGCGGTGCACACGCCCCACGCTCAACCCGAACTCAACTCAAACTCAACCCAAACTCAACTCAAACTCGCCTCAACCGCAGCCCACCTTGAAATACATCGCTTACAATTTTGAGTCACTGTGTAATGTTCAGGTGAGTTTAAGGTGAGTTCGGGTTGAGTTTGAGTTGAGTTCGGGTTGAGCGCGGGGCGTGTGCAGTAGCATTGACAAAATATAACGGAGCTTATTAAAGTGTCATAAAACTGAAAATTGAAAGCGCTTTATTTCAAGGAGTGGGCTCCGGTTAAGTTGAGTTCGAGTTGAGTTTGAGTTGAGTTCTGGTTGAGGTTGGGTCGTGTGTTATCGTCTGAACAAAGCCTTATTTACCCCGCGGACGCACCCTCGCGAACGCACCTCGCGTCGCGCGCCACCACCGCCGCCACCGCTACCGCCTCTGATAGCGGTAAAATTCCGCTATGGTTAAAACAGCGCGTTATCAGCATACCCATTGGGATATCGTTAGCGCCACCGGTAGAGGATACCGCTGAGATTTGAATCGTCTCACTAATCTAAGAAATTATGTCTTTGATTTTAAATATGCGAAAACCTACCAGTATTTGAAAACTCTTGCTTAGTTAAATTGACCGGGTAGAATTTCTTGCAGTATCATCAATTTTACTGACTTATCCTAATAAGTCACCCTGTAGATTTTGACGACAGCCAAAGGTTGCCTTAGCATCATCGAAGGGCCTAAATTGAAAAAAAAAACTACAGACTTATTTGAATTTTTGTCATCATAATTCAATCATTAAGACATAAATTAAAAATATGAGCCGAAGGTACCGAGAGTAAAATATCGATAGTGTCAAGCACTAGCAACGTTTACATGAAAATGACGTCATCGCGTGTACTGACAGGTTGGTTTCTGCGTGTGTATGTATTTGTGTGCGTAAAGTTTAAGCTAGTGTTTGATAATTTTGTCGTGTGCGTGCGTAGCAACGTGATCGAAAATGCATTAGTGTTTAACGCTATTTGTGTGTGCGTTACCTCGTCCCCCGCGGAAAGTGGCAGACTTTTTTGTAAAGAAATTAGTTCTCGTGACGCCTCCTTACTTGGTTAAATGCTCTAAGAATCAAATACACGTATCGCCGGCATCGCCGCCGTATCTGCGCCTTATCTTCGCCGCATCTCTTCTGTGTATTTCACGCCTAACAAACATTTTAAATGTGAAAGTATGTGGGTTTGAATTTTCGGATGTTTGTTCCTCAATCACGCAAAAACTACTGAACGGATTTGGTTGAAATTTGGCATACAGATAGTAAATTGCCTAGATTTAAACATAAAATACTATTCACCCCGATTTTCCCACGGGAACGGGAACCACGCGGATGAAACCGTGGGCGGCCGCTAGTTGAAAAATAACTCTGCAGTTGCACAAAAAAACTAAATAAACAAGTTTTTATATAAAAAGTGCATGAATCCGTAATAGTATTTCAACGTAGTAAGTAGGCGCAGAAATCTCAAAATCGATATACAACAAAATTGGAAGCCTTAATATTATTCTGTCATACTTAAATGCTCTAAGCTTAACGCAATGATTTTTCTTTTGTTAGTTTTCCTGAAATACAGAAGTCTCAAGTTGTGAAAAATTCATGGGTGCATTGGTAGAAGCGATAAGGTAGCGCTCCCGCACCTTTTATTTATGACTCCATTTTAAACCCGGGTAAGTATGTTACGCAATTCGGCGAGTGATATCCCGACAACGTTACAAGATTTGGGGAATAACAGGGTATGTTGCCGGCGATTTATCTGCAAACAAGCTACGCGTCTTGTGATATTTATGAAATTGATTTGGGTTTGTTGTTTTTTTTTTAGTTATGGATACAACGCACTGTCATGTTTGAAGTATTATCAAAAATGTCAAAACGTATGGACAGGTAAGTAATACAAAACAATGTATTAATGCAAACTAAAAAGTATTGAAACATTATTATGCAGCTGGCAGACCCAAAAGAATAGCTAAATAATCGAAAATTCAACATTGGCTATTTTGTAATCGACATTTCGGATTACTCTTGTCAGCTATCTTTTGTTAAGGTGGTACCCTAAGCGAAAGTGGCGCCTCGGTGAATTTTATTTTATTATAATTGTAATACACAATTTTAACAATGTTTATCGTGGAGATTTGAGGGCCCACAGTCTAGTATTTTTAGATGGTATCGTTACATTCCCTAGTAGTCACTGCTAGAAGTAGATAGAAAAACTGCTAAAAGTGGCCGTTCTTGACACATTTGCTATCTACTTCTACGAATTACTGCGAGGGCATGCAGTGATACGATCTAAAAATACTAGACCATGGGCCCTTAAATCTCCACGATAAACATTATTAAAATCTTTTTCTATTAATAACTTATTAAATAAAAACCTCTGAGGGCGCCACTTTCGGTCATACAACCGCCTTAAAAAGGTTAAGAGCTTATTCACTGTTTAAAGCATAGGTACATAAAGCTTACTGTTGCTTTTGTTTTAGTATTCAGCTACTTTGTTATTAACTAATTAATTTAATAGATGGCTGGTTTACAATATTTTAAAATTCTCACGGTAAAATACGATACGATAATCATAAATTGTAGGTGATATGAAGTTCACAGGGTCCATTAGTAACTGTATAACAATGTTTAGAAACATACCTACTTCTGAACTGCCAAAATAATAATCTATAACGAAGCAACACTTCTTTAGATAAAATATTTAAATTGTCACATAAGCACAGTAAGGACTAGATTGCCGTCGTTGAAAATCTCCTATGAGTTCTCTCCTCCTTGAAAATACATTTTACATAAATTTGAAAACCGAATTTTTTTAGTTACCGTATGCAAAAAATCGTTTCAGTGTCGCACGGCAAATTTCTAAAATATCTCAAGTGTCAACCTACATTAGTCTTTGATCATCAAAATCTCCCATGTGACTAACTAGTGCACATATGGGAGCTTTTAGTAACATACTTGTACTATTAAGTATTCTGTGGTAACATTTATTTTGTAAAAAGAAATAACTTCCTATGTGTTTTTTGCACTTTTTTCGATTTTCTCGCAAAGTTTGTTTTTCACACAGTATTTAAATTTTGCAACGACGAGATACAAAATTCAAAGCTTATTTGGGATTTTAGGTATGTACATTGGATGTGAGTATGGGCTTTATACTAATGTTATTAATAATATAAATAATTAAGGTTAATCTAATTAAGTAAGTGATTAAGTTTAATCTTATTAAGATTGATTGGATGTACGATCGTTTAAGATTACTTCTAATCAATCTTTACTTGACCCATCGAAATTAATTTAAAAAAAGTAGATTCTACAACTTCATACTTACATACGACACACGTAATCAATCCCAATAATCTGGCAAAACATGACGAAACAGTCATTCGACTAATTGGTGCCACGATCTAGCCAATAAATAAAGATGTAAAAACACAATAAAAACAGGCCTACGCGGCATTAGCGGTATTAAAATAAGAGTAATGCTTCGTTGGTATTTATGCCATGTTGTGGCCACACACGACATCCGCTGGTGTATTCTGGACATACGAAACCATGTAGCTTCGGATCCGAATTCAAAGTCAAGAATATTTTAGATCGCTTTCGCTGTCTCGTGGAAATTTTGGCAACAATAGTAGCTCGACTACAAATGTCCTTCTCCAAGCTCCAAAATGTCAAACAAACATTCATCAAGTAGTTTAAATAAGTATATAGAAACGTTACAATAGGAAGTTACTTTCGCATAGTAATATTTTAATGAATTGATAGAAACAAACATAATTCTCACTATAAATCACACATTCATGGAAAACAAAATTACATAAGTTACAAATGGCAGTTTTATCATTAAAGCTCTTTCTTTTAAACAAAAAGCGTGTACAGAGATTGACAGACAGACTGAGGTTGAGTAGACGGTGGTGGGTAACTAGGAAATTGTTTTGGAATACAACAATATTCAAATGAAATAAAAAATTTTTTTGCGGATTACAGATTTAGATTACTTAGACGATTATTTTTGAATTATTTAGTTTTGATTTATTGTTTTTTGGGTTCCAAATTAAAATGTTCTTCAACAACATCAGATGTTGTAACGCTATAATGTGGTGGTTTAAGTGCATAATTTAAATGTCGATAATATGTTTGAATTATCTGTTATCGAGTTTCCAGAATAGGCCACGATTGTGTAAGATCCATGAGTGATTCACGTGTGGCCAGATTTACAGTCTGTCCATCTGTGTGATTTACTCACGTTTGTATCGATAGCTAATTAATATCGAGTTCTTCATTGTCACACCCGATTCCGAGTAACATGCGGGATAGAATTATTCGATACTCGTAATAATTCATTTCAGAATTGACAGGTGTTTTTCCGCGTTATGATTGTTTTGTCTTTGAATCGATTGTAAAAAATATCTGATTGATTAATTAAATAAATACGAATTTAAGTTTTTTTAGTTTTATAGATTAGATCCAGAACTTTTTTCTTTACTTGGTTAAAATGACTGATGCGTGGATTCAAGTTTAGACAAATATTTTATATAAATTCATGAATTCATAAATAATAATATCTCTATTCTAAATAATAAAATAGGTTGCTACATTTTTATATTGTGATTGTACCTTTAGCTGCCAATAAAATAAATTTTATTAGGAAAAGTATAAAATTGCAATTTGTCATGACCACGCATAAACATAATATACACCCACACTTGATTTATAGCTTATGTTAGTAGGTATTTAATGGTCATTTTATGATACATAAATAATATTTCCTAATGTAATGAGTCTTATTTGTCAATAGTTTTGTAAAATAATAATGTTTGACTGTCAAATCAGAGAGATCTGATGATACAGTAAGTAATCTTACAAATACAAAAATTAGAACATTGGCAGGTACACTTATATCAAGTAGGTGACTGTTATTTAGAAATTGTTTTTGCAACTCAAAACTTTTATTTATTGATTTTTTTTTTATTTTAAGTGATATAGTCAGGTGGGGTAAGTGAAACATACTTTATTTTTATTTTTAGTTTTATTTAAGAAAGTTTAGTAAAGCTATAAAACTCGCAATTAAAGTAGCTGTGTAGGCAATGTACTCCTAATTAAATCAGCCTTTAACGGTATGAATATAAATATATAAAGACTTGCAATAAGTAACAAAATCACGAAAATAATATAAAGGCTAAGAAGTGTTTCGCTTACCCCTGACAAGGGGGAAGTGAAACATTGGCCAAAATAGCTTTTAATATTGTGACCATTTAATTAAAAACAGGACAAAAGGATCATGTTAAACCGTTAATATCCAAAATGCACCAAATTCTCATAAAATAAGGTCCAGTTTTAAAGATTTATCAAAATGTTCCCGCCTATCACTCGTGTTTTGCGTTTTGACATCTAATGAATTTCTTTTTGGTTTACCAGCTAGTTTAATGATCGCAGCGATATCTGTGTTGTATTAAGGGAAGTAATTCGTCATTCCTGCTTTATCGACACATCGCTATGAGAATAAACTACGATAGATATGGTTGGGTGTTTCACTTTCCCCGGTGTTTCACTTACCCCACCTGACTATACTTATTCTTTTTTTACAATTTAAGGAAGTACGCCATCGATTCGGAAACTTACAGAAATAAACACGACTGTCATAGAAAATAAGTCTTAAAAAAATGTACGACGACCTCCGTGGTCGAGTACACCCGTTTTCAATCTGTCGCCATTTCTGAAGTCCCGGGTTCAATCCCCGGGTGGGTCAATTTAGAAAACGAACTTTTCTTTATTGGCTCAGGTCTGGGTGTTTGTAATTCCACCGTTGTCTCTAATTTTCATAACACAAGTGCTTTAGCTACTCAGTTTGGAATCAGAGCAATGTTTGTTATATTATCTAGTTTTATTTAAAAAGCTATACCTAAGCGATCGACCCTTATAAATTCCTTTCTTTATTAACACGAAACAATTTACTCAACCCTAAAAAACGCAAAACTTTAAATCCGAACTAATTAAAACTAATTCTTGAAGTCAATCGACTGACTGAATGATCGGACGGACGTGTTTCGTTTTTATAGTGCCATAAACAGTTTAGTGTCAAACACTTATTGTGATCCCTCCAGCCACGCTGGGAAGGTTTATAATCTGTTTCCTGAATTACGAGTTAATCTACCAATTAGTTTTCTTAAAAAAAATATTTATTATTAATAGAGGAAATCCGATCCAAGGATGGGCAAAGATTAGGTTTTGATCTCATCGAAACCATTTTTTAGCCCGCCCCTACCAAGCGTGGAAATTAGGGCAACATCCAACGGGAGAGACCTGGCCCCTCGGCCACGATATCACCGGGCACGCTTCCTGGGAGTAGATTCTCGTGCGCGTGACATGTGTCAAATTCGAGATATCTCGAAAAATTTAAAAAATCGCTGAGATTGCAGAGTTTCGACTTTTACTGTCGAAAATCGCTGAAAATAAGTTTTTTTTGGCTGCAATAGAGATTTTAGTGACATTTTTAATAGAGATTTATGATCAGAGATAATCTCGGATTCGAAAATGTGCGCGAGAATCGGCCCCCTGTATCTTGCATCTCGGCACGCGCTTGGCTAGGCAAAAACTGAAAATCAGTGCTTTGCTTTAATTTAAAAGCAGAGGCATCACTGAGTTTTTGCCTTTTTCAGTCTCGATGCGGCACACAGTTCAGTTCTTTTTTATATGTTTCTTTATAATTTTGTCATTTATCATCTGTGTACTGTATGTGATGGAAATAAACAATTTATCTATCTATCTATCTACCACTGCGGGTCGTGACAATGAGCTGAGATGCTGACATCGAGACAGTGCGCAGTGGCTGCCGAGTCCCAAGTCGCGGAACGTGCGAGCGGTGACGTCGTGGCCGAGGCGTTAGTCCTGCAGTGAACTAAACTTTGATGTTATGAAGGTGATGAAGATGAGGTTTAAATACACCAGCAATCGTTTCATGCAAGTATCATTTCAGGTTCTACTATGTTTTTAGGGTTCCGCACCCAAAGGATAAATATTTAAGTGGAGCTCCCATACAACAAACGTGATTTTTTGCCTTTTTTTGGTACGGAACCCTTCGTGCGCGAGTCTGACTCGCACTTGGCCGGTTTTTTGTAATAGGCCCTCATGTTTCGGTGGTCATGCTAGAGGGACAGGAATCGTTTTGCGATACAATATCTATTTGCAAGTTTTTCAGGTTTTACTTAGGTTCTTCATATTTGGCTTATTTACCGACTTATGGTATGAAAGTGAATAAATAATGCTTGAAATAGATATTAATAAAAACATTTCTATCACTATTTTTAAACTTTCTAGAACATTAAATAAATTAAAGAGCTCGGTTGAAGGAGTTGAAGAGCTCGGTGGCGCAGTGATCTAGTGCCTGGCCCAGCGATCGCGCAGGTTAAGCAACGTTCGCAAGGGTCGGTCATGGGATGGGTGACCAAAAATTTATTATCTCGAGCTCCTCCGTGCTTCGGAAGGCACGTTAAGCCGTTGGTCCGGGCTGCATTTGCAGTCGTTAACACCCACCAATCCGCATTGGGCCCGCGTGGTGGGTTATGGCCCGTCCTCCTTATCCACCTATGAGGAAGGCCTGTGCCCCAGCAGTGGGGACATTAAAATGGCTGATGGACAAATAAAGTCAGTTTATAGTATACCTAAGAGGTCTGCAATCAAAATTCTACGATAAAAAACTTAAGGAAATCTATAGTCGGAAATCTCGAAAGCTCGTCTTATTTGATTTGTGTTTTATATCTTTTGTTTCTCGTTACTCAATCGCTTAGTTTATGTGATGTCTTTATTGCACTTGTCCAAATCTAATTTTACTACTCATTTAATATACGGTTTGTTTTTTCTTTCTCGACTCGGATTTTATTCAGTTTAACAATCTCTATAAAAGTAAATTGATCAGTTAGGGTTTTACTAAACTTTTGGTTTTGTGTTATTCCGGTTAGGTGATTTCAGGAAATGAGTGGTTTGATTTGGGAACTTTTAAGGACATAAATAGTAATAACTTTAAGGATAAATCATAAAATGCAGAAAAATAGGACAATGGAAATAGAAATTATAACCGCCTCTGTGTGTGTAAGACGCAGGGGTCCCGGGTTTGGTTCTCAGGAGAGGGTATTTGTACTCGGTTTGTTTGGTGGTAGGGCTTATTTTAAGTCCGCCTGGCTATCTACCACCATCTTACCTAAGTCTGATGCCATAACAACAATTTTTTGTTGTGTTCCGGCAGTTAGAGATGAGATAGCCAGTTCCTCAATGGTGAGAATTCCGGGTGTAGTGCACTTACACTTTCGGCCTTATCAGTAGGGTGCCATTTCAGTCGCATAATCTTTTTAGTTATAATGTCGTTTGGCATAACAGTTTTGGCATAAAGTCTTTTCGCATAATTTATGATAAGCAGAGTTTTATGAACGCAGAAAGGTTTCATCGGCATAATTCTTACTTACTCTAATTATCATAAAAGTAAAGGGCATAATTGTTATACGTCTAAAGGTAATTTACCATAAAATATGAAGTGCATAATGGATTTAACCATAAATATTCAAGTCAGAAACGATTTTTGGAAGAATCATTTTAATTCAGATTACCTAAAAAATAACGGGTGGCGCAAAAGTAAAGACCCTATTTGGTTCAGCTATAACATTTTTTCTAAATTAGAAAACTAGATTTAGGTTTTTTTAAATGTATATTTGTGCCATTAAATTTCGTACCATTAGGATTTAAAGATGATGTCTTTTAAATGGTGACCTCCAGAGTTGATACACATTTGAGCCCTATTTATGACATTTTGCATAACTTGCCGTAACACTTCCTGCGATATGTTCGTTATTTCTTGACGAATGTTTTCTTTTAGAGCTGCGAGAGTCTGTGGCTTGTTCACATACACCCGAGATTTCAAAAAACCCCAAAGAAAGAAGTCTGGACTGGTCAGTCCTGCCGGACGGTGGGGAAATCGTCGACGAAATTCACGTTGTGTTCTTATCACTGATGAATTATTCCGTAAGAACATTGACACAATTATTCCACGTTCTTGGGGAGTAAAACGGTCCATGTTTATTTTCAGTGTATTTTATATTTGTTCACTACACAATTTTCAACAACAGAATGACAGAAAATGTCATATAAAAAAAATAAAAGTATTTTCTTTAGTGCCAGTACTTTTGCGCCACCCGTTATAAGATAAATACGTAACGTAACATTGTAAATAATTATCTTTTTTTATGGTTAATATAATTTTGCTTAACTATGTATTTAAAAATGTACATAAGTAGGTAGGTACTAATGTTTTAAAGCATAATATAAAAAAGCATAACCAATTTAAGTAATTATTATTAATGAAGAAAAACTTTTGATGCTATACCTTCTTGTCAGTTAAAAAAGTCTGAAACGAAGGAAAACGTTAAAGCGCTTAACTAAGCGCTTAACTACTAAGTTTATTTGAATAAAGGAATTTTTATTTTGACTTTAACTTTGACTTTGACATTGGTGGGTTAGGTTAGGTTAGTGTTTTGACCACTCGTAGCGGAGCGCGTGAAGCGGGTGGAGCTTAATAATGCTTGCATGCATGTTGCGTGCTTGCTTGCTTGTTTGCTTGCATGCATGCATGCTCGCTTGCATGCATGCATGCTCGCTTGCATGCATGCTTGCATGTTGGGTGCTTGCTTGCAAAATGCTTGCCGGCGGGTGCAGGGGGGCTGGCCCCCCTGCTCGGGGGGGTCGGGGGGCCTGAGGCCCCCCGCTATAAAGAAAATAATTTAATGCACTATAGGTAGGTTAGGTTAGGTTAGTGTTATGACCACTCGCAGCGGAGCGAGCGAAGCGAGCGGAGCTCCACAATGCTTGCATGCATGCTGCATGCTTGCTTGCATGCTTGCTTGCATGCTTGCATGCTGTATGCTTGCTTGCATGCTGCATGCTTGCTTGCTTGCTGCATGCTTGCTTGCATGCTGCATGCTGCATGCTGCATGCTGCATGCTTGCTTGCATGCTGCATGCTTGCTTGCATGTTGCATGCCTGATGGTCATGGTCAACTCTATACGACTATGCTTCAATTATAGCAAAGTTTCTAAACTATAAAACATAAATAAATTTTATTTACGGTGTTACTAATTTGTCAGTATAATTTCTACCCGTTAACATTATGATATTTGATAAATATGACTTGGAATATTTATGATAAAGATTGATATGCCAATAAATGGTATGATTAGTAATCGGTATAGCAAAAATATTTATGCAAAAAAGAAATGTGCCGATATATTATTATTACAATAGAGGTTATGCGGAAAAAAAGTATGCGTTATGATTTATTCTGTATGAACGTTATGCGAAATGATGAGTATGCCAAAAAACGTTATGCGGTGCAAAAATATGCCTTTCTGTTTTATGCAACCGAATATGGACCCTTATCATTATCATTACTTAACATCAGATGTGGTAGAGGCCAAGCACTATACTGACCGTTGTGGATAAAAAACAAGACAATTTGACTCATTGTACCTCTACCTAATAAGTTTGTCTCTTTATAGATGTGAAAATTGTTTTTTTTTTTTTACTCCAGTCTAAAACTTTTCAAACGACTGTCTGCTTAATCCCAATCAATAATCAGCATTATCGGCCTTCCACGAATATAAAAAATATTATATCGCAATTTTTATTAAAATTAATAACATGAAGTTTACAGCGCAATAAATGGCAATGCCATTTATAGCAACAATAAAAGTGTAAACATACGAAGCAATGACGAAGAGCCGTCCGTCACCATTGAGAAACCCTTAATTTTAGAATTCCTCACACTATTTATTACTTATTTTATAATAATTACCATGGGGAACTCTATGGAAATAATGCATAATTATGTTTTACACGACTATCAGCAATTTTTATTGTCCCCTCTGCTGGGACACAGGCCTTCCTTATGGGTGGATAAGGAGGATGGGCCATAACCCACTACGCAGGCCCAATGCGGATTGGTGGGTGTTAACGACTGCAAATGCAGCCCGGACCAACGGCTTAACGTGCTTTCTGAAACACGGAGGAGCTCGGGATAATAAATTTTTGGTCATTATACCGCCATACTATCGGGCGTTGATGTGAGACCGTACGCAGATTTTTGTCCCTCCTGAAAACTTGTGAAATAAAACTTGCGCGTTAGTACAAAATGACCCTGATTTTGTATGCACCATCCAAATTTTGAGGATTGTTCAGTCCATGAAACTGAACAAGTTTACAACAACTAAGAACAAGAACTAAGAAACACAATGCCAAATATTTAAAAAAAAACGACTATCCATACAAATATCTCTTTGATATGTATGGATATCCATACAAATCAAAGAGATCACGTGATCAATTTAGTATGGGTGGACCAAAATTTAATGGCAAAATTCGACACCATGTTTCTTTGAGAAAGTTGTTTGGTTTCATGGACTGGACACATCCTTGAAATTTGGATGGTAAGTTTAGAATGACCCTGTATAAAGAACTATATGTTTCACATAAAAAAGTCAGTATATAATGATTTAGTCGCAGATTCTTAGTTTAAGCCCATAGAACATGAAATTTATTGACTGTACTGTGTTTAGCCACACTATTTTATTGGGACAACAAACGTATTAATTGTAGCATTTTGTTGAGTTCGTTAATAGAACCCAAAACTTACACTATGTCCAAGAGTTTAAGTAAGCTATTTTAGTTGGCTTAAATATTCATTGATTTAAAACGCACATTTATAGAATAACACATTTTAATTTATCTCACATTTCTGTCGAAGTATTGTTTTTCGAAGACGTGTATTGTCGAAGTATGTTCTGTCGGACTAATGCTAGTTGAATATACAGGGTGTTTGGTAATAGCCCTATAAAGCCGAATATGGTAGATAAGGACCATCAAACTGAACAACTTTTACTATGGGACCAACTCTGAACTCGCGAAAAAAAACCAGCTGTTTCATACATTTTGATATTTTCGTTATTAACTTTTGTATGAAACAGCTGATTTTTTTTTCGCGATTTCAGAGTTGGTCCCATAGTAAAAGTTGTTCAGTTTGATGGTCCCTATCTACCATATTCGGCTTTATAATGCTATTATCAATCACCCTGTATGTCCTGTCAAAGCAATGAGTAGTGGAACTATTGTTTTTCGAAATTAAGATTGTGTTGAAATAATTAACTGTCGAAATGACACTGACACTCACTAAAATCAGAAACAACAACTGCAACTTTTTCATTTATTTAAAGGACATCATCCATATTTCATATATTTTTGGTCCAAATATGAAATGGCCGGCCAAAAGACAAAAGTGCTTTATTCTGATAGATTTTGTCCATCGAAGCATTTTTTATTATGGCACCAAAGCTGCAGCACCGCTTCACATTTGTATCAAAATGTATGAAAGGACAGTTTTTGTGAACTCAATTAAAATCAAGTACTTACAGCGGTGTTACAGCTTTGGTGCCATAATAAGAAATGCTTAGGCGGACAAAATCTATCAGAATTAGCTTTTAGGCCAACTTTTAAAAATCTGTGCCGAAATGTATGGAAAAGCCAGACTTTTTGAACTTATTTAAATTCAAGTATAGCGGTGCTACAGTTTCGGTGCCATAAAATTAATTACATAGAAATGCTTAGGTGGACAAAATCTATCAGAAAAAAGCACTTTTGCTTTCTGGCCGGCACTTTCACATTTGGACCAAAATGGATGATGTCCTTTTTTTGATTCTGGCCTACCTAGAAGGTTTCGTTTTGAAGATGTAAGTTGTAAGAACTCGCATAACAAAAACGTATTGTCTAACACATCAAGCAATAAAAATAAGCCAACTTTAACCGTACGATGCGATAAAGCATTGGTGCATTAAAACATTTTAAAATGCAATAAATAACGCCGTTTAACGACGAGACATGAGTCGCTATCAATCATGGGTTCACTTTAATGCTACTTTTTATAACATGTAAATGAGTGTGGTGGATGGACAGAGACAAGACATGCGTTTATATCTCACGATCGGACTCGTCTGATCCAATCGTAGTTTCGACTACGACTACGAGAAATCGTAGCACGTCGTCGTAGCTATTAAGATTAAAACTAGTTAGACATATTTTTCGGAATATAAATACCTAAGTTTCGTTTTTATGGACGTTAAATAAGAGAAAAGCATTCTGAGAATTATTGTTGTGCCCATTATTATGAAATATTTACTTTTACTTTACCAATGTAAAACAACAATGACGTGTGTCGTCAGTTTTTAAATATTTTATCTACACCCATGCTTCAAATCCTCTGTAAGAGGTTCTGAAACAGTTAGCTTACTGCCATCATTACAATATCCCGAGCGAGAGCTGGTCCTGCAGCGCCGCGCGCCCACGCGCAAGCGTTGCATTATGAAATTCAGTACAACATTATAACACTCTTGCGGAAGACATAATGACGAGGAGGGAGAGGAAA
Source organism: Agriphila geniculea (assembly GCA_943789525.1). Lineage (NCBI taxonomy): Eukaryota > Metazoa > Arthropoda > Insecta > Lepidoptera > Crambidae > Agriphila > Agriphila geniculea. Next base: position 18,252,968 of record OX038890.1, read on the forward strand.
GTCAAAGTCAAAACCTTTATAGAGGATACATATCATGGGTTTAGATAAATATCATGGGTGTTTTAAATCCATATGTATCAAAATATTGTTTATTTTCCTAATAAAAATAAGAAAAAATAAAAAATGGGTGTAGATAAAGTCTTGTATGCAACTGTACATAATTGGCTTTGATAACTTTTTGAACATGACTGGAAATCTCAAAACCATTTCGAGGAATAAGCTTTCGGTACAGTGTCTACTAATTAAATTTAAAAATAATTCTATATTTTTAAAGATATTTATAATATTCAATAAAAAGCTTTAACCTTCAAATGACCTTCATATGACGTCATCACATACAGATCCCCCAGCCATAATAAAAAAAAAGAAAAAAGGCAAAGACAATTTTGACAATGAACTTGGCATTAGGGATGGTGGAAGGTGGAAGTGAAAAAATATCGATATAGGTAATATTTCTCAGAAAAAAATGAGATGAAATGGGATGATGAACTAAGACCCGTATTTATAAACCGCTCTCAATACCGATCTCAAGATCGATCTCAGCTGATCAAGATGTGAGCAGCATCTTCAGTTGGATATTAATTAATAGTCAGATATCAAGAGCGTATCAAATGAGATCGATCTCAGCTCTTAAGATCAATCTTAAGAGCAGGATCTTAAGTTCACGGTGGTTTTTAAACAGTAAAATGACACTTTTGAATTAAGATTGAATGATTAACGTTTCGTTTAAGCTGTGTAGAATAGCTCAAATTACAAAAAGTAATAGTTTTATAAATTGTACTCTCATAAATTAGTGCAAAACATTTTAGACAAGTGGTAAAATTAAATATTTATTTATATTACTTTATTTACACATAAATAAAATATCACTTTATATTACTACGTCAGTTCAAGAAGACTGAAGTCCTTGATTATGTATTTCGTGGCTGTATGATGCAAATGTGCCTTTGCCTTTTCTGTTTCATGATTAAAGAAACGGAAAAAATTGGCGGGATATTGTAATAATTGTTATTATGACTAATACATTTCGCAATTTATGTAATATCGTAATCAATATCATCATGATAATTAACTCCGTTTATTAGATTTTGAAACTATATAATTTTATCCACGTACATAGGTACAAAAACATACGTAGCAGTTCAAAATAAAATAACTATCCCGCGCGCGCACGCTCTCAAGTCACGGTTTTGCAGCACTTGGCGAACACGCTCTCAATCATCATCTCAAGAGCGATCTCAAGTGCAGAGTTTTGTGTATTAATATGAGTGCTCTCAGTTGATACCACGAACTCAAACATGTACTTAAGTATGATCTATTAATAAGAACAGCATCTCAAGTATAAGCTCAAGATGGCTCTCAACGTTGAGAGCGGTTTATAAATACGGGCCTAAGTAATGGATTCTAATTTTAAGGTTTTGTAAAACATAAAAAATAGCAAAATAAACCCCTACGCGAAATTTTGGCTCGATTTGACGAATTTTACGATGATTTTTAAGACTCAAAAGTAGGAAAAAATCAAAATGCTCCAGTGACAAAATAGTGTCGACTATTAGAATCCATACGTAATTACAAAAAAAATGTTTTGGAAAAATTATAGTAAAAACATCTATCGATATATCAGAGTATATCGATGAACTTATCTCGTAATTTTTGCCACATCCCTACTATTAAATGTTTGTAAATAGAAATAAAGTATGCACATATTTTCACAATGTTTATTATGTTATCCTGCAAATTTATCAGTCCACAAGCAATCGTTACAATTTCATCCAAGTAGCCTACATCCAAAATAGACACAATACATACAATACATTTCGCATTTTGGGTAGATTGGGCGTGTCAGTTTTTACAAAGTTTTCACAGGTAAGCATTTTTATTATAATTTTACCACCTCAAAAATTATTGCGTCAAATTAAGAAGGTAGGTTAGAACCGTCACAACTGGATTAAATGAATAAAATAGAAGAAATATTAACTATAACTTATTTGTTTACAAACAACCATAAAGTCATTATGACAGGTAATGACACTTGGCCGTTCTTTTTCTATAAGTAGATGGCAAAGGTTTTCCTTCTTAAACTTTCATGCCACTAATGACGTCATTCCGGTTGACCATATCCGCTCGACAAATATATTTATAAAAAAATAAATACGGGACCAAATATTAAAATATTCAAATTAGTTTCTTAAATTGGCCTAATCTGTAGTAAAAAAATATAAAAAAAATACCTTTTATTTTTTAACCAAAGCCAATTAGGTATTAAAACATTCATGTGATGTGATACACCCACATTCGTGTTTTAATACCCATCGTTATAGTACAGTTGCATAAATAACTATTAACCAACTGACTCCGTGAGCTGTAGACCTCGCGTTTAAAAAGAAGCTCAAATTGAATGTTCTTTAAAAATCAATCTAATAGATGTCGTCACGAAGTTTTCAAAGTAGTACTATGTGCTGTTTGTGTTATTATTTGATATAATTGAAGCTAGATGGCGCTTTTAATTTTGATCATTATTCGAAATGGATGTACTTTTTTTGTAATTAAATTTTGGAAAGCTGGCGCGACTATTTCAATTTATGCAGTAAAGATTCTTGGGTTATTAATTGACACAACATCGCTTTGGCCAGCTACGCACCGACAGGTGACTAGATTAGTGCCTAGCTAGAGCCTAGATATGTAATCAAGTAAAACGAACGTTCTCGAATGTTCGCAACCAGCCACACTGCGCGCTAGGTGCCTCGATACATCCAGGCGACTACCCAGAATGTATCGTAATTCGTAGGCGCGAGGTTTACAACCAAGAACCAATGTTTCTTTACTACTAAACTTACTTAAAAATGTGTTGTGTGTAGGTAGACGGGCAAACTAGTGTAGTGATCGACGGACAAGCTCCCCCGAATCTCTTAAGAGGCATATTACGTTTCGACTGTGATTTTTGCGTAAAATGGCCAATTTTGGGGTTCTCGATCTCAGAAACAACAATAAATTAACAGTTTTGACTTATTGAATAGTGTAGAATAGCTATTGGAATAGATCATAGCAACCTCGCTTTTTTGAAAATTTGCTTAACTTCATAATTAACCCCGAAATTGCAGTTAAAGATTTTCATAAAATGCGCGAAGGCACTTTTTTGGGGTCATGGATTGAACTACTGTGCTGAACAAATGAAATAAAAAAAATTGAATATTATCTCTTATATAGTCAAATAGATCATAGCGGCCTCGGAATTTTGAAATTATGTATGGAATATGTGAAAAAAAATCCCAATCAAAAACCATAAAACTACTAAAAACGCTCAGAATTAACTGTGAATTTCTCCTAGATACATAATTATTATTACGTAAAATTTATATTAGAATAATCTTTACTTCATAAAAAATCAAATTTTATACTTTTATTTGTTGTTTGTACTTGTTTTTCTTTCTGTGTACGTTCAAAGTTGACTCTAAGAAATCGTTCACCAACTTTAATTTTCCTTTCTAACCCTTTAACTTTCCAGTGTATCATCATATTACTTTTTGTCGCGAACACATATAAATGTATTTAGTAGACCCAAAGGTTTCTCTAGGTTGTAGCGCTAAAATCCGTCAAAATCGAAATTTCGACGAAAAAATGTGATAGGGCCCTTAATTGCCCCCCAGAGAATTTCGTCTAAAAGAAACACTGCCAAAAACTATGAGACCAAGCAATTATCCTAGCGACTCACCTTCCAGTGCGGTCGACGTGTATCCTAGTGGAACCTGAATATATCTAGGCACCTGTCGGTGCGTTCGCAGCCTTTCAGTTACAATCGTGTGTTGTAAAAACACTCTAAGACTTCCTAAAGCTTTATCAGTGGATCTATAGATATTTCTTGCTTTATTTACAAAAAACAAAAGGGATATAGAGTTCATTAAAACAGTCCGATTTTACCGTTATTCTATAAAAAAGATTTATTTTGCATTAAAAGTTGAGAGAAAGGACTTACTCCGAAGCAATAAGGATCTTTATTGTGGTCTTTAAAATCTGATTCCTTTAACACTTTTTTTATCTACTTCGTATAAGTGACGATAATAGCTTAGGTGGAAGCGTACCTGAATTTCAGAAACATGCAAATATTGTTTTTCTTAGTTCCCAGTCCCAGAATATTCATCTAGGTACTAAAGATCTGCAAACATAGCGCAAATATCAATCGAGAAAAAAACGCACTTAAGAAAATAGGGAACATGCATCAATTTTTTTTTGTACAAAATCAAAAGTATAATGCGTGAGAAAATCAACTGTAATATTAAAACTTTTCTCTTGTGTTTTTTTCTCGTGATATAGTTACTTGAAGTTGACACGCAGCAGCACCCGCCGAAAACGCTCTATACAAAAAGGTCAACATTTGTGACGTCACTCATGTCACGTTTCAGTGCATTAGTATGGAGTTAGCCAAGAATTTTATCCCTAAATATTGCGTTTAAGTACATATGTGTCATACAAAATATTATTTCTTATTTGATGTTCTGTCCGACTGTTAAGTGCATTAGATCCGAAAACGAAAAAAAAAATCGTTATTTTCCCTTGTGTGATAAAACTAAAGTAATACATTTTATTTTTTATTTTTCTGTTCCATCATGTTTTTATACGTGTCCGCAGCCATTAACTCAAATTTATCAAAATCGGTGACTTATGCATGTTTCCTATTCGATAGAGTAATTTTGTATGGGAAATTTGTACAGCGCCATCTACCACCGGAAAGCGAAATTATATATTTCCCATAGACAATTACTCTGTACTTTTACTTTAGTCTGGTTTATATTATCTTAGCTGTTAATAGAGAGTAGATGTCATTGTCTGTTGTATTTGATGTTCTTTTATAATCAACGAACATGACAGGCAATTACCTCTACTCTCTACTAACAGATAAGATAGTGTAAACCAGCCATAACTGCTGGGAAACACAGTTGCTGTGGCGTCATATTTGGAAACGAAGATGGTGGTAGCAATACGCCAGAGGCTAAATAAGCCTTACCACCAACCAAAAGAATTAGCTATAATTATACTTTTTCTTTTGATCTGATAGCTATTTGAATGTGGGTGGCACGTTCGGCAGAAGTAGCTCGATATCAGCCATTTGTAATGTCCTCACTGTTGGGGCGCAAGCCTTTCTTATGGGTGGATAAGGAGGATGCGCCATAACTCACCTACGCAGGCCCAATGCGGATTGGCGGATGTTAACGACTGCAAATGCCGCCGGGACCAACGGCTTAACGTGCCTTCCGAAGCACGGAGGAACTCGAGATTATAAATATTGGCCACCCATCCCATGACCGATCCTTGCGAAAGTTGCTTAACCTCCGCAATCGCAGGGTCAGGCGCTAAACCACTGCGCCACCAAGCTCCTCTAGAAGAAGTAGCTCAACTCTTTAAAACCATACGACTCCAACCATTGCAGATCAAATAAAAAAGGAAGATGGAGCGTTGCGAACAACGAAGGGAAGCCGGTTTGAAAGGCAAATCAAGAAATGCCGGCGTATCGTGATCTGCCCAGGCAGATCTCGATCGGCCCAATTCAACGATTGGCCCACGACATATACATGTGTGCGTGCAAGAGGGCGAGCGGGGACTGGGCGGCAGGGTATTATATGGAAAGCCAAGGCGTAGTTTCGTTACATGCGTGTGCGTGAACTATGTATGTACACAGCCAAGGCGTAGTTTTACCGGCCTCACCGCGTTGTTCGGACGACTCCGTCTTCCTTTTTTTTGGTCTGAGTTGCGTTAAAGTAGCAATTTTCTTTTTTTTATGCACAACGGGATAGTGATTGGCCTTCACTTCCCCTGATGTTAAGTGACGATAAGGCCGAAGGTGGAAGCGCACTACACCCGGAATCCTCATCACTGAGAAACTGGCTATCTTACCTCTAACTGACGGAACACAACAAATTTACTAAATAAATACTATTCCCAGCTAGTGATCAACTCTCTGGCCTCATCCCAGGTTTTTTTATTGGTAACTGGGCAGGATTGTGTAGCACGCTTGCCCAGGAAATTCCTATTGTCTCTTGCCTTGAAGAGACCAAGGTTGTAACTATCGGGGAACACATGAGAAGGCAACGCATTCCATTCTTTAGCAGTTCGCATAAGAAATGTATTGGCAAAGCACTTGGTACGGGCCCTTGGAGTATCTACTATGTAAGCATATCTTATTCTAACCTGCGTCTGGTACCCCGATAGTGGAAATTGGTAGGTCCACGGGCCCGAAAAGGGCTGGTGGAACAAGGTCGTGCAGTTTTTTTGGGGTACGTCCTATGCCTATTATGAATTCTGTGCCTCTGCGTTTATTCCATTCTTTCGGTGTTTTTTAATAATGTCCTAATAGCAAATTATTATTACAAATTGTTTTATTTTTATTAAGACTCTTATACCTTTTCGTATGCTTGAAGAAGCACTGTTTTACACACGTAGTTAAAGCTGCAATATATTTTACTATATAAAATTAGATTATATTGAATATGATAAAATTGACGCAAGCGTTCAATCTTCACAGAGAGTTCTCCAAAAAGAAGTCTAATACCAACGGGCAATAAATAATTGAAACATAAATACAATAATAAATCCCTCATTATTTATGTCATTGTGCTGGATGGCAATTTAATGACGCGCCTCGATGGACGGACGGACGGTCGGATTGTTAGTGATATTAGTAATAAAGTTGAGGTGCATTCCCGTCACTCAATCGTTAATCATCTAACATTCGTTAGAATGATGATAATGCATTAATTTTTTTATATCGGTTACGATAGAAAAAAAATTAAGGCGCAAGTTCGTAAAAATCAAAATTAAGAAAAAATCAAAACATCAAAGAGAGTTTTTATTTTATTTTATTTATTTGGTTTACCAGAATTGTTACATTATTACATTAATGAGTATTAAACATCGTAGTTTTTAGCTAAATGCAAAATTAATTTAAGGCAAATACCGCATGATGAGTAGTGATAATAGCCCCTACCTAAAGGAAAACAATTTACCTATCTAAAAACCTTAGGTGTAATGTAAGGCTAAGTGGAACGGAATTATTCTCATAGTTGCTGAATATTCTGACGTGGAATATGAAAGCTGTTAATGAAATTGTAAGAAATGTGAAGGTTTCGGAAGTTAACCTAAATAGGCAGCGTAAATGTGCTAAAAACAGTCGTCAGATAAATAGTTACCCGTTTTTTTTAACCTTCTGAATGCATAACGTTTTGTAGGACTGGCCTATTTCATATATCATATTGGTACATGAAATTGATAACAATTCAAATAAATTGATTTTTAAATTTTGCTCTCTCAGGCATGCCAATGTCAGACTGGCAGTATTTAAACCTTTCCTTTTCATACATGAAAATTGAAAAGGTACCAATTCATTGTGGGTCGTTAGGAATAAACTTTCGAGGTTTGTAAAAGTTGCTGTATTTTATGTGGCCAATAACGCGATTTAATGGACAAGTTATTTATTGGGCGAATGATTTTAGCATTTATTTATCAATATTATGATTGTATATTAATAATTTTAAAGTCCGAGCAATAACATCATGTCATGACTATGACGCTTAAAAAAGTCTACTGTACTGCCTTTAAAATTTGAATAAAAAGCTTTTGGATCAGTAATTATGAAACAAGAAAAATACATTATTTGCCAGAACAACCACCAATGTAAGGTAAAAATGCATGTGATAAATAAAAAATACGAAAAACAAACTTAAAAAAATTGGATCAGAGCTTCCGGGAGATTTGAAGCTTTTACGTGTCTCACTCATCTTTTCAAAATTTAACAATGTTTTCTTTAAACAAATGGCACAGACATCTCCGTTTTTGAAGTTTTTTCGATAAAAAATCATTGTGGAAAGCTTTATGAGGTGTGATGATTGATTTATACTGAGGATAGATATTTCAAGCAATAAATATTCCATCAAATCATAACATTACTTATCATCATATTTAAGTCATAATAAGAATAAGTAACGTGGGTGTCATAAGGAGGCTCAAGGTCACCCAGCGTGCGATGAAGAAAGCCAGGCTCGGCGTTTCCCTACGTGATCGAATCAGAAATGAGGAGATCCGCAGGAGAACTAAAGTAACCGATATCGCTCAAAGAATTGCTCAGCTGAAGTGGCAGTGGGCTGGACACATAGCGAGAAGAACCGATGGCCGTTGGGGCGGAAAAGTTTTGGAATGGCGACCGCGCACCGGACGACGCTCCGTGGGTAGGCCCCCGACAAGGTGGACCGACGATCTGGTGAAGGTCGCGGTGCGCCGCTGGATGCGGGCAGCGCAGGACCGATCGTCGTGGAGATCCTTGGGGGAGGCGAGCGGCTGATAGGTAATTATGATGAAGAATAAGTAAGTTATGTGTTTACTGACTAAAATTTCTGGATGTTTTTAGTATCATGCTTTCTATCCTTCATCTTATTTTATTACTTTTAGTACTAACCCTAACACTTTATTTTTATATACAGACATAAACTTTTATACAATTTAGTTGGCATCATTAAAATCAGGTAAGCAACGTTTTGTTAGACATAACAAAAGGGTCTTCAAAACCATCATAATTTAACTACGAAACATACAATAAATCTTATATTAATAACTATATACATTTTTGAAAACTTCGATTTTCATACCAACTTCACTTGCGATTTTATAGAACTTTATTCCTCTTGTAAAAAGGTTGAGTTTAGTTATTTAGCTGTGGTCTAAGTTTGTAAGTCTTAATCTGGTGTTATAAAAAATATGGTTCATATAACCGGTAGGCCCGGTAGCCCAAAAAGGATTAGTTAGGTTTTGTATGCGATATAATGATGACGGATTGATTTTAGTGTTGGGAAACGACCTTCTTTGACTTTCGATATACAACCGGAATAGTTTTAATGATCTACTTTCTTGGAAAAACCTTCAAAGTACGAAAAAAGGAAAGGTAATTTTTAAGTGTTCTTTAAAAAACTGCATTTTGGTAACAGTTATTTAAGGTAATTCAATGTGTTTACATTTCCGAATACATAACGAATTTGAAAAAAAACTGTGCTTTTCTTTGCTTTGTAAGTTTGACATCCCACAAAAAATGTGTACTTGAATTTTTTCTAGCTTTTTAGTGTGTTTTTTTTAATAGAAACTTCAATTCCTCCTGAATCCTTATTAAAAGTAAGCTAATTTTGCGTTACTTTATCATCAAACCAGGAAACTTACCTACTGTTTTCGTACAAACAACACAATAAGTAATACTATAAGTAGGATATGTTCTGAATTATTGAATTTTCAGATTTTAGGCATTCACAATGCTATTTTATATTAAGATAATTAATATTATAGAAAAAATACTAGAAAAAATCGACTCACCCGTTGTCCGTCTGAGCTGCTACGGGTGAGTCGATTTTTTTTAGTATTTTTTCTATAACATTGATTGTACTGTTTATGTCAATATAATAATATCTGAACAAATTATACTTACAACAGAACAGTATGTAAAACGTAATATATATTGTATCTAATACTCATTTGTATTATTTTAATAATTATCGATAAATCTGACCCCTAACTCAGCATAATAATTATTAATGATGCCCATCATTAGCAGCGGAATGACCATCATCTTCCGTCTCTTTCACACGCACCTCTCTTTCTCACATGTCGTGAGACTCAGTTATTTGAGAATGTTATTGTAATGTGATATAGGCGATGTTTGTGTCATTGGTATAGTATCTACAGTATGATTTTTTTATGCCAGTGTCCTTAGAGTAAGACGGGCTTCGTGACGAAACGAAACCTTTGTTGCTCGAAGCCATTGTCTAAGCGCTATCGCACACGGGCAACTTAGTCTCCCAGCAACTGTTTTGTCTCTCACATCAAGTCCACGGGTTTATATGGAAGCGCGCACACGAAGCAACACGGTCGTCTGCAACTTTTCATACAAATCACGTGAGAGACAAAAAAGTTGCGGAGACAAAAGTTTCCCGTGTGCGATAGCGCTAACTAGTGGCTCTGCTGTGAACTGTAGACATCTCTTTGACATAACTCCGCTATTTTGAAAAAAATCGAAAAACTAAATCGAAAAAAAATATAATAATTTATCGAACCTGCTCACAAAATTTCACGAGAATCGAGAAATTCGACCACCTGACCTGGATATACGAAAGGATTATTGCCCAAGCTGAAACGAGACGCTTTGCTCGCGCTTCGCGTTCGTTTAAAGCATGCTTAATGCTCAACTACAATATCTTCCATATACAATACAAATACACACAATACAAGTACCTAATGTGTTTCCATAGAGTTGAATTCTAACCTAAGACCACGGATTTCAGAACTTGGTCACATCATGACAACAATGAGGTTTCAAAATCATCGTATGATTAATTGTGTTCATTTTTAAACAATTAATCATACAATGATTTAGAAAGAAATGCAGGAGTGCAGGACGGAAATTATTATAGTCCCTTTTATTTTTTGATTGGTATACAATTGTAAGAAAATTGATGTAAAAACTAAATCCAAATCCTGTTTGAGAGAGCCCAATTTTAATAGCACCCAATGTTTATCACCTTTACTTTTACCATACAATCACAAATCAATCCGTTTACTTCAATTTAAAAATAGGTAATCACTTAAATAAAACTCTAGCCACAGACCCTCCCATATAAGCTGCGCGGGCGCACCATTCATGTTGTTTTTTCTGCGAGTTTACCTGCAACTTCCTTCCTAAAGAGATCCATTACCATGAATGACATTCCTTAGCTTTTGACAGCTAAATGGATACCATAACACCTATACCGTGTTACAATCTCCCTTCGTTTAAAAATCAACCCTAATTCAACGCCAGAAGACTAAATTTCATGTGTAATAAAGAATTGCCTTGACAATGTTAAAATTTCGAATGAATATTTGGAGTTTATTCTTTGTGTTTGGGCTTTAAAGTTGAGATTTGAATACCAGGATCTTATTGAAAAGCAAAAAAGAGGTATTATTTTTCTTAGGGAACAAGTAAACGTGGTATTGAGTGACACGGGCGCACGAGTTGAGCGGTGCCACGCTGTCTGCGACGCGTTTCGTTTTTTTTTTTCTCGTCTGTCAACTCGAAATTGATATTTTTCTTAATGATAGCTTAGATGTTACGTAATAGATGATGCTGATGACGCAGATGACAAACGCTAATGTGACAACTATTTTAAGTAGGTATCTATTCGAAAAAGTTTTTTTTTGGCATTGTTATACCCTTGGATATAATGTAACTATTGTTTATTCAGTGCGATTAAATTGACAATAGACAGTGATCCGCGACAACTCTCGCACGCACTCGAGAATGTGTATGACAAAGAGTTAATTTTTAAAATACCGGGTGTAACAAGACCTTCAACGAAGCCGAGGTCTACGTATTCTGCCCATCATCAGGACCATTTCTGTTCAAAATTATTGCTGGGAAACGATTTTGGTTTTTGGTGTTAAAAAAGAATTGCATACTTTACCACGCAATGTAACGCGTACAACAGACTGCGCCTGCGAGTGTATGCTACACAGCTGCGTGCGGCCGAGTTGAAAGGCTAGGTTTATGTGCGTGCTCATGAGATACATCGAGTAACGACGTTTTGAAGCCATTGTTTGTTACGAAATACTTAAAATTTTGATAATGTTTCATTGGACAAAAAGTAGGCAATAACGAATAAAATAAGACTACATAAAAATTAAAAAAAAAAAAAAAAATTTACTTTGACCTTCAATAACTTCGTAGCTATTGGTTTCCCAGGTATAGTCTAAAAGACAAAAATGATCCTGATGATGGGCGGAATACGTGGGCTCCGGCTTCGTTGAAGGTCTTGTTACACCCGTTATATACTCCGTTTTGTATCGCAATCGCTCCGTAGTTGGTCACTTCTGTTGATCATTGTTAATTTAATCCATCAGAGATTCCCAAAGTGGTCGATATCGATCCTTTGGGGTCGAATCGAAATCGGTTTCCCAGGTGTCGACATAAACGAATAATAAATTATAATGTTAATTATTAATTACCTTGATATTTGATAGGATTTTTTAAGTAATTTGGCTACGGGGGTTCTGAGATATCAGTTCATTTTGGAAAAGGGGCCTCTTGCCGTTTGCAGTTTGGGAATCCCTGATTGAATCATTGTATAATAATATTATAAAGTAATAAAAAGAAAATCATAAAGCTCTATTATCATAAGTTCAAATGGCAGAATCTTCATGATAGTAACTTTACACATGTGAAAACTGCTTAAGAATTGAAATCGAAAAAAATTAAATTCATCAAATCAATCATAAGGTTTACAATTCAAAAATAAAATCGATAGGCTATTGGTGATAGATCAATCTTTACTAAAACAAATCTTGTGTAAAGAAAATAAGCATTTGAACTGAATCTGTGATTGTTTAACAATAATAATTATTAGCACCGAATAACCGTTTGTTATTCTGCACAAGCTGTGCTTAAGTTGAGTTCTTCAAGTGATAGGTAAATGTTCTGTAATTTAAACAAATTAGTTACGATCACGATGACAATTCACTGATTTTTTCCAACAAAATATAACAGTAAAATTAGAAATCTACAATATCCAAGCATGTATGAGTATTACTGAAAAAAATGCACAATAATTTTACGCGACATTTAAAGTAGTAACATCTATGAATGGACTCCGAATCTATTTATGAGACGGACAAAAAAACTGACTTTTCTGTACTATTCCCCCATTCAAGTTTATTGCATGGCATATTTCCGGTTCGGCGCATTGTATCATTATAGCATTGTGCCCGAGTAAGGAAATAGGCCGTTTTTGCACTTTTAGCAAGTATTAAAGTGACACTTTTGTTGCTGAACTATTGATGTTTTTGATGTCTGTTATTGGATTTGAGGATTAATTTTGCAGTTAATTTGGTTTTGTGGAACTGTTCGCAGCTGTCCTTGTGGGCTTATTTTTATTGGTAATATTGGATTTTGGAATTCGAATTTATGGAGTCCCCTTTTCTTTATTGAAGTGTTCTCAAGAATAAGTTATTTAAATATAGAAAATAGCTTATGTGTTTCCAAAGTAATACTCTATCGTATATAAATAAACTACTACATAATTTTTGTATATACGAAAGCCGAAACACGGGTCGCATATTATTATTTTCATTTTCAGAATCTGTATTAAAAAAATTATAATGATAACTTAAAAACTCACGAAGTTACAAGCTTTTTTTGTGTTGTGCGCGCGAGAAATTTTAGTAGGGCGTGCGGTAATTATAGTTTTGTAAATATAATATAGTCAAAATATAACATGATATAAAAAAATATTGCAATCGATTCTATTACTGATTCTGAAAAAACAGTTTTCAGGTTTCGTATATATAGTAAACATAACCTCGAATTCGCAATTTATTACTGCTTACTGCTTAGGGGTTATTTTACAAGTTCTGATAGTAATAACATGATTTCAAAGAAATTTTGTACAATCACATCAATAAGTATTTATACAGCACAATACATATTATGTAAACAGTTTAAAATTTTATCACTCAGCTTTTATTTTTTTGAACAAAAATCAATGACAAATGACAATAGGGAACATGCATAAGTCACCGATTTTGATAAATTTGAGCTTGATCGCTGCGGACACGTATAAAAACATGATGGAACAGAAAAATAAAAAATAAAATGTATTACTTTAGTTTTATCACACAAGGGAAAATAACGAATTATTTTTTTTTCGTTTTCGGATATAATGCACTTAACAGTCGGATAGAACATCAAATAAGAAATAATATTTTGTATGACACATATGTACTTAAACGCAATATTTAGGGAGATATTTGAAAATTCTTGGCTAACTCCATACTAATGCACTGAAACGTGACATGAGTGACGTCACAAATGTTGACCTTTTTGTATAGAGCGTTTTCGGCGGGTGCTACTGCGTGCTAACTTCAAGTAACTATATCACGTGAAAAAAACACAAGAGAAAAGTTTTAATATTACAGTTGATTTTCTCACGCATTATACTTTTGATTTTGATACAAAAAAAATTTGATGCATGTTCCCTATTACATCAAAGTAACAAAGTTCTAAACTACATATTTTAGACGTGACTGTAGGTACTATTTTTAATAAACTAGTTAGCACTTAAACGTTGACTTCGAAACATAAAGTTAGTTAAGTACCTAGTTAAAGTTAATATAACCTTTTTTAATACACATCTTAATTTGAAAGACAGAAGAAGATCAAAACAAAAAGCTATCGAAAGAAATTAAAAAAAAAACATTTCACACAACAACCAATTAGCGGGCACATTAGCGGAAGTCCAACGCAAACAGCTCCCAACGATGTCACTTGACAGTGACGTCCTATCACAACAAGGAAACAATGACAGCTGTCAAGTGTCAAGTCAACATCAGCGCGGCGAAAGTTTACAAAAAGTTGAAATGAGATTAATCACAGGGTTTTAAAAACCAAATCTGCTATTGATATTGGTGTAGAGATTGGCAGATTTTGGTCCCAACAATATTGCGGATAGAAAAAAAAAGACAAGGCTTTTACTTTTTTTAACAATAAACAAATTTTTACAAATAACAACTACAACAAGGCGACAAAGTTCTAATAATTATTTTTGGACGTGACTGTACATATTCAACTCAATAAGCTGCGTTATTATTTTACAATAGTTTTTAAATGCTGAAGTAAGTGTAATGTGTTTTTGAAAAGAAAAAAACGTCGTCTCTGCCTATAAATAGTTTGTTTAACCTCCGTCCGTCAGTATTATAGTATATTAGATGAATTTGCTAAACATTTTAGTACAGTATAGCCCGTAGAACATTTAAATCACCAAAAAGGTTACCGTTTGCCTTTGTGTTATAGTTAATTATTACGAAATTATAGATACTTTAACCCAAGTTTTACAGATCGCAACCCGCCGTAACCTATATTTGTATATCTCCAAAAATGATATTTTTTTTATTTTTCAAGGTTTACCACATGGTTTAGCTATTGTCGTGTTCTACAGCTTTGTTTGATTGCCACTGATAATAGTAAGACTATGGAAAGTGATCATACACAGATTTGAGACCAGATAAAATCCAACCATTTTCATCAGGTCTTAAATCTGTGTATGGCTACTTTTTATAGTCTTACTTTTATCTGTGGCAATCAAACCAAGCTGTAGAACACGACAATATCTAAACTATGTGGTTAACCTCGAAAAATAAAAAAAAATATCAATTTTGGAGATATACAAATATAGGTTACGGCGGGTTGCGATCTGTAAAACTTGGGTTAAAGTATCTATAATTTCGTAATAAATAACTATATCACAACGGCAAACGGTAACCTTTTTGGTGATTTAAATGTTCTACGGACTACTATACTATTTAGAATCTAGAATCGTAGCATCAACCCATATAAATTACGGCACTAAATTAAATCATAAATATACAGTTGCTAAAATATTAGTAGTTTGGAAATCTAAATTCTATATCTACTAAGTAGATACGTATATTTTTATTGAATTAAAATTTTTGGTATTCACAATGCATTTTTTATATCAAGATAATTAATATACTAAAAAAATACATGAAAAATCGAGTCACCTATAGCTCGCCACAATCCCGTCTGAGACGCTGAGGGTGAATCGAATTTTTCCTAGTATTTTAATTAAATTATTATTTATTTTAAATAAAAAACATACAAGTAACCAGGTTATACTAAAGATCTATTCACACTAAGCTTTATTCGATTATACGTTCGTGGTTCCAACACGGTACCTTCGAAACCATTAAAAAAACGCCTCCGGGTGTGTCAATAAACTCTCCGGCAACTTTTAACATTTAATACACCGCCGGACAAAAGGTCCGGAACTCTTTTATTTTTCATATCTTTAGGGTTCAGTGAGCTTGGCGTGTAAGCCACCTGAAAAGTTTGTGGTGTGTAGACAAAAAAGTCACTAACAAAACGACATATCTATAAAGTCTGTAAAATTTACTATTTACCGTACATTCTCGAGTGAAATTGTGAAGTGACAGTGAAGTCACTGTCTATTTTCAATATAAACCATTGCATGCATTGTAGGCATAATTATTTAAAAGTTGTTGCTATTAGAAAAAAATAAATCTATTAGGTCTTTACCTATGAAATTGCCGATATTTTGTCACATACAGAGAAAATAATAACTTCTATAATTTAAAATTTTAACATAATCGTGAATATTACATCGAATTATGATCATGATAGTTAACTATCAGTAAAAATAAAGTCTATATTTTAGCTTTCGTGACATTAAAAAAAAGATCTTGAAAGTGACTCTTTTTTGTGAGCAAAAAAAAGGGTGACCGAAGGGGTTGTAACTTAACCAAAACTTATTTTTTCGTTTATCTTAAATGGAAATAAGTTAGCATAGTGTTCAAACATTAGTACATAAAAGTTTTGTTACATGAGTGTTCATGGTTGTTAAATGAACAAAGAAAATGCTATTATGAAAAATGCAACTTCTTGAAAAATCTCCATACAAATCGGCGTTTTCATATTTCATAGGTAAAGACCTATTATTAGTAACCTTATTCACCTAGTTTCAAGCTTGTACGCGTATGTTGCACTATTCCTATCTTTGGTTTTTAATTAGTACCTATACAAATATTTAAATGCACGTGATTTTAAAACCGACAATAGTTATATTGTTTATTTTTTATGAAAAATATTACAGATAAAGGTGGATACTTTTCAAAAACGTTAACAGCTACTTTTTAGTCAGCAATATTTGCATGGCTTATTATGCCATATCCCATCTATAGTAAAGCATGTACGGATGTAATCACGCCTCCCATCAGAGGTCACCTTGGTGGAAGCTTGATTAGGGCGTAATATCCATCCGTGGATTGTGTTGCGGCTACACGAGTTTCCATCTAAGCGCGTAGCAAAATCACGTAACGTATTGTAAAAATGGCTCCTAATTTGTCAAAATTTCAAAAGGTGGGCGTTTCTTTAGCGTTTTTGTCTATAATTGACGACAGAAAACAAAAATAAAAGAAACGAAATCCGCGCACTCCATCTTCGGATGGAACTCGCGCCTCCAAGGACGTTGAAGGTCATTTGGATTGGATGGAGAAATTTGGATTGCATCTACCGTCTATATGGATGGCATCGAGCAAGGTCACCTCTGATGGGAGGCGTAATTACATCCGTCTGGAACATGCTTTATTTATAAAACACCAACAACCTCGCAGGAGTAGATTACAATCATCATAATCATTAACAACAACATTTTGTTCTACGACTTTTCCGAAAACCGACAAAAAAATTAGACTCTCCATACAGATGTCCGAACAGCTGATCGCGTTTTGTATGAAAAGTCGAATTTTTTTGTCTGTTTTTGGAAAAGTCGTAGAACAAATGTTGTTGTATATGATGTTACTAATCTACTCCTGCGAGGTTGTTGGTGTTTTACAAATAACCCTGTATAAGTGTTATTTTTAACTCGCCCATAACAATGTCTTACTAAAGTGAATAATATTAAATAACTAGCGACCACCCGCAACTTTGTATGCGTGGTCAATTGATTCTCTATCCGGCAGGCTGATTATCTTATTAAAAACCACCTAGCGACTGGTTGCAATTCATAGATGATAGTGATCCATTGCTACTTCTTTTTGAATTAAAAAAAACATACCAAAGAAAAGTAGCAATGTATGTGGAATGAAACCGGTCGCTAAATAGTTTCTTTTTAGATAATCAGGGTGCCGGAATAGTGCCTACCATTTTTCGGGATAAAAGATTTCTTATGTCCTTCTTTGTACCCGTCAGGGGTCAACGTGCATACACAATTTCATAATGAAAGAATCAAACTTACTTTCGGATTTATAATATTAGTAAGAAAATATCCTACAGAACCCTCAGTTTTCACCGTGTCATCTACTACTAAAGACCAGTAGCCGACAATGGCCGCTCGTTTATCAGCGGCTTAGGCCAGGCACCGAACCCGCTACCTGTACCGAATTAATGAACAGGATGTACCACCAATTGGCACTTAACACGTCCTAGTCATTAGTATTGTCGAGACTTGGCAGGTATTTTATCAAATGATTAATCATTTACCACTGTTTTTTTCTATAATGGTGAAATCGAAGCCATTGGCAATATTTTTAAACTAAGAATCTATAAGTGTTGATAACTGTGACCTGGGAGTTTTTTGGTGCCATTTGTTGAGTTCGGTTCGGTGACTATTTTAATTATTCGCAAATTAATTCATAGTGGATATTGTGTCTTAAAATTGGTGCAGTTTTTTGGTACAAATGTCTACGCAACTGAACAATATGTGGGATAATCATAGAAATAGAATGTCAAAGAACAACAAAGTCAATTAACAGGTGATCCGAAAACGAATCAATACATTTTATATGAGATACGTAAAATATGACTTAGATTCATAAAATATGACTATATTATGGCAAAGGAAGTTAATAAACTATGTTTTATACTGTTTTCTTTGTCGATAAACGAATAAATGTAGCGAAATTTGGTTTCAGAGAAATGTGTGGCAAAATCTTATTTACCTTTGAAAAATGTGATTACTTGGATTGTTTCTTTTTGTCACATCACAATTACTTAGAGCAGAAGACACCATAGCTCCACGATACCTTTATTTTAAATTCTAATTAAGATTAAAAAATATTTTAAATAAACTGTGATTGCTCATTTGCTAGGCGGGACGCTAGGGGCTCTTACTGTAAAAAATGTTGGCACATGTCACTTGATCCTTTGTCTCTTTTTTACATAGACCGTGTCCGTATGATGTTAACTTCTCTTTTCCACGATTTGTTGGTCTTCTTGAGCGCAGCGAAAATTTTTCTATGTCTATGGGGATAATTGAAATAGGTGCGATCTTGGTTGTGTGAGGCTGAGACTTTTATTGTAGCGGTGGCTACCTCGGCAGAACTTACCGAGTAAACTGTCTTGATATACTTGGTGTCAAATGCTCCAAGCAGCATTGGAATGCGATGCACCCGCATTTAATGTAAATTTAAACAATCTACCACTGAACTATTCAACACTTGATACTGGCAAAAAATACTCCCTAAAGAGGAGAGTAAATTGCCAAACTAAAAATAAGAAGACGAAGAACTGCACTGTGACCTGGAAAATCCACCCATCGGGGCAATTACACGGGTTAATTTTCCTGGTGACTTGCTATGCTACTTTAGTTGACTACGGCTTTTTATCGACAATCGCTTGTAAAATTGAATCGCCACCTCATTGAAATTAAGTTTGCGTAAATCCATAAAAAAAAAATTTTGAATTGAATGGTAAACTACTGTCTTTTAGTGCACAGATAGACGTGAGAGATCGATTCTTAACCTAAATATTCCCGAGTTAAGGAAAAAATGAATAGGTCGTTGGGCATATTTGACCACCTCGATGAAAGTTTGCGTACAGAAACCAAACCAGTTTTAAATAGAAGAATTCAATCCCACTTTTCAAAATATGTATTATTTTTTTATGTACTAATCGGCAAAAAAAAGTTATTTTACAGTATGTGTGTGAGTAATGTTTAATGTTATTAAACTTTTGTTAATAAAACAGGAGTTTTTACTTTCAGCATAGTGGAAAATGTGTGGTACAAGCATAATAAACGTTTGTATTGTCTTTATTTATTTATTTTATTTTATTTATTATTGAAATACTATGATCTAATGATAATAAATGAAACATGGCCTGCAAAAATGCGACCCATACCACTGAGTAGCAGATATATTAATCCCTAGCACTATTTCATTTGTGTACGCTGTAGGTCAAACTTGCGAACAAAATGCCCACTGACCTTTGTTTAAAATTATCTTTGATCTGGGTGATTGTGACAGCGTCTTTATACCGCAATTTCCATAGCACAAATACTATTACCTAATTATAGCAACGCATAAGTTATGTTTGTAAACATTAACCTGAACCACATTTTCGCCACTATTCCAACCGAATTAAAGTGTACGCAAACGTGATAATAAATAAGGCTATATTGTGATATAAGCCGTTAGTCCAGCTGAGCTCGACAAGTAAGTGAGACGCGCCAGGGTAGGTGTATTCTTCCAGTTTTTAATCTCTAAACAAGGTTTACATGCCGCAGAAATTAAAAATCAAAATCAAATCAATCAATTTATTTTCTCATCACAATATGTCCTCTTAACTAGATATGACCTGGGGGCACTGTCATGAAAAAATATTTTTTTATTTAACTAGACTGGCTGTCTGTATGTATTGACAGCTAAGTTTTTGTGCCTATTTAAAACGCCACTAGCGTGCGTCTAAAGAACTAATTTTGACGTACAATATGAAAATGGTTGCCGTGATGGTCTCTCCAGACTTCAAACTTTAGTACCATGTCCCTCACGCTATGCTCACGCTACGTCCTAATAGGCACAAAAACAGTTTGACATAAGCCTGTCCAGTGTAAGTATATGCAGGTCAGTGCCTGGGGGCTAATTGTCTAATTTCAAAATCTATCGCAATTTATTTCATTTGACAGATGGATGTGACACTATATTACAACATGGATGTTGCTACATTTCTTGTTATTGTTTGTCCCAAAAAGAAGCATCAATGTGTCAGATCCTGAAAGCGATTGCGATAGATTTTGAAATTAGACAATAGATAGGCTGCATCGTGAGAGACTGGTGCCTGATCTATATCAGATAGACATATATACAGACATAGATACCTATGTATCTAAAAGAACCTGTACCACAGGTCACTAGGGCCCACTTGCTTAAACATTTAGGTGAAAACACCGTAAATGAGATGCCATTAACGTGGGTGAGATTCAAGTGATTAAAAAAGAAATTAGAAAAATTGTTAAATTATCCATCCAAAAAATCATAAAAAAGAAAAAGTTAATTAGTCTTTTTGTTATAAAACTATCACCAGAATTAAAAGTTCAGAAAATATCGATATTTGTGAGAGGTCCGACTTTATTGATGTGCAGTTTTATATCCGCTTGTATGAATTACTAAAATAAGTATGTTTTACAAAGAAAAATAGTCATTTTGTGACCTTATGAGCAACAAAGGATAAAATATAACGATGACACTACGAGAAAAGTATTACCTAAAAGTATTAGATTTGTAATACCTAAATGGTACCAAAAATAGTACTTTACTTAGGTACACTGCGGGTACATAACTTATCAGTGTTAACATTGATGACATTTTGCTAGATATTTTCCACACCTATTGACAAATAAAATCTATTTAAATTTTAAGAAACCAAAATACATTATATTTGGCTGTGTTAATGATGTAAATACGACATATTCCACTTAGTAAAAAAAAAATACATAAAAATATCATAAAATAACGATCTCCATGTAAACCGACCGCGCCACAGAATGATTGCATACACTTACCGTTCTCCACTCGCAGCACGTAAACAAATATATATTTATTTAATAAGTTTTTATTGCCCTAATCTGGACATAATTTACGCTGATAAGCAGATCACAGCGCGCTAATATATTACAATATTACCATTTGATGCTCTGTGGCAACGTTTTGTTTTGTTGTCTACCTTTATAAGCCGGTGCGCGTGCGATCACCGAAAAGATTTTATCGAGTTTGACAAAAAAAAAGTATTTTTAAGTTGTCCTTTTGACGCTTGAGGAAAGAGGCTAAATACCTACTTCTTAAAGTGTTGATGTATGAATGTATGATGTGTGTTTTATAGACCGTCATTGCAAGATGTGTTTTCTTCCCTTTTACATTTTAATCACTTTTGTTAATTTGAGTAGATGTTTACTTTTCGGGATTTTGTGTTTTATTACGTAGGTAGTATTTTTAGGGTTCCGTGCCCAAAGGGTAAAAACGGGACCCTATTACTAAGCCTCCGCTGTCTGTCTGTCTGTCTGTCACCAAGCTGTATCTCATGAACCGTGATAGCTAGACAGCTGAAGTTTTCACAGATGATGTATTTCTGTTGCCGCTACAACAACAAATATAAAATCAGAAAAAAAAATATTTAAGGGCTCCCATACAACAAACGTGATTTATGTGCCGTTTTTTGGTACAGAACCCTTCGTGCTCGTGCGCGAGTCCAACTCGCACTTGGCCGATTTTTTTTTAAATAAATGAAATAAAGACAGAACTTCAATCATTGACCAAAAATATCTACTTGACGGCGCGTTTATGTTGTTTTACGCATTTTTTGTAATTTCATGTTGTTTTTATTTGCTAATCAATAATAATTACAATTTAAAACAATAAAACAATGGTAAAACATTGTTAAGTCATAAAATCAAGTTAAATTATCAAAGAGGGGACTAACGTCCGTGCGGGCTTGCGAGTGACGTCAGCGCCCGAACTAGTTTTGCTTGTTGTGGCGCCGTGGCGTGAGCGGGGTAGTAGTGGGGCGACCGGCCTTTATAAGCGGGCGGCGCTCGTATTGGGACACATTCGATCGTGAGCCGTGGCGCTGTACGTACGCTCGCAATTCTGCATACCTCTTCGCTTTCTCCAACGCCCATAGATATGGCTGAACTAAATGGTCAGCTCGGCACTCCGTCATCAGAAGTGGGATGGACCAGGAAGCGGAAAACATACTATGGGAGCGCCAGTCCTACAAAACCAATGGAGAAATCTCTTGAAGTCCCAGCATCGTGGCGTGATAGGTTCGGTGATGACCAAACTTATTTTTCCAGAATTTAGTCTTCAGGGGGTGGATGCGCGAGCGTGGTGTGATGCAGTGGACATATGTTTAGGAGAGAACCCTTCAAGCGGAAGCCAGTTGGTTATGCTCCTTAGTAAGGCTCCCTGAGGTTAAAAAGCTGCATGGTAACGTGCACAGCAGCCGTTACAAGGTTGCATTGTACGATTGATGCCATCGAAGCTCCTGCTGCTACCTTGTACAGGGTTTTTTCGGGCTGCCCGAGTGGTAAAGTGAATGGGACATGTGGACACCTAGACACGCTGGTCCACGCTCTACAAACCTAATCCACGGCTGAGCGAAGGGTTAGCTTAGGACTGTCACACCAGCGGTGGACCACCTCTACAATATTGGTGAAAAGTTTTCATTTTGTTTTCATTTCGGTTCCTGAATGCTCATTAACAAAAGAGACGTTTTACAGAGAAGAGAAATATTATGTTTCAGCTTCACTTTAAGGGATAGGAAAATTAAGCCTACGATGCAATAATCAAATTATTTTGATTGTTACTTTTTAGAATTATTCAGCTGAATTATTATTTTATGAGGTCCCCAATTCTTCGTTGGTATTCATAACATCATAATAGGGCAAGATTTAATTATGTTGGGCTTTTTCAATGTGAGTTTAGCGAAAAAAAATTAATGATTTTAGTAATGTCAATGATACCGATGTTCCCTCAGAGCCTATAACAGAATTAGAAACAAAATACTTGAAAATTATTGTTGACAGACTTGTTTATGATGTTGGCCGAATAAATAATCCAAGTTTGTGACCTCGAGAGCCGAACGCAACTATGTCAAAAATCGAAAAACCCACGTAAATTTCGGATTTTGGCGATTATAAACCTGAAGAACTTCATATTTTTATTTTCAGTAATAAATCGTGCAGCGGAATGATTGATTGCTCGGCGATATTTAGAATTGGTTAGTGGAATCATTTCTATCAAAAGTTATTCTGATAAGTTGCATAATAAAAAGTAAATTGCGTATTTAGGAAACAAAACTATACTGCCACTATTTAATTACTCACAAATTTTTTTACCCGTATGAAAACAAGAGACACTTAATTTTTCCAAAGTTTTATTTTGACCATTTTCTTCCATCCTAAAAATTTGTTTGAAAACTGATTCATTCTAGGAGAGCGTAAGTGCAGTAAACAGGAATTCTGGCGGACATACCTTCTTGGCCCACATGAATTGGAAAATATACTTTGCCATCACCCTATCAACCTAATCTATGGACGCTAATGACGTTTTTTTGTTTATGTTTTGTTTTAAGTTGTACTTTTTCTTTTATTCTCGCTATTTTTACCTGGAACTATTTTTACCACTAATTTGATTTTGTAGTTCCTGTCTGCAAAAATTTTAATACTGTGACGAAATGCTCAAACCATAGAAATAGAATGTCAAAGAACAACTAAGTCAATAAACAGGTGATCCGAAAACGAATCAATACATTTTATATGAGATACGGAAAATATGACTTAGATTCATAAAATATGACCATATTATGGCAAAGGAAGTTAATAAACTATGTTCCATACTACTGTTTTCTTTGTCGATAAACGAATAAATGTAGCGAAATTTGGTTTTACAGAAATGTGTGGCAATATCTTATTTACCTTTGAAAAGTGTGATTACTTGGATTGTTTCTTTTTGTCACATCACAATTACTTAGAGCAGAAGACACCATAGCTCCAGGATACCTTTATTTTAAATTCTAATTAAGATTAAAAAATATTTTACACAAACTGTGATTGCTCATTTGCTAGGCGGGACGCTAGGGGCTCTTACTGTAAAAATTGTTGGCACATGTCACTTGATCCCTTGTCATTTTTTACATAGACCGTGTCCGTATGATGTTAACTTCTCTTTTCCACGCATTGTTGGTCTTATTGGGCGCAGCGAAAATTTTTCTATGTCTATGGCTCAAACAAACTTTTATTTGTGTGCCAAAGACTACACTTAAACGGTGGGGTGTTGCTTTTTGTATTTTGTTAAACTGATTCAAACATTATCAACACCGATTCTTTTTAAGCAGAAGAGCTTCAGCAGCATCATGAAGTCCACTTTGGGAGGTTTGCGACTGTCTGTCATTGGATCCTTCATAAACCTTGATATTATATTTAGAATAAAGTTAAAATTAACTAAAATACTAGTAATTGAACTTAAAACATTTTCGATATAATATGGTCCTACACGGAAAGATTACAGGAGAAGGAATTGAGTGGGCTAACCTGATTCGATCGTTGCTCCCGCGTGCTGGCTGTGGTGGACGCGCGTCTCACTTCTTTTTAGAATCTCCGACGTTGATTATTATTTGGGTAATCACAATAGTCTTTGTATAACTCGCGGCGATCACCTTGTAGGTATTCAAACTTGACCGCAATAATGAGGAGCACGAAAACTCGACTCAATGCTCTGGCACGCAGTGTCTAAATATGGCCGACGCGACCAGATATTGGTTTACCCCCATAGGATCATGGATAAAAATGATATGAGGGTAGATTTTGGGTTTAGGGATGTAGCATCGTTACAAGTGTGAATCGAGTCTAAAGTGATGTGAAAATAACAATCTATGATTCACCTAAATCTACCGGGTACCTTGTAAAAAAACACTTTTTTTCTGACACATGAACTTTAATACGGAGAAGGTAAAGTTTAGAATGTACCTAAATAGCTTAATCTTATTTTATAACTACCTTTTGCAAACTGGATCATTTTACAGATAGACCATCATCTGTGTTGGTTTTAAAAGTTTTCGCCGTTTTGAGCTTATTGTATTCTATGTTTTTTTAGCTGAACAAAACGATTTTTTCTGAATACAAAATTTTTATAACATTACTGTTGGAAAACCTCTTTTGATTTTATACAGTTTTATATATACCCCCTTACTAATAAAGATTGAATAGAAGATGTTTAGTTACACAATGGTTACTCTCTGTCAAACTATTTGAATTTGACACTAAAAAGAAAGTGACAAAACACTGTGTAACTATGCAGCTGCTATACAATCTTTATTAGTAAGGGGGATAGTTTTTATACTTACTTATCCAAACTGACTGCAAACTGAAGTTCTTTAATTTGAAATAAAAATGTCACTTGTTCACCGTCCACTGCCTTTGTTTCGTTAATTACACAATCCTCAGCATACATCACTTAGTTTTCTTTACATAAAAAAACATAAACCAAAAAAATTAAAATCTTTTAATTCCTCTTTGACATTCATTGTTTATTTTATTTTTATGTTGTATATTAATAATATTAAGTTGTATATTAATTTAGAAATAGTGGCTGAATATATTTTTCTGATCACAAAAATACTAATAAATGTACTTTGCTAACCATTTAGATGAAACGTGTGGATCCTAGTCGAATAGTGGAACCTATAAGAACGTGAGTTCAAAAATTTAAAATTTTAGAACTTACATACCTACTATTATTGTTTATTATTGTTACTTATTTATTTACGGTGCAATGTCTTTTGGCCTTCGATGGTCATAGATTTCTGGATGTGCCGATGACGGCAAAAGTAGGTATTCGTATGAAGTATTTGTTATTAATGGAGGAAATATGCTACTCAATGTAGTGATCCATCCAGTGAAATATGCTACTCAATGTAGTGATCACTTTGCCGCCCAGTGAAATATGCTACTTAATGTAGTGATCGTTGTGTGACAAGTCTGTGTGACAATTGGTACTATTGTGTGTTCTGTGGAAAAAGGAAATATGCTACTTTATGTAGTGATCCACCCAGTGAAATATGCTACGCAATGTAGTGATCACTTTGTCACCCAGTGAAATATGCTACTAAATGTGGTGATCACTGTGTGACAAGTCTGTGTGACAAGTCTGTGTAACAAAAGTCTGTGTGACAAGTCTGTGTGACAAAAGTCTGTGTGACAAGTCTGTGTGACCAAAGTCTGTGTGACAATCGGTACTACTATGTATTCTGAGTAATTGGCTGATGGTCATGTATTCTTTGCAGTCGGACTGTGTGACCATCCATCTGTGTGTCGATCCGTCTGTGTGAAGATTCGTCTGTGTGACGATCTGTCTGTGTGAAATTGTTGTAATGAATAAGATAATTGTTCTTTTTCTAGGGGCCAGAATGGCCGAGCTCGAATATACAACTCAGCATATTTTGTTTTTTAGGACAAGTCTGATAACGAGACACACGAGGACGTGTGAAGGCGCAGGACGGCCGTGACGGCGCGTTTATGTTGTTTTACGCATTTTTTGTAATTTCATGTTGTTTTTATTTGCTAATCAATAATAATTACAATTTAAAACAATAAAACAATGGTAAAACATTGTTAAGTCATAAAATCAAGTTAAATTATCAAAGAGGGGACTAACGTCCGTGCGGGCTTGCGAGTGACGTCAGCGCCCGAACTAGTTTTGCTTGTTGTGGCGCCGTGGCGTGAGCGGGGTAGTAGTGGGGCGACCGGCCTTTATAAGCGGGCGGCGCTCGTATTGGGACACATTCGATCGTGAGCCGTGGCGCTGTACGTACGCTCGCAATTCTGCATACCTCTTCGCTTTCTCCAACGCCCATGGATATGGCTGAACTAAATGGTCAGCTCGGCACTCCGTCATACTTCTTCTCCCGTTTTGTTGTATTTTAAAAATGAATATTTCAATAAAGAGTTGGTTAAAGATTGTTTACTAAATAGGATAAAATAAGGATAAACAGATTTATACTTTATACTCTGCCTGCCGAACGCTTAAGAGTAGCCTATCTACACGGCACTTAAAACACAAATGAAATACATTCTGTAAGTTGTTACACCTTTTAAGTACCTAAAGGTACTGAAAGGTACTGATGGAGAATTAACTATATAGGTACATAAAGAATAGCTATTCGAAATTATGACTTGATCCCGCAGTTCTGACATTCACTTATTTTTTCTTAATGTTCACTTGCAATGTGCAATGTTTTTAATAAAAGTGCATTAAGTGTACTTACCATATTTTGATTAATGTCAGCTAAATTTATTACATACGACGAAATCCCTGGCTGAATAGAAATCCATCTGAAACTGCGCCATATTTGACGTAAAACCAGCTGTCATTCAAACGTCAAAATGTATGGAATTTCGGAAATCGGTTTACTTGTATCAATATCAATATCCATTTACATTATCCGGTTACGAACATAAATACAGTTTTAACAAACGAAAAACGCTCATGTTAGTTCGCAATAAGATTTGATATGTTGGTAAAGGTAAATTTGTATTGACTAATATTGAACATTTTAGGGCAAACGGCGTGAAAAGTGGCACCGATCTATTACAAGTAATCCGATTACTTGGACGTGCAATCTGAATAGGACTTTACATTGCTAAAGTTGCTGAACGGCGTAATGTTGTTATTGTCAATATTTAATCTGAAATGGGATAAGTAAGTCGGTTGGCCTTTGGTTTTTTTTTAGAGAAATGTGAAAAGATAAATTAATACATAGCTGAATTGGATAGTACTTAACTTATTCGCTGTATGCGTACTTTGCAGTAAAGAAATAATAGTTAAGTATAGTACATTATGAGACAAGTTAGCTAAGGTTGCTCATTGAAATAATAGTTAAGTATAGTACATTATGAGACAAGTTAGCTAAGGTTGCTCATTGAAATAATAGTTAAGTATAGTACATTATGAGACAAGTTAGCTAAGGTTGCTCATTGCACACAAGGCTGTGGGTTGCAGCCCGAGCCGCAGGCGAGGGCGTAACTCAGCCGAGTGTGCAATGAGCAAGAGCTCACGAGTTTCATACGACGTTTTTCAACACATTTGCGAAGAAAATACAAAGTAATTTACCACACAGCAACAAATACGACAAAAACAAAATATGTCAATTATGGGAAAAGGCGCGTAGGTTTTATTTTTTTTGTTTTTTTCACACGCCCAATGCAAAGAATATTTTGCGAACAAAGGGGTTCACTGAGCATACAGCCAACTCATAAATTATAATTTTAAGTGATAAAATGCAAATACTTTAATACTTTATAACAAAATATTGTGAATTATGAATAATTTGATAATAATAAATATTTGTTTGACTTAATTAAGGACTTACACATTTATTTAGTTCAAAAATAAATATGAATTTACAGCGGCATAAAACCTCCTTGTCTTGTACTATTACTTATTCTGTGTCTTTGTTGTTACTATAAAAAAAATAACTGTATTACCCGGATAAATTGGGAATGCTCTCTTTACTCGCATAGAACTTGCAGTAAGGTACTAATTTAACTTTGTAGGGATAATTCTATAACAACCTAGTGTTTTATATATTACTAGCTGCCGCCCGCGACTTCGTCCGCGTGGAAAGGTTTTTTTGCTATCCCTCGGGAAGAACACTTTTTTTCGGGATGAAAAGTACCCTATGTCCTTCTCTGTGCCCCTGACAACGTGTATGCAAAATTTCATGATGATCGGTTCAGTAGTTAAGACGTGAAGGCGTAACAAACAAACAAACAAACGGACTTTCGCATTTATAATATTATTAGTAAGGATTGCACGCGTTTGTTATAGCTCGGTTTATGGCCCTAAAAGCGATGTATTATGGCTCACTTTACGAGCAAGTGTGTTGAAAATAATATTAAATGTTACTTTTCAATCTAATACTATACCTACACCTAAAAATTACAAAAATTTTTGAAAACATATTACTTATATCCTGAAATTTAAAGCCACAGCCAATTTGAAAATACGACAAGACAAAAAAATCTTGTTTTTTTAATTGTTGTTTGTTCAAAGGTGATTTAAATTTTTGAAATAAACACATTATGAATATTCCAACAAATAATAACTCCTTGACAAAAGTTTATAATCTCCAAAATCATATCCGTATATAATAACACGCACCATTCCTAATGCCATTAAAACCAATAAATTCGAATGTTAAAATGTTTTTCTACAACTATTTGTCAACACACATCTGCCAGTCCCGGGTTTGATGCCCGACGCATTATAAAACTGCATTGATTTGAGACAAATTGTTGACGTTAAATGTGCGTAATGGTTTGAATGTAAGGCATGGATGTGATATGACATTATATCGATAAAAATTTAAAAATCAATAAATTTTATCAAAGCAGAATAATAAACTTGTTGAAAAATTCACAATGACTTCTCAATCTGTGAAAACTGATAAAGGCATGTTTGATCTAGTTTTACCTTAGCTATAATTATTATATGTATGCTGTTTGTTTCCCATTAATAAATGAATAAACAATTTGCCGACTTTAAAAAAACATTTGGAAAATTATGAAAACAAATAATACAATCGCACGTAAATTAGGTACGGTACGGTAGGTCTATGGGAAATTTAATTTAAATTTTCAGCGATTTCTCTATCATATGATAATAAATATAAATAATATTATTTACGCGCGTTTTTTTTCAATAGATGTTCGTGCTACGGGTATTATTAATTGGTTTTAAAGGAAATTCAATAAAATGAAAATGACCAATGCAAAAATTTAATTAAAAAACCCATCATAATATCGTAAAACCTGTTATTAAAGATTGTGTCCGCTTCCGCAAAAGTATTTCATTTCAACAAATAATTAAATTGATTTATTAATGAGTAATATTTTCCCCTCATCTGTACCCGTAACCCAAAGATTTATCGATAAAACGTGCGTGAAAAATTCGATAGAATAATTTTGTATGGGATATTTGTACAGCGCCATCTACCGCCGAAAAGCGAAATGAAATTTCCAATAGACAACTACTCTATCGAGTGCTATTACGCGCGTTTTTTTTCTCGATAGATGTTTGTGCTATGGGTATTGACCACCTAATCACACCTCCGATGGTCAAATTGAGGCGAAAAATTTCCCATCATGCTTTATTTATATCGATGTAAGTTAGGTACATCACTATAGTCCCTTTTACTTGAAACATCTGTTATTTGCGCATTATTAAAGGTGACAATGGCGTCGATTACTGGGTCAGAATCGATATATTTTATTGGTAAATAAATGGTTTCGATGGAGTATAAAAGTTAATCGGTAGGGAGTAGTGATTATTTATTTATTTGTGAAGAGTTTGGTTTGGTATAATTAAGTATCTTTTCAAACTAAGTTTTAGCAAAGAAATATTTAGGAAGATAACGGAATTATAATGTTTTTATTTACCAACCGAGGAAGAAGTGCGAGCGAAGCATTTCCGTTTCAGATGGGGCAAATATGCTTTCGTGTGTCCGTCCGGCTGTCCGTCTGTTCTCCTCTACAAGTCGCCTTTCTCAACCGAATTTCGTGAAATTTGGTGAGCAAGTTCTAAAATTACAGGGATTTTTTCGTTGATTCAATTTTTCGAATTTTTTCCATATTTTTATGGGAAACAATCATGTCAACCATTTCGGAAAATGTTCAAAATTCGCGAAAAGAAACAAACAAACGCGAGGTTTGCACTACAGCTCTACAGAACCACTAGTTTTACATGAATATTAAGTCATACAAGAGTAACGAGGGGAGTTTTATTTATACCTCCTACAAAAGGAAATTAACATTAGGATCCCAATCCCAACCAGAGTTTTCCCAAAATAAGCTATTTCACCGTTTCCCAACACAACACATAAACTTAAGCCCAAAACAACTCCAAGTACGAAAACAATACTGTGTAAACACTGCTTCTTTAAAATGTCTACTGAACGAAAAACATTCACTTAACCTGCAATGTACTCCGAATTTATCTTACCGTACTTCGATTACATTTTCGAAGTAGAGTAGCGGTCAGCCGGCAAGATTTACCGTCACTACAATTAGCGCCCTCTAGTAACCCCGGGGACCCTTGTTTCCGTCGGCTAATCGGGGAAATATGTTGTTAGAGTGGACAATCTAAAGAATTAACAAAGGAGTATAGATAATTCTGAAAAGTATAAAGGACAAAATCTCTAAAAAAAAAGAAAAATCTCCTTTAAAAATCTTAAAAAAGCAGCTCAAAATCAACCTCAAAAATAAACAGCTCTAAAAAGCAAGAAATAATATTCAAATCTGCATAATTGCTATTGAACTAACTATAATTTAGATATTAAAAAAGTCATATCAATCGTTTCAATCGGTGCAATTCGGTTCAGCCGTCTTCGAGTAATCGGTGGACATACTTACATAAAAAAACCGGTCAAGAGCGAGTCGGACTCGCGCACCGAGGATTCCGTACCATCATAATTGCACCATTTTGGGTCCCTATTGTAAAAAATATATTTTTTTTTTATTTATTTCTTATTTGCAAAATAGTTGGGCAAATGTCTTCTTAAACTATTTCAAGTTGATACCATTAGTAGTTCTCGAGATATCCAGCTGTGACAGACAGACAGAGTCACACCATAAGGGTTCCTTTTTTACCATTTTGGTACGGAACCCTAAAAAACATACATACAGATGAACAGAGAACCTCCTCCTTTTTTAAAGACGGTCAAAAATAAAACTACTTTAAAAATATACAAAGAGTTTACATAGGAATGTTAAGTGTCGATTAAATAAATGTTGATTGTTAAAAAAAATTACAGCCTCGTTTTATGTTTTTAATACCTGACAACTACTTTTCCAAAACAATTAAAAAAAAAATGTTATTAATGTGATTACTTATACATTAATTAATTACTTATTTAAGTACTGTAAAATGCTAACATTTAACTAACATAAAGACCTAAGTCAGTGGTTGTTTTCATATGATTATATTTTGACATTTTTTAATTTTGAATTCCGTATGTCTTTTTAGTAATTTCATTTATCAGACCAACTTTAGGACCTAATATTTATTCCGCAATGATAAAAAATATTGCTGTAATATCTTCGTGACAGGAAATATAAGAAAATGTAAATTCTGAACCAATAAAACTTTTCCTATATCTGAGCATCATTGAAAACATTCGTTTTGGTATTAACATTTATCTTGTACGATGTGCATAGAAAATATTATAATTTTTACTTCGAAACAATGTTTTTAGTAAAAAAAAAACATAAACCGCTTCAAAATTAAAAAGCACTCAAAACCAATAAATAATATTCAAATCACGAATACGCATATCAATTTTAATAAAAAACGTCTTTTGAAGTCGGGTGGGGCTGGAGGACAACTTTTTTTAACTCTAAAAGCCCCACCCGACTTCATTAGATGTTTTTATTAAAATTGATATGCGTATTCGTGATTTGAATATTATTTATTGCTTTTTAGTGCTTTTTAATTTTGAAGCTGTTATTGTTTTTATTTTTAGGTTTTTGAAGGCGGTTTTTCTTTTTTTTAAAAACCTTTTTTATTTTCAACTTTTTTGTGGTATGTAAGCGTGTAATATTATTTAACTTTATATGTTTTCAAAATGCCAATTACTCAATTTCAAAAGGAGTTACGTTGTACCTTCTTAGTCCAAGTCTAGTCCAGAACGTAGCAAACAAACCATAGCTCGGTTTGTTTTGGATTTTAATAAGCCTACCAATGTCTCAATCACAATATATATCCTATTTGAGTTTGAGGAGTTCCCTTGGATATCTTCGAGGTCCAAGGTTTAATGTCAATGAAATTAAAAGAACTACACTTAAGGTATCCCTTTTCCATCAAAAAAATCTGCTAATTCGGTTCATAAATAACAAAGTCGTCAAGATAATTAATGCAAAATCATAGTATTTTCAGGATTACTTAAAAACTACTGAACCGATCTGAAAAAAAACTAATTGGGACCATTTTGCAAGAAAATTTAATCAAACAAAGAAAGAATCATCAAAATTAGTCCATAATTAACGAAGATATGCGCGAACAACAATAAAAAAGTCGTCAAGATAATTAATGCAAAATCATAGTATGTTCAGGATTACTTAAAAATTACTGAACCGATCTAAAAAAAATTAAATGGGACCATCTCGCAAGAAAACTCAATGAAAAAAAACATTAAAATCTATCCATAAATGACGAAGATATGCGCGATAACAACGATAAAAAATACATACAATCTAATTGAGAACCTCCTTTTTTTGAAGTCGGTTAATAACATTTTACATCTCCCTGCTAATAATATTTTAACTAAAGTAATGATAAACTATCGGCCGGCCATGACCGCGTGACCTTTGACTAGGATAAAAAGTACCCAAGTTATAAACTTTCTGTGAATTTCATCAAAATTCGACATCCGTTTAGGTGTGAAGAGGTAACAAACAGACACAAACTTGCGCATTTATAATATTAGTAGGATTTTCTTGGCAAGTAGGTATTACTAGTCATACTGACATTATTCTTCAGATTGAGTATGTTTACTTCCCACCAGAGTCTATTTGATTGACTATCTTAATAAGAAAGTAAGAATACTTACCATAAGAATAATTCTTATGTACTTACTCTATTTGATTGAATCAGGAGGCGTCACTTGGCGGAAGACTTGTACTATTATGTATTCTGTGACGGAAGTACCAAACCATTGTGAAAAAAAGCACACCACAAAATATCAATGCAAAATATTTTAACAAGACAGCAACACACCTTGCAGCGCCGCCACTATGACCAATTAAACCATTCTACCACAAAGTAAGTAAATTCTATATTTTGTGATTCTACACGTATTTTGCCACAACCCGGAGCATCCTTAGCAGTTAAATCGTGCGTAAACCAACACCGAATGATATTTGGTATACTCTGTTTTATAAAAAAAGAAGGCATGATAAATCTAGCTAAACCTTGTACTCTAAAGCACAGAATTCTAAAGTATGTAAAATTAGCTTAGCTAATCTATACATTTTTTCTGATAGGTATAAAAAATTTTTCTCAATGTGATTGTCAAAATTAACTTTATAAAACTTGACACAAAAGTTATACCACAAATAAGTTTTGATACACAAGGTTGGCCAAGATTTAGTCAAGTTTTCTATACTTACCTATTACTGTATCTGAAAGTATTAAAATAAGCCTTTAGAAAATTCTTTAGGATTTTCCCATTACTTTGAATGGGTAGGTTTGTGAAAACTAACAAAATAGAAAACTTGCCTTTTTTACACGATTCAGGGTTCATGTATGCTTGTGGGTATCTTGTGGTGAGTTTCTTTATTCCACCATAACTTCTACATGGCTCAATGGATTTGAATGTATGGAGAAACGTTAGAATCCTTACATCATCCCAAATGACACTAGCTATTTTTTTTAAAGAAGTAAATATGGCAACTGTACGACGCCATTTTCAAATGTGAAAAAAATATTTTTTCTTCTATTACTTATTACAATTTTTTCATTAAATTTTGTCAACCATACCTGAAGACATTTAAAAAATTCAAAACGGCCTGTCATTGCGAAGATTCGCCAAGTGGTGGGTGGAACAGAGTGGGGGTTTGAGGTGGGGGTTGAAAGTAATCAACAATTTAAAATTGGGGCTAATCTCGCGCCCGGCTGTAATCGCGGCCGATCACTCTTCGAGTCGCGCTCTCGTTTGTCGACACACACGGGGGAAGATGGTGATTTATATTGACAGGATTTACATCACAAAAAAAAATTAAACCAGCTTTTTTGACAGCATCAGGTTCTCAAATCGACTATTTTATGTTAATAAAACTGTATATTTTGATAAGAAAATAGTTACTTTATCTATTCACAACTATTTTCGATAAAAAGACATGCATGTGTTTTTCCCAAAATTACTTATTAATTGATTAAAATTGCTTAATAAATAATTCGTTACTTAATAAAAAAAACAGTGAAACTAACGACATATATCACAGTCAGATATCAAAAGTAATATGAATGACATTATTATAGCAAAATAATTAGATCAAATAAAACAGTGCATATTAAATTGGTGGTTTGTTTACAAATATTAACTTTGTAAGTAGGATGATAGGAAGGGTATGTTATTGACCTAGGTATAATTGATTAACATTATTTTTTGACACTAAGGACCGAATGTAGTCATAGAAGTATCAAAATAGTGTGGACAACTTTAACTACAGTAATATAAGAAATCTTAGTATGCCTTCATTTATTTATCATCTTGTTAATTATTTTAATGTTTTTGCAGACAATAGTAATTTCACTAATTTTTTTTATCAATAGAATCACCTCGTGTGTATGAACAGCTCAAGGTGTTTGTTTTTCCCTGAAAACTGTACAGGACAAATTGACGCGTCACTCAGCATATCTATCTCTGTCGCACGTACACTAATCGTGAGTATTCCCCTCTTCCGTCTCACTCGCACTAAATAAGGAATAACAATGGTAATCCCTGGTTGATGCGTATCCCGAATCATCTGTACGCACATTTAAATGAATATCCTAATTAAAAGTTAAGCTTTAGACAAATTATCGAATAGATTTTCAAAACAGCTGATCTAGGTAATTTGTTTATAGTTAAGTATTAAGAATTTTTTTTATTAGACAGTTTGTTAAACACAAAACCAATAGAGACAATCACTCAAAGTCAAGAAAAGCAAAATTTACTCGTTATACCGTTAGTACAACTCGCGCAACATAACCGAACCATAGACAATGAAGCTTACGCAGTAGCAATTTTCAGTACAAAAATTGTAGTGCGCAGGTCACGTGGTACTAAAAATTTGGTCAAGTTATGTTGCGCGAGCTGTAACTAAGTATTGTTATTGCGCCAATGATAAAAGTCATTGTGTTGCGCTAATTCTGAACGATAAAACCAAAACCTGTTATATCACCAAAAATCTTTGATTTAGCTTTAATTGACATGTGTTCATTTTTTACAAGGTACCTAAAATCGAAAACCATTTCGAAGTTTTTTAATTTTAGACACCGTACATATTTTCGGGGTTTTTGATCAATTATTTGATGAATTATGTAGAAAAAACCCTGTAGCATCGAGATTTAGGAATATTGAATATACACTCCTTTGCGTAAAAAAAATTGAGTGATTGTCGTTGAAGTGAAAACTGTCGCTGTCAAGGTTACAATGTATGTCAAAGTCTGTGTCAAATATCAAAGTCTTCTTCTTCTTCTTATTTTTGTTATGGCTATCTATTTTCCTCTTGGAAGTAATTTTTGCCAGTGTCATGTTTTGAATAGTTCAGTATTTCTAGATTTTCTAGTAGATTGTTTCAGTTTACATTAAAATGCGGCATCACATTCCAATGCTGCTTGGAGCATTTGACAGCAAGTATATCAAGACAGTTTACTCGGTAAGTTTTGCCGAGGTAGCGACCACTACAATAAAAGTCTCAGCTTCACATAACCAATATCGCGCCTATTTCCATTATCCCACATATTGTTCAGTTGCGTAGACACTTGTACCACAAAACTGCACCAATTTTAAGACACAATATCCACTATGAATCAATTTGCGAATAATTAAAATAGTCACCGAACTGAACTCGACAAAATCCCGCCAAAAACTCAGTATCAAAGTCATCAGTAATTTCTAAATAACAAATAAAAACACAGGGACAAAAATTTTGAAATGTTGTCAATTGTCTTCCTAGGCTGCCTAGGCTAGGCATAGCTTTCAACAATTTTAACAAAAGCGAGTATTTTTCTGTAAACAAACTGAAACTTAACTAAACTAAACTGTAATGATTTTGATTTAATCGTCGAACATATCGATTGGGCCCTAGGAATAAAAGCTCACAAAGAAAATTGTTAAGCAAAATTTAAAAAAAAAACATAATCATCCATAATTAAAACTTTTCAAAGAGGTTTTTGGTTTTATCGTTCTATATTAGCCAGATCATGGACTATCATATGGTTATAAAAATACAGTATAACTATCTTGATCGAAGAAAATTAATAGGATACTTAGTTTTTAAGTTTAGAATATATTTCGAAGGAAGATGGAAAACAGTAAATTTTAGGATTATTAGCTACGATTTATAAGTTTTAGGAAATTAATTGAAAACTTTAAAGGTGGCCAAACTTAAGTAACTATTTTTTGGGATGATAAAAGTAGGACCAGTATGCAGACTGTATGTAAGTACCTAAGGGTGCTTCTACACGATGTAAGTAGCCCGCGCAAGTTGAGCACTTGCGCAGGTTACATGCTCCGTGGAAACACGTAAGCGGGTCCAGCTCCATAGCATTGTACCCCCGCGCAAGTAACCCGCGCCTCAACGTGCGCAAGTTACATGCACCATGTAGAAGCACCCTAACTTGGAAAACCTCAAAAGTTTTGGTGATTTTACAGGCT
Source organism: Agriphila geniculea (assembly GCA_943789525.1). Lineage (NCBI taxonomy): Eukaryota > Metazoa > Arthropoda > Insecta > Lepidoptera > Crambidae > Agriphila > Agriphila geniculea. The sequence continues at coordinate 18,290,748 of OX038890.1, forward strand.
TTGGTCACCTTTGGTCTTTGATTATTTAGACTTAGGTACAAATTATAACTATACCAATCATTAATGTTTTTAATTATTTTCTGTTTCTTATTGTCACCAAGTTTAATTTTAACTACCGCCATCTGTACGAGCCAACACAATTTACCGACTTCCATTAAAGCAGCAGAAAAGAGCTTTCATTGGGGTGTGCTCCTAAAGCACAATCGCTGAAGCTTAGCGTTGACGCTAAGCACTAAAAGAGGGCGCTACTTTCTACGTTTGACTTGCCACTTTTTTTCTTCTGCTTTGATTTCAGCCGCAGCGTGCGTTTCAGCACATCCCCTTCCTTTGCATTAAAAGAAGTACTTATTTAAGCGTATTTCCTACAGATGGCGCTTGGTTTGTTTTATAAGCTATAATGAAAGAATTATCATTCGAGTTTGGAAAAGCTATGAAAACCGTTTAGGAAGCTCTTTTTATATTTTTCTACTATGTATTTGTATAATGATAGAAGTTCGCTTATGAAATGCTTTCAAAGCATTGAAATAACCCTTTCGACTGTCTAGTTAATCGTAGTTTAGTAACTGGTTTCGATAAAGGTATTATTTTTCCTTGCATATAGGTAACTAGGTCGTTTCTTCTATAATAGTTTCTTCTCTAACTTCAATCAAACATTAGGGAAAATAAAAACAAATGAATATGAAAAACTATTTATTTTCATTTCCGAACGCACTATTTCTAGGCTACCTCAATATCATATTCATCTGAAAATCTCTCTAAACCTAAATTTGTAGCATTTTCATCTAATAAATAACCAATTTACAATATCATTTTGGACTTTTATAGGATGCCAAAGGTACGTATTTGTAATTTTGTATACTTATCATGGCAAATATAATATTGTATACGATATATTGAGTTAATTACTATTACACAATTATAGATAAGTACATTTAATAATTATTAATGGTAGTTAATCAGTGTTAAAAAAAGAAATCTGTTTATTACATTTACTTATATAAATTATGAATTTTCATTATACAACGTGTTTCGAAATAACCCTTAAGGCTGCGCAGTCTGCACACTAGCGCCGCCATTAGAAAAAAAATCATAGTGCTTAAATAAAGACAAATTTGTAAATTATCTCTCTGGAGTGCACTCCGAACAAGCTTTGCGGTACTTTTCACCACTTAAGCAATATTTTCTAGCCTGTCGTTTTGTTTAATTGACTTTTATTGTTAAAAGTGGCCACTTTTCGCAATAAAAGTCCATATAACTAAACAACAAGCTAGAAAATATTGCTTAAGTGATAAAAAGTAGCGCAAAGCTTGTTCGGAGTGCACTCCAGAGAGATAATTCATAATTTCTTTTTTATTTAAGCACTATGATTTTATTTCCAATGGCGGCGCTAGTGTGCAGACTGCACGCTCTATATGGTAGAGAGGGACCATCAAACTGAACAACTTTTACTATGTGACCAACTCTGAAATCGCGAAAAAAAAATCAGCTGTTTCATACTTACATTTTGATATTTTCTATTTTTTTTTTATGAAGCAGCTTATTTTCGTGATTTCAGAGTTGGTCCCATAGTAAAAGTTGTTCAGTTTGATGGTCCCTATCTACCATATTCGGCATTAGGGGATATTTTGTAACACGTTGTATAAATTAAGCAGATACTTTAATTTTAAAATCTTTACGTCTGTTCATACTTGTACATTTTTGTACTTTTTAAAACTTCATTAAATTATAGGTACTAATAAATTTTATGAATAGGTTATTAGTAGTAACAAAAGACATTACAGAAAGGTTTTTTTTAGAATTTACTAGATATCCATTTCAGCTAATCTGTAATAAAAAAAATCGTATCACACTTCGTATACACATCTCAAGTACCTACGTAAACAAGGTTTTTGGCAAAAGCCTTATAAAGCTGAAAATGGCAGAGACTAGAGGGTACCATGCATATGACACTAAAGTATTATGTAATCTGTGATACAGCCAAGAAAATTATTATAATCTCTGAAAATCACAACTTTTTTGTTTTTTTTTCTATGACAAACTGCATAGTGGCAACCCTAGGCCGAAATTGTGTTTTGCTTTTGCCCATTAATTGATTTAAATCGAATACAATCTTAGAGCATCGCGGTTTCGATCGCGGCTTCGGCATCGCGGCTTCGATCGACAGAAGCGCGTCTTACTCTAAGAATACAATAGACTGTTTGCGTCTAGGGTTGTCATTTTGCATTGTTCCATACATATAAAAAAACAAAATTTCCAGCCATGTGGCTGTTTTTAGGGTTAATAATAATTTTCCAGGGTTTTTTCATGGTAACCTATCTACCATATTCGGCTTTATAAAGATTTACCATGCCTGTATTTATCTCAATTATATCAATGCAATAAGACAAAAATAATAAAACATACCTATTTCCTATAATATTTTGCACATAAGCCAAAAAAAGGTAAAAACACTGAAAAATATAATCGATTCCAGATTTATAACATTAAATACAGAACATTATACATAAAAATATAGAATGATTAGATAGATATTTAATTTGGTTTTTAAATATAATTGATAACATTATACTTAAAAACCAAAATGAAATTCATAATCCAATCAAATAAGACACTGATCGTTGCATCAAATCAGGTATTTTTGGTTTTTGGATATATTGTTGGTGATGTGGAGGCAATGTTAAATCCAAGTTTTCGACCTCGGCACATGACCGGGTAATTCTGAAAAAAAATTAACTTTATTCAGTTTTTGTTGATTTCGACCCGGAAGAACTGGTTCTTTTATCAAGATTGTGTAAGAAAGTTTTAAAGTTTTGCAATAATTAATCGAGGGTAAAACGGTCTTGATATGACCGATAGTTTCGGATAGACACAGCTTTTCAAAATTTGGCTATTTTTTTAATACATTTTTTTACCAAAATTTCATGTTTTCAGAAGTATTTATGTTTCTGAAGCTTTATTTCTAACTAACCTCCGCCCGCGACTTCGTCCGCGTGGACAGTAGAAAAATCCCCAGTATCCCTTTTTCCCGCGACTGAACAAATTTTGAAAAGCTGTGTCTCTGAAACTATTGGTCGTATCAAAACCGTTTTACCCTCAAATTTAACCTACTTCAAAACTTTATTACACAATCTTGATGACAAACCAGCCCTTCCGGGTCAAAATCGACAAAAACTGAAAAAAGGTAACTTTTTTATTTTGAGAATGACCCGGTCGTCTGTCCAAGTCGAACACTTAGATTTAACATTGCCTCCACATTACCAACAATATATCCAAAAAAAAAACAAAAATACCTGATTTGATGCAACCATTACCCCCTTTTCATGTCTAATTTTGTAGTACTTAATATTAAATGAAACGGAAAAAAATACTAATGAATATTTGTTTGTTAAATCATATCAAATATTGCACAAATACAGACCAAGTTTTTATAATAACATAAACAATTTCTTACTAAGAAAATTAAAATTATGTATACTGAAAAGATAAACGTCTGATGTTTATAACTATGAAATTTTAAGTGGTTGATAACAGTAGTACAAACTGTTTTAATAAGTGTTTGTTATTTTCGTATTTTAAGTTAAACATTCACATTGACTGAACAAACAATTTCAATAATTATTGATTGCCTAAATTTAAGCGTTAAAACAAACCCATATTTAAAGTTTTAGAGAGATTTTACACACACTAAAAAAATAAATGATATGAAAAATTCGGTTAGTCCACATAACATATCTATACAATATTAAACATCAAACATATTGGATGGAACTACAAACGTACATTAACTGCGTACAAAAACTACATAAGCACAGTTGGTGTTACAAAATACGTTTCACACAAACTCAAAACAAAACTAAATCTAATATTTACAGGAGCCTAAAAACCCAAACGTAAAAATTCTGCATAGAAAATATTTCAGACTGCGTATAATTTGACACTTCATCATTGGTGCCATGGCAAAGTAACTCTGACGGAGGTACTATTAGATACAAGAAAGCATTGCGATTAGCGTACGATGTTCGTCCAACTCCGTGGCACTATGACTCACAAATAAGGTTCAATATCAAGTAAATTGAACGACAGATTACGTCCGACTATCGTGATTATTTTTTGTAATAGACCCTCTGTTTCATTAGCCTATAACGATCTTATGAAAATTTTAATAAGTATATAAGTTGCTTTTTTCCATTAGCAATAAATAAATGTTAGTGGCTTAACAACCAAAACATCTCCAGAGATCATGAAAAGGCTCAAAAACAATAAAACAATTCACATTTCAACATCCCGACTCAACGTATCGAATTTCAAATCTTTTACTTCCTCGGGGCTAAAACTTTTGACAGATATTTTACCAGTCTCCCCCGTGATGTCTGTACTTGATAGCTTATTCGTTATTTTGGTTATTGAAATCCTACTTTCTATATCATTAACATCGCAGCCACCTTCTAAAATAACACCTTTATCAACTTTTCTAGGCTTAGGCGAATTAGGTGCGACAACTTTCGTGTTTTTTAATTTCTCGCTAAGTATTTTGTTGCAATTCTTCTTGGACATGTCTATGGCAAGAGGGTCTTCTTTGGCCGGTTCTTCTTTCTTGTCTTCTGTTGTGGGTTTATTCTGTTGCTTGAATTCTGCTACTTCGGCATTAGTTATGTTGTCTTTCTTCTTCCACTTCGTTCTTCTATTCTGGAACCATATTTTCACCTGAAACAGAACAAAATAAATGTTAATTTGTAATTATTTTGCTTTGCTATTGTGTCATTATTATTTTTATCTTTAAATTGTTTTGTATACTGTTTATTGATATTGTATACGAGCATTCGAAAATTAAAGTAGTGCTGTATTGGAAACGTTCTTAAATACAAATATATATGTACTAGGGGGTCATAAGAAATTTGTGCCAAGCTGAAAAGCAACGATAACGTAAGTGGCTGACAACTTTGTTGTGACCCCCTAATCTAAAAGGCAATGCAATTTCATTGCAAATCATTGGCGGATTTTACACCATCTTAAGTACAGTTATACTATCATAACCTAGCTAGAATATCTTATTAAGTATCACGATTTTGGCACAAAAAAATCACCCAAAATTAACTATCAATAATTAATTGCCCGATATAGAGACAGAAAAAACCATTGTTGTCATAGAAACCCACAATATTCTCCGCATATCCCGTGCAGTTATCCTCTTATTCGCTCCCATCAGTTGTTACATAAATGCTATGATGGCTGTGTACTGTATCAGCTAACTCGCAAACAGTTAATTACTGGCTGATCGATTCTGCCCCTGAGGAGACATAGAATAGGGAATAGGGATGGATACTATTACCGGTGTATCGATAATTCGGTAATTATAGTGATGTTATATCTTAGCTAATGGAAATAGCTGAATAGAAATGCCTCAAGCAAGGGTATCAGAAGATACTATTGTATATTGCGCCCGTTCTTCATGTCAGTTAAAAAAGTCTGGAAGGGGTGATAGGAAAATATAGACAATTTAAAAGTGCTTAATTATTAAGTTTATTTGATAAATACATTTTGACTTTGACTTTGACTATTCATATCATAGGATATAGAAAAAGAACTAAGTACTTATAAAAAAAATTGCCTTACATTGAACTTAACAAATATGGTTTGTAGAGATAAATGGGTTTATTTATTGTCTTATTTTTTTTTTTGACTTATAGTTATTTGCAAATACCAACCAAATTTATTTCTGCCTAGGCTTAAGACTAAACCGTGTAGCAAATCACTTACTCAATTAATATTCCAGCTGATAATGCTATTATGTTAATTGAAATCCTTATCCCAGAGATGATCTACGTTATTGCCTACGAATATGTAGACAACTGTCTGTATAGCACATCCATCTGTTCTAGAACACAGCCGTTTCCCGTAACCTGCTTAAATCTCCCGTGGGATTGTGTTCATCCCGTTTGCGACTTATCACTGATAGCACTGTCCTATGAGCCTGGATAGTTTAGCCATACCCTACTTAGTTTTATTACTACAACGCAAGAGGTCCCGGGTTCGATTACCGGCCGGGCAGAAATTGAAATGATGAATTTTAATTTCCGTGTCGAGTCTGGGTGTTACTTTGTATAATAAGTATATATTTAAAAACTATATAAGTAGTATATCAGTTGTCTAGCATCCATATTACAAGCTATGCTTAGTTTGGGGCTAGATGGCGCTGTGTGAAATTATCCAAGCATTTATTTAAACTTTTATATTTTTTATGCATTCACAATGCTATTTTTATATTAAGATTATTAATACAATTGAAAAATATTAGAAAAAATCGACTCACGATTTTTTTATTTATTTTAAATTGTTACCTTAATGATTATAGAAAACTATCCACTGTAGCCTTACTTAGTAGGTCAGTAGGTATACAAAATATTTTATTTTTTTTCTGAAGAAAAAATACAATTGTTTTTAATGTCAATTCATTTAAAAGACCATCTAAACTGAGAATTTCTTTCCTTTTCGTTGAATTATCCTCCTTTTTTTAAGTCAGTTCCTGAAACTCCATAAATTTAGCAATATTTTGCTTTTACCCACGAAAAACAGTTTAGTTTTGAACTATTTCGATAAAAAATAAACCTTGAACCTTGTTTGTTTAGTGAAGTTTGTTATGCATACATTGTCTTATTTTAAACACTTTCTACAGATTCGGAAATACATACAGGGTACTTATTATCTAATTTCAAAATCTATCGCAATCGCTTTCATTTCACAAATGGATGTGACAAATTGATACTTTTTTTAGCACAAGTAGAAACATACCAAAGAAATGCAGCACTGTGTCACATCCTACTGTCAAATGGAAGCGATTGCGGTAGATTTTGAAATTAGACATTAAATATCCAGGGGGTTTATTACAAAAAGTTTAATTCGATACACTCAGCTTTGTTTTGATTGTTTCCTATTACAAATCACTTTCGTATGCGATATTGCGAATGACTGCGTGAGTTCTACAGTTTCTCTACCGTATCCGACATCGCTCATTCAGTAGTCTATGGGCTACGATAGCCAAATTCAAAATAATTGTTATAACTACAACCAACGAACTGCGGACGACTATCGTGGCTGCGTTACTCAATTGCGTACGTTATTTTTGTAATAGGCTCCCAAATGAGGAATTCTATTCTATTGTATGTATTATATAGTGTACAAGCAAGATCTGTATCAAGCAATAACATCTCACAACAGCGTCCTCATTACCCACCTCCATACATTACGTCGCGTTGCGCTTCCGTGTAATTGCCTCACAAATTAATCCGCCCAACATGTGACATTTGATTCGCCAAACTCGCCCTAGGGTTACCAGTTTATTTATTTTTATCATAGGAAAACTTACAGCCTTATTTATAGATAAATAAGAAATGTTATTAGGGGAAAGCGTTACCTTGCACTTTTGTTTGAAGACGAAATAGTCAACATTACATTTCTTAAATTCAGCATGTAATAAAAGGTTATGTTTAAGAAAAAATACCTTGCACTTTTGTTTGAAGACGAAATAGTCAACATTACATTTCTTAAATTCAGCATGTAATAAAAGGTTATGTTTAAGAAAAAATAATAGTAATAACAATTCAAAATTATATTACGGCTTTTCTAAAGTTAAGATTTTTTAAGTGTAATCCAAGGGGGACTCCTAAACGTGTGGAAATATTTAAAAGCTGCAATGTATTTTACTTTAAATCAGATAAAATGCTAAATAAATAAACTTACTTAATACTTCTATTCGACAAACCGATTTATCGTAGCAATGACTAACTGATTAATCTACAATTTTTTTTTAAATTTAGTCATAGGCTGTTATTGTAATTGTAACCGCCAAATCTAATGATTAAGACGTTACAATTACAAATATCTTGCACACGGGTTTTTCCTTTAACATTACAAAACTCTATAAACTTTTCGTCAGTCAGTCAACAAATTTAATTATTTTTAGTTGTTCCTCTAAACAACGATAGGCTGTCTACCACCGTGGTTAATTCTATTCAATCATAATGATAGACAAAATAAATGATAAATTTAACACAGTGGATACATTTCGACGAGGGAATTGCACCATCTAATTAAATTCCGCCATCTCTCTTCTTCCAACGGACAAGCAGACGTACGAATCAGCGCCACCGTTTTTTGGTGGATATTCCAAAGATTATAAGCGTTTTACTTCAAACTTTATCATCCGTACCGCTAGAGTGGAACTCTTTGCCTGAGTCTGTGTTTCCCGATAGATACAATCTGAGGGCCTTAAGTCGCCAGTGAATAGGTATCTTCTAGGCAAGCGCGTTCCACCGTAGATCGCATCATCGCTTACCATCAAGCGGGATAGAGGGCAAGCGCTTGCCAATCCATCATAAAAAATGTATTAAACGATCGATTGATGAGGTAAGAGAATTGTGTAAAATGACAGATTGTATCGCTTTCCAGGAAGCAACTCGTCAAGACCTGTGGCTAGTTTTTAAGATTTGCCTTATGTATTTCTTTTAAGGTGGTACCCTGAGCGAAAGTGGCGCCACGGTGAATTTTATTTGAAATAATAATTCTAATACACAATTTTAATAATGTTTATCGTGGAGATTTAAGGCCTACAGTCTAGTATTTTTAGACGGTATCGTTACATTCCCTAGTAGTCACTACTAGAAGTAGATAGAAAAACTGCTAAAAGTGTCCGTTTTTGACACATTTGCTATTTACTTCTACGAATGACTACGAGGGCATGTAGTGATACCTTCTAAAAATACTAGACCATCGGCCCTAAAATCTCCACGATAAACATTATTAAAATCTTTTTCTATTAATAACTTATTAAATAAAAACCTCTGAGGGCGCCACTTTCGGTCATACAACCGCCTTAATTTATTAAATGGATCTACAGTTGTCCGAAATAAAGTTCCTATTATTATTATTATTATAAACATTGATTCGTATATTAATTAACACACAGTCCACACACGTAAGTATGACATATTGTACTAAGTACACACGCACATAGTTGCACATTGCGGCCCACTTTGAAGTAATTGGCTCGCAAATTAACCCGAGCAACATCTATTGTGACATTGACGCGGCAGAATCAAGATTTAGGGTTGCCACTTTAGCGTTCTCAATAAGTTTTAATTTTGGCATACGCATTTATACTTTATTGTCTGATTGTGTCATACTATAGATAGAGTCAAAGCTATCTTGTACGTTAATTCATTTCAGAGTTTTTGACATTTTTGTCTGGAATATTATCGGTTCTGAGAGCAAATAATTTTGACTGATCTTATGCATGTCATTGTGATATTTGTAATTAGTTTGAAAGTCATAAAACTCATATTTATTTGATTGTAAGTATGCCTCCGAGTCATGGATATTCATTCATGAGATACACGTTTTATGCAAAAGCAAAAAAGCTGGATTCATTAATTTTAGTTAGCATCAGTATTTCGAGGCTTAATACAAAAGCTTGTCTAGGTACCTATAATAATTTTTTAATTATCACAGTCATACTTTTTTTTACATAATAATTAACATAGCTTATAATTAACCTTGAACATTTATAATTTTATCTACTATAAAAAGTTATAGGGCTACCAAATAATCACATGTTTTATTAGCGTCTTAATTGCGATATCTATTAACAGTGTCGTCGTAATTCGGTATAAATGTATCATAATTAATACGTATAGGTACCTACTTAGCCACATCGACATTCGTCTGTGTAATTGCCTCGCAAATTAATCCGCCCGACATGTGACATTTGACTCGACAAACAAAGCACAGCGGCGGATCAGGGATGGCACACCTTGAATTAGAATATTAAATTAATTGAGTAAAATAATAAAATACTTTAAAATCCAACTTGTCGTGTTTATGACAATACTTTGCTTAAAAATAATAATTTTTTGTGACACTAGAAAAGTATTTTTATTTTGATTTTCACTAACTCGATAAACTCTATGATGTAACATTTTACGTATTTGGTATTAACAGCTTTGTCATCAGCTGCTTGTAAAATTAATTAGGTAGGTAATTTGAATTTTCTATAGAATTATTATGTGGCTCTTTCATAAAAAAAAAAATACGAACTATTTTTAATAGTTCGTAACACAACATCCGATATTTCGAAATCCTAAATTTTGAGTCTTTAATATAAAAGAAGAAAGTGAAACCATTGTGAGAAGGTTAAACAACCAAAGAAACCAAGTTTTAATGTTACATTATCAAACAGATTTTAAAAACAACCCATTCTAAAAACAACCCATTCTATAATAAGTAATTTATTCAAATAAGTTTGATTTGATTGTGATTTTCATTAATTTGAGCAAGCAAGTTCCAAAAAAGTTTAATAATATACTTTATAGAGATTTCGTAGTTGGTGACAACCCTACGCCCGCCATATCATCGTACAATGCAATCCACTTGCTTGCAAACATAAGGATAATTATTATTGATTGCGCATTAGTCTCTGGCGGGAATGGGACAGATGTATGCAGCTCTGTTAAAGTTAGAAAGGGAAGAGTGGTGTTTTGGGATTGATACAATGTTATGTGTTACATATCAAAGCTTTGCTAATTGAGATACAAGATGATAACGGAGATAAGAGTATCTGTATTATTGTAGATATTAAGATGGAATAGATATTCCACCATTTTTTTATTATAAATCGTGTTAAAATTAAAACACTTTCGTATGTGATAACATAACAAAAATCTAATCGAGTTTCGTGATAAAAGACATGTCCCATCGCGCCTATGTCATTTGCCCCACCATTCTCAAAAAATGAAAGTCTATCGCGTCTTAATCAAAGTAGTATGTCAGAGTAGGTATTTTACTCTAGAATCAGATTGATAATTATTTTCTGCATTTTAATGCACTTTTAAGTGGGATTTTTAAGTTAGAACGCTTTTAAATCACATTTTTTTATCATTAGAGTACTATTTACTTTCATTTTTTCACAAAATACTTCAGAAAACAACTTATTGTTTTTGTAATTGTTTTTCTAAATATAAAACAATTCTTGATACCTAAATAAAACGTAATTAGCATTTTTTAATTATGAAAGTAATTAAATAAAATGAAACTGGGGCAACGCTGGGACATCTATTTTCCCTGCCTTGTTTGTAAATACATGACTCCATTTTACAAATAATAAAATGCGAATTAGACTTGACTACTTGACTATGGGTTATGGCCCGTTCTCCTTAACCACCCATGAGAAAGGTCTGTGACCCAGCAGTTACATTAAAAATGGCTGATGGACTTGACTATTCCTGGATGTAAGTACTGACACTGAAATACTTGTATCACAGTCAACTGATTCGCTACTAATTTTAATTTTAAAAGCATCTTACGAGAAAGCTCCAACATAATAAAAGGTAATTAAACGCTTTCAATCTTCAATTCGTACATCTAATTACAAATTCAAGAGGCTTCAAAAATTCAAAACACAAAATTGAACATTCAAAGAAAATACATGAAACTTTTCAGATAAAAATAAAAACCTTGCCTTAACTATAAGAAGCTTTCTAATTTAAAATAGCCTGAAGGACTATTTTTACAAGTATTTATAAACGAGATGTTTCCCTGGAAAATGTAATGAAATGGTAGAAAGCTTAACTCAGTATTTTTATAAATAGACAAGTGGCCGCCTGTGGCTTCGTCCGCCTGGACTTTGTTAAAACTTAAATAAGTATTGTATTCTATTTTGGATTCCAGAGTCGTTCTTTGTTCTTCGTAAGTTCTAGTAAGTATCAAGAATTGATGCTGGATGTTTATGTTTCAATCAAGAAAAAAAATTGCAAGTTTTTATATAGTTCATGCTCAAAAAGTAACCTGCGAAAATTCAAACCGCGGACTTTAATTTCGCAATCAAAGTGACTATAATCATTAAACCACGGCTTCAAAATACTTTTATACAATTAATCAATTTTCCTACAAACATGCACGATATCAAGTTACAACTTTATGCATCGAAACGAATCCGCAATCGAATGTATAAATTTAATTAAACCAAACACAATGTAGTGGCAACCGCAAATGAAAGCTACCGAGCAGTCCGCTCCAGGCAGTGAGGCAATCAATATTAGCCCTGCGTCGCTTTGTTCGCGAGATCACTGTACACGACCCTATTAGTGCCGGCTTTTAGCTAGTGAGGGGACATGTATCGACTATAGATACTTCGATAGACTTTAATCGATTGTTTTATTTTTTGTGATGTCGATAGTTTGTCGATATTTTTATAATAACGTAATAATAGCCTTTATTTCTCACCATAATCTTAAAAGTTACATAGTGGTTATGATAGTATGGAATGCAAGAGTTTTTACATGGTGTCGTGTTTACTGTCTCTACTTATGTGTGTATTTAATTTATTATGAATCTGATACAATGTATCACTACCTGAAGGTGGTTTTTTACATTTCGATGTTTAAAGATACAAAGACAAAACGTTAATTAAACATGTAAGTAAATAAGATTGCAACACACTTGCGTGAGCCCTAATACAACGCTTTTAGGGTCATAAACCGAGCTATAACAAACACCATGCAATAATTATAAAACGTACACTAGTGCGTTATGGAATTATCCTGACAAAGTTAAATTAGTACCTTAATGCAAGTTCTGTGTGAGTAAACAGAGCTTTCCCAAATTTAACCGGGTAATAAAGTTTTTTTTTTTAGTATCAACAAAGAGGTCTTATGTCGCTGAATATTCATACACATTTGTGAAATAAATAAATGTGTAAGTCCTTAATTAAGTCAGACAAATATTTATTTTTATCAAATTATTCATAATTCACAATATTTCGTTATAAAATATTAAAGTATTTGCATTTTAGCACTTAAAAATATAATTGTGAAGTAGGCTGTATGCTCACTCACCCCTTTGTTCGCAAATTATTCTTGCATTGAGCGTGTGAAAAAATACCTGCGTGCTTTTTCCCTTAATTTTCATATTTTGTTTTTGTCGTATTTGTTGCTGTGTGGTACTTTGTTTTTTCCTCACAAATGTTTTGAAAAACGTCGTATGAAACTCGTGAGCTCTTGGTTATGGTACTTGGCAACCTAAGCTAACTTGTCTTATAATGTACTAATGTTATACATTAGTAACTAGTTACGTAGTCAAAAGTAACTTTCTAACATTAAACCAGTGATATTTAAAAATACATAAATAAGTTTTAGTTATTTTTTGTCTAATTATATGAAATATTCATATTATAAGCAATGTTATCATAATACACTCAATATGTAAGTATTTAAAAAAAAACTTGTTTTTATCGATAAAATTAAAAGTTGGGCCCATCACTAAGCTTATCTAAGTTGGCGGCGATCGGGGCCGATGACTAAGCCTCGTTAATCTAACAATTATTCATTGAAGATACCGACCCTATGAAAAGCGACTTGAATCAATGATCGCCTATCCCTTTTATTCTAGCGTTGACGCAAAGTGGTGTGAGTAGGATAGGTGACTAAGGTGGGTGAATAGACTTTTGTAATTGTAGATATTAGGTGTGACACGGAATGAAATAATTTTGTAACATGCTAACACTAACTTTAGTAAAATAAAAGCCATATAAACAACCGCTTAGTAGCTAGTTTTACATACGTTGCACTTGCAATGCTATTGATTCAGGAATGCACAGTTTTCATCCTAAATACACTGTTATTTTGTTTAGTCGTTTTACCAATAAAACTAAAAAAAATGCCAAAGAAACATGGGTCGAAAAACGACAAATGAAATACAATGTATTAACTAACTGTCTAGTTAGTATGAAAGGACCAAAACTTTTTGCCGTTTTTCGATCTTTCTTTAACAAAAATGTTTAGTTTCATTGATAGAACACTCCCCTAAGTTAATTAAAACGACTACAAAATAACAGTGAATAAATTGTATATTTTGTACCAGGAATTTTCCCCGGGCATCACTGACCTCCATAAAAAAAAAAGGCATACACAGTTCAACATAAAGTTTCATCCGAATCGCATAGAGATAGATTGATAAAGAAGATTTTAAGATACTTTCCTATCAACTTAAATGAAATTCAAGTAAATGTTAATGATCATTCAAAGTCAATTCTCTCAAAACTAAGGATGTTTATCTAAATTGATATTAAAACGATAGATCGTGGCAGAGCTATTACTATAATAGATTGATCGATACGATGGACGCCTCGATTGGTTTGATCAATTGTTGACGTTTAAACAATAAAGATTAGTGATATACTAATGGGAGAAGAGAGGTTTTAAATCTTTTTATTATGTTAGGAATTTAGATGATTAATGATGAGCTATGTATAATGCTTTTAGATAAAAATTTAATGTTATTTCAAAATTTGTTATCTTTTTCAGAATTAAGTTTGATTAAACTTGTGACTGAATAACTAATTTTGATTTTTGTGAAGTTCTTTAACGGTTTCTTTGATTGCAAGCGAGAATTTTATCTGTTTAGGTAGATATTGTTAGAATTTCATTATTTTTACTTACTTACTGTATTTACAAAATTGAAGTTAAATTTTTTCCGTAAAATTTGATGACCAAGCTCATTAGTGAAAACTTTCTTTTGAAAAGTCATCATAAGTTAAATACTTCAGTAAAGGTCACAACAACTCTTAACTTTAACTCTTTGATTAACTACCAGTTAAATCGTGACTATAGCAGCTGCGATTTAATCCGCCTGATAAAATTAACCATTGGCCTGTAAATATCGACGTTGGTTAATATTCATTTGGTAGAATTTAAATCCCTATCGTATTAAGCACAAGAGTGTTGTGATATTTTTAAATTGTTTTAAGTTTTCGTTGAAAAGTTGTTTTATTCGTAATATCCTATTTAGTTAGTTGGCCGTTTCGTTACTACAAGATTTGTTTATTAGAAAGGTTTCCATGTAGCGAAATGGCCAAGCCACATATTTTAACTAAGGTGTAGAGTTTTTGAAGTTAGGGCTTGCAGAGTTAGGGCGCGTAGAGTTAGAAACTTGGCTCTACATGAGGTCTGATAACTTTTTGACAGTTCGAGGTCTTGGCAACATTATTCATGAAATGATTTTGGTGGGATCAGTTTTGCAATTATACAATGTGTTACAAAAAAATCTCTAATGCCGAATATAGAAAGATAGGGACCATCAAACTGAACAACTTTTCCTATGGAACCAACTCTGAAATCGCAAAAAAAATCAGCTGTTCCATACATTTTTGCGATTTCAGAGATGGTCTCATAGTAAAAGTTGTTCAGAATGGTGGTCCCTATCTACCATATTCGGCATTAAGGCTTATTTTGTAAGACGTTGTATAAGATTTGTAAAGGATATTTTAAATGTGTAATATCTATAGATGCAGTTCTTACTGTCAAAGAGGCTCTACAATAGGAAATCGTAGATTCTCTTCGTCTTCGCAATAATTTTAAACCTTTTTTTGTTTTTTTGCAACTTAGCAAAAAGGTTTAAAAAAAATTGCACCCGCCAATTCCAACAACTTTTTATTCGTAACTTCATCAAATACTCAACCCCAACAAGCATAACCCCAGTAATACGCAAATTGCACAAAACCGTCACGTCGTAATCACGGACGTGAAACGTATTAATTAATGACGTCACACACGGCATAGGAGTTTCCAGCCCTGATAATCCGTGTGTTTCACCCAATATCGCACTGTATGAATAATCAAAAGGCACACGGAGTTGTCACCGCTGGATGTGACCTCGAGGTTTTTTTTAAAAAGACAAGTAAATTTTTAAATACCCCTCAGGATTTTAAATAAATCAAAGTTTTGCAAAAGAAAAAACAACAATTGTTACTACATTTCAAGTACCTATAGATGATAGATTAAAAATAGTCAAGGAATTAATAAAGACTGCGTTGCCTAAGGTCTAAAAGTGAAATATTCTAGGGCTGAAGCAAGAGGGAAGAATATCGACAGGAACACATTAGAAATTGTTTATTGAACAAGTATACTAAATACTAAATAATACCTATACATACTAGAAAAAAAACGATTCGCACCATTTATTTAGTATATACTCGGACGGGAATTGAATTGATCTGGTTCTAAACGTATTTTTTCCAGTATATTATTTAGTATTGTATAAAAATAGCATTGTGAATGCAAGTCTCGAATTTAAAAAATATAATTAACAATTTTCCATAGACAGACTTCAATTTAGTTAACATTTGCTTCATCAAAATCACAATGTTTAATTAGCTTTAATTCTAGCGTTACTTTACGCCCAGTTGCCATGTATTCGGAGTACAATAATATTTCATTTGTGCCGCATTATACTGCCTCATTACGCACAGGATCGTCCGTATAAGCGCATCAATTTAAATTATGAATAGCCGTGTTCGGATGCCTCCACCTAAAGGTGTGTGCCTACTTGAACTTAGTTCACAGCAAGTTTGGACACAGTACACAAACATTTTGTGTGTTAAAACAAAAAAAAAACATAAAATTAATCATAATAGTTGGTATGTTCAGTATTATTCTAAGCTGGTGTAATCTAATTTATACACATCAACTTCGTCTAGGGATACAGGTGCTATTTTCATACAAACGAGGTAACTTTGAAGCCTTGGTTTTCTGCCAGGGATGTACCGTGCTGTAATCTGATGATGGCCATCCAAGGACTGAATGGAATAGATTCAGATCCCTATACACACCCAACTGATCTGATCAGCATTCTAAAAGATTAATGGGTTAGAGTTTAGAGGACAAAGTTGATGTGTGTACATTACACGCACTTGGCAAAACTTTATATTTCTAACGAAAATATTAAGTTTTGTAATAGCGACTAATCAATCAAATCTAATACTAAGTACTAAAATGAAAAGTTATGGCAAAACACTGCCATAAAGTGTACATTTAACAGTTTTATTTCAATTTATTTGCAATATGCATGAAAATTTATTGTGATTATTCCAAACAGCACGGTTAAATACGTTCGTATTTAACCGTGCGTGTAATTCAAAAATATTCATTTTATTAACATGTATGTATGTATAGGTAGTTAAAATAAAACAGAATCTAGTGCTTTGACGTTATAGATTAAAGTTTCATTTTTACAATAATTGAAACATGAAAACATGCGGAGCTTATAATGAATTCATAAACGAATGATATCGCTTATTTGCACTGCGGTCGTGTGTCATCGATCAAAACGGTATGGCATCGGTTATGTAAAGTTTCCTAGTTAAATATTACTGCAATTTCAAAACAAAGGCCTTTGCATTACTATGGCCTAGTTAGTTTTCATTATTTTATTATTACGAATAATCTGTTTTATTACTAATTCTATTTACTATTACTATATATGTACTATTTAAAGCTGTATGTTTCCCTAAGTAATAAAATAGAAAAAAAATATATTTGCAAACAGTATTTGATAGTTCTCATACCACTTTTTAACTTAAAGTGCTATAAAAAAAATCCTAAATGTTGAAAATAAATAAGTCATAATAATGCACAACCCTTAAAATTACCCTTTACCCTCACTTTACTTACATTTATATTAGAAAGTAAGGAAACATTTATTTTGAGACTAATAGGCAATAATCATGTTTTTACATGATTATTACGTTTTATAAGTTTAAATATTAACAGTTTATAATAATCAAACAACCTCCGAACCATCCCATTGATTTGCACCTAATTTTAAAAGCCCACTTGAACAGTGGTAATCAGAAATCAATTTGCATGGCGGGGAGTCGAACTGGCAACATCAAAGGAACACACCGATATAAATGCACTCCGGATACGTAGTGCAAGAATGTAGAGTAAAGCTAGATATACGATAGGCTAAAAAAGAGAATATTTTTGAAATAAAGTGAAAGCTTTAAATTGTTATTTAAAAAATCGTAAAAGCTTTTCTCCTGCCTGCATACTGTTTTTTCAATACAGTGAACGGCAGACTATACATACCTTGAAACCGCCTTTATGCCATACGTAATAAGAGCTGTTTTCGTAGTCCTAACGTGCTTTCGTGCGTACTTAAAATTAAATACCTACGCAGGAGCCATTTTTCTACGTTTTATTTGAGTCCTAAAAGTAATTGTTTGATGACACTTAAAATAAAATATTAAATCTCGTACAACGGTTGGTTGTTCTGTATGAACACACTATGGTTGTTGATGTCGTATATTAAAAACAACAGAACACAATATTTCCTATTTTACAACGTAAAAAAATTGTTTAAAAAACAAAAAACCGACTTCAAAAAACCTACCTCTAAAAAGCAAGAAATAATATTCGTAATAATAAAACACGTCTATTGAAGTCGGGTGGGGCTGGAGTACAAATCCCTCTTTTTTATTCTAAAAGCCCCACCCGACTTCAATAGACGTGTTTTATTATTACGAATATTATTTCTTGCTTTTTAGAGGTAGGTTTTTTGAAGTCGGTTTTTTGTTTTTTAAACAATTTTTTATTTTTTAATTTTTAGTGTAGGTACTTTTTGTATTAGATAGTGTAGGTATATTATTTAGGTAGAAATTTAAATCGGCTCATCAAACGTGAGTTAATCGCGGAGAAACATACATACATGCGAGTCAAACTGAGAACCTCCTTTTTTAAGTCGGTTAAAAAACTACACTTAAGATATCCCTTTTCCAACAAAAAAGTAATTATCTTATTCAGTTCATAAACAAAGAAGTTATACGACTGATCATCGAGGTAGTTCACACAAAATCATACTATTTTCGTGCTTTTTTCAAGATTATTTGAAAAGTACTGAACCGATTTCAAAATTTAAAAAAATGGGACCAACTTGGGAGTTTACGTAATGTAATAACGTTTGAATCATTTCAATCGGTCCAGCCGTCTTCGAGTAATCGGTGTACATACAAAAAACAAAAAAACAAAAAAAAAAACTGGTCGAATTGAGTACCTCCCTCCTTTTGAAGTCGGTAATTATATACAACGTGTAACTGAATTAATAGCTAAATCATTGGCTCCGTGCACGCTTTTAGCGCCACCTATCGTGTTGCAACTTTGTTGGCTCTGACCAGACCGTTTTGACGTTTTGATATGTAATGGCGGCATTGTGACAAAATGTTAATAAATACTATACATATTGTGTTATTAATGTAAATTTCAAAATTATTATGATTTGGGTGGACAAAGTGTTGTGAAATCATTTTTGGTCATTTAAATTAAATATGGCAAGTAAGATCTTTTTAAAAAGAGTGTTTTATTTTGGTTATATCAGGGTTTGTTTACTTCTTTTTTAGTTGTAGATTTTGTAAAACAAGAGGATAAAGCTACTTTAATAGTTTCACTAAGTGATAATAAACATACATAATTATTCCTGTATCGCTAATAATAAATTAAATATCGTTTTCAAGCAGATTACAGAGCCTTCATTATTTCTACTTTTTGCCACCATGAGTGCTGCGATTGATTATTATACCTTCGCACCCTCCCAATAGGGACCATCAAACTGAACAACTTTTACTATGGGACCTATCTACTATCTGAACTACTATGACTGACTAATATCTGAACCATCAGCCGATTCATACAAAATAAATATCGAAAATATGAAAATGTATGAATGAGCTGATTATTTTTTTGCGATTTCAGAGTTAGTCCCATAGTAAAAGTTGTTCAGTTTGATGGTCCCTATCTACCTGGTTTAGCCATTAATTCTGTTACACACTCAGACCAAATAAAAAAAGTTAGACGGAGTCTTCAGAACGAAGCGGTGTAGCCTGTAAAACTACGCCTTGGTTGTGTATGTACATACACAGTTCACGCACACACGTGTAACGAAACTACGCCTTGAATTCCATATAAAACCCTGCCGCCCGGCCCCTGCCCGCCCCCTTGTACGCACACATGTACCATCAAAAACTGGCCTCACTTCATAGTTCGCAACGCTCCATCTTACTTTTTTATTTTATTTGATCTGAGGTTACACGTTGTATCTTGCAAGTGTTATTTTGTCGGAAAGGAAAGATAGGTAGGTACTCAACACTTTTCTACCATATCCCGCACTTGTATCAACAGATTTTCACCGCTTATCGCAATATCTGCAAGAACGCATTGCAGCTTGGCACTGCACCTCGCAGATTGAAGTGGTTGGCAGTACACCAATGTGGATCAAGAAATTGTTTGCACATTTAGTATTTAATACTTACGGCTGGTTTCTGAATTGAGAAATTGCAGTTGAGCACTACTCAAATGTTACTCACGCATACAAAATTTGTACTTAAGTAGTACTCAACTTTAAATTCTCATAATTCAGAAAGCGGGGGTTATTGTTTAATGTACAAATGCATAATCTATGGTAATAGAGTTAACAAACTTTACGGGTAATTAGGGTTCCGTACAAAAATGGTAAAAAAGGAACCCTTATGGCACATGAGTAACGAAAAGGACCAGAGACAAAACTCAATATGAATATAAGGTTCTTGGCTTCATAGAACCGCGCGAATCGGTTGCACTACTACAAGCACGCGGGGCATGTGTGCGTGTCCACTGGCCGCTTGTCGCGTACACGAAAAAAAAGAAAAAACCTATTGTGTTGTGTCAACTGACAGCCAGTGGACAATCTCAGGGCTTTCACAGATCACGTTGTTTGCTAGTTTGAATATTTTAATACAAAAACGTGGTGTTTTATTTTTATTAAAAATGGTTGTTTATTGTACTGTGTGTATGAATAATAATAGAAAAAAATAATATATATCATTCTTTAACTATTCCAAGGAGTACGATAAGTAAGTATACATATATTAGATTATTTTCTTTTCTTTTATAAGTAAGTAGGTACCTTTATTTTATTATGTGATCCTTATGTTCCGTATTCCGATATCGGAAAAAAAAGAAATTTATGGCTTCACCCCGGTGTCTGTCCGTCTGTATGTCTGTCACAAGCTGCCAGAGCTAAACGGTTTTGTGGCATAATGACCCAATGCCGTGGTTTTGGATATTTACAAAAATCTAATATTAAGGGGTCGTTATGGGGATCAACAGCATAAACGCTTAAAAATTGATTTTTGTTATAATCGAGTGGGGTATCTTATGAACGCTAGCGTCTCATGTAGAGCGCTCCAGTAACGATAATTTGCGATTGTAAATTTTAACGTCATTAACGCTCATTGAGGAGTTCGGTGGCGCTGTGGTTTAGTGCCTGGCCCAGTAATTGCTGAGGTTAAGCAACTTTTGCTAGGGTCGGTCATGGGATGGGTGACCCAAAAAAATTTATCTCGAGCTCTCTCGTGTTTCGGAAGGCACGTTAAGGCGTTGGACCCGGCTGCATTTGCAGTTGTTAACACCTACCAATCAGCATTAGGCCCGCGTAGTGGGTTATGGTCCATCCTCCTAATCCACCCATAAGGAAGGCCCTGATACTGAATAAAAATTTTTTTCTTCAAACCAATACATGTGGGGTGTCTAGAAAGATGGGCCATTAAAAATGACATTGAGGTTTCTAAGACAATTTTTTCTCAAAGTCAGCCGTTTGAAAGATATACACCGCCAAAGTGGTAAAATATGTGTCCCCCCCTCCCTTAACTTTTGAAAGAAGAAAGTGAAAAATCTAAAAAAATATATGCTGTAGATCTTAATAAACACTTTCAACTAAAATTGGTTTGAACGACATAAATTTTGAAGTTTTTGAGTTATAACACATTTCCCAAAACCGCAAATATAACTTAGTCATTCATACCAACACTGTAAAAAACAAAGTTATTTTTGCAGACGATAAATGATTGGTATTAAATATGGTATGGTATAAAGTAACTACGGAACCCTACGGCGCGTGGCCCGACACGCACTTGACCGGTTTTTTCACCCTTTCGGGAGTAGAATTTCGGAAAACTCTGAGACCCATTTTTAATACTTTTTAATCGTCAGCCTAAACACATCCTCGCTTCAAAACTGAAGGACTTTCATACAAACTTTCATCCCTTATTTCACCCCCTTAGGGGTGGAATTTTCAAAAATCCTTCCTTACTGGATGCCTACACTGTATGAAGTATCTGTGTGCAAAATTTCAAGTCTCTAGGTCCAGCGATTTGGGCTGTGCGTTGATAGATAGATCAGTCAGTCATTCAGTTTACGATTCATGGTATCTCACTAGGAACATCAGATGTGGCTTAGATAGCAGGTACCGCCATCTAGTGTCTAATTCCAACATTAATTTAATATTACCTCACTAGATGGCAGCTGGTACCTGCTTCGATTTGTTTTTGTAATATTCAAATACGGATAAAAAAGTTATGAAACTTTTAAATTGTTTCTTAAAATAATCACCAAATGCAAAATTGAAGTGAATTCTTTGAAAATTTTGTAAAGTTTGTTGCTATCTGTGCTAAGCATGCTGCGACTGCGACGACGGACATTTCTTTAGTATGGGATGAGGTATCTGTACTATAGTATTATGTAATCTGTGATAATAATAATTGAATAATAATATGAATTAATAGTTAATAATAATAACTTTCGTATGATAAAACTATTGAACTTTTTGTTTTGTTTAATTTGTAATAACCTATTGTGACAGCCCTGCTTAAATATGTAACAATTTTGTACGTTCTTAAGAAGCTTTGTCTCTGGTCCTTTTCGTTACTCATGTGCTTATGGTGTGACTCAGTCTGTCTGTCTGTCTGTCACAGCTGGATATCTCGAGAACGTCTAATGGTATCAACTTTAAATTTGGAATGGTTTGAGATGACATTTTCCCAACTATTTTGCAAATAAGAAATATGTAAATAAATAAATCAATATATATTTTTTACAACAGGGCCTGAAAAGGGGTCTTAAAAATTTGAAGTGGGGCTACTAGGGCATGTGGGGTATCATATGAAAGAGCGCCTTTTTGCACGTGTTTAATCAGTTTTTTTTTTAAGTCGCATAGTTTTCGACTTATGATGAAAAATGTAAAAAAAATACCGTTCCCCCACCTTATCTCCGAAGTTTGCAAAGAGAAAAATCTGAAATATTTTTTTATGATAGCAGTTTGTATAAAGATTACAGGAAAAATAAAACGATGTCTTAATGTAGCACACTTTTTTAGAAATCATCAAATTTCTTAAAAAGTTAACATTAGTTCCACTATCGGTCAAGAGATGGCGCTGACCTAAAATTGCAATACTAATTTAATTATTCTACTCTGCAGTGTGGTTTAATGGTGCAAATATGATGGTACGGAACCCTCGGTGCGCGAGTCCGACTCACTCTTGACCGGTTTTATTTTTCAATGCCTAGATAAAGCTTTATCGAAAATGATTGGCATTAATTTGTTTGTCACATTTTTATTATAATGATTTTTATTATATTTGGTTAATTGCTTAGCTATCTATTTTACAATAGGTAGCAAGTATATGGTAACGATTAACAGCTATAATAGTTTTGATGACCTTCGTGGTTGAGTGTTTTTTTCACCGGTTTTCAAGGTGTATCCATCTCTGAGGTCCCGGGTTCAATCCCCGGCTGAGTCAACTTAGATAAAAACGTACTTTTCTATATTGGCTCATGTCTGGGTGTTTGTAGTTCCACCGTTGTATCCGATTTTCATAACACAAGTGTTTTAGCTACTTACTTTGGAATAAGAGTAATGTGATTTTGTCTAATGTTTTTTTATATTAATAATAAACAAACAGATAACTAATAACAAGGAATAAGATTTTTTAGGATTAGTCCAGGTTTATTCAGTGTCCAGCGAATAAAACTAACTATTATTAAAAGTTCACTCATTGTTTCTGAAAGCTAAAACATGTGGAGTAATTTTGACCTTAGAGCAACGCGGACATTTGTATTTCAAAGTGTAGCGTAGATACAGTTACAGTACGAGATATTTGAGGTTGAATTCTGCTTAGAAAACACTTCTAATACGATGTCCAGTATTAATTGAAATGCATTAAATTTGAAACTAACTTGTGAAACTAAATCACGTTTATTTGGTTTAGTTTCGTCGCTCGCTACGAATGATACTTTATGATTTAGGTTGTTAAAGAGCCATTTCGTTAATTAAAGATAAACTTGGGTAACTATGCCCTAAGTAAAATATGTTAATAACATTTTGGAACTTTCAGCTATTTCGCTATTTCATACACTTAATCAGAGTTCAAATTATAATTTGTAGGGAACAGCTGTAACATGAATTGCTACCTTACAAAATGCGACTTATTCTTTGTATACAAAATATTAAATTCACATAATTTTATGATGATGTAAGTAAGCAAGTAGTCGTTTTTAGGGTTCCGTACCCAAAGGGTAAAAACGGAACCCTATTATTAAGTCTGCACTATCCGTCGACTGTCTGTCACCAGGCTCATGAACCGTGATAGCTAGACAGTTGAAATTTTCACAGATGATTTATTTCTGTTTCCGCTATAAAAAAATACTAAAAACAGAATAAAAAAATATTTAAGGGAGGCTCCCATACAACAAACGTGATTTTTTGATGGAACACTTCGTGCGCGAGTCCAACTAGCACTTGGCCACTTTTTTATTATTTCATTACAAACCATCAATATCCATTTAGTCCAGGCTAAACATCAAAAGGACTTTATAATCGGACAGACTCTCAAAAATATTTCTTGTATTTCGGTGCAGTAAATATTACAATTATGCAATTCAAATAACGCCCTACGTAGCCCCATCTTGAAAGTTCTCAGTCTGTCGCAATATCTGCAAACTGCAAGTATGCAGGTGCATTTTGGCACTGCACCCCGCGTCGAGTGGCCAGCCTTGGCAATACACCAATTTGTACGGAACTATTAAATAAAACGCCACTTTGTTCTGATAATACAGTAATGTATGAACTGGATCAGATTTTAATAGCGGTTTTGGCAGGGCGTCTGTTTTTGTAGAATTTATTAGTATAAGTATTACTGTTATAGTATATTAGTGTACTTACAGGTAATACCTGTAATAATAGATTTAAGTGTATGAAATAAAATAAAATAAAAAAGTATTGTATTGGAGTTCAATGGGAGGGTCTGTGTAAACTCACTACCTACTTATGTTAGCTCGTCACGTTTTGAAAAGTTCCATACACTGAAAGTAAATTCGCTACTTATATTTTTTGTGTAAATTCATCACAGGTACATACATGATATTGCAAACTCGCCACTTATCTATTTATAGGGGATTACGTGGATTACTTATGTATTATTTTTCGATACTAAAAATCTTATCAGTTCAAGGTTCAAAGTTATTAAAGTGTCTTCAGTTAGGAATTCCTGAAAATATATTTTAAAATAGGCTAAAAAAGTGGGGTGTTTAGAAATGTTAATTGTATTTATTTTTATAGGTAAGCCTTATAAAAGAGCTGAAAAATTCAAGAAAATCTCAATAATTAATGCAGTGTTCAATGTAAAAAAATATCCTCCTTTCAGTTCATAAATATTTATTTCCACTTCACAAATAACCAAGTATTTGGTTTAAACTTTGAAGCCTGAGGATATTATTAAAATATTTAATAATTCCGTCAATCTTTCTTTGTTAAATTTCCCGAAATGTTAACATTAGGGTCAACATCAACAGCCACTGTCGGTGTATTGAAATGTCATCAAGTAGACACAGCTAATTCGTTTCACACTAGATTTTCTTGTTCCAAGCCACGCCTGCTTGAAAAGCTGCCAAATTGCCAGAGCAGTAGCCACCGACCAATAAGAGCCGGCCATTTTGGCGCCCTAGATCCGGCGGACCAATCGGAGCGGTGGGCGAGTTGCTCACGCGCATTTTGTTTTGCAATTCAATGAGTTACTAATTATTGTTTAGTTTGGCGCGCTTTTATGTGGTCAAGACGATAATAGAGAAGGAAATAATAGTTGTAGCTTTCAAATTATTTAAGTTTTACATTACAAGCGATGAAGACAGTATCCGACGATGTTTTTTTAGCATCATTCCTTAATGACATTAGCAATTAATCAAAAGTATTTTTAATAATGTCGACAATAAATACCCAACTAAAACTTATTTTAAAAAAGCTACGTACCTACTACAACTTATTTTAAATATCCCATCAAAAACATTTTCATGAAAAATGTTGCCAAGACGAGACCATATGGCTAGTAATGTCAAAAAGTTATCAAACCTCATGTTCCTTAATGACATTAGCAATTAATAAAAAAATGGTGATAATAAATACCTACTATCCCCGTCAATTGGTAATGCGCCTGGCGGCCATGATTTTACCTCAAAAACGAAAAACAATTGTATTTTTTTATAAACCTATAGACCCTATCTTATTGAAAATAATGATTCAATAATTAATACATTAGATTACCTATTAGAATTTTCTTGTTTCATGATATCTTTAGTTGCGAATCACGTCAACGTGGATGTTAATGTGACAAGGTTCCAGCGCATTACCAATTGACGGGGATAATAATTAATAACACTGCAATTATTAGGTATCTACGTAATAAATATCTCACACCACAATATGACTAGATTCAAAATCAAAAATCTTAATTACGAAAACACGTAATTTATAGACTTTTCAGAACTTTTTATTTCAAGGTTTCATAGAAAAGAATGGATTTCTAATTCATTGACCAAAGCAAAGTTTTCATTTAACGGAGACAAACTTATTGAATTAATCATTGCTTTCTTCGTAAAATATCTCCTATAGAACCATAAATTCCTAGAGAACATAAAGGCCTTTGTTTTGGTATAAAATCCTAAGTTTTTATAGCAAAACAAAAGCCTTTATCTTGTGTCTAAATGAAGCTTAATCCTTTATTACTTAAATCAACAATTCTTGTTTAAAGTTACAATCAAGTACAAAAGTGCTAATAAAAAGATAAAATCGACTCAAGAACTGCATTAATCGATGCTTAAAATAGAATCGGTAATCGGCTAAGGTGCTAATTAAGCCTAATCGGGTGAATTTAAGTGGCAAGTGGAATGTAAGCCTTAAAAAGGTTACCTTACAAAAGCGCGCTTAATACGGCGGTAGGTGTAAGTATAATGTAATTAAGCACACTAAATATCCAAGTATTCTTTGAAAACAAAGTATTTCTATAAGTTAAAATAATTATTTTAGGATACCTTGAATAATAAAATAGCTACAGATATTGATTAGTAATCAGTTAATGAATCCGTTTTTTTTTGGTTTTTGTTTAGCGTTAAATTAACCCTTATGCATAAAAAAGTAACGATTTTTCCTGGATTCATAATAATGCTCTTACAGCTCCCATGAATTTCCAAGCGAAGTGTACTTTTGAAAAACGTTTATCTACTCTAATGCTTTAAATCCTCTATAAAAAGGTTCTGAAAACCAGTGTCATGTTACTACAATATCCGAGCAAGAGCATATCGCGCTCCCCGCGACTTACCCCGAAGGAGTTACATTATGAAATTCAGTACAACATTAAAACACTCGTTTGAATGATCTTATGACAGACGCGCGCACGGTGGATGCGGGGGCGCGACCAGCCCTTCTCACTCGGATATTATGATTACTATGGAGTGGACTTAGAGCTAGCCCCGGAAATAGGTATACAATTTACAAAGCAACGAAATCCCTCGCCGTTAGTGTGCCATACTATCATTATTAACAGATCCGGGCACCTGGCAGATTTTCAGTGGTGAGGGTGGGAGTGGTTGGGGAACAAAGAGGCTGAAAAACCGATTAAAGGTATACAATTTACAGAGCTCTGGATTTGGTGTAGTATAATAGCACAGCAAGTCAATCATGTACCTATTTAAATCGAATATAACATTGCCAGGCATTTGGGCCGGTGGAAAAGTAGTGCCAGGCGGCATCAAAGGTGCGCGAAAAGTGGTAAAGATTGATACCGCCTGGCACTACTTTTCCACCAGCTAAAATGCCCGGCAATGTTATATTCGATTTAGATACATGGTTGGCTGGCTATAATACCACACCAAATCCAGAGCTCTGTATATTGTATACCTTCAATCGCTTTTTCAGACTATTGTTGCCCAACCACTCCTACCCCCACCACTGAAAATCTGCCAGTTGCCCGGAGCTATTAATAATGATAGTATGGCACACTAACTAGAGGGATTTCGTCGCTCTGTAAATTGCATACTTATTTCCGGGGCCAGCTCTTAGTATACTATGACACTGGTTGTTTTAAACTGTTTCAAAACCCTTTATAGAGGATTCATATCACGGGTGTAGATAAAGTCAAAGATTAAGTAGTCAATCAGAATAATTCAATCATAAAAAAAAATCCCAACAAAAGACCAAAGTAAGCAGAAACAATCGCGCCGCAATACCGACTAGTAGTTCAAACAATCCGATCAACAGATAAACTTTATAGATAGCCCGCTCTCGTGATTTCCTACGGAACCAAGCTGAGGACAGGGCTGCCACAACTACAAGCTATTTTTTTTTTTCGTAAAAAATCTTGTAAACATTAAAACATAAATCAGTTGAAAACGTGACCGTTTAAGATTTAATTTTTACTGTTAAGCCCACCGGTAACGATCAATTGCGATTGTCAATTTTTCCGCAATTGACGCCCATTGACGGAAAAATTGATCGTTTACGCGTGCAATTGAAGCGATTGTCAATTGCTCCAACAATGGCATTGACGGAAAAATTGTCAATCGCAATTGATCGTTACCGGCGGGCTTCATAGTTGGGTTTGACCTATTTGTGTGGTTTTCCAACTAATATTATAAATTTAAAAAGTTTGTGGGTTTGGATGTTTGAATGTTTGTTCCTCAATCACGCAAAAACTACTGAACGGATTTGGTTGAAATTTGACACACAGATAGTAGATAGCCTAGATTAAAACATAAAATACTTTTTATACCGATATTCCCTAGAAAACGGGAACCATGCGGATGAAACCGCGGGCGGCCGCTAGTTTATAAATAAAACTCATTTTTTAATTACTGGACTAGGACTAGTGAATAGAAGCGTTTAGGTACATGATTTTGTGAATTTGAATGTTAATCTTCGTGGGACTGATAATGTTATTTTTTATCATCAAATAACTAAAGTATACGTATGATGTGCCCTACTAGTACGGGTCTTTGTCCAAACAAAAAACTATTTTATAGTCCCATCCGGAAGAAAGCATGTAACTTGGCATGAACTATACCTTTTTTGCAAAATAAATAAGGAACAAGTCATTTTTACAAAAACATACTCAATTACGTTCTTTAAACACCTGTGATTGCGGGTTTTTCTTGTATAGTCAGAGTATAGTCAGTCACTTTATTAACACTTTTAGGTACCTTTGAAGCTAAAGTCACTGTGCCTTTATGAACAGTGGCAACCCTGAGCAAGGACCACCGGCGGTGGTATTAACATAAAAATGCGACGACACGCGCCTTAATTGATTGTAGGTACCGAGCACAGCCGCGCGGCAACCTTGTTAATTAAATCTTTCTTAAATTGTAAGTCGATGAGAATCCGAGCTCGAAGATATTATTAATAGTTTTGTAGCTTCGATGTTAAAATCGATTTTATTTAATGACTATTGGAAACGCTTTTATCATTGGCCGTGAACGTCACGATGGCCCATTTTGATTTAGTTTATTTACAGAACGTTACATTTGTAGCTTACGAAACGAAATGAGTACCTTTTAGTAGAAAGACACAAATAATTTTTTTTTCATAAGAAATCTATTTTTCAAATTAACCCTATCACTACAGATAGGCTCTACAACCCCAAACTTAGGGGACAATAAATAAGACCCTACACTTTAGGTACGACATCAGGCATTTATAATGTCCACACTGCTGGAGCACAGGCCTTCCTTAGGGGTGGATAAGGAGGATGGGCCATAACCCACCACGCAGACCCAATGCGGATTAGTGGGTGTTAAAGACTGCAAATGCAGCCGGGACCAACGGCTTAACTGCCTTCCGAAGCGAGGAGGAACTCGAAATAATAAATTTTTGGTCACCCATTCCATGACTGACCCTTACGAAAGTTGCTCAACCTTCGCAATCGTACAGCTACGGCCAGGCACTAAACTCCCCACTTTAGGTTGGTACGCAGGGACTTAATTGACCACTCACCCACGCCACGTCTTTGTCTTAATCAGTTGAGGCGAAAATGCACTTACTTTTATTACAATATTTGTGAGCTCTACTGCAGTACCGTAATTAAAAATGAGATGTTATTTTTTATTACACGAATAAAGTGGCGAAATCAACTTATGTTCCCGCTGTTTTATTGTTAAAAGCCTATCAAGACTTGTAATAAATATTATAACATTTATAACTGTTTCCTTATTAAATTTTTATAGTTCCTTGAGAAAATGTACCTACAGAATGATTGAAAATATTGTAAGAGGTTTTATTTAAACAATATGTTTTTTTTTTAGTTTTAATATTAGTACTAGTTTTTTTTTCACCGTTACAGTGGTAGTGTTTAAAAGTATCGATTAAACAAACTCCAAGCTATCTATTGACATTCAAAACTTCAAACAATATTTTCGTAATACGCCCAGCATAAATAAAATAAACTCATTATTATTCTCAATACCACGGACTTTAATAAAGACCATCCAAAAATCTAAAGGGCTTCATAAATCGATGTTCACAATACACAGAACACCGTTTGTTTAATAAACTCGGAAATTAATGTCACTCCAGCGAAGTTGGTATGAATGCAACTCAAAGAATCTCAATTAGACGGGACTCAAAGGGGCCAGATTTGTTTGTGAAGGGGCCAATTTGTCCCCGAGCGTTCAACGGGTTAGACGTTGTAATAGCTTTAATACTTAACGGTGTATTTTGTGCATTTAACGTATGTAATAAGGGTTTAGAGGAGACAGGTAAAGGACGGGTGTTTTGAGAGGCGTGTTTAAAAACATACCTCTTTGAAGCTGTTATCTTTAGAATATTATTAATGATGACGATAGTACTTACTCGCTTCGAGAAGCAGGAAAATCGTGAGACAGAATTTTAAAATCAATTAATATTTACTTAGAAATGACAATTCTTGGGCGGATTTCACATTGACAGGCACATAATCATGCTGCATTACCGTTGCATCATGACTGCAGGTTTTAAATTCGTGCGTACATAAGTGTCAAGTTTTTTAAGGAACGTCAGATACCTACTTATAGTATACATAGTAGGTATGAACGTCTATAAAAATGAAGGTTGGGAGTTACAAGTCGTGATAAAGTTTGGCCGCATACTGGAAACTGATCTGTAGGCTGTTCCTAACTAATATTGAGCTGTGCCAAACTGACCTTACAAACCATTCCATACGGCCGGCGGCGGGTTAATAGCGCTCTTTTCCCGGCTTTATTCTAAAAATTAAAATTGTCCAGTTTTAGCTAATAGGTCAAATGTGGTATTATTTTCGGATAAATCAATAATGTTCAATTTATTTCTAATATAAAAAGTGTAATTTATTGAGCAGTTGAAACTGCTTTCCACAATTAAACGGTGACATTTCAACCGACATACCAGTGTGTTTTTTTTTTGCTAAATCTGAATGACGAATCAATTCATGGCCCTATAGCTATAATAAGTCTTGATTTATTATTAATGTTTTAAATTTACATAGATATTTTGTTTTTAATTTCTTACTGCGTATTTGGGTGGTGGTTACTGAATTTCACGTAACAAGCGCGTTTTTTTTTTCAAGATCAAAACATGTTGTTTTGAATTTGTCCACCTAACACCAATACAATGGAAACAATCTTTAATCCTTACTATTTTAATTAGTTAGTGCAATAACAATCATTACACCACGATAACTTAACTATAACTACAGTTGACCGCACGTCACTCACATCGTTGCGGTTGACGGCCGGACTGTTGACCGGCTAAATATCAAACATGCCATTGATTAATCTGTCCTATATAAAGGCATATGTATGCATCGTTATTCCTTTATCGTCGTCATCATATCGTAGCGGCAGTACGATGACCCACAGTAAGACAAAAGCCACCCCCTAGAATCGCCACGACGCGACGCCGTTAAGGTCAGTTAAGGCCTTAAGCTTACATTTTCTTAAGTGCCCCCGAGACGGTCAAACGGTTTGATTCAAACACGTAAGGTTTGGTTTAACTCAAACTATTTTGATCGTTTACAAAGGTAGTTTGAACGGTTTGTCAAACATTTACGGGTTTGAAGCACGTTTGATGAAATTTCATATTTTTGCTGTGTTTGACGCGCCGTTTGATCGTGTTTCAACGCATTTGAACAAACTTGCCTCATATTAGTATCCTGTTTTCGTATTATTGGTTCAACTATAAGAAAAGAAACATCATCAATTCTTAGAAAGTTATTATAATCATCTGGTGCGGTAGCTTCAAGCACTTTCTAGATGTTCGTGTGTGAAATGGTATCTTAGTTTGTACCATTCTTAAGACCAATTTCTTTTTCTTTTCTTTTTTATCTCTTTTTATGCAGGACATTAACGTTATATTTAAACATGATAAAATCGAGATCCTTGTTCGAGGACATCTTGTCTGCGTCACAAGTCTAACTACGACAGCATACCGAACCAAACTGCGCAGTGCCGTTTGACAGATTCTTCAAACTGACATCAAACTGTTTTATCAAACACGTAAAGTTTGAGTCAAACCGTTTGACCGTCTCATCCATACAATGAACGATATCTATACAATGAACGATCACTGTAATGATGACTTTCGTTACGTGCAGACGTGCGTTATCGCACCATCAGTAAATTATTGGGATCTTTTATTGGGAGCTAAGCAAAAGAACCAAATAATTTACCGCATCTTAAAGCTCCCCCACCCTATTCACTGACAAAAACAAGTGACACTTCCGAAATGTAGTATAATAATTATACTGATTCTAAAAAGCTCTCTACTCCAAACAGTTACACTCATTGTAACATCGGTCTTCTACAATAAAATACTTTCGATTTATCTAAAAAACTATAACACCTATCAAAAAATAATCACAAGCCATCGACCTAACTCCAAAGCAAAACCTCAGTCTCAAAAACTAATATAATTTAACGCAAACATCAAAATATCTCTCCCACACATTTAATATACACATCAAAAGCTCTCTGTAATATTTCAAGCGTGGAAACACCGCGAATATATCATTTATAAAACTACTATAACACAATAATCCTGCTTTAATCGTTACCACGAAATGCCATTTCAATGACAGAATAAACTCGAACTAAATAAAAGTGTCAAACGATGAAAACCAAACAAATTCTGTACAAGCGAGAGATTTCATTAGAAAAACATTTGGAATGTTACATGGAAAGCGAACAGTTTAAGCGCGGTGACATTTCAAATAATTCCGACGATAGGAGATCCTTGGTAGGATTGAGGTATAAGCGAAAAGCGAACAGATTTTCTGAAGGCAGTAATGTTGCGTGGTAAAAAGTGCATAATTCTGTGACGTTTAAAGCTCCTCTGTAGTGTAGAGGTTTGTAAAGGCTTTTAGGATTTATATATTTTTGTCAATGATATTAAAAGTAAAGATGAGTTATACGCCAACATCATTGCTATTTAAAACAGCGCAAAGGTACTATAGATAAACACATTGACCGCTGCATGCGCATTGGCCGTGAATTGAAAGCGCGTCAGCTGTCTCCTTCACTCACACATGCAAAGCAGACAGCGCGCTCTTTGTACAATATGGCCGAATATAGTAATAGAAAATACATATTTTTATTAAATACAGTACTTACGTGTGAAATTAAGCATTTTTCCGATCTCTGACTGTTGCTGTACAATTTGTACATCGTCTAAAGACGCAAGGAGACATTTTTTTAATGGATTTCACAATTTTATCGCGTCTGACTGACGAGAGCCGCGTGTGTTTCCATGTCGCGAGCCTGTGCCTGACTAATTGAAAGTCGGGCAATTAACTGACTTTCGTCTTGCCATTTTGGAGTGCGCGTAACGTATCTATACTTTTAATATAATTGATTTTTGTTAATTATTTCAACTGCCATTGTTAAATAAATAATGTGGCTCCGTGAGCTGTAGAGTAGCTCAAATTGTATCTTGTTTAAAAACAAAATAATACACGACGCAGTTTTCCGAATATTGGCCAGAAATGTTTTGATTGATTATGAACAACTTATGAACTTTTGAGTTTTCTAAAAATAAAAATTGCTTTGCATCGCTTACAAAAAAGTTTTGTTACATTTTTTATCATTTTTCGAAACGGTTTAAATATTTTTTTACGTATCTCCGCCACCTGAGAATAATTTGCCACTTTGAAAAATTTCGTAAAACTGGATCGATTAAAACAATCTATATAACTATCGAACCTCCTCACAAAATTGCACGAGAATCGGTTGAGAAATGCGACCTGTAAAGGAGAACAAACGGACAGACATCCGGCAGACAGACATACGAAAGAATTTTAGCCCAAGCTGAAGCAGGACGCACTCGTTCAATAACTGTTTTCAATATGGAACAATTTCTTATAGCCTGAACAAAAAATCATCAACTCCATGTCCTTTACGTTTCAATTTAGCTTTCATACTTACTGAAATTATACAGTACACTTATACATTTTATCCTTTCTGTTTATAGGCAATTCAGAAGAAAGCCAAATCGCGTACAACATTTTTAAAATATTAAAAAGGTTTAAAGCTTTTTAAATAGCTTTATTTTTGTTAAGCTGCGGAATTAAAGAGCAACATATAAAGGTGTCAATTAGTCTTTGTTACCTTTTTGCTGATTACTAGTTCTTAAGCATGCCTCATGAAGCCATGTGCTCAGTCTTATAGCACTCTGTAGGTGACAATAAGATTAGCGATCAAATTAACACTACAAGGCTTCATTTAATCTGAAAGCCAACGAAAAACAACCAATTAACCAAAATCAATCTATTAAGTTTAAACAGTTACGTGACAAAACAAACATTTTAGGTGATTTAGTTATAATTTAAAATATTTTATTGTGATGATGATGATGATATTACACTGGGGGTGAGTGTCTTTAGGGTTTTAGGGCTCAGTTCTGTCAAAGAATACTATGTTCGCTTGAGCCAGTGACTTGTAGTTTTTCCTACGAAACTTTAAAAAAAAGTTAACTAACTTTGACCAGACACTTTCGAACAGTATACTTTTACCAACCACGATTCTACCACTTAATTAAGTACCTAAATCATAAACTTGCATTTGTAGCAACGAAACCAAATCAAATTTACCCGAGTTAGTTTCACGATCTAGTTTCCCATGAACTTCAATTTTATTAATACAGAACATCGTGAACTTAGAGGGTTAGTGATTTTAGTACACTAACGGTTTTTTTATTTCTGAGCAAAATTATCCGATTGTACGTTGTTTGTCCAACTACATAACGTTATTTCGTTTTCAGAGTCGGCCTTCTGTACCCCTAGCAGCACAAACTATCGAAAAAAAACGCGCGTAAAAGTTTTCGATACAATAATTGTTTAAGAGAAATTTAATTTAACTTTTTCTTTTGATAGACGGCGCTGTACAAATTTTCCACAAAAAAATACTCTATGGAATGTTTTTACGCGCGCTATTTTTTTCGACGACTGTTCGTGCTACGGGTACAGTTGAAATCATATCACTTGTACCATACCCTACGATGTCAAATAAACTTTCACGAGCTCTCTTTAGATTCTTGTAAAGTTATTTTTCAGTGGCGAAAGCTGAACGTCGTCGGAGACACATCAGTATGTCACCAGTAAAGCCTATTAAGAACCGATGAGTTCGCCGAACGGAATGTTTTGATAGTAAAATATGTTTTGTGTATGAAGCATTAGAATAGATTATCCTAAATTATGTTTCTAGAAATTCTGAGATGTGATTGATTTGATTAGGTGTATCTGCGTCTGTGTATATTAGAAAATGACAGGGTGTTGACCGTTGGCGACAAAAAAGTTACTTTGTGGACAAATTAATGGTGAATTCAGGCTCGATTTCAGATCTAGGAATTACCTTATAGACATTTGCGTACCTACTCAAAACTTGCATAATACAAAACGATGCAGAAAAGAAATACCATCTCACAAGAAAACTAGGGTGCTTGTTATAATCTACCTGTTATTTTGTATCATTTAATACAAGCTCTACTTACTTTGGGAGGACTTAATATAAATAAATTGTCCGGAATTATTTATTATGCTTAAGTAATATTTGCAACTTCAAGAACTCTACCATTAAAATTAAAAGTAACTTTATTAATTGTTATTATTAAGAGTGTATATACGCATTTCAAAGAAATTAGCGTTTTTCCAAAAAAGTTATCTAAAGAATGAAAGCATTACATTGATGTAAACTTTAGGAAACAAAATTCTTAAAAACATAATAAATCGTCAGGTATTTTAAAACGAAGACAATCTGTTCGAGTAGAATTTCGGATTTGTTTGTCAGAGGTATTTTTCACAAACGTTTCAGCTGTCACAAATAAGAATACGACTCATATTTATTTTTTTACTTATTCTTTGTATTGTCAAGAAATGCACTATAGAGAGAAAATTAAAAAAAAATGATTTTAATCACTGAGAAAAAGTTTTTAAATAAATGCTCAAATCGGTACATTTTGACATGTTTTTTTACTGGTATTTACAGATTCTAAAGTAATTTTTTTAGGAAAAATGAGGTATTTGACTAATGTGTTGCGTGTTTTGTATAATATACTTATACTATAATTTAATAGGAATTTTCAAAGTTCGCCCTCATTACTGCTCGCGATAGAGTTGTATTGATCATCGCGTTTATTTTGGCATCTTTTTCTCACTTCTTAATCAATCTCTTAAATAAAAGTGAAGGGGTGACTGCCAGACTATTGCCCAGCCCAAACCTTTGAACCTAGAGACTTGAAATTTTGTACATAGATACTTCCTACAGTGTAAACACCCACTAAGAAGGGATTTTTGGAAATTCCACCCCTCAATGGTTGAAATGGGAGTACAAAATTTGTATGAAAAAAAATTATTAAATAAACATTTCAACTTGAAACTTCGTAGGAGTATTTCTAAAAACAAATAATCAAACACGTGTCTCGTGGTTTTCCGAAACTCAACCTTTTAGGGGGTAAATGGAGAAAAAAAAGCCCAACATCGATGGATGTCGTTATCGAGGTTTTATGGGATGTTGATTACGAAAATGGCATTTATTTTTAAGTGGTAGACATTATTCAACCTTAAAAGGGGTCAAATTGGGTTTAAACTTTGTATGGAAAAAATATAAAATAGACATTACGACTTGAAACTTCGTAGGAGTACTTCTTTAAACAAATGATCAAACATGCGTATTTCGTAAATTTCTGAAAATCCACCCCTTAAGGGGTAAGTGGGTAAAAAGCCCAAACTCGATATGGATGTCGTTATTGAGGTTTTATGGGATGTTGATTGCGAAAATGGAATTTATTTTTAAGTCCAACATAGTGGCTATGTTTAATTTCAACCCCTAAAGGGGTAAAATGGGGTTCTTTCATGTTTTGTATGAAAAAAATGTTTTAAAAAGACATTTCGACGTGAAACTTCACAAATGATCTGATGATACTTAAACAGGTGATAGTGTTGCTTAAACTGAATAAGTTTCTCCAAGGAACATAGGTCGAAAACCGGAAAAAAATTCATACTCCCATACAAAATGTACTGGTCAGCTGACCGACTTACTATGGAAAGGCGAAAAAAAAAATAGTTTTTCGACCTATGTTCTATGGAGAAAGTTGTTCAGTTAAAGCAACACTATCACCTGTTTAAGTATCATTAGATAATTTGGTACCACCTTATATAATAGAATATCATTTATTTGCATTTGATTAGAGTTCACTGGAGGTCTTTATCTGCCTGTTCAGCCATTAACATAGCGTGCAAACATTATTTTAAATTAAAATTAACATGTAAATACTTATACTTTTACTATTAAATACTTATACTATTCGAGCAGATCTTAGAAAATTTGTCCCCTCTTATCCCCACTCTATTATTATGGGTGATTTTAACACATGTCTGAGAAAAGACGACTTTCACGCTAAGAAACTACAGTCAGTGGTTAATTCATCTAATCTGCACATTCTCCCATTACAGGAAACTCACCATTTTCCCAATTGTACCCCATCACTTCTTGACCTCATAATCGTTTCCTCTCCGACGTTTGCTGCAAAGCACGGCCAATTTTCTGCAGACGGCTTTTCATATCACGACCTGGTGTATTTGTCATACCGAATTCGACCTCCGAAACTTAAACCTACCGTCAAACTTCAGCGTAGTTTCACTAAGATCAACCACGACCGCCTACTCGAAGTCGCTGCGAACATTGACTGGGCTTCGACATTTGCCACAGAAGTTGTAGATGAGCAGGTTGCTCTGTTTAATGACCGCCTTACCGAATTATACGATGCACATGCTCCAATCCGGCCTGTGAAAATGAAACATCTTCCTGCACCCTGGTTGACTGACGAGTTACGTAAATTAATGGCTAGGAAAAACAGGGCAAAAGCCAAGTTCAAGTTCGATTCCTCGGAGCAAAATGAACGCAAATACAATCGTGTTAGAAACCGCTGCAACACGGCATTAAGGGACGCCCAAAGACGCCACACTCACAGTTCCATACAAAATGAAGAAGATCCTGCCAAAGTTTGGAAATTCTTAAAAACCCTTGGAGTTGGCAAATCTCAAAATATCAACAGTCCCAATAATAATCTCGATTTAAATCAGCTTAATGTGCACTTCTCCTCATCTGTGCCTATTGATGGCAACTCTAAAGCCAATACCTTATCCCATCTTTCAACGCTGCCAACCCAAGATTCACTCTTTACTCTTCGTCAATTTGCGGACTGTGATGTTAAGAGAACTATCCTGTCCATCAACTCAAATGCTGTGGGTGCTGATTCCATTAGTCGTAAAATGATCCTTCCCATAATAGATATCATTACTCCAGTCATTACCAAAATCCTAAACACTTCCATTTCAACTGGTATTTTTCCTACATCCTGGAAAGATGCTAATGTTATCCCGCTCCCTAAAAAACGTAACCCTACTATGTTATCTGATTATCGTCCCATATCTATCCTACCGTTCCTCTCCAAAGTCCTTGAAAAACTTGTCTATGGTCAGCTGACTGCCTATCTCAACCTCAATAAACTTTTTAATCCTTTGCAATCTGGTTTCCGTAGGGGCCACAGCACCTCCACAGCTTTGGTTAAGATCACAGACGACATACGCCAGGGCATGGAGAATCGCCAGCTTACACTGATGACGTTACTGGATTTCAATAATGCTTTCAGTTCAGTTGAGTTCGATATTCTCCTGGGCGTTTTACAGTCTCTTAACATATCTCCAGCCGCTATTGATTGGTTTCGAAGTTACCTGCTAGGGCGACGGCAACGCATTCGCCTAGGAGATTCGTCCTCTGGGTGGTGTAGTATCAATGCCGGAGTTCCTCAGGGTGGCGTCTTATCTCCTCTTCTCTTCTCTATTTTTATAAACTCAATTACTCACTCGCTTTCAAGTTCCTACCACCTTTATGCCGATGATCTTCAGATTTACACACAGGCTCCTCTATCTGAACTCTCTAGTGCCATAGCTACCACTAATTCTGATCTTGCACGTATCTATAACTGGAGTAAGTCTTATGGTCTTACTGTTAACCCATCTAAGACTCAGTCCATCATTATCGGTAGTCCGTATTTTGTTTCGAGGATCGACTTCGAGCGGTTACCTCCTGTGAAATTTGACAGCACTGTTATTCCTTACTCTAAAACCGTCAAAAATCTCGGTGTAGTCTTTGATGAACGTTTCTCATGGAGACCTCAGTTTGAGGCAGTTGGAAAGAAGGTTTTTGCTGCGTACGGCTCACTTAATCGCTTGCGGAACTTTTTACCAACCAGCACTAAAATCACTCTGGCCCAGTCACTTCTCCTATCCATCTTGGACTACGCTGACGTTTTTTACACGGATCTTTCCGAGGAATTGCTTGACAAATTAGAACGTCTGCAGAATATGTGCATCAAGTTCATTTTCAATTTACGTAAATTCGACCACGTATCTCACTTTCGCCAAAAGCTTAATTGGCTCCCTGTTCGTCGGCGCAGGGACTTACACACTCTTACGCTCCTGTACTCTATCCTTTTCCTTCCAACTTCCCCACTTTATCTTAAAGAATCTTTCGACTTTCGATCCTCTTCCTCACTACGTACTCTGCGTTCTTCTTCTAATCTCACCCTCGATATGCCCCGTCATTCCACTGATTTCCTTTCTTATTCATTCTCTGTACATGCTGTCCGTTTGTGGAACGCACTTCCAGAGGACATCCGTAAAGCTCGTACCTTAAGATCTTTCAAGGATCAAGTTAGAAGACATTTCCTTTCTCCCACCTAATACCACCTTTTTCTCATATTTCCCTTTCAACTTTCATTTTTTAAACTTACACATTTTTCGCTCTCTATTTTATTTATGTACATCTATATCTGTTGTCCTTCTAGTACTTTTGCACCCACTCCCCATCTGTCCTCTTCCCTTTAATATTTTTCTACTCAAGGTTGCCTGGAAGAGACTGCTACATAGCAGTAAGGCCGCCTTTTGTGTACTTGTCTATGTTTATTGTTTTCTTCTTTGTAATGTCTTTTTCTAGTGTGCATTATTATTATTATTATTATACGCTTAGGAATTCACGGGCCAAAAGTGACCCGGTCCTTTAAGGCTTGCGTGGGGATATAGATCCAACACGTAGAGGCCATTTTTAGCGACTTTAATCTAATATGCGTGTGGTACACCTGCTGGATCTAATCTCTGACTACATCAGTTTGATATACTCAGAGACCATCCCCAGCAAATGCACAGGAACTATGGAATCTACTGGTTAACGACTAGTGGGCTATTAGGTTGGGAATGAGATGGACTAGGATTTGGGCTATGGAAAGAGACTACCGGACACCTGCCTTATCATAGTCTCCCAGGCTGAAAAATTGGCAGGCGGTGACTAGCCAAGGACTAAATGGGCTCTCCAAAAATAGCCGCGATGGCAAGAGAGCAACATCGGTGTCCTCGGCTGCAGGGTGTAGAGAGGTGTGCACCGCTTTCTACCCACTGTACAAGGGACAGTGTGCCAACTCGCGTCTTACGCATGTTTCACTTCCACCCTGCGAGCGTATAGCTCTAACGACTCCACCCTGGACGGCCGTTGAAGGCGAGCCAGGGGCGGGAGTCCGCAGGCCCCCTTGGGGTCCACCCCTGCTGCGGGGACGAGGGCCTGGATCGACTCCCGGGAGCACTCGGGTCCGTGGTGTCGCTACTCACCAACAGCTCGCCACAAGCTGCCCTGCGGGTTTATTATTATTATTATTACTTTTTTTTCATTAATCGATATGGATGTCGTTATTGAGTTTTCACGGGATGTTGATTACGAAAACGGTATTTATTTTTAAGTCCAACATGGTGGCCATTATTCAACCTCTAAATGGGTGAAATGGGGTTTATTTTGTATGGATTTTTTATTGAAAGACATTTCGACTTGAAACTATATATGAGCACTTTTAAAAACTAAGCAAAAACACGTATTTCGTGATTTTCCAAAAATGTTTAGGTTTATTTACCCACTAACTTCAAACCCCTTGGGGGTTAGTGGGTAAATAATAAAAGGGGTAAAATGGGATTCATATTTTGTATGGAAAAATAATATTCAATAGACATTTCGACTTGAATCTTCGTATGAGTACTTCTAAAAACAAAAAGCAAACAAATCGATAATATGGATGTTCATATTGAGATTTCATCGGATGTTTATTGCGAAAATGGCATTTATTTTGAGGTCCAAGACGACACGGTGGACATTATATAACACCTAAAGGACTGAAAGGTTCATATTTTTAACTAGCTTTTGCCCGCGACTTCGTCCGCATGGATATTAGAGAAAATCATTAGGGAACCGTCAACCAGGATCCGACCAGCCGTTTTTACGCGATTAGGCGGGTCCCCACCAAGCGCGCTGCCTCGCGAGGCAAAACGTTTGCCGCGTGTGGCGGGCCTCGCACGAGGCTGCTCGCTTGGTGGGGATCCGCCTAATCGCGTAAAAACGGCTGGTCGAATCCTGGTTGAAGGTTCCCTAATGATTTTCTCTAATATCCACGCGGACGAAGTCACGGGCAAAAGCTAGTCTAACATATTTTGATCTGGTTCGCACTGGCCGATCGGCCGTCGGCGTGACACGCGCGCGGCCGTCTCATTAATTGCGAGCTTCCTGCGATCACGTTACAAATACGCCGCCGATCGGCACGCATCCGGCGCCCGCGCAGGATTTGCCGCGCCAGTAGTGCGACAATGGATTTTGGAAGAAATTGAGTTTTATTACTGACTAGACGCGCCGCCCGCGGTTTCACCCGCGTGGTTCCCGTTCCCGTGGGAATATAGGGATAAAAAGTATTCTATGTTTTAATCTAGGCTATCTACTATCTGTGTGCCAAATTCCAACCAAATCCGTTCAATAGTTTTTGCGTGATTGAGGAACAAACATCCACACATCTTAACATCGTAGCGACCGCTACTATTAATACTAGCGGCCGCCCGCGACTTCCCTGCGTGAAAAATTTTTTGCTGTCCCTCGGGAACAATACATTTTTTCAGGATGAAAAGTACTCTATGTCCTTCTCTGTACCCCTAAGAACGTGTATGCAAAATTTCATGATGATCGGTTCAGTAGTTAAGACGTGAAGGCGTAACAAACAAACAAACAAACAAACGGACTTTCGCATTTATAATATTAGTAAGGATAGTACTTGGACGAATCATAGTAGGATGGTTGATTAATTATAGAGACTTATGTACCTTTTTCTAATTACGACACGACGTTACGATACGACGTAAATAGAACTAGTGGCTCCGTGAGCTGTATAGACGTCGCACATTAAAAAATAACTCAAATTGTAATTTGTTAAAAATTAATAGATGTCGCCATTGCCACGAGGTTTTCAAAGCTCATAGCAGGTTTCGTGCTGTTTGGTATATTAAATAGGTATTTGGACTATTAAGTTTTAAATATTTATAAAATAGTTGTCATACTAAGTTTGGCCATATCCTGATGGTCACCCTACGCGCCGGATATACAGCAAGCCGATGTAGTTTTCAAACGATATTGATGTCTCCATCTTAATATAGCACCGGCGAGCTTATCGAGATATTTGGGTGAATCATTCGTCATTCGCAAATGTGATATTTGCTGCGTTTATCGATTTAAAAGACATTTTAATATTCAAAGATTTTACAGGATATTACAGTTCGATATGTACGCTTATACTTAAGAGATAGAGAGATAAGCGTAAGTAAGATTTTTTTTCTTTTCACAACGTGTTACAAAATAACCCCTAATTCCGACCGTCCTTTCTATTGTCTAATTTGAAAATCTATCGCAATCGCTTTCAGGATGTAACACACTGAAGCTTCTTTTTGGGACAAATAAAAACTTATCAAAGAAATGCAGCAATGTGTCACATCCATCTGTCAAACGAAAGCGATTGCGATGGATTTTTAAAATTAGACAATTAACCCCTGGACTATCAAACTGAACAACTTATACTATGGGACCAACTTTGGAATCAAGAAAAAAAATTTGCTGTTTCATACAAAAATTAATAACGAAAATATCAAAATGTATGGAACAGCTGATTTTTTTTCGCGATTTCAGAGTTGGTCCCATAGTAAAAGCACGTAAAAGTTCAGTTTGATGGTCCCTATCTACCATATTCGGCACTTGTACTATTATGTATTCTGTGATTAGGGGTTATATTGCTTTGCTTCACACCTTCTAATTAAGATACTATATAGTAACTATAAACGGTAAACTGACTTAAACTCAACTTCAAATTAATATCAATATCCTGGCATTATTGCTGTAACATAATCGCCAAGCGTTTTAATCCGGTTTTCCTTACTCCTTAGCAGCCACAATGGTTATTATAATTGTTTCCACGTGGGACGGGGAGGGGGCAAGAGGGGACAAAAGGGGGTTAAAGGGGACCAAGTGGGGTAGCCCTAATTAACCTTTGTCGACTGTGTTATTGCTGCGGGGATGATGGGACGATTTTATGTAGGAGAGTATATTTCATATTTTTGGTTACATTTCTTTTGCTTTTATTAATAGACTAAGAATTTTGTTAAATGAATTTTGTCTTTGAAATGTTTGTTAAGAGACCTTGTCGTATAATATCGAATGGCTTTTTTCTTCACTAGATAAAGTACTTAGTTGACAAAGGCAAGAATTTTTCATCTCTTTAAAAATGTATTTTGATAAAAAAATAAGACGTCTGTGATAAACGATTTTAGTTTCGAAATAAAACATTCCAGCGGATATTACGTGATTTTTCTCTTTTGTTAGGTTAATTTCCGTTTAAAAAGATATGGTTTCTTAATATAAGTATTTATTTATAAGTATTGTTCAAGTTATTAAGTATATTCACTTATTGGAGTAAATCTGCAAAGTAATAAAACCTACATTTTCGTCCCCAAACGGGGACAGCCAGCAGCCTAGGTTTATTTCGGTACGATCAGACGCGCTTAGCTCGCGTGATAATAGAATGTATCGTTAAAATAATGAAGTATACCCACTGTAATGGAGTAGGTCTGCAAAGTAATAAACATATATATTTTTCGTCCCCAAACGGGGATAGTCTAGGCCTATTTCGCTGATCAATAGCGCAAAGCTAGCGTGAAAATCTTTTTTGTAATACATTTTTTTAGAGGCTTTTACCTAGCTTACAGGTGTATCACCCTCATCATAACCTTATCTAGATAACTAACACACAAAAAACATATTTTTTGTATCAATG
The DNA here is from genome assembly GCA_943789525.1 of Agriphila geniculea. Classification (NCBI taxonomy): domain Eukaryota; kingdom Metazoa; phylum Arthropoda; class Insecta; order Lepidoptera; family Crambidae; genus Agriphila; species Agriphila geniculea. The sequence goes on from OX038890.1 coordinate 18,335,385, forward strand.
ACCTAATTGATACAAAAAATTGTTCCCTTTTATAAAAGGGATTGATACAAAAACGTACTAATAAGTTCTTTTATCTACACCCATGCTTTAAATCCTCTGTAAGAGGTTCTGAAACAGCTTACTGCCATCATTACAATATCCCGAGCGAGAGCTGATCCTGCAGCGCCACGCGCCCACGCGCGAGCAACGCATTATGAAATTCAGTACAACATTATAACACTCTTGCGGAAGACATAATGACGAGGAGGGGAGGAAAGTCAAAGTCAAAAACAAAGTCAAAGTCAAAACCTGTATAGAGGATACATATCATAGGTTTAGATAAATATCATGGGTGTTTTTAATCCATATGTATTAATAATAAAAAATAGTAGAAAAAAATAAAAAATAAATGGGTGTAGATAAAGTCTCGTATGCAACTGTACATAATTAGGTATTAAAACACTCATGTAATACCCCTCGTTATAGTACAGTTGCATAAATAACTATAAAACCACCGATTGCGGGTTTGCTAGTTTAAGCGTGAAAATTGTTGAGGTACATCGTTCAAATTAAGAAGTATAGTCACTGTATCGGAGTAATTCTGCAAAGTAATAAACCTAAATTGTTTGTCCCAAAATGGGGACAGTCTAGGCCTATTTCGGTGCGATCAGATGCGCTAAGCTCGCTCTCCCCTAGCGTCGGCAAATCGCTCAGCTATAATGCACCGTTACATGTTTGACTGTGAATCGTTGCTCCGAGCATTGTCACAGTTAAGGGGAAAACTGATTTATTTAAATCATATACATGTGTATACAACATTATTTTTTGTATATACGATAGCCGAAACGCAGGTCACATATTTTCATTTTCAGAATCGGTATACAAAAAATTATAATGATACCTTAAAAACTCACGAAGTTACAAGCTTTTTTTGTTGTGCGCGCGAGACATTTTGGCATGCGTTAATAATGGTTTTGTAAATATAATTTAGTCAAAATATAACATGATATAAAAAATATTGCAATCGATTCTATTACTGATTCTGAACAAATAGTTTCAGGTTTTGTATATACTAAAAATAACCTTGTATACTAGCGGCCGCCTACAACTTTATCTGCGTGGACAGTTACCTATTTGTCTATTCCTCGGGAACAAAACTTTTTTTCGGGATGAAAGGTACCCTTTGTACTTCTCAGTACCCCTGACAACGTGTATTTAAAATTTCATGATGATGTTGAGTAGTTAAAACGTGAAGACGTAACAAACAAAAAAACAGATTTCCGCATTTATAATATAAGTAAAGATTTAAATTGAGTAAGTAAGTAAGAAAAGCCTTTTTCAAAGTATGTTTTGAAATCTATGAGCTTTAGTGTACTCGCGGAAGTTGAATTCATCATCATCATCTCAATGTCCCGTTATACAACAAAAAAAAATCTAAAAGCACTTCCCCTTAACAGACATTTCGAGCATAGTCGTATTATTGTGGCGTTCATCATACAGAGACATGAACGTAGCACTTTGATCTGTCGCGCAATCAGATACTACTCCAATATCTTAAGAGCTAGGGTCCACAATCTATCGACCAGACATTTTATAACCGAGACTATATCATTTCCATTTCAGTTCGAACGGTGCTGAATTATTTTGGACTCTACTCCGTTTGTTTAACGGTTGTTTTTGTTAGGGGAGGAAGGCAATCGAGTTAGTACCGGGTGCATTTGACACAAGGTATAATTGGCGAGAAATGGACCGTTCCTCTGTATAAACTGTTGCCCTATCGATATTTCACATTTTATCGAGCGACTAGGTTTGGGTTTCTCATTGTTTTCCCTATTAACAACGAATAGTATCGATAATAATACTCTATCTATATTAATAAAAATGAATCGCCGAAATGTATGTAAGCCTATAACTTTAAAACGACTGCACCAAAATAGATAATTGTTATTTGTTTTGTTTGTCAATATCAGGAAAGGGTTTGTATAAAAGAAAAATTTCAAAAAATTGTACCCAAAGATGTAAAAAAAATATCTTTTCCGTCATAGAAAAAGAATCGCCGAAATATTAAACGCATAACTGCTGCACCAAATTATATAAATTTTTTTGTTGTGTTTTTTATTATTAAAATAAGGTTTGTAAAAAAGAACAACTGTTTTTAAAACTACAAAAAGAAGTAAAAAATATTTTTTTCTCTTTTCCGTAATTTTACAACGCAATATAATTATATTAATAGATGGCGGCACCCGTGCGAAGCCGGGGCGGGGCAACCAGTTTGAGAACAAAATTAAGAGTACTTTTATCAGTAAAGTTGACCAAATTATCACTGAAGTCATGATCATAATTGATGAAAAATTACTAAATGTCTATACACAAAACTATTAAAAAAGTAGTTAATTTCATATTATATAATTCGGATGACATTTTTCTAAAATATCGTTTGTATTTATCAAAGCAATTAACTAGTACCTTGAAGTCGCACATTGACATCTGAAACAGAGTCAATTCTGACTAATAAATTCGACCAATATTCATGAGAAATATAAGTGAGGCAGGTCATGCATGTTTCATCAAATCGAAATAATTATTAATCAGTTCGATTTGTTTAAAGATCACATTAAACATATTTAAGTTCTTGAAGTAACTCCTGTTACATTAAACTAACGTAATCATAATAAATAACAATGGACATTACGATATTCCAAGTAGTTAAAGCAATTCAAAAATCTGGTAGAAAGGTATTTAATTTATTATGTGATTCTTTTTAGGCCAAAGACCGTAGCTAACGACAGGCTATTATAGAGATTCAAATCAACTATTATATGAAATAAAGAAGCACAACGACTTCACTTGTAAAACAAAACACTAATACATTTGACCTTTTACTCGATAAAACCAACAATACGATGTAATCGTAACGAACCTTCACTTTACGTGTGCACTAAACTTATTGTTCGTCAGCATTCCGAATCAACTTTGGAACATCATTATTTTATTACAATCCCTGCCCAAATTGTCTTGACTCCTAAACGTGCCTAATTTCTACCAAATCATACCAGAGTTATGGCAGTTGAAGAAAATATGAGGGCTCTACTTAAACCGGTCGTTTTAACATTCAGAGTAACACCGCAGTAAACAATTGCTTTCAAAGCCGACAGTTTTATTTGAGACACTTTATGACATTGCCCGATGCTTATTAAAGGACCAATTTAACCCATTATAGTGTTCATAAAAGCGTACATCATCCTGTTTTGTTTCCTTCCCTTTCTGGCGTATACTATTTGTTTGCCTGTCTCTTTCGGTTTACGAGATTCCGATGAGTAGGGGAGGTGTATTTTTGAAATTGCTAGAGACTGATGATTGCCAATCGATATTGTCGGTTTTATTACTATTGGTTAGTAATTACAATTGCAATTCTTATTTAATAGGTACACTATTGCTTCGGTTTCATTATTAGCTGTATAAATAAACTCCGCTGTGATTGTAACAATTAACCGGATAGAACTATTAAACTATTATTATCTTAAAGCAATTTGTTGAAATCGAAACATTTCTTGCATTACTTTTCCTCGCGTTCCTACACCTTTTACTACCTAAGAAATTATCATACTAACACCATTAACCAAGTCATGTACTTACATAAAGGAGTGTCTAGAAAAACGTTTATTGCCATTTATACTAAACCACAACGAATCTGTCATATTCTGACCTGATTTAGGCACTTCCCATTATGCTAAATATGTTATGGATTTTTATTCTGAAAACAACATCTCTTTTGTACCGAAATCTGCAAATCCGCCAAACTGTCCTGAACTCCATCCTGTAGAAAAGTACTGGGCAATAATGAAGAGCAAATTAAAGAAAAGCGGTAGATTAGCCACAAACATGCAAAAATTTAAACGAATCTGGGATAAGTTATCCCCACTCCGTCGAAAAAATTTCAAGATACGTGCCTCGTACTATACCACGAGTAAAACGGTGACCATGCTGATGACGCTGATGTACAGAGATTAATGGAAGGCATCAAAAGGAAAATCAGGGCAATATACCAGTCTAAAATTTTTTAAATTATCTAAGTATTTTATTTTCAAGAATATTAATAAAAATGTAATGTTATTACAAACTTAAGTTGTTTTTGTTTTTTTCTTGTCTAGTTTGTCATCAAAGTGTTGACCACATTTTTTCGTGGACAGGCTTTAATATGCTATTATCCATTGATAAAAATAACTTATCAATTCCGAATTTTCGTTTTCACAACAAATCTTAATTACAAACATCGACATCACCAAATTTAGTACACCCCTAACGGGAATGAGCGTTAAACAACTTTGCCATTTCACCTACAAATATTTGCCACAGCTTTATCTCAATGTAGTAAGTTTCAAAATCCTTTGTTTCTCTGAAAAAACAAAATGGCGACGGATAAGTGCTCGATGAGTGCTCCACGTGATTTTATTTGACTGTTTATTTGTGTGATTTGTATTCCCCTCAGTCGGAGAGTAGGAAATTAGAGCTTATGAGCCTCCATTGAAAACGTCGATAAAATGAGTGAACGATCATTTTAATTGGATACTTTATTCGCTTCTTGGTATTTCGTGTTTGAACAGGCAAATATGGCTGGAATTTAAATAACTACTTGTTTTTAAATTATGTTTAATTTTAATTATGTTAAATTATGTTATTGTTAATCTATGACGGATTTGTATGTGCTGTTATATTAAATATGTGTTCTGTTATATTGTTATGTTATGTTATGTTATATTCTCTTATGTGATTGTGGACCTCTAATCCACAGGCGAGGCGTAGTATACTTCTGGGGCGACAAGTAATCGACCCGGAGGAAATAAAAACTCTTAAAACCAGGAAGATACTAGACTTCTGGGAGCCGCAGGGCTTAAATGTTAATATAACTAGGTGGAGAGTTACAATAGATATTTTAGGTCGCAGTGACTACAGCTTTAGCTGAGCTGCAGAGCCCCAACACTCAAAGAATAAAAATAATGTTCTATTATGTCGTTATGTTATTTTTATTGTAATTATGAGGATATTATTATAAACATCAAATACAATAAAGTGAATAGAAAATACCAGATACTATACCTAGCAGTATATTAATTAAATAATATTAGATGCTTAGGTACCTATTTAATTTTTGATCACAACGCAAGAATGATCCAAATATATCATTCAGATAATAATTACTGACTTAAGTTTTAATGTATAAATAACCTCAAAATCATTATAAGCTCGTTAACTCTAGATAGAGCTTTTTTCCCAAAGACAGCATTTACAAATAATGGTAAGTACTTTAATATGAATTTTGGAGAATGCAACAATCTTCCAATGTACATAATGCAAAACGCAGAATTTGATTTAATTTATAGCCATTGAATACGAAAATACAATCATAAAACAATGCTTCTAGATATAATGACTGCCTTACTAATGATCCAGCAATAATCAAAGACAAAATGCTCCAACATTTTTACCGCCATTTTTGACAGGGAGTCCTAAAATGACCCTCCAAAGTGATTGCTCATCTCTGCCGGGGCATAAACAATACCTCCGAGGGATTTTAATAGCTCTTTAAATGTCAATGCTTGGCAAGCCGAGATAAGTCACGGTCCGCCGGGCTTACATACTGTCACGCTTGTACAGACTTACACTTTTGACAGATGGCTTTTATCACAAAGGACATAAGGTTGCTGAATTAACAAAAGTTTCATGAAATGGTCGAGCATAAGACAAGTTGAAATGACTAAACACGTGGAATATCATTAAACCGACAGGCAGGCTGTCCCCACAACAGTTAACCAGTGTATTTCATTACACAAGGCTACTTATCCTTACTTTACCTACTTTGGATAAGTTAAGTTGAAAGTCAAAATGACCACAAAGACCTTAGAGTAGAGATCGCTTCACAGACACACGAAAAACTAAACACCTATGAATTCAACACTGGAAAAAAAACTAACTAAAAGCAACAAGAAATGCAGTCGGTCATCCATCGAAAGCCAACCTCTAAAATACCTAGTCACTTCAAACTTTTTACCAAAAGCTACCTCGGCGTCAAACAAATATGTCGTTTGTTTGTTAACCAAAGAGCCATTAAACTATTTTCTCAGGCTCCATAATTAACGGTCACCTGAAGTAGCAAAGCGTCAATAAATTAAACATAATCTCAATCTATTACAGAACAAACTTTACAATCTCCGCATCCGACCATAGAAACTATTAAAATAACAACGTCTCTTTTTACCAACGCATGGCCTATAAATATGTGTCTCAACATCTCTTTAATCTTCTGAATAACAAATCAAGATCATAAAACACTTAAAACAATAAAAGGATGTTAATCCTAACCACTAAAATAATAGGAACTAAATCAAAAAGAATTTTCTCGCTACGAAAGCAGGGTGGCTCGTCCAAATTAAAACGTTGATGTGGATTTTTGGCGTAACAGTAGATTTTGAGGCAGTAACTGGGGCTGTATTTTATCGCAATGACAGGATGTCACAAAAGTTATCCCGCTTGGTGGCGCTACTGCTGCTGGAGACCTTTGTATGGGCATTTATCTCGGATTTTCCCATTTACTTCAAATTATATCTAAAAATGGTTGATACTAATAAATAATTATTATGGAATTGGACAGTAAACGAGTTGAAGATCGAATATAACTAAAATAAATTGTAAGAAAAAATGATATTTACGAAAAATCGCTTCCAACATCCAAAAATTGATGGCAAACACATAGAAAATAACAAAATGACAGGTCTACATCTACTACTAGCGCCAAGTTAGTTGTAGTGCGCTGACTGGTGGACGATTTATGAACCAACAAAATTATCCTGCCATTATGATTATAGCCTACTAGCGATGGCCCGTGACTTCGTCTGCGTGGTTAGTTATTTCTCTATCCCTCGGGGACAGTAGATACTTTTTTCGGGAGTAGTAAGAATGATAAAGATAAATTATTTTGCATTGTATGGATTCATCTTTTATGATATAATGAGATTGAACTGATTGAATGAATTGAAATTATCATTACGATTAATGAAAAATGGTAATGAAAATGAGGTCAAACATAACTTAGCCTTTTAAAAGTTTTTAGTTACAGATTGTTAGCTTGTAACATTCAAGAAAAGGCCGGGAAAATCTATTTTTCTTTTAACATATTTCTTCACCATAAGTATACTTATTTTTTACAATGTTTGAGATTGAAGATAACCAAATCAAACAGTTTCTATGCAAATTGATAATAACATGACTAATTTGCAGTAACATTTCATTTCAATCAATTAATTATTCATTTCATTCAATTAGTATTATCAAGGTATTCTAGGTATCCTATTAAGTTCAAACCTTTTACACGTCAAGTTACTGGTTGTTTGTAAAGTACTGTGTCTCCGACGTTCTTTTCATCCGGCTGTTTTTTTAAGTCCGTGAGAGATGATAATTTAAATTAATTACGTTTGGTTTAATAGGCCGAGGGCGGGTTGCTACCATTTAAGGGCTGAGGGAGTAAAACGAGGTCTTTTATTTTATTTTTTGTAAACATTACTTAAATCAATAATTCATTCTAAATTAAGCATGATATATTGTGAGGAATATGTTAACGAAACAAAATTCAGAAAGTATTAAATTGTGAGGTTTTTTTCAGGAGATGTCTAGCGTTTTTTCATTGTTTTTTGCTCGTTCTTAATCTATGCCGTAAGTCATACACAGGCAAAATTCAGTAAATTGGAGGGTCAAAAGACCGATAGAGTAACAAAACAAGCTCTATCAAGAACCAATCTGTAAAAAAAATATGCTGCTTCAAAACAGAATTTAAATAAAATCAAAATTTATTTTTTAACTCGATTGAAACATTCTACTTAATGTCACAAGCATTTTTGCGATATGGCTATTTCTAATAATAGCTTCCCAAAAGAAATATGTCGAATGAGTAACACACCCGCTTGTTTTGCCGGCTAATGAGCGGGGCTTTTGATCCGCAGGGCTGTCACCCGACGGTCGGTGAATCATCAATCAAACTGGTTTTTTTTTGTAGATTCGTGTACAACGATCCCTTTTTTATAACAACTTTATCATAGTACCGATTATTGAGCAGGTTCAATACCTGCTCGTAAAAAAACAGAAAAAAAACGATTGTATTAAACATGAAAACGTCGATATTGGTGATATAAATCCTTAATTTTAAATTACTCGAAGTTAAACTGGCGTATTTAATTACCTTTGTTTTAAAGAAAATAATATAACTTAAAGTATAATTATTTTTCTTTATCGGTACTACAATCATCACGTCTTAAAATGACATTGAAGTCGAAAAACTAAAAGCTGCCTGCTTTTATCAATGCCACTCCTATAGAGAATTCAGAATTTGAATTTCAAAACAACTTCACAATAAAAAAAGCTGCAAAAATCATAGTACCAATGCGTTACTAGCACCCATACACGTAAAAAGCACATAAAATCGTTTCATCTTAAAAGAAAGTCGTTGACAAAAATGAAATCACTGAAAAATACCTCGCTACCTATTTAATTGCACATTAACTATATAGATAGCTCATTGAGTGTAACTTTTCCAATTTGATGTTATTTTGTAGATAACGGTGCTGCTCGTGCAAATTCTAATAAGACAATTATCTACAAATGTTTATTATTCTGAAGAAATAAAAATTCTTTATACAGTCACACTTTGAAAATATTAAAAGTATTTGAAAACCTATTTAGGATTTATGTATTTTGTTTTGAGTACACAACTAGACTCCACTACGAACTTCATAAAAACGAAATGTAGTACTGTAGCACTACCATGAGTTTACAAAAACCATTCTCGATATCGACCGCGTTAGCAATTTGTATGGGAAATTGAAGCAGAGCCTCTAGCGGATACGCGAAGAACTAAAATCTATAGTAAATGTGCTCACCATCCACGATTTTACTATCCTCGCACATGTGAACTCGATACGGGGTAAATGTCCCATATTTCGGCATGTTAAGACTTAGGATATTCATTCTAAATGTATGGGGAAGATGGCGAAATTAATAGTTAAGTTTTAATGTAGCTATGTTATACCTTTAGGTAAGTACATTATAAAAATAACTCTCCCCTCTACCACGTCACCCCTCCCCCCTAGAAATGTGACCCGTTTTACAGATTTTCTAAATTTTCAGGAAAACCATACAAGCTAGGACAAAATGGTCAATAATTCAATTATTTACTGATAAATTACCTACAAATAAGTATTACTATTCATTTTGATACAAATTATAGTTTCCAAGCTATGGTGTGTCAAAGTTTATGGTAGTGACTGTACTGTACACGACAAAAATAATAAAAATCCGGCTATTGCTTAGCCAAAGGTTTCCTTCACCGGGATTGATCATTGTGTTCCTAAGATGGGTTTACGAAGTGGAGCCACCTGGATTTTTCATGTAGGTGGGGGGGAGGGGAGAGCTCAGCCTTCATGAAGTCTGATGTTAATAACTGCCTAAGTATAGTACTAAGCCAAGTTTGGTATCATTTTCGGAAAAATCAATAACGTAGAATTAATTTTTGATTTAAAAAATGCCATCTTAGGTTAGGTTTATGTTTACGTGATCGAGTATTGTGCCCCGATTTAAGAAATTGTGACATTTGCCTGTAGTTTCGCTGATATAAAAGGTACGCGGATGGGCTATATGTCAAATTGTACGTCTGCCAGAGGGCTTCAAAGTGGAATTAGAATTCCTAAAATAGGTCAGTAACTTTTTGAGATTTTCCAAAATTTTCGAAAATCTTTTCGCCGACTTGGATCGAGAATTCCCCAATAAGGATAAATAAGCTTCTTTACTCCGGACTTTTGATTTTGTCATCTGGTAACCCTACGCGCGGCTATACAGGGTATCCCAAAACTTTGTCACACGGAGGGAAATTACGTTAAATATTGAAGATGGGAAATTTTACTGAAAGAAGACTTCATTTTATTTTTAAAAATAATTGGAACTGCATTCAAAGATTTTTGGAAAATCACCTGCCTTAACCAAGAATCAAACCCAACAAAAACGTTTTTTTTTTAATTTATTTTAACGATACCAATCAAAAGGGTTATTTGTAAGGATTATTTTTTTCTTAAGTGAGACAGCATCTTAAACAAAAGGAAGACCATGAAATTTAACATTTAAATTATCATTATTACAAATTTGGATCAATTTGTATCAAAACGTAAGCGATTTTAAAAAATCTTTGAATGCAGTTCGGTTTCTTTTTAAAAACAAAATGGCAAGATGGCACTAGATTTATCGTGCTATTGAGTTGTACTGTTAGAAGTATAAGGCATGAGACAATTTTGTTAAAATTAATTATTCCAATACACCTCTCGAAATCAGGCCTTGGCTGCAATCCTTACTCGAGGGTTGTTCAAAGTTTCTTTCAATAAATTTTCCTATCTTAAATATTTAAGGTACTTTCCCTCTATGTGGCAAAGTTTTGGGACACCCTGTATATCTAATTTTTATAGTGTAGTCGCAATGACCACTTTTTGTTCAAATTAGTCAATCAAAACTGGAGTAGAATCGAAAAATGATTACATATTTTGTTTCATGATATTAATCCTTATCCAACTATATAATTTAAAATAATCAAGGTTGATTATTTACATGTCAATTCTTATTTAAATTATTCTAATCGAACCTTTCGTTTAGAAGTTACTACGGGCATACGGGATCAGTTGTACTATTTAACTATTTAAAATTTATTCAAATTGACTTTCTGTGAGCTTAAGAAGTAGGTACATACGAGCGCTAATATGGGGGTGACAAGGAATACACGCCATAAAGCTGTCTGTGCCGACGACTGAGAGTTTTGAACGTCGCATTTCCCTCAGTCACGGTAATGGATAGATACCGTAACCGTGTCTCAGTTCAGTTACCAAAATGTTGGTACTTGATTTTTAGACAGTTTATGTGGTATAGATTTTGTACTAATGTAGGTGTAATCATTAATAATTTGCGACAGAAAAAAAAACTAAACGAAATAACGTACTAACACGAAATATTGGTCGTTTACCTTAGTTGGTGTAATTTGCAATTATAATCCGACTAAGTAAAAAAACACTAGTTAGTGCGTGTATATCGAATGTAAGTGAATTTTGAATTTATGTTGGTTACTATCTTTTTACTTTCCTCTATGGTTACTATTTATGTCAAATCGAAGATGTCAAATGTAATTTTCACGTTTTAATAATTATTTATTTTGTGTTTTCTTTGCGTATTTTGTTGTGCAATAGCTAGCTTGTTAAGATTGATAAGAATAAAATTAGAAGCAGTCGATTAGAGGAGTTTATGGAAAGGTGAAATAAAAGGTTGGTACTTGATACAAATCCTTGGACGATCCGTCCAAGTACAAATCATTAGAAAACTCAGATAAACCTAAATCCAACCAGAAAAATACATTTATGAAAGTTTTTATAAAACTTACGCTGTTTTAGTTTAAGCTTCTCTTAATAATTGTTTCTTAATATTTATGATTAGCTATCCATGACCTTGATTTATTTTTACTATTGGCTATAGATGCATTTATTGCAATTTTTAAAGACGACCTGCCCCCATGCTCCAATGGCCAACCTTACTTTTAAAGCTTAAAATATGAGCAATAGACGATTAAATAACGTGTCGCAAGCTTATGTAAATCTCAGACTTTGATATTGTGTGACAAGCTTACGGCACGTAATAACGTAGCGTTCAAACGCATAGAATGTTGGCCATTTGAGTAGGGGGGACAGAGCGTAGTTACGATAATAGCCTAGGTCTTATTTCAACACAGTAGAGCTTAATGAGAATCCCGCAACTTATACAACTTATGGTTTACTTATTTCATTACAGATAATGTGTGTATCATCCAACAATCGACAAAATATCCAATTTTCCTTCCAAATTAATAAAAACGTACAAATTGGACGAAATACAACCTGGCAGAGCGACATGCGGCAGATACCTACGTTTTTTTTGTGCCTTATTCAAATATGATATTAAAGTGAGATCTTTTTTTAGAATATATTATAACATGAATCTTTACTTTGTTATAATAAATATTCTATTGATAAGATGTTTTTATTTAATATGATTTCATATTTAACCTCAATTTAACATAAAAAAGTTATAGGCCTTAATTTAATAAGTGTAATCGATTTATTACGGCCAAAGTCAAGTTTTCGGAAAATTACATTTAGTTAGATCTGTTTTTTTATATTCCTACTGTTAAATAATAAATTAAATAATATTTAAAGACTTAAAATTAAATAGGCCTTATTTGTATCAAGTACTTATTACCTTGATACGGACGGAATTAACATATTTGCAACTAAGTAGATTATTATTTAGATTTAACACAACATTTTCTAATTTTGTAATATGCTTGATGGGAAAGAACTTAATTAAACTTTTTTATATTAGTTTCAAAGTGGAGGAATGCATTACGTTACGGCGTATTTGAATGGTGACCTTAGTAAGCCCACTGAATGGAGGGCCCACCTCTTCTAGGTGGGCCCTCCATTCAGTGGGCTTACTAAGGTCACCTTCTACTACTTATACTACTTCTACCACTAAGGCCCTTCGGCCACTATTCAGCGTTGGGCACAACCTGACCCACCCCCTGACTAGAGGATTTCTAACACGGGTTTTCATATTTATCGGTTTATAATTTGCCCTTGATTTCGTCGCATTATGCAGCTGTGGCGCACATATTTTATGCCAAATAAGCTCTGAAAGACATTATTTAGACTATTTTAGACACAAAAAATACTAAATTAAATTAAAATAGAAGTATTCACGCCAATGACTATGTTGTATCGCGGTTTGATTACATTCTCTTTTGTTGTACCTATTTTTACATTCCTCTATGCCATAGAGGATAGTAAAAGGTATACTCATTGATCTCACGCGTCAAAACGCAAGTGAGTAACTTTACTACTATCGTTATGGTATTTCTCGATACCATCTGTCAATTAGTAACTCATGGTACCGAATTGCTATGAAAAAGGCCAAAACGTTACTCGATGCTCGCTAGCGAGTATAGTAAACTATTGTAGTTTACTATACCAACTCATGGTAGAGCTAATATGAACGAAATACTTACGTTAGTTCCCAGTAATAACCAACTGATATGATCAGAAACAAATTCCCAAGCTAAGAAATCGTATTACAAACTTCAACGATATGACTTAATAAAATATATGTGCATATCACATACCATGGTCACTTACCACTTTATTTCTGCAGTTTATTTCAAAAAGAAGAAACGACTTACACCGCTGGAGCATTAGAAATAAGATACAATTTCGGACGCGATAATTTATGCGACTGCACATAAAAGTTTGTGAAGTTATTCCAAGCGATGCCAATTCTCTGTTACTTGGCAACCCTGAGCGGGGTTGTGCCCACTCGGTCATATTACGATTCGAATTCAATATTCCGCTAAACACGATACCAATTTTAACCCTTACCGGTTTATGAATACGGTTTATTATGGTTCAACGATGTGTTATTATTTTGTAAAGTGGTTCGAGGCGTGTATCTATTTGTGTTGGTGGCATTATGGACTTCTATTATTGTTACGTTTGATGTAATGGTCCCTAGAAGAGTTTTAATGTGACTGGCTTGACAGCGAATAAACTGCTCGATATTTGTTATACTACAAAAATTTTTTTGAATAAAATCTAGTGCTAAAATTACTCTAAATACGCATAAATATAATACGATTTCACATAACAATGCAATGTTACTAACTAATCTCGTCTATCCCTCTGAGGTAGTCCTTCAGGTGAATAGACAAGTTTAGTAAAAAACCGGCCAAGTGCGAGTCGGACTCGCGCACGAAGGGTTCCGTACCAAAAAACGGCAAAAAAAAAAAAACACGTTTCATGTATGGGAGCCCCCTTTAAATATTTATTTTATTCTGTTTTTAGTATTTGTTGTTATAGTGGCAACAGAAATACATCATCTGTGCAAATTTCAACTGTCTACCTGTTGTCGTTATTAACATCGAGCAAAAAACGGCAAAAAAACACGTTTGTTGTATGGGAGCCCCCCTTAAATATTCATTTTATCCTGTTTTTAGTGTTTGTTGTTATAGCGGTAACAGAAATACATCATCTGTGAAAATTTCAACTTTCTAGCTATCACGGTTCATGAGATGATGACTGATTCTGGTGACAGACTGACAGACAGACGGACAGCGGAGTCTTAGCAATAGGGTCCCATTTTTACCCTTTGGGTACGGAACCCAAAAAAAAAACAACGCAAAACTAGTACTTATGTGTCATGCTCTTGATTTCACATCACAATGCAATATTGAGGTAACAAACACTCACAATCTCAGTCTCAAATATGATTCCAATATGAAATGAAACCAAAAATGGCCCAAATGATGTACCGAGGTACACTCTGCGGAAAAAAATACCCTATAATACCCTGAGTAATATACCAATAATATTGGGAGACCAGAAAAAAAAAATAGAAAAATGCATTCGTTATAAGAACCTATTACACAGATTTTATCATTACATTCAGCTCTTTGATACTCGAAAAAACTGTCAAGTTGACAAGTACGAGTATTTTCGGAATCGTCGAATTTTCCATACATTTTGATATACATGTACCTCAGGTAAAATGGGCTGAGATGTATGAGCGATTAGCGACCTCCCAAATTATTGTCATTTTAGGGTTGTCAAAGGATTTCTGCTACTCACAAATATTTCAAAATATTGCTTTTTAGAACCCCGCGTTTTTCTGCAAATAATTTCACACGGTATGGAATATTCATACTATAGGTAAAAAACTGGCCAAGTGCATGTCGGGCCACGCGCAGTAGGGTTCCGTAGGTACATTATACCCGCATTATACCATACCATATTTTAATACCGCTATCATTGGAATAAAGTGGCTGTGACATACGGACGGACAGATAGACAGACAGACAGACAGACAGACAGACAGACATGACGAATCTATAAGGGTTCCGTTTTTTGCCATTTTGGCTACGGAACCCTAAAAATGTAATTGCATCCCTAATTATTGCAATATGAACTATCATACTTATCTGATTTACTGTCCAGTTTGTTCTCTGGTTAACCCTCAACTGCTAGTTAACCTTCATTATAACGGCTAGTTAACCAAGCTCAGTTAACCGACTAATTACTATTTATCTCGTACACGTTAACTAGACAATAACTGTTGGAAGTTTTCAACGTGTGGTAAGCAAATTTTATGGCGCTTTAGTTATAATCTATAGTGTTGTTAAATCAGAAACTGTTAGTTTGGAAATCTTCTGAGAATTATTAATCCTTACTAATATTATAAATGCGAAAGTCCGTTTGTTTGTTTATGTGTTTGCTTGTTTGTAACGCCTTCACGTCTTAACTACCCAACCGATCATCATGAAATTTTACACACACGTTGTCAAGGGTACAGAGAAGGACATAGGGTACCTTTCATCCCGAACAAAGATACTGTTCCCGAGGGATAGGGAAATAACTGTCCACGCAGACGAAGTCGGGGGCGGCCGCTAGTTGCTTATAAATAACGTAGATGTGAGAATTATAAACCTTCACCAAAAGCGTCGAATAACCTAAAATGTTTATTTTAACTAACAAAAATTATGAACAACTTACGCTATACAATAGTTATTCAGTGTCAAAATAAGTTTCTTCTTTTATTTTTTAGTTTGGCAATCTATTTTCCTCTTGGAAGTAATTTTTGCCAGTGTCAAGTGTTGAACAGTTCAATGTCGCTGTGTTTCTGTTTACATTAGAATGCGGGTGCATCGCATTCTAATGTAAACAATTTGCAAATAATTAAAATAGACACCGAACCGAACTCGACCAAATGGCGCCAAAAACTCCCCAAAATAAGTTTAACCACCTCTGTGGTCTAGTGGTTCGCCCACCCGTGTAAGACGCCGGGGTCCCGGGTTCGATTCCCAAGAGAGGGATACAATTTGTACTCGGTTTGATTGGTGGTAGGACTTATTTTAAGTTTACCTGGCTAGCTACCACCATCTTACCTAAATCTGACGGGTGTGTAATGTATGACCTAAATTTACATGCACTAACGATCAGAGGATATAATAACATTTCATATAATTTCATTTGACATACCGATCAAATAATATAACATACGGTTAATATAATTTCACTTGACCTAAATACATGTGATATAAAAACTATTTGACACAATAATCATTTGATCTAATTAACGGATATAAAGCACATTACATATATTATATATAAAGCACATTTCATATAACATTCATTTACTCTATTCAACATTAAAAATAATTTTATTTGACCTATGATTTAAATGCTATAAAAACAAGCATAGCCCAAAAATATGATTTCATTACTTATATATTTTTATCCACACCCGTGCTTTAAATCCTCCATAAAGGGTTCTAAAACAGTTAGCTTACTGCCAAAATTACAGTATCGCTCCGCTGCGAGTGGTCAAAACACTAACCTAACCTACCTGGTGTATTAAGTTTTTATTTACAGCGGGGGGCCTTGGGCCAGCCGCCCTGCACCCCCCAGCAAGTATTGCAAGCAAGCACCGAACATGCAAGCATGCAAGCAAGCATACAGCAAGCAAGCATGCAGCAAGCAAGCAAGCATACAGCATGCAAACAGCCATGCAGTAAGCAAGCATGCAAGCAAGCAAGCAAGCATGCAAGCAAGCACGCAGCGTGCAAGCAAGCATGCAGAATGCAAGCAAGCATGCAACATGCATGCATGCATTGTGGAGCTCCGCTCGCTTCGCTCGCTCCGCTGCGAGTGGTCAAAACACTAACCTAACCTAACCTACTGGTAGGTGCATTAAAAGTGTTTCTTTATAGCGGGGGGCCTCAGGCCCCCCGACCCCCCCCGAGCAGGGGGGCCAGCCCCCCTGCACCCCCCGGCAAGCATTTTGCAAGCAAGCAAGCCTGCAAGCAAGCAAGCATGCAGCATACAAGCAAGCATGCAGCATGCAAGCAAGCATGCAGCATGCAAGCAAGCATGCAGCATGCATGCAAGCGTTGTGGAACTCCGCTGCGAGCGATCAAAACACTTACCTAACCTAACCTACTGGTAAGCTACATGCATGCTTGTATGCTTGCTTGCATGTCTAGTCATTGTTATGTTATAATATATGTATGCTAATAGATGTAAGTACATTAAACATTAGTGGATTTGATTATTAAGCAAGCATCATAATAACAAAAGCTAGTTATTTCTATTTTATAGTAAAAGTTGATTATAAAATGTAAAATTAGATCAAATTATATGTATATCGAATGATACTTATGGGATATAAACGTTAGAGCAAATGTAAATATGGCAAATAATAATGATGACAAATGAATAATAGGTTAAATAAAAATTATGTCATTTATTTTTAGGTCAAATAAAAATTAGATGAAGTCAACGTTAGTGACATTGAAATTAGATTAACTGTTTTTATGGCAAACGAATTGCACCCAAATCTGACGCCATAACAACAATTTAAAAAAAATGATATGTTTCGGCAGTTAGAGGTAAGATAGCCAGTTCCTCAGTGGTGAGGATTCCGGGTGTAGTGCGGAACTTTCGGCCTTATCGTCACTTAACTTACTCGGTTCCTAAATTTCAAATTCAAAATTCCTAAGACATCTTATGAAGACCGTTGTACTAAATTTCACTTGTTACCACTTTCTGTTCGACGTAATATTGCAGATGTCACACTTCTACTTAAGTTGATTAGAGGTTCAGTGGATTGTCCGGAACTACTTCATAAAATTCGTTTTAAAATACCTACAAGAACACCCCGCAATGATTTATATAGACCATTTAGTATTCCTTCTATGCACACCAACTACAGGCATAAGAGTTTCCTTATTAGAGCTTGTTCCGCCATTAATAACGCCGACGCCAATATTGATTTATTTTTCAACAGCATTAAGACTGTTATTAAGTTACTGTTTAAAATTTAGTTTAATGTTACTATACTGTTACGCACCTGACCCTTTTGGGCTACAATTACTTTATGATCAATCTCTTTTGAATTCTACATGTGGTAGCTTGTCAATAGCTTTTAGTTATACATATTTGTTATTATCTGTATGTATATGTCGTGGGCCAATCTTTGAATTAGGCCGATCGAGATCTGCCTGGGCAGATCACGATACGCCGGCATTTCTTGATTTGCCTTTTCAAAACCCGCCATATCGTTCAAAGTATAACGTTTCGACGATTTGCCCGGCCATGCTTGGGCGAATCGATTCTGTGAAGTGGGCAAAGTACAAGCAAATAAAATGAAGTTTAGAAAATAATTATTTTACTAGATAATAAAGATAAAACCAGCCATGCTGGGATAAATAGTCTGTAGAGTGACCAAAGTATTAGTAAAATTAAAAGAATGTAGGTACATTAATTTTTTTTATTTTGTTAATTATAAATCATCATTCTCATCATCATAACATTCTCATTATTATCATCTTAACACGTGGTTCGTTATATAAATGTCGCTTAAAAGCGTATTGTTTTTATTATCACAATTTTCGATTTCTTGTGATGCCGCCATCATGCTCGCACGTAAACACACAGCTGACAGAGCGCAAACAGCGTTACAGCGCTACAAGCGTCGCGAAACGGAAGTATATTACGATGCGCCCAGCCATATCTCGATGTGGCTAAGTACTAGTAGGGCAAATCGACGAATAGGTTGCTTTTATCGATCTGTCTAATTTTTGATTGGGCACATCATGAAATTATTGGCCAGATCATGAAATGCCGGCACATCGTGATGTGGCCAGGCAGATCTCGATCGGCCCAGTTCAACGATTAGCCCACGACATATATAAGCTGTTAGCTGTCCAAAAACGATAAATAAATAAATAAATTAACATCAGGTGAGGTGAAGGTAATTATGTATTCCAATAAACTGTCGCTTACAAACGATACTTTCTTCAGTTTTCACGTGGATAGTACACATGTTAAATAGCGTATACCGTTTAATCAACTAACTCGTCCACTTTATAATCACACGGTCCCTCTCTAAAACATCAGAAAGCTCATCAGAAGCAATCAAAAAGACATTTGAACTATTCAAAACAATCTGGACCCACACAGAGATGACGACACATGCATAATCACCAGATGCACTAATGTGTGTGCACTCTGTGAACTAAACGCTAAACATAGCAATGATTCTGCGTAATAGCGATCTATGTTGTCTTTGGCAAAGAGCAAATTATCAGAAGCGAACATAGACTGAGAAATTTTTCGCTGCGACAATGTTAGGGGTCCGACTCCCGAAGCGATCAAGATATTGAGATCGAGTTGGAATCGAGTAAATTTAAGCTTCTTGAGTAAATTTAAAAACGGTACTATGGAAACCATTGAAATAGTTTTTAATGTACAAAATAACAGTGTACAGTCTTAAACTTCACATAACTAAACTTACCTCTTTTTAGCTTACGCTGCGACCTACATTTGGTGGCCGTGCAGATTGTTTACTTTATTATTTCATTTTAGCGCTTAACTAACTACTATTAATAAAGGTACAGCCACTTTACTTAACTATTTGATTATATACTTATCGTGAATATAACTTTAACTGTGGATCGTGGTTTCTCTGCTGCTGCACTCCTACAACATCAACTTATCAAGTTTCGGTTCCGGTTTCGGCCAGTTTCAGCCAAAAAAACTAGTTTCGGCCACAGTTTCAGTTTCGGCCAAATACTGGCCGAACCTTTGGCTAGGCGGAACCCGCGGGCTGATTATCTAATTAGAAACCACCAAGCGACCGGTTGCAGTTCATAGATGATAGTGATCCATTGCTACTTCTTTTTGGATCAAAAATTGTTCTGGTGCGAGTCGTATTTTTTCTAGTATATTATTTATAATTGTATGAAAAAATCGGGCTGCACTCCGGGAGTGCCGGCAGAAGTGAAAACTTGAATATAAACGTTGTACATTTTTGATATTTTGGAATGGTTAGGGAATAATTTTGCACGAATTGCCGTCTCACGAATTTACTCTGCATTTGACTTTACGATTACAGAACAGTATTGTACGAAAATCTTATCTATAGCTTGACTAAAAATCTACAGTTTTGACATTGAATTAAAAAATTAGCGCGTTGCTATGGTGACACAAGTGTTTACGTCTTGAAATGACGCGCCACCATTTTCACCACGCCCCATAGAAAGAGAGGGGGATACTTCCGCCGCCGGCTGTCTACTCTCCATCCGTCACATCCGTCTTACGAATTTTCGATCAGGGTCACGTGATTCTTACTGACGCGAGTTTAGTATTTTTTCTCCATTACAAAAAAGCGTACAACGCCGCTAAAGAAGTTTTCACTTCAAAAATAGCATTGTGAATGCAAAAATTTAAAAATTAAATAGCTATTTTCATCTTTATCAGTTGTCAAAATATATGGAAAGATATCATTTCAATTGAATGTCAAAGTAATTCCTCACATTAGTGAAATATCGCTGGCTTACAGCGTAAGAGCAGGATATTCTATAAGAAAGGATGTCACCAAAAATGGCCCAAATGATGTACCGAGGTACACTCTGCGGAAAAAAATACCCTATTAACTCTGAGTAATTTACCAATAAAAATTTTTTTTCTGGTTATTTAGAATCAACAAAAAAAAATTGAAAAATGCACTCGGTATAAGGACCTATTACACAGATTATATCATAACAGTACGCTCTTTGATACTCGAAAAAACTGTCAAGTTGACAAGTGTCATTGTCAGTTGAAGTTGATTTTTATTTAAACTCGGAAGTCGAAATGACGTTTCTCTTATTACGTTTAGTTTGACAGTTCTTTTGACGTTTTGTTACTTGCAGGCATAAACATACTGGTCTAACAGTTGATTTGAGAGGTTAGATTTTTTTGTCTTTAAGTTAATTATTAATTCCGATGTTAATGATTTTTTTAACATGTTAAACTAATATAAATGTATATACCTATATAGATATTCACCTTCAGTTTAATAACCATTTGTGTTATTAAACTGAAGGTGAATATCCAGTATTGCCATATAATTTAGTTGTTTTTCAAGTAGGTAGTTAACACTTTTAATGATTTATTTCTTAGTTTTAAGTAAATATTGTACTAAAATAACATTATTTTCGGAATCCTCGAATTTTTTTCTACATTTTGGTGTACATGTACCTCAGGTACATACAATGGGCTGAAATGTATGAGTGATTAGCGACCTCCTTTGACGATGCCACTAGTGATCCAAAGGTAGCGTGTTCGATTCCCGTCCGAGAATTGATCTGGGGCGAGTCGCATTTTGTCTAGTATATTATTAAGTATTGCATAAAGATTAGAAGCGTCGTATCTGTAGACTCTCAAATTTTAATCTTTGCCATGCGCAGGAGTGGCAGCGTCCAGCCGCGGGGGAGTACAAAAAAGCTCGCAGCGCACTTAACGGATGACATATGGTGAGAATGGCTTAATACAGGATGCTTCTGTTTTCATTGACAACATCCGAAATATTTGTGCGAGTTTCCTTAAACGGGATTACGCCTTGATTTGTGTGAACAATAATAATGTTTCAGAGAGTAATCCTTACTAATATTATAAATGCGAAAGTCCGTTTGTTTGTTTGTTTGTTACGCCTTCACGTCTTACTTACGGAACCGATCATCATGAAATTTTACATACACGTTGTCAGGGGTATAGAGAAGGACATAGGATACCTTTCATCCAGAAAAAAAGTATTGTTCCCGAGGGATAGCAAAAAAAAAACTCTCCACGCAGACGAAGTCGCGGGCGGCAGCTAGTATTCATATAAAGCAAATACTTTAAAAATTGCTACTTGAGACGGGAAAGGTGAAACGTTTGACTCGTGACTTTTGGATGACTTGTTACGTAATACAAAAAAGTGATACTTATATTCTGTTCATTGAAATAACTCTCTTGTTATTATTACAATTGGATCTTGAATAGGTAGGTGTCTCATTTTAAATCATGAATGTTTTTATTTATGATAGTGTACTAACTACCTAAATATAAGAGTAGGAAACTTAATATAAAAATCAATGAGGATAAGTAACGATTTTTGCTTAGTGGCTTATCAGAAAGCTTAGGCCACCGCATGATTAACTGTGAAGGAATTTTCACGATATCTCTTAAATCTGAGAAATAAACGAAATGTCAAGCTCATGCAATATATGCTTTAGCACGTATGACATAAGGTTTGCATATGTCGCGGATGACGTCATAAGGACCCCCAAAATAACAGCGTTCTAGCTCGTTTGAACCCTTATAACTCAACCATTTCTAAACGGATTTCAAAAAACCTGTCACTAGGGTTCATAGCTATTAAAATATTTTTATATTATTTCAACAAAACTTTAGGATTCAAACCTTTTACTGATCCTCATTAAGAGTAACTTCATTGTGTCAAAGCGCAATCATTTAGTAGCACTTATTTGATAGCGGAATGTTCCAATTATTTCTAAAACCAAGAGCAAAGAAACGCAACGTAAGCTTAAAATTTGCGTCATTAAAATCGGCCATTTATCAATCAAAACGTTACGCCGGACACACTGCCAAATTAGTACAATTGTAAGGGGTTTACTGGCAACCCTCTCAAATCAGCTTAAAATCGAAGCAATTATCAGGCGAAACCCCGCAATTCGGAATCACCATGTATAACCGAATCCCAACAGACTGCACAGCTCAATAGAACAACAACCGTTGGCCGTTTAATAGTACAATGAATTTTATTGACTGAGCAATAAAGTTGGCTGTCGGGTGCGGTTTTAAAGTTAGAAATGAGAAGTGGCTCGTCAATTAGTGTCTCGTTTAGAGCATGGAGATCGGGAAATAAAATAACTTCGGGTGGCCGCCACAGAGATGCCAATTTTATTGAGATTGTGTAAAAATTGTTTCCTAAAGAAAAATGATTCTTTATGTTAACAATTATTGTAGTTTTTATCAAAAAAATAAAGGTTGACCTCAATTTCTTTAATAATGCGGACATTTCCCTCAAGCCTTTCGATCTCGGTATCAAGAGTTTTGACTCTTGATTTAACTTTCCTAAAGCTCTCCGTATCGTATTTAGAAATTCCATACTATAAGTAAACTTCTGAACTACTGTACTAAAAACTTCTGTATTTGATCTAAAGCAATGTCTGTGATGTACCTAGTCTAATTTTAAATAGTTATTTGTAACAACAGTTATTACTTAATCGAGTTATAATCTTGTTCAGGAGGTAACCATGATATACATCTCAGTACCCCTAGCTAGCACGAACATCATTGAGAAAAAACGCGCGTAAAAGCACGCGATAGAGTTATCTATGGAAAATTTCATTTCGCTTTTCGGCGGTAGATGGCGCTGTACTAGTTTACCGTACAAAATTACTCCATCGAATTTTTTACGCGCTTTTTTTCGCGATTGATGATCGTGCTACGGGTACTGGGGCCCTACCAGCTAACTTTTCGAACTTCGGCGGGTCTGCCGAGCTTTAAATTAAAACAGATAAATCTAAGAAAGGAATTTCTTATTGTACTATTTGCCGAAGTTATTTGAAAAATTTCGATGTTCGTGTGACATCATGAATTGGGGTTTGCTATTTTGGCCCTAATGGGGCTCGATTTATCTGTTTTAATTTGAAGCTCGACAGACTTTCCAAAGTTTCCGGCGTTAGCCGGTACGGCCCCAGATATAAACTTCTCAAATCTGGTCTTAGTCGCAATAAACTTTCTTTTTTCTTAACTCAATCGCAAGTTTGTCGGGCTTCGTAAAAACAACTGACGAAACAAAACGGCGCGGACGGAGCGCTCGTATTAATAGATCAATATTTGTGTTCGCAACTTGAAACCGAACTCAATACCGAAGTATAGTGTTCACGTACGTTTGATATGCCCTTAGTATTGACAGATCAAACCATACACGCAAGTACCACAAAATATAAATATTATATGACACCACTGTGTGTTCTAGAGAGAACTGAGAAGCATCACTTTATGGCTCTATTCGAATACTCTACGTCATTTTTTATCGTTTTACTCTTGAACCCAATCTAGCCCAAGGGGCAAGACGGGATCTACGATGGAGCGAGCTCACCCAGAAGGTGCATATTCACCCTAGCTTTGAAAATAGTCAGGCTCTAAAATAGCTTGGCCCTAAAATGTACTTAGAAATACAGACGCGGGAAGAGAACTCCACTTTTTTGCTGTGCGCATTATAAAATATGTTGATTAGCGCTTGGTGCGACTGCCATTTGTTTTACTGTGGCATGAGCTGCTTCAGCAGTTTTAGCACTGCCTTTAGCCCGGTTTGATGTGAAATTGCTAGAACGAATTGTCAATGTGTGCGTAAACGTAAAACTATGAGTTGTTTAGAGCGGCCCTTCTGTTTTCTACTTTATATTTTACGTATGTACCATGTAGGTATAATATGCTTCTATTATTGACGCGTTCAAACGATATTCAGCCGTAAATACACAGAAGTGCCGTGTTTTATGACAATTATTTGCATAAACGCATCCCAGTTAACTTTCGTTTTAAAATGCCACGGCACAAGACAGTTAGATAATTATTTACTAGACTTAAAATATGATATTATACTAAGTAGTCAGACTAATATAGTAAGTAGGTACCTGATACCTAACCTACGTACCAAAATCAAACAAAACAAAGTAAATCGGGAAATGTGGAAGTATGAAAACGAAATCAGTTATATTATATGTTTGTCATCGATATACCAATTTAAAAAAAAAAACAAATAAATTAATAAGATTTGCTGTAAAAGTAAAGTAGTTTAAGAAAGGGGAAGCGCTCATGGCGGAACTTGACAGACTGATCGTACTCGATCACGTTTGTTAAGCAACGCTCGGTCCAGTCAGGTTTTGGATGGGTGACCGTTAAAGTGGCATTAGAACTGAGCGCTTCCGTGCTTCGGAGGGCACGTTAAACCGTCGGTCCCGGCTGTTGTCATCTGATAACAGTCGTTAAGCCAAGTTAGAGGCCTTACAGGCGGCTTGATAAACTCTAACACCAGAGGTGGCCACTAATCCTCATTCGATAAGATAGAAGAAGTTTAAGAATTTTAAAATCCATTTATGCCTTTTGCCACAAAAATCGACACTACACAACACAACACAAAGAAAAAAATAAGTTTATAATATAATCTATTTAGGTTATTGACTAGGTGTTAATTACTTTCCCTTCCTTATTTTTCCTTTTCCTTATTCCTTATTTATTATACAACACTTTCTAGTCAAAATTTTAATTGACTAACAAAAACTCCCTTCCCTTTTGACACACACACAGTCATTAAAATTAGATAGTCCCAAGTTGCTCGATAATTAATTTGGCTCAACCTTCGTCGCCCTAACGATGTATGGTGATAGCCACGTGTGCCAACGGGCCCAAATGGGAAGTCAATTATCCTAGAAATGTCGTTAACAACACAAACAAAAAGTAGAACAAAAACTACACACAAAAAGGTTCGCCACTGCTTCTGTTTGAACTTTTAAACTATTTAATAAATTGTTGAGAGGTTTTATTGGCAACTCATTAAATGTTGAATATTAAATTACTTTTATAACGCTACTAGCTTCCGCCCGCGACTTCGTCTGCGTGGAAAGTTTTTTTGCTATCCCTCGGGAACAATACTTTTTTTCTGGATGAAAGGTACCCTATGTCCTTCTTTGTACCCCTGACAACGTGTATGCAAAATGTCATGATGATCGGTTCAGAAGTTAGGACGTGAAAGCGTAACAAACAAACAAACAAACGGACTTTCGCATTTATAATATTAGTAAGGATAGTAAGGATAATAATATTTATCTAAATATATATTTTTAATTGACCCTCTACTCTGACTACTTTTGATATAAAGTAATAGCTATTGGTGTGTTGACGTCATAAATTTATTAATAATTAATAACTTTATTGCTCACAAAAAATATGAAAAAAAACAGATAAAAAAGCCAAGAGGAAAATAATGATTAATTTCCATCTATTACAATTTCAGAAATTTAATTAAGGTGACACCCTGACCGAAAGTGGCGCCGCGGTGAATTTTATTTAATATTATAGTTCTATTACACAATTTTAATAATGTTTTACGTGAAATTTTTAAAACCTACAGTCTAGTATTTTTAGACGGTATCGTTATATTCCCTCGTAGTCACCGCTAGAAGTAGATAGCAAAACTGCTAAAAACGGCCGTTTTTACCGACTTCAAAAGGAGGGAGGTACTCAATTCGACCAGTTTTTTTTTTTTTTTTTTTTTTTTTTTTTTTGTTTTTTGTATGTACACCGATTACTCGAAGACGGCTGGACCGATTTAAATGATTCAAACGTTATTACATTAGGTAAACTTCCAAGTTGGTCCCATTTTTCAAAATTTTGAAATCGGTTCAGTACTTTTCAAGTAATCTTGAAAAAAGCACGAAAATAGTATGATTTTGCGTGAACTACCTCGATGACCAGTCGTATAACTTTGTTTATGAACTGAATAAGATAATTATTTTTTTGTTGGAAAAGGGATATCTTAAGTGTAGTTCTTTAACCGACTTAAAAAAGGAGGTTCTCAGTTTGACCCGCATGTATGTATGTTTCTCCGCGATTAACTCACGTTTGGCTGAGCCGATTTTAATTGCTACCTAAATAATACACCTACACTACCTAATACAAAAGGTACCTACATTAAAAATAAAAAAAATAAAAAAATTGTTTAAAAAAACAAAAAACCGACTTCAAAAAACCTACCTCTAAAAAGCAAGAAATAATATTCGTAATAATAAAAACACGTCTATTGAAGTCGGGTGGGGCTTTTAGAATAAAAAAAGGATTTGTACTCCAGCCCCACCCGACTTCAATAGACGTGTTTTTATTATTACGAATATTATTTCTTGCTTTTTAGAGGTAGGTTTTTTGAAGTCGGTTTTTTGTTTTTTTAAACAATTTTTGCCACATTTGCTATCTAATTCTGCGAATGACTACGAGGGCATGTTATGATACCTTCTAAAAATACTAGACCATGGGCCCTAAAAATAAAACTCCACGTAAAACATTATTAAAATCTTTTTCTATTAATAACTTATTAATTAAAAACCTCTGAGGGCGCCACTTTCGGTCATACAACCGCCTTAACAATCACTCGTTTATTTTCTTGTCATTAAACCTTGGGTACTCTGAATTAAGTACATGCTATTATATCATTCATTAACATTGACTATTTTCAAGTCGTACTTAAAATTTTCAAAGGTTATACTCAGGAAACCGTAAAAGTAATTTGTCTGTCCTAAGACAAATTACAGCATTTCGTGAAGTGGAATCTTAATTTCGCCGTGACGACGACGTGACGTAACCGACACGCGTCCGCCGCGGCACGCTTTAGTTTTAATTAGTGCCGCCATGTGTGACGTCTCACGCGGGACGATGTACCACCTTGGTGATAGTATAATTATCCCACTATACAGTTAAGTGTAGTGAAAGTTACAAGATAAAAGCGGAAAATGAGTTTCCCGCCAATAGAGAGAGAGAGAGAGAGAGAAAGTATTTATTTTTACCAAAGACCACACAACACAATAAGTAACAAAACAGTGATGATAAAGTAAGTCGGTACACAGATAGCACAGAACAATAAAAAGGAAAAAAATATACATTTGTGGCCCTTGGGTCAAAAAGTTCCCTGCTTCAGCATAGTGTTGCCTTGCGGCAACGCTGGTATTCTGGCAGAGCCTACTAGTGCGCACGGACACGCCCAAGATAAAATACTTAGAAAAAACTTTACAAGATAAAGCTAAACAATCACGAATTAATAAAATACCATAAACGAAAATTAGTGTTAGAACAAAAGTTAATTAAAAATGCTAGTGATTATTATTATAGCCTGTGGTAACTGAAACGAAGTTTTTGATCTGTGGCTGTGAGTCAACTGTCAGATTCGAGCTGTCAAATGAAAAAAATCTACGATTTGACAAATCACAAAATAAGGTACTAGTCACTTAACGTTTGTCGTTTAGATTAGTAACCCGAATATTAGTTTATCCCGCCCAGGTGGGATAGGTGGAAAAGAGGAAATTTAAATGTTCCTCTTATCCCACCTAGGTGGGAAGAGTGGAAAAAATATTCCACATTTCCCTCCCAGGTGGGATGGCCAGGTAGGATAGGTGGAATAGGCGCAATAAAGTACACAAAATCACAAAAAATGTGGAGTAGAATAATCCTCAAATCTTTTGACAGTGTCTGTGAAAAAGATAAAAAAGTTTCGATGAATGCTCGAAAAAACCTAAATAATAATGTTTGATAAGATGAAATATCAATTCTTTAGATTCTTAATTGTGAACATTTTTGTTTCTAAAGTACCCTGTATTTTTTTTTAATCAGAACTATAGTTAAGTGTACTCATCACACACTTTAATGTAATATTTACACACTTTAATGTAGTAAAGCTTCTTTAAGATTTTAAGAAGCTTTAAATATACCTACGTCAAATACACTGTCGAGCTTTCAGGATTTCCTAAGTTCATTAATATTGACAAAAAGATCGTTGGAAATGTATCGGGTTAAATACTTTTCACGGTATTATTACACTGAAATAACTCCGTCTTGTAACTTGTCCCAAGATTTACCAAAATGAATAATAGTAAAAGCTACTTATGGGTTACCCTAAAACGTTTAATTTCGTCGCCTGTTTCTCGGAACATCGGGGACAACAAATGTTCACTAATGATGAGACGACCCAGTAATCATTTGTTATCTTAGGCACCATTTTATTTTAGGATACTGAAAAAATGTTACTTCGTATTATGTGATGAGGATCATTCAGCCGTTTGCCAGTACGATTCTCCTAAATATAAATTATGTAATATAACTACTGTTAGTTTCAATCATCGACTCAATTGCCCATTTGATCAGCTAGACGGCAGCAACAAATTCGACGCACAGCAATTTCATGTCTACTGCATCAAAAGTCGCGATGTTGAGTCCTCATTTTTCTACTTACATCGCAATGTGTAGTTATTTAGAACTAAAACTTTTTATTATTCAATAGTTTTCGCTATAGTGTAGTATTTTTTCATCCAACAAGACACGGAATGTTCCAATAAAACAATAAGGTAAATAAACACGATCTTTCACGCAGGTTCCATCGTACGTGACGTTATTTGGTCCAACCGTAAATAGACTTTCGCCATTCATGTCCTTTCGTGTGGGCGTACCGTTATTATGACTGTCAATAAACAGGGAGTCAATATTCCACTTAGTCTTACTTGTCTTATTTATTTGCAGTATTTGTTTTAGTGGGAATAAAAAATACCCATTCGAAATATTTCATTTTTCTTCTTTTTTAAGTTCCAAAAACCATCGCAGAGAAAAAAGACGGTGCGTACATACCAAACGATACCCCGTTTGAACTCGTAGCACTCCCTTATCACAGGGTAAAAAAGGCATCCTATTTTTCATTAGCTACAGAATTGCGATAAAAAATCAAATTCTTACCTGTGTTTCTGTGACATTAAGGAGTTTCGCCATATCTGCCCTCTCGCCAGAAGAAAGATACTTCTTCACTTCGAACAGTTTCTCCAGCTCGAAGATCTGCCGGCCAGTGAAGGTAGTCCTGGCCTTTTTCCTCCTGCCGACTCCTTGGTCTTCGCCCTCTTCGCTGGTGAGGGAACCTTCTCCTCCGAGAGGGGACCTTACGTCGTCTGTTGACTTCTTTCTTTTTATCAGCTTCGAAGGATCTGAAAAAAGGTTGAAGTTTATAAAAAAACGTTTGTTTATTTTTACTAGATTGTAGCGAAATAGTAAGTAGTATTTAGTTTCCCGTGGTAAGTTCAGCAATGATGGTAGGTTGCATATGTCCCTATCCAATTCCCAATCTATCTTTATACTAAAATTAATCATATTCGATTCAGCAGCTTAGGCGTGAAGACGTAACAAACAAACAAAGAAAGATGCTGACAGACAAATGTACTTTTTATTATAGTACACTACTTACGGATTTAGAAAGCTAAGCCCAAATTACTTATATCTCAACAAAGTATGTTTTACGGATTCCTCAATCAATAATTTTCATAGTTTTTTCTCTAAACCTATTATGCAGATACTAGAATATCATAGTTAAGAATTACTATTTAATCGACCCCATAACGGAAGCATCTAGTTTTTAACAACCCATGACTTTCCCACCATTAAAAAATTTACCAATATGGCGACCAATTAAAGGAACAAACACTGAAACAGTTAAAATAACCCGTCATCCGTTAATTACGGAGGAACCACTAAATCAAACAGACAGACAGATGGATAGATCTTAAGTGTCTATTGTAAATCCGTCAAATGTTAGACGAAAACTACTAGTCATTATATGAAAGTTAAATTGGACTGTAGCAAAATTAAAACCTAACTTCAAACGTTCAATAAGTGTAATAACTCAATATTGACGGAATAAAACTAAAACTGAAACTACTGACGATTTTCCTTAAGGGTCCATGATAAGAAAACATGGTTTGCGGGGGCCATATTTTTTATTATTATATAAAATGTAAAGTTGTAGCCACAAAAAAAACATACGACAAGCTAAAGATATTATCTAGTAGCTACAAGTATTAAATTGCGTATATACTTCACAGACGATTGTAAAAAAATCGGAATATCATCAAAAGCGCTTGTCGCGGGTAATATTTTTGGCGTAAATAATAGCGGAAATGTATTGAATTCTATATAAAAATAAATTTTAACGTACTGTGTAGTTGCTTCAATAACTTTTTTCCAGAAAGATAATTGTGCCAAAGGTAATGGTGAAAAAACAACGAAAAACATCGAAAAAGTGCAGAAGTGAGGTTATCTTCCATACTCTTTACACGTAAAGAAAAAGACAGAGACAAATGTTTCCGCTTAAATAAATACCGCGTAAATAAATTAAATTTCCGCGTAAATAACCGAGCCTTAAAGGTACAAACAATCTAATTTTGTTTGGCCTTCTACCATGTCACCCTCTAAAACAAACCCTCTTAGTCTATTTGCTTTTTAGGCAGTGTGATAAGGAAGGATTTTTCAAGGTATAGTGATTAATTAGAAAGCGCAAAAATCTTAGAAGTTCAGATGTAAAAATCAGGGCAATATTTTTTATAACAATTATTAAATAAATGAGGATTTATGTCAACTAACTTTATTGACTTTATGATAAATAGTTATGAGCCTTTATTACTAATGGATGCGAAAACAATATTTAGCAATAACTTCCACATCAGGGTTATTTGTAAAACACCAACAACCTCGCAGGAGTAGATTAGTAGCAACATATACAACAACATTTGTTCTACGACTTTTCCAAAAACAAAAAAAAATAGTTTTCATACAAAACAAAACTCGATCAGCTGTTCGGACATTTGTATGGGGAGTCATTTTTTAGGGTTCCGTACCCAAAGGGTAAAAACGAGACCCTATTACTAAGCCTCTGTCTGTCTGTCTGTCAGGCTGTATCTCATGAACCGTGATAGCTAGACAGCTGAAATTTTTACAGATGATGTAGTTCTATTGCCGCTACAACAACAAATACTAAAATCAGAATAAAATAAATATTTAAGGGGGGCTCCCATACAACAAACGTGATTTTTTGCCATTTTTGGTACGGAACCCTTCGTGCGCGAGTCCGACTCGCACTTGGCCGGTTTTTTTTCTGTTTTCGGAAAAGTCGTAGAACAAATGTTGTTGAGCTGTAATCTACTCCTTCAATGTTGTTGGTTTTTTACAAATAACCCTGTAGATATTAAAATACATGCAAGAAATCTGTGCACCGCCCGCCCGCCCACAAATGAATGCAATACCTGCAGACACTGACAGAAACACACCTCGTCCATATACCAACTACTCTACACGTGTTTCGTCCCTACACAGAGCATCGTCAGGATAAGACTGTAGGGACACATTGACCTCAATGAAAACCGAAATTACCAATTTCAATTACAAATTTATTTTCAATAAAAATTCCCCAAACGCTAAACACAATCACGCGAGTCGGCCAGTGCGCAGTAACTGCGTCGACTCTCAGACATACGTCACACACCTATATGAAATCGCTGACATGCAACATTCATTCTACAATGTGTCCCTACAAGACGAACCATTTCAGGAAAAACATCGTAACCCTCAAAATTAGAACTTTTTTTTTTAATTGTAACCGCCTTTGATCAGATAATAGACGATTGAAGGCCATATCAGCTGATTTTGTATCTTATACCACGGACTTTAAAATTCACAGTGGAATATTATTCAAGAAGAAGTTTTATCGTAAGTTACATACAACCCATTCAGTTTTTTGTCTTAACCCCCATCGACTGATATATCGTAAGTAGACTACCTGTCACTTACGACAAAATACTAGGTCGCTTAGGTTAAAATACTAGGTTTTAGGTTTAGAGCAATCATTCTACTAATTGGCTGGCGATTACGATACTAAATTAAATTATGCAACGTTAGTTAACTACGTGTCGCTTGCGATAATTTTGAAAAATAATTTAAAAATCCTTCTGACGTAAAATATGCAAAATGGCAGTTACGATGTTCTTCCTGAAAAAGATCTGACTATACAAAGCCAAGCAACTCGTTGCTTGTTCATTGTTGTTCAGTGCACAGATTTCTTGCATTTATCATTTATTGTGTGGAAGTTATTGCTAAATATTGTTTTGCGAAAACATTATAATGGACTTCCCCATTTGTCAACTGGTGATAGTTAACACAAGCACTTATCTTTTTTTTAAATTTGAGATTAGTGCATTCACAATACTATTTTTATACAATACTAAATAATATACTAGACCAATACACCTCGCACCAGATCAATGGGGAATGTCCGAAAAAAATCAAATAGGCTGAATATTTTTTTGTAGGTAGGAATAAGCTCCCTTAGTATTAGAAAAAAGTTTCAGAATTTTCGGTTGCGTAAAAAATTTATAAAAATTAAAAGTCTCTTCGACTACACAAATGTACGAAAATAACAGTAGAATGGAGATTATACCTTTGCCACCACCTGCCACAACCATGTTGTCAAAACTTTTTTTAAATACTTGTTGTGGTTGTGGCAGGTGGTGGCAAAGGAATAATCTCCATTCTGCTGTTACTTTCGTATATTACGTTAAATTTTTTGACGCAACCGAAAATTTTGAAACTTTTCATATTACTAAGGGAGCATATTCCTACCTATAAAAAAATATTCATCCAATTAGATTTTTTTCGGACATTCCCCATTGCCTTAGAGCATTTAACCAAAGATAATGGCAATGCAATCAATTTAACATCAATCGTTATAAAAAGCAGCATCAAATTTAACCAATTAATTTTGAAATATGAATGAACAACGATGAACGGGCTCACCCATCTCATAACCATCTCCTCGCCAAGACTCCAAGCCAAGTATTTTAATTGCACGCGATGGACTAAAGGGCCAAATTAATTGCGATCGCATATAATTATAAACACTGACTGATATACTAGGTGTTTACAAAGTTGAAATTTATCTAACAGCACCCGTTGGCTCCGAGAGAGCGATAAAATTAGGCAGAAATAGGTGCTAATAGGCAGAAAGCTATGTAATTTATTGGTCTTCGGAGACGTTTGAAGTTCTATCGAAGCGTTTGCCTTGAATATTTAGCTTGTTCTAGCTTCTATTTAACTATTTTTATTTCTTTTTTTTTCTTTATTTGTTTAAGAGCTTCGAACATGCCAGCTCCATCCTACCCAAATGTTAATAACTAATTCAATTCAAGACTATGAATAACAAAGTTGATAATGAATAATATTAGCAGTTTCCTACAACGGTTTAGCCAAGATGTATTTTTTATTTATAAAGGTGGCAAATGAGTATGATCTACTTAACGAATATTTACACTAATTTGTAGAATCTTATTGCTATTACCTACTTAAGAACCTATTTTAGAGATTGACAAAAGACAATCACGTTAAAAAAAATCTTATAAAAGAAAACCCAGAGTACCTACCTAAACTAAAACAGCTATAGCACTTGCAACAATGACGTTGTATGTAATAAATAAACCATGTAAAAAAATCCAAAAGGATTTCATGTAAAAATCTTCTTAAGATTAAAAAATGCGTTTAAATCTTAATAAAAACTTACAGTCAAGCCTTTGAAATCAGCAACTCTACGCAAACAACAACAATTCAATTGTTGAATCGTTGTTATTCACCTCTACTCAAATGGTCAACATTCTATGCTTACTTTTTAATTTTATTTTTCAATGCCCGCGTGGCCTCATGCGGCCGGGCAACAATAGAAAATCGATTGTGTCTAATTTTCAAATTAAGGGGGCAGATCAGATTATAAATCTGAAGCCCTCAGTAAGAGGTTTTTTATTTACTACAGCTCCACTTTATTGTTATGTGAAATTTCAATGCATTAACTAATAGAGCGGCGGTAATCTTAAAAAAGACGCTTAGAAAACACTTTTCGTACAAGTCATCTCGGAAATATGAAAATTTGGTATCGATGCATTCAGTACGATGCCCTCATCACAAATATATAAGATGACAAGTGCGAAAGTGGTGGGGGTAGAAACTGTGACGTCATAGAGTTTTCAGTACAAAGAAATTTTTTTTTCATACCATGTGGTATATCAAATGAAAGGGCTTTGTGAGTAGATTGCGAATATATAACACACTATAACATTTTCACTACTTGGTCTAACAAATTATTAACAAACGTCGGAAAATTTCGCAATTCAGAGTCGCCGTTGAACAGGTCTAGATTGAAAACGACTGAATTGATTTTTACAAAATACATAACAAATAACTCTGCACATACTCTTTTCGAATGTCTAAAGGTAATTTACCAAAGATATTTAAAAATAAGAAAAGTACATCAGTTTTAATAACAGCATAAATTTCTGCTTTTTCTTAATTCTCAGATTCCTTTAATAATTAATAAAAAATAAATAAATAAACTTTCGTATGTTTATCCTTACTTTTTCTATTTAGTAAACAGTATTTGACAGTTTCCATGCTTCTTTTAAATTTAAATCACTATAAAAAAATGTGTTAACAATTTCTTTAGTATTCAATGCGTGGAAAACCATTTGTTCAATTTTATACACGATTATTTCAAAAAAGAATTGAGTATAGTTTGTTTACCAAATAGGACAAGTAAGGATAACTAAAAGTAATGACAAATACACATGGAAAACACACACAGTTGCTCGGAGACCTAAATAACGTGACGAAACTCAATAGGCAAAAGTTATTTACAAAAAATCAAAACAATACACAAAAATCACAGTCTTTCTAATGGGTGTAAAAGGGGCTTAACGGGTGTAAATAATCATTCATAAAAAACAACAAATGCTTTACCACCAATAGAATACCAAAAATATTGTAAATTGTTAATAATATTTGATTTAATAAGACAACATATTTTAAAATAGTGATTAAGTTTAAAAGAAGTATCTAAAGTGTCAAAATTTGGTTATTTAAACCTTCGTCTGTTTATCCTAACTTGTCCTAGTAAGGATAAACATACAAAGTTTATTTATTTATTTTTTTATTAATTATTAACGGAATCTGAGAATTTAGAAAAAGCAGAAAATTATGCTGTTATTAAAACTGATGTACTTTTCTTATTTTTAAATATCTTTGGTCAATTACCTTTAGACATTCGAAAAGAGTATGTGCAGAGTTATTTGTTATGTATTTTGTAAAAATCAATTCAGTCGTTTTCAATCTAGACCTGTTCAATGGCGACTCTGAATTGCGAAATTTTCCGACGTTTGCTAATAATTTGTTAGACCAAGTAGTGAGAATGTTAGAGTGTGTTATATATTCGCAATCTACTCACAAAGCTCTTTCATTTGATATACCACATGGTATGAAAAAAAAATGTCTTTGTACTAAAAACTTTATTACGTCACATTTTCTACCCCCACCATTTTCGCGCTTGTCATCTTATATATTTGTGATCAGGGCATCGCACTGAATGCATCGATACCACATTTTTGTATTTCCGTGATGACTTGTGCGAAAACTAACCTCAAACCTTGTTTTGCCGCCCTACTATAAGGAAAGTATCGTAGTTCACAACATCACTTACATTAATTTTCATTGCTCAAATTCAGATTTCGTTACTTAGACCTCAAATCGAACCCGAGACCTCAGATGACGACACCGCAAAAACCGGTGCGCAAGCCACTCGACGATTCTATATACAGGGTCACTGGAAATATGACGTATTCCTGCTAAGGGGTTATAGATAAGGTCTAAACAAATATTTTTTGTTATATTATATTTCTCAAAAAGTTCATAGTTTTTGAGTTAATTGAAGTTAAGTATTTTTTTACCAAAAGTACGTTTTCAGACACAAAAATTTAAAATAAAAGATAACTAATCGTTCGATTCCGGTTTCTTTATTATTTTGGGATAGAAAACACTCTAAATGTTGATAATTACTCTAAATGTTGATAATTAATAAAAAAAATCCAAAAAGTACAGGTGTTTATAAAAAAAAACAATCCAAAACTCCAAAACCATGTTTTATTTTTATTTTTCAGATTTTTGAGAAACGGCAGCAAATATCTTTGAAAAATTCCTAGTAACTAAGCGTGCATAATATTTTAAAAACATCATTATCTATTCAGCTTTCGGATGAGGTATAAAACTTAATAATGACTTAAATAAAAAATGAGAAATTAAGACTTAAGTAAATTCTAGTCCCATTTCATGTAGCAAAAACTTCCTACTTCGAGCGCTTCGGAGGTGGCCGTGTTATCATACTTATATCATAAATGTGAAAGTTTGCTTGTTTGGATGATTGTTAATCATTCACGCAAAACGGTTGAACAGATTTGGATAAAATATGGCACACGGATAGTTTAAAAGCCGGATTAAAACATAGGAGGATACTATTATCTTGGTTAAAGGTTTCCAGCGATTTTCTCGAATGTAAATGCAGATCAAGTCGCGGGCGGAAGCTAGTTTGCCATAAATGGCCGTGCTTACTAAAAATGTTTTCGTCCGAGTGAGTCTCGAGACAGGATTATTTTCCGCCAGTGAGTCAAAATTTTTATACAGACGGCATCACAAATAACCCTGCATATCAGCCATTTTTAATGCCTTTTTTGGTTTGTGGATGGATAAAGTGGACGGGCCATAACCCACCACATGGGCCCAACCCGGATTGGTCGGTGTTAACACAATGTACCTTACATAGAGCCGTTGGTCCTGACTACATTTACAGTCGTCAACACTGACCAATCCACATTGGGTCCACGTGGTGGGTTATGGCCCGTCCGCTCTATCCCTCCACAAGCCAAAAGGAAGGCCTGAAGGCTTTAAAAATGGCTGATATGCATGGTTATTTTTGATGCCGTCTGTAAAAATTTTGACTCATCGGCGGAAAATAATCCTGGCCCGAAACTCACTCGGACGAAAGTATTTTTAGTAAGCACGACCATTTATGGCAAACTAGCTTCTGCCCGCGACTTCATCCGCATTTACATATGAGAAAATCCCTAGAGAACCTTTAACCAAGATAATAGTATCCTCCTATGTTTTAATCCGGCTTTTAAACTATCCGTGTGCCATATTTCATCCAAATCCGTTCAGCCGTTTCGCGTGATTGATTAACAATCATCCAAACAAGCAAACTTTCACATTTATAATATAAGTAGGATGATACGGCCACCTAAGAAGCGCTCGAAGTAGGAAATTTTTGCTACATGAAATGGGACTGCAATTTACTTAAGTCTTAATTTCTCATTTTTTATTTAAGTTATTATTAAGTATTATACCTCAACTGAAAGCTGAATAAATGGTGATATTTTTAAAATATTATGCATGCTTAGTTACTAGGAGTTTTTCAAAGATATTTGCTGCCGTTTCTAAAAAATCTGAAAAATAAAAATAAAAAATGCTTTTAAGGAGTGTTTTTTTTTTTATAAACACCTGTACTTTTTGGATTTTTTTTATTAATTATCAACATTTAGAGTGTTTTCTATCCCAAAATAATAAAGAAACCGGAAGCGAATAAGTAGTTATCTTTTATTTTAATTTTTTGTATCTGAAAACGTACTTTTGGTAAAAAAATACTTAAATTCAATTAACTCGAAAACTATAAACTTTTTGAGAAAAGTAAGATAACAAAAAATATTTGTTTAGACCTTATCTATAACCCCTTAGCAGGAATACGTCATATTTCCAGAGACCCTGTATAAATAATATATATATGTAAGAATTATAATAAACAGGAATAAAATAATTCTAAACTTTAAACTGTTACCAGAAAATTAATGGTGTCAGTTTGTAAATTTATTAAATGGATTTAGTTACAAATTACATGTCGTTTGCTTCTAATGACTTATCTGTAACATAAATTACGGGCAAAAGTGCTGATTTTAGTAAAATTCATCGAAATAAACAAATATATAGTGGTGGCCAGATAATTCAGGATACCAGTCGATTTTTATACAAACGAGGTAGTTTTGAAGCTTTGGGACCCCGCCAAGGATTGACCTAGCTGTGATCTGATGATGACCATCCAGGAAGTGAATGGAGGAGATTCAGATCTCTATACACACACACCCAACTGATCTGATCAGCATTCTAAAAGATATGCTAAGATATATCTTTCTTTGTACCCCTGACAACGTGTATATATGCAAAGCACAGATAATATAGGTATAATACTATACTAGTTCATGCAGATGCAAGATGCAGATGCAAGTTTCATGATGTTGTTCGGTTGAGTTGATGTAAAAGGCGTTTAAGAAAAGATAACTTATCAATGGACTCTAGCAAAATATTTTTTTATGTTCACATATACAGAAGCGCGTCTTACTCTAAGAACTTATCAATGGACTCTTGCAAAATATTTTTTTATGTTCACATATACAGAAGCGCGTCTTACTCTAAGAACTTATCAATGGACTCTAGCAAAATATTTTTTTATGTTCACATATACAGAAGCGCGTCTTACTCTAAGAACTTATCAATGGACTCTAGCAAAATATTTTTTTATGTTCACATATACAGAAGCGCGTCTTACTCTAAGAACTTATCAATGGACTCTAGCAAAATATTTTTTTATGTTCACATATACAGAAGCGCGACTTACTCTAAGAACTTATCAATGGACTCTAGCAAAATATTTTTTTATGTTCACATATACAGAAGCGCGTGTTACTCTAAGAACTTATCAATGGACTCTAGCAAAATATTTTTTTATATTCACATATACAGAAGCGCGTCTTACTCTAAGAACTTATCAATGGACTCTTGCAAAATATTTTTTTATGTTCACATATACAGAAGCGCGTGTTACTCTAAGAACTTATCAATGGACTCTAGCAAAATATTTTTTTATGTTGACATATACAGAAGCGCGTCTTACTCTAAGAACTTATCAATGGACTCTTGCAAAATATTTTTTTTTATGTTCACATATATACGTAAGTACATCATTAACGACGACATTTGGCATAGAAAGTATGCTTCAAGCAGAACCTGATTATACCTGTTTAAGATGTTAACTTTCAATTATAAAATCATACGTTGGTGTTATAAAAAAACATGTCATCTAAGTTGATAAAATTGATAGGTGCGGAAGCTTTCAACTATTAAATATTAATTAATTATGTAAGTATCCGAAGAGAACTGAGTTCTTTATTTACATCCGTTTCTTTTATTTTACTTTCCCAGAATCAAGGAAACTGCTAAAATTTATTAAAAGCAATGAAGCTGATTTTCTGCTAATTTATTTTAAAAGGTTAGTAGTATTTAATTGAGCGATACGGAATTATCGACAGACTAAGGGCGATTCCAAAATATTAAAAACTTGCGACCCGCCCTCGCTTAGCTTCGATGTAGTGAAGAATTTGACTCCATGTATTATAAACATACCTAAACCTTCCTCTTGAATCGCTCTAACTATAAAAAAGTGCATCAAAATTCGTTGTGTAGTTTTAATGATCTAAGCATACATAAGGACAGACAGCGGGAAGCGACTTTGTTTTACACCATGATGTAGTGATGGGTGACTTTTAAATACAAATCTGAATTACTAGTCATTCATAACGATCAGTACAATAATTATTACTAAGCGATCATTAGTAACATATGACAATTTTACGGCACACATTATAATTCCAAATTTTGCATAATATTTTATTTGAAAAGCTTGTATTGGCTCAAATCTGTTAATTATATTTTTGCCATTCATTTAGAATTTTCACTTAAATTTATTTCCCACACAAAGCTACTCGTTTACGTATTTTTTAGGGTTCCGTAGCCTAAATGGCAAATAACAGAACCCTTATAGATTCGTCATGTCTGTCTGTCTGTCCGTCCGTATGTCACAGCCACTTTATTCCGAAAGAAACTATACAGTTGAAACTTGGTAGGTAGATGTATTCTGTTGACCACTTAACGATTTTAATACAAAAATAAAAAAACAATAAAAGATTAAGGTCGGCTCCCCATACATGTAACTGATACAAAAAAAAGTTTTCTTCAAACCAATACGTGCGGGGTGTTTATAGATGGTCTTTAAAAATGATATTGAGGTAAGGTAACTACGGAACCCTACGGCGCGTGGCCCGACACGCACTTGGCCGGTTTTTATAATTTACAATTTGTTGCATGTTAAGTTATTTTGTCGCAAACATAATTAACCGCTGCTCAGTTTC
This sequence comes from Agriphila geniculea, assembly GCA_943789525.1. Classification (NCBI taxonomy): domain Eukaryota; kingdom Metazoa; phylum Arthropoda; class Insecta; order Lepidoptera; family Crambidae; genus Agriphila; species Agriphila geniculea. The sequence continues at coordinate 18,376,027 of OX038890.1, forward strand.
GTATTTAAGTATCCGATTAACAGTCGAAGTTAGTATTAATTTTGGCGTAGGTACTAACTTTTTTAGAGAATGTTTTATACTTTGAAAAATCTCTCAAAAAAGTTGCTATGAAAAGTACTAAATGAAAGTACTAAAGTTTTATGCGAATTTCGTTGCAACCAACTTTTGCGCTGGTTACCACATAACTTTATGTGTAAATACTGCAATTAAATTACCACTTAAGTGACAACATTCTCATCCGTCCCACCATAAACGGGAAGGAAATATTAAAACCACATTACCGAACACTAAAACAACATCCACCACCCAGAAAAGCTATTCAACCTCTTTTAAAAGAAGTTGACTTTAAACTTTTTACACAATCCTCTTTACTACACCACATTTCCGTCAAACCATCGACAAAAGCAGGTGTTTCGCCTCTTTTGCACTATGAATACACGCATAGACATTTAACCTCCCTCTGACTGTTTGTATAACCGACATAAGGTCGACATAAGTCTTTTTTGATACCTCGGTTGCCACTTAATAGTTTCTGTCGGTCATTTTATCGACATTTTTAACGATTCTCTCCCATCAGGATTACCTCGATGGACTGATGGTATTTTTAAAAGCTGTAAATTTTAATTATTTTTCTTGCACTTGGTGTTTCATTAGTCTACGCTATAAAGTTTGTGGCAAGAAATACCAGCTTGATTGAATTGACTTTTCTGATTCAAAGACTTCTAGAAATCTTTGTTCTGATTCAGAGATAACTATTTTGCTGATTTTATTGATTAATTTCTTTGTAATAAACGTTCCAACGTTTTATCTAGGTAGGCAATATGTAATATTACAACTAATAACCTAGTTGTAATATTACATATTTTACGTATTTTTACTACGTATTTTTAAGGAAGAGCGGAGCCTCCTATTGCAAGCAAGCTATTTGCTTAAAAGGAAACTCCGGCCACAATATATTGTAAACTTATACCTAAGTTGTTGAAATAAATATATTTGATTTGATTTGAATATAAACACTTTCGCTACATAAATATGTCCAATTATTTACTACACAGCGTTATTAGAGAGTCAACAAATTTTGATTAGTCATTTCACGAAATCACCAACACTGGTACTCATACAAATATGCAACTCCCACCAGGGATCGTAAACCGGTTGAAATAATGTTCTAAATGTGAATAATTTAATAGAAAGATATCTGACTTGCACTACTTAGTTACAAATTGTGTCATTGCCAATATAATGCAACTGTAAGTTTGTTGTTTTGATACAGACTAGATTTTGCGTCGGAGGTGGTTATTGATTGATTTATTAAATATCAAATTATACATTTTGAAATATAAGCGTTTTTTTTTCAACAACAACTCTTTATCAATTTTTAAAGGTGTTCTCCATAAACAGTTAAATAGTGCTAACTTTACAAGCACGAATTTAGTGATTAAACATTTCCTCGTTAAACATTAAGATGAAATAAAAAGATACTTTATTAATCCTTTATTTAAAGGAATAAATAAAGCATTAATAAAGTATCTTTACAAAAAAGTCAGTAGCCAGTTGATAAAAGTTTCTACGAAAAAATACTACAGACCTCTATCTTAGAGTTTATAAACCACATTATTAGTTCGGCGTTCAGTGACTGACAAAGAATTATAGTGACACTTTTTCTTCCCATCAGCAAAATAAAATTTCAACTTCTCCCCATTAAAATTTCATCGACCACTCTCTCTGTCGTGTGTTTATTATTACCACCGTTTATAAAACTGACAGTAAGATAAAAGCACTTTGGTCCCTGGTGGTATGAAGTCAGTACGGAAGGCATTAAAACCAAAATCCCAGATGAATCCGTTGGTATTTTAACAATTTGACAGTAAATTGAGGTCAAACATCGGTTTAGGTTTTGTGGATTGTAACTTAATCATTTTTACTTTAGTGTTTGCGCACACTTTTCGATATAATAAAACACTTTTGCGCAGAGGCATGCGTACTCTATTTCAAACTCTATAATCGTATAGATGCGACACTAATAAAATCTATCTTTAGTGTCGCATCGTGAAGCTAAACATAAAAACAATTCCTAGTCGCTACCAGTATTGTCTCAAAGGGTTATCCGAATATAGCCATAAATCGGGCGGTACAGTAGTGTCGAAATAGTGTCTTTATTATATTAAGATTCTCACTCACCTAATAGGCTAGTTGACAAAATTTGGAAAATAGTTTAAAAATAAAGTTTGGTATCTATTTTACCCCAAAAATATATTATTTTAAGAAAAATAAGTCATTTTACCTATGGATTTTGCGTTTTAAGAAATGAACTAAAAATGACATCAAAAAGGCCAAAACTGTCATGGCGTCTTGAATGACGTCACGCCTCGCGAAACATTCGTGTTTGTTTATGACCGTCATTGTTCACACATACACACACTCTGTTCACTTATCGAAAATGACAGCAACAACAAATGTTTCGCGAGGCGTGACGTCACGCGTCTCTGATTGGTGTTCAATGTCACGTGATTAAATGGCCAATTTTGCCGATTTTATTTTCCGTAAATATTGGTAATCTTTATTTATTTTAATGAAAAAAGTGTTTTTTTGGTTACTATTTAACATGATTAATCATTAGAAACCTTATGCTAGCCGATTTGTTCTTAGTGGAAACAAGCCTATTATAACAAAGTCTTTATTAGTGTCGCATACCCAGAAGCTAGACACATAAAAAACAATTCCTAATCGCTGCCAATTTGCCTGTCTGTCTAACATTGTCTCAAAGGTTTATCCGAATATAGCCATAAGCTAATCGGGCGGTAGTTTATTTTGTGTCGTTATTGCCCTGCGATGACCGACGCAATAAGACAACTGTGTAGAAACGGCACATTTGATCCGACAGCTCGAACGTTAATGACTGTTTCTTATTCAGGGGTGCATTAATTACTTCAATAGAATCTCAGAAATTCAATTTGACTTTTTATTTAATTATTCGTATTCTAAACGATAACTTCTTTACTAACATCTGGTGGTAGGAAAATAACGATTCAAAAGTACTTAATAATTAAGATTATTTGAATAAAGCTTATTTGACTTTGACAACCCTGCGTCCGTTATATATGCCTAGTATAGTATGTAGGTATACTTAAGAATTCCAAATTATTTTACTAAATCGGCATTTTACTTAATAATAACACATTTAATCTTAAAATTTAGCTAGTTGGAGAAGTAAATATATTTTTCATATTTATTTTTATTTTTGTTTATAGAAATGATAATAAAAACCATTTTATTCACTTGATTTGTTCAGCCTCCGTAGTCTAACTAAACAAGGGTTGCCATCCGACAAATTATCGCGTCACACAGTACCGTAGACAGAATGATGCAGTGCAAACACAATCGCACGTAGGGTTGTCACATGATTTATTTATTAAATATTGAAATGAAATTCTGATGATTGATGCAGATTATACGTGAGAAATGTCACAGGCCACAGCACAGGTTGTTATGGTAAAATAATCATTGATGACAAAGCCACGAATATCGTTGATTAGTTTAGATGGGTTGTCACATAATGAAAGTTCAGATAACTTTCCGAAACCATGAAAATAATGTGATTAGGTACGTGTACGTGTTGTTGCGAGAAAAAAAAACAGCTGTTTCATAAACAATTTGTATCGAACTTTGCGTAAATTTTTTTGCTTATCTTTTTCGTCATTTCAGGATTGCTTTCATACAAAAAAAAGTTGTTTGTAGTTTTTTTATTTTTCTTTGGCACAGTTACTAGATACAAACCAAGCAATAAGTACAAATAAAATAATTATGAGCTCTATAAGGTGGTAAGGTCAGCAACAAAAGTTACTTAACGCTTTGGTACTTTGTCATAACAAGTTTTTTGATAACAGTTTCAAACTGTAAGGCATCTGTAAAAAATATGCTTTTACAAAGTACTAAGGTGCTCAGCTGACTATACCAACCAAATAATGAGACTGAAACAGGTGATAGTGTTGTTTAAACTGAACAACTTTTCAACTAAAAAACCGGCTTGTTGTTGTTGTTATAGCAGCAACAGAAATACACCATCTGTGAAAATTTCGACTTTCTAGCTATCATGGTTCATGAGATACAGCCTGGTGACACACAGACGGACAGCGGAGTCTTAGTAATAGGGTCCCGTTTTTATCCTTTGGGTACGGAACCCTAAAAACGAAAGAACAACTGAAAAACAAAAAAAAATTTCATACTCCCATACAAAATGTATTGGTCAGCTGACCGACATCTCATCATATCATATCATTTGGTACAACTCAAACTCTTGGTCGGTGTCAAAAGATTAAAAAAAATATAAGGTGGAACCAAATTTCTTAACAATACTGAAACAGGTGATTGTCCCCAAGGAACAAAGGGCGAAAAATTAATATTTATTTCGCCTTCCCATAGTAAGTCGGTCAGCTGACCAATAAATACATTTTGTATGGTATGAATTTTATTTTCATTTTTCGAACTATGTTTCTTGTAGAAAATTGTTCAGTTTAAGCAACACCAATCACCTTTTTTAGTATTGTTACATAAATTTAGTTCCACTTTATAAGTGGTCTCAGTTTCATTTTTTGAAAAGGATGATTTACTTTGATCACACCCCGGGCACTCCATACAAGCGCCGCGTTTCAACTACCTATTACACAGACGCTACACAGTGACGTTTTTGCACACGCGCAACTGTGTGCGTGAAGTCTAGGGTTATTGAATGAGCACACGATTCGGCACACGAACTCGCATGGTGAGGTGAGGTAAGTGATTGTGGGGCGGGGCGGAGAGTTTCCTTTCTGTACGGTAGTACTTATATCTATTCTGTGCTTTGATGTAAATGTAAAGTTTGTCGATAGATGAATGTGCAAACTCATTAATTATAGATTTTAATATGAACCTTAAAACCCATGAGATATACCGCTAACCGCACTTTGTGAGTCTTATGATGTGGTACAAATACTAACCAATAGGGCTGCCACTAGTTACTAATTTAATGTCGAGCCCAATAATCATAATAATATTATGATAATGTTTTATCGGGCCAAAAATGCAATGCATACTAAGTAGGTATAAGCTTTGCTTTCATATTATCTATTTATTGAGAAAGTAAATTATTGGGTAAGTATCATTGCTCTACCTGTAAAATGGGTTGTTCTTCATAGAACAACCCATTTTACAGGTGGAGCAGACTCGAATAATGCGTGCAAATATTTCAAAAAGATTGAGTAAATTGTTACAAAATACAAGTACACACACAGGTACTAATGTTATAATCAAAATTCAAAATCTTATTTCGTTATTATTTCATTGACTAACAACGTACTTTAGTCTACTTACGATCAATTACAACATCATACAAGCATTATTTAAGCTTTTAAAATGTTATTATTAAACATCATTATTTATTGACCTACTGAATGCTAAATAACTGACTTACTAAACTATGTTCTATTGTGTCAAACTCAGACAGCAGTAGACAATTTTATAAATTAATCACGTCCTATCCAATTTAACCCAATTCATAGATATTTATACTCAGCAATGTGAATAATAGTGACATTAATTGGAACTTAGATTGTAATATCAGACACAATATTATGCTATTTAATTCGATATAAACATAATAACATATCGTGAAACACTTAACAAAGTCAATAAATTACTTTTTAAACGACATTACTCATGGCGTTTTATAACTAGACTTAAATAAATGATGACAGCTGATTTAATTGCTTCCTATCAATTAATAACTGCACCTGACAGTGCACTTTATGTTTCAGACCACGTGACATCCCTAAATTACGCTAGATCATTCATCAACCTATAATATACGCGTTCCATTTTCGATTGACGCAATAAACCGACACTGCGTACAGTATTAATCCTTATAAATTTATTTCTAAAAATAAATTGGCAACCCTGGAGGCGATGGATGCCACAGCTGCATCGGCCAATAGCTTATTGCTTGGACGTTCCACGTTCAAATTACATCTAGCAAAGTAACTTATACAGTTGTATGATTCGTTTTACATCTTTATTTCGAGTGGTTAAGATTGAGAGTCGTTTGTTTTAGATTATTTGAAGTATATTCCTGGATGTTGGTTTGTTCGCTCGATTAAAACGCACCAATCTAGATGCAAGAGCAATGGAAGATTAGAATAGCAGTATGGCCAGTTTTATTGGCAGTTTTGAGAATGCCCGGAATATCTTTGTCGATTGACAAATCGCTTGGTCGGAGTGCAAAGCGAAAGGTTAATTCGATCCTTTTGAAATGAGCGGGGATAAAGTAGTTCGATGTAATTAAGTGGCGATTAACAGATAGGTTCTCTGTATAATGTGAATTTATTATGGATGTATGAATGTAAAACGTTATCTGCTGACAGATCTAGCGAAACTTGAAGAAATCAAAACATAGCGGATGGACATGCGAAAAGCTTTTTTTTATATGCACAATGGGATAGTGACTTCACCTCACCTGATGTTAAAACGATAAGGCCGAAAATGGAAACGCACTACACCCGGAATCCTCACCACTGCGGACTGAACTGACTATCTTACCTCTAACTGCCGGAACACATTCATTTTTTCATTGTTGCTATGGCGTCAGACTTAGGTAAGATGGTGGTAGCTAGCCAGGCGGACTTGAAATACCGTCAACCAAAAAGCTTGGCGAAGTTAACAATTTCATAACGAGTATAAAGCTAAGCGTCCGCAGATACGCATAGCATCAAACGGATTTTAGAACTCTTTGAACCCATAATTGTTATAACTTCATGGGAACGCAAAATAGGTTCATCCAGATTTCGATGACTGCGTTCATTGTGCACGATGCAAGTCAGTGGACATTAGCTATAGGTACAAAAATGATTTTACACCCAAGCATAACAGACTAATATAACTTTATTATCAATTAATTTGATTGAATAGATAAAATCAGAAACAGGTTTCAAATCCAAATATTTCTACAAAACTGTTCTACAAAAAGAAAAAATTCTTCATAAACTAAAACCCAAACATCAAATCCATTAAGATTATTGTTACAACTTGCCTCCCATGAGTATTAAAACGTTCTAATTGACTATCATTTACCCGTTCATTTATAATCGGAACGCTTAAAATTCTCCGAATAAGTCATTTGTTAAGTCCGTGTGTGGTATCTGTTAATAATAAAAACGGTTTGTTTTTGTCGAAGACTGAGACAGTGTGTCGCCTGCATTTGCCATGTGTGCTTAACGAGTTTGCATATCAAAGAAAACATTTTTACAATGAAACGAGTAATGCTAAAAATGTTTTAACTTTTTCACTTTGGCAAACATTTTAATTCGCGAGTTTTTTTAAGAGATTGTTGCAAGGAAAGTCAATTTTTAGGGTTCCGTACCCAAAGGGTAAAAACGGAACCCTATTACTAAGCCTCCACTGTCCGTCTGTCTGTCTGTCTGTCTGTCTGTCTGTCTGTCAATCCGTCTGTCTGTCTGTCACCAGGCTGTATCTCATGAACCGTGATAGCTAGACAGCTGAAATTTTCACAGATGATGTATTTCTCTTGCCCCTACAACAACAAATACGAAAAACAAAATAAAATGAATATTTAAGGGGGGCTCCCATACAACAAACGTGTTTTTTTTTGCCGTTTTTTGCTCGATATTAATAACGACAACAGGTAGACAGTTGAAATTTTCACAGATGATGTATTTCTAATGCCGCTATAATAATAAATACTAAAATCAGAATAAAATAAATATTTAAGGGGGGCTCCCATACAACAAACGTAATTTTTTTTGCCGTTTTTTGGTACGGAACCCTTCGTGCGTGAGTCCGACTCGCACTTGGTCGGTTTTTTAAGAGATTGTTCTTACGGCCAATTTTTCCTTGTAAATATAATATCGTACCAAAGAAACAAATAATTATAATTTCGTTAAGGAGGTATTTACACGAGTCGAATTGACAGGAAAATTGGCAGGCGACTTTGGTCATAATTATCGCTTTTAGCGACAACCGAACCGCTTGTAAAATCGAATCGCAACCTCATTAAAATTAGGTTTGCGATTAGATTTACAAGATAAAAGTCGCTAATAGACTAGAGTCGTCTGCCAAATCGCTCCATGTAAATACCCCATAATATTGGTTAACGACTCCATAAGTGCAGTCAAAGAAATTGCACTGTTACATTACACTGGCATAAACCTAAATAAAGATCAAGGTTTTATTAGAAAAACTTCTTAAATAAAAACTGATTACTTACCTTTGCAAATCTTGTCTTCATCCGTCGAACTCCAACCAGACTCCCTAGATTTCGGCACAGAGAGGTTCAACGGTTGATCTTCACCTTTGAACCCATATTGCACTTTGTCCAATTCACTTTCACTATTTCTCACACCCCTCTGCAACAACTGTTCTTGCAACTTATTCTTATGTACACTTATATTTAACTTCCGGTCCGTCACATCAGTCTGAACTTGTATACTCTTCTCACTCGAGTAAGGCTTCCTTATATCGAAATTTCTTTTAACATTAATTAACTGACTCACATTCCTTTTTGGCTCCTCATTCTTCCCACTTAAACCTAATATGTACTCTATACTATGCGGCGTCGGCATTTTCGGTGGTTTCCCATAAACGTGTGGATGCCAAGAAGGTTCGTAGCTCTCTACTTTTAAATCACCCTTACTACCTTCATAATTAGGTCGTATATCTTCTGTCGTTTCAATGGGATCGTTTATTTCGTGAGATTCTTTTTCTTCTTCAATTTCGTCTGTTATCACCAATTCTTCCTCTCTATCATCATCGACGTTGATTTTTTCTTCAGGGCTTTTATCTGTATAAGGGTAGTCGATATTATAATTGTTTTGGAACCCATTATGTACTTCGATCAGTCTGCTGTCAGCTTGCTCTATCAAATTCGGAGTGACATAGCTAGAGACTACTGTTTGCATTTCTTCAGCGTTTTCTTTGTATGTGCTTTCCTGTTCCGAGTTCATGTGTGTGCTCATAGATTACGGGAATAGTGTGGCATGTTTGTTTTTATGATTGAATTAGCGTTTAATGGCCACTTGGGATTGGGGTCGTTTGATGTTGAACTCTCCCTTTGAAGTGACTCGTTTCAGGCGTTTCCTGCAACAAACAGAAGGACGATTTGAGGCTTATTGAGTGAGTGCCGGTGTAGTCGACTATAAACTAGTCTGTGTTCGACCGACGAAGTTAATTGACTGTGCCCTGTGATATTTTGCTGGCAATTGAAGTTTCTGCAAACGCAAATGTGTAGTGATTAGCATTTTCTAAAATAAGAATTGCTGAGCGTCTGGTTTAAGAATAGTATTCAGTATAATATGGTAATGAAGTACTTAAACAACAAATAGTAGGTCGAAAGACGGCGTGTGTAATTAAAGTATGTAAGCAATTATGTTTAGGTATATTCATAATGTTATTTTATAAGTTCAAATAGAAGAGTTGTGTTTATTTTTTATAAATAAACACAAGTTTGTTAGTACGTAAATAGATACGTACGTAAGTAAGTAGTAATTTCAAAATTAACCTGGCGACCTTTACTAAAAATAAATAAACAACAACAAATGTAGAGACGTTGTCGTTACAATTGTGAGTTGTATTTAAATATTACTTACCAAATATGATTTCACCTAAACATGATTTGTACTTATAGCGATACTCACACAAACCTACCTAAGCTATGTTACCAATAAATGTTAATTAATGTCTATTCTACATGTCTGCTAGCTACAATGTAAGAAAAGTTAATAAATTATATGTATTCTATCATAAAAAATCGTCAAATTTCCCTTTTGACCAAATTCCATTTCTTGCAATTAAAAGTCAAATCGAAACACAAGCTAAAGACCCTTTATTACTTCTTTAATAATCGCGTTTATTATAGCAACGCAGACGAAGTCACGGGCGGTCGCTAGTTCAGAATAAGGGTGCTTCTACACAGTGCAAGTAGCCCGCGCAAGTTGAGCAAGTGCTCATCTTGCGCGGGCTACTGCGCAAGTGCGCAGGATACATTCTCCGTGGAAACACGTAAAGCTAGGGTTTTCTAAGAAAGCGGTGCCGTCACATAGCGGCGTTATTTTACGGACGTAAAAAGACTATTTGACTTTACGGTGTCCAGCACCGCCTCTCTAGGAAACTGCGCGGAAGGAAACACTAGCTTAAGCAGGTCCAGCTCCATAGCATTGTACCCCCGCGCAAGTAACCCGCGCCTCAACGTGCGCAAGCTACATGCACCGTGTAGAAGCACCCTAAGCACGATTGAGCCCCTGGATAATTATCAACTGAGAACATCGTTTACTCTCCCCTCACTCACCCACGATCACGTCCATCATAATCATAACGCACCCCGTAAAAGTACAGTCATGCCCAAAATCCCCCGCAGTCGTGCCGTATCTGTCCGACCGCCCCCCCTGCCTCCCCACACCAAAACAACCGGCATCCGCGCACAAACTGATTGATTTTTATTGGGAATATTTAAGGGTTGACACTGAACACTGAATAGGGAACATGCATAAGTCACCGATTTTGATAAATTTGAGCTTGATCGCTGCGGACACGTATAAAAACATGATGGAACAGAAAAATAAAAAATAAAATTTATTACTTTAGTTTTATCACACAAGGGAAAATAACGATTTTTTTTCCGTTTTCGGATATAATGCACTTAACAATCGGATAGAACATCAAATAAGAAATAATATTTTGTAAGACCCATATGTACTTAAACGCAATATTTAGGGAGATATTTGAAAATTCTTGGCTAACTCCATACTAATGCACTGAAACGTGACATGAGTGACGTCACAAATGTTGACCTTTTTGTATAGAGCGTTTTCGGCGGGTGCTGCTGCGTGTCAACTTCAAGTAACTATATCACGAGAAAAAAACACAAGAGAAAAGTTTTAATATTACAGTTGATTTTCTCACGCATTACACTTCTGATTTTGATACAAAAAAAATTGATGCATGTTCCCTATTGTGAGTACAAAATAATAAATAAATATTCTAAGATCACATCAATAATTTAGTCCGCAACTTAACCAAGTTTGTACTATGGTGACTAAATAACGGATAAAAATATAGATAAATATCCATGCTGAAAAACGCTCTTTATTTAAAGATAACAGTGCTATATCCACTGAACAAGACCTATGGACCAAAGTTGCGATTAAGTTATTTAATTGTAGTAGGCAAAGGCATACAAATAATGCTTATATAAATTTTTCATGGCCAAAAATATTAATATCTCTCCGACTATGAGTCATTTAGTATGGGATTTGAACACAAAATATAATTTCAAAGTCACAAATCCTATGTCATTATCATAGCAAAAAATCTAAATTATAAAAATTTATATTTTGTTGATTAGCTGAGAAACATAAACCACGGAACCTTTAAATTATGCCTTCACAAATATTATCAAACATAAATACTGATTATTATCAATACAAACTTATCATCATAAATTATTAATAACTAGCCCAATTGATAAATGTATCAATATAAACATAATTAATTACCTAAATCGGCGATAAGGAACACAATCTATGTAGATCTATTTTCCACATTGTTTACGTTAGTGACAACCCTAGATAGTCCGAGTTGAAACAAAGAATAACACGCAATAATGTACACGCCATCTCTACCATCATTCTAACCTTCTATACTACTTAAAATACTAATCTTACTAATATTATGTGAAAGTTTGTGTGTTAAGATGTTGTTTGGATATTTGTAACTCAATCAGTCACGCAAAAACGGCTAAACTGGTTTGCATGAAAGGTACACAGATAGTTTGAAACCCGGATTAAGAGATAGGATAATTATTTTTATCCTGGTTAAAGGTTCAGTTAGTACATGCTGAGTTGCACCATCTTAATTTAACGATAACAAGCTTGTTATAGTATGTTAAGTATAAGCTAGCCAAAAAAAGAGGTTGCCAGCCAGCATGATATCCTTTGAAAAGTTTGACGTGACAAATAGGTAGCATTATCATTTGACGATAACTTTAACTTTGACAGCGTTTTGGAGCAACTCACACCACACTTAACTTTTATTTATTTTCTGCTATAGGAAAAACATTGACAACTAATAAACTAAATTAGTAGAGCTTCAGAGTAATTAGAATAGAGGATTGTTATATCAGCCCTCCTACTCAAATAGCCATTCTACTAAATTAACTCTGGTAGAATAGAATTACAAATATATGGTAATGAATCAATCAATCCCATACATCGTCATTGTATTTAACAAAATGAATTTGGATGAAATGAATTCCTCTGAATTGTAAACAACTAGCAAAAGAAATTAAAAGACTTTTTAAATAATGATGGTGATGAGTAACTTAAAAGATTCAATTTAAGCTATAAAATTGCCCTATGCCCTCGATTCGACACAGAAAATAGTGTCAAATTAATTATTTACTAACATTAGGTACTATAAGTTATTAACTAACACCATTGTTTTTATATTTTTATATATGTTTAGTTTGTAAGGTAGGTATATATCTATGGGCCATTGTCGCCTGAATATAAATAAATGAATAAATAAAAAAACTATTGCAATAACAATAGCTTTACTTTTTTAGTACAATAACAGAAGCTTGGACTTGGACCTAAGTTAAGAAACAATGTATTAAAGTGTATGTTATTCAAAAAGTTAAACGTAAAACTTAAAAAAAGTTTAAGTAGGTAAGAAATCGCATTTATTGAGCAATTTTTTGCTGAATTGAAATACCAACCTACAATAACAATTTATTTTCTAAACATAAGCATTGCAGTTAATAATGCAATTAAATTGACAATTAATAAATAATGTTATTTTTATAATAATGTAGATCAGTATTGACGTCAATCGTGAACACAAAATAAGCATTTTTGAAGGAATTACTTACAGATTACTTAATCGTAAAAATATAGCTGATCGCTTTTATCTAATTGGTATTTAAATTAAATGATAATTTATTTGTATTATTGATAGCTTTGATAAGATTTTTAGGGATGTTTTGTATTGCTGTATTTCTGTAATATGATACCAATTATTTCTAATTGACCAGATAGTCATTTTTTTTAATCGCTAGTATTTTTCCGAATAAACTACGAAAAAGCTCATTGTTTTAAAATTGAGTTATTAAAAAGTTGACTCTCATCTCAAGACGTGTTATTTTGGGTTTTTTGGAAGCTTAATTTACATAAAATGTCACTTTTTTGCTTTGGAGATATAGAGAAATTTTTTAAATCTTTAAAACTTACATATCTACTATCTGCTTAGGTAAAATATTTTATATCACAAATTGACGAGTGCTTTTGGACATTTGGCCTAATGAAGGTACATTCTAAAACATTAGACCTTTTTTAATAAACTGAAAACTACAACATAAAAACTTTTCTAAAAGTCGTTTGTCAACAAGCTAACTATAAAATCATTAACAGTATCAAAGGATCTGAACATTATAATTAAGGAAATGTTTACGTTAACACGATCTCAAAAAATGTTTAAAAAACCGGTTCTTTTGAAATAATTTATTAAAAGCCCAATTTAGTTTCTCGCTTAAATGAAATTCGTTGGACTTTATCTTAAACGGTTAAGGTCGATAATCGTTCAATTATTTCTTTATCGGCACATTAATTTATTGGTAGTTCATATCAAAGGGCCCACACACGTTGACTTCCGCAACTTTGAAAGGTCCCGTACATCGTAATCGATTAATATCATAATCTTGAGTCTAGTTAGTAATTCGTTTAATTCTGGCATGCAGGATGGACCGGTCAAATTGGATTTCCTTGTCCGATTAGTGGGTTCTTTGAAAACTGGAAGTTAGTCAATATACGAGTATTTTCGGGCGAATGTCATTTGAAAGGGAAACACATGGAAATTTATTTCCTGCTAAACCAATACACGTAGGATGAAATTGGCCAAATATTTAGGAACATATAATGAAACTATTTAATTATCAAAACGAATAGGTATCGGTTAATAAAAAAACTTCTGATAAAATCACATCAATACGACGCCTTAATTTTTTTCGATTTTTATTATTAAGAAACATTTTTTTATATAAAAGACTTTCAATTGTTCTATGAATAATTTATCAATAAAATAAACCAGACAGAACACTAAGCATTGTTTACCAAAGTAATAATATTTAAAAAAAATAAAAAATTGTATAAAACAAAAAACCGACTTCAAAAAACGTACCTCTAAAAAGCAAGAAATAAACGTCTATTGAAGTCGGGTGGAGTACAAATTCCTTTTTTTTTATTCTAAAAGCCACACCCGACTTCAATAGACGTGTTTTTATTATTACCAATATTATTTCTTGCTTTTTAGAGGTAGGTTTTTTGAAATCGGTTTTTTGTTTTTTTAAACAATTTTTTATTTTTTAAATTTTTAGTGTAGGTACCTTTTGTATTAGGCAGTGTAGGTATATTATTTAGGTAGAAATATCGGCTCAGCCAAACATGAGTTAACCGCGGAGTTAATACATACATACTGGTCAAACTGAGAACCTCATTTTTTTAAGTCGGTTAAAGAACTACACTTAAGATATCCCTTTTCCAACAAAAAAATAATTATCTTATTCAGTTCATAAACAAAGAAGTTATACGACTGATCATCGAGGTAGTTCACACAAAATCATACTATTTTCGTGCTTTTTTCAAGATAAATTTAAAAGTGCTGAACCGATTTCAAAATTTTAAAAAATGGGACCAATTTGGAAGTATACCTAATGTAATAACGTTTGAATCATTTCAATCGGTTCAGCCGTCTTCGAGTAATCGGTGTACATACAAAAAATAAAAAGAAAAATAAATGGGTTGAATTGAGTACCTCCCTCCTTTTGAAGTCGGTAAAAAACAATATCTAATTAAATTTGTATACTATTATAATAAAATAAAAAGAAATTAATGTGTAGAAATCGTAGCAGGTGAAATAAAGTGATACTTAGATACCAACCAACATGCCATGCATGTAATGTATTGTATAAATGTTTTGGCTAATTTGGCTATATTTAACTCATACCCTTATATTATTATTTACAAAGGTAACAAAAAACAGAATACCTAGTAAAAATGATTATAGAAAACTAGGCAATAGGCAACCTTATCGTTTATTGACAATCTCTTCCTTCCTTCTCTATTACTGATAACATCATTGTTTTTATTAGTAACCGGTCATGATAAACTAAAAATAATCATAGCTAATAATTTTATAAATGATACAAACTAATAACGATAAGATAGACCATCAAAATCGAATGGACTGTATTTGAAAACTTTTGGTCAATGACGTAAACAATATGAGATATCTGAAAAAAATTAAAGTCGTTATTATTAACACTAAATGGAATTGAGTATCAATGAATCTTTATCAACCTCTACACATGAGTTATATTAAAAGTGTAAATTAATACAAGGTTAAATAGACTGTGCTAATAGGTACTGTACATTTTCTTTAAAAGTACGTATTTACAAACAGTTTGTAAAGTTGCAACATTATGGATGAAGGAAGTAGATATTATCTGTCAACTTTAACTTTATTAAACTTTTTATGACATTCATTTGTCATTTGATACAGCAATTTAATTCAATGTACCTATTTTTTTTTTAATTTTTAATTGCAACTAAAACATACCTAGTTTGACAAAAACAGTAGTGAACCTATATACTTCGTCTCAACCAACATAAAAACTTACTCAGTAATTTATATGTCATTCCATTGATAAGATAATTACCTATATGTAAATAAGCTAATTTAAGGCACTAGACCACAAATTACACTGTCTGAAAACTCAGCTCAGTCAAGATGGTATGTAAAATGACCTCATACACATTTATTGACATTTCTTTAAATTATTAGTTACTTGTTTACATAGAAAATTAGTCATGGATTACTTATTTTTTTGCCTATTGATTCATACTTTATTCGCTTACTTGCTACTGTAAATCTTTAGTGTTTTTACTTCATAATAGGTAAATTACTTTAATGACAAATATCTAATTATATTTTTTTAGTTTGTAGGTATTACTTACACTTACATTCTTACACACAAAAGCAATTTTAAGAGCTATAATACTAATGCAATATTCTAGAGTTTTGTGAATTATACTTAACTAGCTTTCACCCGCGACTTCGTCTGCGTGGACAGTTTTTTTGCCATCCCTCATTAACTTTATATTTTTTCTGGATGAAAGGTACCAAAATTTCATGATGATCGGTTCAGTAATTAAGACGTGAAGGCGTAACAAACAAAAAAACAAATAAACGGACTTTCGCATTTATAATATTAGTAAAGTAATAATAATAATAATAGTTTACTAAACGATACACCAGCCATACGTAGGATAGTAAACAAACTTGCAGTATAAGTCGCAACAAATGCTTACACTAAACAATTATCAAGATAATGATTTCGTTCCCACAGGAAAACAAATGAATCCAAAGCGACGGCACTTAATCGCAATTCGCAAGCGCATACAATTTCAACACATCATCAAAAAGCGATCGAACTCGTGATCCGACCCGACGGACGATCGCTAAAGGTCTTCGCACATTTCGCAACTCGACGCCGACTCTACTCCGATGCGACTCATAAGTAAAAACATTGACTCCCGTAGCACATCTCCGCCGCGAAACTGTACAAGCGGCACCGCTGTTGTACCACCATAGTTCCGCTATGAGTTGTCTTCTATTGACGATGTTATATGAGGATCATATATACGCAGCAGTTTTGCGTCATTATTTTTGGGTGTGTCAACGATCGGAGCCCATCAGGTGGAAGCGCGCGTGAGAAATCTATGCATTAGAACAGGCTGTTCGCATTTGTTTTGCTTGTCGAACTCATGGCGGAACCTGCTACAGTGTTTCGCTACGGAGGTGTGTTACAGGCGTGAAATATGTAGTTGTATCGTTGTCTACGATGAAGTTTTCACAATATAGCCCTACTCTTGATTGGATCGACTTCACATCGGGATCGAATAAACGTCAAAAATCTGTTATTTTGGTACATTGAAAATGGTTTCCGTAGATCAAATAGTACCGTTTTGACGTATACTCGATTCGAACTCAATCTTGATCGCGTCGGGAGTAACCCCCGTGTAAGAAAGCATTTGTCTATTCGTCGTAGACCAATTAAATGTTGAAAATTCTATCCTAACAACCACGATAAAGGATAGAGCTCACATTTCAATACTTTTCTTACTGTGAGTCGATGTGGAGTTAAGTTGGCGTCGAGTTGGTGTAATGTGCGTAGTCCTTTACCTACTCGCATTACACAACACAGCTTTCACAAACCATTATCGATAATAATCGAGTGACGGCAATCGATTAGTATAAATACATCTAAACAATTACATACGGATTGATAGCGTATCGATTTATTAGTGAAATCAATAATGTTTTGTTTTTGTTGAAAACGGAACGAAGATATTTTCTCATCACTTTTTTAAAACTTCTCTTTTGATGATAACCACAAGTCAGAAAGGCTATTGTATCCACTTCTTACCCCCGCGCCCATCATAAGAATAAATTAAACTTAAGTCTTATATATTCTTATCGAAGCCCCCGTATTTTTAGACGAGTAAGTGATGACTTGATTAAAACTTGCAGTTCTCAAATGCTTCTAATATTATATTTGAGATGCAAATTATAGTATAATTAATCTTTAATGCAATTTTAGGTCAGTTATGGTCCATTTAAGATTAATTTTTACTATAGATTGCATGTGAATATAATATTAGAAGCATTTGAAAATTGCAAGTTTTACTCAAGTCATATAGATACGAGGATTAGATTTTCTACAAATTAAAATAAAAACATTTTTAACGGCTACTACCTAGATTTATGTTTTCAGTTTTTAGTCTTCAGCTACCGTCATTGACTCAGGTTTGACTAGAAATCAAAAACTAGAAAAAAGTTTTAGGCCAGATTATTTAATGCCAAATAAAATTTAACCAATGGCGTAAATTATATATTTTTCATATACTTTATACGTCATGTTTTATGAAATGGATATAATATGTAGTAGTACTTACATATAGTAAAATCAGCCCTCAAAAGTCAAGTGTTTTGTTTCAGAGTTATTTATTTTATTCATTGTAAGTTTAACAGCGTAAAGCTAAGCTATTAATGTAACACTATTGTTATACGAGTACTATGATGATAAAAAAAGAAAATGAAAACATATTTCGTCAGTCAAAGCATATTTTTCCAACATGCATAAGTTTCAGTTACTACAATAGCTCTTTGAGTAAGTAACAACATAATATTATTGTGAAGTTCTCTTTATACAATCCTTCACCTATCTTATGTAATTTTTTCTAGCACATAACATGCGGCGAATAAAAGACTTGACTTTCTTTCAGAAATAAAAGCAAAGTTTCTGAGAGAAAATTTTGCTTCTTCTAGCAAGTCTCTTTTGCATCGGATAAGAATAAATTATGTTATTATCACCCTTCCGAATCATAACAATGGCACTTAGATTTTGTCAAGATTCTATGAGATTAATCATTGACAATAGAGTCTGTCTAAAAAGTCAGTTTACATGGGTAATTTCAAAAATAATTTTAATACCCACCTAAATCCCCAACCACCCCACCAATAACCATCTAAATAAAGACAGCATCAACAGAGTTACCAGTATAAGTTTTTATAAATAATTTAATAATTTCCCATGTAAACTGACTTTTTAGACAGACTCTAACACAACATTTTAGTGCTTGTTACAATCATGATCCAAGCAAACAAAGTCTGGCATTCCGGATGACACTTACTACATAGGCCTACCACCCAATTGCACTAACATTAAGAATCGCCTAAGTCTTTTCTTAACTAAAACTCGACCAAAATAACTAGGCGAATGACAGCTACATGACCGCTGAGTTTGACACCGTTTTAATTTGGTCGTGTTGCAGTTAGGAACAGACTTAGGCGATCCTTAACTTTAGTGCAATCGGGTGTACGTCATCTAGAGTTCTATTAAGAGTCCGTACACAGTTTCTGTCGTCATTGTCGCTCTCTCGCTCGCACATTTAATATTTCTCAAGATTTTTCAAATCTGAGTGCGTAATTGAAAAATGTGTTCGGTCACTTTCCGCAATATAAAATAAAATTACGGACATTTTAAAATATATTTCGGGTTTGTGTTGCTGAAGTATAAAAAGTTGTCGTTTCCAACAGTTATTTGAACTGTCAGAGACGACAACTTTTTGTACTTCAGCAACACAAACCTGAAATATATTTTAAAATGTCCGTAATCTTTTATTGCGGAAAGTGGCCGAGACACATTTTTCAATTACGCACTCAAATTTAAGAAATCCTGAGAAAACATGATATGTGCGAGCGAGAGAGCGACTAAACGTTCTTTATAGTAACAAACAAAGAATGAAGGATTTTTTCTGACATCCATCACTCATTACAAAATTATTTCAAAGCATTTTCATTTGCGTTGTTTCTCTTAGCAAACGAAACAGTTCAAGTTAAAAAGATGAATGAACGTAATTTTCACTATTTACGTAAGTTTTATAGAACTGTTATAGGTACCTATTATATGGGAGTCAGGCAGTTTGATTTCATATGACTGGTAACACAGAAACAGACAAGAGGAGACCACGAATGCTATACCTGGCGCAGTATATTATTGAACCATTGGTATAAATAATTACGTATACATATATCAGTCTTGGAGGAGCTCGGTGGCGTAGTGGTTTAGCGCCTGGCCCAGCGATTGCGTAAGTTAAGCAACGTTCGCAAGGGTTGGTCATGGGATGGGTGACCAAAAATTTACTATCGCGAACTCCTCCGTGCTTCGGAAAGCACGTTAAGCCGTTGGTCCCGGCTGCATTTGCAGTCGTTAATACCCACCAATCCGCATTGGGTCCGCGTGGTGGGTTATGGCCCTTCCTCCTTATCCACCCATAAGGAAGGCCTGTGCCCCAGCAGTGGGGACATCAAAAATGGCTGATGGACATATCAGTCGTTAATTACGTAGTCCCTCAAATGACTGTAAAACTGGAACAAGAATTCTATAAAAATTATCTGCCAAATAAGTAACTTGAGATGCTCTTCTTATTAGAAAAGCAATCTCATGTATGATTTCAAGATAGCTCTCAAAGTTGAGAGCGGTTTATAAATAAGTGGGTCTAGGAAAAGTAGAACTTCACCTTATCTAAGTCTTTTGCCGTTATGTTTTTATCATTGTTGTTTTTCTTGTTTAATTGTTTTGCTGACTCTTTTGTTATGTGTTGCTAGTAAAATGTTTTTCTTTCATTCTAGTAGGTATGAACGCCTCTATACAAAAAAGTTGGGAGTTAGTCGTGATAAAGTTTGTCCGCATGATGGAAACTGATCTGTAGGCTGATCCTAACTAATATTGAGCTGGGCCAAACTGTCCTTATAAACCATTGTGTTATTTTTCAGGAAACTGCTAAATAAATTGCATTTTTTTTATCAGAAAAGAATTCTACATCATTGATTAACCGAAAATGATACCACATTAATTTGACCTATTAGCTAAACCAACCCCCCTACTCAAATGGCTAACTTTCTATTCGTTTGAAAGCTAACGCTTATTTTTAAAGCTTTAATATGAGCAATAGATGATTGAATCACATGTCGCAAACTTATGTAAATCACAGACTTCGATGTATTGTATGGAATTGTCAAGCTGCTTATTTTAAAGTTTTAATAGTAAGCGTAGCGTTCAAACGAATCAGTTATAATCATAATTTTTAGAATGAATCCGGGAAAAGAACGCTATTTAACCCGCCGCTGTATGGAATGGTTTGTAAAGACAGTTTGGCCCTGCTTAATATTAGTTAGGAACAACCTACAGATCAGTTTCCATCATGTGGCCAAACTTTATCACGACTTGTAACTCCCAACTTTTATTTTGTATAGACGTTCATACCTACTATTCTGTGCAGCGACGTTTCAGGAAACTTATATTATTAGTCTGTATTCAATACATAATGAAAACTATGATTTGGATCTTTTTAATAAACAAAGTGAATAAAGTAACAGATTATATTATTTAGGGAACTTTTAACGAGGATAAAAAAAACTTTTTTAACAAAAAAGAAAAACCTCCTTCAAAAAACCTGAAACAAAAACAGCTTTAAAATTAAATACCTCTAAAAAAGCGTGAAATAATATTCAAATCATTAGTTACGCATAACATTATTAATAAAACACGTCTATTGAAGTCGGGTGGGGCTGGAAGACAAGTATTTTTTTTATATTTCTGAAAGCCCCACCCGACTTCATTAGACGTGTTTTATTAATAATGTTATGCATAACTAATGATTTGAATATTATTTCACGCTTTTTTAGAGGTATTTAATTTTGAAGCTGTTTTTGTTTCAGGTTTTTTGAAGGAGGTTTTTCTTTTTTGTTAAAAAAGTTTTTTATTTTCAACTTTTTAGTGGCAGGTATGTAAGCATGTAAATATTTTTTAACTTTATAAAATATTTTCAATGGTAAAATGCCCACAACTCAAATTCCCAATTTACGCTGTTTGTTTTTGAGGAGTTCCAATGTGTCTTCGTAGTCCAAGTCTAGTCCAGAACCTTGCATTGCAGACCATGGTTTGGTTTGTTTTGGATTGGCATAAACCTACCAAAATCCAAATCACTTTACATATACTATTTGAATTTGAGGAGTTCCCTTGTGTATCTTCGAAGTTCAAAGTCCAATAGCGATGAAATTAAAATGTAACCACTCTTGAAGTATACCCTTTCAAACAAAAAAAGAATCATCTAAATCGGTACATAAACAAAGATGTTATGTTCGAAAATCCGTAAAAACACGTGTGATGGCAAGCTAAATAATTGACATTTTTCAGGATTATGAAAAAACTACCAACCAGATCTCTGTAATTTTTTTATGGGACCACACACAAACTATGTTCTTTAAGATAAAAAAAGAATTGTATAAATCGGTTAACAACTGACGAAGTTATGGTAAAACATACATAAAAAAAAAATACCGACGACTTGAGAACCTCCTCCTTTTTTTGAAGTCGGTTAAAAAGTATCCTATATCCTATGTTTAATCCAGGTTATAAACTATTGTGTGTGCCAAATTTTATCCAAATTCGTCCAGCCGTTCTTGAGTTATTAAATGGTGCAAATAATACAACTTTGTTTTGTTTATTTAGATTTTCTTTTTCGGATATTAAAACTCCTTACTTAAGTTAGTACATTAATGTTTTTAGAGTAAATACATCATAATCACCAATAAAATGTATGCATCGCTTTTAGACAGCTTTGAAAATAAATAGAAGAAGAAACGATGTAAAATGTAATTGCCATACATTTGTTTATAATGAGATGGTAACTATAAAGTTCCTGTTGATCCATATCCATATCCATATTCCTATGGTTTTATTTAAGTACAAAATTGGGGCATCTCCTATGTACCCCAGGCTTCCACTCACGTAAAACAGGGGTACATATTTCTAGTGTTAAGCATCAAACATAATTATGGCAGAGAAAAGTCATGTGGATCTGAACTGAGAGCCCAAATTTTAAATCATTGCGAATCAAATTGAAACTTATAGGGGAGTTAATAAAAAATTCTAAAAACCTGAAGCATCTTGGGCTCTCAGTTCAGATATGTTTGAACTGAGGGCCCAAGTTAAACAGCCATAAATCTGTTATGCCGTCTCCTAGCGAGTTGAAAATTTCTAAAACGATGTTAGAAATTCCTAACTAAATTCTAAAATGAAATTTATTAACACAGAGATGGTACTTTCTGAGATCTATGCTATGCCTCTTATTGCAACCGTCTGGATTGAGGGCCCAACACATTCGGTTATAAAAGCTATAATTCACGTTTTAGAAATTTTTTATGCTTTGCTTCCGTATTTTAGATTTTTTTAATAACTCCCCTATAAGTTTTAATTTGATTCGCAATGATTTAAAATTTGGGCTCTCTGTTCAGATCCACACGGAAAGTGCGGGGCTAATTTTAAAAGATGAAGTAACTCTATAAACTTTTTTGACAACCAGTGCAATGAGATTAAATTGATATTGTACAATGAAGTAACTAACTTCAGAGCGCTTGCAATACAAAACGGCTCATTTTAATCTGTAAAATGTTCTATTTGCCATACATTCTCGAGTGAAGTAGCAGCGGATCACTGTCTATCGACAATTTAATCAATTTAAATTAAGTAAGAATATATAAACGGATGTACATATTCTTACTTAATATTATAAATGCAAAATTCAGTTTGTTTGTTTGTTACGACTTCACGTCTTAACTACTGAACCGATCATCACGAAATTACATACACTTTGTCAGGGGTACAGAAAATGACATAGGACATTTCATCGAGAAAAAACGTACAGTTTCCGAGGGATCGCTTGTACAGTATAAGTGTTTAATTTACTTATACTAACTTTAGAAATAAAACACTTTTAACGGATTACAGCGCGTATATTGGTTAATTCAGATGTTATTTTAGAATTATTTAGTTTTGATTTGTTGGTTTTTTGGGTTTCCCGACGTTTCGACACCTTTCCAGAGGCCGTAGTCAGGGACTGACTGAAGTAAGAACCTGCTCATATTTTTATGAGCATTTACAAAACTAAATTATTCTAAAATAACATCTGAATTAACCAATATACGCGCTGTAATTCGTAAAAAGTGTTTTTTTCTAATAAACTGTACGCGCGGAAGCCTTAGAAATTATACTAACTTGTTTATAAAACTGCTAAGATGTAGTTTTATCTCAGGGAATCAAACCAACTTTTTATTATATCCTTAGATTACGAAATAAATAATAAGTAATGAAGGTATTAATTTTATAAGTAAAGTATTGAATTGTCGCATTATCTCGTCAAGAAATAAGACTTGTAAAGGAGAAACCACGTTTAGGTTTATTTATTATTCTTTTATTTAAGTTGAGTGATAAACACATCAATGGCATAGGTATACCACTTTAGAAAAAATCATTGTTATGTTATAACTTTCTGTTTGCATAAAAATATTGCACTTATTTATTTCCAATTCAGTCGTAAGGGAAAGTTAATGAAAAGTTTCCGATTAAGTTTTTATCGAAGAGAAAGTTAAAGCTCTGTTAGCTTAGCATATTAAACTGATATTTACATTGCACTAACTTAAAATAGATATACATATTACTGTCTCGAAATTTCTAAATGATAAACTGAAAATCTTATCTGAGATAAAGCTTCATTAATAAAAGCTGTTAAAAGAAAGATTATTCAAAAAAATTTAATGATCTATTCACTTTTGATAGATCAGAATTGTACTTATCAATCAATTTTATTATCTTTAATCTTTTAAACAAACAAAATTTATTGAAAATACTCAAATCAGCAATTAAGCAATCAATCACTATGAAATTCGGACAGATTAAGGTGTTATCAAAAATATCACTTCGCGAACAAACACCAAGTTTACGTAATCAGCGATTCGATCTAAATTAGAAACCATCGCTGTTAATTAACAACCAAATTAATTAAAACCACTTACCTAAACTAGTCTATATCCGGCAAACACAGATTACATAAAACATCACTAAATCACTTAGCCAAAGATCCACAAACAGTTCTCGCTAAAAAAATAAAAATCCTTTTTTTAAAAGCTTTGATTTGAATAAAGAACAATTGTGTCAATTAAGCCAGTTCCGAACGAGTGTCAACACATTGTGGCGGGAATTGAACGAAATGTTTGCGTGAAACGGAACGTGTGAGAGGTGACGTGACGTTGTACAGGCGGCTCGGTGGCCTAACTAGATGTGTGGGTGCGACGTACGCGCGACGGCATCGGTGTGCAAGGGAGACAGCTAGCGAGCTGTTAACGCGGCGATCCTCACAGTTAGACTAACTCACATCCAAATCGCTTAATTTTATGAGTTGTTGCCTTCTCCACCCCCTCGATGGGGCGGGCGATGTGACTTTGTAGTGGCGACTGGGTTTAAACCATCTTGAATCCGATTTTTAAGTTGTGATATGATATTTAAGAGAGTTGCTGTATTTTGTTTTTATTATGAGGCTCATTTTGATTAATAATATCAAAATAACAAAATGTTTGTTTGTTTACAAAATAACAACAACAACAACTTACAAAATAGTTGTGGTTAGGGGAGAGTAGGATATTACCGCGCGGTTGACAAGTTCGCGCCCCTTGGTTTCTCGAAAACTATCAACTCTATGCACCTGCAATAACAGTCAATTCTTAGCTCTAAGCACCTCTAACCTCGCCCGCCCACCGTCAATTTCCGTTGAACAACCAGAGCGGAAGGCCACGCGCTTTTAATTTTTCCACGCACACGATCTACTTTTTTTTGACATTTTATATATATAAGAGGTGAGTGAATCAATATTACGTAATTAGTAATAAACTAAAAACCTTTATAACGTAAAAATAATGACGAATTTGTTTGCAGAATTATTTTAAATTAATTCTTTAAATTTGTTTTTGTTTGTGAGGTTACAAATTAAAATTACCTTGTTTGATAATTTCGCGCGTAGGGCGCGAAATAATACAGTATTCAAATTTATATGGAAAATATTTTTCTTTTCCGAAGGCGACGAAAACGAAAGAAGATGGCTGATCCTCCTACGAAGTAATTTTATACTAAAGTAAAAGCATTCCGAAAATGAACAATTATTTTAAGATTACCTAGTTTTCGAAGTAGAAAAACATCTTTTGTATAACAAACAAAAGATGTCTTTCTTAATCGTTTAATATGGAAACTTATAAGTTTATAATTTTGAGACTGCGTTGATTAATGAATATAAAAAGAAATAGATATCTATAATTTTCATTTTTCCCATGCGCTGTAGTAATAGTTATCAGTTTATTATTAATTTTAATTAGAGGCGCGGTTTTATCAGACCCAGCTCGAAGTACCGACCTAGAGGCACGATATTATCAGATCAGTTTGATAATATCGCGTTTTCCCATTTTTTTTGTTATTTGTTCATATTTTTGTTTCGTGTTTTATTTTGATGATTTAGAAGATTTGTTAGCGTAGCTAGATAAATTCCCCACCTATAGTCATATATAGTTTTTATTTTAACCAACCTGAGGTTAGTTATATTTTAATTTCCTTAAGGGCTCGGTAATACCCTACTCTCCTCTAATCAAAAATATCCGAGCGCTCAAGATGCTTGGTTGATCGCGATAACGTGACACGAACTATTTACTCCCGATACCATAATTTCGATAAAACATTTGTGGTATGATAAAAGGTGATCGTGCGTGTGACTAAAAGCATTGCCCTGTGTTTATACATTAAAAACGATAATGAAAAATACTAAATAAATTTTAAATGTATCTCATGCTGCCAAAACAACAACTTAATTCGAAATTTATTTACAATATCTGTTATGAGGATTGGATAATATAGATTTTTCCACTTACCAACGTCACTGAACTGATAATTCTCGAATTACATGCTATACTCAATAACTGGAAAATAATAAATAATAAATCTTACTAAGTAACGTCCACAATAGAACAACAATCATTTATTATCACCGATTGGGAATAATCATTATCTCGACCAATACGCGATAAAAAAGTAATTTAAAAATTATTTTTTTAACATTTACAATTGATTAAGCAATACGATAACGATACGAGACGTTTTCGTGCAAAATTCATGTATGATCAAACTCATGCATGATTCAAATTTAATAGTTTGTTGGAATCTTCCATAATAACTGTATTGATAATAAATTATTATGATCACTGTAAATTATAGTGAACAGCATTTTTAAATATTTTATCTTTTATTGCTTATTACGTAATTGGTATATTTTATACTACTTGAGTTCATATCGATTAAGAGTGTTGACTATTAAATTTACCTGTTATTATCAATTAAGTTAAGAGGCTTTATAAATATATATTTTACTGATATTTTTAATGCATATGAGCAAATTATGGCCTTTCTCCGATTTGTATAGATCGATAAGAAATGATCGTGCATTTCTTATCGATCTATGACACGAAAGAGTCGTAGTAGACATTTCTATCAATAATGATCAGGAAAAGTTTTCCAAACTTCATAATTTATTCTGTTTTGTATTTATAATTTTCTAGTCTTCTTTATTAATTGGGAATTGCGTTGAGAAATAAAAAAGCTACATCACAACACATGAAATCATAAGAATAGCCTAAAAACATCGCAACCCCCGCAACAAGGTCACACCGTGCGAACCATTTAGCGCCGGTACAGTAGCAATAACTCAGCGCAGGAAATCACGTCATCGCTCTATTACAGAGCAACGCACACATGCACAATTCGGTGTAGCAATTGAGGAGAAAGCGCGCGACCAAAGACAGTGCGTCTTTTTAACCAACTTAAAAAAGGCGGTTCTCATTTCGATTGCATTTTTAATCGTTGCTTGCGCGTAATTTCGATGTTTATAGAGCAATATTGATTATTTTCTCGGATGACGACCTCCGTGGTCGAGTGGTTTGCACGCCGGTTTTTAAGGCGTCACCATCTCTGAGGTCCCAGGTTCGATTCCAGGGACAATGTAGATAGAAAATTAACTTTTCTACATTGTCTCAGGTCTGGGTGTTTGTGCTTCCACCGTTGTCTCTGATTTCCATAACAAAAGTGCATTAGCTACTTACTTTGGAATCGGAGCAATGTAGGTATGTGATGTTGTCAAATATTTATTTACTAGCGGCCGCCCCCGACATCGTCTGCGTGGAAAGGTTTTTTTTGCTATCCCTCGGGAACAATACTTTTTTCGGGATAAAAGGTACCCTATGTCCTTCTCTGTACCCATGAAAACGTGTATTCAAAATTTCATGATGATCGGTTCAGTAGTTAAGACGTGATGGCGTAACAAACAAACAAACAAACGGACTTTAGCATTTATAATATTAGTAAGGATTTTTTGTTTGATTGAGTTTTCTTGCGAGATGATCCCATTCATTTTTTTTAAACCGAACCGTCAGTAGTTTTCAAGTAATCCTGATAATACTATCATTTCGGTTTATGTTGATATACATTGATGTTATAGACGTATAACTTCTTTGTTTATGAACTAATTTAGATGTTTTTTTGTTGGAAAAGGGATGGGTGTAGGTTTTAATTTCATAAAATATAAATATACTACTATACTTTATGAAATATAATTTCATAAAGTATAGTGTAGTGATTGAGATATTGGTAAGTTTCTGACAATCCAAAACAAACAGGTGGTCTGCAACGTTCGGACTAGACTTGGACTACGGAGGCACAACGGAACTCCTTGAAAACAAACAGCGTGAATATGGACATTGAGTACCTATTGAAGATATATAAAATAATAGTACATTACTGCCGCGGTATATAATGACTGCGTTGCTGGCAGCGATTATGATGGCCGAGAGCGGAGCTTAGCGCAGGTCCAGGCCGTCACAGCGCAGTCAGCATTGCAGCCCTTGATGGCCAAGCTGAAATAAAGGCCGAGACCGGAGGTCGAGGCTTTTATAACGCGGACAGCAAGGGCTGCAATGATGACCAAGCTTGAAGGCCGAGAGCGTTGTTAAGCTTAGCTCGAGGCCATCATAACGTGGCCAGCAGTGCAGTCATTGTGGACCAAGGCTTGTATAGTGCTTTACTCAAAAATGCGAGTACTACCTACTACTATAGTGGGTACGTATAACCTAATTTCGAAAAAAATACAAAAATGCAAATATCTCAGAAACGGTGCGTCGGAGCCAAAAAATAAGGTTTTTTTCGACCCCCTAAGGTACCTCGGAAGTGTTCAAAAGGTATTTAATGAAAGGTCAAAAAACGGTCAAGTGCGAGTTTTTTATATTTTTCCATACAAATTTTACATAAAAATACAAATATCACCTGTGTAATAGGGTTTTCTCCCCTCAATGTACAACACCCGCGCAGATAAAGAATGGGATTGAAAATGGCGGCTCACCGCGCTTACCACAACGAGTGTGACCGAGAGAGCGATAGGTGTGGCGTTCTATATTTGAAACAAAACTCGACAATAATGGATTCTCAAAGGAAATTGCTGGTAGCTAAAACAAGACAATAATGAAATCTCATACAACTTTGCCGCGTCACCATCGGAGGAGCGCGGCAACCTCAACTTTGCTCAAAGAAGGTTGTCAAAATAATGACCATATTACAAGCATTTTTGAGTAAAAAAATATTTATACTCTTACATACCACATATGGTTGAAAATAAAAGACCTTTTTTATAACCTCCTTCAAAAACCTAAAAATAAATAAAAACAGCTTCTTCTTTTTTTAATTTTAAAAGCCCCATCTGACTTCATTAGGCGTTTTTTATTAAAAATTTACATGCGTAGCGTTGTGTGATTGAGTACTTAACATACAAACAAACAAACATACAAACTCTCTTATATAGGTATAGTAGTGGGATTAAGCAAACGTCGCACCCTTATTTAGCGTGCGAGCATCACTCCTAATTGTGTGCGTCGCCGTCACATCGCATTGTTATTACAACGTATCCATTTGAAATATTAACGATACACGTTATATTAAGCTGTGTATCGCTACAGTCGTAATTAAGCCGAGCTCGTACGACTGATGCTCGCACTCTGTTCCGTCGGTTAGTTTGCAGTATTTATAAGGTTTGAATGTTTTTTGGTAAGTATTTAAGCTTTATTATGGTCTTTAACAAAAAAGGTATCATCAACAATAAAACTTAGCTAGACAATGATAAATTATAGGAAAGCTGAAAATGTGGGGGGTGTCAAAGACCACATTTATCCGGTATACTTTATTCAAGTTATTGAATTAAAATACAAATATATAAATCTACGCTTTCATAAGACAATTTGTTTCAATGATTTGAATTAACACTGCAATACTGTTAAACAAATTAAAGTTACCATTTTCAGAATTTCATTCAAGACATCTACCTGAGGCAAAATTTACGTCATATTATAAATACCTAAGTAAATTAATTACTTCTTAAAATCATATTATAGCATGAGACAAACTAAAATTAAAACCAATTAAAATTAGCTCTTTGAACTTCGTGTTAACAATTATCGTCTACGGCGTAGCAACGCTACGGACTACGAGACGCTACGAAGGGTTTCGTTTCGTCATAAATTGAAATTGCTTTGTTATGATGACAAGAGATCAATTAAGTAAATTTTTTTTACTGTTTTATAAATCTCTTACTTATTAACCGAATTAATTAAAAATATACTTCATATTAGTGGCTTATTTTTGTGTTTTTCATACATTTTATTTACTTAGTCACAAAATGAAATTTATTTTGTAATGGTGACGACGTACTATTTTTAAGTATAATAAGTTCTATTTTTTTACTGATTTATAAATCTCTTACTAAACAACCGAAATAATTAAAAATACAGCCTGAAATTTTGATCATTTGGTTCCCGCAGTGGGGTTCCACTCATGATTACAAGCAACTTTAATTATGGGGCCAACTCTGATAGCGTAAAAAAACCGGCCAAGTGCGTGTCGGGTCACGCGCCGTAAGGTTCCGTAGTTACCTTATACCATACCATATTTAATACCACTATCATTTTTCGTCTGCAAAAATAACTTTGTTTTTCACAGTGTTGGTATGAATGACAAAGTTATATTTGCGGTTATAGAAAGTGTGCTATGATCTCAAAAATTAATTACTGTATCTCGTTCAAAAAATTTTCGTTGAAAGTGTTCATTAAGATTTACACCATATATTTTTTTTTAGATTTTTCACTTTCTTATTTTAAAAGTAAAAAAAGTAAAAAAGGGGGGGGGGGACACATTTTACCACTTTGGCGGTGTATTTCTTTCAAACGGTTGACTTTGAGAAAAAAATGTCTCAGAAACCTCAATATCATTTTTAAAGACCTATCTATTGACACCCCGTACGTATTGGTTTGAAGAAAAAATATTTTTTCAGTTCCAGTTCCATGTATGGGGAGCCCCCTTAATCTTTTCTTTTTTATTTTTGTGTTAAAATCGTTAAGCGGTTAACAGAATACATCTACCAAGTTTCAATTGTGTAATATTAATACTTTCGCAATAAAATGGCTGTGACATACGGACGGACAGACGGACAGACAGACAGACAGACATGACGAATCTATAAGGGTTCCGTTTTTAGGGTTCGGTAGAGGTGTATTCTGTGAACCGCTTTACGATTTTTACACAAAAATAAAAAAAATAAAAGATTAAGGGGGGGCTCCCAAATACATGGAACTGAAACTGAAAATATTTTTTTTCATCAAACTAATACTTGTGGGGTATCTTTAGATAGGTCTTTAAAAATTATATTGAGGTTTCTAAGACTATTTTTTTTTCAAAGTCAACCGTTTGAAAGATATATGCCACCAAAGTGGTAAAATGTGTGTCCCCCCCCCTTTAATTTTTAAAGTAAGAGGGTGAAGAATCTAAAAAAAATATAAGCTATAGATCTTAATAAACACTTTCAACGAAAATTGGTTTGAACGAGATAGTACATTTATAGAGACGGTTTTGGTTTGGTTTGGTTGATTGGTTTGAACGAGATAGTACATAGTACATTTTCCAAAACCGCAAATATAACTTTGCCATTCATACAAACACTGTGAAAAACAAAAGTTATTTTTTTCAGACGAAATATGATAGCGGTATTAAAATATGGTATGGTATAATGTACCTACGGAACCCTACTGCGCGTGGCCCGACACGTATTTGGCCGGTTTTTTGCCATTCAGGCTACGGAACCCTAAAAAATGAGCTGTTTCATACATTAAGGTCGAGTAGGTATTGCGCTTTTGGAACAGCTGTTGTTTTTTCGCAATATCAGTGTTGGCCCCATTGTAAAAGTTGCTTGTAGTCATGAGTGGAACCACCCCCTTGCATACACCCCTAAGTATACACGCTGAAATTTTTACCATTTGGTTCCCGATGATAAAAATTTCAGCGTGTAGATACTTCATATTAGTGGTTTATTTTAGTGATTTTCGTACATTTTATTTAGCTTACGAAGCTTAAGGAATAAATGATTAGTGTTTCTTCTCAAATATTTTTTTTTATATACAGCCTTTATGCAACCTTTAAGTACTTAAATAAAAACAGATTATAAAGCGTTTATACGTCCTCCAAGGTTACAAAATAAAACGTGTAAGAACATCCAGTTATATTTAAATGGCTTTTTTATAGTCCAGTTAAGTCCGTTCTGGTAGTTAAGTTGCCGTGACGGACGTTAAGTGTGTTAACTTAATAGTTTTCGAGTTATTTATGCTTTTTTTGTATAGAATTGATAATGTTGTGTGTTTGGAACTCCGGACCACAGTATAATAAGTTTTTTTTTTAAACTTATATACAGGGTTAATTATTTGTAAAACACCAACAACCTCGCAGGAACGTCATAAACAACAACATTTGTTCTACGACTTTTCCGAAAACCGACAAAAAAATCATCTCTCCATACAAATGTCCCGAACAGCTGATCAAGTTTTGTATGAAACGTCGATATTTTTTTTGTCTGTTTTCGGGAAAGTCGTAGAACAAATGTTGATGTTTATGACGTTAGTTATCTACTCCTGCGAGGTTACTGGTGTTTTACAAATAACCCTGTATTTATTGTCTCCGGGCGGAGGAGGTATTATTTTATTTATTTGAGAAAGACTACAAAAACATTGAAATTGGAGTTGTAGAATAACTGTACTAAAAACTTTAAATATTAATTTTATTCTGTTTTTAGTATTTGTTGTTATAGCGGCAACAAAAATACATCATCTGTCAAAATTTCATTTGTCTACCTGTTGATGTTGTCGTGATTAATATCGAACAAAAAACGGCAAAAAAAATCACGTTTGTTGTATGGGAGCCCCCCTTAAATATTAATTTTATTCTGTTTTTAGTATTTTTTGTTATAGCGGCAACAGAAATACATCATCTGTGAAAATTTCAACTTTCTAGCTATTATGGTTCATGAGATACAGCCTGGTGACAGACAGACAGACAGACAGACGGACAGCGGAGTCTTAGTAATAGGGTCCCGTTTTTACCCTTTGGGTACGGAACCCTAAAAACACCAGAAAATAGAAAGTTCAAGCGTCTTTTCTTAAACGAAGAAAGTTTTTCACCAACCTTTGCTTCTGAAAAGAATTCTAAATGTCGGGAAATGCCTAAATAAACTAAAAACACCTGAAAATCTAAGTTCAAAGTTACAATTGCGTTTTTTCTTTAACGAAGAAAGTATTTCACCAACCTCTGCTACTGAATAAAACTGAAAATGTTGGGAAATGCCTTAATCTAACTAAAAAACCGGCCAAGTGCGAGTTGGACTCGAGCACGAAGGGTTCCGTACCAAAAATCGGGAAAAAAAAAAAATACGTTTGTTGTATGGGAGCCCCCCTTAAATATTAATTTTATTCTGTTTATAATATTTGTTGTTATAGCGCCAACAAAAATACATTATCTATGAAAATTTCAACTGTCTACCTGCTGTCGTTATTAATATCGAGCAAAAAACGGCAAAAAAATCACGTTTGTTGTATGGGAGCCCCCCTTAAATATTAATTTTATTCTGTTTTTAGTATTTTTTGTTATAGCGGCAACAGAAATACATCATCTGTGAAAATTTCATTTTCTAGCTATCACGGTTCATGAGATACAGCCTGGGGACAGATAGACAGAAAGACAGACGACGGACGACAGACAGACAGACGGACAGCGTAGTCTTAGTAATAGGGTCCCGTTTTTACCCTTTGGGTACGGAACCCTAAAAAACACTAGAACATTTAAAAATGCACGTGTTCACTAGTTCAGTCAATAATTCGCAGCATTCGTTCTCACAATAAATATTTGCAAGCGAGAACTATAACAGAGAATACTTTTAGCAAGCATTCAGCAACTAAAGTAACAGAATAATAAGCCTGCAATTTATTCATAAGGACAATATGTCAAGCAATCTCACAACTGAGTCATCTCTCGACTGATGCTGCTCGCATTTCAAACTGTTGGTCTGTTTGTCATGATTTAATACTTGAAGTGGTTATATGACTAGAGGCATCAAATAAACTTTAAGGCAATTCCCTGATTGAAAGTGGCGCACTCAGAGGTTTTTATTTAATAAGTTGTAATAGAAAAGGATTAGAATAAAACTTTCCGTGGAATTTTTAGAGCTCATAGTCTAGCATTTTTAGGTAATTCGTAGAAGCACATAGCAAATGTGTCAAAAACGGCCACTTTTAGCAGTTTTGTTAGTGACTACGAGGCAATGTAACGATACCGTCTTAAAATACCAAAATATGGGCCCTTTAAATTCCACGAGAAATTTTATTAAAATTGTGTATTAGAATTACAATATTAAATAAAATTCACCGGCCGCAGCGCCACTTTCGGCCATGAAAGCGCCTTAATGGAATTGAAAAAATAAGCTATAGGTACTGAGTCCTTATAAAGGGGGCATGGTGCCAATTTGCGTTAAATACTACTAAGGAGTTTGCTTAAATTTTCTTGAAAATTAAGAACTATCAAAGTCAAAATAGCTTTATTCAAATAAACTTGCACTTTTGAATCGTCTATATTTTTCTACCACCCGTTCCAGACTTTTTTAACTGACAAGAAGAACGGGCGCAAGAAGTTTCTTCGCTTTAACAGTAGTAGCCTAACCAACATTTTGGCGCTAATTTCCACCTTTCTTAACGTTTGTACTGGTTTAATGGGTGTATAAAAGCGTCCAGTAAAACTTTTGTTTGTTCAATGGTTATGACTATAACTAAATAACTCATCAAGATGAGTAACAGTAGCAAGAAGACATAATATGACTTAGGTAGGTATTAAAGAGAAAAGCTGAACCACAGTAACACTAGGTATTGTAACTTCAAGTAACAATAAGTACCTAAGAGAATAGTAAGGTTTCTAGTAAGTCTCACTATTTCCAAGTGTTCTTAAAAAGTGCTAAGTAAATGTTTTATACCACTTAACTAAGCTAGGAACGTAATATTACTTAAGGAGGTATAAACGGTATAGTCGGAACCATCATAGCACCTGCTTTTATCAATTCAAGTATCAGAAAATACTTAAAGTAATATTATCGTTTCTTATAACTCTTTCTATCGACAAGAGCTCTTGAAAGTAGTTAGATAATTTTATTTATCACCTAAGTTGATATAAAAGTATTAATCGCAACCTATTTACAGCTACTTAATTTAGTAATCAGTAACCCCTATATATGATAGCAATTGGTATTATGGAGTTACTTTTAGAGCCCTAATCGTTAGAGCGGGGTTCAAATTTACTTTTATGCTATTCTAAGCAATAAATTATTCCGGGTGTAGTGCGCTTCCACCTTAGGCCTTATCGTCATTTAACATTAGGTGAGATAAAAGCCAAGCACTATCCCGTTGTGTATAAAAAAAAATATTAACATGTAATTTAACCATTGTAACTCTTATTTTCACTTGAAATCATAAAACATATGAAATATTACTTTTATAGATGTGTAGTGTCACTAACCTCTAAATGTTATGTTTTCTGATCTGATTACATGCAAATTACAGTGATACTAAGAAGTAGTCAGAATTTTTTTGATTTTCGCCATGAGTTCGTGAAAAAAACGAAATTGCCAGTGTCAGTCAGCCAGTGAACAGAAACGTAACTCTAAAATACCACTACCTTTACATCCAAGTCGAACCATAGTAAAACCAAACACCTTAAACTTGTACTCTTATTACCTTTGAAACCCTGTTCTGGTATTACAACTGCAACAATAGTTATTTATAACTGCAGGCCATCTAGCACTTCTTGTTTGTTAATACTAATAATAAGAACCTAGGGTAATAAGGAATAGACGCCATGTTTAATCAAACATAACCTAAAAAGAATTCATAAAAAAACTAGTTTAAAACACATTTTTTGTATGATTTTCTCATTTCCAAATGCAATATTACTACAATACACAATCACTGTAAAAGACAGAGCCAATATCCTGTTTTTATCTAAATGTATATTGGGTGTATGCCCCGCGTGATAAAATACAAATTATTTTTAATTCAAATATCACTTATTTTCAAGGCCCTTCAAAATTGAGATGCAAAACATATATTATTCTCTCAATAAAGTAGCACGCGCAACAAATGATAACCATATGATGAAGATATCAAACTTGACTGACGGAGTTATTGACAATCTTAATTACACTTCCTTAGTTGGCCATCATATTGAGACGATATCACAAATTGAATTGAATGAAATAAAGTAAAATTTTAAGAACTAAAATAATGAAAACTAATAGAAGAAGGAAACTCGCTACAGCTCTGAGTTGCTAATCAACACTGATCAAGATACATAAAGCAACTCCAAGAAAGAAATGATCCTAAAAAAGAACTAATATATTACTATAAAAGTTATACCAGCAGACTTTAGAACTTGTGTACCACGTATAGTTTTTATTATAACCATAATACAGACTTTAAAGTGCTTGAGGTAGCAAGATTTATATTATACCAACATTATAGACACAAAAAATTGTTCGCCACTAACGCCACTTTATAACTGTAATGTAACTCTCAGTGTTAAAAGAGTGAGCATTATAACCATTACATTACTTATAGCGTTATTAGACGTGGGCCCAAATAAGAGGTTGTAAGGGGTTAGAGCGTGCTCTAACACCAATTGCTAAAACCTTTGTATAACTTTTGCTTGCCAAAATCACTTTTAAATAACTCTTTTAACACCAATTCTTATTACCAAAATGCTAGTTGAGAGGTATCTTTAGCAGGAATAAACGGGTATTTTTATAAAGTTTATATTCTAAGTTTCAACAACGATTCTGAATATAATTACTGCTTTACTTACATCATACAGCCGAAAAACCATGACTTTGACCAAAGCCAATTCAGGTAGTCAAATAATTATTTTTTTGTAAAAAGTAAAGTGTTTAAATTACTCTTTTATATCCGAAAACGTAACAAAGGCGAGCATTCCAGAAGGTCAATCAAGACTATCAAATATCTTAACCAAGAGGTCCATTAACTGTTTTTTGAGTGAGCAATTAAAAAGCTGTAGTTTAAAAAAAATCATACAAAAAAGCTCGTGTCCTGAAGATGTCTGTATTCTGTATCACGTGTGGTGTAACCCTGTTTTTGTCGTCCACTCGACGATCGTCAATACAATTAAATGATTCGGTGTTGTCCACTTAAATTTTAAATAAATCACGAAAACGGTTGATCTTTTAATTTTTACTGCAACAATCTGTATAAATTAATTCCATTTATTAAAAAAGCTATATTAAAAAACATAATTTTCGTTATGTATGTTTAAAGTAACGTAAACTACCTACATTGTTAAAATACATTTTGAATTTATATGGCTCCAATTCCAAATACCAAATACCTAAGGTAAAATAAATATCAATAAGATCATTATTATATTAGAAAAAATAGTAGAAAAAGTCGACTCACCCGTAGCAGCAAAGACGGCATAATAATTATCTTCACATAAAAATAGCATTGTGAATGCCTAAATCTAAAAATTCAATAAATATTAATAACCAGCGACTTCGTCTGCGTGATTAGTAATTTCTCTATCCCTCGGGAACAATACTATTTTTCGGGATGAAAATGACCATGTCCTTCTCTGTACCCCTGACAACGTGTATGCAAAATTTCATGATGATCGGTTCCGAAGTTAAGAAGTGAAGGCGTAACAAAGAAACAAACAAACGTATTTTCGCATTTATAATATACACATCAACTTCGTCTAGGGATACAGGTGTTATTTTCATACAAACGAGGTAACTTTGAAGCCTTGGTTTCCTGCCAGGGATATACCGTGCTGTAATCTGATGATGGCCATCCAGGTACTGAATGGAGTAGATTCAAATCGCTATACACACCCAACTGATCTGGGGGTCAAGTCTGCTAATGTTTTCGTCAAAATCGTAGTTCAATGGTGTTCTAATGGTAATGCCTTTTGACACAGTTCTTGTTTCTTAAACCCAAAATCAAGACACAATATGTTTCCGTTTTGGATTTAAGAAACACAATGTGTTTCAGAATTGGGTTTAAGAAACAAGAACTGTATCAAAAAGCATTACCATTCAAACACCATTGAACTACGATTTTGACGAAAACATTAGCAGACTTGACCCCCAGATCAGCATTCTAAAAGATTAATGGGTCAGAGTTCTCAGTTTGAGGATTTCCATACATTTTCATGCTATTTTCGCAGTTTTTTTAAACATGTCCATTACGTTTTTAGAATGCTGGTCAGATCAGTTGGGTATGTATAGCGATCTGAATCTCCTCCATTCACTCCCTGAATAGCCGTCATCAGATCACACACAGCACAGTACATCCCTGGCAGGAAACCAAGGCTTCAAAGTTACCTCGTTCGTATGAAAATAACACCTGGTATCCCTAGACAAAGTTGATGTGTGTATTAGATTAGTAATGATTTTATCATACTTATTTTACCCTTGTGAAATAATTAACAGAGCCCCGTGCTTAAAAGAATCGTCATTATTTGATATTTTCCCACACTTTTATCTCTTCCTGTGTCTTTATCATATTTTTGGTGCTTCAAATTCAAGCATAACATCTTCATTATACTAACAGGCAGCAATGGACTACAAATACAAAGAAATAGCCTATAATTCAGCAAAGTCACTTCACATGGTAACACCACAATGTCATCAAACCTTACTTATAAATCGCTCAGTGAAAAAATACGATTCGACTATCCATCGTACGTATTAAGGTTCAAAATTGAATAAGTCAATTAAATTAATGGTTCATTTTTATTTGTGGGGGATAAATCGTTGCCCGTTTACGAGAACCCAGGTAGCCAGGCTATAAAAATTAGTACACCCTTTGATTGACACGGGAAGGGGTCCACGGGACTTTAAAAAGTAGACGTAATGACTTAATTTTAAAACAACAATATTTCGTTGGATAGATCTAGACATCGGATTATATGCACTAATAAAGTGCCAAAATATGCATACAAATTTGCACTAATAAGGCCGAAATATGCACTAAAACCGGTTATTATGCTCAAAATATGCACAATGCAAAATCAAAAAACCATTTTTTATATTTTAATTAAAGACGGTACAAAATTAGCGTCTTAAAATTAAGCATAGTTTTTGTGACAATATAGAATGAGTATTTTTCCAAAATTTCGGCGTTGACAAAGTTTAGTCATTGTTTTCAGGTTTTCTATTGATTAAAAATGAGGTTACTTAGCTTTAATAGCTCCCTGTACCAAAGAGAATGTAAAAATAACTAGCGTTATAAGAGACGGGAGTGTCATACAAAAAACCGTGAGTATGAAACGGAGGCGAATTCAACGAAAACAAACAAAAGAGAAACGCCAAACGGCATTGGCGGTAAAACGGTCAAAGATGATAGATACTCTTTGATGGGGCGAAGTATAAATACGCCTTAATTCGAATGTTGTCAATTATCTACTGCTTTGTGGATTGTCAACGTTCTTTCAAACTTAGACAAGTTAAAAATTCGCCTCCGTTTCATAGATCGTTTTTTACTGAGAGAGTTGCGCCAGGATTCCCTGTACTTCCTCCCGCTACTAAACGAAACATACACGATTGGGGAAAGAAGGCTAAAATATGCTTAACGTCATAATTAGAGAGTTATATGCATTTGCATTGCAAATGCATAAAATCTTATGTCTAGTTATGACATGATTCACTTAAGCTAGGGTTTCCTAGGATGACGGTGCCGTCATATTACGGCCGTAATTTAGCGGCGTAAAACCACAAAACAGACTAACAGAAGTTTAGCTTAGTACTACGGGCGCTCGAGCATCGCACACACGCAAAGACAGCTCTCGCCGCTGCGTCACGTACTCGAACTGTTTTGAGAGTGGTATGAGATTGCAGACAGTGTCGGTGAGAGATGTCAATGTGTGCGTTGCTCGAGCGCGCAAGTGCTAAACTCAACTACTGTACTCTCTCTATATTGTGGTAAAACGACTACGTTACTACAACGACGCCGTATTGTTTACATAGACTACTATGTAAACAATACGGCGGCGCCACATTGTTTCCATAGACAACATTTAACGCCGCTATATTACGGCCGTAATATGACGGAAACGCTATCCTACGAAACCCTAGCTGCCTCGTTGCCTAGATATTTCTGTTAAATGTCGCGAAATACCTATTACAGTTACCTAGTAACAGATCCATAGTAGACCTATCTCTTATTGAAGATAAATTATTGAAAGCGACTGTTAGTATTTA
Source organism: Agriphila geniculea (assembly GCA_943789525.1). Taxonomy (NCBI): domain Eukaryota; kingdom Metazoa; phylum Arthropoda; class Insecta; order Lepidoptera; family Crambidae; genus Agriphila; species Agriphila geniculea. Next base: position 18,416,229 of record OX038890.1, read on the forward strand.
ATAATATTTCTATTAATCTTCATTAATAAAAAATGTGACAGCTAAACCATACGTTGTTTATTCTTAAAATCCCAAATTGATGAAACACAGCTTTAATCGAATCAAAAGGCAAAAATAAATTTAATGCAAATTTAATTAAATCCTCAAAAGTGATATTCGAATTCGAACTATTTACATTTTCACGCCTAAACTGATAAAACAATTTTGATTAATTTCAGGGCAAAAGCGTGTTTTTGCCTATACGGAACTTCATCACTTTTCCAATTCAACCTTAACACAGCCATTAGAAGTAACTATTGCATCTCGATGTGAAGTGGGAGCATAAAGTATTTTATTGTTATGGCCACACCATTAACTCCCATTTATATCATTATTTCTGTATTAATACCGAATGCCTTTTCCAATACGTAAAAGCTTATTTATTCACATTAATAACGTCTTTAATTCCTTCAATACACATCCTTATGGAATGGGTGTGAAATTCTTTCAAGAATGTAAGAAGTAATGCTACTGTAAGAAATTTGATTTGAAGTGGGGTATTTAAAACGTAATCTCTTTTTTCGTCAACAATTTTATTGAAATATTTGTGCGAATATAAAAATGTCAAAGTGTTAGATGATAACTTAACTCGAATAATAATGATGAATGATCGACAGAGCTTAATCGATAAGCGACCCATCAACAGAGCAGAGCTGTCAACTATCGCTAAGTAATCGCCATTATCTATATCGATTTAGCACACCACCACACACCACTATCCGATTCACAATTCCGAAGTTATAAAATTAATGAAGTTGACTTACCAGTCTTGTAATGCTGACATTACTTCTTTTGTTTTTGAAATTCCTGTACACTAACATTTTCGTAGTGTAATGTATATCGAATTATCGATGTGTAGGCACTATCGTCGTGTTTTCGTAGTGCTGTAGTACAGCTTTCACAGTCGTTTTAACATCACTTAACCTGTAGGTTAATGAAGCAGTCAGCAGGTATAATTGATACGATCTTTAATACACTGCTAGTTTATGGCACATATTTTAACTCTAAAACATTTTTAAACTTAGTCGTTCGTGGAAATGTTAAGTTTGGTTACAATTGGCTATAGGCTAATCAGACGGTTTTTTTTTATTTGCTGCCTTTTGTTTTATTTAAGTAAGTACCTACCTAAGTATTAAATTATTGAGCCCTACCAATAAAACCATTCTGTTTCAGTCTTCCAAATATATCTCACTATTATCTTAAAACAATTTTTAACGGATACTAGCGCGGTTTTATTGAAAGTACTTTGGTAATTAGTTGGTATTTGGTTTGATTTTTGATTTTCCCGACGTTTCGGCAACTTTGCAGCTGCCGTGGTCACGGGGCCTGAAGCTACCCGTGAGTCTACCCTCAAGCGATAAATTTTTAGACGTTCAGAAATTAAAATTTAACAAAATTGTTTAAATGTTTTATGTTGATTTATAATTTAATTTTATGAATTATTTAGTGCTAAAAAGAGAGAATCTACTGAAACTACCACCATTTCATAAAATTGGGAGGCCTCTCCAAGAAAGAAATGGCGAAAGAAAACTTGGAGAGGAAAACCGACCTCCGTCTTTTATATTAATTTATTTATTTGCAAAAGGAACTAACCGTATCATTAGATCTTACAGTGTGTGTGAGGGGCTTAAGCTTGTGAATGATGGGGTCCCAAGCTGGTGGAATTTTCCAACCATCATCTCTATTGAAATTAGGGTAGGTATTTATTTATTTCGATAGCCTCGCGGAGCATTCTAGGAATAAATCTACGTTCCCTAGCGCGATAACGTCGGGAAAACCAAAAATCTAACCAACTAATTACCAAAGTATTTTCAATAAAACCGCGCTAGTATCCGTTAAAAATTGTTTTATTTCATGTCTAGTGAGCGCGTAAGCTTGAGAAGTGAATATCACTATTGTCTTTTTTATGAATCAATTTCTACTCAATGATTCAAATTCCATTACAATCAGTCAAAGTGTTGTTCATTAAATAATCTTGATCCATCTGATTTTATATTATGTAAATCATAACAATAAACAAAAGTTAATTTTTATTTTATTGAATTATGTACATTCCTTAAATATCGCATTGATAAATTACCAGATAATTATTTTAATTAGCATCATACGATTGATAATAAACTCATTATGCATGTCAAAATATCATTTTTGATAATATTAATAAGTACGTTGTTTATTTTTCATTATTCGGCACGACTCCAGAACAGTTTTTCATTTATCAATATTAATTATCTTCTACCTTTAAACGAGCAATTCTTGTATATTTATATATATATATTTCTGTGATCTCGGAAACGGCTCTAACGATTTCGCTGAAATTTGGCATATGGAGGTTTTCGGGGGTAAACAATTGATCTAGATTAGTCTTATGTTTGGGAAAACGCGTATTTTTGAGTTTTCATGCGTTTTTCATCCGTTTTTCTTTTGACGCAGAATATGGATATTTTTGTGTAGTCTAACGCCATCTAGCAAAGACTTTTGAAATAGGTGCTTGGCTAGCATGCTATGCGGCAAGCAGAGGCTGTGTAGTAAAGTAGCACCACAGAATAAAAATGTACACAGCACTTCATTGATGGCGATACTCCGACTATTACCAATTAGTTTTTTAGTTTTTGGAAAATAAAAAAGCAATTATAACTACTTTCACTACGTTTTATAACACCACCATATTAGAGTCTGTCTAAAAAGTCTGTTTACCTGAGAAATTATTAAATTATTTAAAAAAACTTATACTGGTAACCCTGTTTGGTGCAGTCAAAATTTTAATTGTAAACATTGAATTTTGAAACACAACATAGAATTTTGACATCACCAACAGGGTTACCAGTACAAGTTTTTTTAAATAATTTAATAATTTCTCAGGCAAACAGACTTTTTAGACAGATATTACAATAAATAGTAATAACCGAGCAAAGCTCTGTCGCCCAGTTTTTTTTAAGATTAATTAACAATAAAATATTATTAGCTTAGAAGTCAAGTAGTCCCAATAAGATAATAAACTATAAAATTTTATTTTGGGCTAAACCTTTAGTGCATTTCTTTTATTACACATCATTCACTATATCTTTATGAATATTTTAGCTGTTTTTAGATAACAATCAATATTTCCTTCACTAATACTGCGATAATAAGGCAAATCAATCATTTATGTAATCTAAATGTCATAATTAAAATAAATAATAAACCTACCGATCTAACTAAATTATAAAGATAAGACCAATGAACAAATATCTTGGGAGTTTATTCTATCAAGAGCTAGCGGCTGCCCGCGACTTCGTCTGCTTGGACATTTATTTTTCTGTTCCTTGGGAACAGTATTTTTTTTAGATGAAAGCCGTATCCTGTGCTTTTTAACCGACTTCAATAAAAGGAAGAGGTTCTCAGTTCGTCGGAATCTTTATTTTTAGGGTTCCGTACCCAAAGGGTAAAAACGGGACCCTATTACTAAGACTCCGCTGTCCGTCTGTCTGTCTGTCTGTCACCAGGCTGTATCTCATCATGAACCGTGATAGCTAGAAAGTTGAAATTTTCACAGATGATGTATTTCTGTTGCTTATATAACAACAAATACTAAAAACAGAATAAAATTAATATTTAAGGGGGGCTCCCATACAACAAACTTATTTTTTTTGCCGTTTTTGGTACGGAACCCTTCGTGCGCGAGCCCGACTCGCACTTGGCCGGTTTTTATTTTACATGTTAGGGTACATTTTTGTATGTTAGGGTACACGGTGCATGTAGCTTGCGTACGTTGAGGCGCGGGTCACTTGCGCGAGGGTACAATGCTATGGAGCTGGACCCGCTTACGTGTTTCCACGGAGCATGTAACCTGCGCAAGTGCTCAACTTGCGCGGGCTACTTGCACCGTGTAGATGCAACCGTCGAGTAAGGACTCGATTACTCAACGACGGCGACGGTAGGACCGATTTGAAAAAATATTTTTTGTTAGAAAGCATGTACTGACAAGTTGGTCTCATTGTCATAAGGTCAGGATCATGATGGGATCCTGTAGAAATCAATGGAACTTTTCAAATATTATAGATGATTTTGGTATTTTTTAAGAATACTTGTGCACTTGCTTTCGCAGAGTACTTACCATTTTAGTGAAGTGGAACTGTCTGATGATGAAGACCATAGATGATCGTCGGAACTATCCAATATTGAGGCTCCGTTATGCGAAATCATTTGTCTCTGTCTTTTTCTTTACGTGTAAAGAGTATGGAAAATAATCTCACTTTTTCGATGTTTTTGGTTGTTTTTTCATCATTATCTTTAGCAATATTCTCTTTCTTGAAAAAAAGTTATTGGAGCAACTGCACGGTACCTTAAAGTGTAATTTGATGTAGAATTCAATACGTTTCCCCTACTATTTACGCCAAAAATATGGCCCGCGACAAGTGCTTTAGATGATATTCTGTTTTTTTTTACAATCATCTGTGAGGTTTATACGCAATTTAATACTTGTAGCTACTAGATAATCCCTTTATCTTGTCGTATGTTTTTTTTTGTGATTACAACTATACGTTTATGATATATAATAGTAGTTTGTTACACAAGGGATGTAAGTGAGCTATTACAGAACAAGATCCAATTTGGCGCCCGTGCGAGCGCAGCTCGCAAAGGGCGCTAATGGATCGAGTGCACCCGAGATATTTAGACGCCCGAGCGAGCGTAGCGAGCGAGGGCGAATATAGTTCGAGGGTGTAATAGCTACTTACAACCGAGGTAAGCATACTATTTTACATCATTCATGCGAGGTAATAAAAATAAAAACAATAAAACAAAAATAAAAATAAAACGTTAAAGGGTTATTTCATTGAAAACTCGTGGGATTGATCAGACCATTAAACTGAACAACTTTCATTATGGGACTAACCTCGAAATCACGAAAAAAAATCAGCTGTTTTTGCATTGCAGAATTTTGCATACCTAGCTTGAACTGAAATTAAATGCCGCCATTTTCATTGTTTTTTTTTCAGCCAAAAGTTTCGTCAGTTTATAATAAAAGAAAAGAGATTGGTTCACTAAGTAGTTTTAAATGCTTGAATTGTAAAGTAACTTTACAGTTAAAGCATTCACCATCCTTGAATTGTAAAGTGATTTGAAAATGGAACGTTCTATCTAAACAATGCACTGTGTTGCACATGCCAACTTACACAGCCTCATACTGTATAAGTAAATCCTAGTTACCGAGCAAGTATGATGTAAAAATATAACCCGCGCATACCATGTTTTCCTGTTATGGCCCCTTAAGTATTTCACTGGTATGATATGATTACTTTAATATGTTTGCTAGGCTATTTTATGCTTGTCATAATGCATTGTACTATTAGTTATTCTGTGATATGGTGAGTGGAGCAGAGCTGATAGTGCAGCAAGAGTAGGAGAACTCCTCAACAATGAACGCCCCTGCATTTATTGAAAATATACTTTGCCAATGCGCACCCATACCGTATTGGCGCAGTATACTTTCAAGAGCGAAAACAAAATACATGTGTCGAAACTATACTCGATTTATGCGCGATAGTCGAGTATACTTTAACCTCATCGGACAATAAAATTAAAAAGTTATTGAAAGTATACTTTGCCAATGCGCACCCATATTGTATTAGCGCAGTATACTTTCAAGAGTGAAAACAAAACATAAATGTCGAAACCACGATTTATGCGCGATAGTCGAGTACCTATACTTTACCGATGAGGTTCGGATAATGAAGAAGTTCAGAAACTATACTAGGTCAATGAATAAGACGCGAAAGTGGCAATCATATTTTATTATAAAAACTTAATCTCAAAGAATTATTATAAACTTATATATCTTATTAAATAAGTATGAACTTATTAGTCAATGAATTAGATCCGAAAGTGACAATCATCTTTTAGACTTAGATTATTTATATGTCTATCTAGATAGAGTGTTGCGCTTTTGACGTACTAAACAAAACAGGCTTTCTTTTTTAGGTTGGTGTGTATTTAGCATCATCGCGTCCAAAGAGTATTGTAAATAAAACTTTGCCGGGTCACACTACTTACAATGTATGAGTGTTTTGGTCGCCCAACTGTTGGGTGATATTTTTTTCGACGCATTTGTAGGTTCGACTGTCTGTCTAGACATATAAATAATCAAAGCTTTAGAATATACATAGATGATTACTCTCTCCCGTGCAATAGAAACAGATCGCAACTACTAAAATGGCGGGCACGCTATTAATCGAGTATGGTTTCCGATTGCGCGGGAAAAACGCGCGCCGGTAAAGCATACTCGACTATTGCGCAGTAGTACTAACACAGTATATTTTCCAGTTGTGATTATTGTATGAAGTGCTTGAAAATATACTCGATTATTGCGTCCTAGCAAGGTATACTTTCTGTATCTGAACCGTGCAATAAATATCTTAAAGTACCAGCTATGCGCGCTGGTAGAGTATACTTTCAATAAACACAACGCCCCTGCGTCAGGAAAAGCAGTATTTTGTATAAGATAATGCGCCGTTGACATAACTTAGATAATATCGTCATTAAATATGTAAACTGCCACAAAAAAGGAAAAAAAAGTTTTTTAAAAAACAAATCCTCCTTCAAAAGCCTTAAAAATAATTTTACAACAACAGCTTCAAAAATAAATGGCTCTAAAAGGCAAGAACCAAAATATTCAAATCTGCATAACGACTAACTCGAAAGTTTATACGCATATCTAACATTAAACAACGTCTTATGAAGTCGGAGATTTATGTTTTCTATAACCCTGACAATGTGTCTAAGCCTGTGGAGCATTCAGGATGTGAAAGCGTAACAAACAAACAAAACACTTACACATTTTTACCGACTTCAAAAGGAGGGAGGTACTCAATTCATTTTTTTGTTTTTTGTAAGTACACCGATTACTCGAAGACGGCTGAACCGATTGAAACGATTCAAACGTTATTTATTACATTAGGTAAAATCCCAAATTGGTCCCATTTTTTCAAATTTTGAAATCGGTTAAGTCCTTTTCAAGTAATCTTGAAAAAAGCACGAAAATAGTATGATTTTGTGTGAACTACCTCGATGGTCAGTCGTATAACTTCTTTGTTTATGAACTGAATAAGATAATATTTTTTTGTTGGAAAAGGGATATCTTAACCCTTTCAGGCCCAAAAAATTATTTTTACAAATTTGTTTTTTTCTGTTTACGTTATTAAATTGACCCTTAAATTACTCCTGAAAAAAATTCTGAAAAAAAATCTAGCTACCCCCCAGGGGTCCCCACGACCCCTGCACGATAGTGACGTTCAGGCTTTATCTGTACCAGTGCCTGGTCGTGACGTTTTTGGGTTTAAGGGTATTAATGTGCTGTTGATTTAGAAATTAAAGAAAATGTATCGGAAAATCAACGTTTATTACTTTAGTATTTGTAATTATTTTAATCAATTAGTTTCAATTTCAGTTATACATATCAGCAAGTCCGGATAAAATATCTGATGCTCTGCGCAATGTAAACGAAGATCTAGATGCTATAGCTTCTTGGTCAACCAACAATGCTCTGGTTCTTAATCCATTGAAATCAAAATTTATGATTGTAGGTACAAAAAAACAAACCGAGGAAATCTACAGCTGTTGTAATCCTATGCTTCAAGTTCTGGGTTCTGATATTGAATGTGCGAAAGAAGCCAGGAACTTGGGAATACTGTTTGACCACAATTTGCGCATGAAAATCATGTATTGAGTCTAGTCAGAAATTGTTTTTACAGATTAAAAATTCTCTATAGGATCCGGAATTATCTTTCTGAAAAATCACGTATCGCCTTATCCGAATCACTAATTTTATCGGTACTCAATTATGGCGACTTAGTGTATGGTCCTCGTTTATTATCAGGAACAAAAAGAATGATACAGCGTGTTCAGAATGTTTGCGGCCGTTTTTGTTTTAATATCCCTCCTCGTACTCATGTGTCACCTTTTTTAAACAGAGCCTCTATTCTTAATATGGAGTCACGCAGACGGTTGCATCTTGCAGTTCTTATGTTTGACCTTATGAAATTTAAAAAACCAGAATATCTTTACAGCAAATTGATATTTCGCTCCTTTCATACTCATTATGGGCCAGGCATTCCCAGATCAAATCGACCTCTACTGGAATTTCATGTGCATAAGACTGTGGCTTTCACGGGCAGTTTCCGCTACCAAGCGACCAAGTGCTGGAACAATATACCCCCTCCAATAAGGCAATTGACGTCAAAATATACATTCAAAAATCATATAAAATTAGGCTTATTGGAAATGCAAAATTTAGGTACTTATACGCACTAGCAGTCGTTTTGGTCGCGGTCTCCTAATTTATTTTTCCTGAATGGTATCATTTTATTTTTATTAATTTAATTGATTATATTATGTTTTTATTTTTATTTATTTCTCTACTAAATAAATTTATTATAATTATATTATTAAAATTTTATTAAATATCAATGCAATAAATTTTATTCATTTATATTTTATATACAGACATCAATATCCAAGTTCTTTTTTTATTTTTTATTTTTGTAACAATTTTGTTTTTCGTTTTTAATGCTTTCTTTTTATCACGGCACGGCCGATTTTGTCAATGCGCCCTTGCGTCTACAGGTGACAGCTGAAAACCAGTGTTTTGCTTCATCATCGGGGCAAAGTTATACGCTGAGCTTTTACCTACTTGCATCGCTGTGACACATAATTTAACCAGTATTATTTAGTTGCCAATATGCAGATTTGATTGTTGAAATTATGTATCTTTTCTTTAATTTTAATCTAATTTTTCTGTCTATGCGCATGTGTGTTGTGATGCTAATAAATCATCTATCTATCTATCTATCTATCAATTATGTGAATGAGATATATAAATTTGACAAAATAGACTTGATAACGCTTTAATTGAGATCAAATAAGAATATAATCATTTAATGTAGTAATTATTCATCAGTCTTTCGATTTGCTTCAATCAGACTTTAAAATATCGTTAATATATTATTTTAAATGATACCATGCAAAACAGTTTTGTTTTCTTGAGAGGCACACATCAGATTTTTTGCATCTTATTTTTGGTCGACTTTTGCAGACAAGCGCGAGAATTGTCGATCTCTTCAAAACTAGGAAGATGGTCATACCCATCGTACTTTAAAAGGTACGACGGGTATGATCAAGGCCTACCATCGTTGGTTTGATCGCTTGAACCTCGAGCTAGTTTTTGGTTCTAGGGCAGACTCATCATCGCTCTTGCTAGTTCTTCTTTAACGAGTAGGGGTATTTGTAAGCCCATCAGCGACTTGCATCCGCGAAACTCTAGCAAGTCCATTACTTTATTGCTTGGGATGGCATATCCATTGCACTCTAATTTAAACAAATGCCAGGCCTTTGATACTGCAATTTCAAAGAAGTGGAGAATTACTTTTAGTGACCATTTTCCGGTTTTAATGAAAGTGCGGTAGTATTGACTGGTCTAGTACTTCCATACCACCTATGTGTTTGTTGTAGCTGTCGAATATGTTGGGAGCGGGAACATATCCTATGAAAACCCCTGTGTTTTCGACCCATAGACGTACTAAAGTTGAGTCATCTGCAGATGTGCAGTTCGAGACAGTTAGCACAGACTTATTGTTCATCCATTTAACGACCACGACATAGTCGTAGACCAATACTAAGTCTGAAATCAGCTCTCTGACGTAAAAAAGAACTAATTATGTATCAAAATAATGAAATAAACTATGTTGGACTAAGGTGGAGTTGAGCCCAAACATCATTATCGTGACTTTTAATTTTTCGATAGGAATATTACTAACAATATGCATAGATTACCAGCAGAAAACAGTTAAAAGCATGTATTATCATTACACCATCGAAATAACAACAACTACTTGTAGTAAAGGTTAGAAAATAAAAGAAATTTAATAATTCATGTGCACCGCTCCCATTGTCAAAAACCGCAGTTATCTTTGTCACACAACCAAAGCCCACTGACGAATGAATCATACGAAAAATGACAATGTGTGCGTAGCGCAATTCATGCACGATCGCTGCGCTCGGAATTCGGCCCGAAAAGTTGATTTGACAAGACGCAGGAATTTTTTAAGTAAAAATGCACGATCGTTTTCGACGGGCCTGAAAGGGGTGTAGTTCTTTAACCGACTTAAAAAAGGGAGGTTCTCAGTTTGACCCGCATGTATGTATGTTTCTTCGCGATTAACTCACGTTTGGCTGTGCCGATTTTTCTACCTAAATAATATACCTATACCTACACTACCTAATACAAAAGATACCTACACTAAAAATAAAAAATATTTTTTTTAATACAAAAAACCGACTTTCAAAAACCTACTTCTAAAAAGCAAAAAATAATATTCGTAATAATAAAAACACGTCACACGTAAGGATAATTAGGAATAACAAATAAAAAACCCACAGCTGCCAATCTAATCAACAAAAGCGATACATATCAAAAATTAAAGATTTTATATTTTAATTTATGCACTCAATGAATTTTCCAGATATTTAATTCATGCATTATTTTATCACAGATATCAAAAATCACTTGAACCAAACTGATAAAAGCATTGTAAGCCAATAAATAAAACAAGTTAATTCACAAAAGGCATTTAAACAATCAGCGGAAAAACTTTTTGGAGATAAACTAAACGCAAAAAGTACGAGACAAAGAATACAAAAGGGGTTAAAATACGTCCAGCCAGCCCAATTAATTAGGGACAATTAGACCCTCTTCGCAACAAAAGGTAGAAAAAGTATTCTCATTAATTAAAGGTAAAGAGGGCGAAACGATTTTCTCCCCTTTGTTTTGAAGCTATTTGAGGATAGGGGCAGCTCCACAAAATCTAAAGAGACAGAAAAGCCGCTCGGAACAAGTCGCGGTTTTCCGTGCAGGCACAGACGCACACATAGACATAACGTACAATAAATGTCGGGCCAAACCAGGTATTCAGTATTCAGTTACTGTAGTAGTCAACCAATAGTTACTATCCTAGTAAAGTACTACCCTAGCGCAATGGCGAAGCTTGACAGACTGATAGTACAGTAGCCCGTAGAACATTTAAATCACCGAAAATGTTACCGTTTGCCGTTGTGATATAGTTATTTATTACGAAATTATAGATACTTTAACTCAAGTTTTACAGATCGCAACCCGCCGTAACCTTTATTTGTATATCTCCAAAAATGATATTTTTTTTTTATTTTTCAAGGTTTTCCACATGATTTAGCTATTGTCGTGTTCTACAGCTTTGTTTGATTGCCACTGATAATAGTATGACTATGGAAAGTGATCATACACAGATTTAAGACCAGATAAAGTCCAACCATTTTCATCAGGTCTTAAATCTGTGTATAGCTACTTTTTACCTTAACAAATTATATATCTAAACCTTCCTCATAAATCACTCTATCTATTAATAAAAACCGCATGAAAATCTGTGCAGTAGTTTTTGAGTTTATCGCAAACAGACAGACAGACGAGGCGGAGAACGTGAATTGATTACACGTTAACATTAATTGTATCTAATTTAATTTTGCATGATACACTGTTTTCCGCTGATTGACATCATTCTTATTCTTTAACTCTTATACGCCTTTAATCGTTGAATAACTTTTTGTCAAAAATGGACCGTTTTTGAAGTGTGTATCTCGAGATATATATGACATTCAGACCTGAAATCAGATTCAAATTGTTGGTAATTTTATCTTCTTTAAAAGTGTCATAGACGACTTTGCCGTAGAATTAATTTTTTAGAAGTTGTAAGCCAAAAACTGAAAAAAGTCAAGGTTTTTCGAGCACTACGACGAAGTTAGCACAGTTACACTACTAGTATCTATCCTAACAACATCCCAAAAATGCAGAACCTTGCAATTTTTTGCGACTGGGGTAATAGTGGCGAGGTGTGAAATTATGGCGTACCTAAGCCGTTCTACAAAAATGCTCTGCATAGTGATCTGCATAGTGGATCGGTGGCTTGGGATTTCTAAATGGTAAGCCGATAGGAATCGGCTTGTATGGACCCTTCGCCACTGGTACTTGATCACGTTTGTTAAGCAAAGCTCGGTCCGGTCAGGTGTCGGATGGGTGACCGTTAAGCGGCATTACAACTGAGCGCTGCCATGCTTCGGAGGGTGCGTTAAACCGTCGGTCCCGGCTGTTGTCATCTGATAACAGTCGTTAAGCTATAAACTCTAACTCCAGACATGGCCACTAATCCTCCATCTTCATACAATAAGAAGAAGACCCTAACGCAATAAAATTAGTGTTTACGAATCCGGCCAGAGTGACGCTTCTGCCTAGTAGAACACACATACCTACTTTATATTTTGTGGTCGCTCTGCGGATGATTTTGGATATTCTTGTTATGATTTGGTAATAGGGATGACAAAATGAGGATAATTTTGCGTTGAGATTTTTTTTTATTAGCACTGCAAAAATCAATAGAATGGAGCTTTTACAAAAGTTTTTAGTGTTTTTTTTTTTGTAAGTAAATAAGTACAACGTTGAACTATTTATTTTTTGTCTTTTGTTTATACTTCAATTCATTATTTGGCGCATATTGATGTGACAATTATTATAACAACAAGAAATTAAATAAAAAAAATCATCAACGGGTTAGAAAACTAATTATCTATTATGTAGGTACATAACGTAGTTAATATTATACATATTATACAGGGTCATTTTGAACTTACCATCCAAATTTTAAGGATGTGTCCAGTCCATGAAACTAAACATCTTTCTCTAAGAAACATGTGTCAAATTTCGCCAGAAAATTTTGGTCATCCCATACTAAATTGATCACGTGATCTCTTTGATTTGTATGGAAAGTCGATTTTTATCATACATATTTGACCACGTGTTCCATAGAAAAAGTTGTTCAGTTTCATGGACTGAACACATCCTCAAAATTTGGATGGTAAGTTCAAAATGACCCGATATATTATTAATATTTTATCAAAGTAAACAAGATTTTCGACCGAAAGTAAATTGTCACTCACCGCTGATATTTCATCACCAAAATGTTCACTTGATTAATGTAACACACTTAAATTGCTAGTAATGGATAAGATAATACATTATAAGTGATTTTAATGAATATCTATGATATTTACCGTTTAATCTCGTGCAGCTTTCATCGAACTGATAACTTAAGCTCATAGTAACGTTGATATACCAACACGAAATAAAAAAATCGCATGTCAACCTACTCTGTAAGTAAGTACATTTTGATAAATTGAGTTCTGCGATAATATACAGCAATAGCAACTATTGCATTCTAGTAGAAATATTTCAGTAACAATCCCTATATTGCCTTAGTTTTATAGCCAAAACACAATTAAGCGTCATATACCAAACAAGCTGTAGGTAATGTTAAGTTTTTATATTTAGAAACTGTTTTCATGATTCTAAAAGGCCCAAAAAATCACAAGAAGCGCCGTTTTGAATTACTAGTGTTAGCTTAATCTAAAACATGTCAACGCGCCCATATAAAAATATACACGTATCTTTCAGCACTTTAATCGAACATAGATTAAAAGAGTCCATTAAATAAGTAGCTATCAATTACCGTGTTCGTGCTGATAATGTAACACCTCGATAACGAATTGGGCAGTGCTAAACAAGCCGTCAGAATGTGCGCGTGTCGTCAGAAAAAGTCGTTTTTAATAGACGATATTCTACAGGACTCCACCAAAAATAAACCATACAAGAATCTGAGTTATGAGCCTAGCGCACCTTTGATATGCAATGCGAAAGCCGAACCCCCGAAAGCGGTACCAGAGAAAGCGCGAGTCAATACAACAGATGATAAAATATCAAAATTCAATGTAATAACTGAAGTTCAAAGGGAAATTCAACAAAACAAATTGAATCTGGAGCAAAGAAGGAATACATACCCTATATACCCGACGCCGATGAAAGCGAACTTGCCATGGTCACCATATAAAACAAAGGACCCAGTAGCGTACCCTGTGGAACACCGATCTCCGTTTAGCTACTACAGCGAGCCAATGCTTAACTCAGAACACATATTGAGAAATCATCTTGCTACTAACAGATTTGTGTCCCATCCTTTCACGATACGACAGCCTTACGGGTTCGACAGAGGTGAGAAACTTTGCCAAAGGCCTTATTTAAGTTTTTTATTGCTTGACTAATCTTTTAATAAAATAAATTAAAGCTTTACTGATATGTACTAAATTGTGATTGTTAATGTCATGGTAAATTCCGTAATTTGTATGTAGACGTACATTATCTGTTTTATAGCTGTAATTGAAAAGAGATATAACGATTACAGGTATGAGTCAATACGCGAATTTTATTAGGCGAAGCGTAAACAAAATTGCTGATAAAAAAGCACTTAACAATCTATACAGATACCACTTTCAAGCAAAAAGTTTGGTAGATAAAATATAATCCTTAGTAATGCGAACATTTTGATATCTAATCGCCGATAGCTTAGTAACTCTAAGCAAATAGGAAAAAACACCAGTTTAATTTCAACTGCCAAATAAAATATTGGTCAAATCAAGCTATTCAAATAAATCACCTGCATTTTGGAGGAAAACTATAGCGTATTAGATAAATGTCTCTGTATTTATTAGACGTGATGAGAAAATATGCAAAAGCTGAATAACAGGAGCAATATGGATTTCAGAATAAAAATTGAAATTAACAGCAAGTTCAGTCACAAAATAAAAAGTCTGTGTGTTCAGTCGTACGTTAAAATCGCAAACTACCTATCAAAATCTGAGCCGTAGTCTTAGTAATTTCATCTAAGGCCGTAGTAACTATGAATTCTAGGAGGGATATGTATAGTAGTTTGAACGACATTTTTATCAGTAACTTGGTATCAAATAATTAATCAAATTACTATATTAATAGAATTACCAGATAATGTTCATACAGAGGAAAACATAATCAGAAAAGATTAGGGCAGACACAACGATAGGATTAATCGAAAATATTAAAAATCATCGCTATCTTAAGTAGGTATTACCTACTTATTATCATGGAGTTATTTTTTTTACTTAATCACGTGAGCATAAGAATAAATAAAATGACGTGAGTCATATTTTTATGCGGAACTGCACTTGTGTGCACTTTCCCCCCCCCCCCCCCCCCCCCCGCAAAAAATGCCAGAATAATTTGAATAATAATAATCGATCGCCAGCGCTCATGGTGGCAAAAAGTAGAAATAATGTAGGCTCTGTAATCTGTTTGAAAAAGTAGTTTATGATACAAGGTTGGTAAGGAGGTTTTTAAAACGAGTTGACGTTTTATAAGCCCGAGCCGCAGGCGAGGGTTTGTAATCGTCACGAGTTTTAAAAAACCTTAACAACCGTGTGCCATACTACGTTTTTCAATACATTTGCGAGAAAACATTACAGGTACTACTGAAATTGTAATCTATACATATAATAAAACTGTAAATTCTAAATATTTGTGCGCGTATTACGCAAAAACAGCTAAAAGAATTTTGATGGGCTTTTCACAGTTTAGTAGATTAAGGTCCAACTTAAAATCTAAGCTGTGTTTCATTAAATTCAGGTGGGTGGAACCAGGGAAATAGCTTGAACTCTCCTTAGTACTAGCTTTCATACACTAAAGAGGTCATTTTAAACTGGTCGCTATATTTTTTTACTGTCCACGCGGACGAAGTCGTGGGTGGAAGCTAGTAGAAATAAAAAAAAATGTACGTAAACAAAAACGCACGGCGCGGGCGTGCGGTAAAATCAACTTACCGCAGGCTGTACTAAACCGTAAACAAAAACGCACGGCGTGCGGTAAAATCAACTTACCGCACGCTGGCCTGTCAGCGTAAGCTCACACTTTCGAGCAACTGTATTGAAAACGATATTTAATTTATTACTAGCGATACAGGAACAATTATAAATGTTTATTATCACTTAATAAAATTATTAAAGTAGCTTTATCCTCTTGTTTAACAAAATCTTCAACCAAAAAAGAAGTAAACAAACAAACCCTGATATAACCACAATAAAACACTCTTTTTGAATAGATCTTACTTGCCATATTTAATTTAAATAACCAAAAATAATTTTACAACACTTTGTCCACCCAAATCACAGTAATTCTGAAATTTACCTTAATAACACAATATGTATAGTATTTTTTAACATTTTGTCACAATGCCGCCATTACATATCAAAACGTCAAAACGGTCAGGTCAGAGCCAACAAAGTTGGAAGACGCTAGGTGGCGCTAAAAGCGTGCACGGTGCCAATAAAGCTCAAAAAATATTATTAAAAGCAAGAACTACGTAGGTAGTTCTTGCTTTTCAAGCTTGCTTTTAAAGTATTCAAAAGAAATATTTTTTGAAAATTATTTTTCCACTGTATATTTTCGGTGACTCCATTAGTCAATGGGACTACGGTTAAATATTTTTTTCCGTTGTCCCATCAATGGGACGTCCAATGGAGCTACGGAAAAAAAGGGGTTCAGTTGACATTTTTAATGAGAATTTTCGCAACATTATTGTCTCATTAATTCAAATAATAGATTATTCTCGTATATGAAAAAATATTCATCCTAGACTTTATTTTGATATAATCATGACTTCGTGAAATTGGGAAAACAAAATCATTTTATCACTTGTATTGCTTATGTTTATCATATATTCTTATGATTTTGCGATTATTAAAAGGATTATTACCTTTTTCATATCATAATGCATACAAAATTCGAATAATATCTATGATAAAATTTTACTTGTATCTACTTAAAAATAAGGCATTATTAATTTATCAGCATTTAATTATAATTAAGTAGATAGATTATAAAACTAGCTAAGAAGATAATGTTACTTACAAATTTTGTTTATTAATAAAGGTAGGATTGGTTTCTAATTTCTTTAAATTATTTCGTAGAAAAAGAAGTTGTAGGTACCTACTTATAGTTATTTTGTGCTTATAGTACAGTAGAACAGCCAGTAGAACATTTAAATCACCAAAAAGGTTACCGTTTGCCGTTGTGATATAGTTATTTATTACGAAACTAGCGGCCGCCCGCGACTTCGTCTGCGTGGAAAGTTTTTTGCTATCCCTCGGGAACAATACTTTTTTCGGGATAAAAGGTACCCTATGTCCTTCTCTGTACCCCTGACAACCTGTGTGCAAAATTTCTTGATGATCGGTTCAGTAGTTAAGACGTGAAGGCGTAACAAACAAACAAACAAACGGACTTTCGCATTTATAATATTAGTAAGGATTATAGATACTTTAACTCAAGTTTTACAGATCGCAACCCGCCGTAACCTTTATTTGTATATCTCCAAAAATGATATTTCTTTATTTTTCAAGGTTTTCCACATGATTTAGCTATTGTCGTATTCTACAGCTTTGTTTGATTGCCACTGATAATAAGACTATGGAAAGTGATCATACACAGATTTAAGACCAGATAAAGTCCAACTATTTTCATCAGGTATTAAATCAGTGTGTGGGTACTTTTTATAGTCTTACTTTTATCTGTGGCAATCAAACCAAGCTGTAGAACGCGACAATAGCTAAACTATGTGGTAAACCTAGAAAAATAAAAAAATAACATTTTTGGAGATATACAAATATAGGTTACGGCGGGTTGCAATCTGTAAAACTTGGGTTAAAGTATCTATAATTTCGTAATAAATAACTATATCACAACGGCAAACGGTAACCTTTTTTGTGATTTAAATGTTCTACGAGCTACTGTACTATAAGGTACAGAGTTTAATCATTAAAAAGTCATAATCTAACATAGGTTTTGGTATTTAATAACTCCTTTTCAGCGTTTCTTAAACGAATTACACTTTTAAAGTCCATATGTACCTAGGTATTAACATTATCAATTAATTGAAGGTAATCCTTTGGTACTTCTTTACAATTTAATTATCAATAATGTCACTATTATCGGTGTTATCGTCGAAAACTAATGTAACTATTAACAAAAAACTATTCAATTTATCTATTGCTTGAAACAGGTTGTAGATTATTATAATTATAAGCTGTATTGTTCATTACTCAAGATATAATCTACAGAGTGTTATTGCGTAAACAAATAATACATTAATTTACATACATTTGACAAACTTGCACCTCTTCGAAAATAAGTTTAGACTTGGCCACCTGCTATTTATTTGCTAGCTATCGTTTTATTGTGTAAATGCTGATATCTGCTTTACAATAAATAAATTGTTTGATTGAATTAACATAACATTTACCATAATTAAACGCTTAAAGTGTTATTGCTTGCGCCGCCATAAAAGGGAAATAAAATGGGTCAATTCAGGAAATGCGGGTAAATTCGCTATCGAGATGATGGAAAACCCTTCCTGATCACACTGCATAAAAATCAAATTGTCTACGAAGCAAAATGCCTAAATGTCATGTCTAAAGAGCATAATGTCTACTAAGCAAATTGTCTAAAACGCAGAATGTCTAAACAGTAGTTTGCCTAAGGATTAAAAAGGTCTAAGTTGCAAAACGTCCATGTCGCAATTGTCCTACCTGTACGTACACAGTATATATGTTACCGGCAATGTATGATACCTCGAGGGGGCTCTAGGGGGGCTTGTGAGGGCTCGAAGGGGGTTCGAGGGGGCCCGGGCTCCGAGGTTGCTCGAGGGGGGTTCGAGGGGAGCTCGAGGGGGCTCAAGGGGGGGCTTATTTTACACATTACCGGTGGACCATCAGGCATTGTATAACAATGCCTAGGCAAAGGCAAAGTGGGCATTTTAGACATTTTGCGTTTTAGTCATTCTGCAAGTTAGTCATTCTGCATTTTAGACATTTTGCTGTTTAGTCATTCTGTAAGTTAGTCATTCTGCGTTTTGGTCATTTTGCCCTCTTAGTCTATTTGCTTTTTAGGCAGTGTGATCAGGAAGGAAGAAAACACACTTCAACAGTTCAATTAAAAATGCACGAGTTACTTAAGAAAATACCAAAATCGCTATAGGTGTGCATATAATATTTGAAGAGTTCCCTTGATTTCTCCAGGATCCCATCATCAGATCGTGATCTTATGACAATGGGACCAATCTGTAACTATATAGGTACTTTCAAACAAAAAAATATTTTCTAAAATCGGTTTATGATTGACAAAGTTATGAGGTAACAAACATAAAAAATAATAATTAAAAAAAAAATCAGCCGAACTGAGAACCTCCTCCTTTTTTTGATGTCGGTTAAAAAACTACCCAAGATGGATACTGTTGCCCATGAAGTTGCTCAAATAATTCAAAAAAATGAGGCAATGTAATGTTGGTCGGAAACTGTACCTCAATAATTGATTCCGTTCAACGAGTTTTCCAACGGTTTCTAGAGACTGTGTCCGAAGGGGAAGAAGTATGTAACAACACTTACCATTAAATTAGATAGGCTTAAATTGACTTTGAAGAAATTTATGAAAATGTACGATTTTTCGGACGCCGCCGAGTATATTAATTTTCTTCTGTTTTTAAGAAATACCTACATCATCTGTGAAAATTTCAACTGTCTAGCTGTCACGGTTCATGATATGTATAGGCTAGGCTGTAACCTAGAGACAGACAGAAAGACAGTGGAGTCTTAGTAATAGGGTCCCGTTTTTAGGGTTCCGTACCAAAATGGTAAAAAAGGAACCCTTATGGTGTGACTCAGTCTGTCTGTCTGTCTGTCACAGCTGGATATCTCGAGAACTACTAATGGTATCAACTTGAAATTTGGAATAGTTTAAGATGACATTTGTCCAACTATTTCGCGAATAAGAAATAAATAAAAAAATAAATATCTTTTTTACAACAGGGACTGAAAAGGGGTCTTAAAAATTTGAAGTGGGGCAACTAGGGCATGTGGGGTATCATATGAAAGAGCGTCGTTTGCACGTTTTTAAACATTTTTTCTTTTTTTTTAGGCTGCATAGTTTTCGACTTATGGTGAAAATTGTAAAAAAAAAATACCGTTCCCCCCCCTTATCTCCGAAGTTTGCAGAGAGAAAAATCTGAAATAATTCTATTTGATAGTAGTTTATGTAAAGATTACAGGAAAAATAAAACGATGTCTCAATATAACACACTTTTTAAGAAATTCAAAAAACAATCAAATTTTTTTTAGTTTTACTACCAGTCAACAGATGGCGCTGTCCTAAGCATGCTAACCTAAGGAAAAATATAGTTCCACTATCGGTCAAGAGATGGCGCAACCTAACACTACAATAATAAATTGGTGGCTGGTTCTAAAATAATTACCTACTATTTGCCGTACGAATAAACGAAGAATAAGTTCCTACTTAGTAATATAAACAGTTTGCAATGTGGAGTGGCTGAACAGTTTTTCAGTCACCATAAGCAGCTGTGGTTAAGATTTGTAAATTAACTGTCCGCCTGTTCGCCCTTCCAACTGTCTGCCGTTTATCCTACTTTTTTAAAGACTGTACTAAAGTAACATATCCAAATATATTTATGATTGTACGGAACCCTCGGTGCGCGAGTCCGACTCGCTCTTGACCGGTTTTTTACCCTTTGGGTATGTAACCTAAAAATGTTAACGGCTAGTTTCTTCCAGTTCCCGCGTCTTGCTGCGGGCCGTGGTGGAGTCTGGGCGGGCGGCGGAAGGGCGGGCAGGTCCGCTTCAGCGCGGCACAGACGGGTGCACTGGAGCGGAGGTTCAGTGCCAGCAAGTACCTGAGCCCGGATGAGAGGAGAGCTCTTGCTGCTACACTCAGATTAAGTGACAGACAGGTAGGCAGTACAAACAACAATAATAATTATTGACTTACCTAAGGCTTGGTATGCGGAAACATTTGTCTCTGTCTTTTTACCCGACTGCAAGAGGGTTATGTTTTTCGCGCGTATCTTGTAAGTATGTAAGTATGTTTGTATGTAATATTCTTTATTACCTCATATCTTTTAAACAGCTGAACGGATTTCCATGATTAACATATCGTTAGATTTGTCTTGCCAGCCCAAGTGTTCTTAAGAAAGTGGCGTTATAAAAAAACCAACATGGCGGCTGCACGGTGCTATTATAGGTAGTGGAAAAAAATTTTTTTTTTAGAATACTGCAATATGGGTGTCAAATTAAAGGTCTCATTAAAAGGATTTCAAAAAGGTATATCATGATTGTAATAAATAATAACTAAAAAGAAATAAATAGAAAAATAAATTTAAAAAAATTAAAAACCCTCCTGCATAAAAAGACAAGTCAACTGAAAAGATGGAAACAAGATTAAATATTAAAGGCAACATTATAACATGCAGTCGGAGGCATATAACTCAAATCATTCATAATGTCACTTTCTTTATGCATGCCTCCGACTGCATGTTATAATGTTGCCTTTAATATTTAATCTTGTTTCCATCTTTTCAGTTGACTTGTCTTTTTATGCAGGAGGGTTTTTAATTTTTTTCTTACGTGTAAAGAGTAGAAAAATAACTTCACTTCTGCACTTTTTCGATGTTTTTAGTTGTTTTTCATCATTATCTTTAGCACAATTATATTTCTTGAAAAAAGTTATTGGAGCAGCTTCACAGTACCTAAGTACGTAAAAATGTATTTTGATGTAGAATTCAATACGTTTCCGCTATTATTTACGCCAAAAGACCCGCGACAAACGCTTTTGATGATATTCTGGTTTTTTTTTACAATCATCTGTGAGGTTTATACACAATTTTATACTTGTAACTACTAGATAATCTCTTTAGCTTGTCGTATATTTTTTTTTATAAAAATATGGCCCGCGCAAACCATGTTTTTCTATCATGGACCCTTAACTGGCTTACTGGATAGCCTAAGGTAGAATTATAAATTACTTTATTGCTGCTTTTGACGGGTATAGGGGCCATCACCAATATTATGTACCTACCTACCATCATATTCTGCGTCACTAATTTTACTGACAACTTTTTACCTTTAAAATCTTTAAATCATGGTAATAGAATATTGAGTTTTAAAAATACCTAAGTTTTTACTGACTATCTCATAACTTAAATACTATAAGTACTAATGTTTAATAAGTGATGTTTTATAAACTCACAGACCATACAACAATACTATAGAGTTAATTAAAGAGAGGACTTAATATTGTTCCTTGGGGAACTCTATTGGATAGGATATTTTCCGGACTAGAAGATTAACTTCGCGAATCAATAGATATTTAGGTGTAATCTAATACTAACAGTTAGTGTTAGTTTACACCTATTGATTCACTAAGTTCAGCTTCTAGTCCAGAAAACCCATAGAGTTCCCCAAGGGACAACATTAAGTCCTGTACTCTTTAATATCTTCTCTCTCTTTAATAAATTTTGTATAAAGCAGGTCTAAAGCTTTATCTTATCTACATACTTTTGTAACACTCTTCCTTAGCATATCATAAACTGGAAATATAATGGAGTATTTTAGTTAGCATCGGAGCTAGTCATAAGCGCCCCTGGCAGGATTTGAATTTGCAATCCAAGACTTATTTTCTAGGAGAATAAACTTATTTTCAAGCTATGGGTCAGCAAAGTGCGCCTCCCTGAGGATTGCGCCCCTGGCAGCCACCCTTTGCCAGCCCCTAGCTACGACGCTGATTTTAGTACTTCTGTATTGGACAGCCGAGTCCTTAGTAATGTCTTTTTTAACAAAATTATAATTGTTATCAGGTAAAAACATGGTTTCAAAATCGTCGCGCCAAGTGGCGTAGGACTGCCCCCGACTCCGCAGACCCTGGAAGTCCCCTGACAGAAGATGGATCTGATGAAGACGTGCAGATAGCTGATGATGAATGACAGGAACTAATAGGAACAAGCCTCCTTAAAAATCATACTGCGATGCCACCGAAACTTGTATTAATTAGAAATAATTGAGAAAAATATCATTTTAGATGAATGAATTATGTCTTCGTTTTATTTATTTTTGACAAGCTTCCGCTCACGACTTCGTCCGCGTGGACGTTCGGAAAGTCACCAATACCTTACAGGACAGAAGCCGTTGTGACTCGTTGGGAATTTTTTAATAAAAAATTCCCAACCAGTAAGTGTGACAGTTGATGGTGTGAGTTGCAAAACTTCTGAAAGATTCCGAATAATTCTGGAATACATCTCGGAAAGTTTCTTTCAATCAGAACTTTTCAAAATAAAGATATATTTTTTTTATTAATAGGCTCAGATCAATTTTATTCTTCGATCATAGGATTCATAGGTCAATCTTGCTAGAAAATATACCCGCCGACCGACCGAGGCGACGACTAACGGACGAACACGGTACGAATGAACGAACAACTCGTGCGCGGTGCGTGGCGCCATCTAGTGGCGGGTGGCGGCAGCGGGGAGTGGCGGGCGGCGCAGCTCCCCCCGGGGAAGTATTCGCCCGCTCACCGCACCCCGCAGAGAAGTTTTCAGAATATTTCGGAATAATTCGCGCTCGGAGGGAATATTTCAATCTGGTTGATTTTAAAAAGTAATTAAGTATGTTCTCAGTGAATCATTGATGGTGATGGTGAATTGTTTTTTATTAAGGGTAAGTAAAGTTTAAATGTTTATTTTATTACCTATGTAAAGCAAAATTATAACCAATTTTCTATTTTTCGAGGTTTTTCTAGGTAGGTACTCAATTTGTTAGTAATGATTTAAAAATAAAAGGCTGAAGAGTAGTTACCTAGTCCTTCTACCTTAATAGGTACATTATAAATAAAATAAAGTAGGTACCTACCTACACTTTAGTTCATAAAAAAAACATTAAAAACTATGATAGGTATGAAAAAGTACATTTTTAGAGTTCCGTACCCAAAGGGTAAACGGAACCCCATTACTAAGACTCCGCTATCCGTCTGTCTGTCCGTCTGCCTGTCACCAGGCTGTATATCATGAACTGTGGTGATAGCTAGACAGTTGAAAATTTCACAGATGATGTATTTCTGTTGCCGCTATAACAACAAATGCTAAAAACAGAATAAAATACGTATTTAGGGGCGCCTCCCATACAGCAAACGTGTTTTTTTTTGCCATTTTTGGTACTCTTCGTGCGCGACCGACTCATACTTGGCCGATTTTTGAAATTATCATAGATTAAGAAAATACTTACCTACTTATGTTGAATATCCGTTCCAAGACTTTCAAGCAATTCAAGAACATTAAAAATTCGCTAAAATACTTAGTTTAGTAGGTACTTCTTAGGTAGGTACCTACTTAAGTACTCAGAAATTGTATTTAAGAGCTAGATATTACGATATCTATCCATACCTACTTTACTACTTTTACTATGATCAGAGAATGATTGAGTTTTTTCTTGCTAGGAAGGCTAGGTAGGTAGGTATTTAAAAATGTGTCAACTAATTTCTGCTGGTTTTTAAGGTTCCGTACCCAAAGAGTAAAAATGGGACCCTATTACTAAGACTCCGCTGTCCGTCTGTCTGTCTCTCTGTCTGTCACCAGGCTGTATCTCATGAACCGTGATAGCTAGACAGTTGAAATTTTTACAGATGATGTACTTCTGTTGCCGCTTTAACAGCAAATATACTAAAAACAGAATAAAATAAATATCTAAGGGGGGCTTCCATACAACAAACATGAATCTTTTGCCGTTTTTTGCTCGATATTATTAACGATAACAGGTAGACCGTTCAAATTTTCGCAATGATGTATTTCTGTTGCCGCTATATTAACAAATACTAAAAACCGTATAAAATAAATATTTAAGGGGGGCTCCCATACAACAAACGTGATTTTTTTGCCGTTTTTTGGTACGGAACCCTTCGTGCGCGAGTCCGACTCGCACTTGGCCGGTTTTTTTTACCGATCTTGCTTTTTTTATCGTTACTCCTGTTTTTCGATAATCGAAATATTCCGAATGTTTCCGAATAATTCAGAATATTTCCGAAGTATTCCAAGGGAATTATTCGGAATGTTTCCCGCCAGCAACTGTATGTGACTCGTTGGGAACAAACGATTGCGGTACTGTAGTACAGTCGTATGCAATTATTGCCACGATAAAGGATTCGTATCAAGTTCGTATCAACGTTCCTTGGTACAACATAACTAAGTACTAGAGAACTAGTTCAATTACTTCTCAGTCCAGCCGCACACATAACTTTCCAAGGATCTCCAAAAAATATACTGTGGTCAGGTCAACGGATAAATTAGAAACACCAGTAGATTTTCATACAAACTATTAACTTTGAAACCTTGGTTCTCCGCCAGGGAATGACCGAGGTGTAAACTGATGATGGCTGTCCAGGGAGTGATCGGAGTAGATCTAGATTTGTTATACACACCCAACGGATCTGCTAGGTGATTGTGTAAAGTCGATCGTATTCATTTGACAGTTCATACTTTTTTTTATTTATTAGGTTCACCAACAATTGTAACACTCAAACTTATACATCACTATTGCACAATAACAAACACTCAGCTAAATGATACAATTACTTATAGGTAAACACCACATTCTCCGTTATAATACGCCGAACAAAAAGAAAAAAAATATTGTTATTTTTAACAAAAAAAGAGATTATTCTACTACACAATTCTATGTGTGTCTAACATAAAATGTTAAAAAGACAAAGGTAGGTTAGTAAATAAAAACAGAACTATGATCAATCTGAGAGGTATTCACGTACGGTGGAAGTCAGTGCCTTGGGACTATCAAAGTGTATATCGAGTTTATCACTGAAGCCATTAAAAATTTTGCAGAACCTTGCTTATGCAAAGTACCTATCTATATGTCATCCCAGTTACAGCCGATGGAATACGATATGAACTGTCAAATGAATACGATTACCTTACGCAATCGCACCCCTGATCAGCATTCTAAGAGCTGTAAACATCAGAGTTCTCAGGATTTCCATACATTTACCAAATAGTTCTTAGAATGCTGATCAGATCAGTCAGGTGTGTATAGCAATCTTTATCTGCTCCATTCACTTCCTAGACAGCCATCATCAGATCCCAGCTCGATCAATTCTTGGCGGAGAACCCGAGGCTTCAAAGTTACCTCGTTCTAATTATCCGTCCACCACTGTATATAAAAGTTTTTACGATATCCATAATGATTAAGAATTTCGAAATCTAATCATACTTATAACTTGTCGAACAAGATTGATAATTGAATAAAACTAACAAATAAAATTTTAAAAATAGTTTTATTAATAGAAACCATTGTTCAAGGGAAAACCTCAAAAACAAAACAAACTTTTAACACCATATAAATTGGACAGTAAAAACATAATACATAAGTTATTTTATTTACAACATACCTAATAATACAAATACTGGACAAATATGATTTATTTGTTCAATATTTATTTTATTTACAACTTAATTTATTAGGCCCTTATAAGAATAAAAGAAAAGGAAGAAAATCCAACTACACTTGACAGCAATAAAATCAACTCAGTTAAGTTTCTTTCCATCTTTTTCAGCACAGAATCAAGAAAAAATACAATGGGGAATGTCCGAAAAAAATCAAATTGGCTGAATATTTTTATATAGGTAGGAATAAGCTCCCTTAGTAATAGAAAAAAGGTTCAGATTTTTTGGTTGCGTAAAAAAGTTTAAAAAAATTAAAGTCTCTTCGACATCACAAATATTCAAAAGTAACAGCAGAATGGAAATTATACCTTTGCCACCACCTGCCACAACCACAACATGGTATTAAAAAAAAGTTTCAAAAATGACAAATGTCAAAATGTCAAAACTTTTTATTTTTTATTCTTGTTGTCGTAGTGGCATGTGGTGGCAAAGGTATAATCTCCATTCTGCTGTTACTTTTACACATTTTAAAGTCGAAGAGACTTTAATTTTTTTTTTAATTTTACGCAACGGAAAATTCTGAAACTTTTTCCTATTACTAAGGGAGCTTATTCCTACCTATATAAAATATTCAGCCAATTTGATTTTTTTCGGACATTCCCCATTGCTACCATTTTAAAATTGATCTAAAAAACGTATCAATTTCATTGAATTATCTAACTGTTTCTAGTCGGAAAGAACTTAAAAGCTTTCTTTTCTCTCAAGTGTAGTCTAAACTGGAAATTTTCCAAATTACTTTTAGCTTTTTTCCCTGTGAAGAAATAAGAAAGGAAAAGTTCTTAAAGACTACAAATTTAACTGTTTATTCCGATAAATGTATGTGACAGCATAATGTAGAAAATAGTATAGGTATTTCTATTAAGATGATTAAGAAATTATCAAAAGATAAAATACCGATTCTGATGCGCCTCGTACGAAAATAACAGCCATGTTGTGCGTATAGACAATTGCAGAACAGAGGCCCAAGTCTGCTATATTGTTAAAGTCTTAATCGTGTTTCAATTGTGTTTCGGTTTTGGGTTTAAGAAAAATGCCGGATCCATAGCGCGTGTTTTGCCGTACACAATCAACAAAAACATCTCAACATTCCACAAAATCGTCTACACAAAACATTGTTTCGCGAAACATTTTTGTGTAGAGAAAGTGTTTTTGCTTTCCATGCCCAGTGGAAAACACGTACACAAACCATCTTGCGCGAGTCGAGGGGCAGGGTGATGTCATAATCATCTGTCATTTTGACAACTCGCTAGCGTTTTGTGCGCCAAGTTTGAATGAAAGTAATTCTTCGAATTTTGATTCGGAGCAGTGGAAAATTTTCCTATACTAAATCGATCTTCTATTTTTAATTCTTGATAAATATAAAAATTTTGAGCAACGCAATCGCTGTGGACGGCGTGTATAGAGAAACATGTTTCAGAAACAAAGTTTTTTGTATGTGTTTTTGTTGAATGTTTTCCAAAAAGCTTCGCTATGGACGCGCCAAAACAAGAACAAGTGTCAAAAAGCATTACAACTCAAACACAATTGAAACACGATTATGACGTTAACAATAGCAGACTTGGGGCCCAGTTTGTCATACCGCAGGCAGATAACTGTAGACAGTTATAACGCTATTCAAAGACGTTTACGTCTGCAATTAGGTTTAATTTTACCTGCTTTTGAAAATTTTATGGCATCTATTACCATGAAGACCGGAAGAATACGGATTTGAAGGGCAAATAGTCTGGCTTTTCTGTCCATAACAGTACAGTACAGTCTGGCTATTTTGGATACCCGAATACAGGTATAGTCACTTGCATGTACCATGGACAACAGCGTCGCTTAACCACTCCTAAGATTAAAATCGCTTGCATGCCGCGCCGTCACTACATACGTTTAGTTCGTGCAGGGGCGATACGCGCGCACACGAATATTGTTGCTAACTGGTTAAGCGACGCTGTTGCCCATAGTACATACACCTAAGGCCTCAGTGATAGAAGAAAAGTAGTTATTTTTTTTAAGAATGACACCGCCAGAATCTTAAGAAAAAAATCAGCCGAACTGAGAACCTCCTCCTTTTTTTGAAGTCGGTTTAAAATAAGATGACAACTTTATACATACTATCTTTTTAGCAATTCGTCAAACTTAGTAAGTAATTACCCAACTTTAATTCAGTCAAACTAACACCCTTTAATCTACAATAATGTCATAATATAAAAATTCTTATTAAAAAATATAGTTTTCAATGGGGCTTTTAGTTTCAAATTGACTTAAATTGAACACTTAATACAAAATAACAATTAATTTCGCTTTTCTAATTAACAATGTTTTCTGGTCATATTGTTAATAATAAACAATTTTAATATGTCAACATTCACCCATTGACTGCTATGCCAAGTGACTCACAAACATGTCTGACAGAAATTGTAGTTACGGTTACTAAAGGTGAACATTATCAACATAAATGACAATTTGCAATTGCAAAGTAATGTGCACCATTAATTTACTTTCATAACATTAATAGCCTTATTAATAAACTAAGAGTAAGTTTACACCCGGTTTAACCAAAAATATTGCTGAGCAATATTACTCCTTACGTTCTACGTCTCAAATCTCATATTCCAAGCAAACTTTTGATTAAACTAGGTATAAAGTTACTCTTTGTTTATTTGTATGAGCATAAGAATAAATAAATCTTACTAGAACGGACTCTTCTTTATCCGAGTCCCAAATGCCGCCATTTATATAACTACTTCCCCCTTCACGTCGCTACGCCTACGC
Organism: Agriphila geniculea; assembly: GCA_943789525.1. Classification (NCBI taxonomy): domain Eukaryota; kingdom Metazoa; phylum Arthropoda; class Insecta; order Lepidoptera; family Crambidae; genus Agriphila; species Agriphila geniculea. The sequence continues at coordinate 18,445,289 of OX038890.1, forward strand.
CCCGCTGTCGTCCAAGCGTGTTGCCAGGGTCGCTTACTGTTAAATATTGCTTACGTTTAAAGATAATATCGCTAAAGTATGAGTTTTTCTTTAGTTTTAAATCATTATTTTGGTCTAGTTAGTAGATACAAAAATAAATTATTCACTTTTTCTGGGTAAGTACTTACCTACTCCTGAGTTTGTATAAATAAAGTAAATAAACATTTAGTATGGAAATTAGAGATGGGCCGAATGTGGATTTAACCGAATACGAACTTCGGCCGAACATTCTGTTTGTAAATGTGCCGAATTCGAACTTCGGCCGAATTTCGGTAATTTTGACCGGTCTTTTGCCGCCGCCGCGCCGCCTGCCAGCCGGACATTTTACGTTTTTGTCATTTCATTGACTGAAATTTTTATTTTATTTTTAATGGTCACTGTGAGATTTAAATAAATAAATGTCTATGTTATTACCTAGTTAGTGAAACTGGACATGTAAAGTTTTGTGTTTTAAGAACATTTTAATTTTATCTGACTCCTTTCTAGTAAAGGTTAAAAAATGATTGTGTAAAAGGGTATATTATGATATAACGTTGTCAAAAGATAATTAATTTTTACTTTATTTTCCCAGTACAAGACTGTAAATTAATACTAACTGGCACAGAGTTATAGCTTTGATTATTAAATATTCAAAGAGTTATAGGTATCCGAGAGATATTATTTTCTTTTCGGAAATACTGTACTACACTACAGTACAAAGTGAATTATACAAAGTGCGTCTTACATAGAATTTCAACCCACGACCTCCAGCTTGTAATGCTAGCTCTTTTCTAACTAGAAGACTTAGGAAAATTTGATGAAAATGGTACTTTACCAATAGTACCGAAATTCGGCTTGATTAACCGAAATTTGACCAAATGCCGAAGTTCGGTTAAGACCGCCGAATTTTGGTTAAACCGAATGTAAAACGAACTTCGGCCCATCCCTAATGGAAATTAAATTAAATTTTGAACAAAAATGTACCTACCTTCTTCTACAATATTTTTAGGTTTTAATCTTCTTACTGTTTCGTTATGTTTCAACTTTCATCACGTAACGAAATCACAGAATAGATACGAAATAGTATTGTATAAAGCTGGGTATGACTGATACTCTATTTATTATACATTAAGGCGGTTGTATGACCAAACACACCACAATAACTTGACCCCATTGTAATTTGTTTCCAAGATCGTACGGAACGCACAAACAGGCAAACGCGTGTGCGGCGACGCCGGCCGTGGCAGGCCGATTGTGTTTCTTGTTTAACAAGTAGGCTAATATCGTGACTTTGAGACCGTTCGGGGCGAGATTGTCCGTTCTAGTAAGTTTTATTTATTCTTATGGTATGAGTTTAAATTTAACCTAAAGGACTTGTGTAAACACCAATTTTAATAATAATTGTGCGTATAACATACAATTAGATACCTTTACAAGATTAAACACATACTAAAATAGACATCTAGTTCCATAATCTTATTATCATCGGCGACGTTAAACCTATTTATTAAGTATTGAAAATAACTACTATTATGTCATATTTACAGTTGTGTTTAGCTATGAGATGTCTTTTAAGAGGATTATAATTGTTGGATCTGGATTAACTCATTCATCCGTTTATGGCAGTGAGCATACTGTCAGGAAATGTTTAATGTAAATGGCTCAAAATAAAATGTCAACATAGGTTAAGATGTAGTTTACTTAGAGCAACTGAGCAAACAGCCACTGAAGTATTCCACCTTGAGCAACTTTCAACAATTTTCAATACAATTTGCAAAAATAAAATTGTGATTCGCCCAGTTGCTATTCGCTCAGTCGCTCTAAGTGGAATACATAGTTTTCAGAATGTAAGACACAAATATAAGGCAAAATTTATGACAAATGATACCATAAATCTTTAGGCCATTTGTGCACTGTTGTCGTTACCGCATACAATACTATTTTATAGATGACGTGACGGGATTGCAGTGGACATGTAGCCATAATTAATGTATGTATGTATTATAATAAATGTGGAGGTCATTTTTCAATGTTGACGACTCTGTATAATATATGATCTGTGATGATATATTATACAGGGAGAAAAAAGCAGCCCCTGTAGTTTCTTGCCGGTTCTTCTCGTTACAAGGTCTCCCGCTTAGGGTTTGCGAACCGATGGCGTAACTTCTATGACATTCACAAGTGCTTGTAACAGCCTAGACTGAATAAATTATTTAGAAATTTATAGTTTTATTTCAGCACCATCATTACGTTGTCAGCGGCGGAAAAACGGGCTTAGCCCACGGAACATATTACCTGACAGTATGCATTTTTACTGTAAAAATCTTGTTTTCCAACTTATTCGGCTTTCCTTAAGGTACCTCTTGCACGCCACGCCTTGAGCAAATTGTATGAGAAGTACAATTGAAAGAAATGCACCTGGGAAGCGAGTAGCACGTATGCATACCACAGCAAACCATAGGGGTAACCCTGGAAAGCAGAAAACACAAAATTATTAGACTTTAAAATACATACTTAAGTAGTGAGAGCACAGAATAGATATTAATACTACAGTACAGAAAGGACACTACGCCCCCCCCCCCCCTCCCCCCCAGAAACAATTATCTCACCCCACTCCGCGAGTTCGTGTGCCAAATCGTGTGCTCGTTTCATGACATGCAAAAAAATTTTTTTTATTTAACTTGACTGGCTGTCTGTATGATTTGACAGCAAAGTTTTTGTGCCTATTTGAAACGCCACTAGCGTGCGTCTAAAGAACTAATTTTGACGTACAATATGAAAATGGTTGCCGTGATGGTCTCTCTGGACTTCAAACTTTAGTACCATGTCCCCCACGCTATGCTCACGCTACGTCCTACAGCGCCAAAATGGCGGAAATCAAATAGGCACAAAAACAGTTTGACATAAGCCTGTCCAAATACAGTGCCTTTGGTCTTGAACTAGCGATAATTTAAAGGCGTGTAATACACCTAATTTTTGACAAAAATATCGACAAAAACACCCACATGTTGGGGTCTATCCCCACTCCTGTTGGAATGGCAGCCATTTTAAATTTGACTTTTTATTTTAGATGACCCTGCAGAAAAATATTAATTTCTCCGGATTTAGAAGTCCTACAGTTATAACAAAAATATTGTTAGAAAGCTAATAATATCACCTAGTAATTTAAAAATAAAATGTTTAAATTTTTGATTTAAATACGTCATAAAAATTACTGAAATAAAATTTTATACGAAATTTGTGCGATTTTTTTGAGTTTTTATTACATTTCTCAAAAACTAGGACATTAATGTCCATTTTTTTGCACTATTCAAATACACAGGAATATTATCTACAAAACGGTTTTAAAATTTATTGCTCTATGTTGCATATTTTGAGAGTTATTTTTGTTTGAACTATGACCCTTACGTCACCAAAAAATGATTATTTTCGAAAATGGACATAATTACAAGCATTTTGAACATATTTTAAATTAGTTTGATAATATTATCTGAATACTAATTTCATCAAATGATAAAATCTAGTTTTTAGGACTTTTGTTTTTTTTTATTTTCGAAAATAACCATTTGGTACTTGTAAGAGTCATATTCAAACATCAATAGCTCTCGAAATATGCAACATAGAGCAATAAATTTTTAAATCGTTATGTAGATAATATCCCTGTGTATTTGAATAATGCAAAAAAAGTGAACATTAATGTCCTAGTTTTTGAGAAATGTAATAAAAAGTCAAAAAAATCGCACAAATTACGTATAAAATTTTATTTCAGTATTTTTTTATGACGTATTTAAACCAAAAATTTAAACATTTTATTTTTTAAATTGATAGATGATATTATTAGCTTTTGAACAGTATTTTTGTTATAACTGTAAGACTTCTAAATCCGGAGAAATTTATATTTATCTGCAGGGTCATCTAAAATAAAAAGTCAAATTTAAAATGGCGGCCATTCCAACAGGAGTGGGGATAGACCCCAACATGTGGGTGTTTTTATCGATAAAATTAGGTGTATTACACGCCTTTAAATTATCGCTAGTTCAAGATCAAAGGCACTGTATATGCAGGTCAGTGGCTCGTTTAGTCGTGTTTGTAAAATGTCAACTTATTTTGATATTTAAAGCAATGCGTCGTAACTTTTCACTCATGTTTGTCAAACTGTCAACTTATTTTGATTTTCAAAGCAATGCGTTGTAACTTTATTTATCCAAAAGTTTGAATTATGAATTGAACGCCGATCATACAGTACAAACTGCACGGTAGCCCTAGACTTGCACACACAGCTGCATGTGTACAAAAAGTCATCTGTTTATAATGGCGCGTTTGTTTGGAGTGTCCGGGGTGTGGTGAGAGTCAAATTATGCGGCAGTTTTAATCACCTGTATTCAAAATCAAAATATCCTTTATTCAAATAAACTTAAAAACTAAGCCCTTTTAGATTGTCCTTATTTTTCTACTACCTGTTCCAGAATTTTTCAGCTGACAAGAAGAATAAGCGTAAGAAACTTATCAGATTTATCCCATCAAGCCAGACAAAATTAGACACAATAGTTATTGAACTTTTAGATTTTTAGTAGGGTGTGTTCAGTAAAAAATATGGCGTTTGATGATCGAGGGATATCCTTTGGCAAGGTGAACCTTCTGAACCATTAGATCATTTTAAGAAGGGGAACCATCTTAGATTTTTGTATGGGAGGGAGTTATATTAACCTGCCACAACAACATGGTATTAAAAAAAAACTTTCAACACCAAAATGTCAAAACTTTTTTTTTAATTCTTGTTGTCATAGTGGCAGGTGTTGGAAGAGGTATAATCTCCATTCTGCTGTTACTTTCCTACATTTGTGAAGTCGAAGAAACTTTAATTTTTTTAAAATTTTTACACACAACCGAAAATTCTGAAACTTTTTTGTATTACTAAGGAAGCTTATTAAGGAGCATAAGTTCATTAACACACTAACACAAATAAATTGTTTAAGAAATTACTAGATATGGAATAAAAAGCTTTTTTATTTATTTATTTATTTTATTAAGGAAGCTTATTCCTATCTATAAAAAAATATTCAGCCAATTTAATTTTTTTCGGACATTCCCCATTATCTTAATGTCTATAGACACAATAGATTTTAGACACATTGTTGTCCGGCCTCATGCGGCCACCTTGCGTTTAATGAATTAATGGAATTAAGTACCTAACAATATTCACAAACTTAAGTATATCCTTCATGAAGAATTTAGCTAGGGAATTATGAAAATGATCTGATTTACAGGATGGAGTCTAACCATGAATGGTTACATAATTTTTCCATGATTGCAAAAGGAAGACAACAATATTTATGCTGCATATAGCCAGCTCTCTGCACACCTAACAACATTCATAGACAATCCGCATTCAAGAGACAAAACATATTACTTATGTACTATGGGCAACACCGTCGCTTAACCAGTTTGCAACAAAATTCGTGTGCGCGCGTATCGCCCCTGCACGAACTAAACGTATGTGACAGTGGGCGCGGCGTGCAAGCATTTAAACCTTAGCAGTGGTTAAGCGACGCTGTTGCCCATGGTACTTTAAACAATGTTTACACTTACTTGCCACAGCTCGATTTCGACTTCCGAGCTGTCATCTTCATCTTCATCCATTGACAAGTACCTCCACACGTCTGGGCAGTAGTACAGAATGCAGTATAACAAAGGACCAAAGCCAAGTATACCGATGCCGTACATGTAATGTCTTAGGTGCTTAATGTTGTTCCGTTTGATCGCAGCCAGGCCAAGAAATGAGAAAAGCAGTGAAAGGCACCAAATGTATTCCCACCATAGAGGCTGAAAGTGAAAATATTTTGGTAATTAAAAGCAAAGGAGTTAAGATATTTGAGCCCAAAAATATTTGCTTATTTATTACTGTATTTTAACTGGAATAATTGGCTTACACATATCATTAAAATATAATATAAATTACAACTTGTATTTGATAGCTAACTTTTATTTAAAGCCTCGGTTCATAGCGATTTATAGCTGCTATTTTCCCCCAACAAAAATTTGCTTTGTGTGAGCTAAAATTGGTAATCGAAAAATAACCAATCACTATAAATTTGAGCATTTTCAATTTTAAAGCAGCTACGAGACTACAAGCACCAATTGAATGAGGTTTTTAGCTGCCTAAAACTGCATGTAGTCGACAGCGGACACACAGTAGTGACGATTTATAGCTGGTAGTAATCGCAAGCAGTAAATAGTAGCTTTAATCACTATGTGAGACCAAGGCTTAATCAATAAAATAAGATGTAAACGAGCTGCTCAAGTTCAAAACTTATCTCACCTGTGGTATTTGCAACTCTTCAATTTCAAGAATAAATATATCAAGTTTGTCCAGAATATCTGCCGATAGTTTAGCCAGCATCACAAGGAAGAGGATGTGGTGAAAGAAAACACAGTACTTCAGCCGCGATTTGTTCAGTGCACTGAAAGTAAACAATGTTTGTAGGTAAATAAATAATGACGTGTCCTATTTTTGGAACGTGGCAGTGATACCACTGCGTATTCAGTGCAAATTAAAACTATTCTCTTGATATCGGAGCAATTTCGTACTACAATTTTTTAAACAAACGGCGCCAAATCGAATTCTCCATCGATTGCTTTTGGCTAAAAATAATTTAACGGAACTTGATGAAATAAATGTCGCCTGTCAGTCCTGTCACGTTACCGCAGCCTCATAAATTTCCCTAGCATTCTGTACGCGCAAATACACATTTAAATAATCTAAAATATACCTTAATTGATATTGAACAGCTATTTTCTCTCTGTGCTCGAAGTCAGCACCGTTCGTTCCAGTCACCATAACACCACGAGAAGCCATTTTCTAAATTAATTTATCCAACGAAACAATTTAAATCTTGTCTACTTTGGTTACGAATCACACAAAACACATCATTCACATAAAAACGGAATAAAATAATAATTTTCAGTCACTCCATTTCTGATATCCCATCTGCCAAATCGAAAGAGCGAAGGAAAATGACAGATGACAAAACTGCCAACGTTTCAAGGTTTTTTACAAAACGTTTCGATTTACGCATTTTAGAACTAAAAATGTCAGTTTTTTTACAGTTGGTTTTGGGTTATTTTCCAATGCTCGCTTCGACAAAAGTTTTCCCTCTCGAAACTCCAAGATGTATAGGCCCCTTAATATTCTATATTTTGTATGTGTCGTAGGATAATCGTATAAACCGGATCTTTACAAAAATCCTAGGATGATTGTAAAGAACCGGATAATTGAAATCTAAGATAAATTTTCACAATCGTCCGACCAATTTTTAGGATCTTTGTAAAAAACCTAGTATGTTTCGGAAAATCATAAACTTGAATGCTGATTGAATAATCTAAGAGAAGATTTATAACAACTTCAGTCTGATTGGTCAGAACATATTGCTGTCGGGTTTTGGGGTTATTTCGTAATTTTGCCGAATTTGATTCTTCAATTGAAGTTTTAAGACCATTAATTAACTCGAAAGTCCATTTAGGTTTTGCACAACAATATTGACAAGTTCTGTAGAACTTTCTTAGCTCTGTGTAGAAAAGTTATTTTTAAGACATAACCTCTAAATTGTCTGCACTGATCGAGCCCGGCACTTGTATAACATCCAATTCACTCACTTCACTCATCGTACTTCAATGTCTCTTGATTAATGTGAGCAATCAGATTTTTTAAAATAAAAAACGTATAATTCATACAAAACACTAGAGAAATATTTGACAATAATCACAACAATAACAAATACCCAATCAGAGCATCCGTCAGCAGTGGTCTCGAACGTCAAAATGCGAAATCGGTACAGTTGCCAATAATTATCGGTAGATTCGTACCCAAAATCGGTATATTGTGATTAAAATCATAAATACCAAGGACCACCATAGGGTTTTCTATACAAACGAGCTAAGTTCTGAATGGTTTTTTATCGGTAGAAATACCGAAAAACGATTTTTAATATTACGATATCGGTAGAAATACCGAAAAATCGGTAGGTTCGAGACCACTGCCGTTAGTCAATAACGATGACGTCAGCCAATCAGCGTGCGCAAAAAGAGGGTGTGCAGAAATCTGTTTTAGATTCTAATCATCCGGTATTTTACAATCATACTAGGATTTTTGTAAAAATCCTGTTTGTACAATTATCCTACGACATATGCCTTCTTATTTACGGAAGATGGGCAGGGCATGGCGTGTTTCAAGACTCAAGTGTAAAAAGTATATCATCGCGTGTCGATTTAGATAAAAATATCGTGAAAAGGAAAGTTTAAAAAAATATATACTTAATTTATTCGGATACACACAGACACACCTGATTAAATAAACAGTAACTTTACAAATTATTTACAATGAACCCGACCAAAGTGACGACTCATCTAAATATATTTATTTTCCTCTGTTCCTTATAAGTAGTAACAATTCACTGTTTTAAAAGTTAAATTAAAAGTTAGGGTAAGAATAACCTAAAAGCACTTTACTTTTAAAAACGACCCCTTAAGCTCATACACACTATGCGGTTACCTGTAAAGCGGGCAGCAGCCCCTAGCCGTAATAGCCGTAAAAGCCGACTGACCTCAGGATGCGGTTGCAAATGCGGCCAGCTGGAGGCACCCGCAATCGCCTCAATGACGGGTAACCGCAAACTGAACCGCATAGTGCGAATAGCAACCGTAAATACCGTAATAGAGTTTTTTGGCGCCATTTTGTCGAGATCGGTTCGTTGACTATTTTAATTATTCGCAAATTAAATTATAGTGGATATTGTGTCTTTGTGGGACAAGCAAGTGTCTACGCAACTGAACAATATGTGGGACAATTGAAATAGGCGCGATCTTGGTTATGAGACTTTTATTGTAGTGGTGGCTACCTCGGCTGATCTCCCGCTCTACTCTACCACTGAACTATTCAACACTTAACACTGGCAAAAATTACTCCTTAAAGAGGAGAGTAGATTGCCAAAATAAAAATAAGAAGAAGCAACCGTCATTTGTCAAATAATGAATTTACGCTATTTTTGTTTACGAACAGCCGCACGGCTGCCCGCTTTGCGGGTAAACCGCATAGTGCGTATGTATGTATGAGCTCTACTAACGATTAGGATCACCTTTTCGCGATCTAAACACCGAGCACCACCTTCCCTCGAGCATCTCGAGTCTCGACGTACGTTATCTGAAGGGCTGCAGACGCAGGATTTGATTTGATAGGCCGCATTCCGAATCACGTTGACAGCACAGCAGCAAATCCGCGGGCCACCTAGCGACCGGTCTCATTTGACAGATGAATGTGATACATTGCTACTTCTTTTTGGGGTAAAAAAACATACCAAAGAAAAGTAGCAATGTATATCAAATGAAACCGGTCGGTAAATAGTTTTTAGATAATCAGCCTGCCGATCAAATTTAATAGTCACAAAATATTACATAAAACAGGGTACCTATTTGTGTACCACTACCACCACATTTATATGGATTCGCGCTAATGCTTGGTGTGGATTGTAACTAGGCCATACTCAAACTCTATGTTCGTGAAACCTACTACTAGGTATTCAAACTCAACTCTCAAGCTCTATTCGGTGGTACAGGGATTTGGAAGAATATGTCCATGGGCGTACCCAGGTTCTCAGCCAGGGGGGGGCAAATCAGATTTTTCATAAAGCACCTAGTCAAATAAATAACCATAAATTAAAATTAGTAAGTATTTTTTAAATGAGCTTTATTTCCTTACTAGCGGCCGCCCGCGACTTCGTCTGCGTGGAAATATTTTTTGCTATCCCTCGGGAATAATATTTTTTTTCGGGATGAAAGGTATCCTATGTCCTTCTCTGTACCCCTAAGAACGTGTATGCAAAATTTCATGATGATCGGTTCAGTAGTTAAGACGTGAAGGCGTAACAAACAAACAAACAAACGGACTTTCGCATTTATAATATTAGTAAGGATTTCTTTTCCATACATTCTCGAGTAGGGTTGCCAGATCAGAAGTTCAAAATATCTGAAGAAGAAAATGTCGGGATTTTGGGGCTGTTGTTGGGAAGGAGAAAACGGCCCCGCAGCGCGTTTTTTATTAAGTTTCGTCCACTAATGTTATGATTTTGCCTGTCTATTGAAAATAATAAAAACGGCCGCACAGCGCGATTTATTTTTAACCGACTTCAAAAAAAGGAGGAGGTTCTCAATTCATCGGAATCTTTTTTTTATGTCTGTTACTCGATTACTCGAAGACGGCTGGACCGATTTGAAAAAATCTTTTTTAGTTTGAAAGTATATACTTCCAAGTTGGTCCCATTGTCATGAAATCAGGATCTGGTGATGGGATCCTGGAGAAATCGAGGGAACTCTTCAAATATTAAAGGCACATCTATAGCGATTTTAGTATTTTCTTAAGTAACTTGTGCATTTGCTTTTAAAAAGTACCATTTCGGTGAAGTAGAACTGATGATGAAAACCAGCATAGATGATCATCGGAACTATTCAATACTAAGTAGTTCACTGGTACGATACGATTACTTTAATATGGTTGCTAGGCTATTTATGCTCATCATAATTCATATGGTGAAGTGGAGCTGATAGTGAAGTACCAGGAGAACTCCTCAACAATAAAAAGCAGTACTATGTAAAAGGTGATGAGCCGTTGAAATAAGGCTATTGTAACTTAGATAATATCATCACCAAATATATCGTCACCAAATATACTTACCACAAAAAAGTTTAAAATAAAAAAGTTTTTAATAAAAACAAAACCACTTTCAAAAAACTTGAAAATAATCTAACATAAAACAGTTTCAAAAATAAATTAATGGCTCTAAAAAGCAAGAAATAAAATATTGAAATCTGCATTATAATTAACTCGAAAGTTTGTATGCATATCTTATATTGAACAACGTCTTATGAAGTCGGGTGGGGTTTAAAACCCATGATTAAAAATGTCCTTCGTTAGACCGTTACTGTCTTATTCAGAGTGCGTTTGTTAAACTAGGGCCAAAGTTAACATGGCGTTAGACTGCGGACTAAAGCCATTTTAGCACAAATCGTATTCAGAGTGACAGTTTAACGTTTAGTCCCACCGTTTAAGGATTAAAAGGTGCATCGTGATTGGTTTACAAGCATTAAACCAGGTTTTGTTAGAACAGTCTTGCACCCCAGTTTTGTGAAATATCTCTGAATAAGACAGTTTAAGTTCTAAAGAGGCAGATGTACCGACTTCGCAGGTTGGAGAAATATACTACTTATTACCTATTTCTACCATTCTATTTTGATTCAATCGCAGTCTTTCAAAAACTTTATTCTAAAGTCGGGGGTTTTGAGGAGGTACCTATCTACCGTAAGTTATTTTCAACACAGTCATCTAACATCTTACTCACAAAGAATACGCCAAAACATGCTATAAACCCCCTACTCCAGATTGGTCCTTCGAGCCGGATTATACGTCATATCTTTTGACGATGAATGACAAGTCTCCTACCAGTGCTCATAATCTTAGAAAGACTGCCTCCTTCAAAATAACCACATAGGTAATATTCCATGACGTCACTTCCCATAGGTTTAATTATTTTATCGCCAACTCGGTGGACGTGAAACAAACGATAACGATTTTAATTGTTCACCTATGATTGTTTTATAAACACAGGGCTTTATTGAACAGACTGTAATCGGTATTTTGGTATTCGAAGCCAGTAGTTTACTTAGCGCGGTTATAAATTAAAGGGCGCTGGTTTAAAACCTTTATTGTTTGTGCGGTACTCGGCATTATGAAGTGTGTCTACGTAGTTGCTCTATTTGCCTTTGTGGCTTTACAGGTAGGAAAGGAAGTTATTGTGCTGTGAAAATCTATTACTTAAGTACTTAGTTTTCTGTCTTTTTAACACAACTCAGTGGAACAAATCGTGTATCCTCGTCTTTTGGATTTGGTTTGCTGAATGACGTGGCTGGCTAGCATAGCTTTTAAAATAATTTTAGAAAGAAAAACTAGGTACATACTGATAAAATTATAACACTGAAATAACGTTACGGAGAAACTTCAAGAAAAGTCCATAATATATCCCCCTGGATAAAATCAAATAAAATAAAAAAATAAATATTTAAAACTACTCAACCGATTTTGATGTGGTTTTTTCAATAGATAGAGTGATTCAAGAGGAAGGAATACATGGTGTCAAATTCCACACTACACCGAAGCGAAGCGAGGCCGGGTCGCTAGTTCTTGATAATACCAAAGTGGTTATTTGTCATCAGGTGTGCCACGCTGCTCCCGTACCTGAAGAGGAGAAGAAAGTGGAAGTAGCTGCACCAGAGGTTGTCTCCGAGTCCGTACTACCAGCCGCTGTCGCCGGTGCCGAGGTAAAGTCAAATCACAATACAAACTAGATAAAGTTTAGAATGATTGTGTTGTATGCAAGTAGAGTAACGTTGGACCGATTGGAGATCCTTGGGGAGACCTAACACAGAAGTGGGCGACCGAACGGAGATCCTTGGGAGATACATAGGTATGCCCAGAAGTGTGCGTCCTGCGGCTGATTTAGGTAGAAGTTTTAATCGTTTGGTTCCCGCAGTGGGGTGGTTACAAGCAACTTTAATTTACTAGTCAACTTATTAAAAAAAAACAGCTGTTCCATACAAAAGCTCGAATGACCTACTTGACCTTAATGTATAGTACAACTGTTTTTTTTTTTCACTATATCAGAGTTAGCCCCATATTAAAAGCCTTTCGGCCGCCATGGCAACTGAGTTTCGCAACCAGTTGTGAAAAAGGATTAAAAGTTGCTTGTTGAACTCATTAAGGTGGATCTAACATTTTGGCGTGTCAGAACACCTTCTTATCAGAATTCGAACCTTCTTTAGATTCATGTAATCCTCGTACTTTAACCACCACTCCACCACCACCACCAATTTTGTGACAATTCCATTAATGGTTACATAGAAAAACGAAGATCCCATCAATGAGACAAAATCATGGGACCACGAAAAAACAACGCTTTTTTACTATTGTGATGAGTAATTATTTTGAACTGAACAACTATTTAGTTGCATTAGTTCATCTCTTATAGACAGAGGTGAACTACTGAGACAAAAAACGTTGCACTAGTTCAACGGTAGAACTAGCCGGGTGTACTAGTGGGATCGAAGGCTTTATCTTTGTAATGTAATCTATGTCGTTGTAAATCTGTGTTACAAATAAATAAAAATAAAATAAAAACTTCCAGGCTCCATCAGAAAAAGTAGCGTCAGACGCGCCCGCTGTTGCGGCGTCAGAAGTAGCAACTGTTGTGGCAGAAGAGAAGAAACCATAGGTGACCGTGACTGAAGCGTTGTGATAGATCTCCGAGCCAACATGTACGGCTTTATTTACCTTATATGTAACCAATGAAGGGACTTTTAGTTCTCATAGTAAAGTGATTAAATATATTATTTTTGATTATGGTTTTCTTTTATTTGTACTCTCAAATTGGTTGACATTTTGCCTGAATTATCACCATCATACTTTAGAACTCCAAAGAAATCAATTCCAGTTGCGGTTCGAAGTAGGTAGGTACCTAGTTACCTTAATACTTAGTTGTCACCCCGGGGGACAGTGTAAGAGGGGACTCCTGGGAATATAGGCCCAAGTGTATCTGTGCCTATACCACAGAATACATAATAGTAGGTACAAAAGTACAGAAAATGCATTCCGCAAAATCATTTAAATAAAAATCGACTCTTGCTCCGACGCAACACAGCACTCCTTTTCCTAAAATTATATTACCTACTAGCTTCCGCCCTCTACTTTTTCCGCGTGGACATTCGAAAAATCCCTAGGGAACTTTTGACCAGAATAAAAAGTATCCTATGTTTAATCCAGATATTATCCGTGCGTCAAACGTCCAAATCTGTTCAGCCGTTTTTGCGTGATTGAGGAACAAACATCCAAACACACAAACTCTCACATTTATATTATTATAGTAGGATAGTAGCCTCTTTCTATCGCGTAGCTCTTATCTTTTCTGACGTATAAATTTGGTCCGTCCGGAAGGACTAATTTTAAAATCAATGTGACGACTCTATCAAAACCCAGCAACACCTTATTCCAAACTCGGTTATCCACTGAAGCTGTCAAAGCTACAAAATAGACCTGCAGATTTTGGGCTTAGGCAGATCTGATTTCTACTTGTTTAGTTCCTTACTTTCTCCCGCTACCTACGCAAACTAACGAAATAAAAAAGTTACAATATCTCTCTAAAGGTTTATTAGTCAACAGGTGTAATGATATAGCAAGATCAGTTGGCTGTGAAGAACAGTATGTCCCTAACGCTGCCCCTAGAGGGCAGGTCGAGCGGAGTGAGGGCGACCGCGCCCGCGCTGTTCACACGGCAGCGGGGGGCCGCCTCCCCCCCGATGTATAGTGTCACCTGCCGACAATACAAGCCGATTAAGGGGCCATAATAGGAAAACATGGTTTGCGCGGGCCATATCTATATAAGGTCCTTCGTAAATAGTGCACATAATTTTAAGGGGTCAATGTATTCATGCATACAAACAACTTTTACTATGGGACCAACATTGAAATCGCGAAAAAAAAAATCAGCTGTTCCATACATTTTGATCTATTTGATTTTAAATTTTCTATGGAACAGCTGATTTTTTTTTCGCGATTTCAATGTTGGTCCCATAGTAAAAGTTGTTTGTATGCATGAGTACATTGACCCCTTAAAATTATATGCACTATTTACGAAGGACCTTATATATAGAAAACGTAAAGTTGTAGCCACAAAAAAAAACATACGACAAGATAAAGAGATTATCTAGTAGCTACAAGTATTAAATTGCGTATAAACCTCACAGATGAATGTAAAAAAAAAACAGAATATCATCAAAAGCGCTTGTCGCGAGCCATATTTTTGGCGTAAATAATAGCGGAAACGTATTGAATTTTACATCAAAATACACTTTAAGATACTGTGCAGTTGCTCCAATAACTTTTTTTTAAGAAAGATAATTATTGTGGTAAAAAATGATGAAAAAACAACGAAAAACATTGAAAAGTGCAGAAGTGAGGTTATTTTCCATACTCTTTACACGTAAAGAAAAAGACTGATGTAATGATTTCGCATAACGGAGTCTTAAGTGCGCTTACGCACTGGGACGCCCATGGCGACGATACGTCGCTGGCTACGTAGCCATGGCTACAGAATAGATATAAGTACTACGTTCAAAAAGGACACTCCGATCCGCCTTAAAATCAATTACCTAATCCCACCTTGCGAGTTCGTATGCCGAATCTTATGCTCGTTTAATCGTGTTTTTCAGCTGTCAACTTATTTTGATATTCAAAGCATTGCGTCGTAACTTTATTTACCAAAAAGTTTGAACTATGAATTGAAAGCCGCTCATACAGTACCAACTGCACGGTAGCCCTAGACTTACATATGTCGTAGAATAATCGTATAAACCGGATCTTTACAAAAATCCTAGGATGATTGTAAAGAACCGGATAATTGAAATCTAAGATAAATTTTCACAATTGTCCGAGCAATTTTTAGGATCTTTGTAAAAAACCTAGTATGTTTCGGAAAATCATAAACTTGAATGCTGAATGGATAATCTAAGAGAAGATTTATAACAACTTCAGTCTGATTGGTCAGAACATATTGCTGTTGGGTTTTGGGGTTATTTCGTAATTTTGCCGAATTTGATTCTTCAATTGAAGTTTTAAGAGCATTAATTAACTCAAAAGTCCATTTAGGTTTTGCACAACAATATTGACAAGTGCTGTAGAACTTTCTTAGCTCTGTGTCGAAAAGTTGTTTTTAAGACATAACCTCTAAATTGTCTGCACTGATCGAGCCCGGCACTTGTATAACATCCAATTCACTCACTTCACTCATCGTACTTCAATGTCTCTTGATTAATGTGAGCAATCAGATTTTTTAAAATAAAAAACGTATAATTCATACAAAACACTAGAGAAATATTTGACAATAATCACAACAATAACAAATAGCCAATCAGAGCATCCGTGATTCGCGATTGATTGATTGATTTATACTTTATTGTACACACAAAAGAACAAAAAGAAAATCACAAATACAAAGGAGACATACAATTGGTGGCCTTATCACTAAAGAGCGATTTCTTCCAGGCAACCTATTTTATTTTTATTTCTTCCTTCCTTTTTATTTATTTTAATTTCAGGCGATTTACCTAAGATATGCTGGATTTTTGTAAAAATCCTGAACATCACTTGATGGGCAGTGGCTAAATATCCTAAAGGTAAAAAACTCGGATATTTATCAAAAATAGATAAATATCCGTTTTTATCAATTTTTAGCGGATTTTTATCCAAAAATGCCGGATAAATATATTCAGGCCTGAATCTACACAATAGATTTGCTTCTTGTTAACTACATTTTTGACGAAAACAGTATTTTGTGCTCGAAACAATGTTTTCTTAATTTTATTATCTGTATAGCGTTGTACGTAGTGATGGGCAGTGGATCACTCAAACTCAAAAGGTGGAAAACTCGGATATTTACCATAAATGGCGGATAAATATATTTAGACCTGTTTCTATACACTAGTTTTGGTCCCACGTGAGGCCCCGCCCCCGCTACTAACCCAACCACGATGACAACTGTACCTGGCAACATATAACAAGCGCACATTGAGGACTGGTCCCTAGGCTAAATGGTGTCGTTTCATCGCCCACAAGTCCCTTGTCAACGACGTGATTACCATCGCAATTGTGTTGACCAGGGTATGCTGGCCGACTTATGGAGAGGGAGAACCTATTTACGATGAACTGTTTTTTTTCAGGAAGAGATAATACCAACGCATAATCCAAGATAGCGGCCAGCTTTTTTGTTTTTGGGCCGATTTCGATGAAACTTTGTTTAGGGCACAATTTTTAAAAGAAAACTGCAGAGCAATATTGAAAACGTGAAAATTCAAGATGGCGGTCATCTTTTTTGTTTGTGGGCCCACTTCGATGAAACTCTGTTTTTAGTACTATTTTCACAAGAAAACAGCGCAACGCAATGTTAAAAATGATAAAAATGCAAGATGGCGGCAAACTTTTTTGTTTGTGGGCTGATTTCGATGATACTCGGTTTATGTGCTATTTTGACGAGAAAACAGCAACGCAATGTTAAAAATATGAAAAATCAAAGATGGCAGCCAACTTTCTTGTTTTTGGGCCGATTTCGATGAAACTCGGTTTTTTGTACTATTTTGACAAGAAAACAGCAAAGTTATATTAAAAATGACAAAAATCTAAGATGGCGGCCAAACTTTTTGTTTGTGAGCCGATTTCGATGAAACTCGGTTTTTGGTATTATTTAGACAAGAAAACAGCTACGCAATGTTATAATTATGAAAAATCAACGATGGCGGCCAACTTTTTTTGGGCCGATTTCAATGAAACTTTGTTTGGGGCACTATTTTCAAAAGAAAACAGCAACGCAATATTAAAAATCTCAAAATCTAACATGGCGATTGGCGGCCAACCTTTTTGTTTGTGAGCGGATTTCGATGAAACTCGGTTTTTAGTACTATTTTGACAAGAAAACAGCAAAGCAATATTAAAAATGACAAAAATCTAAGATGGCGGCCAAACTTTTTGTTTGTGAGCCGATTTCGATGAAACTCGGTTTTTGGTACTATTTAGACAAGAAAACAGCAACGCAATGTTATAAATATGAAAAATCAACGATGGCGGCCAACTTTTTTTTGGGCCGATTTCGATGAAACTTTGTTTGGGGCACTATTTTTAAAAGAAAACAGCAACGCAATATTAATAATGTCAAAATCTAACATGGCGGCCAACCTTTTTGTTTGTGAGCGGATTTCGATGAAACTCGGTTTTTGGTACTGTTTTGACAAGAAAACAGCATCGCAATGTTAAAAATATCAAAATCCAAGATAGCGGCCAACTTTTTTGTTTTTGGGCCATTTCGATGAAACTCGGTTCTTTTGTACTATTTTGACAAGAAAACATCAACACTATTTTAAAAATGTCCGAAAATCAAAGATGGCGGCCAACCTTTTTGTTTGTGAGCCGATTTCGATGAAACTCGGTTTTCTGTACTTTTTGTCAAGAAAACAGCAACGCAATGTTAAAAATATGAAAAATCAAAGATGGCGGCCATCTTTTTTGTTTGTGGGTTCATTTCGATGAAACTCAGTTTTTTGTACTATTTTGACAAGAAAACAGCGCAACGCAATGTTAAAAATGATAAAAATGCAAGATGGCGGCAAACTTTTTTGTTTGTGGGCTGATTTCGATTAAACTTGGTTTTATGTACTATTATGACAATAAAACAGCAACGCAACGTTAAAAATATGAAAAATCAAAGATGGCGGCCAACTTTCTTGTTTTTGAGGCGATTTCGATGAAACTCAATTTTTTGTACTATTTTGACAAGAAAACAGGAACGCAATATTAAAAATGACAAAAATTTAGGAGGGCGGCCAACCTTTTTGTTTGTGAGCCGATTTCGATGAAACTCGTTTTTTTGTACTATTTTGACAAGAAAACAGCAACGCAATGGTTAAAATTAGAAAAAGCCAACATGGCACCCAATTTTTTATTTGTATGTCGATTTAGATGAAACACGGTTTTGGTACTATTTTAACAATAAAACAGCAACGCAATGTTAAAAATATAAAAAAATCCAAGACGGCGGCTAACTTTTTTATTTGTGAGCCGATTTCGATGAAACTCGGTTTTTGGTACTATTTTCACAAAAAAACGGCAACGCAATGTTAAAAACATAAAAATGTGAAATGGCGGCCAACTTTTTGGTTTGTAAGCCGTTTTCGATGAATCATCGAAATCAGCCTACATACAACAAAGTTGGCCACTATCTTGGTTGGATTTTAACATTTTTAACATTGCGTTGTTGTTTTCTTGTCAAAATAGTATCAAAAACTAAGTTTCATCAAAATCGGCCCACAAACAAAAAAGTTAGCCGCAATCTTAGATTTTTGATATTTTTAATATTGCATTGCTGTTTTCTTTTGAAAAAAGTGTCCCAAACCGATTTTCATCGAAATCAGCTCGAAAACAAAAAATTTGGCCGCCATCTTGGATTTTTCATATTTTTAATACTGCGTTGCTGTTTTCTTGTCAAAATAGTACAAAAATGGAGTTTCGTCGAAATCAGCCCACAAACAAAAAAGTTTGCCGCCATCTTGGATTTTTGACATTTTTAATATTGCGTTGCTGATTTCTTTTAAAAATAGTGCCCCAAACAAAGTTTCATCGAAATCGGCCCAAAAAAAAAGTTGGCCGCCATCGTTGATTTTTCATATTTTTAACATTGCTTTGCTGTTTTCTTGTCAAAATAGTACAAAAATCGAGTTTCGTCGAAATCAGCCCACAAACAAAAAAGTTTGCCGCCATCTTGGATTTTTGACATTTTTAATATTGCGTTGCTATTTTCTTTTAAAAATAGTGCCCCAAAACAAAGTTTCATCGAAATCGGCCCAAAAAAAAAGGTGGCCGCCATCGTTGATTTTTCATATTTTTAACATTACGTTGCTGTTTTCTTGTCAAAATAGTACAAAAATTGAGTTTCATCGAAATCAGCCCACAAACAAAACAGTTTGCCGCCATCTTGCCTTTTTAACATTGCGTTGCTGTTTGCTTGTCAAAATAGTGCCAAAAACCGAGTTTCATCGAAATGAGCCCAAAAACAAAAAAGATGACCGCCATCTTGGGTTTTTGACATTTTTTAACATTGCGTTGCTGTTTTCTTTTAAAAATAGTGCCCCAAACAAAGTTTCATCAAAGTCGGCCCACAACCTAAAAATTGGCCGCCATCTTAGATTTTTGATATTTTTAATATTGCATTGCTGTTTTCTTTTAAAAATGGTGTCCCAAACCAATTTTCATCTAAATCGGCCCAAAAACAAAAAAGCTGGCCGCCATCTTGGATTTTTCATATTTATAACATTGCGTTGCTGTTTTCTTGTCAAAATAGTACAAAAAACCGACTTAAATCGAAATCGGCCCAAATACAAAAAAATTGGCCGCTATCTTAGATTTTTCATATTTTTAACATTGCGTTGCTGTTTTCTTGTCAAAATAGTACAAAAAAAAGAGTTTCATCGAAATCGGCCCACAAACAAAAAAGTTAGCCGCTATCTTGGACTTTTGACACACTAAACATTGCGTTGCTGTTTTTTTGTCAAAATAGTACCAAAAACCAAGTTTCATCGAAATCGGCCCATAAACAAAAAAGTTGGCCGCCATCGTACATTTTCGACATTTTTAATATTGCTTTACTGTTTTTTTTTAAATAGTGCCCAAACCGAGTTTCATCGAATTCGGCCCAATAACAAAATAGTTGGCTGCCATCATGGTATTTTTTTACAATATTAACTGGTTTCCGAACCCTGCGTGTCAAGTAAATTTTGTGACAACCCTTCCGTTTTTGCGTAAAACTACGTGCTACGTACGTTGGGGGCTGGGGGTGCTAGTCATCGAACGAATTCATTCATAATTCTGAAGTTGTTTGAGAATTCTCAGGATGCAGTTTTCATTCTTCTATTGCAATTTTTGGATTTCTTAATTATAATGCACTTCAATAGCACTTATTTTGTTTAAAATTATTAACTACCTTTATTTTAATTTAAAAATTTACGTGACATATCAAGAAAAGGGTTTTAAAATAAATATTTTATTAGGACGGATAAATATCCGTCCTTTTGGATAAAAACTCGGCTAAAAACGGATCTTTATTGAGTTTTTATCCATTTTGAGTTTTTATCCGGTCAAAAACCCATCACTACGTCGGATGATTGCAAAAATCTGTCTTAGATTCTAATCATCCGATATTTTACAATCATACTAGGATTTTTGTAAAAAATCCTGTTTGTACAATTATCCTACGACACATACAGTTGCGCGTGTACAAAAACGACATAATGACGTCATCTGTTTATAATGGCGCGGTTGTATGGAGTGTCTGGGGTGTGCTCTGGCTACCTACCGTAGCCACTCTAGAGAGGCAATTTCGTTGCAATCAACTCTGACAGAAATCGCAGTCACATTGCTGCATTAGTAAGAACCAATGCGACAACTATCTTACTTAATGCAGCAATGTAACTGCGCTTTCAATCGATTTCAATCGAGAATTGTTAGCAACAGACTTACGTAATTCGGGGTCTGGGGCCGTACCGGCTAACGAATCGATTATCGAAACGTCTGCCGAGTTTCAACTTAAAACAGAAAAATCAAAGTAAGGAATTTCGTCTTGCACTTTCTGTTGACGTAATTTGGAAGATATCGATGTTCGTGTGACATCATGAATTGGGGTTCGCCATTTTGGCCCAATCGGGGCTCGATTTATCTCGTTTTAATTTGAAACCCGACAGACTTTTCGATAATCGATTCGTTAGCCGGTACGGCCCCTGGTATCCCTACACAAAGTTGATGTGTGTATAACAAGGTACCTGTGGTGGGGCAGTGTGTCTACTGTTTTCGTTGGACAGTGGGACAGATCTCGGTTCCCGTGCGCAGTCTTTACGGCGACGCTTGTTGTTAGAACGGCGGTTGTCCTGTCGCCGTCTTCCCGTGGTGGTAGACTCTGTAGGAGGGAAAAGAAGCTAAATTATTGTTTAATTAAAAATCGTATAAATTGGATCTTTGCTAAAATCCATTGTAAAGGACCGGATATTCAGAATCTAAGGGCGTCCGCTGTGTTAAGCGGAACACGCGCGGGAGTCGACATAGATTAGAGCTTCAGCTTCAGCTCATGCACTTTAGCTCATGCACTGCACACATCTGTCCGTCAGAAAACCAGCAATCTCTATTCCCGCTTAACGCAGCGGACGCCCGCGCCCTAATGGCCGAATACTCAAAAGCTTCTTAGTTAAAATCTTAAGGTCTCCTTAACATTAAGGAAGCTGTCAGTTTCATAGTTTCTGTCAAATCTGACAACTTTTTTGAATTTAAGGTGGCCTTAACTTTAAGATTCGTTTGAGTATTTGGCCGTAAGATAGATTTTTGCAATCATCCGAGCAATATTTTTAGGAACTTAGTGAAAATTCCAGTATGTTTCGGACAATAGGAAACTTGAATACTGATTGAATAATCTAAGAATCTAAGAAGAAGAATAACCTGGGACTCCTACGTCTTAACAGGGCTCTATCACTCCGCGCGCGAGAGACAAATTTCATACGTCAGAAAAGGTAAGACCTACGCAATAGAAAGAGAGGCAACTACTAAGTGAATTTTTGGAGCGAAGGGAGCACTTCGCGGCCTAAATTGCACTTTTTTATTATCTCGGAGCAAGTCGTAATTTATTTAAACGATTTTGCGGA
This sequence comes from Agriphila geniculea, assembly GCA_943789525.1. Lineage (NCBI taxonomy): Eukaryota > Metazoa > Arthropoda > Insecta > Lepidoptera > Crambidae > Agriphila > Agriphila geniculea. Next base: position 18,467,630 of record OX038890.1, read on the forward strand.
GTGCAACTTCTGCACGCTAGTTATATTATCTATTCTGTGGTTTTACACACAGACGTCTGTGGTCTCACACGTGTGGCCGAACAACTAGACTACAGAGAGCCTAGTACGAGTTGGTTTTTTGCACTTACTTCACATTGCGAATAATTAACTATCGTCTTCTCTCTTTCACTCGATACTATTCGCAAAATGAGGTGAGAAACACGTCTCGTACTAGGTGAGAAACACGTCTTGTAACCCTCTGAGGCGGTTAAATAGAAATAAGAAGTATGAAAGTTAAAGTACCTTCGTCGTTTTCCCTGGGCATTGGCGGCGGCAGCGGCTGCGGCGAGGGCGCGGCGCGGCCGATCGCCGACTTGCGGCTCTCTATCAGTCGGACTAAGCACTCCAACGCTGTCTGCTTGTTCTAGTAAACAAGTATTGACATTATGTTAAACTTCAACAAACATTAGCTTTGCCAGCGAACTAAAATCTATGGAGCATTGCACTCAAAAAATGGCACCACACGAAAAGTACTAGTAAATGTATGGAGCTAAAAATACTAGCATTTAATTATGCAGCACAAAGCGTCTGATCTGGTTGCTTATTAGCGACCATAATTTGTATACTCATAGATATTTTCTATACTTAAACGAAAAAATATGATACGTTATTTCTGCATATTTTTACTCTTTTACACCATTTGACTACACATGACGTCATTTCTAATAAACTTTCTCTTTTCTCTACAATATAAACTGCAACTATTGTAAAGAACGTTAACGTCAGTCACCGGGTGCGTGGCTGACCCGACTAAAGCTTCGTACAGACAGACTGAGGCGAGCGAATCGCGCGCGTCGCTCATTTTGACAGATTTTGATCACGTAACTCAAAGCAATAGCCATTGCCATAGCAATTTCTTTGACAATGGCTATGGCAATGGCTATCGCTTTGAGTTACGTGATCGCACTCGCGAATTTCGCGCGGAATTCGCCTCAGTCTGTACGAAGCTTAAAGCTGAGCGGGTTGTACTTTCTCGGCCCCGTGCGGTGGTGCCATTTTCGAGCAATATTTTTTTTAAATTACTTTTTATAATAACACTTCCATAGAATTTAGTTTGCTGGGCTTTACGTATTTGGCCCGCGATTGCGGCTGGCTCTTCTTTGGATAGCACGTTTTGTAGCGGCGCGATCATACCGCTATATACATAAGGGAACGGTCCCCATACTACGTGACCCATATTTTACCATTTTTTACCCCCCTCCCCCCCCCCCCTTGGTGACCACCCGTAGTATATGCCAAGACCCCCCCCCCTCCCCCTGGTTTCACATAGTATTTCATAGATAATGGTTTTACATTATTTTCAACAGAAATCTAAAAAAAATTTGCTCATTTTTGTCTTTTCATTAGTAAGGCGCTTGCCACGTAATGCCAAGAGTGTGTATTATAATTTTACATACAATTACAAGTGAAAAAAATGTATCAAGAAAAAAATATTCGCTGCGTGCCACATTTGAATAAAACTCGAAAAAAAAGAACCAGATTTCCATTGACAATATTGACTACGTGACAAAACATAGGCCCCTTCCCCCCCCCCCCCCCTGTGACCAAGCGTGGTATTTTAAAGACCCCCCCCCCCCCTTGACGGGTCACGTAGTATGGGTACGTTCCCTAAGCTATCGACAAATGACGAGAAATGCAGGATCAGCCAAAAGTACAATTTATGCAAACATTGAGACGTGACATCGCACTACGTCAAGCAAACATCGAGACAAAAATATATGACCATGACCATCAGCCATTTTTGATGTTTCCACTGCTGGGGCACAGGCCTTCCTTAAAGGTGGATAAGGAGGATGGGCCATAACCCACCACGCGGGCCCAATGCGGATTAGTGGGTGTTAACGACTGCAAATGCACCCGGGACAACGGCTAGCGTGCCGAAAACACGGAGGAGCTGGAGATAATAAAATTTTGGCCACCCATCCTATGACCGACCCTTGCTAAACCACTGCTCCATCGAGCTCCTCCAAAATGTATGTTAAAAATGTATGCTTCACACAAAGAAAAATTCCAATATTCAACAGTTGGTTGGACCGCGGTCCACGAGCACAGACACACCTATTAAATCGGCGGAAGTACCTACTTCCCTTTTGGTTGCACTTGCAGGGAGTTAACAGTTAACGCCAACCAACCCGCATTGAGCCCACTTGTTGGGACAACCGTCCGCATCTAGATGTCCTCAATCGATCATCGGTCCATTTCGCACTTGCAAGGGCACAAGTAACTACCTACTTCCCTTTTGGTTGCACTTGCAGGGAGTTAACAGTTAACGCCAACCAACCCGCATTGAGCCCACTTGTTGGGACAACCGTCCGCATCTAGATGTCCTCAATCGATCATCGGTCCATTTCGCACTTGCAAGGGCACAAGTAAGTACCTACTTCCCTTTTGGTTGCACTTGCAGGGAGTTAACAGTTAACGCCAACCAACCCGCATTGAGCCCCCTTGTTGGGACAACCGTCCGCATCTAGATGTCCTCAATCGATCATCGGTCCATTTCGCACTTGCAAGGGCACAAGTAGACCAAATGAGCTTAACTAAACGGGCGAGCACATTAAAAAAAAGCTCACCATGACTTACATTTTACCTTAGCTTTCCACGGCTGTTCAATACCTTGATAAATATCCATTTTATTTAAAGAACGTTCTTTTTTACCCGACTGCAAGAGGGTTATGTTTTTCGCGCGTATCTTGTAAGTTTGTATGTAATATTCTTTATTACCTCATATCTTTCAAACGGCTGAACAGATTTCCATGATTAACATATCGTTAGATTTGTCTCGTCAGCCCAAGTGTTCTTAAGAAGGTGGCGTTATAAAAAAACCAACATGGCGGCTGTACGGTGCTATTTTACGTAGCGGAAAAAAAAAATTTTTTTAGAATACTGCAATATGGGTGTCAAATTAAAAGGCTTATTATAAGGATTTCAAAAAAATATATCATATAAATAATAACTAAAAATAAATAAATAAAAAAATAAATTAAAAAAATTAAAAACCCGCCTGCCTAAAAAGACAAGTCAACTGAAAAGATGGAAACAAGATTAAATATTAAAGGCAACATTATAACATGCAGTCGGAGGCATATAACTCAAATCATTCATAATGTCACTTTCTTTATGCATGCCTCCGACTGCATGTTATAATGTTGCCTTTAATATTTAATCTTGTTTCCATCTTTTCAGTTGACTTGTCTTTTTAGGCAGGCGGGGTTTTTTTTACTTCCGCTCTCTTTTTACCCGACTGCAAGAGGGTTATGTTTTTCGCGCGTATCTTGTAAGTATGTTTGTATGTAATATTCTTTATTACCTCATATCTTTTAAACGGCTAAACGGATTTCCATGATTAACATATCGTTAGATTTGTCTTGCCAGTCCAAGTGTTCTTAAGAAAGTGGCGTTATAAAAAAAAACCAATATGGCGGCTGCACGGTGCTATTAAACGTAGTGGAAAAAAATTTTTTTTTTAGAATACTGCTATATGGGTGTCAAATTAAAGGTCTCATTAAAAGGATTTCAAAAAGGTATATCATGATTGTAATAAATAATAACTAAAAAGAAATAAATAAAAAAATAAATTTCAAAATATTAAAAACCCTCCTGCATAAAAAGACAAGTCAACTGAAAAGGTGGAAACAAGATTAAATATTAAAGGCAACATTATAACATGCAGTCGGAGGCATATAACTCAAATCATTCATAATGTCACTTTCTTTATGCATGCCTCCGACTGCATGTTATAATGTTGCCTTTAATATTTTTATTGTAAACTACTTACCTACCCTACTCTGCTTATAAGAGTTATTGAAACAGTGCTTCAAGTAGCTACCTACTTACCCTTATTTCGTCCAGCAGTGGGTCGAACACTGAAGGATCAGACGACTCTTTCAGAGATTCCCAATTCTTGAACAGCTTGCGGTCGGAGAGTCTAACGTTGCTTTCGAGTTCTCGGACTTCTGTAACGTATGTGAAACATAGTATTAATATAGCCCTTCAACTGATCAGACATATAGCACTTTGAGCTAATGTAATTTCAGCACTTGATATATGAAAAGTGACAACATAGACACTTCACACACATACACTTCAGGACATAAGCCTATCATTCACATCTTATTGTGATAAAACCTTGGCAAGTTGTTCTTCGTAGGTACTTCGACGAAGGTTCCTGGTCAAAAGTTGACTATGACTTTGGAAAAAAAATGTTCACCTTGGCGTTCTTAAAAAATCCATTCGTACCTACCTACATGGCATACAACTTTTATCCGCTTAAAGAGATATAAGTACAGATTCCGGCAAACATCTTGACGCTCTTTCGATTGAGTGTGCACTTGCGAGCGACCAATAGCGCGCATCCCTCTACCGCCGCTCGTGTATCGTACCACACCGCTATGCATACCCAAAATACGTGTTCTGCGCAGTCCCCACCCGATTTCAGGATGTTTGCCGGCTACTGTATTGCACATTTAATTATTATCCAGGAGGTCGTTACCCACGGAGCGTCGTCCGGTGCGCGGTCGCCATTCCAGAACCTTTCCGCCGCAACGGCCATCGGTTCTTCTCGCTATGTGTCGTGAGTAGGCCCCCGACAAGGTGGACCGACGATTTGGTGAAGGTCGCGGGAAGCCGCTGGAAGCGGGCCAAGCAGGACCGATCGTCGTGGAGATCCTTGGGGGAGGCCTATAGCCGTGGGTGTCGCATGGCTGATATGATGATGATCCAGAAGGTCGCGACCCTCAGCGAGATATGATGTGTAATACCTTCACGAGTTAGGTTCGTATACATTACCGGTTTCTCTCAAGGTATTCAGGTGCGCCACGAGGTGTTTCTTGAACGCGCGCACAGCTCTGCGTTGCGCACGCGTCCGGTTCACTACGTCGCGCGCGTTGCGAGCCTCAGCAGCTAATGAGGCAACTTCGCGGGCTTCCTGCTCCAACCGACGTTCGAGTTCACTAAGAATATCAAACCAAAATGAGAACACCAGAGACTTTAACGCCACCGCGTATGGATACAAAGGTGAAGGAAATGTGGTATTGAATGGGATGGAGGTAGGTAATATGGAGAGAGGTAGCCACTAGTAGAAAGGCCAAAGTGGAAGATCTTTCTCCGGGCTGGGTGGTATTAGCCCTGGGACCGCGGTCCAACCGATGATGGGTCGCTTACTGAACTCCGTTAGCGAGATGTAGGTTTCTCCATATATTCTCCATACTACGAGGTGCTATTCCATAGTAATATTTTGTGTTTATTCGACACTAGCGCCATCTAGTAACACGGTGATGAACTTGTTGCGACCGTGTGTTAGTATGTGCGGCGGTACGGTAGATGCCGCTACAAAGGAATTATGGTACAGTACGAGGCATAATATCTTGAAATTTTTTCGACGGAGTGGGGATAAATTCGCGCATGTCGCGCGCCCCTCTCCCGCCGCCCGCGCCCCTCACCGCTACGCATGCCCAAAATACGCGTTCCGCGCAATCCCCACCCGATTTCAAGATATATGCCTCGTACTGCATTTTTTTCTGACGAAAAAGGAATCTGACGAAAGTGTCCTAGATCGTATAAGTAGCATTAACTAACGTCGCGGGCGCTGAGCTGGTCTCTGCCGCCAACAACGTCTTTATTGCTAACTCAAAATCTATCACGAGCTGTTATTTTGGCAATCGTTTATATCCATTACTGTGGGTCTCAAGACAGTCTGTCACGGTGCCTTGTAATGTAATGCCACAAGCAATAAATGAACGTAGCATTCCTGCCAAATTAAAAGCGATTGCGTTGCGATGCGAGATTTTGAGGTTAGACAACTATGTGGCAGCTATAATATTGTACCTACTTGGGCTACTTGTATCTAGTTTTGTAGTATGTTCTGTGGCCTGACTATTACATAAGCGAGTGCCCCTTGTGTAGGCTCTCGATTCGTAGGGCGCGAGGCGAGGGCACTTCCCGAAACATAACTTTACTCCTTGCCGAAACAATACTTGCAGTGGTAACCAAAGGCATGCTAAATGCAGTAAACGAAAAACGTAAGAAATTACCTCGGATATTCGCCTGTGATTTGAGAATAGGACTGTATGTTTCTGACTATCTCCACCAGATGGTGCAGCTGTTCACAGAACTCTGGGAGCTGCTCAGGGGTGAGGTATTGGCCTCCGTACCTTGGCAAGAATGAAACATATTTTAAGGTAAGAACTTTAGCTACCTATCTATATTGTATATTTTTGGCAGTTTTTGCCTTTCTTGGGCTAAATCATAATCGGATATTTAGATGCACTTATCGTATGCGCTTTTAACTGTCAAAAGAGAATGGGTTATTGAGTTGAGTGTCGTTAAATCGCTATACCTACTTACTTAATCATATCTTGTTTCGATGGTCACGCTGCTAGGGGGCAGAAATCTAAATCAAAACAGTCTAATTTATCTGATTGATTAAGGAAAAGGTACCTACCTACGCATTCAGTCTATGGATCTAACCGATCTAACCCCCAAGGATCTCCACGACAATCGGTCCTGCTTGGCCCGCATCCAGCGGCGCGCCGCGACCTTCACCAGATCGTCGATCCATCTTGTCAGGGGCCTACCCACGGAACGTCGTCCGGTACGCAGTCGCCATTTCAGAACCTTTCCGCCCCAACTGCCATCGGTTCTTCTCGCTATGTATCCCGCCCACTGCCACTTCAGCTGAGAAATCCTTCGAGCGATGTCGTTTAGGTACTTTAGTTCTCCCACGGATCTCCTCATTTCTGATTCGATCACGCAGGGAAACGCCGAGCCTGGCCATCTCCATTATACATTTCTAACCTTAGGTCAATGTTGGCAGCGAACTGGTCATCATCCATCGGCGCACTGGAGGTGCTGGTTGACGTCATCGTAGGAGCTTCAAGATCCTCGTCCTCATTCGCAGTGCTGCAGCCAGTGCTTTCACTATAAGTTCAAAAATCTTCGCATTTCCCTTCCCTCTTATGTTTCAAAATAATAACTATAGATACAGTGCGCGTGATCAGCATAAAAAGTAGCTGAGCATTTCACTTAATAATCATTTTACATAATTTGAACCGCCTCTGTGGTCTAGTGGTTCGCCCACCCGTGTAAGATGCAGGGGTCCCGGGTTCGATTCCCAGGGGGTACAATTTGTACTCGGTTTGGTTGGCGGTAGGGCTTATATCAAGTCCGCCTGGCTCTTGCCTAAGTCTGACGCCATAACAACAATTTAAAAATTATTCTGTTCCGGCAGTTAGAGGTAAGATAGCCAGTTCCTCAGAGGATCCCGGGCGTAGTGCGCTTCCACCTACGGCCTTATCGTCACTTAACATAAAGTGAAGTGAAGACCAAGCACTATCCCATTGTGCATAAAACAAGTAGTTTATAATGGTTCTTTCTCACTCACACGGTGGATATAAACGACAAGTTCTTGTCCAGAGTGGAGTATCGGTGCTCGCCGCGCAGTTTGCCGAGTAGACGACTCAGTAGCCGGGACTGGCGCCCGCCCTCCATGCCACGGCGGCGATGCTCAGGGAATCTTACTGGATAGCTATACAAATACAATTATTGATGAAGTTTGAAGTAACCTAAATAAACATTATGTCTCCGTACTTGAAATGCAGACAGGTTCGATAGAAGTGGTCTGTCATTTTTTCGCCTGTAGCACACCTCCGCCGCGAAACTCCGCAGGAGGTTCCGCCATGACTTCAACAAGCGAACAGCCTGGGGATCAAGTCTGCTAATGTTTTCGTCAAAATCGTAGTTCAATGGTGTTTGAATGGTAATGCTTTTTGACACAGTTCTTGTTTCTTAAACCCAAAACTGAAACACATTGTGTTTCTTAAACCCTAAACGGAAACATATTGTGTCTTGATGAAGACAGGGGGGTTGAAGGTTCTGAATTGATTCGATTAATCGATTAATCCTTACTAACTTATTGCGAATTGGTCGATTAATCTAAGAATTAAAATGATCGATCTAATTTCTAATTTTACGCCGATTTTTTTTAGGAAAAGAATTTACTAGCAAATTAAATGTTTCTAAATCCTGCAAGATTATTTTGCGTAAAGCGCGCTCCACATTCGGGCCGTGAACACCCGTGAAAGTCGTGAACCGCGAGTGTGGATGGTTTTCACGCTCGTTCACGGGCTTCGCGCCCGTTCACGCCTTGTTCCCCGTTCTGTGTCAGTATTTGCGCCCACGTCAAAGGGTTCCTTTGCGGTGCGCGAACCTCCTGCGAACGCAAACGCATCTACATACGCGCGTGAAAACAGTGCCGTGTCGTGAGGTTTTTTATTCTTTTGCAGAGTCGTGCGTCAAAATGAATGTCTGGCTGGACTCGCATAATAAATGAATTGTTGCTAAGCCAACAAAAACAACACTCCATTCAGGTTTTCTAAAAATGTATTAAAAGTACCTACTCGATCGGTACCTTCAAATATCGATAGTTTTGTTCCGAAACTTTTTTGGTATCGATACTTTTGATACTGGTATCGAGTAAAGTATCGATACTTTTGACATTTTGCGTATTCATAACTGCATTTGAACAAACATAAACCTAACGGGGATTTCCCGGTGCGCAATTCGAATATTGCCAATATATTCACGTAAGCTATTCAACCAAAATAATATTTTTAATTATTCCTTATTCATCCTTACCGATATTATGAATGCGAAAGTCCGTATCTTTGTTTTTTTGTTACGCCTTCACGTCTTAACTACTGAATCGATCATCATGAAATTTTACATACACATTGTCAGAGGTACAGAAAAAGACATAGGGTACTTTTCATCTTGAAAAAAAGCACTTTAGCTTGTTGTATGTTTTTTGTGGCTACAACTTTACGTTTTCTTTATAAAAATATGGCCCGCGCAACCATGTTTTCCTATCATGGACCCTTAACTACTCAACCGATCATCATAAAAATTTGCATACATGTTGTCAGAGCAGAGGTACAGAAAAAGACTTAGGGCACCTTTTGTCCAAAAAAAAAGAACTGATTCTGTTTTCTTGTGCGGATCCCGCCGCGGGTACATGGCGCGGGAATATAGATTGCTGGTTTTCTGACGGACAGATGCAGTGCAGTACATGAGTAAACTCTGAGTCTAATCTATGTCGCCCCGCTCGCGTGTCATGTTTACATAAGTATCTGTTTTTGCATCAAAACTCATGATTCATAATCATAATATTTATCCAATTAATATTTATATTAGGTTCGTGGTGAAAACCATGTACTTTAGTGTTTTTTTCTTGAGATAGCAATATGGGTACTAAGTACTTCATTTTGTGTTGTTTTTTTCTGGTAACACCATTGTTTACCTTTTTTCTACGAAATTGATAATCGGACTTTACACAGTTGAAATAATCTAATATCAAATAATTGATCATTTCGGCATCGATTAACGATTATCATCCCTACTCGCCCGCCAGCCAGCCAGTTTTGCTAACGGTACTGACTGTTCGATTTCACTACGTCATTTTGACGTCATCATCATGGCCGCCACGCTCATTACCAATTGACGGGGATAATACGCAGCGCCATTTTGACAGTTGCCTTCCCCATTAGTTCCTTTTCCAACCAAGTCTCATCTTTCATTAACCAGACTCTAATTATTAGAAAAAAGTCTACTCACCCGTAGCACCTAAGACAGACGGGACTCAAACCCTTCTGTGGCCCTACCATGAGTTGATGCAAACTGTTTACGTTACAGTAAACTGTCGGATATACCGCTCACAGTCAATACGAGTGAAAGAGAGAAAACGATAGTTTACTGTAACGTAAACAGTTTGCAACAACTCATGGTAGGGCCACTGGTGTTCTCTCAATCTCTACATAATTCAGAGTTACATGTAGATACGACTTACTTGCCTGGTAATGTGAAAAGTGTAAATTCATTAGATGGTGCCGTTTTTTCCTTAGATGTACGAAATCCCATTTTTTGTTAATTTGCGTGTTTATTCTTCATGGTTTAAAGTTGTTGTAGGTGACCGACTTGTTTTTTATTTAACTTGGCTTCTTTATTTCGCCATATTTTTTTACCAAATTTGATTTTGATTGATAACCAAAGATATTGTAAATCTTTGATGTAAGATGTAAGTAAATTATATTCTCTTGTTCTCTGTGCTTTTGATGTCAAACCTTTTTCTTTTTTTTTCAAAGGGAGTTCAATGAGATTTAAATCATAGAAAGTAATCAAAATATTGAACTCTACTCTGGTAGATATACAGCCTACAGTACTAGGCACGTATCTTGAAATTTTTTCGACGGAGTGCACGTATCTTGAAATTTTTTCGACGGAGTGGGGATAAGTTCGCGCATGTGCTCTTGTGAGCGACCAATAGCGCGCGCGCCCATCTTCCTCCGCCCGCGCCCCTCACCGCTACGCATACCCAAAATACGCGTTTCGCGCAATCCCCACCCGATTTCAAGTTAAATGCCTCGTACCTTCGTGAATGATCATAATATTCAATGCAAAAGTTACACAGTACACAGCACAAAATAATTAGATTTTTTTGTGTTGCATGCACAGTGCTCAACTACACGAGTACTGGGGCCTTATTTTTGAATCATTCGTTTGATATAGTTTGTGCGATTTGTCGCCTGCGGCATATGCCGCGCCAAAAAGCCTGACCCATCGCTGGCCAGACATGACTGAAAACTGTTACTAGCTTGCCAACGAGCATTTCAGATATACTAATTTGCTATCGAATGAAAATGAGTATGATAATAATAATAATAATAATAATGATTTATTGAAAGGCATAAAAAACCCAATAAACAGTCAAATACAAAATACAAAAAATACAAAATAAATTAAAATTAAAAGTCAAAATTACACTAAAATAAAATAAAATAAAATAATTCAGTATGAAACATTATTTTCTGTTGTCACTCTGATGCACCGAAATCCAGTACTTATATAGCGGATTGTCCAAGCCCTGACTTACGGCCCTAATTATGCTATTATCAGAAAGACATATCCTCGTCCAAAACGAGGCTATGCGCTTTCTCATAACAGCATAAAAGTCCGCTGTACGGGCATCCGCGAACATGCTCGACGCGCTGCTGTATCTTGGATGTTTCATAAGGATACGAAACGCGTCATTGTATTGTACCCTTATGGAACTGTAGGACGTACGGTTAAAGTTGGCCCATAACTGGCAAGTGTAAAAACATTGACAGTATGAGCCAAACAAAGTTAATTTGACTTCGTCACTACATTTACCGAACTTGCGCGCGAGCATGTTACAGCGAACAGACAGTGCTCGTCTCTCTCGTTCTATATCGAGATCGTCTTTTCTATTCTCAGTAAGAATGTGCCCGAGATATTTAAACTGTTGTACTACCCGAAGTGCCGAATCATTCAAGAACACATCTGGTATATTCTCTGGACCTTTCCCTGCTCTGAATACCATAACTTCTGTTTTTGCGACGTTATATTTCAGACCGTGAGTATCAGCATAATACTCACAGATCGAAAGAAGTTTACGGAGCCCCTTGATCGAGGGACTGAGGAGCACCATATCATCGGCATAGCTCAAGTTATTAACACAAACGTTACCAACGTGACAGCCGACGGCAGCGCCCCTCAGTTCCCCGATCAAGTCGTTGACATATAAATTGAAAAGATCAGGAGAAGTCAACCCTCCTTGGCGTACACCGCATTCTAACTTGTAGCTGTTAGAGGTCGCGTCGCCCCATCTTACATAATTAGTTTGGTTTCCGTACCAATGCTCGAACAAATCCACTACTTCAGCCGGGACCTCTGTGCCGCGCAATTTTCTCCAGAGAATATCATAATTCACTAGATCAAATGCACGGCTCAGATCAAGGAAACATGCGTATACAGATGTTTTCCGGCGTACATAATAGTATAGGGCCGCGGCACGTAAGTTTAGCGGTGAGGGAAATTGGAGGGGATTACTTCGCATGTTTGCAGTAGCCCATACATTTCCCGGTGGAGAATGAAGGTATGATTCCGATATCCGCAGCACTGCTGCCGAGCTCGGAATGTAGTCTCATAAACCTAAAAAGAATGTATGGGGACCAGTGGTGTTGCGGCAGCAGTGCCGCGCAGCACTGCTGCGCAGCAGTGTCGCGACGCTTCTCCGCTCACTTCAAATTGAGCCTTTCAAACGTAACATTACGGTTCAATTTGGAGCACACAGCACTGCTGCGCAGCAGTGCTGCCGACATCGGAATCATACCTTTAGACCCCAAAAATCATTTCTTCCCAATGAGTCGCATTGTGCCTGGTTGGGAAGTTTTTATTAAAAAAATCCTAACGAGTCACACCTGTAACTCGATGGGATCTTTTTATTAAAAATTTCGTCACACTGTTACAACTTACAAGTTAATTTTACCTGTAACAGTGTGACTGGATGGGAAATTTCTAATAAAAAGTTCCCATAAAGTAACAGATGTGACTCGTTGGGAATTTTTTAATAACAACATCCCAACCAGTCACAATGTGACAGTTGATGGTGTGACTCGTTGGGAACAAATGCCATAAAATTACTTCTGCGCACAAAATAGCAGCGCTAAAGTTACATGCCGAGGCTTGTAAATGTAAAGATCGCTCGTCATCAGCTAAATGATTCAAAAATAGGGCCCGTTTGAGCACTGTGCATGCAACATCTCCCTATTCACCTACCACTGAACTTTTCTTTATTATAGCTACAAGTCTCTTAAGGGATAATAACGTAGAATAATGAAAGTCAAACTTGTAGTAATTAAAATGTATTGTAATGTAATTCATATAAAAATACAGTTCAATATACATAATCGCATCATGCCAGCGAAGTTATACAAAATGTTATTTTCAATAAAATACACTAACTGCAAAATATCCGAATGCTTGAGATAATATTTTAAGTACATATACAACATTGTAACAGGCACATGTCAGTCAGAGGTAAAAAATACAACATTATTTTAAAGATTTAGAAAGTCTACGCCATCAGACTTATTAAAGCTCCTAAACATTATTATAGAGATAAATACTAAAGTACCTTAAACAACATTATAAAGTACAACATTATTCTCGATTAAAAAGAGAATTCAAAACCAATTGTGGCATATCTATATCTAATAGAGAGTTTGGCTAGCAAAGTTACCGCAAGCTAAAATACAAGGTTAAAATAAAATAATCTCCTACTCAGGAAGTTAATAATACCTAGTGACCACGATACATTCAGTAAATAAATTGCCTTCTGCGAGGAATAAAGTACACTTATGAAGAGCTAAGAAAATGCTTGAGACCAGACAGTCCAAAAACTACCTACATCCGAAATACAGCTACTAGCATTCAACAAAGGCACGACGAATATGACCGACTTAACCTAATATTATGAACTGGCTCCTACCATGAGCTATTAATGTTATAGAAGTACACAAGGTGTTTTGGAATAGAGGTTATACAACCCCTCAAGTCAATTTAGTTGTCAATTGTCAGTTGTCAATTTACACATAACAACGAGAAACTTTTACTTAGGGAGCTAAGCCCTGTCCTGTAATTTGAATTGAATATTGAGATTTGAGAAGACTTAAAGCCTCAAGAAATGAGAATTGTGCATTAATGGAAATACTTCAACACCCCAAGATAAAGTTAAACTTGAATTGTGTGAAAAACACTTGTTTTATTGAATGTAATTTGGCAAAGGTGCCGAAACGTCAGGACAAACCAAATACCAACTAATTACCGAAGTACTTTCAATAAAACCGCGCTAGTATTCGTTAAAAATGTTTTAGCAAACACCTTTTTGTGACTGTTAAAAGCTCATGGTAATTTCCCTGGTCCCAGCCGATCTTAACAAACGCTGAAGCAAACCGAAGTCCAGTCTTACCAGAGCCCCGAGGAGAAACCGCCTGGAGGCACGCGGACGCGTCTCGGAGGCTCTACCTTAGCTGGTTCCTGGGCTTGACGGGCTGGTTTGGTAGGGCTGTCAACCTTTGGCTCAGGTGTGGATTTTGGCTCCGGTGAAGGTTTTGGCTCTGGTGGAGTTTGGGGCTCAGCAGCCTGCTGTTCGGGCTGAGTCGCTTGACCATTCTGTGAAGCCTCTTCAATGCCGTTGTTTTGTTTCCACAGCTCGGCGGCAGCTTGTTGTGCTGGAAATAAAAGTGTTGATGTGTATCAATAATTATAGTCACATTAGCACAGAATATATAATAGTACTAAACGTACAGAAGTCAATCTGCGCGAGGACAATCAAATAATAAGCTACTCTCGCTGCACGGCAATAAAGTACAATTTCAAATTGCACAGCGCTGCGTGCCTATTATTGTATGCATCTTCGCTTTCTGTCGCGTGAGTCGTGTAGCTCTGTCTCAACCGACACACGACATCCCTCGTGCGCTGGCTCGACTGAGTGAGCCTCAATCAGTAGGCTAATAGTGAACCCCCTGACAGTAGTGCTACAGTTCCATAGCTATTACAGAATAAACAGCTAAAAATTAGCTAAGTGCGTGCCGTCAATTCTATTCCCAAAGGCCTATGCAGATAATTTGCATTTTGCGATAGTCCGTGGTATGATCACTATAATTTCATCATATCAGCCGCACTGCACCCACTAGACTGAGCGGTCATGGAATTTTTGGTAACGATCAAGGAAAAGGTTAGATTCATTTTCATGGGTTGTAGAGTGGTCCCCTAATGTGAATGATCTCGGTCTGCCTGCTCTCAGTGGTTGCAACTTCGAGTTATAGCGCTTACAAGAGGCATCATTGTTACGAAAAAAAAACGATCAGAGAAATGGTCAGTTTTAGTATATATTCAAAGTATGTCGTCTCTGCAGATGAAACAAGTTGGTCTGCCGGCTCATAGTGGTTGCATTTCTGAGCTATGACGTGCGCAAGTCACGTCATTGTTACGAAAAAAAAACGATAAGGGAAATGGTCAGTTTTAATACCTATTCAAAGTATAGTATCTCCACGGGTGAAACAAGTTGGTCTGCCGGCTCTCAGTGGTTGTATTTCAGAACTATCATTGTGTACGCAAGACGCTTATTTGTAGAGAAAGCCTAAAAAACTTTGAAAAACGGGACAATAGGCGAATTTTTAAGTGCACGCCGGCCGCTTGCGTATCTGTGACTGTATGACTCCCCTCCCCACCTTAAGGCATCTCTACACTCGCGCCCGAAAAGCCCCAAACCTCCCGCGAAGCAAAGTGTGAAACCGATTTAAATCAAATCCACACACCCGCGCGTGAGTATGGAGAGGTCTTTATGCCTGTGCCACTGCGCACCCCCCACCCACCCCCTCACGTCCGGTTTTAGCGTCAATAGAGATGTTCGATCCGGGTGCCTTGTATTGATATTCCGGATCGCCATGGATCGTAATTCACTGTATCGATCCAGATTATAGAATCTGAACATTCCATACAAATTACTTTCCATGGTTAAAATTTACTCTATGGTGATGGATCACAGTTAGTCTAAGCGGTCACGGGATTTTTGGTAACGATTAAGGAAAAGGTTAGATGCATTTCATGGGTTATACAGTGGTCCCCTAATGTGAATGATGTCGGTCGGTCTGCCTGCTCTCAGTGGTTGCAACTTCGAGTTACAGCCATTATAAGAGGCTTCATTGTTACGAAAAAAAACGATCAGAGAAATGGTCAGTTTTAGTACATATTCAAAGTATGGCGTCTCCGTAGCTGAAATGATGTGGTCTGCCGGCTCTCAGTGGTTGCATTTCAGAGCTATGACGCGCGCAAGTTACAACAAAATTTTTTTTCGTCAAATTGTATTTTTAAAAATTCTAATCGATAGAACTCGTTATTATAATGAAAAAAAATCTTAAGCCATTTTTGTCTAAAATGAATAGATTGGTCGGAAAAAAATACTTTTTTTTTTTTTTTATGGAGTGAGATATTCAATGTGCTCTTACGGCCAATTCCTAATTGTTTCTGCCTCAAAACTACTTCTGCGTCAATATTTTACTGTTATTTTAAACATTGAAATAATCGTACACTATCAACGCGCGCCCAAAATTGTCCGTTTAATACATATTGGATTTCGAAACAGTATCAAATTGTAATTTTTAAGTAAAAACTGATTGTTTTGTCGTTATTTATTACTTTCTCATCAATTGAAACACAATAAAAGCCAACAAAACTTTTGATCACTATTATTACTATGGGATGGCTTTTTTTACCATAATAAATCAAATAAAACCGAAATAACAAAATGCAGCGGGATGTTAAGTAAGGCCCAGGCGGGTTTTTACAAACTAAAATTGTATTATTATTTTACAAGGAAAAGAAAAAAAAAAGAGAAAAGGTTAATTCAGATCAGAGATTAATATAATATTTAAATAATTGAAGTTTTTAAAATATTAACGATAGAAACTAAATTTTATTATGATTTTTAAAAACCTTTATACGGCTTTACTTAAAAAAATAGGCTCGTTTATAAGTAATTTATAACAAAATTATAGATTTTGAAGATATATTAAGATCAAAATTGTATTTATGAACATTCATAGAAACAAGCAGAAACTAAAATCATCAATATTTTATTATGCGACAGATAATAAGAAGCACCTGTTAAATTATTTTCATACATCCTCCGCCAGGGATTGATCAAGCTGTGATTTGAAGACGGCTATCAAGAGAGAAATGAAGGAGATCCAGATCGCAATATACACACAACCATCTATCAGGATTGTAAGAGCTGTTTCGATAAGTTTAAAAAAAATCACGTAAATAGCATTAAAAGGTATGGAAATCCTGAAAAGGAGAACTTTGGTACATACAGCTCTTAAAATGCTGTTCAGATCACTTTGATGTATCATCATATCAGCCGCACGACACCCACTGCTGGGTAAAGGCCACCTCCAAGGATCTCCACGACGAACGGTCTTGCACTGCTCGCATCCAATGGTTTTCCGCGACCTTTACCAGATCGTCGGTCCACCTTGTCGGGGGCCTACCCACGGAGCGTTGTCCGGTCCGCGGTTGCCATTCCAAAACCTTTCCACCCCAACGGCCATCGATTCTTCTCGCTATGTGTCCAGCCTACTGCCACTTCAACTGAGCAATCCTTCGAGCGATGTTGATTACTTTAATTTTCCTGCGGATCTCCTCATTTCTGATTCGATCACGCAGAAAAACGCCGATTATGACTCTCTTCTTTGCACGCTGGGTAACCTTGAGCCTCCTTATGAGACCCATAGTTTGCGGCCACGTTTCACTGCCGAAGTCATCACTGACAACACACACTGGTCATAGACTTACGTCTTGAGACACTGAGGTAAATCGGACGGAAATATGTTTTCGAAGCTGCCCGAATGCTACTAATCTGAGTTTGTATCGACGAGAGATCTCTTTCCCACAGTTGGACTTACCTAACTGGACTGCCTGTCCTAGGTACTTCTACGTAATGGACAACAACTCCTAGTGTTCCCAACATGAACTGGAGTGGGCACAACATGGGCATTCGATATGATTTTCGTCTTATAAATATTTATCTTGAGACCCACTCTTTGGGAAGCACCAACGGAGATCTTCAAGTATTGTGTTCAAGTCTTCCAAGGTTTCAGCCATAAGAACTACATCATCGGCAAAACGAAGGTGTGTTAGGTACTGGCCATTAATCTTGATTCTGAGTCCTTTCCAGTCTAAGAGTTTAAAGATATCATCCAACGCAGCTGTGAATAGTTTCGGGGAAATAGCATCTCCCTGTCTCACATCTTGCTGCAGTTGGATACGATTTGTGCTCTGGTTCTGTACTCGGATCAAAATGGTGGCATTTTCGTATAAGTACCACATCACCTCGATTTACCTGTAGTCCACTTGGCAACTTTAGAGAGACTGCAGCATCGCCCAGGTTTCAATCAAATCAAAGGCTTTCTCATAGTCCAAGAACGCCAAGCATAGTAGCAGATTTAATGGATGTGGTCTATGGTACTAAAGCCTTTTCGGAACCCGGCTTGTTCGGGAGGTTAGAAGTCGTCGAACTTGCGAGCAAGGACCGGAAACGCTTTCCGTTAAAGGGATTTTTGATTGGGTATTTCATTGATTTGTTTTCAAAAACCCTATCAATACGGTAACCCTATCGAAAGGGTAACCCAAGTAAGCACTTACCGAATACGAAAACCCTATCGGGGAAACCCTATGAAAGCTTTATGAAGGGGTTTTAAAACGTGTTCAAGCTAGTTCCACCTGGGCCGAAGGACCAGGGGGCCTATTTTTGAATCGCTCGGCTGGCGTCGAGCGCTCTTTTCTACTGATTTTCGTTCGACATTTGACTCAAATGTATGGAGGTTGAGTTAAATGTCGAACGAAAATCAGTAGAAACGAACGCTCGACGCCAGCCGAGCGATTCAAAAATAGGGCCCCAGAACCGCTTACCGTTAAAGGGGTTTTGATTGGGTATTTCATGAACCGCTTACCATTAAAAGGGTTTTTGATTGGGTATTTCATAGACTTGTTTTCAAAAACCCTATCAATACGGTAAGCATAACGTCGACTAACCCTATCGAAAGGGAAACCCTATCATTTGGTAAGTTTTTTATTAGGATTTCCCTATTAATTAGGTTAACCAAAAAAGGGGTTTTCCGGTCGCTGCTGCTAGCGAGCGAAACGATCAACGCATCAAAGTTACTTTGTTTGTATGAAAGTTAAATTGTTTATCTAATTATCCATATACATATTTAACATTATACACTGGGTCTTATTGTATGTCTCTAGTTAAGAAGCTATATGTACAAAGCCCTGTAAATTTTAATAATCTTTATTTAATTTTAATTGCATTAGGCAGTCTATTCTTTAATATTAGTTAAGTCATGTTACGTGTGGTAATAAAAAGTTAATTTTCTTTTAAATAAGGTGATACAGTTATTTTATTAAGTAAATCACTTTAAATTTTAAGTCTTCTTTTTTTCATTAAAATAAATGTAAGGACATCAGATAACGGTATTGAAATTAGCTTTGTAAATTGGCTTATTATATTCGTTGTGTTTTTAGATGAGTTGTTTGATGGTGATGTGATACATTGTATTGTAGTTTTTCCTGAGCCCAGCCTGTTTGATTGGTTGATTTTCATCCAGATTACCAGATACCATTAATAAATAAAAATAAATAAATATTATTTCTAGTAAGACCTTTGCAAAGACTTTGTATGTGTTTGAAATCAGTGAAATGGGCTTGTAGTTTCCTATGTCCTTCCTTGATCCTTTCTTATGTAAGCGTATTATGTGTGACTCTGCCCATTGTCTAGGTATATTAACCGTGCGTAGTATTTCGTTGAAAACTTTAGCCAGTATTGGCCGCATCTCTTCCGCAATACCTCTTAAGAGTTCGTTAGGAATTTGGTCAAGTCAAAACAATTAATGAAACAATTACAACTCAGATATTTATAGTCTTTTGTTGAGAACATTTTAGCTTTATATTTTAGTTGCGTTGTAATTATGGTAAAAACAATTGTATAATAGACCTTAACTGAACGTTTTGTTGGCTTTTCTAGTGTTAAAATTGATGAAAATAATAAAGAATGGCAAAAAAAACCGTTTTTACTAAAAATACGATTTTATACTGTTTCGAAATCCAAGCTGTGTGAATGAACAATTTTGGGCGCGCGTTGATAGTGTATGATTATTTTAAACGTTTGAAATATATTAATATAATATTTATTTCCGACCAATCTATTCATTTTAGACAAAAATGGCTTAAGATTTTTTTTCATTATAATAAAGAATTCTATCGATTAGAATTTTTAAAAATACAATTTGACGAAAAAATAATTTTGTTGTAACTTGCGCACGTCATAGCTCTGAAATGCAACCACTGAGAGCCGGCAGACCACATCATTTCAGCTACGGAGACGCCATACTTTGAATAAGTACTAAAACTGACCATTTCTCTGATCGTTTTTTTTCGTAACAATGAAGCCTCTTATAATCGCTGTAACTCGAAGTTGCAACCACTGAGAGCAGGCAGACCGACCGACATCATTCACATTAGGGGACCACTCTATAACCCATGAAAATGCATCTAACCTTTTCCTTGATCGTTACCAAAAATCCCGTGACCGCTTAGACTAACTGTGATCCATCGCCATAGAGTAAATTTTAACCATGGAAAGTAATTTGTATGGAATGTTCAATATTTTACTTTCCATGGTTAAAATTTACTCTATGGCGCTGGACCACATTATTTACCGAGCATGTAGCCGATGCCTATTGGTCCAGATTCTATAATCTGGATCGATACAGTGAATTACGATCCATAGCGATCCGGAATATCAATACAAGGCACCCGGATCGAACATCTTTATTGACGCTAAAGCCGGACGTGGGGGGATGGGTGGGGGGGTGCGCAGTGGCACAGGCATAAAGACCTCTCCATACTCACGCGCGGGTGTGTGGATTCGATTTAAATCGGTTTCACACTTTGCTTCGCGGGAGGTTTGGGGCTTTTCGGGCGCGAGTGTAGAGATGCCTTAAGGTGGGGAGGGGAGTCATACAGTCACAGATACGCAAGCGGCCGGCGTGCACTTAAAAATTCGCCTATTGTCCCGTTTTTCAAAGTTTTTTAGGCTTTCTCTACAAATAAGCGTCTTGCGTACACAATGATAGTTCTGAAATACAACCACTGAGAGCCGGCAGACCAACTTGTTTCACCCGTGGAGATACTATACTTTGAATAGGTACTAAAACTGACCATTTCCCTTATCGTTTTTTTTTCGTAACAATGACGTGACTTGCGCACGTCATAGCTCAGAAATGCAACCACTATGAGCCGGCAGACCAACTTGTTTCATCTGCAGAGACGACATACTTTGAATATATACTAAAACTGACCATTTCTCTGATCGTTTTTTTTTCGTAACAATGATGCCTCTTGTAAGCGCTATAACTCGAAGTTGCAACCACTGAGAGCAGGCAGACCGAGATCATTCACATTAGGGGACCACTCTACAACCCATGAAAATGAATCTAACCTTTTCCTTGATCGTTACCAAAAATCCCATGACCGCTTAGACTACACTGCTGGGTATAGGCCTCCCCAAGGAACTCCATGTCCATAACGATCGGTCCTGCGCTGCCCGCATCCAGCGGCTTCCCGCCACCATCACCCTCACGTCGGTCCACCTTGTCGGGGGCCTACCCACTGAGCGTCGTCCGGTGCGCGGTCGCCATTCCAGAACCTTTCCGCCCCGATGGCCAGCTGTGTTCGCTGTGTCCTGCCCTGCCCACTGCCACTTCAGCTGAGCAATCCTTCGAGCGATGTCAGTTACTTTAGTTCTACGGATCTCCTCATTTCTGATTCGATCACGTAGAGAAACTTAATACATTTGACTACATGAAGCGCTCATGGCGGAACTTGAGACTAATCGTACTCGTTTAGATACGTTTGTTAAGCAACGCTCGGTCCGGTCAGGTACTCAGGTTTCGGATGGGTGACGACAGGTACGGGTCCCGGCGGAGCAGAGGAAGGACACGGTGTTCGAGTGGCGACACGCAGTAATGTGCCCCGACGTAACGCAGTAGCGTAGTTGTAGCGGGACTACCTGCCTGCTACGTGCCTGCTTCCTGCTACCCCTGCCTACCTGGACGTCTCTGCGTGCCTGCCACTCTAGCCTGCGCCCTAAGCTAGTCCTACTTTTGTTAGTCATACTTAGTTTAATCCCCTTAGTTAATATCCTAAATTTTTGTGAACAATAGGACGTGACATTTTATAATAAACTTTTGGATTTCAGTTCTATCGTTTCATTTTCTTCCAAATTTTGCTCCGTTACCTTCCGTAACGTGACAAACCAAGTTAGAGGCCTTACAGGCGGCTTGATAAACTCTAACACCAGTGGTGGCCACTAATCCTCATTCGATAAGATTAGAATACATACCAGCAATAACAGAGGGTGCGGCGCGGCGACCGCGTTGTGGCTCGGCTTCCCCGCCGAAGATGTCGGTGTGTCCGCCGCCTGGAGGGCGCAGCACCCTGCTTGACACCCGGGTGTTGTCGTTCAGGCCAACGTTGAATTGTGTCGAAGTCATTTTGAATCTGAAACAACGAGTAAAGAACTGTTAACGTTTTATACAGTTGTGACCAGATATTTAAGAACACAAGTCGATTTTCATTCAAACGGAGTGGCTTTGAAGCCTTGGTTCTCCACCAAGGATTGACCTACCTGTTATCAGATGGTGGTCATTCAGGGAGTGAATGGAGGAAATTCAGATCGCTATACACATCCAACTGATCTGATCAGCATCTGATATAAGGATCAGAGTTTTCAGTTTCAGGATTTCCATAAAATTGTATGGTAATTTCGCGGTTTTTAAACATATCCTTAGTTTACTTAGAATGCTGATCAAATCAGTTGGGTGATTATAGTGATCTGAATCTCCTCCATTCACTTCCTGGCTAACCATCATCAGAGCACAGCTAGGTCAATCCCTGGCGGAGAACCAAGGCTTCAAAGTTACCTCGTTTGTATGAAAATCCACTGGTATCCTTAATTATCTGGCCACCACTATACATAAAGCGATTGATTTCAACTCTTACTAAGGGGAAGAAGGGAAACCTCACACTGAGATATTACATGGGGCTAGGTCTAGCTTCGATTCTACCTAGTCTTATCGCACTCCATAGCTTAATACGTGGCAGACGTGGCAGTGTGTAAATCTCCTTAGTTCTAGACCCGGATTCCACAACGAGCGAAACGGACCTCTTAGAGCTAAACTGCATTCAAACACTCCCTCCAACATAGAGAAACAGAAAGCAAAGTAGTCGTACTCTGAGCTCTTATATCAACATCAAAGTGATGTTGTGATAGAGACAGACAGAGCTATACATCGCGTGTAGCGCCATCTCAATCACAACACCACTTCGATATTACTTTAGACAGTCGTGATCTCATGATCGACCAAAAACAGTTGAAATAAGCTCGTTTCGTTTTCAGTTTTGTTTCTCCTTTACAGTAGGTAGCCACTTTCAGCTCTTTTAATAATAATAATAATAATAATAAATTACAATTTATTGCACACAAAACAAAAAAAATACAGAAAAGAGGACAAAAATACAAAGAAGAAAGTATACAAGAGGCGGCCTGATTGCTTAGCAGCAATCTCTTCCAGGCAATCTTATGTGTAAAATAAATAGAAAGTGAAAGGTCAAACTTCTTTTAACTTTAATCAAGCCCTTTCTTTTCCTTTCGACAAAAAAAAAACATTCCACGAGAGCTGTTAATAAAGCGGCTAGGGAATTGTAAAATAACCCTTTAAAAAAACCGGCCAAGTGCGAGTCGGACTCGCGCACGTAGGGTTCCGTACTAAAAAACGGCAAAAAAAAAAAAAAAAAAAACATGTTTGTAGTATGGGAGTCCCACTTAAATATTTATTTTATTCTGTTTTTAGTATTTGTTGTAATAGCGGCAACTAAAATACATCATCTGTGATTTTTACTGTCTAGTTAGCTATCACGGTTCATGAGTTACAGCCTGGTGACAGACAGACAGATGGACAGTGGAGTCTTAGTAAAAGGATCCCGTTCCCGTTTTTACGCTTTGGGTACGGAACCCCTAAAAACACTCAAGGTTCATTTCATACATGCCACATGTTTCTTTTTGACGATTAACATCTGTTGACCACATAATAACCGGAACATTGTAGCGAATACAAGTGCTAAGACTAAGAACACGTTCTGGATGAATAAAGAACTATATACTTTTGGCACAGAATATAATATATAAGTAAGTAACAAATTATTACATTATACTGAAGTATACAAATTCAATCATACAATCTCGAACTAATAATTAGTGTTCTGTGACTAAGCTAAGAGCGGACAATATAATGTATTATTAACAACAACTGAAGGGCAACCCTGAGAGTGATATCGATATCTCGATATTTATGGCATGTAAATATAATAAAGGATATTCATTAAAGGTTGACTGCTCGGAATGCAAACAAAGATTACCAGATGATCGTTGATAAGCAGACTTTAATTTATTTAATACTTAATAAAAAAAACTAGTATAGCCTCCACCCGCGACTTCGTCCGCGTGGACATTCAGAAAATCCCCAGTTGACCGGGATAAAAAGTACCTATCCTATGTTTTAATAATAAGCCTTTCATCCAAATCTGTTTAGCCGTTTTTGCGTGATTGAGTAATAAACATCCAAACTTTCACATTTATATTATTAGAAGTAGGAGTAGTAAGTTAGGCAGGTAATGCCACAGGGTTATTTCGACTGTAACAGTGTGACTAGTTGGGAAATTTCTAATAAAAAGTTCCCACCGAGTAACAGGTGTGACTCGTTGGGACATTTTTAATAAAAACTTCCCAACCAGTCAGTGTGACAGTTTATGGTGTGACTCGTTGGGAACAAATGGGTAATGCTTTTGAAAAATCGGTTATAGAGAGGTAGTAAAAGAGTGGTAAATGGTTTGGACTTGTACTAGGTATTATGTGCTTTTGGTTTGACATTATGAAAAGTATGATCAAAGAAAGGGTGACAAAACAGCATAGTATTTCAGAACGAAAGTGTATTTATAAACATAAAGATTAGATAGATATTAGAGAACAATAAAAAGAGTGGTTCACAATTTTGGTTCATTGACATAAATAAATCTGAGAATAATTAAATGACAATAAAAAATAAAATTTTACTAAGTACTTACTTAGTAAATGTCTTGCTTGATAAGAATTTATAACAGACCAATTTAGTGGGAATCCAAAGTCCATTTAAGTTCGCTACGTGAACGTTTGTAAGAATAGCAGACAATATTTCAAATGGTGTTTCGAATCAATAGTATTTTTAACCTGCATTGCATCTTAGTTGCATAAAGCTCTGAATTTACTTGTCGGCTGCGGTTAGTCAAGCAGAAATAGCTGAGAAGTTCAGATGAATGACTAATCAAGAAAATTGTTATATAATTACTTAAGTAAATACTTAGTACTTACCTTATTTAGAACTTAAGATCTGGTCAGCCTTAGCTGTTTGCTGAACAAAAAATGTTTAATAGATACAAGTGAAATCTCTTCTTTGTAGGTACTAAAAGCTTAACACGACATCAACAAAAAGGCGAGACTATGGAATTGACGTATCATAAAGTCACAAAAGATAGATCAGGGTCAGAGATTTTAGGGCAACACGGTCAAATTAGGTTTTAATTCGTCTGTGTCACGCTTTATCATAAATTACCTTTAAAGCCTAGCTCTGCTAACAAAGGTTATCTCTGTCACACGTTATGTTCACGAGAAAGACGGAAACATCACGATTAGACACAATGTACCGTTTTCAGTCAAGTAATTTTCGGTGGGTAACAGTTATGATTGACGTATTCTATCTAATCCTATTTCACACAACCTGAATAGTCTAATCCATTAGTCAATAAAAAACCGGCTAAGTGCGAGTCAGACTCGCGCACGAAGGGTTCCTTACCAAAAACGGCAAAAAAATCACGTTTGTTGTATGGGAACCCCACTTAAATATTTACATAATTCTGTTTTTAGTATTTGTTGTTATAGCGGCAACAGAATTACATAATCTGTGAAGATTTCAACTGTCTAGCTATGGTTCATGAGATACAGCCTGGTGACAGACAGACAGACAGACGGACAGCGGTCTTAGTAATAGGGTCCCGTTTTTACTCCTTGCGTACGGAACCAATAAAACAATAGCTATGACACCGTAAGTAAATAATTAGTCAGACCTCTAGACCAAGTCAGACTGAAACTAATTGAAGAAAGTCTAGTCTCAGTTTTTAATTAACTTTCAACTGTTTTGCTATTATCTAACTTCTAAATTGGCAAAATATAACAACAAAATATAAAAATGAAGTACCTAGGTACCTACTTGCAACATATTGAGAAATGTGCTCTTGTTTAATGTATAGTTTAATTAACGGATGTACTTAAGATTAACTATTATGAAACTCTGTTGATTCTGTTTTGTCAAACTACTTATGTTTGAAATTAAATTAAAAGGAAAAAGAACAATACAATTGTATAACTTCACATAATAATGAGGATATAATATTGTTTATTAATTCAAGGAAAATTCATCTGCACCTGAAATAATTAGCCGGCTGTGTTTACTTTTGACTGTACTTGTTTCGAGTTTAATTTATACACAAAATTATTGTTTTACAATACACAATGTGTATTATGGGAAAACCCAAGGCAAGTAGTTAATTAAAACTTTTATGGTTCGATTGGGAAATTATTTAAAATGGGGGGACGTAGCGTAGCATGACGAATACCAAAGTGGTACTGTTTTAGGAATGACAAAAATACAACTTCTACCAAAATATCTATTTAGAAAACCAAGGGTCCAAGTTAACTATTGTTAATGTCATAATCGTGTTTCAATTGTGTTTGAAATGTACCTAAGGCTTTTGACATACACTCGGCGTCAGAAAAACTGCACAATTTCAAAAATTTCTTCAAAGTTAATTTCGTTTAGGCGCAGAATGTCAAAAGCGCAAAATGTCAAGCCATAGCAAAACGTCAAAAGAGCAGAATGCCAAAAGAGCAAAACGTCCAAAGCGCACAATGTCAAAACATTCCAATTATGGGAATTACCAAACCACCATGATTTAAAACTTATTTTGGTGAATTGGAATTCGTTTGCGTTGCGCTTTTGACATTTTGCTCCTTGGACATTATGCGCTTTGGACATTTTGATCTTTTGACATTCTGCTCTTTTGATGTTTTGCGATCGCTTGACATTTTGCGCTTTTGACGTTCAGCGCCTTAACGAGTTAATTTAATCCTATTCTGATTGAATAGTGTCGTTATATATAGATATACTTCTTCCCCTTCAGACATAGCCAACAGTCTCTAGAAACCGTTGAAATACTCGTCGAACGGAATCAATTACTGAGATTCAGTTTCCGAGCAACATTACTTTGCCTCATTATTTTGCAATATTTGAGCAACTTCATGGGCAATAGAAGTATTCATCTTAGGTATTCCTCTTTTTAATTGAACTGTTGAAGTATGTTTTCTCCATCATCTCGATAGCGAAATTACCCGCATTTCCTGAATTGACCTCTTTTATTTCCCTTTTATGGCGGCGCAACGCAAGCAATAACGCTTTAAGCGTTTAATTATGGTAACTGTTATATTAATTAAATCAAACAACTATTAATTGAAAGCTCATGAAATGTACTTTCAATAGATATCAACATTTACACAATAAAACATTAGCTAGCAATAGCAGGTGGCCAAGTCTAACTTATTTTCGAAGAGGTGAGATTTATCTGACTTCGAGTGTAGTTCTTGTTTCTTAAGGGTTAGGCTACTGGTCCACTTGCTACTGGGTCCAGGTACCAGTAGCCACCTAACCCTTTCTTAAAACCGAAACACAATTGAAACACGATTATGACGTTATAATAACAGACTTGGATCCCAGAATAAAGTTTCATTGCCTTTTTGAGGCCTTTTGATGGATAAACAAGAACATCTGTGCCAAAGACCCGTTTTCCCATAGCTATAAATGGAATTTCAAGTTTCGGACAATGCAAACCAGTGTGGACAAAAACCACGGGCAATTCAAAATGAAATTTCGATTCCCGACGTAGACAAACTTTTTATTTATTTGTCAAAAATAACATTTTGAAGGCTTATTCCACCTTAACCCCAAGACGTTTTTTTAGGAAGGATTAAATTATCTTTTATTTTATAGTACTTATAGTGTTTTAATTTTATTGTATTTCTATATACTCACTATTCTCAAATGTTTTATTTATTCATCCTGCAATTTTGCTGTTGACTCTACCAAAACTGTTTTAGGGTTTAAGCATGTTCAAGTGGAACTGAAGTATGGCAATATTTCTTTATTCATTTTTGGTACGTAGGTATACAAGGTTATTTTTAGTTAATACAAAATCTCTCGTGGGGTTGATTAGACCATTAAACTGAACAACTTTCATTCATTTCGATGGAGTAGGATTGTACTTTTGTATGGAACAGCTGATATTTTTTTCGTGATTTCAAGGTTGGTCCTATAATGAAAATTGTTCAGTTTGATGGTCTGATCAACCTCACGAGAGGTTTTGTATTAACTAAAAATAACCTTGTATAAAATACTTTGGGGGTTTAAAGTTGAATAAATGTATAAACTGTAAAGTTTCGAAAACAAATGACTTTGGGGTTTAGTGGAATAAACCATTTTGTCGATGAAGACATTTGTTGGGTTCGTTATGTTCTGCCAGCTGGGTGGCAGGCCTTATTTAATAAACGTGACAATTTGTCACCTGTCATGACAATTTTATATCCATTGCGTCAAACAATTCGAAAAAAGAACAAACTACTCATAGCTACACCGTAATGTACCTATAATAAACCAAATGGTCATGACAATTGACAAATTGTCACGTTATTAAATAGGACCCTGGGTGGGATTTGTTGTTGCCGGTCAGAGAAGAGATATTAATTAGTACTACGTAACAAGGTATCAGCTATTTCATCTGATGAGATGACCGATTGTGTATTATGGTATGTTGGTTTTAGTTGGCAATTATTTCATGTACCTAATACTTAAATAAGAATATAAAATCACAACAGTTTTTTTCTGTAGTACATTTTGCAATTCCGATTTGAATTGCGATTGAATGATAAAGTTTTTATAATTAAGCTAAAACGGGTAAGCTGAAATTACAGTACCTTACCTAAACAATGATAGGTAATTGTAAACCCATAAATCTTAATCGGATATAACAATTTTTTACTTGAGCCTTTTAATGTTTACCCAGTTATTTCGAGGCTCAAAATAACGGCTTGTCGAATGCACGGCATGTCATAGAGACTCGCCATTAAATATTTATTTGATTGATGGCGCACAAAGTGTAATAAAGGAAATTACTGAATGTGGTTTATGTTAGTACCGCTAGCTAGACGAATAAATAAGGCCATCTGATTTCTAGACAGACGTAGACATGACTAGAATAGTAAAGTAGCAGGCGTCAGCATATTAGAAGCCCGACAAAATTATGGGAAGGAAGGAAGCGCTCATGGCAGACTGATCGGACTCGATCACGTTTGTTAAGCAACGCTCGGTCTGGTCAGGTGTCGGATGGGTGACCGTTTAAGTGGTATTACAACAGCTGAGCGCTTCCGTGCTTCGGAGGGCACGTTAAACCGTCGGTCCCGACTGTTTTCATCTGATAACAGTCGTTAAATCAAGTTAGAGGCCTTACAGGACAGGCGGATTGATATGATAAACTCTAACACCAGAGGTGGCCACTAATCCTCATTTGATAAGAAAGAAGACAAATTTCTATATCGATATGTCAATTTTATAGCTACGTCGCGTCGGGAATTTTTCGACGTTGTTGACAAAACCATTGAGCTCGTCATGCTAGTAGAAGCTAGGATACCAAAATTTATATAAGTACGACGCAAGAATTACTAGAAGTGAAAGGAAAGCGTAGGTAGACTGTAGATTTCATCAGCATTTCATAGCACTTAAGCTGTAGGATTAAAGGAGCGTTTTGAATTTTATTATGTGGTACTATATTTTTGCTAAACGTCCATCTGCCTAACTCAGGAAAATTATCAAAGGGCAATGAAACATGTGACTCGGAAATGATAACAGTATCTACATTTCATGCGATATCTTGGTTGGAGAAACGACTTCTCAGTAATTGATTTATTAATACTTACAATTTTTATTTTAGTATCATAAAAATAATATAAGTGAGTGTTACGATGGTTAAAAATTTAATGAAGCGGCCATGCCTGTGTATTTTATCCTTGGACAAGATTTTATGGCATTCAGCCTATGCAAGCATTTCCAAAAGTCTCAGTGACAACAATGGAAAGTCTAATTAATATTAATGTTATTGTTCAAACATCCTACCATAGTGACGCAGAATTAAGCACACATTGTCCCCTGGAATAATATCATAGCACTATTTTACATACAACGTCGATCGGTACTAAATTATACGCTCGATAACATAACTTTGTATTTATTGTCATTTCAGATTGGAAGGGGTTATTCTGTTGGCAAATAAAAACTGGACCCCAAATTCTATAAATCTATCGCTGCTCTATGGACATAGGAGATTGTTAGTGTCATTTCAGATTAGAAGGGGTAATTCTGTTGGCAAAAAAAATTAAAAACTGGACCCCAAATTCTATAAATCGCTGCCCTATGTATGAACATAGGAGATTGTTAGTGTCATTTCAGATTAGAAGGGGTTATTCTGTTGATAAATAAAAAATTGGACCCCAAATTCTAGAAATCTATCGATGCCCTATGAACGTAGCAGATTGTGCCCATAAACATCTAATAGAGTAATTATCTAAGTTTAATAATGAATATGTAAAAGTAAAATACCCATAAATAATAATACTTTGTTTCAAACCTTACGTAATAGCTTGAGAGGTGAATATTAAATTCTACATATTAAAGTTGTATATTTGCAACTTATGTTTCTTCCTATAAAAAAGAAAATGGTACCTACGGATGGAGAAAATAAAAGGTAGATAGAGCTGTGCAAAATATGGCTTATCTGTCGCTTACGTCATACATTACATACATAGGTATAGGTACCTATCAGTAAAATAAGGATATCAGTTTTATAACAAACCAAATAGGTTACTTGAGGTCGATGCTTCGAACTAATGTTCTTATAAATGAACATGTTTTTAAAAAGAGGAAAATTGGGAAAACTCGTATAGGTATATAGTTAAATCGTGATACGAAGCAATTACCTTGGAAGCATGAGTACCCACAACCCCATTTCCAGTATTTTATAATACAGAATTCATAAACATGTCGGACGGACTGGAAATTTAATATGGAAAATGGGTGTTTAAAGGGTAAAAGATAGGTAATATTACACCGAGGCGAGGGAGGGTTTTAAAAAAAATGCGCTAATAACGCTCGTTTTGGATGGGTTTTTTAATGGTTGGTGGTTTTGTTATATGGAAGCGAACTTCTGTGCAAATATTTTTGTGTTTAGTTAAATTTTCTGCACATGCACATATTTAAAGAATATTGAACAGTTTTGGGACTTTTTAAAATTTCATAAGACTTGTGCTATTATTTATTACCTAGATATGTTAAGAGTGACAACTGACAAGTGAACCCTGTGGCGTCTTCTGGCAGAGTGACACCTCCGTGCGTGAGTGATCAATAAAATGGGCAGCAGCGCTTTCCAATGAAAAGGGATATTATTTATCATGTGATGTGTTAAGAGTGACAACTGACAAGCGTTAACCCTGTGACGTCTTCTGGCAGACTGACACCTCCGTGCGTGACTAATAACAATAAAATGAGCAACCGAACTTTCTGGTGAAAACGGTCTCACTGTGCGATGTTCAACTCATTTTTCAAGCGTTGTGTTAGGATTATGGCAATACCATCCCACGGGAGAGGAGAGACCTTCGTCCTGAACTGGTCTTTCATGAGCTTAATGATGCTGATGATAACGTATTACACCCTACCTACTCTTTGCAGCATCCATATAGGCAGTGGCACGTAACTTAGCGGTGAGAGAAATTGGAGAGGATTACTGCAGGGGATGTTTGCATTGCTCCCGCGAATGAGACCCCAAAAATTACTTCTGCGCACAAAATGGCAGCGCTCAAGTTACACGCCGAGGCTTGTATTTTACCACAAACAGATGACTCAGCAAGTCATTTATGGTAGCATATTTACTTTACTATAATAATAATGAATTTATTTTATAAGGATGTCGATCGTCCGCCATTTTACAGTTACTAAGTTCAGGAAGTACATTTATTTCCTGCAGTCTACTGGCTAACAATAGAATGATGTATAACACAACTGAAACATGAGTCATTTGATAGGTATAAGATTAGGGACCGTCATTTATTTGGGATCTGTAAGACATTTATTCTTTGACTCATCACTTCGCATTACTTTTGTGAGTAATACAAAGTACATGGATAAGATATTTGCGAAAATAAAACTTCATGATTCAGTAAATTTGTATCTTGACTAATACTGTACCTAGTTAACGGTTGGATGCTTTTTCGTTTCGGTATGCAAAATTACACATTGCAAAGTAATTTATAACAGCTTAAAAGTGGTCTTAGCAAATTTCAATTAAATTCTTTTCTGGCAAGTAAATAATTAAATTTGTGTCTATGTATGCTGTATGCACCTAATCTAGCGCATTGGCTCAGTAGTCAAGTCAGCCGCACATTGTGAATAAAAGGACATGTCCCATCGCACCTATGTCATTTGCCCCACCATTCTCAAAAAATGAAAGTCTATCGCGTCTTAATCAAAGTAGTATGTCAGAGTAGGTATTTTACTCTAGAATCAGATTAATAATTATGTTCTTCATTAAAAAGTGGGATTTTTAAGTTAAAACGCTTTAAATCACAATTTTTTATCATGATAGTACTATTTACTTACATTTTTTTCATAAAATACTTCAGAAAACAACTTAATGTTTTTGTAATTGTTTTTCTAAATATAAAACAATTGTTGACTGATACTATACCTAAGTAAAATGTAATTAGCATTTTTTAATTATGAAAGTAATTAAATAAAATGAAACTGGGGCAACGCTGGGACATCTCCTTTGTGACAAATAAAATTAGTCTTATTTTAATTGTTGTATAAGTAGGTAAGTAAGTACCTGGTTACCTACTTATCTTTTTTTACTGAATGTTTCTGTAATATTTAAGTATTACATAGGTCTCACCGATTGATTATCAGATAATGCATTAGCAGTAAAGTTAATCAATTACAATTAATCTTTGTTTACTTTTAATGCTAATACAATATACAGGGTGGATTTTTAAAGTCAACCTGGAGGGAATGCACTCTAAATAAAGGAGATTAAGAGTTTTTGCTCAAAGAAGAAATTAAGTACTGACCTACTTTATTTTTAAAAAGAAATAAAACTACAATCAAGGATTTTTTAAATATCTATACTTGCTGTATCTTCTACGCTTGCTGTATCTAGGAACCGAACCGACACTGATGCAAAAAGTACACCTGTACTATTATGATATGACACCAACTGACAGGGTCAATCATAAGAATCAATTCGTTCTCACAAACATTGTACCTAATCAGTTTCAGTATTCAGAAACAGAAATAAAATAAGTTTATTTATAGCCGTAAACGGAAACCTACTCTAGGCCCGACACGCACTTGGCCGGTTATTTCGCCGACATTCCACTACCTAGGTACCTACCTACCTATCTATTTAATATTATAAAAACACGAAGAGTCAAGGACGGACACAAACAGTACACCTAGGTGCAGTTTAAAAATAAAAGTATTTCGCCATATTATGTCTTTTAAGTGGAACAAAGAACTTTGAGGTCCACGATTTCACAAACGGCCGTTAAATAGTAGGTAGGTACCGGCACCATAAGAATAAATAATTCTTATGCCGTCAGCACGGTAAGTTAAACAGTTGAACTACGAAAACAGGCATCATCGGCATAAAGGCGGTCTCAAGGTCGACATGGATAATCTGGCATGCCGTTCTGTCTTCCCACTCCCACCCTCCCCTACTGCTTCCCGCACTACCTAACACGCAGGACCTACGGGACCGTGATATCACGCACCGTGTGATCCTGACGAACTGAACTGACCAGCTGGTTGTCAACACACTACTGCTGTAACAATCTAAAACCTAAAATTCAGACACATCGATCTTTTCTTTCTCAAACTAAATTATACTTTATTAAACTGTCCTTAAATAGCATTTAAAACCAGTAAAATTATTGCTGTGACTTACTCAAGAAAGTAAGTAACTAATTATGTTGTTTTATTATGGCTACCAAACTAATAAGTAAGTAGGTAGGAGGTACTCAAACTGATTCACAAATCTGAATGAAACATTGATATAAACAAAGGAAGACATTGAATCTCCAACAGTATTACTTTAACCAAATGAAACTTAATATGTTCTATCTATATACGGGCTTGGCTAACCATCATCAGAAATAAACACATTTATGACCACAAAACGAGGAAACCGTCTCAATAATGGTCAATATACTTGCAAATATGGTAGGCAATTGAGATTCATTGCTAAAGTGACTTGCTTTGCAAGTTGTATAGGCAATCAGATAGTAAATTTTATTACAGAAAAACTGAGTTTCTTTTCGAAAGTGATTATACCTACACGGTCAATTTTTAAGTATATCTAAAAATTAAATGGGGTGTTCAGACCACATAAATGAACAACTTTTACTATGGGGCCAACCACGAAATCGTGAAAAAAAAATCAGCTGTTCCATACATTATACCTAGTCGAGGCGATGTTGTACTTTTCTATGGAACATCTGATTTTTTTCACGATTTCGTGGTTCATTTCATTTTTAGATATACTTATGAAAATTATTAACCGTGTATAGATTCTCTAAAAGTTAGCAATAATTTTTTTATACGATTATTAATATGAATAACGGCTGATGAATAATATTAAACTAACCTAATTTGTTTTATTTCATAATAAAAAAATGACTTTTTAGCTGTACATAATATGTATAATTTGCTAGCAACCCAAAGGTCTTGAGAGGTGAAAGGATTATGCCGATTTTACTATACAAGCTAGGCCATAATGCGCTTTGATGAAATTACCAAAATACTATAGTAATTTTATAGTGTTTGCGTGGGAAGAATATCATTAAAATATAATGCGGGAAAACGAGAAATCTCAATTTCAAGGAGCCGTTTGGGGTTACTTTTTCCTATTATATGACATTTTGTTATCTACCCCTTTTTGACATGACATGAGTCTGTCACAAATATGTATGGTTAATGCGCATCATGGCCCAGAATGCAGCATGATCCTTTAATGTGCAGAAGTATAGGCTCTTAAAATTTTGATCACTGGGCTAATTGTCTAATTTCAAAATCTATCACAATCGCTTTCATTTGACAGATGGATATGATACATTGCTGCATTTCTTTGTTAAGGGGCCATAATAGGAAAACATGGTTTGCGCAGGACATATTTTTATATAGAAAACGTAAAGTTGTAGCCACAAAAAATCATACGACAAGCTAAAGAGATTATCTAGTTGCTACAAGTATTAAATTGCGTATAAACCTCACAGATGATTGTAAAAAAAATCAGAGTATCATCAAAAGCGCTTGTCGCGGGCCATATTTTCGGCGTAAATAATAGTGGAAATGTATTCTACATCAAAATACACTTTAACATACTGTGTAGTTGCTCTGATAATTTTTTTTCAAGAAAGATAGTTGTGCTAAAGATAATGATGAAAAAACAACGAAAAACATTGAAAAAGTGCAGAAGTGAGGTTATTATTTTCCATACTCTCTACACGTAAAGAAAAATACAGAGATAAATGATTATGCATAACGGAGCTTTAAGTTCTAATTTGTCCTAAAAAGAAGTATCAAAGTTCTGTCAAATAAAACCGATTGCCATAGATTTTGAAACTCTAGACAATAAGTGGGCGGATCGGTTTGGTGTGTATAGCAATCTGGATCTCCTTTATTCACCCCCTAGATAGCCATCGTCAGATCACAGCTCGGTCAATTCCTGGATGAGAACTAAGGCTTCAAAATTACCTCGTTTGTATGAAAATTAACTGGCATCCTTACTTATGTGGGCACCACTATACAATATTACTAGTGTTATATTCTATATTAAATATTGAATGGTTATGTTATGTACTTACTTACTTTTAAAACAGTGATAGAAAAGCTATTGTTCGACATTCATTTGATATTCAACATGATAAAAACGCAAGTTTTACATCAATATCATTAACCCAACATTGAAGATGTGAAATTAACATTTACTTAATGTTGGCAACAGTGGCATGAGCATGAGCAGCAAAAAGAAGGTGAACAGGTGAGGAGTAGGTGATGAACAGCCTAGAGTTATAAACTGGATACAGAACGGAAGAATTCAGAAAAAAGTCTAATCGAAGATCAAAGTATCCTGGATATTGTAACAGTCATTAAATAAGGAAAGGAAATTTGTTGTTGATAAAATTAGTCACCTCTCTTAATAGAATTCATTGAATAACAAGATAACAAGTCATCATCAGAAGGATAATTATTATTTCTTTGTTTTTTTTAATCTGACATACTTACCAGTTTTAGGTAAGTTTTAGTATGCTTGTAAGGTTATACTTACCTATCTCACAAATAGCAGTTTTGATGTAAAATAGTAAGACAGGTGCAACGAGAAAAAAATTAAATAGGTAGGTACAGAATAAACTGGCGATATACGAGTGGAATAAAGGAAAAAAGAGTTCATCGGCATCACATCCTCACCAGTAATTATATGTAATTTCAGAGGTATAACTGTAAAATATAATGTTCTATCGGACACAGCGGTCAGACCATTCATGCGGGAATGCAATCGAGAATTCTAACGGTGCCTCTTCCATTGTCCACACGCCACCGAATCCATCGCGTGGAATAATCCGGAAAATTCCGAATTAAAAGCGTTTTTATGCAAATATGCGGCGAGATATTAACACGCCCATGTCCCACAAACCAGAACCTCGTCCAGTCCTCGTCCTACGGCATCTGGGCGCATTGACCTTTATAAAATATTGAAAAATAACGGCTTGCCTTGTTGCAACTCTACATTTTGACAACGGTTAAATTTATAAAATTAGACCAAGATACTCACCAAAACTGTTCTGTGACTGATTTTATTATGCAGGAGAGGATCACAATACACTAATAATTTAACTACTATTTTCAATTTCGCAAGTAAAAAGATTACTCACCACCACTGTGCTTCCTTGCTTGCTTTCTTTTTGAACGATTGCGCGAGAATGAGATAGATAGACCAAGCAAGATAGAATAGACAGATGTTTTCTTTTTTTTAGTTAAAACTATATTGCCAGCTTGAAATCTTATAATTCTACCATTCAGGGCAATGTTTACTCTGTGACTGTGACCAAACAAGCAAAACAATGCTTGACAAGCCCGTAAACCAGACAGATATTTTTGTTCGTCAAGCCGTTTTGTTTGATCGTCTATAACAGTCCTTTACATTTTAGATAGAGGTTAGACGTCTGATTTTTATTGATCCAGTAAATGACGATCCATTAGAGCTACAAATTGGGCAGTTCTCCAAAAATTGCAGATACTTTCAAAAATGAAGTGAAAGTAAAAAGTTTGATATATTACTGCTCTTTCTATCCAAGTAGGTCACTATAATACCTACATTACACTTAATGTAAAGCTTCGTACAAACTGACGTCGCGGCAATTTTAACTACCTAACTCAAAGCGATAGCCATAGCCATAGACTTGTCAAAGCAATGAGCGCTTTTTTTAAGCAAAAATAGAGTTTCAATATCCTCACTAGATGGCGCTATCAAAAAGTATGAATGATGTCAAAAAACTAGCGAAAAATTCTAAGGCCGCGTTCCGAATCACGCTTACAGCGCACTGACGCGCGGTCCGATTTATGCTTACAATGTTCACGTAAATTAATTTGTGGTTTTTATTTGTGATTTTTAGAAAAGATGGCTGAATTCATTGATCTGCAGGTGTTTTGTGAACCAGTATTATTTCTTCGGACAAGATAGATAGATTTTTTTGGATATGTTATGTCAGGGTTGACAAGTTGACATTGACATTGACATCATACTTTTGCACAACCCATCTACTCATAGATTCCATTTTTTAAAATCTGTCATTGAAAACTTGTCATTGAAAACCACTCATTGCTAGAGAATTTTTAAGGCAATGACTATGGCTATGGCTATCGCTATGAGTTAGGTAGTCAAAATTGCCGCGACGCGAGCGAATGAGGATCCGTAACTATTTTAGTTGAGAATGCAGATTTATAGAGCTAAGAATTCCATAACATACAGTGAAAAAATTTTTGTTCTACGACAAAAATTGACAAGTTCTAATCATATTACTGACACAGTTCGCTGATCGGGAGGCACGGACCAGCCGATGGTTGTGACGTCACATCTTCCGAGTCGCTTTAATTTCATATGAAGTCTATATGGCCCCCGACGCATTGTGGAGGCTAACGTTCTCAATTATTAAGATAGAATAATGAAAATAGCATAAAAAGATGCGCTACTGAAAGGCCTAGGGAAGTGTACGTATATAATTACGTAGTTCTAAGGAATTTTTGCCTTTTCATGTGATTTCTACTAAAACAAGAAAACTCAGCAAATTGAATTTAGTTCAGTCGTAAAGAGAGGTTTTCGGAGAGTAGATTGATATGTTAAACCACTGTATTAAACTATGTTTTATAAGACTAATCGTAATTTTTCTGGACCCCGTAAATGTCCGTTATTACGGTATAAAATTTGACGCTTTAGTTAATTCCGGTAATGCATGCTGGTAATTCCGGTATATAAATAAAATGCTGTTTTGCCCAGAATTATTTGAAGAGGAAAACAGAAATTTAGTGAGATATGTTCTGAAATAAAATAACGGTATTTTATAAGATTATGAAAATAGTTTATTAATACTTTTAGGAACTTATACGAACATTAAATTTTCATGAAATCATATTAAACATATATCATCTTACTTAAAGCAGGGTATTGCGAACAATATTATATTAATTTATTTAATTGTAAGTAAACAACGTAATCCGTTTTATAGCTAAAATAAATTAGTGATTTTGCTGCGAAGTTATTTGTGACAAATCTGTTTTAAGTAAAAAAAGTATCACTTTACACGCGTTTTTATATAATAAAGGCAAATAAAATCGAAAAACGTAATTTGATTCAATGAAACTATGTTATACTTTAGACCTGTAACCTTTGATCGAAGCCCGTAACAGCATCTGGGGTATTGGTATTGGTATTGGTATTGGTGATGGGCTCTTATCTCCGCATTTAGACTCCCATTTGGTCCGTTATGCGTGAACACAGCATGGTGTGGCTAGTCAAGCCATCCCAGCTCCTTCCAGAAGCGCAGAAGCCTCCTGGGGCGTTCACAGGCTTCTAGGAGCGACCTCACGTCTTTGAGGATTTCTGCCCGGTGTGTGGCCAAACCCACGCACTCCAGGATTACGTGGGCGGCTGTTTCCTCTGCGTCCAGGCACCCTCTACATAGGGGACTGTCTGTCGCATTCATGATGAATAGTTGTCGGTTTAAAGCTAGGTGACCTGTAAGTGTACCTACAACTATTCGGAGGTCTGGACGATTAAGGCTGAGCAGTCTACAGGTCAACCGTGGCGAGACCGAGGTCATCGCCAACTTGGACTGTCTACAGCTTGTTAGATCTACCCAACGAGTATTATGTGCAGCACGAGTACGTTGTCTTACCCATGAGAGTAGTTGGCTGAACGGGAGTGGCAGGATGGGTATGGGTCCTGCCACTATTGTGGAAGATCCCCTTCTAGCCAGCTCATCGGCGGCGTCGTTCCCGTGTGATCCACTATGCCCTTTAATCCATTGTAGGATTACTTTGTTTTTGGATGCTAAACGATCCAAAACTTGGTGGCATTCGTAGACAATACTGGAGTTGATCGTGTTGGCCTCCAGTGCTGTTAGGACGGCCATACTGTCGGTCAGTATGCGGATGTTTAGTTCCTTCATATCTCTAGACAGGACCGTGGAAGCGGCATTTATTATTACAACACATTCGCATTGAAATATCGAACTGTGTTGGCCTAATGCTTGTGATAGTTTGATATTTAGGTCTTGCGAGAATACTCCGGCTCCAGTACCAGTCCCCATCTTGGAGCCGTCCGTATAAATTCGGACTTCACGTATGCCGCATCTGGGGGCACGGGAGTGCCCCTGCCAAGACAAGGAAGCGAAGCGCAAGGGCACTACCTACCTTTTCTCGAAGCACTTCGTCGTTTTTTTGAACCCTCATATCTTGGGTTTGGAGTATACTAGATAAACGAAATTCTCGGAATGTGATATCAGTAGTAGACTTATTAAATACTAGCGGCTGCCCGCGATTTCGTCTGCGTGGAAAAGTTTTTTGCTATCCGTCGGGAACAATACTTTTTTTCGGGATAAAAGGTAGCCTATGTCCTTCTCTGTACCCCTGACAACGTGTATGCAAAATTTCATGACGATCGGTTTAGTAGTTAAGACGTGAAGGCGTAACAAACAAACAAACAAACGGACTTTCGCATTTATAATATTAGTAAGGATATAAAGTTTGAATTGTATAGCTTTTATAATATAGATTTTATTGATATCTAAAAAAACTTCGATTTCGTCAAAACTTACTGATAATCATCAAAATTCCTAGGGTACTTCCTGAAGTCCTAGATAGCTGAAATTTGGTATGTAAGCTAGTATTAGTACACAAACTGCGAAAAAATTATAAAACTTGAAACTTTTACCTCCTAACCCTTTAAACTAGGGGATGGAAGTTTGTATGCGACTTCCGCATATTTTGATGCTGGAGGTCTGAAAGAATGAGACATATGAATCTGAAAAATCTTTAAAAATTTAGTAATTATTTTTAAGCCTTAGTAAATCACTGTTAAAGTAATGGGAAAAAAGGAGTCTTAAAAAAGATATTGTGTTCATTTCAAAACTACTTCTTTCATGGCGGCGCAAAACTCGCGCAGACTCTATTTTGTTCTTTGCACTGTCACATTCTGCGTTAAAGAGTAAAATAATATCACAGCATAAATGAATTAGATCTACCATAGAATAAAATAAATAACAGTACAAGTACGCTGGTTGATGTTGATCGAATTTCACACGATTTTAGACCACAATTACGACCCCACCTTGCTTTATCGGTTTATGGATAGGTAGTTACTTACAAAAAGAAGTGAAATCCCACCAAAATCATTTCATGAATAATGTTGCCAAGACCTCGAACTGTCAAAAAGTTATCAGACCTCATGTAGAGCCAAGCTTCTAACTCTACGCGCCCTATCTCTGCAAGCCCTAACTTCAAAACTTCTACACCTTAGTTATAATATGTATGGCTTGGCCGTTTCGTTACTACAAGAACTATTTTATTAGAAAGGTTTCCATGTAGCGAAATGGCCAGGCCACATATTTTAACTAAGGTGTAGAGTTTTTGAAGTTAGGGTTTGCAGAGTTAGGGCGCGTAGAGTTAGAAGCTTGGCTCTACATGAGGTCTGATAACTTTTTGACAGTTCGAGGTCTTGGCAACATTATTCATGAAATGATTTTGGTGGGATTTTTCGTTAGCTTATCTATCTCGGTATCTGGCAGATTTCAAAAACAAAATCACCTTATTTTCCTTAAATCCGTTATTGTTACGTAATAACGGACATCTGGTGTAGGTAATTGCGGCAATCTATAAATTATAATAGACTCACGAGTTTTTTTATAATAAAGGCAAATGTAATCGTAATACGTAATTTGATTCAAAGAAACCATGTTGTACTTAAGACCCGTAACAGCATTTTTCGTTTATATTATCTTATCTCGGTTCCTGACAAATTGCTAAAACAAAATCACCTTATTTTCCTCAATTCCGTTATCGTTACGTAATAATGGACATGGTTGGTTTTTGGTGTAGATAATTGCGGCAATTAGTAAATTACAATTAACTCGCTAAAAACTAACTGAAATAACTTAAAACGGTAATCAATGACTTTGTTTTAAAGTTTTTAAAAATTAAACGACACTTTGTTATGAAAATATTTATCATTTGTAATACCCTTAAGAAAATCTGAGCGGCGGCTTGCGAGTTGCGCAACACACGCACTACCATTATGGTGATTTGGCGCTGACTGACATTAGGAGTCAAGGATACGTCTCACTGAATCGACGATGTTTGCAGTTCTTTTTTACCGTGTATTACGGACCCTCTAATGTTTACACTTGACAGATAATTACTGTATTTTTTTGAAACAATTAGTAGTTTTCTTATTTTTGGGCCTAAGCCGAAAACTTACGGAATTCCGTACACTTACGAAATTTTACGTAGAAAAATATTTGTTTATACCAAATCAATAGCATTGAACCGAGGATATTACTATTGACAGTCAAAAAATATAAATTTCACTTTTTTGCTTAATAGTACTCACCTCATGATTGCAATCAAGTTTAAACCTTATTACTGTGGAGCAAAGTTCAATATTGATCGAGAGCCTATATTCAGAGTATTATGTAGAAGTTAACATTCGATTTTTAGAAAATAGCAATGAAGAATTCTTTGATATAATTTCACTAACAATTTTTTGAAATAATTATTTGTTTATAACTTGTACCCGTTTCTCTGGAATCGCCATCGCCAGAAACGTCAAGTTAGCAGCCCACTTTGAGACCGTAATATCTCGGCTTGTATTGAAGCAATATTATTGAAATTTTGCGTATACGATTCACTATTTTCTAACAATTTTTTGGCATATAAATCACATTGATATGAACTGTATTTCTTAAGGTGTCTGCCAG
Source organism: Agriphila geniculea (assembly GCA_943789525.1). Classification (NCBI taxonomy): domain Eukaryota; kingdom Metazoa; phylum Arthropoda; class Insecta; order Lepidoptera; family Crambidae; genus Agriphila; species Agriphila geniculea. The sequence goes on from OX038890.1 coordinate 18,509,913, forward strand.
CTTGACGTCAAGTTAGCAGCCTCACCAAGATACTCAAATATCTTTTGAACCATAGTATCACTATTTATATGCTTGTAGTGTACTCTCTTCTCAGTGTCTATTGTCATTATCAAAGAAAACAGTCATGTCAAATTTTAAATTGAATAAATTGTAATGAATAATACGAATTCACCAACATGTCGAGAATCTGTGCTAGCATCTGTACTAATAACTTTATGAGCTACATAAATTACTTTGTCACCCAGGAGTTGTGAGAATGTGGCACTGGGTTCGGGCCAAAAATTTACCATACTCTATTGGTGATGTGAGATCTATGACAGCTTCTTGTCCAGTATGCGCAGAGATTAAACCCCTATATCACAAAACAGGAAGCCACCTCATCAGAGCAACGGAGCCCTTTCAACGATTAAGCATTGATTTTAAGGGACCTTTACCGTCCACCTCTCGCAATAAATACATACTTACAATAATTGATGAATATTCCAGATTTCCTTTTGCCTACCCATGTCCTGATCTTTCTTCTCAGACTGTCATTAAGTGTTTGAAGGACATGTTCTTTATGTTTGGAGCGCCGTCATTTATTCATTCCGACAGAGGAACAGCTTTTGTCTCTGACGAAATGAAGCGATTCCTGGCTGGCTATGGTGTCGCCTCAAGTCGGACCACTCCATATAACCCGCAAGGCAATGGCCAAGTTGAACGCCTGAATGGGACTCTGTGGAAGACCATTCAACTCTGTCTTAAGGGGCGGTAATAGGAAAACATGGTTTGCGCGGGCCATATCTTTATATAGAAAACGTAAACTTGTAGCCACCAAAAAAATCATACGACAAGCTAAAGAGTTTACCTAGTTGCTACAAACATTAAATTGCGTATAAACCTCACAGATGATTGTAAAAAAAAAAACAGAATATCATCAAAAGCGCTTGTCGCGGGCCATATTTTTGGCGTAAATAATAGCGTAAACGTATTGAATTCTACATCAAAATACACTTTAACGTACTTTGCAGTTGCTCCAATAACTTTTTTTCAAGAAAGATAATTGTGCTAAAGATAATGATGGAAAAACAACGAAAAACATCGAAAAAGTGCAAAATTGAGGTTATTTTCCATACTCTTTACACGTAAAGAAAAAGACAGAGACAAATGATTTCGCATAACGGAGCCTCAAGTCGAATGATCTACAGATCGAAAGTTGGGAAAAAGTCCTTCTTGTAGCTCTACAATTAATTCGTTCTCTACTATGCACAACTACAAATGAAACACCTCATGAGCGGCTGTTTCGCCATTCACGTCGATCACCTAAAGGCGAATCAATGCCTTCATGGTTGTTGGTACCGGGTCCAGTATTGATGAAAAAGAATGTAAGAGCATCGAAATATGATCCTGTGGTAGAGGAAGTTGAATTACTCTACTCAAGGCAACCCCTATTATTCCCATGTTCGCTTGCCTGATGGCCGTGAAAGCACAGTTTCAAATAGACAGTTGGCGCAACTACCAGCAGAAGACTCTGACTTAGATGAGAATGCAGAGGAGGGCTACCCAAATGATGAAGTTTCTACCGACATGAATAGAGACACTGGGGGCTCTTCATTAACGCCATCCAGCTCTACAGACTTAGAGAATGGTACGGGAGTACGTCGCTCAACTCGAGACAAGAAGACACCAAATTATCTCAAAGATTTTGTGTTATAGATAAAGAAGATAGAGGGGATGGGGTAGTGTATGTTGAGGGAGGTTCCTAACCTATACCGGGTGTTAGTGGCACCCTAGCAAAGATTTTAAGGGATGATTCTACCCTTAGAGTTAAGCAATTTTCTCTATGGAACCACTCGTCGCAAATGCATAGTTGAGATTTTGATTTTTCGTTAAGAAGCAATGTACGCGTAAACAACTCGATAATACCGCGGGAGCACGCGAGCTCTCAACACACTTTACCCCCTTGCCGTTGCCGCCCGCCGGCCGCACCGAGTGCGTTAGTAGCCTAACTTGAAATGTAAAACAATACGCACGTTTTTTATTGAGTAGGTATTATTTATTTTTAACACTTTTAATTTAGTAAGGGCTTAAAGATTAACACGCACGATCAAAAGTACCAAAAATGCCGGTAAAAAAAGACGAACTAATGTTAAACAAGCACTAGACTAATCTTACCTTTAAACATTTTGCCTCCGGATTAAGTACGGTTCAAAGTGGCCTCCACCAAGGCGCTCACACACACGTGCACGACGGAGGGTCTCGGCGTGAAGACGCGGCATCAATGTGGGGTCTTCCGATATGTCGTACCTCAGCCGATCAAACACATCACTGATGCGACGTCGCATTTCCTCAGCGGTGTCACACGCTAACACAAACACCTGCTCTTTCACATACCCCCACAAAAAGAAGTCCAAGGGTGTTAAGTCTGGGGAGCGAGCCGGCCATGCCTGCGGCCCGAACCTGCCAATCCACCGATGGGAGAACGTTTCATTTAAGTGCTGGCGCACATCTAGCACGACGTGGGGTGGAGCTCCATCATGCTGGAACCAGATTTGCGGTAGCCGGTCCAGCGGCACGTCCTCCATCGCCTCCCATTCTTCGTCTAGTTCCACGTTCAAGGTGGCCAGCGCCTCACTAAACTCCCCGCATAAAAAGTCTAAATAACGCGGTCCATTCATACGTTCGGGTAGGAAAATAGGTCCAATTATTTTGTCTTTGTAAACTCCTGCCCAAACATTTACGGACCACCGCGTTTGATGACTCGTTTCTTGAAACGCAAATGGATTTGTCTGGGACCAGATGTGGGTATTGCGCCTGTTCCACATTCCGTTACGAGTGAAGGTCGACTCATCTGTCCAGATGACTCGAGAAACGAAGTCCGGGTTCCGCTGCTGCTGAGCCACCAACCACCTGCAGTATGCCACCCGACGAAGCCGATCTACAGGCAATAAAGCCTGCACCTTGTGGATATGATATGCACGCTGACGGTCACGTCGCAGCACTTTCCATACTGTCCAGTGGGATACGTTTGCTCTTCGCCTAAGCCTTAATAGCTTGGCAGCAGTACGAGTACCAAGGTCTGGGTTTTGGTGCATCAAGTCTAAAATTTGCTCTTCACTTTGCACACTAATTGCTCGGCTGGCACCTTCGATCTGTGGCACTATTGGCTGGTTATTTAGTATTCGCTGGTAAGCTTGTGTTATGGTTCTGCTGTCTGGACGTCGCGAATCTGGATATCGCTCGGCATAAATACGTGATGCTCTAGATGCATTTCCACGAGCTTCCCCGTAACACATCAACATCCGTCCGTACTCTTGTGCTGTAAATCGCACGGTGTTCATGTTTATGCACTCACAATCACACGCTCACTGATGTCACACAACACAAAAAACACTTAAAAACTAATTAACACACAAAATGCAACAAAAACAATTAAACTAAAAACAACAACAATAACATAAACAAACTTAAATACGTCATCGACGTTGTACGCGCGCGGTTCGTCTACAGATTCGCATTCGACTACAGATTTTCAAAGCCGCGCCGCGCACGCGGCGATCCTTTTGAAAATGCCGACTAGAGATGGGGCGATCAAATGATAATTCAAACAGATCGAATGGAATGGAAAACAAATCCACTTTTAAATCTTACACTCTTTCACTTTTTTCAAACACAGCACAATTCATAAAACTCTCTCTCTCTCTCTCTCTCTCTCTCTAATGCTAATTGGTACATACGCTGGAGTATGCTTAAAATAGAAAATAAGAAGTACAATTAATAGAAATAAATTAATAACCATAAAAATCAATTCACCAGTAACTAGGTAGGATGGATGAAATTGCTAAGCACAAATAAGAGATACCTTCATCGTATTGGTATACCTAATTATCGAATTGTTTTTTCCCGTTAGCCTTAGAAATAAAACTTTTGAAATTTCTCGATGGGTTCTTTTTACGAAACACATGTTTATCGTAAATTACTTGCACACATCTTTCAAAGAGATTTTAGTGCATGCGAAATATCAAGCCTTAGAAATAAAACTTTTAAAAATACTTTAGGGGCCCCATTACGAAACACATCCTTATCGCGAGTTATTTACACATATCTTTCATAAACCTTGGGAAACTACTGCATGCGAAATATCCAACCTTAGAAATAAAACTTTGGAAACACTTGATGACATGATTGAAACACTTGGGGTTCCTTTTACGAAACACATTATTATCGCGAGTTAATTGTAGTTGCACACATCTTTCACAATAATTAGGTACGTTCGTCCTAGTAACAAACGATTTTAATCGTAAATAATCACACAGTTACTATGGTATTTTTAATACAAATTGGGCTTATTATTTTCTTCAGAACGATGATTCGATAAATTACATATCGCCCATCTCTAATGTACACAAAGCGACCGCCAACTCCTGCCGAAAGATTCGGCACGTGCTGTACGGTACACCGACAGTATAAGCAAATTCTTTTCATCGATAATGTGTCAAATCAATTTATGAATTGTAAATTGTTTTTGGTACACAAATGTAATTGGTATGTAATGAATGTGGCACTAAATGATTATTAATTAAAACAATGTTTTTATTTCAGTTCATAGTATCGAAAGCAGCTCCTATGAGGAGCTCATTGGCGCAAGTTGTTAGCGCATCTGCCTGCGACTTGTTCTAGTTTACGAACTTTCACAAAGGCTGGTCACGGGATGGGTGACCAAAAGATTTTAAATCTCTAGCTTCGCAGTGCTTCGGAAGGCACGTTAAGCCGTTGTCCCGGCTGCATTTAGAGTCATTAATACCTTCCAATCCGCACTGGGCCCGCGTAGAAGGTTATGGCCCGACCTCTTAATCCAATCTCTGAGTAAGGCATGGGCTCCCGGGGACATTAAAGTGGTTGATTGATGTCGATGATAGAATACAAAATAACTTGTAGGTGTACGGTACGCGCCGGCCGGCCACCGGTCTTGCGCCGAGCGGCTTATCGGCTCTCTTCAATTTTAAGGATCTAATGCATTAACCATTGTAATTTGTACCTTATTTCAATGTAAAAAGTATTAAATTTGAATGGAGCGAACATTATTCACCCGCTTTGCACCACGAACGACCAAGAGGTATGTGCAACAGAGACAGATGTATGCCGTCGCGCGTCAGCCGGCAGCGGGCCGCCGACCGAGCAGTGTCAGCGACCTTAGGTACGAACGATAGCAAACAGCTGTTGTTGTACATTGCGGGTTAATTAAATTTTGATATTTTTTTTTTTTTCTGTAAATTTAGGTTCTATCCAACTAAGACAGTATCTGTGTGATGGAAAAAAATAAAAAAAACACGCAATTTTTCATGAATTTTGCGACGGAAAATTCCACTTCAGATAGACTCAGAATCATGAGTCGATTATGCCCTGAAAGTTTTCGCAAGGGTGCCACTAACACCCTGTATGCTCTGCTCTATGGCACATTCGGAATTCAAGTGAGTTTGATTATGTCAATCTGCCTGCACATGTAGTTGACGTAGTCATTGTAAAGCCGTGGTATCGAAAGGTTGTGGAAAGCTATCTGTTGAAGTGTAACAATGTTATAAAGTGTAAGAGTGTGAGCTACTGCTCAATAAACGTGTATACAAAAGTCTCCTAGTCTCATTGCCACAACCCTTCAGGTTATGGGCCCAGGGTAAAAGTTGTAGCCCTATAGAGACCGGGAGTGAATGAATAAGAGAAATAGTGAGTTTTGCATTTGAGATGATTAGTTTGAGATAACAGATAACTGACAGAATTGCATAGAGACCTTAGCAACGGAGTTTGTTGACAAAATAGTGTTGCTAAGGGCGGTGAAATGAAAGTTTCAAATACAGATAAATAGTGATGATAAGAAATAAAATAAAATGAGGAATGAAGATAGATTTAAATTATGATAAGATAAAGCTGGTGAAGAATCTTTGGCTGCTGAATTTTATCTGAATTATAAAATTGAATTTGAAAGTACACTTTTGGCCGTGGAAAGTATGATGAAGAGATAAACAAACAGAAGGAGGAAACAAGTCAAAAATTCAACAGATAGCAATGAAGAATTTCGAGGAGATGGAGAAAGGAGAAATAGAAGTTTTAGAGAAACAAGAGATGGTAGAACAAAAGAAGGAAGAAGTTTTTTTTAAGGATGATGAATCGAGTGGGAGAAAAATAGAAGAAGTTCTTTATGATGATGAGTCGAGTGGGAGAAATGTAGAAGAAGTTGTATAATAATGATGAGTAGAGTGGGAGAAAAGTAAAATAATGAAGATGTCGAGTAGGAGAATTTAATGAAGATGTCGAGAAGGAGAGGTTTTTAAATAGAAGATGTCGAGAAGGAGTTTTAATATAGAAGAGGTAGAGGAGAAGTAATTTTATAATGTTGAAGAAGTTGAGTAGGAGCGAGATAGTTTTGAGAAGAATAATTTTATGAGAAGAAGATAGAGATATTTATGAAGAAGTTTAGTAGGAGTTAGAATATAGAATTAAGGGGGTGCTTGTGTTCGTTAAGGGGGTGCGTTAAATAATGATTCATTTAAGGGGGTGTGGGATTAGATTAGAAAGTAAATGAATCATCATTTAAATGAAATGTTTTTGATATCCAAGTGTATTTTGATAATTTTTGGTTGAGTTTGAGGGGAAATTTTGTCGTCTGGGTTAGGTAAAGTTAGATTCCTGGGTTGGGTTAAAGGTTAATGTACTTTGGTTGCACTGGTAGGTAGAAAACTGTTTTAGTCAGTATGGTCAGCATGTGCAGCAGATTGAGGGGGTGTGTTGAGGGAGGTTCCTAACCTATATGCTCTGCTCTCTGGCACATTCGGAATTCAAGTGAGTTTGATTATGTCAATCTGCCGGCACATGTAGTTTGACGTAGTCATTGTAAAGCCGTGGTATCGAAAGGTTGTCTTAGAGTTATATTAGGAAAGCTATCTGTTGAAGTGTAACAATGTTGTTATAAAGTGTAAGAGTGTGAGCTACTGCTCAATAAACGTGTATACAAAAGTCTCCTAGTCTCATTGCCACAACCCTTCAGTGTACTCTCTTCTCAGTGTCTGTTGTCATTATCAAAGAAAACAGTCATGTCAAATTTTAAACTGAATATAGCCAAGGTTTAGTTGGTGAATTCGTATTATTCATTACAATGCTATAGTTAACTATTTATCACTATTTATTAACAATTTTTTGACCTAGTCAAAACCTTTTAATTCCATGGTGAGGCTGCCAACTATACGCTAATGGCCTCACTGACTGACCTGCATTATTAAATTTTTTTTCATGTCAGTGACTGGCCTACGCAAGGAGGTTTATAAAGGGAGTGAGTACTCTACAAAAAATTTCACTTATCGTTTAAAAGAAATTCAACTTTATTGCATTTGACATAGAGTTGAAATTCTATCGACGACATTGACTGAAGGCACTACTGTGTGAATGAGACAACACCAGGTGGAGGTCGGTGTCTCGTTCGCACAGTTGCCATTACTAAACAATAATACCACGATAGTAGGACCAAAAATATGTACGTTACCAATCAAGTAGTGTATCAAAATTAAGGATTCGGAGTGGGAAGTCGAATATATACTATTTACCTATAAATATAAATTTAGAATGACACATAATAATTGTAATTTAAAACAGAACTTACTCTTTTGATTTAATTAGATATCTACAATAATGCTAATCAGCTATCATCGGTGAGGTGGTAATAAATAGAAGTAACAATCCTGGCAACTCCGACTTTGACCTTGGCGCCGAATTTCAATTTAAGAATTTCAATCTAAAGGAAATGTTACTTTACAAAACTAGTGTGACCATAAATACTGCACCATTTCAGATTTCCAAAAAAACGAAATTGTTCTATTGAAATGGCTAGAGGTCGCAGGCGAGACGGTAAAATTAATAATAATAATCAAATTCATGTTTGTGCGCCTATTTCGATGAAACTCGGTGTTTGGAATTATTTTGAAAAGAAAATAACAAAGCAATTTTTAAAAAATTAAAAATCCGAGATGGCGGCTAACTTTTTTGTTATTGAGCCGATTTCGATGAAACTTGGTTTTTGGAACTATTTTGACAAGAAAATAACAACGCAATTTTTAAAAAACTAAAAATCCAAGATGGCGGCCAACTTTTTTGTTTTTGGGCCGATTCCGATGAAACTCGGTTTTTGGAACTATTTTGACAAGAAAATAACAACGCAATTTTAAAAAAACTTTTTTGTTTTTGGGCTGATTTCGATGAAACTCGGTTTTTGGAACTATTTTGACAAAAAATAACAACGCAATTTTAAAAAAAACTAAAAATCCAAGATGGCGGCCAACTTTTTTGTTTTTGGGCCGATTTCGATGAAACTCGGTTTTTGGAACTATTTTGACAAGAAAATAGCAAAGCAATTTTCAAAAAACTAAAAATCCAAGATGGCGGCTAACTTTTTTGTTATTGGGCCGATTTCGATGAAACTTGGTTTTTGGAAATATTTTGACAAGAAAATAACAACGCAATTTTTAAAAAGCTAAAAATCCAAGATGGCGGCCAACTTTTTTGTTTTTGGGCCGATTCCGATGAAACTCGGTTTTTGGAACTATTTTGACAAGAAAATAGCAAAGCAATTTTTAAAAAACTAAAAATCCAAGATGGCGGCTAACTTTTTTGTTATTGGGCCGATTTCAATGAAACTTGGTTTTTGGAAATATTTTGACAAGAAAATAACAACGCAATGTTGAAAACTTAAAAAATTCAAGATGGCGGCCAACTTTTTTGTTCTTGGGCCGATTTCAATGAAACTTGGTTTTTGGTACTATTTTGACAAGAAAATAACAACGCAATTTTTAAATACAAAAATCCAAGATGGCGGCCAACTGTTTTGTTTGTGGGCTGATTTTTATGAAACTCGGGTTTTGGTACTATTTTGACAAGAAAACAGCAACGGAATGTTATAAAAAAATCTAAGATAGCAGCCAAATTATTTATTTGTTTTTTCAACCGAGTCACTTCAAAATCAACCCAAAAACAAAATTAGCAGCCATTTTGTTCTTTTTTGTTTTTTCCATCAGTTTACATTGAGTTGTTATTTTTTTGTCAAAATAGTATCAAAAACCAAATCGAAATCGGCCCAAAAACAAAAAGTTGGGTGCCATCTTGGGTTTTTTAATTTTTTCAATATTGTGTTATTATTTTATTGTCAAATTAGTACTAAAAAACGTCTATCATTAAAATCAGCCCACAAATAAAAGAGTTGGCTGCCATATTTTTTTATATTTTCAACATTTCGTTGTTATTTTTTTATCAAAATAGTAACAAAATAGAGTTTCATCAAAATCGGCCCACGAACAATATAGTTGGCCGCCATCTTGGTTTTTTTATATTTTTAACATTGTGTCGTCGTAAATCTCTTGCACCAATTTTATTATCTTCACAAGTAAAGAAATTGGTGCAAGTATTATAAACCTTATTGCCATATTTACCAAAATAACAGTTTTTAATGAAACAGCAAAGTAAATGAACAAGTATTATTATGGGAAAAAGCAATCGAATTTCAAACGTCAATAAAGTTGAAAATCGTTTGCATCTTTTTTTTAACTACAGATCACTAGACAATGTTTTCCTACTTTTACTTGTTTTTCCAACATCCATTTGTTTTTCAAAAAAATTGGAATAAACTTTAAAGTTGCGTAATTATTTACACTTGAACTTGAATTGAATAAACTAGGACTATACTATTTTTAGGAATGTTTCGCAGGTTTATTGGTTGAATTACCATATTTAAAAAATAAAAACAAAAAAGCAACTTAATAAAAACGTGATAAATAACTTGTTTTTAAAAAAGATTTTTTTAATAAATAATTATTTTCTGTTTTTTGTTAACGAGCTAAACTAAAAATATACCACCGCCTATCAGAGTACTCGTCAAGACAATTCAAACAAGTCCAAACTCGATGGGGTTGAAAGGTTTTATTGCAGAGTTCCTGTAGCCTTGTTCCGGCTCCGTCATCAGACTCTTGGATACTATTACCCAACAGAGCACTCGTCAAGACGATTCAAACGAGCCCAAACTCGATGGGGTTGCATGATTTAAATATTGAGTTCTTATGGCATGGCCTCCAGACTTCATCATCCGACCCTGAACCTCGTCTCCCGTCAGAGTACTTGTCAAGACAATTCTAACAAGCCCAAACACGATTGGGTTGTATAGTTTCATTCATCATAGAGTTCCTGTGGCGTTCTTCCGGCTCCATCATCAGATCAGCTCAATGACACTGTAATTTTGCATTTCCTTCCATTTCTGACCTGTGTTCAAAGTTTCAAGTCACTAGCTCATCGGGAATTTAGTATGAAATCGTTTGCAAAATTTGTGCTCAAACAAACAAACGAGCAAGCAACCTAATAAAAACGCGGTAAAAAGTGTTAATTATAATTAAAGAACTACCTAGGTATTTAAGGTTATATTAAACAGTTTAAAAGTATTATGTATGTCTCCGGCCAACCATACGGTTTGGTCACCCTAATGAAGAAAAGGACACATACATCTACTTGACCTCTCTGTCGGCTCGTTTTGGGGCGAAGCACTCAATCCGGTTTATAGTACTAAATTCATGGGCCTACGTCTTTTTAAAAATCCGAGTTGGCAACAGAGTTTTTTGGCGCCATTTGTCATGTTCGGTTAGGTGTCTATTTTAATTATTTGCAAATTGAGTCATAGTGGATATTGTGTCTTAAAATTGGTGCAGTTTTGTGGTACAAGTGTCTACGCAACTGAACAATATGTGGAATAATTGAAATAGGCGCGATCTTGGTTGTGTGAAGCCGAGACTTATACTGTAGTGGTGGCTACCTCGGCAGAACTTACCAAGGAAACTGTCTTGATATACTTAGTGCCAAATGCTCCAAGCAGCATTGGAATGCGATGCACCCGCATTTTAATGTAAACTGAAGCAATCTATCACTGAAATATTCAACACTTGACACTGGCAAAAATTACTTCCAAGAGGAATGTAGATTGCCAAAACAAAAATAAGAAGAAGAAGAAGAAGAAGAAGAGTTGGCAACACTGAACAGTGGTCTAGTGTTATCTATGGTCTGTGACTGTATGAAAAAAAAATAGATGAAGGTGGAAAGCTCTTTGAAGGAAAGTGAAAAAAACGTCCATCCATCCTACGCCGAATTGTTTAGATTAGATTTTTTTCGAAAATAGTGGTTTAATTGCAAATAACATGGAAACAACAGGCGAAGAAAATTCAAGCCCAAGTACGGATAACGCAGCTCCAGAGAATAATCTTGAAGTAAGTTCCTAACCTAAATATTAAAACAGTTTTATTAATAGAATGCTATCGAATGTCGGTAAACAATCTGGTAAAAATTACGATAATCCAGCGTTCAAGATCCGAAATTATTCTGTTTTATGATGATAATAATCATAGTTGAGTACTTCGCATGATATTGTAGCTATAAAAAAAATTTGATACAGGTAAAAAAAAAATGTTAACCTGAAACTTATTTGGCCCTAAGCCAAAATTCAAAATGTTTTTGATATTTCTATTCGAAGCACGTTACAATGCTTTCTTCTTTTAAGGTTGAGAAAAACAATTCTGAGATGAATCTAAATTTTGCATAAACCATTGTTATGGTTGCTATGGCTTGATTATAGAGTGGTCTTGGATACCTACATCTTATCTGCTGTTGTCAAGCAACTTCAGCTGTGGTCCAAAAAAACTTGTTGGTCCGAGAGTACATGGCTAAACAAAGAAGTTATCGAGAACTGGGGGTCAAGTCTGCTAATGTTTTCGTCAAAATCGTAGTTCAATGGTGTTTGAATGGTAATGCTTTTTGACACAGTTCTTGTTTCTTGTACCCAAAACTGAAACACATTGTGTTACTTAAACCCAAAACGGAAACATATTGCGTCTTGATTTTAGGTTTAAGAAACAAGAACTGTGTCAAAAAGCATTACCATTAGAACACCATTAGACTGCGATTTTGACGAAAACTTTAGCAGACTTGACCCCCTGGGGCAGTACCGGCTAAGGGTAATTCCATGTAACGGGTGTTACAATTCGTACACCTTTACTTGCCAAAAAACATGAAATTATTAAGAAAGCATGGCAATATTATTGTTTCAATACACTCCACCTAATGTTCAATTTTCGTAAAATGTATTGAAATTAATGTCTATAAGCAGTACAGAAATATAAAGCCATTTATGTGTGTAACGGGTGTTACAAAATTTGGCCTCTGTATACCAGATCGCCTGTAATAAATGTGAAACTCTGCGAATTTTGTTAGATAACATATTAAAAAACATATGTTAACTCAAAATTAAGAAACCACTTAATACTTAAGAAAAACTGTAGTAAAGAAATGCCTGCAGACTTCTTTTTACTGGGAATTTATAATTGTAACGGGTGTTACAGCTTGGTGTAACAGGTGTTACAAGTACGAATCCTCAACCTTATTTGCAGAAATAAGTCTACAATTAATTAAATATTTGGTTGGGGAACGTACCCATACTACGTGACCCATATTTTACCATTTTTGACCCCCCTCCCCCCCCTTGGTGACCACCCGTAGTATATGCCAAGACCCCCCCCCCTCCCCCTGGTTTTCACGTAGTATTTCATAGATCATAATTTTACATCATTTTCAACAGAAATCTAAAAAAAATTTGCTCATTTTTGTCTTTTCATTAGTAAGGCGCTTGCCACGTAATGCCAAGAGTGTGTATTATAATTTTACATACAATTATAAGTGAAAAAATGTATCAAGAAGAAAAAAAATTTCGCTGCGTGCCATATTTGAATACAACTTGAAAAAAAAGAACCAGATATCCATGGACAATATTGACTACGTGACAAAACATAGGACCCCCTCCCCCCCCCTGTGACCAAGCGTGGTATTTTAAAGACCCCCCTCCCCCCCTTAACGGGTCACGTAGTATGGGTACGTTCCCTTGTTATTTATGGTTACAGAATATGTTCCTAAAGTGAACACCTACAACTGTCTAAACATTTAGTCTCCTTTTCAGGTCCCTTTCCCTTTCATTCATACTTTTCCGAATTCCTTTTCATATTTTCTGTATATTTTTTATTTTCATTTTCTCTTGCTGAAGGTCTTCTTGAGAATCTAAAACCGCATATATTTCGGGATTGTCAATAAATCACGTGAAAATACAATTAATCACAAGGCCACCTGAACCCACATCAAGTTTTAAAAATAAAAAGGGGGCTGTAAGTTACGGACAATCTCTCATAACTATTCAACGAATCCGTTATCAATATTTTATTGTTCCAAATATGCGCAATTTCGGGACAGAAATAAGTAAATGGTGTTAAAAGTAGGTTTTACCTACTTTTAACACCATTTACTATTTACTATATTTATTTTAACGTGTTTAAAAATTTGTCCCGTAATTTGAGGGTGACCCCTAGGTTAACAATTCACTGAACCTAATTATTTTATTGGTCCCAATAACATAAGTTAAAAGGAGGTGATGATGATTGATGATGGGGTAGAAACTGTGACGTCATAAAGTTTTCAGTTCAAAGGGAATTTTTTTTCATACCATGTGGTATATCAAATGAAAGAGCTTTGTGAGTAGATTGCGAATATATAACACACTATAACATTTTCACTACTTGGTCTAACAAATTATAAGCAAACGTCGAAAAATTTCGCAATTCAGAGTCGCCATTGAACAGGTCTAGATTATAGTTGTAAAACAGCGGTTGTTATCAGATAGTTATCTAAAGCAGCCGATAATATCGTATAGACAGCGGCTGACAACCGGCTGCTTATCTGACTCAGTACCTAAAGGTCTTACAACTTTTACAATTCCTGAGTCGAAATTGTTATAATATACGAGTCGTTAAATGCAAATAGGTATTTTTAGTAAATTAAATACCTACTCTGTCATGATGGATTCGTGGGCGATGAATTTGTAGAACATCAAACTGGAAATTCTGGTGTTCTCATCAATTTCTCTGCACCACAAAACTGTTTACTGGTTACAACAACGTTTATAGTAAGTAGGTAGTATGTAGATAGACAAAAATAATCACTTAGGACATAAAACGGCTTTAATAAAACATAGACATGTTTCAACTGTAGCCAGCCGCGGTTTATGGGTGATCACCGTAGTCAGCGAAAAAAGCGGCTGGTCATCGGCTGGCTGACTAAGATAACAATCGCCTTCACATCTATAGTCTAGATTGAAAACGACTGAATTGATTTTTACAAAATACGTAACAAATAACTCTTATAACTCTGCACATACTCTTTTCGAATGTCTAAAGGTAATTGACCAAAGATATTTAAAAATAAGAAAAGTACATCAGTTTTAAAAACAGCATAATTTTCTGCTTTTTCTAAATTCTCAGATTCCTTTAATAATTAATAAAAAAATAAATAAATAAACTTTCGTATGTCCTTACTTGTCCTATTTAGTAAACAGTATTTGACAGTTTCCATGCTTCTTTTAAATTTAAATCACTATTAAAAATGTGTTAACAATTTCTTTGGTATTCAATGCGTGGAAAACCATTTGTTGAATTTAATACATGATTATTTCAAAAAAGAATTGAGTAAAGTTTGTTTACCAAATAGGCCAAGTAAGTAAAACTAAAAGTAATGACAAATACACATGGATAACACACACAGTTGCTCGGAGACCTAAATAACCTGACGAAACTCAACAGGCAAAAGTTATTTAGAAAAAATCAAAACAATACACAAAAATCACAGTCTTTCTAATGGGTGTAAAAGGGGCTTAACGGGTGTAAATAATCATTCATAAAATACAACAAATGTTTTACCACGCATACAATACCAAAAATATTGTAAATTTTTAATAATATTTGATTTAATTAGATAACATATTTTAAAATAGTGATTAAGTTTAAAAGAAGTATCTAAAGTGTCAAAATTTGGTTATTTAAACCTTCGTCTGTTTATCCTAACTTGTCCTAGTAAGGATAAACATACGAAAGTTTATTTATTTATTTTTTTATTAATTATTAAAGGAATCTGAGAATTTAGAAAAAGCAGAAAATTATGCTGATATTAAAACTGATGTACTTTTCTTATTTTTAAATATCTTGGATCAATTACCTTTAGACATTCGAAAAGAGTATGTGCAGAGTTATTTGTTATGTATGTTGTAAAAATCAATTCAGTCGTTATCAATCTAGACCTGTTCAATGGCGACTCTGAATTGCGAAATTTTTCGACGTTTGCTTATAATTTGTTAGACCAAGTAGTGAAAATATTATAGTGTGTTATATATTCGCAATCTACTCACAAAGCCCTTTCATTTGATATACCACATGGTATGAAAAAAAATTCCCTTTGTACTGAAAACTTTATGACGTCACAGTTTCTACCCCATCATCAATCATCATCACCTCCTTTTAACTTATGTTATTGGGACCAATAAAATAATTAGGTTCAGTGAATTGTTAACCTAGGGGTCACCCTCAAATTACGGGACAAATTTTTAAACACTTTTACCTACTTTTAACACCATTTACTTATTTCTGTCCCGAAATTGCGCATATTTGGAACAATAAAATATTGATAACGGATTCGTTGAATAGTTATGAGAGATTGTCCGTAACTTACAGCCCCCTTTTTATTTTTAAAACTTGATGTGGGTTCAGGTGGCCTTGTGATTAATTGTATTTTCACGTGATTTATTGACAATCCCGAAATATATGCGGTTTTAGATTCTCAAGAAGACCTTCAGCAAGAGAAAATAAAAAATATACAGAAAATATGAAAAAGAAAATTTCTTTGTACTGAAAACTTTATGACGTCACAGTTTCTACCCCCACCATTTTCGCGCTTGTCATCTTATATATTTGTGATCAGGGCACGCACTGAATGCATCGATACCACATTTTCGTATTTCTGTGATGACTTGTGCGAAAACTTACCTCAAACCTTGTTTTGCCGCCCTACTACTATAAGGGCGATATGTAAAAAAAACATTTCAGTCTGGCTTTGTGGCGCTGTCGGTTCTCCTGTATAGGTCGCATTTCTCAACCGATTCCAGTGAAATTTTGTGAGCAGGTTTGATAAATATACAGAATTCTTTTGAGACAAGACAGTTTTTCGAAATTTAAGATAAGATAAGATAAAAAATTCTTTATTGTACACCAAAGTAATTTACACAAAGAAGAACAATTGGCGGCCTTATCGCTAAAAAGCAATTTCTTCCAGGCAACCATAAGTTGAGCTGGATAAAAATACTAGATAGTAATGGGTAGTTTATGGTGTTCCATAGAAGTACTTATAATAAAATATGGGTATGTGTTACAATGCCGAAGTAGAAAAGACCGAATTTTACAATACCTATGGACGAAATCCCGAAAATTAAAAGGCCGAATGGTTGTTTGGCCGTACGTTTAAAATCACGAAAGGACATTTTACCTAAAATACTAAATCCCGAAGCTTAAAATACCGAAGGTTTAATATACCTAAGTTCTATACCCCGAACTACCTAATACCGAATTGGCTGTGGAGGTGTCTTTGGGCTTCGCCTGAAATGCTTTATAGTAAATTTAGCTGCCGAAAATTAATCTAAACTAGTCTACTGGGACTTAGAAACCGCACGACACGAAATAGGTGCGAGGAGCGTAGCGACGAGCATGTTAGGTTGACATGAACCCAGCGCGCGAGCCGAGCGAGCGAAGCGAGCGTGCCGCGGCAGCGGCCGGCGAAGCGCCAGAAAAAAAAACTATTTCAAACTCGAATGGTGGATTTTGTCAAAATAATGACCATTTTACAAGCATTTTTGAGTAAAACAAATTAACCGCAACGCCTACCTTCATAAATGTATTTGTTGGTGAAGTAAGTTTCGACATTTTAACTGTCGGGATTTTGACCTTTCGGGATTTCTAACTTTCGGTCATTTGATAATCGATCTTCCAAGTTTCGGTCTACCGGATATCGATATTTAGAATGTTCGGTATTTTGAAAATAGGTGTTTTATGTGGCGATATTTCGGTCGTATGTATTATGAATTGTCGGCATTGTAATGCATACCCTAAAATATACATCATACATATATGTTATAAATATAAAAAGAATGATATATACATATACAATATATAAATATATATTTATATATTTATACATAACGTCCCATAATGATAGATATCGGATAATATTTTTTTTATTATTGATTATTTAAATGACGGAGTTATGTCAAAATAGTACATTATGAGACAAGTTAGCTTAGGTTGCTCATTGAGGCTGTGGGTTGCCGAGCCTTAGGCGAGGGCGTAACTCAGCCGAGTGTGCAATAAGCAAGAGCTCACGAGTTTTATACGACGTTTTTCAACACATTTGCGAGGAAAAAACAAAATAATTTACCACACAGCAACAAATACGACAAAAACAAAATATGAAAATCATGGGAAAAGGCGTGCAGGCAGGTTTATTTTGTTTTTTTTCACACGCCCAACGCAAGAATATTTTGCGAACAAAGGTATGAGTGAGCATACAGCCTACTTCAAAATTATAATTTTAAGTGATAAAATGCAAATATTTGGATATTTTATAACAAAATATTGTGATAAATGAATAATTTGATAATAATAAATATTTGTTTGAATGACTTAATTAAGGATTTACACATTTATTTATTCCAAAAATGTATATGAATTTTCAGCGGCATAAAACCTCTTTGTTGTTACTAAAAAAACTATTACCCGGTTAAATTGGAAATGCTATGTTACTCGCATAGAATGGGGAATGTCCGAAAAAAACAAATTAGCTGACTATTTTTTTATAGGTATAAGCTCCCTTAGTAATAGAAAAATAAACCCGAATTTTCAGTTGCGTGAAAAAATTAAAAAAAATTAAAGTCTTTGAACTTTACAAATATAGGAAAGTAACAGCAGAATGGAAATTATACCTTTGCCATCACGTGCCACAACAACAACGTGGTTTTAAAAAAAAAATCAACACAAAATATCAAAACTTTTTTTTTAATTCTTGTTGTCATATATTAAAGTCTCTTCGACTTCACAAATGAAGGAAAGTTCCTTCATTTGTGAAGTCGAAGAGACTTTAATTTTTTTTAATTTTTTCACGCAACCGAAAATTCTGAATTTTTTTTCTATTACTAAGGGAGCTTATTCCTACCAATGAAAAAATATTCAGCCAATTTGTTTTTTTTCGGACATTCCCTATTTGCAGTAAGGTACTAAGAATAAGAATAAGAATGTTTATTTGCATAATACCATGTACAGACAGAGAGGGTATTGTCAATGTGGATCAATAGTATTATACCTTATGAATGCAAATATTTTAAATGCTAGTATTTATTACAAATTTAACTTTGTAGGGATAATTCTATAACAAACTAGTGTTTTATATATTATTGCACGCGTTTGTTATAGCTCGGTTTATGGCCCTAAAAGCGATGTTTTAGGGCTCACTTTACGAGCAAGTGTGTTGAAAAATATATTTCCGCCCGGCTTTCCGGCTGTTTGTTCTCCTCTACAGCCCCCGTATTACAACCTCTTAAAACTTGCCAGTTTTCTGAATGGCTATCAATGTGTCTCTTTTATTTGCTATACAGCGAGAAATAGATGTAACTATAGCAATTCATAAACCTGGCAAATTTAAGAGGTTGTTAATACCCCCCCTGGTCGCATCTCTCAACCAATTCTGGTGAAATTTTTTTAGTAGGTTCGATAATTATATAGAATTGTTTAGTCAAGCCAGTTTTTCCAAATTTATCTAAATAAAATTTCACCCATTTCGGAAAATGGTCTAAATTAGAAGCACCATCTAGCTGCGAATACTCCAAATAATATACCAAACAGCACGTACTGTGTGCTTTGAAAACCTCATGGCAACATTTTATTTTTGTACAATTTGAACCCTTTTTTTATCGCGAGGTCTAATCATTATAATATGAGTAATGCCTATCACATATTTTATTGTTATAGCAAAATTATCGTGAAAGTACATCTTTAACTAATACACACTCAACGTTAGAAAAATCGCACCTCCTCGAAAATAAGTTTGAACTTGGCCAACTGATTTTGCTAGCACATGTTTTAAAAGAAAATTTGTTTTTTCTCATGTCAATCAAATTTTAAACTTGTTTCTAGGAGAAAACTCCTACACCACCACCACAGGAAGCTCCAAAGAAGTCCAAGAAAGAAGACCGTCTCCGGAAAGATGACAAAAACGTTGAACAGTTCATGAAATCATTGAATTCTCTTCCTACCGTTGATGAAAAGTTCTCAGCAGTGTGTAAGAAGTATTCGCAGACGGCAGATGAGAGTAAAAAGCTCCAGTTTTATATCAAACAGTCGGACAAACGCTATGCATTGTTATTGAAAGAGAAAGAGCAGCTTCAACATGAGTTCAACAAAACAATTCTTGTTAAATCTAAATTGGAAAATCTTTGTAGAGAATTACAGAAGCAAAACAAAGCCATTAAGGTAAGATTAACATATTTTGAATAAACTAATTCAATTAAAACATTTCCGTGTTATTATAAAAGATTTTTAAACACTGTTTAATGCCTAGTTCCAAGTCACGCCAACAGCACTGTTAGCGTATAATCCATTAAATGAAGTAAGTACATAAATACCCTATTTGTGTAATATTTTGTGACTATTTAATTTGGTTGGATTCGCGCTAACAGCAATGTTAGCGTGATTCGGAACGCAGCCTAATTGTGATGTTGTCTCTTTTTAACAATATTGTCAAAAAAGTGACAGCATCACATTTAAACAATGTCAAAGTTAAACAAGAGTTTAAAAATCTTATGTGATAATATGATAACACCAATTATACAGTGCCTGTAATTTTTTATACAAACGATGTACAGTACGAGACATGTAACTTGAAATTGGGTGGGGATTGCGCGGAACGCGTATTTTGGGTATGCGTAGCGGTGAGGGGCGCGGGCGGCGGGAAAGGGGCGTGCGCTATTGGTCGCTCACATGAGCACATGCGCGAACTGATCCCCACTCCGTGGAACAAATTTCAAGTTACGTGCCTCGCACTGTAACTTTGAAGCCTTGGTTCTCCCCCAAGGGTTAAGCTAGCTGTGACCTGATGATGGCCATTTACCTCGTTTGTATGAAAATCAACTGATGTCTTTACGCGACTGCCACTGTATTTTGCATCAAAATAGTTTGATAGTGACGTAGACAGAAATCAGTCCTTGCATACATAATTAATGCAATTTTTGTATTAAGAGACTGTAAGCTCATTAGTTAATATTCAATACTCGTTTCTAGGAGGAATCACTTCTCAAGATACGTGAAGAAGAAGAGCGTCGTAAAGAAACCCAGGCCAAGTTCCAGAACACCTTGTCAGAGATCACCACACTACTGCATCAGAACAATGAAAAGAACGCCAAGCTGAGGGACGACAACATCAACATGACGGAAAAGTTCAAGAGTGTTGTACAACAGTATCAGTTGAGGGAACAACAGGTAATCGGTGTTGGGGAGTAACTAAAACTCATGTGGTTTAGAGCATTCAAGTCTTCATATTAAACCAGCCATGTCAAACATGCAGCATTAGATATCTAACTCATGAGGATGCCCCGGGTTGGGGCGAAACACGTGTAGAGTAGCCTAATTGGTGAAGGTGCAAGGTGTGTTGCTGTCTGGCTAAATGCAGGTTTGTGCACTGATATTTTGTTGTGTGCATGTGCATATTTTTGCGGGCGGGCGGGCGGTGCATCTTGCATATATTGTTTGCGGAAGTAAGCTACATATATTTCGTTTTTCAAAATGGTTTGGGACTTCCGCCAAGTGACGCCTGATTCAATCAAATATTTGATGTGTGTATTTGAATACTTTGAATTAAATTTATTTTTCAATATGATTGTTATCGCATGAACTCGCGATGTAGGTACTTCATTGGTCAACGCCATACATTACTCGCACTAAGAACTTGGATTCATCTTTCGTCACTAACTACTCTGACCTTCTGTCCGTCACTAAATGACCTTCTGTCAATCACTAAAGTGACCGTCAGTGGAAGGTCACTTTAGTAGCTGATAGTTTATTTATATATGTTCCTGAGGTTCAAAATACATAGTAAAAGTTAGTATAGGTGGTTTGTTTGTAAACATGTTTGACGTCAGTTGGCTGGAGTACAGGACACTATTAGATAAACGCGACAATTTGTCACCTGTCATGACATTTTTAAATCCATTGCATCAAATAATTTGCAAATAGAACAAATTACTCTTAGCTACACTGCAATGTAAACCAAATTGTAAAGGTGCTCCCTCACCGGGAGCATTCACGTGTACTGCAACATTATAGATTCGTCTTTGAGCATTACATTACAATAATACCTCCCTGACTGACGAGCATTCGCGTGTTTCTCCTCCTTCACTGATGTGTATCATACAAGATGCGCATTGTAATGCTCGGTTCTCCTCATTTACTGATGTAATGCTCAAATCTGTAACGTTACATTACACGTGAATGCTCCCGGTAAGGGAGCACCTTAACGTTATTAAATAGGATAGGCAGAGCCGAATTAACCCTGTCAGGGGCCCTAGGCAATGTAATTCTCAGGGCGCTTTTGGTATACCCTTTTTTTACGGACGCGCAGCGCGATTTTTAGTGAGTTTCATCCACTAACCTTGTAATCTTGCCTGTTTACCTATAGGAAAAAAAAGGGCCGCGCGGCGCGGTTTTTAGTTTCATCCACTAGTCAAATCTTGCGTGTTTATAAAAAAAAATACAGCCGCGCAGCGCAATTTTTAGTCTGTTTCATCCACTATACTTGTAATGCTTCTTGTTTACAGGAAAGATATATTCGTTCGATGAAAACATTTTTTTTCTTGGTGCGAGCACGGGGCCCCTGGTGAGTGAAGTCGGGGCCCCTAGGCAATTGCCTACTCTACCTTATGGTTAATCCGGTTCTGAGGATAGTTTCCAGATAGATTATTTACTTGCACCAACATTTATCAACATACATAACAAAATCATGATACACAATATTTTGTACTTTGCAGGTTGACAAAATGGCCAAACAAATGTCTCTAGAGTCACAACTGGCAGATGCAAAGTTACAAAAGGCGAGCTTAGAACATCAAGCTGACAAAGAACGTATAATGGCAGAGATGGAGCAAATGAAAGTCAGTGTTGCGCAGTACCGAACCAAGATCATGGAGCTGCAAGGCACGGAGACTGCGCTGAGAGGTCAGCTCGCAGTTTACACCGACAAATATGACGAGTTCCAGAACGCTTTGGTGAAGAGCAACCAAGTGTTTGGAGGGTTCAAAGAACAGATGGAAATGGTAAGATGAATAAAGTGTGAATTATAGCTTACTGCAGGGGTGGCCAACTTGTCTAGGGCTGCAATCTACTAATTTCCTGGCCTATTGAGATTGACTTAAAGCATTTTCATTTTTG
Organism: Agriphila geniculea; assembly: GCA_943789525.1. Lineage (NCBI taxonomy): Eukaryota > Metazoa > Arthropoda > Insecta > Lepidoptera > Crambidae > Agriphila > Agriphila geniculea. The sequence goes on from OX038890.1 coordinate 18,532,295, forward strand.
GGGTATTTTTCACTACAAAACCGTCGCACCCGTCTCAAACGAAACCACATTGATAATATTGTGTCATCTGCACCATTGAGATGTCAGGTGCAAACGAAACCGCATTGATAGCTATACAGCTATAGTGTCATTTGCATCAATGTCATTTTCCGGCTGAAGGAAGTAATTCGAAACACTGTTATCTCATTGATAATAATAAGAACACTAAATAGTTTCCTTTATTTTTTTTTTAATGTTAGGTTCTGTATCCGTTTTATTGGATTTAACTGATGTTATAATATTAACTAAGTACCGGTTAGGTATGGTCTTAACTTATCGTATAAGATTTCTGATAATAATTATTCCAAAAGTAAAATATAGGGATTGTCCCTGTAGCATCAACATGACAACTGCAACACAATAATGATACTTATCACAATTTTATTAATACCTGACTGTCTAAAAATACAACGGATTTGATGAAAAAACTGCTCATGACATAGTAGTCATTCCTTATTAGCACTGGCATTCAATTTTATATCATCATAAAAGAAATAGTACATTACTGCAGCGGCCGGCAAGACAGGCATTGAAGGACGAACGTGAAAATGTGGGCCGAGGCGAAGGTGAGTCCATCAATGCCTAGTTGCGGCCAAGGCTTGTACTTTTCTCAAATAATGCGCGGAAATTGAAACCAAGTAGTAACTTCTTTAACATTTTATTTTTATTTAATATTACAGTAGGTCATTAAAAGTACCAAATCGCACCGTCTTGAGTTTCTACGTCTTTTACATAAATACTGTATATTATGTCGTTGCATCGGTTTAGTCGACAAATGTCAACTTCTACAAATGACAATCTAGTTTAAAACGCCAAATTCTACAAATGTCCAATTCTATAAATGCCAACTTCTACAAATGCCCACTTCTACAAATGCCGAATTCTACAAATGTCAACTTCTACAAATGCCAACTTCTACAAATGCCAACATTTAGTTGGAATATTTTCAATCACTTTTTTATTTTTGATGTTATATTTTTTTGCGTTTTTATAGTGAATTTTCAATTATTTTTGGATTTTGGAAATGTTTTGGTTTGTTATTATATTTTGTTATAAATAAGAATATTACAAAAAAGTAAAGAAATATACAATAAGAAACAAATAAAAAAAAATTTTTCAGCGATTATAATTGTGTGCCAGTAGTTCCGCACCGATTTGAATAGTTAAACCATCCTCCATATTATTTATGTGATCCTGGTTACTTTGGATACGTTTTTATTACGAAAAAAAAAGAAATTTTTCGAATGTGATGATAATACAAAAAAAAAAAAACAAAAAAGTTATCAAACATTATTGAACTTAACCTTCGCCATATTTCTATGATCCTGGTACTTTGGAGACGTTTTTATTTTACGAATTGATGAAAAATAACCAAATTCCAAATATGATTGAAAAAAAATACACTATAAACAAACCAAAACATGTCCAAAATCCAAAAATGATTGAAAATACACTATAAAAACGCAAAAAAATATAACATCAAATATCAAAAAGTGATTGAAAATATTCCAACTAAATGTTGACATTTGTAGAAGTTGGCATTTGTAGAAGTTGACATTTGTAGAATTTGGCATTTGTAGAAGTGGGCATTTGTAGAAGTTGGCATTTGTAGAATTGGACATTTGTAGAATTTGGCGTTTTAAACTAGGTTGTCATTTGTAGAAGTTGACATTTGTCGACTAAACCGTTGCATCTTCGTGCACCGAAAATTCCAAAAATCAAACCTGCAACAAAAATAAAGAACGTGTAAAGTTGTGATGTTAGCTAACTAAAACAAAGTGGTAAATTAGTACCTAGGTACTTATCAATACGAAAACTCACTTTAGGATCCAAATACATGCTGTCTGATGCTTCTGTCAAGAAAATTTTCACAGACTTCCTACGTTTATACCCTTGTAAATGTCTTTTGAGCATTGCAGTTAGGTTTACATCTGGTTTACTTAATGTTTTTTTGATTTTGGAGACAACATGTTTTCTATTAGAGTTCTTGCCGTTTCTTGAATTTCAGGTGTCGTCAAAATATCACTTTCGTCGCTTTAACTCATTTTTATAATAAATTAATTACTTAATTTTAATCGAAGATAAAATATTTGACAAAACAAAAACAATTTCAACTAGAGATGTGTAAGTACGGTCAGTAATGCATTACGCGTAATATAACGCGACCGCGTACTGTAACAGTACCTATTACCCGGCAAAATTTAGCATGACACATGACACTAAACATGGCGTGGCGCTGGGTTGAGGTCTATGAATATTGCCAGTCCTAAGCCAGAAACCCCCTTTTAAGAGATTAGAGGCATCTTTTAATCAGGGTTGAGTATGAAGGAAAATCAACTTAGTCAATGAAGCTTGCTTCGTACATTAGGCCAAACTGAGTAATGTTATAATACCATATTACGCAGTACGAAATGTCATGAAATATGGCATTACTTCATATCATGAGTACTAATTAGAGTACTGTACCGAGTAATGCTATAATGCCATATTACGCGATACGAAATGTCATGCAATATGGCATTACATACTTCATAGAGTACTGTTTTGCGCATGTCTAATTTCAACAATAATTCTTCGCGCGCCAAGATCCATAGATAATACAACTTTATTTTATGCCGCCTGTCCGAATCGTATGTTACACGTAAGTTTTGTAACCAGGAATACGGATTAAATGGGCGGGCGTTAGTGCGCTCATGACATTCTGTTACCGTGATTCAGAACTTTCCATTTGCAAAGCCAGTTCTAATTTTAAATATTGATGATGATCACAGACCTCATTGGCTGTCGTGTTTCATTGAAAATTTAGTTCCATTTTTGAATTACACTGGTATAATGAGTTTCAATACTAACATTGCCGGTCAGACGCCGTCAATTTTTGTATGAAAATTCATTATTACACCTTAGTAATGGATTCTCATAGAAACATTGCCGGCGCGGTTTAGGTCTGTCCGGAAACTCCGATTTAGCACGAAGAAGGTTGTCAAAATAATGTTCGAATTTCCAAGCATGTTTGAGAAAATCTTTATTTCTGAGGCCCTATCCCATTTCAGATGTCCAAAAAGATAAAGAAGCTAGAGAAAGAGTCATTATCATGGAAGAAACGTTGGGAGACGTCTCAGACAGCTCTGTTGGACATGTGCGGCGAGAGGCAGGCCAGCGAGGAGCGCGCCGCCGCCGCGGCCAGGCAGCTGCACCATATGCAGAGTTTGTGTCGGACGCTGCAGGTATGTAATAGTACATTATTGCAAAGGCAGCGAAATAGGCAATTGCCATTTCGGCCGAGGCATATAAAGTGCTTTTCTTAAAAAAATGCAAGGAAATAGAAAAGGGCCTTTACATAATAAATTTAATTAATATTAAAAGTTATATTGCTCATGTTAGGTTTTAATATGAACTGTACATTTCAGCTTAGAATAAGTCGCCCATAATGTAGACGGCTTTTTAGTTCTAGCAATTTCATTGAAATACGCCAAAAACACTGTTTCGGAGAACAATTTTGTATTTTTCTCGTTTTTCCAGAACATGAAATTTTCATCTACTTTCATATATTTTTCTTTTGATTTCGCTGGAAGCAGGTTTTCCATCGCTAATTTAGCTTCCGATCTTAAATCTGGTGGAGTGCAGTCAATGTTCATTTCATTTTCACTTTCAGAATCATCGGACCTCATTTTAATTATTTTTTATTAACAAAATAACAACGAACTCCGCTTTACCGCCATTTTTTTATTTTATTTTACAGTTTGTGCCGAAATCTAAACGCATCTGTGGCTATACAGCCACGAGAACGCAATGTGTACGATAGATGAAAGAGTTCTAAATTCAAACAGCACACCGTTTCATACAACATTGCCGGCGCGCTCACGCGCCGGGAAGTAATTTAGGTTTTTCAGTCTAACGTAAATATGATACTTCGCGTGTTCTTTATTCAAAAGTAACGACAATATTTCTGCGCATGTTTAAGAAAAATGTGTTTTTAGAAGCGGAGAACTTTAAATTGAACACAGATCTATTCCAGAAAACTATTTAGAATATCCATGAAATTGGCTTTATTTGAAAGATTTTTTTTATTAATGTTTGAATATGATTTCGGGCTGCCGCGGATAGCGCGTACAATGCGTGATCAGGCCCCTATTTCACTGACTTGACAATTGTAAATTACAATGACAAATTGATGTACGTTGCGGTGTCTATGAGTAGTTTGATCAGTATATTTCCTAAATTCAAATTAGCTGACGCCATGGACACCGAATTGTCATTGTCATTTATAATTGTCACGTCTGTGAAATAGGGGCCTGGAGGTCCAATTTTCACATTTTATTTTTATTTTTTATGCACATCAAGATAGTTCTTGGCCTTCACCTTACATACTTCGCAGTATCAAGTTTTCAACAATAAAGCGTCGAGTGTTGGTTTCTAAGTGCTCTATTAATTCTGGTTTAACGGCGTAGACTTGCGACTTTAATATCTAAAAAAACCGACCAAGTGCGAGTCGGACTCGCGCACGAAGGGTTCCGTACCAAAAAACAGCAAAAAAACATGTTTGTTGTATGGGAGCCCCCCTAAAATATTAATTTTATTCTGTTTTTAGTATTTGTTGTTATAGCGGCTACAGAAATACATCATCTGTGAAAATTTCAACTTTCTAGCTATCACGGTTCATGAGATACAACCTGGTGACTGACAGACAGACAGACAGACAGACGGACAGCGGAGTCTTAGTAATAGGGTCCCGTTTTTACCCTTTGGGTACGGAACCCTAAAAAAGTAATCTAAAATGCATAAAGTTTTGTTTACAATAATTTGTTCGAATATATATTCTTGTTCTATGCAGGTTATTGGAAATATGACGTATTATTCCTGCTAAGAGGTTATAGATGAGGTCAAAACAAATATTTTTTGTTAGATAACTTTTTTCGAAAAGTTAATAGTGATTGAGATAATTTAAATTAAATAACTTTTTACCAAAAGTACGATTTCAGACACAAAAATAAAAAGAACTATTACTCATTTGATTCCATTTTCTTTATCATTTAGGGATAGAAACCATTCTAAATGTTGATAATGAATAAAGAAACCGGCCAAGTGCGAGTCGGACTCGCGCACGAAGGGTTCCGTACCCAAAAACGGCAACAAAATACGTTTGTTGTATGGGAGTCCCCCTTAAATATTACTTTTATTCTGTTTTTAGTATTTGTATAGTTATAGCGGCAACAAAAAAACATCATCTGTGAAAGTTTCAACTTTCTAGCTATCACGGTTTATGAGATACAGCCTGGTGACAGACAGACAGACAGACAGACGGACAGCGGAGTCTTAGTAATAGGGTCCCGTTTTTACCCTTTGGGTACGGAACCCTAAAAATTGACAAAAACTACAGGCGTTTACAAAAATATCAATCCTCAAAAGTATTTTTTGTTTACTTTTTATTTTTTTGGAAATAACAGCACAGTTCTAGTAACTATGCGTGCAAAATATTTTGAAAACATATCTATCTATTCAGCCTACAGTTGAGGTTATTAGCAACATAAATAAAAAATAAGAACAGCAACCCCATTTGGTGTGACAAAAAATTCCTACTTCGAGCGCTTCGGAGGTAGCTGTATTAAGGCCTGGCCCCTATTTCACAGACGTGACATTTGTAAATGACAAGTTGTCGGCTTTTAAATAAACTGCGTAGCATTATATCATAAAAGGAAAGCGATTTTAGGTGCTATGGTTAAAGAAAATCTTACAATAATATTTGAACATTACTATAATACTTAAGTAATAATCTAACTAGGTACTTACTTACCTAGGTAGACGTAAATATGGGGACATAAAAATAATAAAAGTCAACTATTGGTACCTAGTTAGAAAGGTAGGTACTTATTATCTCCATCGTCAATTAGTAATGCGTTGGAACCTTGTCACATTAACAACCACGTTGACGTGATCCACAACTAAAAATGTAATGAAATAAGAAAATTCTAATACCCAGGTAGGTAATCTAATATAGTAATTTTCAATAAGATAGGGTTTCGTTTTTGAGCTTAAAATCATGGCCGTCAGGCGCCTTACCAACTGACGGGGATTGTAGTTGTTTATCGTTACTTGTCCTATTTAGTTATTTAGTAAACAGTTCTTGTTTCTTGTGTCATACCTACAACACCTTTTACAAATTATGCTTTCTTAATCATAATCATAATCATAAATATTTATTTGCTTCAAACACGGTATGAAGGTGGTACAAAGTTATAGGGTGCACATGTTTCGCCATCAATATAAATAGCATGCAAATCTAGAATGAATAAATTAATGGATAAAAAATGTCAACTATAAGAAAATTATGTCAAAAAAAATATCAATATCGAATTATTAAATTAATTAAAAAACATTAGAAATATAGTCAGAAATAAGATTTTCATAAATACATTGCATATAATTATTGTCAAATTTTGCGTAAAAAAGAGTTAATGTCATAGAAATTATTTTCCGTCAGCCATTTGTACAATTTATGTTTAAACATGTTCATATTTAGCATTTTTATATCTTTAGGAATCTTGCTACAGATAGTTACACACATACATAAACAACTTTTCAGATATTTAGCCGACTTTGGTTGATCAAAAAAAACCATTTTATGCGGGTTTCTTAGTCTCAAGTTGTTAGTTTTTTTAAACAATCCTAAATTTTTATGGACAAAAACAGCAACTTCATAAACGTAAAGTGAAGGTAGTGGTAACAATCCAAGACTTTGAAATAACGGTTTACAGGATTGGTCAGGTAACAATCCACATATAGCCCTGATGCACTTCTTTTGAGCAACAAAAACTCTATTTCTATCCGTACTGTTGCCCCATAATAAAATACCGTAGCGTAGGATTGATTCTATGTACGCACGATAGGACAAAATAGCAGTTCTTTTGTTGGTTACGTCCTTTATTCGTTTAAGAGCATAAACGAATCTATTTATTCTATTGCATAAGTTGTCTATGTGCAGTTTCCAATTAAGGTCCTCGTCTATAATTACACCTAAAAATTTTAAGTGATTTACTTTATTTATCTTCTTTACATTTAAATTGAAATTATATTGTGTATGCTTTGATTTATTAAATTGGATATAATATGATTTGTCAATATTTATTTTTAAATTATTTGCATTTAGCCATTTGATTATCATGTCAATAGTATCATTGATGTCAGATTCGTGGAGTCGTAAAGATTCTTTCTTTTTAACATTTTTAACGTCATTAGATGTCACAATTATGGCGATATCGTCCGCATATAAGGTACATTTATGATTTGTTACCTCTGTTATGTCATTTATGTAAATGAGGAATAAGATAGGTCCCAGTACACTTCCCTGTGGGACACCAGCACCATTTTCTCTAAATTCAGATGATACACACATCATTTCGTTATTAACAATTTTATTGACGACAACTTTTTGTTGCCGTCCTCTTAGATAAGACGCTATCCACAATAATATCGGTCCCTTAATTCCAAGTGATTCGAGTTTACTTACGAAATCAAATTGTCATTAATAATTTATTTCTTAAGTAGGTAAGTAAGTAGGTACACACCTTTGTACACACGACGGCACCTCAGACTATACATTGAACTTGAGACCGCCTTTATACCCTACGTAATAAAAGCTATTTTTGCAGTTTAACATTATAACCTGACGTGCTGTAGCACACACTACAATTTATAGATTAGGTAGGTACAAACATATTATAATTTATAGATTAGGTAGGTACACACCTACCTACCTAATCTATAAATTATAATTTCAATAACAACACAATTTTTCATTTGTTTTTTTTTTACTTTGACACTGATCCACTGATTTCGGCATTTCGAGGAGTAAGGTGGAGTAAGCGCGGAAAACGTGCGGTGCGAGCGCTCAGGCGGGCGTGCGGCCCTTTGCCAGTTGTATCGTGGACGATACGCCAAGCGGTAGGTATATAGCGCGTGGCCTTGAGCGAGTGACGGACGCCTGCCCTTGCGTACCCAGCCGCTGCGGCAGCCTTCTTTGCGACTCTAGTGCGCGATGTCAGACGAAGATTGAGTAAATGGACAATTTTTTTCGCACTAATTCAATCAGTTTTTCTTTAATATCGTTGTTCATTATTTAAAAACAAAATAAAACACCACTTACTACCGGTAGTACCGGTACTATTTCTTAACAAATACAACTAAATGCGTAGTCACGCGCGTGGTTACGCGCGTAGTGACGCGCAGCAAAGATACGTGCGTGTTCGAAATTGTTTGGTGTGACGTCCAATAGGGAATGCCATTGACTACAACGTCATCAATGCGTTCCGCTCTGCGTAGGTACGCAGCCTGTTTGTCTCATGGGAGCTGCAATGCGTAGGGTTACGCATCGGTCTACGTGCACGCGTACGTTACGCAAGCGGTGTGCCATGTCACATAAAGTTTCAGACATTACAAGTCTACGCGTACGTGCACGCTTACGCTTACGCATCCGGTGTGTTTCGCTTCTTATCCTACTAATATCATAAATGTGAAAGTTTGTATGTCTGGATGTAATGTATAAAATAAGCTAGATAAATAAATAAAAATGTCCTAAAATGTTTTGCACATTTGATAACTTTCTTTAAGAATATAATGAAAAAAATCAATGCTGTTTCGTTTGCACCTTAGTGGAGCATACGAAACTTATTAGTGTCATCTGCACCATTTGATGGTGCAATTCAATGGTGCATACAGTACAGCGAGTAACAATGTATTGAAACTTCATCAAGAAAACGCCTGTTACATCAATAAAGGAGTAGTAGAATGCATGAGAGGGGACCTAAGCGTTTCTCCTGAAACTTGTTCAGGGTACTTAGGAAGTTAACATACTAAAAGTCCTGACGTCTCGGAGGTGAGCCGGAGGGTGGAGGGGGGGGGGGGGGGGGGGAGAAGGTACCACTTTTAGGTTTTTCGCCAATATCTCAAAAATGGGTGCGTTTTGGCGAAAAATGTTCAATGATGAAATGAAAGCTTATAAAATTCTCTATAACTTTAGTTCTATACACTTTGTTCGAATTTCTAACCGTTTTAGGGCTACTCGCTCAGGAAATGTGAAAAATATGGATGATGGGCAAGATGGCCAAAGGAGTTGTTCTATACACCTTCTACCAACGAATGATATATCATTAGAACGGCCTTTTTTAGACCAATATTAACTGTCAACAAACTTTAAATCAGTTGTTAGTATTTTTGGAGTTAAAGGTCAATTAGCTTCCGCACGCGTCTTATCAGAATAAATGAATAATCATCAGAATAAAAATTACCCTATGTTTTAATTCAGATTATAAACTATATATACCTATGCTAAATTTAATTTAAATCCGTTTAGCCGTTCTTGAGTTATAAGTTGTGTGAGTTATAATTTTCGAACTACATATTCCGGAAAAAAGAATTCTATAACTCCTTTTTTAGACAAATAAAAACCTTATAAAACAAAGTCAGCTTATTTACACAACTTATAACTCAAGAACGGCTGAACGGATTTAGATTAAATTTAGCATACATATAGTTTATAATCTGAATTAAAACATAGGGTACTTTTTATTCTGATCAAAGGTCCCCTAGGGTCCACGTGGACGAAGACGCGTGCGGAAGCTAATTGACCTTTAACTCCCAAAAATACTAACAATTGATTTAAAGTTTGTTTGCAGTTAATATTGGTCTAAAAAAGGCCTTCCTTATGATATATCATTCGTTGGTAGAGGGTATGTAGAACAACTCCCTTGGCCATCTTGCCCATCATCCAAATTTTCACATTTCCTGAGCGAGTAGCCCTAAAACGGTTAGAAATTCGAACAAAGTGTATAGAACTAAAGTTATAGAGAATTTTATAAGCTTTCATTTCATCATTGAACATTTTTCGCCACAACGCACCATTTTTGAGATATTGGCGAAAAACCTAAAAGTGGTACCTTCTCCCCCCCCTCCACCCTCCGGCTCACCTCCGAAACGTCAGGACTTTTGGTATGTTCACTTCCTAAGCACCCTGAACAAGTTTCAGGAGATATCGCTTAGGTCCCCTCTCATGCACTCTACACCCCCTTTTGGGACATTTATTGACTGAACTATGTAGCGTATGACTATTTGATTAATTTTTATGAGTCCTCAAGAAGCATTTTTAATGAAAAATTAAAGAAAGTATTAAATAAAGTATTAAATAAGTATCACTTTTTGACTTTTCCAGCCATTACGACCATTTACGGTAACAATATGACTGCTTTATAAGCGCTCGCAGTCCTAAAATGGGTAGTATTTAATCGGGTAACAATAAATTTCCATTTTGGATATCAAAAATACTGAATATAGCTTACTGAAATACTAAGTGGACGACGGACTGAGGGCGACTGCAAATATTGAAAATGGGTGACTTTAAAATATAAATTAAGTAAGTAACTAGTTATACAGAACGGGCGACCAAATTTCTATTTGGGCGACAACCTTAGCACATAAAAAACATTTGGCATATTATTATATTTTATTTAAAAAAGGTGACTATTAACCTAATCGAGATGACAAAAATACCATGTTGGGCAGCTTAAATATTTAACTACTTGGTATAATAGGTTTAGTATTTAAGTATCCCATTAACAGTCGCCTTTATTATTTCCAGTCACCCAATTAAAAATATCCCTCCTAAAATTTACTATTTTGGTCACACCAAATGGGTCTGCTATTAGTTAAATCTTAATTTTTCATTTTTTTATTTAAGTTTTGATAAGTTTTATACCTCAACTAAAAGCTAAACAGATGGAGATGTCTTCACAAAATTTTGCACGCTTACTTGATAAGATTTTTTTTTAGATATTTGGTGTTACTTACAAAAAATCTGGAAACTGTCTGTTTGTCTGTCTATCACCAGGCTGTATCTCATGAACCGTGATAGCTAGATAACTGAAATTTTCACTGTTGCCGCTATAACAACAAATACTAAAAGTAGAATAAAATAAATATTTAAGGGGGGCTCCCATACAACAAACGTGTTTTTTTTTTGCCGTTTTTTGCTGGATATTAATAACGGCAACAGGTAGACAGTTGAAATTTTCACAGATGATGTATTTCTGATGCCGCTATAACAATAAATACTAAAATCAGAATAAAATAAATATTTAAGGGGGGCTCCCATACAACAAACTTGATTATTTTGCCGTTTTTTGGTACGAAACCCTTCGTGCGCGAGGCCGACTCGCACTTGGCCGGTTTTTCTATTTTTATTTTCTTGCCTGATAAATTACTTTGGTAAAAAACCTTATGTTTAAGAGCGTGCAGTCTGCACACTAGCGCCGCCATTGGAAATAAAATCATAGTGCTTAAATAAAAAAGAAATTATGAATTATCTCTCTGGAGTGCACTCCGAACAAGCTTTGCGGTACTTTTTATCACTTAAGCAATATTTTATAGCCTGTTGTTTAGTTATATGGACTTTTATTGCGAAAAGTGGCCATTTTTAACAATAAAAGTCAATTAAACTAAACGACAGGCTAGAAAATATTGCTTAAGTGATAAAAAGTACCACAAAGCTTGTTCGGAGTGCACTCCAGAGAGATAATTTACAAATTTGTCTTTATTTAAGCACTATGATTTTTTTTCTAATGGCGGCGCTAGTGTGCAGACTGCGCAGCCTTAATTACTTATCCCAAAAACTGTTTGAGAAAAAGTTATCTAACAAAAAATATTTGCTTTGACCTCATCTATAACCCCTTATAGTACAGTAGCCCGTAGAACATTTAAATCACTAAAAAGGTTACCGTTTGCCGTTGTGATATAGTTATTTATTACGAAATTATATATACTTTAACCCAAGTTTTACAGATCGCAACCCGCCGTAACCTATATTTGTATATCTCCAAAAATTATATATTTTAATTTTTCGAGGTTTACCACATGGTTTAGCTATTGTCGTGTTCTACAGCTTTGTTTGATTGCCACTGATAATAGTAAGACTATGGAAAGTGACTATACAAAGATTTAAGACCAGATAAAGTCCAACCATTTTCATCAGGTCTTAAATCTGTGTATGGCTACTTTTCATAGTCTTACTTTTATCTGTGGCAATCAAACCAAGCTGTAGAACACGACAATAGCTAAACCACGTGGTAAACCTCGAAAAATAAAAAAATATCATTTTTGGAGATATACAAATATAGGTTACGGCGGGTTGCGATCTGTAAAACTTGGGTACAACCGTATCTGACTCAGTGACAGCGTCCGTGTTGTCTATGGCGTAACCATGGTAACGTATGTAATTACACCTTAATGCCAATTTTGACCGCCTGGCTCAGATAAGCTTGTCTCAAAGTTAAATCAGGATGGTGCAACCGTGCCTTAATGTAGCAATGTCTCACATCCATCTGTCAAATAAAAATGTCGCATCCATCTGTCAAATAAAAGTGATTGCGATAGATTTTGAAATTTGACAATAAGTATCCTCTTTTGTCTCTTTGCTAAGATCTTAAATCCGTATTCGCAAACATTACTAAGAGATTTCACAGTGCCCGCCGACGCACAGTGTCTCAACTACCAATCACACGTAATTAAAACAAACAAATCGATCACAGAGCACTATTTCAACGCAATGCCAGAGGGATCTCACTCCGTTCTTAAACTTTTATATTACTGCTCGCGGCTGACTCAGTTGAGCCAGCGCACGAGGGGTGTCATGTGTCGGTTGAGATAATGATAGTAACGCAGCGCTGCGCAATTTGAAATTGTACCTTAATGCCGTGCAGCGAGAGTAGCTTATTTAATTGTCCTCGCACGGATGGGCTTCTATACGCTTAGTACTATTATACAAGGTATTACAAAAAACCCCTAATGCCAAAAATGGTAGGTAGAGACCATAAAACTGAACAACTGTTACTATTAGTGCGGCGGTAATCTTAAAAAACCGGCCAAGTGCGTGTCGGGCCACGCGCCATAGGGTTCCGTAGTTACCTTATACCATACCATATTTAATACCACCTATCATTTTTCGTATACAAAAATAACTTTGTTTTTCACAGTGTTGGTATGAATGACAAAGTTATATTTGCGGTTTTGGAAAATGTGCTATATCTCAAAAACTAATTACTATATCTCATTTAAACCAATTTTGGTTGAAAGTGTTTATTAAGATCTACAGCATATATTTTTTTTTAGATTTTTCACTCTCTTATTTCAAAAGTTAAAGGGGGGGGGGGGGGGACACACATTTTACCACTTTGGCGATGTATATCTTTGAAAGGGTTAACTTTGAGAAAAAGTTGTCTTACGAACCTCAATGTCATTTTTAAAGACCTATCTATAGACACCCAACACGTGTTGGTTTGAAGAAAAAAATTTTTTTCAGTTTCAGTTCCATGTATGGGGAGCCCCCCCTTAATCTTTTATTTTTCTTATTTTTGTATTATATTCGGTAAGCGGTTAACAGAATACATCTACCTACCAAGTTTCAACTGTGTAGTCTTAATACTTTCGGAATAAAGTAGCTGTGACATACGGACAGACAGACAGACAGACAGACATGACGAATCTAAAAGGGTTCCGTTTTTTGCCATTTAGGCTACGGAACCCTAAAAAGACGCTTAGAAAACACTTTTCGTACAAGTCATCTCGGAAATATGAAAATTTGGTATCGATGCATTCAGTACGATGCCCTGATCACAAATATGTAAGATGACAAGTGTGAAAGTGGTAGGAGTAGAAACTGTGACGTCATAAAGTTTTCACTACAAAGAAATTTTTTTTTCATACCATGTGGTATATCAAATAAAAGGGATTTGTGAGTAGATTGCGAATATATAACACACTATAACATTTTCACTACTTGGTCTAACAAATTATTAGCAAACGTCGGAAAATTTCGCAATTCAGAGTCGCCATTGAACAGGTCTAGATTGAAAACGACAGAATTTATTTTTAGAAAATACATAACAAATAACTCTGCACATACTCTTTTCGAATTTCTAAAGGTAATTGACCAAAGTTATTTAAAAATAAGAAAAGGACATCAGTTTTAATAACAGCATAATTTTCTGCTTTTTCTAAATTCTCAGATTCCTTTAATAATTAATAAAAAAACAAATAAATAAACTTTCGTATGTTAATCATTTCTTGTCCTACTTAGTAAACAGTATTTGACAGTTTCCATGCTTCTTTTAAATTTAAATCACTATTAAAAAATGTGTTAACAATTTCTTTGGTTTTTAATGCGTGGAAAACCATTTGTTGAATTTTATACGTGATTATTTCAAAAAAGAATTGAGTGAAGTTTGTTTACCAAATAGGACAAGTCAGGTTAACTAAAAGTAATAACAAATACACATGGAAAACACACACAGTTGCTCGGAGATCTAAATAACCTGACGAAACTCAATAGGAAAAAAATATTTAGAAAAAAACAAAACAATACACAAAAATCAATGTCTTTTTAATGGGGGTAAAAGGGGCTTAACGGGTGTAAATAATCATTCATAAAATACAACAAATGTTTTACCACGCATGGAATACCAAAAATATTGTAAATTGTTAATAATATTTGATTTAATAAGACAACATATTTTAAAAATAGTGATTAGGTTTAAAAGAAGTATCTAAAGTGTCAAAATTTGGTTATTTAAACCTTCGTCTGTTTATCCTAACTTATCCTAGTAAGGATAAACATACTAAAGTTTATTTATTAATTTTTTTACTAATTATTAAAGGAATCTGGGAATTTGGGAAGAGCAGAAAATTATGCTGTTATTAAAACTGATGTACTTTTCTTATTTTTAAATATCTTTGATCAATTACCTTTAGACATTCGAAAAGAGTATGTGCTGAGTTATTTGTTATGTATTTTGTAAAAATCCATTCAGTCCATTTCAATCTAGACCTGTTCAATGGCGACTCTGAATTACGAAATTTTTCGACGTTTGCTAATAATTTGTTAGACCATGTAGTGAAAATGTTATAGTGTGTAATATATTCGCAATCTACTCACAAAGCCCTTTCATTTGATATACCACATAGTATTAAAAAAAATTTTCTTTGTACTGTAAACTTTATGACGTCACAGTTTCTACCCCCACCATTTTCGCGCTTGTCATCTTATATATTTGTGATCAGGGGATCGTACTGAATGCATCGATACCACATTTTCGTATTTCCGTGATGACTTGTGCGAAAACTAACCTCAAACCTTGTTTTACCGCCCTACTATATGGCACTAACTCTGAAATCGCGAAAAATATCAAAGTGTATGAAATGGCTGATTTTTTTCGCGATTTCAGAATTGGTCTGATAGTAAAAGTTGTTCAGTTTAATGGTCCCTATTTACCATATTCGGCATTATGGACCGTCGGCCAACCAGGGTCATTTTCGATCTATCGCATATTGGGACGAGACCAAATTGGCAAGATAGCTATTAGCTTGGTGTTAACAAAAATCATTGTCTGGGTTGCGAAGTAGGAAGCTTCTGGGAGATATGCCACCCTGAACATGGTCACCCATCGCTAAAAAAATATCGATTGCATATTTACGTAAATGGTGAACAGGATCCTGGGTGGCAGCATTACCTGAACTATTTTTTTTTGTGTTTTCATATCGATCGAATAAGGAACAAGGATCACAAGAGCATATATGTGAAATGTACTTACCTGCCCTGACCTCCTAGACGCTTCCTGAAAGCGACGCAAGACTATGATTTTATATTCGCTTGGGACCTGCCCCACCCCCTGAATGTAATTACATGCCAATATGTAGTCGATTATTTTTTTGGAAATAAGGCTCTATGTTTCTATCCTGGCCGCGCGCATGCTTCCTAAAAACTAACCAAGCCGATGTCTAACATATTTGTAATGATGCCATCTACCATCCTGTTCACCATTTATATCAATATGCGATCGATTATTTTTTGCGATCGGAGATCATTGTATGGGAGGCCATATGTTCAGGGTGGCATATCTCCCAGAAGCTTCCTACTTCACAACCCAGACGACAATATTTGAAACACCAAATTAATGGCTATCTTGCCAATGTGGTCTGGTACGAATATGCGATAGATTGAAAATGTGCTTCTGGGCCGACGGTCCATAAGGGGTTTTTTGTAACACGTTGTATATTCTGTGGCAGTGCGCTCGCGCAGGCAAGAGTCGTTTGAGTATTGTTCTTGAATAGGGGTGTCACACAGTTCCACTGGTTACAGGGTGAACGCACAGTGCTTCTGACCACGCTAAAGGAGAACAACATCGAGCGGCCGCCGCTGCCGCCGCCCGCGCCCGCGCCCGCGCCGCCGCCCGCGCACACGCCCGCCTCTAACGCCAAGGTAATAAGACTTGTAATACACACATCAACTTTGTCTATAGGCAGCGTTTCCCAACCTTTTTCAGCCACGGACCCCTAGGAAGGTATTCAAGCACAGTTTTCACGGACCCCCTTATTAAAATAAACAATAAAAAAAATCGGATTAGGTATTTATTTTAGTTATTACAGATACAAAATATTATGTATGGTCCAGAGATGACACCGCGGACCCCCATACATATACTCGCGGACCCCCAGGGGTCCGCGGACCACAGGTCGGGAAACACTGGTCAGGTGTTATTTTCATACAAACGAGGTAACTTTGAAGCCTTGAATTCCTGCCAGGGATGTACTGTGCTGTGATCTGATGATGGCTATCCAGGGAGTGTATGGAGGAGATTCAGATCGCTGTTATACACCCAACTGATCTGACCAGCATTCTAAAAGATCAAAGGACATGTTTAAAAAACCGCGAAAATAGCATGAAAATATATGAATATTTTTTGAATTTTAGATTTTAGGCATTCACAATGCTATTTTTATAAAAAATCAGACTCACTCGTAGCAGCTTAGACGAGACTCGAACCCTTAGGATTCCGGCCCTCAAACACACAAACGAGAAAGCAACCTAATAAAAACGTGTTAAAATGTGTAAAAAGCAAATAATATAGCCAAATATTTAGATATTTTTTAGAATTTCTTGTTGTTCCTCTTTTTAATTGCTGTGCAATTTGGTCTGAAACTCTACGTTCTTACGTCGTATAGTTATAAAAAAATAAGTTTCAGTATCAATTGCGTGTCTACTAACTTCTACATTGAAGTGTTTGTCTTTATAAACAAATAAACAATTTCAAACAAAACGCGGTTTTAAATAAATAAAATAATAAATAAATGATAATATTAATTGCGACAATCACAATGTACCCTGACTATAAAGACTATATGACTATGAAGACTATAAGATAAATATAGCCCTGACTTCCAAAATAAGTAAACTTGGGTGTCAGAAGCCAGTTTCTTCTTAGTTGACAAAGTTTAATTTAGTTAAATAATACTCCAAATCATTTATAGGTCGATGCGATGGCAGCGAATTGCGTACAACTTCGGCAGAGTTTAGCACACCTACAGAGTCAATTAAATACGCTAACAAACCAAAAGAAAGAGGAACAACAACCCCCCAAACCAGAAAAACAGAAGAAATCTAAATCAAAGAAGAATAAAGG
The DNA here is from genome assembly GCA_943789525.1 of Agriphila geniculea. Classification (NCBI taxonomy): domain Eukaryota; kingdom Metazoa; phylum Arthropoda; class Insecta; order Lepidoptera; family Crambidae; genus Agriphila; species Agriphila geniculea. The sequence continues at coordinate 18,549,832 of OX038890.1, forward strand.
TGACAAACAAGGACAGAAAGTTGAAGAAAAATCGGAAACCAGAGAGGAAAGTGATGAATCAAATGTAGTTAAAGAAGTTACGGAAAATGAACCTAACAACGATGATGCTACAGTTTCAAATGAAGATATCCAAGCAGAAAAAGTAGACGACAAAACGTTAGAAAACTTAATACAGGCGATAAATAGTGCTAATATCAATCTTTGTGACCTTGAAGTCGTAGACAATGAAAATGATGATGAAATTGTAGATAAAATCATAGAAATTAACGAAGTGGAATCCAACCAAGAAGAAAATGCAATTGGTAATGAAACATTAAATAATGAAACAGATTTTAAGCTAAACGAAGTGCAAGCCGCAAATATTGTTGAAATGATAAAAAATGAAGTGGATGCAAAGTTAAATGAAGTGAATGTTAATGTTGAAGTCGATTTAAATGTAACACAAGAAATTAGTTCTAATGACGAAATCTCGCATATCCCAGAAGTGAAATCAATTTCCGAAAATGGTGCATGAGATTATTCAAATGTCAATTTCTCAATGTAAATAAATTTAATGTTTGACTTTAATTTTTTCTAAATTAGTTTAGTGAGAAGTTTCGATTTATGAATTTTCTAGTATTTTGTTGGTCTCGAATTTTTTTGTGTGTATTTTTACGTTATTCTCTTTTCATACAGTATCTTTCAAAATAAAGTGCCTAATTAATTCATTTTCTAGTCAGATGTTAGTATTTTTTAAGTATTGGACGGCGTATTTTGTTAAAAAAATGTCTTTGTGTCAATTTAAACTTTGTTATTATTGTGTTTTGAAGAATCCAACTTCCAACTTTAAATGAGATTGTACAAGATTCTGTCAGCCTTGTTATTAGTAGTTTTAATTTGTATTTTAATATATTTACTGATTTAAAACAAAATACGCCCATAATTGAGTATGTACAACCGTAAGTGATAGCGCAAAATCGTTTAAGTTTTTTTATGAAGTGTAGCCAAATAGAGTTTGCTGAAAGAGAAACGTCATGGCATTTATGCTTGATTACCGTATTTATCATGTTGACGGCACTGTCACGTCATTGTAGTGAGATTATATTGACTTGATAGATATCAAAATATAACAATCATACTATAATGACGTAACAGTGCCGTCAACATGACAAAAAAGGTAATCAAAGCACAAATAGTGTTGCCAGACCGTGGGCAATTGCCCACACCATGGGCATTCTTAGGATTTTTTTGAAAAAGAGCAAAAAGGCCGGAAAGTTCATAGAAACCGGTAAATTATGAGCAATTTTGGAAATCACGGAACTCAATAACCAGAGAATATTTGAAAACACTGGGCACAGAGTACCGAACCACAAAAATTCACAGTTTAGTTTGGGTATCCATTGACGTTCCTAGAGCCATCTAGGAACGAAGCCCAGTACCTCCGTTAAATATTTCACAGGTAAAAACAGTTTTACTGGTGTAGGTCGAGTGAGCCAAAGTCGCCCTACCAGTTTCGGACGACCATAGTCGCTCAGACGTTTGAGTGCCTAAAGGGCGGAATCTTTCAAAAAATTAAAAAAGTTCTAGGTACAAAATGTGTCAAGGTACACACAGATTCCCCTACACGTCGTTGTTTTATCGATTATAGGCGATTTTGTGTCGAAAAGGGCAATTTTAAATAACCTGCGTGTGCAAAAGTTTTGATCGGGTCTGGCAAGACTGGGATTTATCAAATCCCATGACGGAACTCTTTCCGCACATACTAATTTGGTGCTTTTCCTGATTTTTTTAAATATTTGTTGTAAAGTGAAATAAAAATTAAAATAAAATAAATTCAACTGTAATGACCAATATTTCGTCAACTTATATTTTGTGAACTTAAGAATGAGTGTTGGTACAAATCTTATTTGGTTTGAATTTTTAGTTGGCTATACACTATTACATGCTATTACAATCTGCCAGTATTTGATTTTTATGATTGAAAAAACATGTATGATACCTATTTCTGTCTTTTTTTGTTATTTTTTAAGAAGTCTTATATACTATGAACTGAAATCTTCCAAAGGTTGATCAAGTAATATAAAATTGACTGTATTCTTGCGAATGGCTTAGGCTTATTTTTTTTATTACTAACATTTTCAGTGCTCCTATCCTATAAGTTTGTCTTTTGTAGAATAAACGTGACTTCTGAGTTTTGTTTAAATAAAGTTAGATTTTATAACCGAATCAACTGTGTTTTTTTAATGGCAATTTTTTTTATTAGCATTTTTTTATAGCTGTCAGATTTTTCATGTAGGTACTATTCCCAACTTATTTTCCATATACTTGCATAATATTGTTCAATAGACAATTTATTAAAAAAAAAAAAATACAGTATGAGAGTATTTATTTACTCTGAGGTTTAGGTATGTTATGTATGGTATGGGCTAATATCTATTCTATGGTATGGATAAGTCTATATAAGGCTATTTTGTAGAACACCAAAAAACCTCGCAGGAGTAGATTACCAACATCATAAACAACAACATTTGTTCTACGACTTTTCTGAAAATAGACAAAAAAACGATTTTCCATACAAATGTCCGAACAGCTGATCGAATGTTATATGAAAAGTAGTTTATTTTGTCTGTTTTCGGAAAAGTCGTAGAGAAATGTTGTTTATGCTGTTAGTAACCAACTCTTGCGAGGTTGTTAGTGTTTTACAAATAACCCAGCAGTGGGTTGATGTGGGCTGAATATGATGATGATGAGATAATAGTAAGGTTAAAGCAGTATGAAAATTCTCATAGGCTCTCATACATATATTCTATTCGTTGAAGAGGCTTCGGACACTTGTTATTATTTCGAATTATGATCATAGCAGAAAAAAATGTTTTATTGCTCATAGTGGGCTCTGAGCAATAAAACATTTTTTTTCCTAAACGTTAAAAAAAGTATCTTAAAAAGTGATTCCTTTTTTTGTTAGCAGAAATTACCACTTAATTCGTTGTTACTTAGCTGATACAATTTTTTTCACTTAATACATGTGGCATTAGTTAGCTGAGTGTTAAACATTTGTGCAGAAAAGTTTGAAAATGTTAGCGTTCAGATAATGTTACTATGGAAAATGCAAATTCTTTAAAATCGTCAATAATTGTAAAACAATAGATCTTAGTAGATAAAGGTATTCGATCATTGTATCGAGATTGCAATAAAATAAAAAAAGGTGCCAAACCAAATAGAGCGAGCCTAAATACCTACCTATCCGATCTTTAGGTGTAAATTTGATTTTCGTGTTTAAGACTTTTACAAAGGCAGCTCTGGCAGAAAAGTGAATTTTCAATAAATGCAATATATCGAATAACCACGATATGTTGCATTTGCCATTTATTGAAAATCGATGTCGCTGTATTTCCGCATAGTCTGCATCAGTTATCTAACTGCCAAATTCAGGTGTCTGTCAAAAGAAATAGCCTAGTTCACATTTTTTGTTGACCCACGCAATCCAAATCTATTGCATTTTTGAAACTGAAGTAGTTACTTAAAATCCAATGAAGTATTTATACGTCTTACAGATAAACTACATTTTCCTGTTAAGGTGAATAACCACCGAAAGGGTATGATTTTCCATGACTTTTTCACAGAGATTGGCTGTATATCACCGATAACGCGTTGGATCTTGGATTTGCTCAGGAATTGTTTCTGGTCTATTCGCATAAACCCGAGATTCCATAAAACCCCAAAGAAAAAATTCGCACGACTTTAAATCGCGTGATCTTGGTGGCCAGTTAACATCAGAATTTCTTGAGATAATGTTTTCTGGAAATCGTTGCTGCAATAAATCGATTATTCCATGCGCGGTGTGGCAGGTTGGGCCGTCCTGCTGTAACCACACGTCTTCTAGATTCATGCCGTCTAGTTGAGGTCACAAGAACTCTGTTATCGTGTTACTGTAACGAATGCCGTTCATGTTACTTCAATTTCAGCCTCATCTTCGAAAAAGTAAGGTCTTAGCACACCGCCTGACCAAAATCCGCACCAGACAGTTGCTCATTGTGGGCCGTCGTCGTCGTTATGCGAAGAATAAACCAGAAACAATTCCCGAGCTCAAATCCGAGATCGAATACGTTATCGGTGAGATACCGCCACATTTCTGTGAAAAAAATAATGGAAAATTTTATGAAAAGAGTAATGGCCTGGCATCAGAGCCGTGTGGGGGGCCATTTGAATATATTTTATTCCATACTTAATTGGAACATGTCTTCTTTACAACCCAATAAAAATATCACAACTCTCTCAAAAAATATATGTTTTTATTTTAAAATTAAAAAGTGCACCTTACTGGGACACCCATTATAATGGGTTATTGTTTAATGATTATGATGATTTTTTGTCGAGTATTTTTAGCATTAAGTTAAGGTTTCTCGCATTAAAATAATATAGGTAGGTGTGTAAATATATATCATGCATTACTAACGTACGCGTACCTGTTATTTTAAGGGGCGATTTTTTGACAGCTCGAATAAAAAATTTCGATAGATGGCGGTTATAAAAGCCGAGCCCTTATCGCATGCATTTCTTGAAAATTTTGATTCGCAGGTGCTGTAGGTCCCCTTCCGCCTTGGAGAGTGATAAATGATGGAGGAGTTAAAACGACGATAGACATATTAATATAAGCAACTTTGCGACGGCTCGGCTTTCATCAAACGCAATCTATCGAGATTTTTAAAACTTTTTTTTTTGTTCCGGAAAATCGACCAAATGTGTTCTAAAAAAAATTGCAACCAACAGTGATCTTTTCCGAAGTTCAGCGAAACGTTTCATAAACCGTTGGTCAATGCAACTTTGTCACGTGATTGCCAATTTATTATTTGCGTGACGAGAACGAATGCTGACAAAGACAAATCCACAACTTCGACAAACTATTGGAGATTAATAATGATAATTATAGCGCGATTGTTTTGTTTCGGGCGTACGTTTTGAAAAGTCAGACATCTTTGTAGTTCGTTCGTTTCGTTACAAAGAATAAATGAAATGATTAAACCAAAATAGTGTAGTGTAAAGGGCATTTGACTAAATATTGTAAATGTAAAATGTTAAGAAAGTACCTACACCCTACAGGTAGTTAAAAACCGGCCAAGTGCGAGTCGGACTCGCGCACGAAGGGTTCCGTACCAAAAAACGGCAAAAAAATCACGTTTGTTGTATGGGAGCCCCCCTTAAATATTTATTTTATTCTGATTTTAGTATTTATTATTATAGCGGCATCAGAAATACATCATCTGTGAAAATTTCAACTGCCTACCTGGGGCCGTACCGACTAACTTACATGGCTATCGTAATCGCTTTCATTTGACAGATGGATGTGATACATTGCTACTTTTCTTTGGTAAGACTTTTTTGTACCAAAAAGTAGTAGCAATGTATATTCGTACCCAAAAGATGGATGTGATACATTGTTACTTTTTTTTGGTCCAAAAAAATCTTTAGCAATGTATCACATCCATCTGTCAAATGAAAGCGATCACGATACGCCATGTAAGTTAGCCGGTACGGCCCCTGTTGTCATCATTAATATCGAGCAAAAAACGGCAAAAAAAACACGTTTGTTGTATGGGAGCCCCCCTTAAATATTTATTTTATTATGTTTTCAGTATTTGTTGTTGTAGCGGCAACAGAAATACATCATCTGTGAAAATTTCAGCTGTCTAGCTATCACGGTTCATGAGATACAGCCTGGTGACAGACAGACAGACAGACGGACAGCGGAGGCTTAGTAATAGGGTCCCGTTTTTACCCTTTGGGTACGGAACCCTAAAAAGATATGATAGGTAGCAAAAAAGATAATAATAACTGTACAATGCGATTAAATTAACAATGTCGGTACAACTGAAGTGACCAGCTTCAAAGAGCCTGTGGTACGTAGGTACGTACAAATCGATGAATTTTAATCTGTGAAATTTTCCGTTTTACATACATTCTCGAGTAAAATTGCAGCGGAACGGGCCGCTGTCGAGTTATTGCAGCAGATCACATTGGAGTACCTAAAAGAAAATCTACGCAAATCAGACATTAGACGTTTTCCTCAATGAAACGAATGTAATACCATAAACATAATATTCCACTGGAATAGACGAACAGAGTTCGCTTGGCTGCAACACCAAAACATAGACATAGAAAATTTTTCGCTACGCTCAAGTAGACGGACTATGGTGCGAGTGAGAAACCGATTCTTACGGCTTATGCGATGTGTGAGAAAGAGTTAAAAGAAGATGACAGCAGAACCTAGTTTGACTTCATTTATCATCTTTTATCATCTTGGGGAAAAGCGTCCGTTCGATTATTATGTGATTTTGATCGCGATCGGGTCGATTTGGCTCTTATAACTACATAAATCTATAATGGTGTCGTGTTCTGTGTTAAATTGTAATGTTATTTACAACAAAAACCCAAATAAACACTCATTTCACAGGTAAATAAGATTGTACAAGTACCATTTTCATATTTCATATTTTAGTTGAATATATTCCCAAACACACTAAGTAATACACTAATATCATGCTATTAACCGCCTATTTTCTAAATAAAGGCTGATTTGTAAACATTATGTGTTAGATAAAAAGATATTATGTCCGTGAACTTGATAAAATAAGGCGTAGAGATTGATCAAAAATTATTGATATCGATACTCATGTCGATGATTTCCAATATAACTTTGTTTGTCTTTGTGAACACTGATAGTTTTATCTTAAGCTGCTTTTAACCGACAGTTTTCAAATGGTAAATTATACCTACTTAAGTACTAATTTAACAATATTTCCAGGTTTCCTGTAAATCCAGTGATTAAGTTACTGGATAAATGTCATAAATAGAATAGACTGGGAGCCCTTAAAGGAGACTTTAAGATTTTTTTAAAATAAAATTGTTCAAAATTTTGTTTGTGTTTTATTTATTAGAGCAATAATACATTAAGGTTATCGAAAACCTAAAATGGACTTCAAGGCATCTCTAAAATTCACGCACACGTTTACAATTTTCACACACTGGCTCATGTCACTTTTGGTGTTGCAGCCAAGCGAACTCTGTTCGTCTATTCCAGTGGAATATTATGTTTATGCACCAAAAGTGACATGAGCCAGTGTGTGAAAATTGTAAACGTGTGCGTGAATTTTAGAGATGCCTTGAAGTCCGTTTTAGGTTGTCGATAACCTTAATGTATTATTGCTCTAATAAATAAAACACAAACAAAATTTTAAACAATTTTATTTTAAAAAAATCTTAAAGTCTCTTTTAAGGGCTCCCAGTCTATTCTATTTATGACATTTATCCAGTAACTTAATCACTGGATTTACAGGAAACCTGGAAATATTGTTAAATAGTACTTAAGTAGGTATAATTTACCATTTGAAAACTGTCGGTTAAAAGCAGCTTTAGATAAAACTATCAGTGTTCACAAAGACAAACAAAGTTATATTGGAAATCATCGACATGAGTATCGATATCAATAATTTTTGATCAATCTCTACGCCTTATTTTGTCAAGTTCACGGACATAATATCTTTTTATCTAACACATAATGTTTACAAATCAGCCTTTATTTAGAAAATAGGCGGTTAATAGCATGATATTAGTGTATTACTTAGTGTGTTTGGGAATATATTCAACTAAAATATGAAATATGAAAATGTTACTTGTACAATCTTATTTACCTGTGAAATGAGTGTTTATTTGGGTTTTTGTTGTAAATAACATTACAATTTAACACAGAACATGACACCATTATAGATTTATGTAGTTATAAGAGCCAAATCGACCCGATCGCGATCAAAATCACATAATAATCGAACGGACGCTTTTCCCCAAGATGATAAAAGATGATAAATGAAGTCAAACTAGGTTCTGCTGTCATTTTCTTTTAACTCTTTCTCACACATCGCATAAGCCGTAAGAATCGGTTTCTCACTCGCACCATAGTCCGTCTACTTGAGCATAGCGAAAAATTTTCTATGTCTATGTGTAATACTTAATACCACAGAGTACCTAAGTAGGTAATACCGGAAAGATTTATTTAGTAACCAGTCGTGTAGAACCATCGTGCAAATGATGTTTGTTACATCGGATTACTGCTGATATCGTAACTGTTCAACTGAGTTGAAAACTAGGTAATATGAAAAAAATAGTGTAAGCAAATAAATCTGTTTATCCTTAGGTACTTGTCTCATTTGGTAAACAATCTTCACCCAACTCTTTATTGAATAAAATGATTTTAAAATACAACAAATGGTTTTTCAAACATATTACGAAAAAAATTACTAATTTTTAGTGACAATTTGATTAGCCATATATTTTTAAATAACAATTAAAATTAAAAAGACCTATGACAACTGTCAAAAGTTATTTACTAAACAGGACAAGTAAGGATAAACAGACTAGGTAAGTACCTACCTACGACTGCATTACTTCGGTAGCATTGTTTACGAAGGAAGACTGCTGAAAGAAGGGAGAAATTAAGAATAACGTACATTAGAGTAGGTATACATAAATAAATAATAAATAAATAACTGTACGTGTTATAGCAATAATTGGTAGGTGGTATACTTATAAAGAAAAAAATAAACGCAAAAGATCATCATTTACTTAAAAAAGGTTCCCTTATGTCAATCAAATCATCAGCCACACGACGCCTGCGTCTGCTGGGTAAGTATAGGCACAGACTTCGATCAGAGGGTCAAATCTGCTAATGTTTTCGTCAATATCGTAGTTCAATGGTGTTTAAATGGTAATGCTTTTTGACACAGTTCTTCTTTCCTAAATCCAAAACTGAAACACATTGTGTTTCTTAAACCCAAAACGGAAACATATTGTGTCTTGCAGGCGCGGTCCGAGGGGGGGGGGGGGGGGGGGTCACAGTCGTACACGTCATATATTAGTGACCCCCCCCCAAAATTTCAGGCTGCGACCGCGCCTGGTGTCTTGATTTTGGGTTTAAGAAACAAGAACTGTGTCAAAAAGCATTACCATTAGAACACCATTGAACTACGATTTTGACGAAAACATTAGCAGACACATTAGCGGACTTGACCCCCAGGGCACAGATTACTAGAGAATTGTATCTAGGTCTCTTTCAAGGATCTCCACTAGGCAAGGTACCGACATAGGCGTAATAGAAAAAGCAAAAGCGAGGTAAAATATAGGTTCCAGTACAAGGCTCGTAAAGTTCTTTTCTCAAGAAAAGCGAGGAAATATTTTTTACTTAGCAAAAAAATGTAATTTTTAAATTGATTCGTGTGAAGTTCGTGTGCATCCATAAAGTTTTTATTCTAAGAGCTGGCCCCGGAAATAGGTGGACAATTAACAGAGCTACGAAATCCCTCTAGTTAGTGTGCAATACTATCATTATTAACAGATCCGGGCACATGGCAGATTTTCAGTAGTGGGAGTAGTTGAGCAACAAAGGGGCTGAAAAAGCGATTGAAGGTATACAATTTACAGAGCTCTGGATTTGGTGCGGTATAATAGCAAGCCAATCATGTATCTAAATTGAATATAACATTGCCAGGAATTTTGACTGGTGGAAAAGTAGTGCCAGGCGGCATTAAGGTGCGCGAAAAAGTGGTGAAATTTGATGCCGCCTGGCACTACTTTTCCACCAGTCAAAATTCCTGGCAGTTGGTCAGTCTACCCCGCACTGAATTTCAAGAGAACGTGATGAAACAGACCACCACGTAAATGTGGAACGTCCCGCATTCTTTTTTCAAATGAAATGATAATATTTCAGACCATACAACCACAATACAATACAACTTCTTTGTTGACAACTTTTACAATAGCGAACGAGTTTCAGCGTCTCACCAAAATAGTGGTCTCACTTCCAAAGATTTTGGTAAAGATTTGATTGAACAGCATTTTTGTTACATTTTTTCAATTATTGCATATTATTGTCAAAGTTATTGCAACTTAAATAATAAAGCGCTTCCGTCCGTGCCGATGCGGTCCGCCACACCTCTACTGATGCGAATTTTCTATCTTATTATATTTTTAACTTGCTTAATAGCTCTTAGTTGGGCGTGTTAACATCTCTTGACTAATCGGAAGGCCTTTAAAAGAAATGCCGAAATGTTTTAAGTTTCCTCCTTTCTTTATATCTTTGCTGCAAAAACTAACAAAAAGAAGCGAACGGTGCGAATGCAACTGAAACGGATGTTAAAATATTCCCTACAAATTAAAATACTTACTTAGGTACTTTTTTAATTAAGTTTATTAGCAGCCTATAACTTCGTGGCATCCTTTTATTCTCATAAAGACAAATTCTCATAAGGACAGATTCTTAAAAAGACAGATTCTCAAAAGGACAGATTCTCATGCATCGGTCGGCAAAGTAGAATAGTAAAGTATTAACAGCAGGGATGCTCAGATTTATTGAGACCATGGGCTACTTGGGCAAATGATAAACTAATTGCGGGCACCAACACAACATAAAAACATAACATAAAAAATAGTCATTTTTTTCATATGAAGGAGGTAATATTTTTGCTGGCGGGCCACTAGCATATTGCCGACGGGACGGTGTAACAAGACACTCCACGAAGCCGAAGTCCACGCATTCCGCCCATCATCAGGATAATTTTTGTCTTTTAGACTATACCTGGGAAACCAATAGCTACGAAGTTATTGAAGGACAAAGTAAATTTTTTATTCTAAATTTTTATGAAATCTTATTTTATTCGTTATTTCCTAATTTTTGTCTATTTTGTGCTGACATTATGCAAAGTTTTAGTTGTATGTCACTGATTATTTCCTGCAAATGTATATGTTACCGGCAATGTATGAAATGCAGGCATTGTATACAATGCCTGGCCCTTTTAGGCAATGTATGAAATATAATGAATATTGATATCTATTTCACACATTACCTAGGCAGTGTATACAATGACTAGGCATTGTATAGAATGCCTGCTGGTCCACCGGCAATGTGTATAATAAAAAGATTTTCGAGAATAGATTCGAGGGGGGATCGAGGGGGGCTTGGGGAAAGCTCGAGGGGGGGGGGGGCTTGAGGAAAGCTCGAGGGGGGGGGCTCGGGGAAAGCTCGAGGAGGGTTCGATGGGGGGCTCGAGGGGGGCTCGAGGGGGCTCGAGGGGGCTCGAGGGGGGCTCGAGAGGTACTCGAGGGGGGCTCGAGGGGGCTCGAGGGGGCTCGAGGGGGCTCGAGGGGGGATCGAGGGGGCTCGAGGGGGGCTCTTTGGAATCGAACCTGTTTTACTCCTGTAGGTCCCGCGTATAGGTTAGAAATTTAAGGCGAGCGCGGAGCGCAGCGGAGCGTGAGCCTTAAATTTCGAGGTTATTTTTTTATAACAGACAACAGAAATTTGAGTTTGGAATCGAACCTGCTTCACTCCTGTAGGTCCCGCGTATAGGTTAGAAATTTAAGGCGAGCGCGAAGCGCAGCGGAGCGTGAGCCTTAAATTTCGAGGTTATTTTTTTATAACAGACAACAGAAATATACTTATTTTACACATTGCCGGTGGACCAGCAGGCATTGTATACAATGCCTAGGCAAAGTATAAAATGAATTATATTTCATACATTGCCTGATCGTTTTAGGCATTGTATACAATGCCGGATTATACACATTGCCGGTAACATATATACCTAACGTATACCTAGTTCTTTATTATCTAAAAAAATTAAGCTTCATTAAAAGTTTTAGTTTTACCATAATGTAATGTAATAATCCAAAAGCTGAAAGTAAAGAGACCAGAAAATCCTGATGTCTGATACCTACTTGGGAGAGGCCTACCTACGTCCTGCAATAGACTGAAATGGGCTCATATGATGAAGTATGACTTAAGAAAGATAGACTTTAGTAGAATGGTTAATCATTAATCCATCCAGCCATTTTTAATGACCCCACTGCTGGGGCACAGGCCCTCCCTATGGGTGGATAAGGAGAATGGGCCATAACGCACCACGCGGGCCCAATGCGGATTGGTGGGTGTTAACGACTGTAAATGCAGCCGGGACCAACGGCTTACCGTGCCTTCCGAAGCACGGAGGAGCTCGAGATAATAAATTTTTGGTCACCCATCCCATGACCGACCCTTGCGAAAGTTGCTTAACCTCCGCAATCGCTGGGCCAGGCGCTAAACCACTTCGCCACCGAGCTCCTCGGTTAATCAATACCTATTCTTCAATCCTAACAATGCAGTCAGTTGATTCATTTGTTCGTAAAAACGTAACCTTTTTGTTTATTATGTAAATCATTATTATGTAAAGTTTAATCATCCGGGGAAGTTGCAAAGTTCAATTGGCGACTACTGTGCTATACAATGCCTGACACTAGGAGTCTATTGGGCACTGTGGGGTGTCTAAAGTGTATTATTGCATCACTTAACAGGCGTTTTCTGTGCGTTTTTACGTCGATCGCCTTGCCGCCGAGGTGAGACTGAAAAAAACACTGAAAACTAGTTCATTTAAATAAAACAAAAACAAATCGAAAGTTAGGAGACAGATAATTTTACCGCTTTAAACGTGGTCGGTCACCGATGTTGAATAGTGTTTGTTTCGCGGACTATTTATAGGGTTAAAATAATTACTTATTACAAACTTTGAATAAGAACTCTCCACATAAACATAGAGACAAATATATCGGGTCATTTTGAACTTACAATCCAAATTTTAAGGATGTGTCCAGTCCATGAAACTAAACAACTTTCTCTAAGAAACGTGCCAAATTTCGCCAGAAAATTTTGGTCATCCCATACTAAATTGATCACGTGATCTCTTTGATTTGTATGGAAAGTCGATTTTTATTTTACATATTTGACCATGAGTTTCTTAGAGAAAGTTGTTCAGTTTCATTAACTGTACACATCCTCAAAATTTGGATGGTAAGTTCAAAATGATCCTGTATATAAAATAAAATACGAATTAAAAAGTTTCGTATACACGCTGAAATTTTAATCATTTGGTTCCCGCTGTGTGGTGGTTCCACTCATGATTACAAGCAACTTTTACTATGGGGCCAACTCTCCTGCTCGCAAAAAAGAAATCAGCTGTTCCATACATTAAAGTCGAGTAGATACTGCACTTTTGTATGGAACTGCTGATTTTTTTTTGCGAACAGGAGAGTTGGCCCCATAGTAAAAGTTGCTTGTAATAATGAGTGGAACCACCACACGGCGGGAACCAAATGATTAAAATTTCAGCGTGTATAAACACAAGGATCCATACAACGTGTTACAAAAATACCCCTAATGCCGAATATGGCAGATAGGGACCATCAAACTGAACAACTTTTACTATGGGGCCAACTCTGAAATCGAAAAAAAAAACCAGATGTTTCACAGAATTATTAATATCGAAAATATCAAAACGTACATATATGACACATCAGATTTTTTTTACGATTTCAAATTCGGTCCCATAATAAAAGTTGTTCAGTTTAATGGTGATGGATGATGGTTTTAGATTGATCCCATTTTTTTTATTTTGAAAGCTGTTCTGGATATCCTGCAAATACTGTCATATTCGTAACACAGACGTACTTGTTGTACCTATGGTCTGTGTATTCGTAACCATTAGATACCTATATCATTTTTTGATGATCGAGCATAACTTCCGTTCAGTGACTCCGTTAAATTTAGGTTAGTTGTCTTAGACGCCTATCATTCCTGGTCGACTCATGTGGCTGACGTTAGCCGCGAGATATAATTTTCTTTTCACTTCCTCAAATGTCTCCAAAGTTTTCCACCCTTGTCCACCAAAATATCTCTTGCCCAGGGCCGTCTCTATATGAGGGTACGTAGCACCCGGTCGCAGGGCCCTTTTTTTTTGGCCCGGGGAAAATACCTTCGCATACCACCCCCGCGCGGGGAACACGGGGGCGGTTATGTGGTGCATCCACTAAAAACCCCGGGGTGTTCCTTCCGCGCATTGGACGAGGACAGTCGGGATCGGTGTGGCAGTCACCGCGTCCCCGCCCTGCGCCGGTCCCTTCGGCCTCCCTCTCCTTGAGGACGCCAAGCGTCTCTTACGGTGTGGCACTCCGAAACACACGAGCGCTCTACCACCTCCAGGGCCTAAGTGGACGACAGAATTCCCCGTTCTGCTGCCCTGACCCTGAACTACTACTAGGGAGGGATGAGATGCGCGTAACGCCTTCTCCTTCCCCCCGGTCTCCGCCGACGTATCGGGTTTGCACCCGTATCCGCCTCGCGGACCCTCTCAGCGATCTCTTTCTGTGACATGATGTCTTCACAGAAGGAGGTCACCGCCTCCCACGCTCTGTCACCTGTCAGCATGGCAGCTGCCACGCTGGTAAGCGAGAGGTCACCCCCTATCTCGGCCCTCAGTGCTTGCCGCTGGGTTGACCACGCGGGGCATTCTGCGAGGACATGCCGCGCGGTGTCCTCCGGTGCGCCGCAATCGTGGCACACCGGTAGTAGTAGCCTCTCGCTGAATCCGACACAGGTACCAACCGAAGCAGCCATGCCCGGTCAGCACCTGTGTCAGTCTGAATGTTAGGGCGGGCGCAGGGTCCTAGTTGGCGCCGAGGGCCGATCATCTTATACCATGCGTAGTCTGCCATCTCTGAACATCACTTGACAAGGATTTATTATACCTAACCTTGGTATCTATAAAAATATAGGTAGGTACCAATATAATTACGAACGAATTAACGAGCGCCGATTTCGCGAGCTGCGCGTCTCTACCCCGGCGCCGGCGCCGCGCGCGCCTGTGACACGAGCGCCCGCCTGCCGTCAACGTGACTTTGCTGCTGTTGCCGCCACTAACTCAAGTTCGCGGATGCAGCAGCCAACTCTCGTCGATAGAAAAGCCACTTCACAGAATGTCGTCGCACCGGGCCAAGATGAAGACGGTTTCATCGAGGTTCGAAACAAAAAGCGACGTCGTCAGCGAGTGAGCCAGAACCAACATGGCACCGCACCGACAGGGCCCAACTTCCTGTTGCGAGCTGCCATACCGACAACGGCCGTGTACCTGTGCCGCCTGCACCACACCACCACCGTGCAGGACGTGATAGAGTACATCAAGAAGAAAGCTAACTTTTGTTTGAGAGTACAGCCTTTGGAGTCGCGCCATAATACCAATTTTAAGGCGTTTGTGGTGCGCATCCCGACAGCGAGGCTGGACCTCTTCATGAAGGAGGACTTCTGGCCGCAGGGCGTGGTGTACAGGCGCTTCAGAGGGACGCTGCCTTGTGCCACCGATCCGACGCAGAAAGTGTCAAACTAATTTTTACTAACATAATTTTTAAGTTATTTACTAACAACATTGTTTTATAAATTATATATGTTTAGTTTTTAAGGTATATATCTATGGGACATCGTTTCCTGAGAATAAATAAATAATAAAAAAAAAACTGTTGTCAAATTCGCCTACTAATTATTAAGGTCTCTTCAATCAAGGCAATAGTGAATAGGCATTTCATGGGCAAGCATGCTACACCTTAGACCACATTCAGTATTCGAGATACAGTAATAAGTTTTTGAGATATAGCACATTTTCCAAAACCGCAAATATAACTTTGTCATTCATACCAACCCTGTGAAAAACAAAGTTATTTTTGCAGACGAAAAATGATAGGTGGTATTAAATATGGTATGGTATAAGGTAACTACGGAACCCTACGGCGCGTGGCCCGACACGCACTTGGCCGGTTTTTTTTTAACTTAAACTGTTTCTTTGGCTGACAAACAAATCACAATTGAAATGCATTTTTATAATAACTTTAATTTCCTTGTTTGTTACCATAAAGCGGCAACTAGATACAGAACTCTAGATCAGCGGTTTCCGAATTCTTTTGGCTACGCAACCCTAGCTCAAGTAAGAAGTAAACTAACCAGGGTAGTTATAACTATAACCTGAATGTAACTACATTCGGGATTTGGGTCTATTTTCTAACTTAATGTACGTTGAAATCATTAAAATTGGCAGTAAAACCACTGTAGAGTGTGGTAGAGTCTGGTAATATTCTAAGGGTAACTGGTAAATGAAGGACATGTTGAATGTTTGTAATTAAAATACTCAAAATCAATGGAAACAAACGGGCGGGTCAGCAAAGAGTAAAATAAAAAAAAGAGAACCACTTAACTGAAGGGAAAAAAAGACTTTTGATTTAATGTATTAGGTATTTTTATTTTGACTCTGTTTCCATGCTAATTTTCTATTACTACGGGCCTCTCTCATTAATTGCGCGTCATTTTTATATTTACTTACGAATTCCGAACAAGATATGTCTTTTGCAATTCAGCTTTCATTAAATCTACAGAGCAACGATTTCTGACATTAGAACATTTAAGCGTCGTATGGGAAAACCTCGCTCAACATAAGCATTTGAAAGCAGTATGCTTAAAGCGCGAGATACAACGCAAAATAAGGCATTTAAGATGTTGTCCTTTATGCTTTTAAACATTTGGACCCATTTTTATTAATACTTTGATTGTGATCGCTTGTTATCATCAAAAATCTGGACAAAACTAATGGATCGTCGAGACGCGGGACAATATCATCAAAATCGGGACTGTCTTTATACCTGAACTCTTGAATTTTCGCGGAACCCCTACGAGCCTCTCACGGAACCCCAGGGTTCCGCGGAACCCCATTCGGGAATCGCTGCTCTAAATGACGTAAGCAAGTGTAAGTAATAATTGTCATCCCGGAACGCCAGACCTTGTTTACTTGGATCATGGTTCTTTTGTAATATAAAGTATGCAATGAAAACCACATTTAAAAACTCGAAAGAGCTCCAAACTAAAGCTTTTAATGCGAATACTATAACACGATGATAGATTTAACCTTGAAGAAGAAATAGACTATGAAAATTAAATCCGTTTACAATTAAAAAGAGTAAAAGTTTGTAAAGAGTAATTTAGGTCACTCGAACATAATTTTGAAGTAAGTATGACAAGTGAATGTACCTAAAGTTAAATTAAAAGGTATTTTTTTATTTCACCAACTAGCGACTACCTGCGACTTCGTCTGCGTGGTCAGTTAATTCTCTATCCTCGAGAACTAGTTTTTTCGGGATGAAAGGTACCTACCCCTTCCTTCCTTCTCTGTACTCTTGACGACGTGTGTGCAAAACATGATGATCCGTTGAGTAGTTAAAACGTGAAGGCATAACAAAAAATAAAAAACAAACTTGAGTACTTTTAACATATTAGTAAGGGTAAGGAAGTAAGGATAATACCTACCTATCCAGTTTATTATCCATAATTTACTTTTAAATTTATTTATGTAAGGTAAGACGTAAAAAGTCTGTCTGTTTCTGAAAACCTAAGTTTCTACAGTCTGACCACGTAACACCTGATTTTAAAAGAAAAGTACGTGAGTTAAGTAAATATAAGATTTCTACTGGTTGGAAACCCACTTTAATAAAATACTCTAAATTAAATGAGACTTTTTCAGTGCACAAAATTTGATCGTGGCATTTTTTTACAATCTATTATTGAAATTAAAAACTGAATTACTATTAATTTACATTTACAGTTGAATAACTGGCTAGCGCCCACCATTTAAAAATTAAAAATTAAAAAATTATTGTGTTCCTGGTTTGTGGGAAAAAATGGTTATGGTAAATGGTAAATATAGGTAAATGGTAACTTATGATTTAATTACGAAGGAGGCTTGTGACAGTAATACTTTGAAAACCCTAAAATGGTGCCATTAATTTATATCTGGAAATTGCATATTAGAAATCAAATATTTTGTAATGTTAATTTTATGATCCATAAATCCAGTTAAATATTTGGGAATAATGAATAATATATCATTATTTATCATACAATCTTTTCTTTTTATACCCCTGTAAAAACTTAATTAACCTGTCAAATTGTCGATGTCAATAGGCGGCATATCTAATACTTTTTTGTGGCATATCTGATACTTCACGCAACGCACAAACTTTAACATTGAAGGGTCAAGGTGAGCGCGTGAGATACTTTCCCGCACTTAGATCTAACCATAGAGCAGAGAAGGTTCGCACAACCGTTTTTCATGCGTCACCGAGCAAAAAGGTTTGTTTTTATAAGGGCAATGTTCTTCGCTCTTATCTGTAGGTACCTATTTATTTATTTACAACTAGCTTTTGCCCGCAACTTCGTTCGCGTAATTAAAGTAGATGTGCATTTATTTTGAAAGTCACGGATTACTAATATACCTAGGTATTTATCAGTAGACCTAATATCACACATTTAAATTTTCCCATATAAAATATGTACAAACTGGAACACTCTGTAGCACCCTGTATGTAGGGATTTTCCAAAACCATTTTTTAGTGCTCACCTACACCATGAAATGTATCTACCCTCCAAAAATGGTGTCTCTAGCTTCAACCCTATACAAATACTCATACAAACTTGAACAACCTGTAGCACCCTGTATGTATAACGGGAATTTTCTAAAATCCTTTCTTTATGCTCATCTACATCATGAAAGGTATCTACTCTCCAAAAATGGTGTCTCAGTGTCTCTTCAGCCGTTAGGGCTCTACACCTATCCCAACAATCAATCAATCAATTTAGAGTTTTATATATATAGATAATCCTGTGACAAATATCGCAAATGCAGCGTTCAAAAGTCACTGGTGAGTCAATATTGACCAGTGGCTAATGCTCTAAGATAGCCCACACCTACCTATCACAAAATTAGTCTGCCTGCCGTGTCGCCTGTTTTCGAAAATCGGACCGTAATATTTTTTAGTGCGCGAGGAACTTCTTTTCAAAAGCTGCCCCTGTTTTCTCGTGGTCCCATGATTTTGTCCCTGTTTTCTCGTGGTCCCATGATTTTGTACCATTAGTGGGACCACAAGGGATAACTATTTCAAGACCCCTGTTTTACCAATGTAGCATTAGTAGCCCGTAAAAAATACTAAGAAAATAAACAAAGTAAGAATAGTCAACCGTAGTTTCCAACTTCGCGATAAATTGTGCGATTGTCACGAGAAGGCCCAATTAACTATGTCATTTTTATTTCAACACAATCTCCAGTATTGTCCAACTAAACCAGATAATAACCGAGATGGCAAGTCACGACCATCGAGCATTTGTATTTTTGATTCATTTTCTCGATTACGTGACTTCCAAGTTTTTCGAAAAAGAATCGGACGCATCGATGCACTTTCCAATTTTCCTTCTTCCGGATGTAATACTATTTAATTTTTTAGATTAAACTATGAATTTATTGTTTTTTGTCGTGTAAATGTTACTCAAAGATTGTTGAATGCGTCGATGTCTTTTCTATGACTTTATTGATATCGGGTCCATTGCCATCGGATTAGGCCACAGAACAAAGTAAAATGTCTTTTTCTTTGTTCTGTGGATTAGGCAGGGATTTTCCATGGGATGAGTTAGCTAAGCTGTGAGCGAAGTCAAAGCTAAGCTACGACACTACTTGACCGTTTAAGTGGTGTAGGGTGTAGCGGAGCGGGAAAAATGTAGCAGTTGATGCGTGCTAAGAATAGAATAGAATATCATTTATTTGCATTTGATTAGGGTACACTGGAGGACTTTTAGTATTTAAAAGATCTGCCTATTCAACCATTAACAATAGCATGCAAACATTATCTTAAATTGAAATTAAGAAGTATACCTACTTTTTTTTTTCTTTTTAACCTTTCAAATTGCGAATGTCGAATGCTGTTTTTACAATTTATAACTCATAATAGCAGTCAGTACTTGTTGTATGGTCTGTGTAGCAGTCAGATTATTATATCATTGTCACAAATAAGGACGAGCTATAGATATAAGCTTAGTCATATCCGTAGCTCCAATTATTGTTTTTTGTTTCGTGTAAAAATTACTCAAAATATTGATTTTATTAAATCTTTCTTCATGTATAACTGGAGTGAACGCGTTGATATCTATTCTATGATTTTATTGATATCGGGTCCATTGCCATCGGAACAAGCAGGTTTTTCCAAAGGATGTGCTAGCTAAGCTGCGAGCGAAGTCAAAGCTAAGTTACGAAACTGCTTAACCGTTACAACAAAATTAAATGCTAAGTGGTAAATAATAGCGGTAGATGCGTGCTAAAGACGAGCTACGGATATGAGCTTAGTCATATCCGTAGCTCCAATTATAGCTGTTTCGTGTAAAAATTACTCAAAATATTGATTAAAAAAACTCTTTCTTCATTATAACTGGAGTGAACGCGTTGATGTCTTTTCTATGACTTTATTGATATCGGGTCCATTGCCATCGGGATAAGCAGCTTTTCCAAGGGATGTGCTATTGCTATCTATAAGCTGTGAGCGAGTCTAAGCTAAGCTGTGAGCACATAATAAAATAGCTGTGAGCGAAGTCAAAGCTAAGCTACGAAACTACCTAGCCGTTTCGACTAGATTAAATGCTAAGTGGTGTAGCAGTAGCGTGTAGCGGAGCGGGAAAAATGTAATGGCTGATGCATGCAAGCTCAAGTGACTTCTAACTTTTCTTAATGACCCTGTCGACCCTCTCGGCGGCACTCATGACATCAATACTCATCGAAGGAAGATGCGAATTCTTCCTATTCTCTAGATTTAGCCCACTGAGATTTTTTCTCCTACCAAACATAAATAAATGTTGGCAAAGGTTTCCATCAAGCCAAAAGGTGGTGTCTGAAATGGGCCCTTATTTCAGTTGCCACAGTTTTCAGGCGATGAAAGAAAAAAATAATGGGTCAGAGAGGTAGGAACTTCGTTGGACTGAATACGCAGAGCTACAAAAAGGTTATGTAGAGAAATAAAACAAAATATGGCGAAAAAAGATGTTTCTTCTTTACAAAGTCATGGACTTATTAAACCACCCTCGTAAGTCATATCTAAGGCACCCATTACACGGTAGGTTTTGCTGTCAGTTTAACCACAGTCACGGGCTGTGACTGACGATTAACCTACCGTGTAATGTAGTGACTGATGGTTGCATGATGTAATTTCTTCTATCTATCAGTCAAACCTAATTCATGACTGATGCTTGCATGACCATGTAATGGCTGCCTAAGCCATATCCATAGCTTCAATTTTTAGCACGCATCCTTCCATATTAAAAATATAGGTCTTTTTTGAACAGGTTTCCACTAAAGTAAAATAATCGATCCTTTTGGTGAATATCATACAAATCTTTAGCTACACATAGCTTCACACATCTGCGGTGGTTAAGCACACTTACCGAAGGAGGTTCAGCCGTTAATAAACTTTTTCAGTAAATTAATGTGATAAACTTAACTTTTACGAATTTGAGAAGGTTTTAAGAACTTTTAATGCGTGAAAAGTTCATTAAACAACTATTCTTCTCTATTAGTCAATGTCATAAATAATAACCTAAGTATATAAAATCGTGAAACGCAAATCATTGAAAGGGCAGACAAGTGACAGTAAAGTACTTGACATATTTAATTTTAGGCGAATCAATTATTGATTTTGATAAGAAATACGCAAATACTTAATAACTTTTGTAAGGTTAAACCTCGGCCTAGCTGGTTTATTTGGTAAATATCATGATCTGACTACACACGACAAGCATTTTTATCTTTTTATCTTAGATTTATCTAAAAAACATTTAAGTACACAGCCCATGTTTTTTTCAAGTTTGAGAATAGAGTTTCACGGTAAAAAATATTTATTTTGTATTGATCTTTTACCGACTGACGACCGTGAGCGACTGCCTATCAGCAAAGACTTTTTTTAAGTAAATAGTTCTAAACAAAACAGATGAACGATTAACCAAACGCGTTTTCATGAAAAAGGAATGCAACATTTCGGCAAAAAGCAGATTACTTTTTGTTCTTTTTTAATGAATACAAAATCTACTAGGAAAGCTAATAAGTTTCGCATTGCTAAATCACGAATGGAACTTTGTTTTTTTTTTCAAAATAAATGCGCGCGAATCCAATTTTTAGTGCCTATTTCTCCTTGTTTTTGCATCTTTTTATTGAGTTACAGAAAGTTGGAATCGAATGCTATACTATAATACTTTCTATAATTTGTTGCCTGAAAAAGGTAGCTAGGTGCTTACTAGAGAGACACTTTAATTCGTAATTATGTTGAAAGATCTGGGACCCGAATGCCTTAATTTTGTCATTTACCGTTTTTTGCTAAGCTTCGGAAAAAAATGTTACCAAGTTTAGGATGCCAATTTTTTATAATTTACGTTTTTTAAATAAAAAATTAACAATGTTACTTACTTTCTAAATACAGTGAGCAGGGCTGAAGATCGCAGTTTCATCAGAAAAAATTAATTATCATCAAATTTAACAATGCTTTAACAACTAACGAAACGTCAATGGTTTTGTTGCAGTGTATTTCGACCGAAGAAGGCTTAATTTAAGATTAATAATAAAAAACTAAAAATAATGGATCCAGATCAGTCGCCATCGCCATGGTCTATTGGCCCCTGTCAAATCTTAACTGGTTTGTAATTAAGACGACTTTATAAAGAACTTGAAGAATCTTTGGTCTGGTCAACAGAAGATGAGATTGAAATGGTGGCGTCACTTTCCCTGTTAAACTGATTAGTTATTGAAAACCCTTAAATAAGGCCCAAAATTAGTCCCTTTTCCAACCGCCCCTCTGTGGACTAGTGGTTCGCCCATGCGTGTAAGACGTAGGAGTCACGGGGTCGATTCCCAGGGGGGTACAATTTGTACTCGGTTTGGTCGGTGGTAGGGCTTATTTCAAGTCCGCCTGGCTAGCTACCACCATCTTACCTAAGTCTGACGCCATAACAACAATTTTAAACAAGCTTCCACCTTCTGCCTTATCGTCACTTAACATCAGGTGAGGTGAAGACCAAGCACTATTCTGTTGTGCATAAAAAAAGACTAAGTACGTCCTAAATAATCATCCACGTTAGTAATGTTACAATTCGTTTGTTTGTTACATATACTTCCTATACACAAATACATAATTAATTTGCTGAATTTTGTTAGAATAATGTACACAAAGCCGCAAGCAATCATTGTGAAGCTGTTCATATGATTCTAGTATTTAACTTAACAACTTAGAGATGGAAAAAATATCCCGAATTTTTTTGAGTCAGGAATAAGAAAACTTCAACTAAGTAGGTAACTTTCTACCGATTTTAACTCAAAAAAAGATTCAGATCATAACAAGTCTTCAATAATAGAATTATTGCAACTCCGCGCCGAATATTTATTTTTTCTATTTGAAGTGTATGAGAAATTGATGCAAAAATATTAAGTACCTCTAAAAAACTATACTAAATGATACATTTATAGTATCATATATGTCAGCTTTGGTTGCTAGAGCTGCTTGGTTTATAGTTTGTACCTAATTTAAAAAAATATAAAAAGTTGTGAAAATTCTTCATAAGGCCATGACCAAGAACATTGCATTATTAATATTCTACTCGCGAGTAGATTTCACATAAAACATGACGTACAAATTGATTTCCAACGTCTATTCATAATTTATAATAAAAATAATTATGAGTTAGTTTCAGCTGCTGATTGATTTAATTTTGAAATATTTTATTGTATTGCCTTTTGAGCAACTCTATAACTTTCCTCGTCAAAATCGAATCATTAAGCTCAAGCCACACAGCGGGCGTAGCGCGACGGGGCGCGACGGGGCGCGGCGTAACGGGACGGCTGCGGCCGGCGCGACGGTAGAGTTCACACTGCGGGCGAGATCTCGCCTACGTTCCGCCCCGCTGCGCTTCCGATCTGTATTCACGCTCGGCGCGACGGCGGCGTGGCGCGACGGGACGCTACACGTCGCGCCACGCTGGCCCGTGTGACGTCGTCCATAGTATCTAGTACATTACAACTGCTCAGCGTCGCGTCGCCGTCCCGTCCCGTCACGCCACGCCCGCTGTGTGGCTTGGCCTTAAGATATAAAGATATCCGTATAAGAAAGAATAACAATAAAATATCGGTATAGACTTGAATATGAATTAAAACAGTAGCAATAAGATCCTTTCACGATCGGTTATATAATTTTTACAACAATGACTTCAGAATTCAATAAGCGACTAAGCGGTAGAAAAGTGCAGTGGATTCATATAGAGATGCTAATACGAGATGGTAAGTATTTAAAGATTTCTGTGCTTTAGTATTTAATAACGTGTTGTCTTATTTTCTTTAAATTAGCATTTAAACATTCGAATCAGAGTCATTTGTAAATGAAATTTGTACAAAAATGAAATGTCGCCATGAAGTTTTAAAAAAAATCTATACTAATTTCAAATCTGCTTACAAAATTTCACAGGAATCGGTTGAAAAATGCGGCCTGTAGAGGAGAACAGACAGCGCTGGAAAGCCGAACTGAAATATGTTTTTTTAACATTTCTCCGTCAGTTTGAAAAATTTCAAAAAAGTGGCGTGATAAAAAAATTCTATATTATTTTTAAACCTGCTCATAATATTTTACGAGAATCGGTTGAAAAATGCGACCTGTAGAGGAGAACAGACAGCGCTGGAAAGCCGAACTGAAATATGTTTCTTTAATATATCTCTGCCATTTTGAAAATTTTCAAAAAACTGGCTTAACAAATAAATTCTACATCATTTTCAAACCTGCTTACAAAATTTCACGAGAATCGGTTGAGAAATACGAGCTGGAATGTCGGACTGAAATATGATTTTAAACATATCTCCGTCATTTTAAAAGATTTCGAAAAACTGGCTCGACAAAAAGATTCTGTGTAATTTTTTAACCAGCTCACAAATTTCACGAGAACCGGTTGAGAAATGCGACCGGTAGGTGAGAACAGACAGCCAGCCAGACATACGAAAGAATTTTTGCCCAAGCTGAAGCAGAGACGCTTCGCTCGCACTTCATGCTCGCTCGGTCAAATATTCATTTTTGTTAAAATTCCGAAGCTGAGGAAATTGTGCTTACAGTAAAATTTGTATGGTAAATATAAATTTAGGTATAACTTCTTAAAAAAATTCGGGTTGCAGTCCGGGAGTGCCGGCAGAAGTGAAAACTTGAATATTAAAGTTGTGCATTTTTGATATTTTGGAATGGTTAGAGAATAATTTTGCACGAATTGCTTTAATTATCAGTATAAAAGTACTATCATTTATGAGGTAGAATACAATATTTATTTATTGCGCTATCGTACACAAACATGACAATTTATATTACATTAAAAGTTTATCTCTCAGAAAAATCAACCCGCCGAACGCCAAAATGACGCGCCGCCATTTTCGCCGCGCCGTAGAAAAAGAGGGGGATACTTCCGCCGCCGGCTGTCTAAGCTACATCCGTCTTACGAATTTTCAATCAGGGTCATGTGACCCTGACTGACACAAGTTTAAAATTTTTTACCCATTACAAAAAAAGTGTACAACGCCGCTAAAGAAGTTTTCACTTCAAAAATTGTCATCAATTTTACAATCGAAAAATTTGATTTATCTTATACTATTTAACTAGTACCTACTAATACCTAACTAGTACCTAATTCAGTTTTTTTTTAAATTCAAGACGAAAAAAATATATTTCAGCCGTTTCCAAAAATGTTAGAAACTTGAAGTCAAAGCTCATAAAGTTTATTTATATTATTATGTTATGTACTTATTTTTTTTTTATTTATGATTATTCAATTTTGTATTGAATTAGCATAAAATAGACTATATTTTCATATTTTTCTTTACTCATTATCTACCCTCCTATTATTTCAACGAGAAAACAGCCGAAGACAATCGTGAATCATCCAAATTGAATAGATTTCATTCATCCAAAATCGTGATCGGATACAGAACAGCTCTATACAATGCCGGGGTGTCCCGTCACTGCAAACTGCGTTCTTTTACTATAAATACAAGTATCAGCCTGTCTGTCTGTACATTACCACACAAACGAGCCAAGGGGCAAATCCCCAGCGACCTAAGCCAAAATCAATTAATTTTTTGTGAAAGTTCTGGAAGGTTAGGTTATAGTGATTTAGTGCTTAAATAGTGACGTTAGCTTTCCTAAAAATTTTTTTATAAATAATTTTTTACAAGTGTTTTTTAATTAATAACTGTGATTTCAGTTCGGCTGGAAAATGAAGACCTTTAGGACAGTACTGTTGTGCATTGGTGAGTTTAAAATATTATATTAAATAAAAATAATAATTTTAAACATTTAAATTTTTCGCATCATTGACTGTAGTTTGTGATTGAAACTTTATAAATATTTATTTCTTTTTAAAATGGTATAAATGTACAATATTACTTACTTACTTACAAAATAGTTTTGTGCTTTTGGAAAATTCCCACAGAAAGATTTCGCAGTTTTCAATCAGTTTAAGTACAGTCCCTACCCAGTTGAATTAATTTCGTCCTAAAGTTTCTTGAAACCCTACTTTTGTAATAAATAAAACCTAAACTGGAATTAAGAAAGTAGGTAATATGAAAAAGTCTAGTTTTAAATAATGGCTTCTTATTTTTTTCTTGTTTCGACAGTGTATATAATAGATTTTTATTATTGTACTTTGACAAGGAAATATATTTCAGTGTGAAATAAAAATAATGTGTCAATTTATCTACGTTAACATCTAAAAAGTAAATAAAAAGAGCGAATTTATTAAAAATTAAGTATCTCCGTAGCTTTATTTAGTAATTAACCCTAAAACTACATTAGTAATACTTACTAAAAACAAAATTCAATTTAAATTTTGTTTCTTATTTTTAGCATCAGTTAAATAATAGACTGTTCGCAGTTACGTTTATTTCATAAAAACTATTCATGAAAACTTTTTCATTGATTACGCTCGTGGCACACCCTCACATAATTTTAGACCGTTAACCGTATCTGACTTTTTAATTCGTTTCGTCGTAACTGCAATAAGTACGCGTAAGTTCCCGAATGAGCAAAAAGAACCATCAAGCTTACGTCAAAACTGAAATGAAAAGCTTGCAAATAATAAAAGTTAACATGAAAAGGACACTGGCAACGCTCTTTAACAATTTTTAAAACAGCCTAGTTTGAAAGAAAAAAGTTATGAATGAAAATATCGCAAATAAGGCCAGTGATATCCCTCGGATAAGGCCGGTGTAAAATTTAGGTCCTTACCTATGAAATTAACGTTTTGTATGGAGAATTTTTGACAAATTGCATTTCACATTTTTCTAGCAACTTTAAAATTTATTAAACAACCGTGGACGCTATTGTAATAAAACTTTTATGTACAAATGTTTGAACACTAAGCTAACTTAGACAACATAAAGTAGGTGAAAAAAATAAGTTTAGGTTAAGTTACAATGGTTAAAGTGGCCATTTTCACTAACAAAAACAGGAATCACTTTCAAGGTATTTTTTAAATGCTAAGAAAACAAAATAAATAGTCTAGCTGACAGCTATGATCATAATTTGGTGTAATATCAAGCAACTGATAAATATTTTTAATCACAGAAGTAATGAGGCTATTCATCTTTGTGTGAGGAAAAAAGACCAATTTCATAGGTACGTAAGGACTCAATAAAATTTCATCGTTATGTGTATTAGGGGCTGTCTCCAAGAGCGAGAGAATCGCGACGATGTTACGTATTTCCATTCAACTATCGACGCGATACAGACACGCAGAAAGTGTATATGTTATAGCTCTACTGCGATTCGCGATCGTCTTAAATTTCTAACCTATCACGTGACCTTCAGGAGTAAGGCAGCTTTGACTAAAATTAACCTAAATATGAATGAAAAACATCATTAATTTCCTATGTTAGATTTAGTCAAAGCTGCCTTACTCCTGTAGGTCAAGTGATAGGTTAGAAATTGGTTATTTTTTTTTACAGACAACAGAAATCTTTGGTTCACAGTAAGATTGTTGATTTAGTTAAAGTTTCACTCTAAAGAGAATATTTTTTATACGTTTACATACAAAATAACACATTCTGTCCCTAATTTAAGTCTGACTGGTCAAACCCCGATTTAATCGTATTGAGTATCCAAGTTGGTCTCTCCCAGGTTTGGCCATAAATTCGTTTGACAAAGGCCGAAACACGCTTTAGTTTTGGACTTTGACTAAGGCTTCTTGTCAAACCTGATGTTTCACTAGTCAAACCTAGGAGCGCCTGAGCTTCGGCGGTGGCGTTTGCCTATAACATAGAAATACGTGGCACGACGATAACATCGTCGGCGATTCTCTCGCTCGTGGAGACTGCCCCTTAATGTATTGTTTGCGTTTACAAATATCACGGTCGTAAAACGAATAATTATCGCATCGCATGTTTGTTATATCGATTGAGTCATCAATACTACGTCGATCACGCGGAGATGCGTAACATAATAACTAATTACATGCTTATTTCGGAAGTGCACCTTTTTGTTCCTTCTTTCCTCACGCAATGAATTTTAATTTCTTTATCGTTAGATAATAACATGTTATGTTAAATTACTGTTATCGCTTAGTCTGCGCATTGATTATAACAGATACATAAACGAAAAATTCAGACACGGGCAATAATAGTGAATTCGTTTTTCTTAATTATTTTGTTCAGACATCACTTTTTAACTAACTAGCTTATTGTACTGACATTTTTTGATTTTTTCTGGGGTGGGCACCACACTGTTCTGGGGTGGGCACAGCCCACCCATACCCCTTCCTTTTAATTTCCAATGGTATATCTTTTGTGTCTCATTTTCCGGTACCTGAAGGGTTAAAATATGAAATAAAAATCATGGAAATAAGAATAGCATAAAAATCATCTGTGATTGTGATCTGCGAATTTTGAAGGTTCTGTCTCTTATTTGTCTCCAGGCACCCTAGCTATCGCAAGAGCAGCCCCCGCCGGTGGTCGAGACAGCTCAGCACAACCAACCGAGTACGAATACGACTACGAAAACTCAGCACAACAAGCACAAGAGCCCCAGGAATCAGCTAGCCATTACGACGCATACATTTCTGACGTACAAGCTGCAGCTAGCGGAGACCCCCCAAAGAAGGGCTTCAGTAGAGGCAGCGGTCTTAGAACTATAGCTGTTGGATCAGCGAATCAAGCAAAAACAGCGCTCGGGAACCAAGCCGCTGCAGGGTACCAAGCAGCTTACATGGCTAAGAACACCCTCGCCCAGTCAGCGGCTCAGGCTAGTGCTACAGCGCAGGCGGCGCTTGCTGGAAAACAGGTCATCCTGTCAGGGTTGGAGCAACAAGTGAGGGACGCGAAGGTCGGGCTGCAAGGAGAGGAGATGCAGCTGCAACAGGCCAAGAGATCAGCGCAGTCTTCTGCTCAGGCGGCCAAACAAGCTATGCACCAGGTATTTATGACACTTTCTTGATTTTTTTTAAATATGTAAGTACGTCGTTACATATCTGTAAATATGTTACAGTTGCAAATTTTGTCATTTAAAAGCTATTACTTTTTCGAACAGAAATCAATGACGAATGACAACTACAACAAAATGACAGAATTCTAAACTGTAACATATTAATTCAAGACATGACTGTACAATTTTAGAGGAACTTAAAAAAATACAAACGGTGGATATTTTGTTGAGCACTTATATGTTTTTGAAGACGAGACAATTTATTACTTTCCTAAGTTTTATTAAAAAGATATTGCCCTGAAAGTTTCAAAAGTTCAAAGTTACGTCTGTAAGAAGATCTCTGATTTTCTCTACTTTACGGCTATTTTTTACAAATCAGATAAGAAACGACCCACTCAAAGTTAATAAAACTGATCGCAAGTCATTCTTACTGCCTTGACCTTACAAAATCGATAAATGATCTACTTAAAAGTCTATAAAAAGCGAATTTCTTAACGTACGTATAAAAGCTAATTATTTAACAACAATAAAACAAGTCATACGCAAGGCTGATAAGTAAAACGTTTGACAATGAACTCATTTAAATAAGTTGCATATTCAAAAGAAACTTGGAACTTTTTGCTGCAAAACCTCTATCTTTAAAACTTTTAAATTGAAACGTTCGCGTTACGTAAACGTCCCAGTTGGGAGTGGATGTTGAAAATTTACAAAGCAAACAAAAATGGGTGGAGAGATAT
The DNA here is from genome assembly GCA_943789525.1 of Agriphila geniculea. Taxonomy (NCBI): domain Eukaryota; kingdom Metazoa; phylum Arthropoda; class Insecta; order Lepidoptera; family Crambidae; genus Agriphila; species Agriphila geniculea. Next base: position 18,579,738 of record OX038890.1, read on the forward strand.
TGGTTGGAAATAATTATTTTCGTAATTAGGCCATCGAGCTGCCGATGTCGGTGAGGCGAGAAATTATTTCGATTTGTTACATTGATACTTTTTTGTCGTCGTGACGATACTGAAAGCATGGTCATGAAATAGTCTCATTGTATTTCCTGAATTTATTATTTTCATGAAGAGAAACTACTGAACCTTTTATTATGTACAATTGAAAAGAGAAGAAGGTAAAAGAAAGAATAAAATGCAGACAAAAACATGTTATTGTTAACATTCAATGTTTATAATTTACAAAATAATAAATGGCAAAGATGAAACTTTCTTAAAATATATTTCTTTTTACATTGTCGTTTATTAAACAGCTGTGACAGACAGACAGACTGAGTCACACCATAAGGGTTCCTTTTTTACCATTTTGGTACGGAACCCTAAAAACAAGTTGTTTGTGATCTAATAAAAGCTCTCTCATTTATTCAAATATTTTCTTACAAACTAAGATTTAAAAATTCCATTAAACGTTTTTGTTCATAATACCTAGTAAAATTTGGCGAGATGAATTCAATTTCTTGGTTTGTATATTCCGTTTTGTGTGACATATTGTTTTAAAATGAGTTTACACATAACTTTTATGAGGATGCGGAAATACGAGATTTCGTCACGTAATACACAATATTAGAAAAAGAAATTAACGTTAGGTAACGGTTAAAACATGCGAAGATATTGATGTAAGTTACTAAACAACCGAGTTACTTTGATTTGTAAATAAATGCAATAGTAATCCCAATAACATTGACGACAAAATTGTGTCAACAATAATAGCGCAATAATTTGATAAAACGTTGAGAAAAAAACGAGCACGTTTTCCATTATACGTTGGTTAAACTTTGTTAGACACGGTCCGAAATACTCATTTGGACCTAATCGATTTTCTTGGCACATTACCAAACACTCAATTGAGCATAAGCAACCAATCAACCGGTATACCTTTGCCTATAGCACTTGCAAAATATAACATCTTTCACAAAATAGTGTCAGATCGTAGTTTATCGAGTCAAACTCAATTATTGCACCTAATGAAATAAAACTTTTTTTATTCACTTGTTACGTTAGGTTATTCGTAAGTAGTTATAATATTATTGTTGTTGTCTAAAATTACTGCGTTATTATAGAAAAATGACAAAACGACTGTTGTAATTTATAAAATTTAAGCAAATGTAATCGTTGGCTGAACAAAGTGATATAATTTTAAGTGTGGATCTATTACGATTTAGTTTATTACCATTCATAAAAAGATTATTTTTCTTTGCCGTATCTTTTCTTAAAGATTTGCAAATTGCGTAGTAACGTTTTCCACGCTTACGAATACTTGTAGAAGTTATAGATAGGTACCTAATCATACATGTAGGTAATCAAATCATGCAAAACATATAATTTTGTGATCAAAATTAAAATAGTTTAGTTTGCTTTCCACCTCTGAATGCACACCGAAACGCATATCAGTTTACAAATATTTTAATTGATACTCACTTATTCACCATAATTATTATGTAGATAATGTTGAAACAAGTGTTTCAATACATTGCAATTGCGAGAATCCTGAAAACAAAAATTAAAAGTAACACGAAAAGAAATTTGTTTAGCAGATCAGTGTATTGAATTCAAGTTCAATATCTCGTGATTTGACATTTGATCTCGTAATACGATACGCTTCACTTATAGAAACCGCTTTCCTTTCCACAGCTTGTGGTTATGGTTACCATACAATATAATACGGCTTCAAATACTATGAAACTTAAAACACTCGTAGGCAATGTCCTGTAGTAGCCATTGTCATTGCTTTCAATTTCAGCACACAATATTTCTTTTGTTTTTGTCATAATTTTGCTTTCATAAAAACAACTGATAGTTAGTATAGGTAATGAGTAACCATGAATCCGTTGGTCTCTCCAAACCCAAGTGCCTAGGTTAGGTTTCTTGCTTTCCATGCATCACAAAGATCTTCAGCACAATCAGTCTTGCGCTGCCCTAATCTCGAGTCTTCCCGCAAACTTCAATAAATCGTTGGTCCACCTTGAACGAGGACAATCGGGTGATAGGAAAATATAGACGATTCAAAAGTGCTTAATTATTAATTTTATTTGAATAAAGCTATTTTGACTTTGACTTTGTCATATATACCGATGTCTGTGTCCTTTCTGCCAATACTTATTCTTTATTCGGAAATTAATAGTGATGCGATGCTAGAGTAATCTAGGTACGAACATTACTCAGTTGTAATTCCTTATTTCTAAGGTAGTTTAGTATAAGTTCATCTCAATCTCTAATCACAGGTGAACGTGATCCAAGCAGCTCTCAACGCTGCGCAAGCAACTTCAGAAAACGCCAACGAAGCCGCCTCCCAGGCTGCTGGAGAGCTAGGTGCTCAAACCGCCATGGTTGGTGCTGCTCGGCAACGGCTGCATACCCTGCAAGAACAGCTCAAGGGAGTCAGGATTGACTTTGAGGCCACGCAGGCTGCGGCTAGGAAGGCGCAGGTATGATATTTTTGTGGAGTAAATGGCTGAACAGCTTTTTTACACGGCTAAAGTATATACTTTAGCAGTGCTGTGGGCAACCATTTGGTGAGGCATATCTCTGTTGATGCTTAAGCTAGGGTTTCCTAGAATGACGGTGTCGTCATATTACGGCCGTAATTTAGCGACGTAGAACGTTGTCTATGTAAACAATATGGCGCGCCGTACCGTTTACATAGACAACGTTCTACGCCGCTAAATTACGGCCGTAATATGACGGCACCGTCATCCTAGGAAACCCTAGCTTTACTTATTTTTTTTACGCGACATCACATCTCGCTAAAACACGCTCTTGCCATTGCATTTGAATATAGCAAGGCATCACCAACACGCCATACATATTATACTACTCGTGTCAATTCCAGACAATTTTATATACTTTCTTGTTTCTCTTAAACAGGAAGCAATCAACGTGGGGAAGGCGTACTTAATAGAAGATATTACTATATCTCTACTGTTCTAAAGACTGTAGCATTCCAAGATTACACTTTAAATTAATATGCATGGCTGTATTTTCTATTCCATTATCCCTGAACGGCCTTTGTGTCGATTATACAATAGGTAGGTTATAGACGCTTCTCTTTTGGTTAATTCTCGCAAGCAACTTGTAAAAAGCACGTTTTGTCCATTAGCCATTTTTAATGTCCCCACTGCTGGGGCACAGGCCTTCCTTATGGGTGGATAAGGAGGACGAGCCATAACCCACCACGCGGGCCCAATGCGGATTAGTGGGTGTTAAGGACTGCAAAATACAGCCGGGACCAACGGCTTAACGTGCCTCCTAAAGCACGGAGGAGCTCGAGACAATAAATTTTTGGTCACCCATCCCATGACCGACCCTTGCGAAAGTTCCTTAACCTCCGCGATCGCTGGGCCAGGCGCTAAAACATGTTTTGCTATTGTCATAATCATAAATCATTTATTTGCTAAATCTGTCACCTAAATCAACAGCTTTTCTTAGAATTATAGTGCTTCTATCTCACGAACACCGTTTTGCTAGCTATGAATGTGTTAGGCGTGCACATGCACATTGTTTTAATATGCGTCTGCTCTCGTATTTATTACGCACACGAACATATTGTCCATGTGCACGCACGCCTAACAACATTCTTAGCAAAACGGTCTTCGTTAGATAGAACACACTTAAACTGCCCGGCACGTAACTTGGCAAGATAAAAACGAGACAAAAGATGCGCAGTACCTAGCTACAAATACTAAACTCGGCGCATGTTTTGTCTCATCTTTGTCTTGCCAAGTTATATGCCGGTACCTATACCTATATTTGTTTTTGACACTCTTACGTTTGATTAACAGGCTGCTGCGCAAGCAGCACAAGCTAACGCAGCGGAGGCAGCAGCCAAGGCAGCCGCGGCTGGACTCGGCCACAGACATGACGCATCCCACGAAGGTACGGCATACGAGGAATACAAGGTGGTACCACCGCAAGAACAGCAGCACCAACAACAGCAAAACCATCACCCCCAACAAGAATACTACACCATTCAGTCGGACTACCACCACTAAGTAGCACTAAGGTTTTAGGCGAAACGTTCTAATGAAAACTTACCTTTTTAGGGTTCCGTAGCCAAAATGGCAAAAAACGGAACCCTTATAGATTCGTCATGTCTGTCTGTCTGTCTGTCTGTCTGTCTGTCTGTCTGTCTGTCCGTCCGTATGTCACAGCCACTTTATTCCAAAAGTATTAAGACTACATAGTTGAAACTTAGTAGGCAGGTGTATTCTGTGAACCGCTTTACGATTTTTATACAAAAATAATAAAAATAAAAGATTAAGGGGGGGCTCACCATACATGGAACTGAAACTGAAAATATTTTTTTTCATCAAACCAATACTTGTGGGGTGTCTATAGATAGGTCTTTAAAAATGACATTGAGGTTCCTAAGACTATTTTTTTTTAAAGTCAACCGTTTGAAAAATATATGCCGCCAAAGTGGTAAAATGTGTGTCCCCCCACTTTAACTTTTAAAGTAAGAGGGTGAAAAATCTAAAAAAAATATAAACTATAGATCTTAATAAACACTTTCAACGAAAATTGTTTTGAACGAGATACAGTAATTAGTTTTCGAGATATAGTACATTTTCCAAAACCGCAAATATAACTTTGTCATTCATACAAACGCTGTGAAAAACAAAGTTATTTTTTCAGACGAAAAATGATAGCGGTATTAAAATATGGTATGGTATAATGTACCTACGGAACCCTACTGCGCGTGGCCCGACACGCACTTGGCCGGTTTTTTAGTTTACTCAACAAAGATGGCCGAAATGCTTTTAAAAAGCTTCCCGCCAAACTGAAATTGACAATAAAAGAACGTTTATAAAGAATGTTAAACTTTTCTTGTTGAAGTAAACTAGAAAATTAAGTTATAGAACGAATAGTTTTGGCTATTGTTAGAATAGGATTTCAGCTTTTCAAAAACCTTTTGTTTCTGTACAATATTTATTTCAATAACTTTGAAGCCTATTCTAGTTATAGCCATATTTAAGATTTTGTAAGTGTACATATTTTTTTGTTAAACTAGATAATTTTTATAGCAACAGAATTGTTATTAGTTGTATTTTTCTAATGCTTTTTTATACTTTTCTATCCGTTATTTATTCAGTAATAATACGAATGCTTACAATTTTGTATAAGTATAACTTAAGTTTGTTATATTGCAAAAATGAAAGCATATTTAATAGTTTACCACAGTAAGTAGTAAAATTACTAACAAAAAACTTATACAAAATTAAGTGCGATGTCGTTTACAGTGTGATAACAAAAACAGAAGTGTGATGGAAAATAAAAATGTTTTGTTAATGTTTGCCTATTTCAATGTAACGTTGACAACTCTGACTTTTTTCTGACTTTGACTCTCTTCGTACTCTACAGACTTTTGTATTATGAACTCACTATCTTAAATTTTCTTCATTACACCGAACTTGACTTTAGTTTTCGACTCTACTTGACATCTCACTTAGTTATGACATGACTAACCCTGTCCTAAATGTAGCTTATAGCTAAAATACGCAACATTACTACTGTAGTGACACAGTTTGTATCAACGGCAAAAATATCCGCAGTTGTAGCTGTCGTAGCGGTGTATCGTAGCCGTAGTGGTCGTAGCGTAGCGGAGAATCGTAGCCAATAATAAACTACTCGTATCCCTACACACGCCCTCCCACGATACGACTAGTTTATGTGGCTACGATATTCCACTACGACAGCTACGGCTACGGATATTTTTCCCGTTGACATAAACTGTGTCGGTACACTACACTTAGTCTCAGCACTTTTAGGAAGATAACAAAAGCAAATTAGTAGGTTGGGATTGAACTAGTAGGTATCTGATTGTAGACTAGAAAAAGTGTTAGAAAAAAATATGTTCTCTCGTTAACTTACATTACACTACACAACGCCAACGGTCATACTCGTGTCTAATGGTGGGATGGTATCCGAGAATCATTAAATAAAGGCAAGAAATTTTGCACTATTGGGCTTTAGTTATCAGTTAAATGTTTTTGAACAAAATGAATAAAATGGATAGGCCTACCTCTAACACACGCTGAAATTTTAATAATTTTGTTTCGGCAGTGGGGTGGTTCTACTCATGATCACCAGCAACTTTTACTATGGGGGCCAACTCTGATATCGCTAAAGAAAATCAGCTGTTCCATACAAAAGCGCAATACCTAGGTCCTAGGTACTCGACCTTAATGTATGGAACAGCTGATTTTTTTTCGCGATATCAGAGTTCTAATAGCCCCATAGTAAAAGTTGCTTGTAATCATGAGTGGAACCACTCCACTGCAGGAACCAAATGATTAAAATTTCGCCCTGTATAGGTAGGTATCATAATAATTTAGGTACACATTCCAGTATTTTTAAATAAACGAAATATAATGACAGTATTTTCAGAAAGAACTAAGTATAGGCAGACACTAGGTTAGGTATGTCATTTATGCAGCGTCTAACAGCATAAGTTACACCACTTATCACACAATCTTAATACTATTTAATGAGCTCGTGTTGAATAATTAATGTTTAATGAGCTAACTGTAGGAATATGAACAGAAAACAGTCATTTTGTATGCCTTTTTCTGCTATTTGACTTCGGAACGCTTTGCTTTTTTGCATTTTCCATGAAAGAAATAAACCACGAGTTTATTTCAATTTGATAAATCTCATATGATATATTTTTATGATACATTAAAGATACCTATCTACTTAAAAATAACCTGACCATAGAACTTAGTTTCAAATTAGTCGATTGATTATAAGAACTAATTAAAGTGACGCAACACGATTCTGTTCTATCAATCATAATTTTTGATAACTACTATCAGAGACAGATATCTACCTAATTAGATTTATTTAATTTGAAAAATTCATAATAGGTACTACTCGAAGGACCAAACTTCTCAATGGTCTCATTCTAGTCCCAAATTAGCACTTTCAACATGTAAATATTTTTAACTATCCTTTCAATTTGTAAATACTTTTTTATTGTCACTGCCCCGCTGTTAAAAAGCCTCCTCTTTTAGTTAAGCTATTTCCTCGCATTCAAAGCGAATCTAAACCGATTCGTTAAGCGAGTTCTTTCAATTATTTCAGAAGTTTCCGGCAAAAGGCAGCGTCCGAAGCCGAAGCAAAACGCAAAACTAACTTCCGAACAACTAAAGAACGAAGATGTAGAATTTTACCAAGATAGCGCTCCCGATAGAACAGCCCCTGAACCTCTTATATTTACTCTAGACCCTAACGCAAAACCAGTGTCTCTGAAGTCGGAAAATCCTGCAGAGGTTCAGGTTCTAGAGCATTCGTCCTATCCTAAACAACGTACACAAACCGCTAAGATTAAGGAGAATCAAGCAGCTTCTTCTAATGTAGAAAATAACAAGGCTAATTCCTACGACAGAGCATTTCCAGAGGAATTTGTAGACTTCTTTCAACAACAAGAACAGAGTTCTTGGGAACCAAAAATTAGTAGTTGGTGGTAGGTATTATTTTTATATAATTATATAATTTTCCATTATCCTTGTTGTAGACAGAATAATAATGATAGGATGCTAATCGCCCATGCCAATTTAAAACACTTCCAATACTTAATTGAATAAGTACCCACTCAGGTAGGTACTTACTACGTCTTGTTTATCCTACTAAATTTTGATAAAAAATAGTAGGTACATTTATCTTCGAGCATTCTTCGAGTATGAATAATGTCTACGAGGTAGGTAGGTATATGACAGGGGATGTGAATGTGATACATTTCTTAGTTTAATACTAAGAAATACTTTGTTCTTAGTTTAGTACTAAGAAATACTTAGATAAGTTGGTGAGTAGGTACTTTAATGAAAAAAAATATTTTAAAGATTTAGCGGTAGTGTGTTCAGCCGGTCACTATGGCTTCGATTACCTTGACCTTAGTCTAACTAACTTTGTAGTGATTCTGACGTCGTTAGTAGATAAATGGCCGTAGTCATCATAATTACTTAATAAAATTTTATGTGACAATTCGAAAACACAGTTTTGTTAATATTATTTGCAGAAGTGGTCCAAGCGGCACCCCCTAAAAAAGCACATCAACAAGCGGAAGAAGTAGAAGAAGAAGACGATGAAGAGCAAGAAGAAGACTGCTGTGATGAAGATGAAGAAGAAAAATAAATAAATTAAACATTTTTTTTAAATTTAATGCCACTATTTTTTTTTAGTTTTTTTATTAAAGTGAAGTTTTCATTTGTTGCTGAAACTTTGTACTTTATTCCTTGTACAGTACGAGGCATATAACTTGAAATCGGGTGGGGATTGCGCGAAACGCGTATTTTGAGTATGCGTAGCGGTGAGGGGCGCGGGCGGCGGGAGAGGGGCGCGCGCTATTGGTCGCTCACAAGAGCACATGCGCGAACTTATCCCCACTCCGTCGAAAAAATTTCAAGATAAGTGCCTAGTACTGTAGCTTGCGTTATAAACGTAAATTGTAATGTAAAGATTGTATTTCTGGCTATGCAGACAAGATCCAGACAATCCCAAAACCAAAGAATTCAACTAACAATATAGAGAGCCATTATTAAAGTAAATTGTAATATTTTACAATTTACTTTAATAATGGCTCTCTACTTAAATCCTTTAAATAGTAATTTTGTATAATAAATATTAGGGCAAGATATTTGTTGTGATATTAGTTTTTCCACTAACGGTGTATAATAAGAAACGGAACGGTCATGATGTCACTCACGTTGTCAGCGCTGTCACTGTCAGAATCAGATAACTGTCACTGTCAAATTTTTTTAACAGAGACGTCACGTCAAGGCGTGTTTCTGCTTACTTTTTTGTCTAGGATTTAGTTAAAATGCCTGAAATTAAGAAGAAAAAGCACGTGTCGAAGAAGAATAAGAAAGACTGGCGTAAACACTGTGATATTCGTGATGTGGAAGAATTCTTAGAGGATCAGCGATTGGATGAAAGATTAGGGTGAGGTTATGTTATGTTTTTATTAGGCTGTGGCTTATTACCACGTTAAAAGATACAAAAAAATGAGAAACTGCACCGAAGCACTGCTTAGCAAATACAGAGGCAAAACAGCTAGCTATGAAGCTTATTTAACATGATCTATGCTTAGTTCGAGACTAGGTAAAGTGAGAGGTTATGACTGATACTTTTCTTATTTACTAATACTTTTAGTACAGTAGCCCGTACCGTAGAACATTTAAATCACCAAAAAGGTTACCGTTTGCCGTTGTAATATAGTTATTTATTACGAAATTATAGATACTTTAACCCAAGTTTTACAGATCGCAACCCGCCGTAACCTATATTTGTATATCTCCAAAATTGATATTTTTTATTTTTCGAGGTTTACCACATGGTTTAGCTATTGTCGTGTTCTACAGCTTGGTTTGATTGCCACACATAAATGTAAAACTATAAAAAGTAGCCATACACAGATTTAAGACCTGATGAAAATGGTTGGACTTTATCTGGTCTTAAATCTGTGTATGATCACTTTTCATAGTATTACTATTATCAAAGGCAATCAAACAAAGCTGTAGAACACGACAATAGCTAAATCATGTGGTAAACCTTGAAAAAGAACAAAATATCATTTTTGGAGATATACAAATATAGGTTACGGCGGGTTGCGATCTATATCACAACGGCAAATGGTAACCTTTTTGGTGATTTAAATGTTCTACGGGCTACTGTACTATTTGATGAGTATTCAGAAATTTAGGTCTATCCCCACTAGGGTTGCCAACCCTACTATATAATATAGTATCCTACTATATTAAGGGCTCGCCTACTATATTTTTCGAAAAAATATATAGTAGGCAAAACTACTATATTTTTTCAAGTGAAAAACTTAAACAAAATAACAAAAAAAAAATTACTTATACATATAAGTAATTGAATAATATTTTTTGTGATTAAACACTTGTCTTTATGGTTGTTGAATAAATTATGAATATGTTAGTAGGTACTTAATTAAGTAAGAAAAATGCAACTTCTTTAAAATCCTCCATACAAAACGGCAACCTACTATATATTTTTGGACTTTTTCGCTATCTACTATATTTTTACACTAAAAATCTTGAAACTACTATATTTGATCCAAAAAAAGTTGGCAACCCTAATCCCCACATATCCGAGCCGTGACCGGGCCGGAGTTTAACGTATCAGGCGGCTGACTATAAAATTTTAAGCCAAAACTTCCACCGGGACCACAGAATACATAATAGTACAAAGTACAGAAAATTCACTCCGCATAGTCATTTAAATAAATAGCGACTCTTGCTCAGACACAATAAAGTGCAATTCAGGTCGCACACCGCTTCCTTGCCTACAGTTATATTCACCTACAGGTTGCCTCTCTTTCTATCGCGTAGCTCTTAGCTCTTCTAACAACTTTAGGGTTGTCTTCTTCTAATCCTTCAACGCTCGAGCGGCCCCATCGGGCCGCACAACACAACAATGGAAAATCTATTGTCTCATTTTCTGTGCTTGAAGGATTAAATACTTTATTACAAGTTTTGTGTTTATAATGTGTACCTACCTACTTAAATGTGAAAAAATTACGTTTCATATAAACCTAGGCTAGATGTACAGTTAACGCCACATTAGACTATGTGTTAAATTTGAGGCAGTCTTTATGCCACCGCCACCATACTGTTGCCGGTTACGGAATCCTTAAATCCAGAAATGTAGGTATTTAGTTAAGTAGGTATAATTCGTTTAAAAAAAAACGATTAGGTAGGTGGGTACCTTAGGAAATTTGATCGAGAAAAAATAGTCACGAGCGACCCGTCTCTGAATATAAGTACCTATAACTACACGCTTTCCTACCTATAGTAGGTTACACCTACTTATCAAAAAAAGGTATATACCTACTCATAAAAATTACGAGAAAAATAAACAAAATATAAATTTTTCTCATACATTTTAGAATCTTTCAGTAAAGTGAATAAACCGGTCAAGATCGAGTCGGACTCGCGCACCGAGGGTTCCGTACCATCATAATTGCACCATCAAACCACACTGCAGAGTAGAATAATCAAATTAGTATTGCAGCTTTAGGTCAGCGCCATCTCTTGACCGATAGTGGAACTAATGTTAACTTTTTAGAAATTTGATAATTTCTAAAAAAGTGTGCTTACGTACGTACTTACTTCGGAGATAAGGGGAGGGGGGACGGTAATTTTATATTTTTCATCATAAGTTGAAAATTATGTGGCCTAAAACAAAAAGAAAAAATGATTAACAAGGTGCAAACGGCGTTCTATCATATGATATTCCACATGCCCTAGTAGAACCCACTTCAAATTTTTCAGACCCTTTTTCAGTCCCTGTTGTAAAAAAGATATTTATTTTTTTATTAATTTCTTATTTACAAAATAGTTGGGTGAATGTCATCTAAAATTATTCCGAATTTCAAGTTGATACCATTAGTAGTTCTCGAGATATCCAGCTGTGACAGACAGACCGAGTCACACCATAAGGGTTCCTTTTTTACCATTTTGGTACGGAACCCTAAAAATGAAAACTTTGAATCCTTCTGTTTATTGCGACAGCCGTCCACGCAACAGTTGTTAGTATTACGATTCTCCATCCTTACTAATTATTATAAATGCGAAAGTCCGTTTGTTTGTTTATTTGTTTGTTTATTTGTTACGTCTTCCCGTCTTAACTACTGAACCGATCATCATGAAAATTTACATACACATTGCCAGGAGTACAGAAAAGGACATAGGCTACCTTTCATCCCAAAAATACGTACAGTTCCAGAGGGATAGCAAAAAGCTGTCCACGGGGCATTCCACGGTAACTGTCACCCGACTAGTAAAAATTAAAACTCAATTATCAAACTAAATTTCATGCCTACAACATAGTTATTTATCTGAACTTTGTAAAACAATTTTTTTTTTCACCAAAATATTAATCAATATTGTATTTTTCAATCAGGAGCAACACTAGTCAAGTCGCAATGCTCTGTGGTAGATTTTTTCTTCAATTTGCAACACTGTTTTCGTCCATTTTGTTTGCTTTTTCGATCACTGTATATTACTGTGCAATTAAACATTTTCTCATGTGTTATTTACGCGAATCACTTTTTAAAACGGTAAGCCAGTTTCTATTTTATTCCCTTTGAACAGCTATAAGTTTTGTGTCCCGACCGTCACTGAAAAACAGTAATTAGTTTGTCCTAAGCTCAAACTATAAAGGTAAGCTTTTAAAAAACCTTTGGAAAGTAAGAAGATGCGTTACAATTTTCTGTCCATTTATTTATTTAATGACTAGGACTACATTTGAATATTTTGTGTTGTCACAAAGTGGTGTCCCGACCGTCACAGATTAGCAGTACACGTTTTGACACAAAACTGAAAATGGCTAATGATGTCGTGTATAGAGGCATATAAAGGTGAAATGGTGAAATATTATGTGATTTTTTTACGCTGTCCCGACCGTCACAGTTTGTCCCGACCGTCACCATGCTTTACTCATATTTAAATAATAAAATAAAGTAGTTAGTAGTTTCTAGTATTTGATGTAGTATTGTATAAACTATAAATTGATTAATATAGAGTTTATTGCATGAAACTCTTGATTAGGTGTACTACACATACACTTTTTTTTAGAAATGGATCCACCTGAGCAAAAACGACGGTCTAGGGCAAAACAAATAGAAGATCCAGATAAAGATATGAAAATCTTACAAAAAGAAAAATAGCAAAGTCGTAGGAGGAGATTGAGAGCAAAAAAATATCTTATTTACTATGAATTTAAAGAAAATATTGATGTTCTTGAAAATAATTAAATTTTGAATTAAGTAGTAAGTTAGCAGCTAAGTAATTGTCCTTATTAATAGTAATCGATATAATTGTCCTTGGAAAACTAAAAATTTTGTTTAACAATAATAAAAACTTAGTCAAATTCGAATTTGTTTGTGTTACAATGTTACTCGTCCCGACCGTCACAAATCCTTGTCCCGACCGTCACAGTCTTTAAATATTTATGGGGAAAAATTGGCTAACCTTATCAACTTTAACTATTGTTTAGATTAAAGAATATCTATCTAGCAGTGGCGAAGGGTCCATACAAGCCGATTCCCATCGGCTTACCTTTGGAGATCCCACCCCAATTATCTACTGTGCAGATCATAACATTTTTCATCATTTTTGTTGAGCGGCTTACCCTCGCCATAATTTTACACCTCGCCACTGCTATCTAGGACAATATAAAAAAAAATAATTAATTATTGAAGGTTGTAACTGATCTGAATTTTTATAAAGAATGCACACACTTAGAGCAGGTAGGTAATTTGAAGTCCCGACCGTCACACTGATTCGAATTGCGATATCACATAGTTAAACATACTTTTTTAAAGTTCTATCTTCTTTCCCTTATTATTGCTTGTATTTATTAACAACTTTACTTAAAATTCAATGAAGTTTTGACATATTATTGAAAATATACCCAATAACGTCTCTGAAAATGAGTTACAATGTCCCGACCGTCACCGTGGAATGCCCCCCACGCAGACGAAGTCGCGGGCGGCCGCTAGTCCTTACTAATATTATAAATGCGAAAGTCCGTTTGTTTGTTTGTTTGTTTGTTACGCCTTCACGTCTTAACTACTGAACCGATCATCATGAAATTTTGCATACACGTTCTTAGGGGTACAGAGTAGGACATAGGATACCTTTCATCCCGAAAAAAAATATTATTCCCGAGGGATAGCAAAAATATTTCCACGCAGACGAAGTCGCGGGCGGCCGCTAGTTATTTATAAATTATAATAGTGTACGGTACAGTGCTGGGAGAAATAAATAATGATCGATTGACCGTCATAGAACTCACAAGCGCGGCAGCAACCCTGACTAGGGTTGGGTAAATTTCACGAAAAATTTCGGTCTGTGAAATATTTAGAATAAATTTCATTTTGGTTTGAAATATTTCAGTTTAGAGTGAAATTTATTTTTAAGTTTCATCTGACCTAAATAAAACAAAATTACATGCATTTTGTCAATATATCAACGTAATTATAGAACAAAACAATAAATAAGTTGGCTTAAATTACGAATAGCTTTGGCTATTTTACAACTTTTAATAACAAAATATTCAATATCTGTTTCGATTATCGGCGACGATGGCGTAGAAGAAAAACGACTTCATCAACATTACGAAGGAATATGTAGAAAACTAACAATAAAAGTCGCAAAGTAGGACCAATATTCGGAAAATTGTAAGTTTAACCGTGGCCGCGCAGTCGAAACGTTCGCAGTCGAAACGCAGGAGAACCGAGCGGCCACACAGTTCTCTTAAATGGAGCTTAGTAGGGGTCCCATTCTTTTTGCTTAGAAAAATATAGAAAGTATAAAAATACCCTAATGTTTGGATTTCACGACCTACATAGCTTAAATGCTATGGCCGCGCCATAGTCCACGCGGTCACGCAGTTCTCTTAAACGGAGCTTAATAGGGGTCCTATTATTTTTGCTAATCGCTGATACGATTATGTAGAAAATATAGACAGTATTAATAAAGCCCTAATGTTTGGACTTCACGACCTGCTACAGAAATTAAATGCTATGGCCGCGCGGTCGAAACGTGGAGAACCGCGCGGCCACGCAGTTCTCTCAAACGGAACTTAATAGAGTTCCCAATCTCTTTTATAATCCCTGATACGATTAGGTAAAAATAGTAGACAGTATAAATAAAGCCCTAAGGTTTGGATTTCACGACCTACAGAAAAACGTGGTCGTAAAGTCCAAACATTAGGGCTTTACTTATACTGTCTTAATTATCTACGAAATCGTATCTGCAGTTAGCAAAAATAATGGAACCTCTACTAAGCTCCGTTTGAGAGAACTGCGTGGCCGCGAGATCCTCCACGTTTCGACCGCGCGGTCATGGTTAAACTTTTTAGTTAGATATATTATTTGGTTACGTGCGTGCTGTTTGGTATCTATATTATTTGGTAGCTATGCGCAGCTAGATGGCTTCTAATTTTGAATACTTATTTTTGGAAATGGGTGATATTTTTGATAAATTTCAACTAGCTCGACTTAAAAAATCTATAATATTATCGAACTGCTCGCAAAATTTCACGAGAATCGGTTGAGAAATGGGACCTGTAGAGGAGAACTGACAGCTAGAAAGTCAGACTAAAATATGTTATGTATATATCTCCGCCATTTTGAAGAATTAAAAAAAAAACTGGCTCGACAGTAAAATTCTATATAATTTTCGAACCTGTGGCCCTACCATGAGTTGTTGCAAACTGTTTACGTTACAATAATCTATCGTTTTCTCTCTTTCACTCGTATTGACTGTGAGCAGTATATCCGACAGTTTACTGTAACGTAAACAGTTTGCATCAACTCATGGTAGGGCCACTGTCCACAAAATTTGACGAGAATCAGTTCAGAAATGCGCCTGTAGAGGAGAACAAACAGTGCTGGAATGGCGGGCTGAAATGTTTCTTTTACATATCTCCACCATTTAGAAAAAAATCGAAAAACAGGCTACAAAAAATTTTTTTTATGTTATAGGCAAACGCCGAAGCTCAGGCACTCCTAGGTTTGTCTAGTCAAACCTCAGGTTTGACAAGAAGCCTTAGTCAAAGCCCAATATAAAATCGTGTTTCGGCCTTTGGCCCAAAACCTGAGGGTAAAATGGAGCGCCGGGACTTCGGGGTTTGACTATAACATTTATATAATTTTTGACCCTGCTCACAAAATTTAACAAGAATTGGTTGAGAAATGCGACCTGTACAGGAGAACAACAGCACCGGAAAGCCGGACTGAAATATGTTCTTTTACACATCACCGCCATTTTGAAAAATTTCGAAAAACTGGCTCGTCCATAAAATTCTATATAACTTTCGAACCTGCTCACAAAATTTCACGAGAATCGGTTGAGAAATGCGACCTGTAACCTATAGAGGAGAACAAACGGACAGCAGGAAGGACATACGAAAGAATTGTTGCCCAAGCTGAAGCAGAGACGCTTCGCTCGCGCTTCGCGCTCGCTCGGTCAATTACCTAAGCCTTGAAATTTCATTTAATACGTTAAAATAGTAAACTAATTCAGAAAATAAGGGATTTCTAGTACTGGAAATAAATTTCACTCAAAAGTGAAATATTTCAACCCGTTTTGAAAGATTTCATAAATTTCATATAAATTTAATTTTCATTTCATTGAAATTTTCACTGGACCCATCCCTAACCCTGACTAATTTTGCAACTCCAAGTTGTCGCGCGCTGTAGGTACTTATCGCGGTAGGTATGGGCGAGTGACGGATGCCTGCCGGGACCAACACTACCTAAAACTAAAACAATATAATATCTAATATGTACCATGGGCAACAGCGTCGCTTAACCACTGCTAAGGTAAAAATCGCTTGCACGCCGCGCCCGCTGTCACATAAGTTTAGTTTGTGCAGGGGCGATACACGCGCACACAATTTTGTTGCAAAGTGGTTAAGCGACGCTGTTGCCCATAGTACATATGCACTCCCTAAACAACCAAAATGTAATTATGAACCTGTAGTGTCACAATAAAACTCTATTGCAGAAAATTTGAAACTAAAGCAGACAGCGAGTTGTTTGTGATAGATACACAAGGCGAAGACAAGCTTATTGAAGATGCCAAACCTGACGGAGTTGTTAAACCGCGCTCAGCCAAGGAGAGGAAGCGGCAACAACTGTCTGAAACACCTAAGTGTTATGAAATCCTTTTGCCAACTTCCAAGGTACTTATTCAATTCATCAATTCCCGCGCGGCCGCATCCGGCTGGACAACATTAGATAACCTATTGTGTCTCATTTTCCAGGCTTTGAAGTGTTACTATTGATTAAAGTCCTATATTACATGTAAATTTATTTATCTGAACATTATTTTATAATCAACATAACAATAAAAACTAATAAAAACTTTAAAAGTAGGACCACAGAATAGATAATAGTACTAGCATACAGAAGTTGAACTCTGCAAAATTATTTGAATAAATAGCGACTCTTGCTCCGACACAATAAAGTGCAATTCAGGTCACATAACGCTCCCTTCCCTACATTATTCAACTAGTAGTTGCATCTCTTTCTATCGTGTAGCTCTTATCTTTTTTGACGAATGAAATTGGTCATTACTGAGGATGCTAAGCGCTTCATTTTATACTCACACGTGGACTGACAGAGCCCTGCACGCGTAGCATGACCAACATCGAGATAAGATTCGACTCAGAGAACAATGGCTTGTCTACACCGAAATGTCACTTTTGTCGGGTTGAGATCGAGATACTCATGCTCGCATTTACAACTAGTAGACTCGTATTGTTCTTTGTCGTGGCCTAATGTCAAAAGTCGACAAACACGAGCTTTTCTCTTCAACTGACATTAATTTGACAGTTGAATCAGAGAAACTTGTCTACCACCCTTTGAGTAGTCGAGAAGGTCGAGAGAGAATCACAGACTAATAAGAAGATTCGAAATAGTTTTCTACGTATTTTATTTTATATGAATCTAAATTTCGCAATAAAAATAAATCTAAATTATCCGTGCTTATATTTTATTCCTTAAAAACTAAAATTAAAATTAATTTCATACGTTGATTTGAATATTTCGTAATTTTCTCGTCATTTTACACAGATTACTAAATTAACAATTTCGTTAGTAGTCTGTGTTATCTTTTCAAAATACTCTCAATAAAAGAAAGGTAAACGAATTTATATCCATACAGCTATATTTAATTAGTTTTAAGAGTTTAGCATTGTGAAATCTATAGAAAGGAACGGTGCTTTATGAGAAATAAAGTAATTATTTTCTATTGGCAATATTATTCTTCTCGAACTCGAGAGAGCTTGTCTACGGAAGAGAACGCTTTCTTGAGTGCCTCTTTATCTTAGAACTTATAAAAAAATGAGAATCATGTTTAAACTAAATTATTTCGGATCAAATTAGATAATTTTGACGTTTATTGGTGTTGAAATAAAAAGATTACCTTTAAAATTAACTTTTTTTATTAAAAGACATTAAAAGGTTTCGAAATTCTGAGAACGAGTCCCACCTGTCTGTCAAACTGTGCTCAGCAATCGAGAAGGTCGAGACGACAAGTCTTCGTAGACAAGAGTCTCGTTTGCTCATGCTACGCGTGCTGGTAAGACACTATAATTTTTCAGGTGCAAGATCCAAATGCTAAGCGTAATTGTGTGAATCCAGTTGGTACAAAACTTACAGCTTTGAGCAAAATAACTGACAAAAAACGATCAAAGAAAGGAGTCTATGAAATGAAAGTTGAAGTGGCAAGAAAGAACAGAAAAATTGCTTTGGACAAGAAGAGGAAAGCTAAACAGATCAGAAACACTTTTGATTCGGATTTATGGGGCAATAACAGTAAGTAATTACAGTAAAAAACATTTTTCTACCATGATTTGATTATAGAAAGATAGTTAACATGGTGTTACCTTAGATTATTTATATGTCTAGATAGAGTCTTAGGCTTTTGACGTATTAAACAAAACAGGCCAACTTTTTTAAGGTGGTGTGCATTTTTAGCATCATCGCGTCCAAAGAGTATTGTAATAAAAACTATGGCCGGCTCACACTACTGACAATGTGTGCGTGTTTTGGTCACCCAACTGTTGGGTGATATTTTTTTCGACGCTGTCGTAGCTTCGACTGTCTATCTTGACATATAAATAATCTAAGGGTGTTACATATATCTTTTTAACAAAATGTATATTTTTTTTTCATCTATGTACAATTTTTTATGAAGTTACAATTGTCTTGAATTCTAACTTATGGAAACATTGATTTACTTCATTCTTTTGTAAGGAAATAGTAATAGAAAATATGATATTATGTAAGTTAAAAGGTAATTTGTGAAACACCAGCAACCTGACTGGAGTAGATTACTAACATCATGAATAAAATTTAATTATTTTAATTAAAGCAAAAAAAATGACTTTTCATACAAAACATGATCAGCTGTCTGGACATTTGTATGAAACGTCGATTCTTTTGTCTGTTTTCAGAAAAGTCCTTAAGGTGGTACCCTGAGCGAAAGTGGCGCCGCGGTGAATTTTATTTAATATTATAATTTTGATACACAGTTTTAATAATTTGAGATTTTAGGGCCTACTAGTATTTTTAGACGGTATCGTTACATTCCCTAGTAGTCACTGCTAGAAGTAGATAGAAAAACTGCTAAAAGTGGCCGTTTTTGACACATTTGCTATCTACTTCTACGAATGACTACGAGGGCATGTAGTAATACTTTCTAAAAATACTAGACCATGGGCCCTAAAATCTCCACGATAAACATTATTTAAATCTTTTTCTGTTAATAACTTATTAAATAAAAACTCTGAGGGCGCCACTTTCGGTCATACAACCGCCTTAAACAAATGTTGTTTATAATATTAATAATCTACTCCAGTGCGGTTGTTGGACTTGTTGGTGTTTTACAAATAACCCTGCAGAACAACCATCAATAAATTTCAGCTCTCGAAGCTAAAGGCATCCCATCAACTCTTTGCGATGAGTTCATACCACCAGAAGCTCAGTTGCACAACGTCTTACATGGTAGACGCCTCAGGCCCAAGCCTGCGCTACCCAAGACGGTTGTGACCAGAGCGGCAGTGGAAACTCCACATCCAGGCATCAGTTACAATCCTAGCTATGAAGTAAATATGTTTTTTTAATCAAGATTTTTAGAGGTTATTTTTTACTATACTTAGTTGTTCTGTCTCATGAAGACCCTTTTGCTATGAATGTGTTAAGCATGCACATACACATTGCTGTAGTGTACATCTGCATGCTATCGTATAACGCACACTAAAACAATGTGTATCTTCAAACCTAACATGATTAATAACAAAAGGATCATCCTGAGATAGAACAACTATAACTAGGGTTGCCAACTTTTTTTTACAAAATAAAAAAGTATATTAAGATCGGAAAAGAAAAATAAACAGTATTTTAGAAAAAAGAACAGTATTTTATATATCTTCAGTGTTTTGAATACATATTTCTTAGTGTTTCTCACACAACTTATCAATTTTGTGTCATTTTTGATAGCTTCCTAGTCGTAAGTCTCATTGCCTTCGATCATCTAACTAAGAAATGAGGTCTGCGCAGCTGCAACGTAGTTTGTGCGTTTAATTTTTAAACAGATCTATGGATACCAGTGATGCTTGCTGTAAACAGTATTTTTGTATACTTTTTGTTTGTCCAACAGTAAAAAGTATGTAAATGAAGTGAAAAACAGTATAATACTGTTTTTAATAGTATAGTTGGCAACCCTAACTATAACCCTTGTTAACATAGTAGGTACATTTCAAATAGTCTTAAAAAAGGCAACAAAGTGACTTACAGTCTAATTTTTGTACGTTATCTTTACAAGTAAGGCGCAAACTACCAGATATGTAAAACTCGGCTCAGACTAATTCAGGAATGAGTGGGCTCTCGACGGTGCCTTGCTCTACATGTCACTCTTAGTAACAAATCTGCTCATAGTCCAGGAGACTGATTGCACAATAAGAATTTAAAAAAATTCTTTACTAGTAATTGATCCTTTTTAGCTTTTTTACACGACTGCCCAAAGCAAAAAGACTGTATATGTGTTCAGGGTTCATGTATGTTTGTGGGTATGTGAGTTTCTTTATTCCACCATAACTCCTAAATGCCTGAACTGATTTGGATAAATGGGGTATCGTTAGAATCCTTACAGCATCCCGAGTAGGACTGGCTATATTTTTTTTTTAGAAAAAATCTATATTGCGACTGTACGACGCCATTTTCAAATGGGGAAAAAAATTGTTTCTTCTATTATTACAAAATGGGCATCAAATTAAAGGCCTTGATGAGCACATTCAAAAAATATATAATATGTCACTAAAATGTGTGAAATAAAAATAAATAAATTAAAAATATTAAAAACACGACTGCCCTGCCAAATCCGAACTAAAAAGTTAAGTTGGGGGACCTCTTTGATCAAAAATTGTTCCATAATAAGGTCCCCCGACTGCAATGACACTTATTGTTCAACTTTTTAGTTCGTTTTTGGCCGGGCAGTCGTGTTTTTAATATTTTTTTAATTTTTTTTTCAATCACTATAAAACTAAAAAATATGATTATAGCTATTCCAGTAATTTACAGTGACTTTGTACTTACTGCAGGTAATGTTTATTTGCTTCTTCTAAACTATGTTACCCAGGAACATCAAGAGCTACTCCAAGAAGTGGTTCAGTTTGAACAAAAGATGATGAAACGAGAGGAGCACTTACACCGTGTCACCACTGGCATGTTTAGCAAAGTTACTCTACAGGAAAGAGAGGTATATTACTGGATACAATTATTTAGTTACTTTAACAAGTCCCAGTTAACTTATTACTTAGAATAATAACACTTAGAAGCCGTGTCTTCGTATGCAAAGTGAGGCAACTAATACTGAGTCAAAATGGCTTAGTTTTCAGATTTATAACCCTTCATACGCTATCGAATCGTAATTAAAATCCAATAATATAATAACTAATCTCCTAAAGGTAGGGAAAATGAAACTGTTTTGTAGGTACATATTAGGTATGATTATTTAATAATTGACAATAAAGATCTAAAAACGGCGCCATTATAGCTGTTTTAGTTGCCTCACTTTTGACCAGGGTTCGAAAATATCCGATATTTATTATAAATATCAAAATATCGGATATTTATGATATATATCCGATATATATCAAAATTGTGATATATATCCGATATATATAAAAATGTGATATATTATCTATTTTGTATGACAGCCACATTATTATTTTATTGTATTATGATGTATAAGTACTGTTTGCATATGTGTTTTATAAACATAATCAATTATTTTAAGAAAATTAGAATATTTTTGTTTTATTTAGGTACTTATTTGACAAATTAGGTAAAAATCTGAAAAAAATATATTAGTATCACCATATGAGTGGTGGAAAATGTGGAGATAATAAAATTATTGGATTAAAAAAAAATTATACACTACATTTTTTATTTACTTTTTTCATTTAATATGATATTTATATTTATTACTCACCTTACCACCAATAGGATAGTGATATACAATATAGTCAGCACACACGTCACAAATCAATATTATAATTTTTTTTGGTATTTTACGTGTGAAATTCATGTTACAATAACTATATACAGCAAAACAAAACAATAGCATGTTTAAACTCTATATCAACGCCATCTAAGTA
This sequence comes from Agriphila geniculea, assembly GCA_943789525.1. Classification (NCBI taxonomy): domain Eukaryota; kingdom Metazoa; phylum Arthropoda; class Insecta; order Lepidoptera; family Crambidae; genus Agriphila; species Agriphila geniculea. Next base: position 18,602,028 of record OX038890.1, read on the forward strand.
GCAATATAATAACAAAAATCTACATAGTATTGTCAATTTTTTTAACTATTTTTATATTGATATATATCACAAAAATTCGTTTGATATATATCGGATATATATCGGATATATATCATGATATTATATCCATTGATATATATCCTCGAACCCTGCTTTTGACAGTGCGGTTTGTAGGGAATTATCGTTCTAGGTGTTATTATTCTAAAGGTGCGGGCACATTTGTCTGACGCCACGCGTTAACACGTGTAAACACGCCGTCAGATGACATCGGTTTTCATAGTAAATGTATGCACTAGGTTCACACTTATCTGATAACACGTCCATACAAATACGGCGTGTTAAGACGTGGCGATAGACAAATGTGCCCGCACCTTAAGACTTATTATCAACAAATTCTGTTCAGTTTAAAAAAAGTTTAGCAGTAAATAAAAAATGCTAAAGCTCCTGCACTAAAGAAATCTAAAACAATAATGGTATCTATACTACTGATGTCATGGTTTACTATTTATATTGAACAAGTATACAGCACAACTAAATTTACAGGACTAAACTAAATTTAAGTTTCCATCGTTTTCTTTCTGTATCGATAAGACAAGAACAGCCTTTCTATTGTCTAACTTCAAAATCAGCTAGCAAAAGACAGCTTATGACAGATCCTAAAAGTGTTGATGAAATACGACATTTTAAATAAACTTTCAAGTCCTTATTTTTTTAAATGAATTAATTGTTTTTAATGAAACTTCACACACATATGCACAGGGTGCGGATCAGCCCGAACAGTCTCCTGCGAGCGTTTGCCGAGCGCTTTGACTGCCAGTACCTGTATCACTGTGACATGATACATGTGCAGGCAAATAATGTTATCCTATATTGATCTTTATTTTATTTATTTACTAATTTATTAATTTTGTAAAATTGTGGAACATGTTTTATGAAATAAATAATAATAATAAGCAGAATATACATTGATCTAAAAAGTTAATAGAAATCATTTTTGATAAATAGTGTTACAGCTAAATTTTTAATATTTCCATAAAAACGGACAATTGTCTTTTTAAAAACCAGACACTTCAAAAATGTTCTTAGCTAACTTTTTACACCACGTCTCCTGTTTATGCGTATGATGTTTCATTATAATAGGTACGCCCATTTCGAAAAATAAGGACTTGAAAGTTGAAATGCAGTTTTCGTCAACGCTCCTTTATGCGAAATCATTATTTTGTATCTGTCTTTTTCTGAGTATGGAAAATAACATTTTCTGCACTTTTTCGATGTTTTTCGTTGTTTTTTCATCCTTATCTTTAGCATAATTATCTTTCTTGAAAAAAAAGTTATTGGAGCAACTGCACAGTACCTTAAAGTGTATTTTTTTGATGTAGAATTCAATACGTTTCCGCTATTATTTACGCTGCCAAAAATATGGCCCGTGACTAGCGCTTTTGATGATATTCTGTTTTTTTACAATTATTACGCAATTTAATATTGGTAGCTGTAGCTACTAGATAGTTTCTTTAGCTTGTTGTATGTTTTTTATGACTACAACTTTACGTTTTCTATACAACATGTTAATAAAATAACGCAAAATGAGAAAACCATTTTTTCGGACCATCAAACTGAACAACTTTTACTATGGGACCAACTCGGAAATCGCGAAAAAAAATCTGCTGTGTCATTCAAAAAATTAATAAAATGTATGAAGCAACCGATTTTTTATCGCAATTTTAGAGTTGGTCCCATAGTAAAAGTTGTTCAGTTTGATGGTCCGAAGTAACGGTTTTCTCATTTTGCGTTCATTTATTAACACATTGTATAAAAACATGACCCGCGCAAACCATGTTTTCCTACTATGGCCCCTTAATATATACAGACTCAGTGGCGAGAAGAGATGAGCGTAGGCCTACCCCAGCCCCACAACCCGGCCAAGGAGTCAGAGCCTGACTCAGACGGTGAATACAAGGCCGTCAACCCGCCTGTCAAGAACAAGAAGAAGGACCACAAAGCGAGGAGGAAACAGAAGGAACAGTTGGCCGAGAAGGAGCGGCTGAAACGGCTCAAAATCGACAAGAAAAAGATCACTGATCTTTATAAGTAAGTTGATCGTGTCTGTTACTTTAAAAAACTTTTGAAAACACGTTTTTAAAACGCACTAAAAAGTATAAAAATCAGACTAAAATGTGAAAACAGACTAAAAAGTATAGAATAAATTCTTCTGTAAATATTTATAATATAACTTTATACTTACAGAAGTTTTAAAGCTAAAAACGTGGGGCGCATTTTATTAAATTTACTCGCTTCCGCCCGCGACTTCGTCCGCGTGGAGATTGTAGAAAATCCTTATGGAACCTTCAACCAGGATCCGACCAGCCGTTTTTACGCGATTAGGCGGGTCCCCACCAAGCGCGCTGCCTCGCGAGGCAAGACATTTGCCTCATGTGGCGGGCCTCGCATGAGGCTGCTCACTTGGTGGCAGGGAAGGCACCCGCCTAATTACGTAGAAACGGCTGGTCGAATCTTGGTATAAGATTCCCTAAGGATTTTTTTCAATATCCACGCGGACGAAGTCGCGGGCGGAAGCTACTTTATTACAATAATCAGAATTGGGTCCCCAAATATATCCTACTAATATTATAAATGTCAAAGTTTGTGGGTTTGGATGTTTAGATGTTTGTTCCTCAATCACGCAAAAACTACTGAACGGATTTGGTTAAAATTTGGCACACAGATAGAAGATAGCCTGGATTAAAACATAGGGTACTTTTCATCCCGATATTCCTACGGGAACGAGAACCACGCGGGTGAAACCGCGGGCGGCCGCTAGTTAGTAATAATAATATTAAATTCTTGGACAATTTCACACAGCGCACTCTAGCCCCAAACTAAGCAAAGCTTGTAATATGGGTGCTAGACAACTAATATACTACTTTATATACTTTTTAAATAAATACATATTATACATATAGTAACATCCAGACCCGTCACAGAAATTAAAATTCATCATTTCAATTTCTGCCCGGCCGGGAATCGAACCCGGGACCTCTTGCGTGGTACGCGGCATGTTGACCACTGCACCACTCAGGTCGTCAAGTGTCAAGTTAGTATACCGTTCGCGTTTCTTTACCCTCTCCCGTTCCCGTTCACGTTCCCATTTCCGTTTGGTCCCATTCCCGTTCCCGTTCTCGTTTAATCCCGTTCCCATTCCCGTTTCCGTTCCCAGTCCTGTTCAGAATTGGGTAGAGAGATATCTCCCTCTCCCTCCCTCTCCCATCCTCCTTCTCTTGACAAAAGTTTGAACCCCTATTGCACCTTTTTAGGGGCTGAATCATGTTCACCGTGTTGGACATCAAAATAAATGTCATTTTCGCAATCACCATCCCATAAAACCTCAAGAACGACACCAATATCTATTTTTATGTTTACTTGTTTACCCCCTACCTAAGGGGTTGATTTTCAAAATCACAAAATATACATTTGCCTATTTATTTTTAGATGTGCTCCTACGGAGTTAAAAGTTGTAATGTCTTTTTTATATTCTTTTCCTAAACAAAATTTGAACCCCATTTTCACCCCTTAAGGGTTAAATCATGTCCACCGTGTTGTACTTCAAAATAAATGTCATTTTCGCAATCGTCATCCCATAAAACCCCAAAAACGACATCCATATCGATTTTAGGTTAATTTACCCCATTTCACCCCCATAAGGGTAGAAATACTAACAATAGCAATATAGTTTGCGTTAGATTTCCATCCATAAGCCTCAATAATAAATTTAGCTATTTTTACTTCGAAAATGAAGGATTTTCTATACACAACTCCACCCCCCTTTTTACCCCTTCGGGGGTAGAATTTGCAAAAAAGCTGAGATACGTATATATTAATTTTAAATCGTCAGCCTAAACTCAAAATTTGAAGATCCTAGCTTCGAAACTAAGGGACTTTCATACAAACTATCATTCCGTTTTTTACTCCCTTAGGGGGTGAATTTTGAAAAATCCTTTCTTAGTGCACCCCTAGACCTTATAAGGAACCTATGTGCCAAATTTGGTATCTCTAGACCCAGCGGTTTGGGCTGTGCGTTGATATGTCAGTCAGTCAGTCACTCAGTCTTCTAGGTCTTTACCTATGAAATTGCCGATATTTTGTCACATACAGAGAAAATAATAACTTCTATAATTTAAAATTTTAAGAAAATCGTGAATGTTACATCGAATTATGATCATGATAGTTAACTATCAGTAAAAATAAAGTCCATATTTTAGCTTTCGTGACATTAAAAAAAAGATCTTGAAAGTGACTCTTTTTTTGTGAGCAAAAAAAAGGGTGACCGAAGGGGTTGTAACTTAACCAAAACTTATTTTTTCGCTTATCTTAAATGGAAATAAGTTAGCATAGTGTTCAAACATTAGTACATAAAAGTTTTGTTACATGGTTGTTAAATGAACAAAGAAAATGCTATTATGAAAAATGCAACTTCTTGAAAAATCTCCATACAAATCGGCAATTTCATTGGTAAAGACCTATTATTTAGATTATCAATATTGTCTTTAGCATGCGTCCCACGTTTTTAGTTTATTTCTGACCTATGTTCAAAGTTTCAAATCTCATCAGGAAGCTAGTATAAAATAATCTTTTTGGAGAAACAAACAAACGAGAAAGCAACCTAATAAAAACCGGCCAAGTGCGTGTCGGGCCACGCGCCATAGGGTTCCGTAGTTACCTTATACCATACCATATTTAATATCACCTATAATTTTTCGTCTGTAAAAATTACTTTGTTTTTTACAGTGTTGGTATGAATGACAAAGTTATATTTGCGGTTTTGGAAAATGTGCTATATCTCAAAAACTAATTACTATATCTCGTTCAAACCAATTTTGGTTGAAAGTGTTTATTAAGATCTCCAGCATATATTTTTTTAAGATTTTTCACTCTCTTATTTCAAAAGTTAAAGGGGGGGGGGGGACACACATTTTACCACTTTGGCGGTGAATATCTTTCAAACGGTTGACTTTGAGAAAAAGTTGTCTTAGAAACCTCAATGTCATTTTTAAAGACCTATCTATAGACACCCAACACGTGTTGGTTTGAAGAAAAAAATTTTTTTCAGTTTCAGTTCCATGTATGGGGAGCCCCCCCTTAATCTTTTATTTTTCTTATTTTTGTATTAAATTCGATAAGCGGTTAACAGAATACATCTACCTACCAAGTTTCAACTGTGTAGTCTTAATACTTTCGGAATAAAGTGGCTGTGACATACGGACAGACAGACAGAGAGACAGACAGACAGACAGACAGACAGACATGACGAATCTATAAGGGTTCCGTTTTTTGCCATTTAGGCTACGGAACCCTAAAAACGTGTTAAAAATAGATCCTTACCAACCACTTTGGGCGTAGAATGTGTATGTCGTTTAAAAATTAATCTAATAGATGTGGTCACAAGGTTTTCAAAGCTCATAAGTATGTACTGGTTTGGTATATTTGCAGCTAGATGGCGCTTCTAATTCTGATCATTTTTCGAAATGGGTGATTTTTTTATTAATTTCAAAAAAACTGGCTCGACTAAAAAATTCTAATACGAACCTGCTCACAAAATTTTACGAGAATCAGTTGAGAAATGCGATCTGTAGAGGAGAAGACTGACATCCGGACAGGGGGAATGACATTCGCTTTTATCCTCATGCACAGTACAAAAAAAAACGATTTGGGAATCATCTGTAAAAACAATATTTTTGTCTTTTGAGATAAAAGCTATTAAATATACCCATCACACCGATGATGGGTACTAATGGGTACCGATGGGTACCCATCACACCAATGTATGCTTTCTATTGCTTTTGCAACCTTAAATCTTTTCCTTCACAGAAAATCTTAAGTTGTTGTTTTCTTAGGGATGTTGACTAATGAATAAAATAACGAAATACTAATAAAAATCGTAAACATATCAAACTTTTGGAGTAGCTTGTATACCTCTTGGTTTTATATATTGGGTATTATTTGTTTTATGACCCTTCAAAGTTGGGTGGACAAGTCCATTTAAAAAGTATAAAATTTGTTGAAATAAATAATACATTGAATTAGTCCGTAAAATTTATAGCAAATTTGTCAAAGAAACCATTTTTACCATAACTTTCTCTAAAAGTATCTCAATTTTAATAGAATTCTCATTAAAGCTAGCACTAAAAAATAAAATGTTGATGCTTGGTCTTCACCTCACCTGATGCTAAGTGACGATAAGGCCGAAGGTGGAAGAGCACTACGCCCGGAATCTACATTACTGAGATCTGGCTATCTTACCTCTAACTGCCGGAACACAACAATTTTTTTTTTATACACAACGGGATAGTGCTTGGCCTTCATCTCACCTGATGTTAAATGACGATAAGGCCGAAGGTGGAAGCGCACTACACCCGGAATACTGGCTATCTTACCTCTAACTGCCGGAACACAACAATTTTTAAATTGTTATTATGGCGTCAGACTTAGGTAAGATGGTGGTAGCTAGCCAGGCGGACTTGAAATAAGCCTTACCACCAACCAAACCGAGTACAAATTGTACCCCTCTGGGAATCGAACCCGGGACCTCTGCGTCTTACACGGGTGGGCGAACCACTAGACCACAGAGGCGGTTTTAATTATACTTAAAAGCATGTGAAACATTTCATTTTATTATCTTACCTCTAACTGCCGGAACACAACAATTTTTAATTATAATGATAAGCATGTAAAGCATTTATTTCATTTTATTTTTATTTTCCTTCTACTCAGACTCCGCAAGCTCCAATCCACAATATCGACCACAGACAAGAGGCAAGCAGAAGAGCGATCCAAGCGCGCCGAGAAGCGAGCGACCGCCGCTGAAACAGCTCTGCCAGCGCTCAACGCTCACAAGACACCCAAGAAGGAACCTGAGTTTGTTGACCCTAAACAGCTGACTGGGGACTTGCGCCATATCAATACTAAAGGTAACTATCACTAGCGCTAACGCTCATAAGACACCCAAGAAGGAACCTGACTTCGTTGATTCTAAACAGCTGACTGGGGACTTGCGTCATATCAATACTAAAGTTTAATCGCTCAACGCTCATAAGACACCCAAGAAGGAACTTGAGTTCGTTGACCCCAAACAGCTGACTGGAGACTTGCGCCATATCAATACTAAAGGTAACTATCACTAGCGCTAACGCTCATAAGACACCCAAGAAGGAACCTGACTTCGTTGACCCTAAACAGCTGACTGGGGACTTGCGCCATATCAATACTAAAGGTAACTATTACTAGTGTTAACGCTCATAAGACACCCAAGAAAGAACCGGAGTTCGTTGACCCTAAACAGCTGACTGAAGACTTGCGTCATATCAATAATAAACGTAACTATTACAAGTGTTAACGCTCATAAGACACCCAAGAAAGAACCGCGTTGACCCTAAACAGCAGACTGAGGACTTGCGTCATATCAATTCTAAATGTAATTATTACAAGTGTTAACGCTCATAAGACACCCAAGAAAGAACCGGAGTTCGTTGACCCTAAACAGCTGAATGAGGACTTGCGTCATATCAATACTAAAGGTAACTATTTATTAGCGTTAACGCTCATAAGACACCCCAGAAGGAACCTGAGTTCGTTGACCCACAACAGCTGACTGAAGACTTGCGTCATATCAATACTAAAGGTAACTATTTATTAGCGTTAACGCTCATAAGACACCCCAGAAGGAACCTGAGTTCGTTGACCCACAACAGCTGACTGAAGACTTGCGTCATATCAATACTAAAGGTAACTATTTATTAGCGTTAACGCTCATAAGACACCCCAGAAGGAACCTGACTTCGTTGTCCCTAAACAGCTGACTGGGGACTTGCGCCATATCAACACTAAAGGTAACTATTACTAGCGCTTAACGCGCACAAAACACCCAAGAAGGAACCGGAGTTCGTTGACCCTAAACAGCTGACTGGGGACTATTATTAGCGCTAACGCTCATAAGACGGGGTGTCTTATGAGCGTTAGCGCTAATACTTACATTACTAGCGCTCAACACTCATAAGACACCTCCGAAGGAACCTGAGTTTGTTGACCCTCAAAAGTTGACTGAGGACTTGCGCCATATCAATTCTAAAGGTAATTATTACTAGCGACCGCCGCTGAAACAGCGCTGCCAGCGCTCAACGCTCATAAGACACTCCAGGAGGAACCTTAGTTTATTGACCCCTAACAGCTGACTAGGGATCTGCGCCATAATCAATTCTAAAGTTAATTATTACTAGTGGCCGCCGCTGAAATGGCGCTGCCAGCGCTTAACGCTCACAAAACACCAGGAAGAAACCTGAGTTCGTTGTCCCCAACATCTGACTGGGGACTTGCGCCATATCAATTTTCTAAAGGTAATTATTTATTTGTAGGAATATTAGTTGAGATTGAGTCGGTTACTATTAGAACAATATTGAATCTTTAGCTTATCTTATGTTAAACTTTATTTATCAAATCAAGGTAATCATGACGCTTATTTATGTCCGGTTTCTGAGGTATATTTGTAGGTGGAGGTATTCAATAATTAATAATAGAACTACTATTAGAGACATATTAAAAGAACTTGGTCAGTTTATCCTTTGCTCGCTGACTACCTATAACGCAGTGTGCCTAAGTCGCGTTATACCTAAACAGTTAATTGACGGAATATGACGTGACTTAAGCGGGAACTATACTAGACCGACGCACACGCCTGAAACGTCTCACACGTGTGAGGTTAGTGTGCACACCTAACCGACGCGCATCATACACATAACGTGTCGAGCGTTTTACGCTGGTTATCGATCAAAAAACACGAAACAAGTTTCTGTTGGACAATGTTCAAATCAGTTAGCGGAATTGAAGAAAATTTATCTGTGCTAATGTCTCTCAAGCGATTCAAATTAATAAGAAGCAAAAATCTAACTGGCCTGTTGGCGCTCGCAGACATATAGACAAAAGGTACTGTGTGGATTGACGCCTCCGACATCTGTGACGTAGAGCTGCACTAAGCACACGCCACAGACGTGTGTCTTATCCCCTCTACCATCCAAAGTGTCCAACGAATATCTGGGATCGTTGGATCGGCGTTGCGTACGTGGCGTCGCATCGCATGACGTGGCGCACACACGTGTAGTGTAGTTCTAAACGTCTTTTCTCTAAGATTATTAATACAATTGAAAAATATTAGAAAAAATCGACTCACCCATAGCAGCTCAGACGGTACATACAATATACAGTCTTTTCTCTATGTAAAATGTATGGGGACCGACGCGCCCAGGGGGCTGATTATCTAACTTTGTTGCAATCAACTTTGACAGAAATCGCAGTGACATTGCTACTTTAGTAAGAACCAATGTGACAACTATCTTACTTAAAGCAGCAATGTAACTGCGCTTTTAATCGATTTCAATCAAGAATTGTTAGCAACAGACTTACGTAATTCGGGGTCAGATCGGCGTACGTGGCCCACGTTGGCCTAGTATAGTTCCGCCTTTATTTATTCCTTTTTATTATACATATCGACATCAGCTCTGAAACCGATTTTCATACCTTATTCTTATCGTTTTAACGTATTTTTTCCAGCGAACCTCCTCCGTGACCGGTACGAATCCCTCCAGCGTAGAGGCGCGTTGGCCGCCGCCAAACTCATGATGAAGAAGAAGAGGAGAGTCAAGAGCTACTTCAAACCGGGACACAAGGTGACGGAACAAGACGTCGAACGGTTCCTCAAGAGGACTGCAGGCAAGAAGTAACCTTATTAATAGATGCGTAAGGTTTAATGTTGCTTATAAATATATGGTAAAGTTATATTTTTGTCTTTTATTTCGTACCATTTTTTGTCTTTTATTTCGTACCATTCTTTTGGACAGTTGTTTTTAACCGTTTTTAGGGCTCTGCTTTTTAATGAGAGTTTAAGATATTTTGCTTCATACTTCACAAGTTCTAGATAGCACTATCTTCTGGTTTCATTTAAAAATGAAACGCTAAAATTATCTATCAGGTAAGTTAACTGGAATCTGACATGTTCCTTCTGCGGAACTGGATTTTAGTCAAATCTTGCCAGTTAATAAATTGTAATGTGTTTGAGTAAATGATGGGTTCCAATTAATGTAAATAACTGATTCTTATTCAGTTTTGATAAAGAAGTTTATAAATAAATAAGAACATGATAGGTATTTTTTAGTTTTTATTGTAAAAATCTTAACACAATTATATTACATCTAAATGTAGTCTACTTACAAAATATATTACAGCATAATTGTGGCAGTTTATAATATAACAGTACATAAATCTAGAAGTAAAATTACTGTAGGTAACTCAGTAGGTTTCAGGGTAATTTTTCCTTAATAATAGGAAAATAATATAAAAAAATATCTATTTAACTCTAATAGTAGATCTCTAATACATTTTCAATAACAAAACGTAATAAGTTAAGTAAATTGTATACTTTATGACCAAATGCACATGAATGCTTTTTCACAGGTACATAATTTTAAGTGAGTGTTTCTTTTGTATTTTTATCAAATAGTATAATAAAATAATAGTCACATGATACATTGGTCTAAAAGCAATCATCAATATTCTCAATAATTATCAACATTGAAAATTGTGATGATCTTATTTTGAAGTCAAACACCAAATAAAAACAGCTATCTACAAAGATCACAATAAAATTTTGCTATATTTCTATTTAGGAATTGTTCATTGCTATATAAGTTTAAAATTATTGTCAACAAAAAATAATTTTGTAGTTAAATCAGTGCAGTGTTTATGTACAGCGTCAAACAATTCCTAATTAAGAATAAAAAACCAATTACTTCTAATAAGAAATGGTTGAATTTCAGCCCCATCTTGCCGCGATAGTGTAAAGTGATCTTAACAATTCTAGTGCTCTTGTATCAGCTGTCCCTTTTAAGTCAGGCTCATGGGCGCTCATTCTTGCTTCAGCTCTCGGACTATCGACATATTGCGTGGTAGTTGGTTGAGGCTCTGCTGTAGTCCTAATAAAGAATTTCTTAGTCCCTCGGCGGATTGGTTGTACTGTTCTACTAGGTAAAGTTGTAATTTCAACCGCAGCTTCAGTTGTAGTTCGTACAGCTTCTGTTGTAGACCGTACCGTTTCAGTTGTTGAAGGATTTGATAAAGAATTAATAGCGCTAGCTTCGAAGTTCAAGCTTTTTCCTCTCCTTTCGCTGTGACGGGGTCTTTCCTCTTGTTTCTCTTCATACCTTTCAGTTTGTCTGTAGTCCGTCGATTTTACAGTTTCATAATCTGCTGTTGTTGTCGGAATTTCGTTCAGCTGTTCTTCTTCCTTTGCAATTTCTTCCATGTCTTTTTGTGAAACAGCCATTAGCGCTTCTAGTAAAGCTTTCTTTGATGCCTCAGCTGTAGTGTTGTGGTCGTCATCGCATGTTTGAACTAACAAAAGTATCAATCTCTTAACTGTTTTAGATTTAGTTTTCTTCATAACATTCATGAGCTTCTCAGTAGTGGTTGCATTCATTATTTCTTTAGCCTTTTCGACCACAGTATCAGTGATGGCGCTCAAATCTTGTGAAGGTTCTGTTGAAGTATGATCTTTCAAAAGTCTTGCAAACCGTTCATCATTAAAGTTTCCTCGAGAAGCGATATCTATATTAATTGAAGTTGACGATACAGATTGTTCGGTTGTAGCGGTATATTCCGTTGTAGGTGCAACAGTTGTACTTGCAGCCCAGGAAATGGTTTGTTTTTCAATTTCTTCTGGACCTGAAGGGCTCAGACCGTCATTGAGTGTGATGGGATCAATGACGGTACTGTGCCAAGCTTCGAAAGTACCAGGCCATTGGAATTGATTCGTAGTTTTATCACTGTCGGGCGAGGTAAAGACACTGCTGGATATAGGAGATTGGGTAGTTCCCTCTGTTTCTTCGAATTTGAAAGTAGTGGTTGGCTGAGAAGTGGTTTGAACGGTAGTAGTTTCGCTATCGGGTAACGTCGGTGCTTCAAGGTCTTCAGATGGTTTCCTAATGGTTGTATTTGAATTGTCTAATTGCAATTGTTTCCCTTGTCGTAGGCTGTTGCCTTGAGGTCCGATAAACGATTGACTGTGCGCTCTTTGTAGCTCCTCTTCATTTTCTAATTCTATGCTGTCAGTTTCAGTGAAATATACCGGAGTAGTTTCAGGAATGAAAGTAGTCCTTATTTTTTTACTCTCAAATATATTTACTGGAGTTCCTAATGTAGATGTAACAGTCGGTTCCGAGGCATCGACACCCCATGCAGTAGGTAAATTAGTTGCTTCAACGTAATCGCTTAATGGTTGAGAGTTTGCTTCATTTGCTCCTGCACCGTAAGGGGAATCATTAAAAGAGTGTGTATTATTTTGGAAACCGCCATATTTAGGTAGAGCATAGCTGCTTTCTGTTGTGGACACAAGTTTATTGCTAAAAACATCGTTGGATAGTGTATTAACTTTAACTGCGACAGTATTAGTATACGGTAGTGGTGTTGTTACAACTATCGGCGTGGACGGAGAAGTATAAGATGCAGATATTCTAGCACAACATCTGAAAGGGTTTCTTGGTGTGACACTTGAGTATGCTGCGGAAACAGCTTCAGTAGTGCGTGGTCTCGGAGTAGTTGTGGTTGTTTCTTCAGTAATCGATGTGTAGTCGGTAGCTATATTTAAAGCTTTTGCATCTCTCAAAGAAGCCAGTGAAGGTCTGGATTTAATGTCATCTGAAAAACCTAGTATTTCTTCATCTTCCTCATTTACTGTCGTCGTAGGCTCCGTGTTAGCATATTCATCAGTGGATACTGTGTCAGTAAAAGATGGGTGAGTAGGTCTTATGTCTGATAGTACTTTCCTAAATTGTACTGGGTCTTGCAGATATGCCGAAAGAGCATGAGTGAAGACTTGGGCAAGTTCTCTTATTTGTGGTGACGTAGCAAGCGGATTTTGACTTTGCTGTACGCTTAGGTCATCTACAAGTTCGTTATAAGTTCCGTTGGCATCAAGCTTAAGGTCTTCCAGTAGTTCACTGTGATCGGAACCCTGCCCAAATAGACTGCTGTACTTATTAATAGTGTGACGACTGAAAAGTCCCGGCAACCCATCATCTATTGGTTCGTATTCATCGAAAGCTGCCGTGGTGGATTCAGTATCATCGGTTTCTGATGTTGCACTTGTAGAAAGGTTATCCAATGCCGTGGCATAATAAATAGCTAAACTGTGGAGGGTCTTGGGGGTCAGAGACGGTGGTACAATGAGACCTGGTCTATTTGGTAGGTCGCCGTAATACTTCTCTGTAGGAGTTGGTTCGGTGATTGGTGTTGATCCCAATGTACCTAAATTAAGTTTTCGGATCAATCTCTCTCTTCTTTCTTGGTAAGGCTCTGTGGTTACTTGAGTCGCTTGGTTAGTGTAAGTTTCTAATCTTTCCGAAGACGCAGTTTCCGTAGCAAACGAGTACAGGCTCCTTGTGGTTTGAGGAATTTTCGTTGCCGTTTCAAATGAATCTTTCGAATCAATAGTTACTTTGTTCGCTTGGTTTTCCTTTGTCTCGTATTTGTCACTTCTGTCAGTAGCATGAGATATTGTTTCGGTCGATGTTACCAAAGTTTTATTTTTCTCTTTTTCTAGAAAATCTTTTAGTAGAGAAACTCCAGGTCTCGTGTAAGGATCGCGCCGGGAGTGAGCAGGCGTCGTATATGGTTTGAAGTAGGGCACTAGAGTTGAGCGTTTGGTAGTTGATTCTTCTGGTTTATATTGAATTTGTTGCAAATGCTTGTCGCGGAAATCATACAAAGTTGTTAGGTTGGGATTGCTCTTTACCTTTTGAGGTCTTGGCGGAAGATTTGGCGTGTATACGGGGTATGGTCTGAAGTTCTTGCTGTTGTAATCTTGCAAATATTGTCGGTTGTTTTTGTTAGCTGCAAACGATGCACTCTCTGCGGCAACTTGCATTTCCCTTATGCTGTTGTAATCGATGGGAGGGGCAGCCGTCGTCGGTCTGTAGACAGGGGCTTCAGAGTAAGTTGGTGACGTGGATATAACAGGACCGTTGCCGAAGTTGTTGGCTATGAGTTGCACTAAGTTTTTCCTTCTCTTTTCAAAGGCTGTTGTCGCAATAGTTCTTTGTGTGGGACTGTAGTTAGAAGTTTCGAAAAGAGATTGGAAGCTCCTTGCTGTCGCTTTGCTGATGGGTTGAGAGTTTCCTTGAAGCCTTTGTCTGTGCCTGAGGAATCTTTCAGTAGTGCTGGGTACGTTGACGGAGCTTCTTCTAGATTCTGCACGGATGTTGGTGTCTGTGTTGATTTGCTGAAGGTCAGGGTTCTTGGTTAAGGTCTGTGTGACTTTCTGCGTTTTCTTTTGTTCGTTGGAGTAGTATTCCGCGCTTGACTCGTAGAGCGCAGGGGCCGAGGCGCAGTCCACCTTGAACCACCAGTCACAGATGAGGTGCGACTGGCTGAAGATGGTGCCATTTGGACACAGGAACGAGATCTTGCGTGATGTGTCGCAGATGTGGAATACCTGGAAGAATATTTAATATGACTTATTGTTTACTTCTTCGAGTTAATGTAGAAACCAAAAATCTTCGACACAAGCCATTTTTAACGTTCTCACTGCTGAGGCTTTCCTTATGGAAGGATAAGGAGGATAAGCCAGCCAACGTAGACCCATTGCGGATTGGTGGGTGTTAACGTCTGCAAATGCAACCAAAAATCTACCAAGTTGTAATAAGGTACCTAAGTTGGTAATTTGTTTATAAACTGATTGAGGGACTATTTCTGAAATTGTTCTTGATCTTGACAATAAACTCTTAAAGTGACATAGGGTTATTTTTATGATAGACAGCCAAGCACTTGACTGCTATCAGGCCGGGCCCTATTTCACCAAGTCGACATAATTATGTCAGTGACATATGTCGGTTAATTTTACGATTGTCGTAACTTTAATTAGGGACAAGTATGTTGTGAAACTTGTGAAACAGGGATATTTTTTACAAGTCGACATATTTGTAGATGTGTCAGTGATTCTTGACATGAGATTGGAGCTGAGTCAAGTTTGCGTGACAATTGTCGACTTGTAATAATTATCCTCTGTTTCACAATATAATTTGTCCCTTATTAAAGTAAAAAATACTGTAAAAATTGCCGACATATGTTACTGACAAATGTCAATTTGGTGTAATAGGGGCCTGGTGGTAAGTGATGATGTGATTTACGATGAATCGCGCTTGCGCTTGGGGTCTTGAAGGCCCCCAGATTGTTTCAGAATTCTTGGAAACAAAGGATATCTTAGAGGCACTTTGAATTAAAAAAAAATCTAGGTACTATGAATATCTTAAATGAAACACCTGTAGCATACCTCCGTCACGAAACCGTACCAGCGGGACCGCGGTAGTTCCGCCGTAGTTCCGCTATGAGTTGTCTTCTATAGACGACGGTACATCTACGTAGTGTCAGAGCCGATCGGATGGAATCGCGCGTGAAAAATCTATGCATTAAAACAGGCTGTACGCATTTGTTTCGCTTGTCAAACTCATGGCGGAACCTGCGGTGTTCCGCGGTAGAGGTATGCTACAGGCGTAAATAGGTACCTATTTTTGTTATTAGTTTGAGAAATGTACCTGGCAGTCAGTCTCCAAGTCGGCGTAGTAACCTGTCGGCACATTCTTGCAGTTGAACCCTGTATTCGGAATGTTCGGGTACGCCGGGAAGTCCACGCCGGCTTTACCGATCATACCTGTAAGGGAGAATAAACAGAATTTATTAGAAATTGTTTAATCTAAATACCTGTATCAACCGACACTCGGACACTGTAAGCTTAAGAATATGTTGTAAGAATTTCTGTAGTTATTTAAGTGTACTTTAAGAGTCCGTACACATTTTGCCGCTGACTGCCGCTCTCTTGCTTGCACATTTCATGATTTTTCAAGATTTCTTAAATCTGAGTACGTAATTGAAAAATGTATCTCGGCCACTTTTCGCAATAGAAGATTACGGACATTCCAACATATATTTCAGTTTTGAGTTGCTGAAGTAGGTACAAAAAGTTATCGTGTTTGCCAGTTCAAATAACTGTTAGAAACTACAACTTTTTGTAGGTACTTTATCAACAAAAAACTGAAATATATTTTAAAATGTCCGTAGTCTTATTTTGCGAAAAGTGGCCGATACACATTTTTCAATTACGCTACGCACTCAGATTTAAGAAATCTTGAGAAAACATGAAATGTGCGAGCGAGAGAGCGGCAGTCATCGGCAAAATGTGTACAGGATCTTAAGTGTCAGAACGCTTTACCACATTGTCCGCCAAGTACAGCTATTGCTGCGTGAGATACGGACAATGGACTAATAAGTATTCCTTCATGTAATATCACATCAAGGTCAACTGGCTACCTATTAGCAAGAATGAGTCGCTTTTGGCCCTACGTGTAGAACTAGAACAACTGCTGGGCCCTACGCCTGGCCGACCGTTTGTCGAATAAGTAAGATAAGTATACCTTGCTTGATGCTCTACCACGTCAAGGTCGGGCTGGCTGTCATCGGGTATAAGCCGTTTGACGAGCGCTCGGCCCTCAGTGTATAGTGCTTGAAGCATACTGCGCTCATCTTCTGAACGATCGCTTCTATGCTACAAGGACTATTAAGTAGGTGTGGGGTGACTTTACCTTGATGCTCTACAGGGACGTATTTCGGATTTCTGCACCCTGGGTGAATACGATTGGGCTGCCCTTACACAGGGTTGCTAACTTTTCTAGGCGCTAAGCCGCCATATCCGGACACCAAAGGGGAGTGGTATAAGTGATTTTGTATGAAGGGGGCAATAAAATTCCTGTCTAGAAACACGGCCGCGTAGCGCGATTTATAGTCAGATTTATCCATAAATCTTGCAATCTCATCTGTCTCTTGTAAAAAACGGCCGCGCAACGCGATTTTTAGTCAGTTTCATCCACAAGTCTAGTACTCTTACCTGTCTATTGCAAAAAACAGCCGCGCAGCGCGATTTTAGTCAGTTTTATCCACAAATCTTGTACTCTTGCCTGTCTATTGCGGCGCGCGGTAGCTAGTTCCACGCGGACAAAGTTGCATTGGGCCACCCTCCAGGACCGGCCGCCCCGGGCGATCGCCCGAATGACCCTATGGAGAATACGTCGCTGATGCTCTACCACGTCAAGGTCGGGCCGGCTGTCAGCGGGTATAAGCCGTTTGACGAGCGTTCGGCCCTCAGTGTAGTGCTCGAAGCCTGCTGCGCCCATCGCCTGAGCAATCGCTCTTTGCTACAAGGCTACTAAGTAGGTGTGGGGTGACTTTACCTTGATGCTCTACCACGTCAAGGTTCGGGCTGGCTGTCAGCGGGTATAAGCCGTTTGACGAGTGCTCGGCCCTCAGTGTAGTGCTCGAAGCCTGCTGCGCCCATAGCCTGAGCAATCGCTCTATGCTACAAGGACTATTAAGTAGGTGTGGGTGGGTTTACCTTGATGTTCCACCACGTCAAGGTTGGGCTGGCTGTCAGCGGGTATAAGCCGTTTCACGAGCGCTCGGCCCTCAGTGTAGTGCTCAAAGCATGCTGCGTTCATCTCCTGAGCAGTCGCTTCTATGCTACAAGGACTATTAAGTAGGTGTGGGTGGGTTTACCTTGATGCTCTACCACGTCAAGGTCGAGCTGGCTGTCAGCGGGTATAAGCCGTTTGACGAGCGCTCGGCCCTCAGTATAGTGCTCGAAGCCTGCTGCCCCCATCGCTTGAGCGATCACTTGTATGCTCTCTGCGCTCGGCGCGGGGAGGTATAGCTCGGAACGTGGGGTGTCCTGAAAAGTTGAACAATTGAATTTAAGGCAGTTAAAGAACCAGTAAATGAAAATACTGAGATAAGTACTATGAACTTTAAATAGCAATATACAACGTGTTACAAAAAACCGCACTCAGAACGCGAAAAAAAAAACGGCAGTTCTGTTTTATACAAAACGAAATGATAAAAAAACATTTCGCTGGCTTTATTAGACAATGGGACCACGGTAAAATTATTTTTTCCGTTGTCCCGCAATGGACCTACGGAAAAAAGGGGATTTTTTTCGTGATTTCAGAATTGGTCCCTTAGGAAAAGTTGTTCAGTTTGATGGCCCTTATCTACTATATTCGGCTTTAGGGATAGGGGCGTGTAACACGTTGTACTTATATGGAATGGAGAGAGAAAAACGTGGAATGGTGTTATATGCTATGTAGAGCGGTGTTTATCAGAATTATTACTATACTTTATTTTTTCAAGATCATTTATGGGATAAACGACTCATGCGATCACTTGGGTGTCTTTTAAGATCTGGAGCTTCTCCATTCACTCTCTGAATTCCCTTTATTAGATAACCCCCGATCAATCCCTGGTGGAGAACCAAGGCTTCAAACTTAACTCGTTTGTATGAAAATGGCTTGTGACCTCTAATTTTTGATCGCGAGTGTACTTTAAAAGCTCTTGTTATTTTTCATCTTTTAATTATAGATGTGTCAACGTAATTCTTAAATTCACCTTTATAGGCACAAATAGCAAAAAATAACAATAAAAGGGGGTTTATAACTGACCTTTCGACGTTGCGCTTGTCGACGTGTCCCATCACATGTGCCTGAAAAAATTTATAAATAAATTAAGTAAAAGCATACTTTAACAAAAAAATCCTATATAATGTCTCAAGTAATTTTTTTTTTCATATAAATTGGGGCTTTCTTTATAATCAGCGCCGGAACATTATTATTATTCTAAATTGTGTGTCCAAGTTGAAAGATTTATATTAGGAGGTCATAACAAATTTGGTAACGATCGCGTAAGTGGCTGACTCTGGGTTCACAGGATGGAGAGGCACTCTCTGATGCTAAATATTAGGTCTTTACCTGAAATTGCCGATATTTTGTCACATACAGAGAAAATAGTAACTTCTATAATTTAAAATTTTAACAAAATCGTGAATATTACATCGAATTATGATCATGATAGTTAACTATCAGTAAAAATAAAGTCCATATTTTAGCTTTCGTGACATTAAAAAAAAGATCTTGAAAGTGACTCTTTTTTTGTGAGCAAAAAAAAGGGTGACCGAAGGGGTTGTAACTTAACCAAAACTTATTTTTTCGCTTATCTTAAATGGAAATAAGTTAGCATAGTGTTCAAACATTAGTACATAAAAGTTTTGTTACATGAGTGTTCATGGTTGTTAAATGAACAAAGAAAATGCTATTATGAAAAATGCAACTTCTTGAAAAATCTCCATACAAATCGGCAATTTCATAGGTAAAGACCTATTGTATCAGTCTGTTTGCGTGAAGTGGTTGAGTTCTTTCTATATGCAGGCTGAAAAATGCGTTATCGTCACCAGAAATAAAAACGATAAGGTAAATGGCTGACAATGGTACAGCAAGTAAGTACTAGTTGTGCTCACGTGAACTGTGTAAGGACTGACCAAAATTCGGTTGCGTTTCGTAGAGAAGCGATTAACTTTTTGTTTGTTTGTAATGTATAAACTCAAAAACGACTGATCCGATTTTGAAAATTTTTTCACCTATAGAAAGCTACATTATCAGCGAGTAACATGGGCTATAATTTATTTTCAAAAAAATTAAAGCCTTTTTTCAGCCTGCATATAAAAAGAACGCAATCACTTCACGCAAACAAACTGACATATTTAGCATCAGAGACTGCCTCTCCATCCTGTAAACCCAGAGTCAGCCACTTACGCATCGTTACCAAATTTGCTATGGCCTCCTAATCTAATTGTTTCGTAGAGTCAACACGCTGAATTTTAAATTGCTGACGGATTGCTAAGTTCAAAACAGAATACAAAATAGTGTTCAACACATAATTATTGTATGATAAAGTCGCAAATTATCTTAAAGTGTCGATTACTGATGCCATCTAATTATTTTTTCTGTTTTATTCCGTGCGGTAATGGCCCCATATCGTTTCCTTAAACGCTTTGTCTTGTCCCCCGTTCAATAGATGTTCATTGATCAGTTCTATAAAAAAATAGATCATCATCTAGCTTTGCATAACTGAAGTTGTTATGAATGATATGAGCATAACAATAGTGTGCAGTACCTGCTCATGCTTTCTATTCGATCTTATTGTCTGATATAACGAGCTTAAATTGTTGAATGGTTCGATTAGCTTATGAAAAGATTTGAAATTAGTTGGGCATTTCGAGCTTTTGTTAAAAGTATGTGGGTGTATAAAGTTTGTTATTAATTGTTACATTGTCAGTATTATATTCAATTTCACTTGAATCAAATATCAACTGGTTCATATTGTATTGGACTAAGCAAAATAATTAATGTATTTATTCATTAAAAAGTTACATAACAATTGAAAGCTTCATACTACTAAATTGTGCCTTTAAAAATTTGCAGTGAGACATCCGGAAAACTAGAAATAGTAATCCTTTAGGGCCTGTCCACATGACCCCGTCACCACGTCTCGTCAACGTGGAACGGTGCGGTGTCGCGACGCGGTGCGTTGACGTGACGTGCAAATTTACGTTACCGTATCGTAAAAATCACGATACCGTAACGTTACACGTTATAGGTACTTATTTTTGCGATTTAATGTTGCTACCATGATAAATGGAACCGTAGATGTATCCATGTCTCGTGCGTGACATTATATCGATTTTTCCTTTATCCATTGATTTTGAGCTCTTATGCCGACTACTAACTTCCGACGTGACGTCAGACGTCCGTTCCGCGGCGACGTTGCGCGTTTCCGTACCGTGCCGCGGCAACGCTCCGTTCCACGTTGACGACGTGGTCACGTGGACAGGCCCTTAGACATTTACATTGCCTAAAATGGTTAAAGCCCTCGCCTAGGATGTTGTAAAGGCGAATATGTAATAACTATGACTATTACTATACACCTTGGTCGACCGTTTTGGGTTTTCGAAGAAAAGAAAAACTCGAAAGTCAATGTTTTCGAAGAAAACAAAAACCTCATCTGGAGATCAAATTATTTTATCTATGATTGTTACGAGGGATTTGGCGTGCTAACCACACCTCGGTTACTTAGGTCATAAGGTAATGTTAATGTGTAAAGGATTACCTAACTATTAGGTTGTCAAATGTTTAATAAGTATTTCAGTAGACCGGTCAGTGCAATAATGTTACATGAAAAAGCAAACAAGTAACATTAGCATTCAATGGCCAATGGAATACATTACAGGATTGAATGTTTGGTTCTATTCCATTTACTCTTTTGTAAAGTAACCTGTCCTGTCTTTATTATTAGTTTAATTTTAAAACCTGTTAATTTCTTTACCATATATGAATACCAACCGCCCCTTGTGCTGCAACGTTCTATGGATAGCTAAATAACAATAAACAATTTTGTAAGTGAACACAAGAAACTTTCAGCCCCCTAGTTTTAGATAACAAACGAATTTTGGCAGAACCACCTCTGTGGTCTAGTGGTTAGCCCACCCGTGTAAGACGCAGGGGTCCCAGGTTCGATTCCCAGGGGGGGTACAATTTGTGCTCGGTTTGGTTGGGGTAGGGCTTATTTCAAGTCCGCCTGGCTAGCTACAACCATCTTTCCTAAGTCTGAAGCCATAACAATTAAAAACAAGGGGCAGGTAATATCTTTTTGTATTGTTTAAATAAGCGAACTAAAATTTAGGGAAGTGTATTACTTTGTATTTCAAAGAAAGACTTTATTAGAAACTTAGAGTAAGACGCGCTTCTTAGAAATGACGTCTTGTGTAGTCAAATGTTGGAAAAGACGCAAAGAAGGCAAAAAGATGCAGAAATAACGTAGGTATCATTAGCATTAAATATTTTTATGGTCGCCATTATGGAAACAGTTTTCAGCCGCTTGTGCTGCATAACTAAATGCCAGCATTTTTAGCGCCGCCCACTTGTTGTCATTTTTGTGTGGTGCTATTTTTGAGCGGAATGCTTGTTCCATAGATTTTAGTTCGCTAGTCAAAATACGCTTCTGTACTTCATATCGTTTTTTTCAGCCCCCCTATTCAAATGGCCACTTTTCTATTCGTTCGCTAACTTAAAGCTTAAAAATAAGCAATTAAACGATCAAGTCACACGTCGCAAATTTAAAATCACAGACATTGTTGTATTGAATGGAATTGACAAGCCTACGACACGTAATTTTGGAGTTTATGGTTTATTTTTAATTTTTCAGTTAGCGAACGAATAGAAAAGTGGCCATTTGAGTAGCCCCGCTGTTTCACCTCGAGCGTCACTGATTCATGATCGAATTGCACCACACGTTAAGGTGGTTGTATGACCGAAAGTGGCGCCCTCAGAGGTTTTTATTTAATAAGTTAATAATAGAAAAAGATTTAAATAATGTTTATCGTGGAGATTTTAGGGCCCATAGTCTAGTATTTTTAGAAGGTATCACTACATGCCCTCGTAGTCATTCGTAGAAGTAGATAGCAAATGTGTCAAAAACGGCCACTTTTAGCAGTTTTTCTATCTAATTCTAGCAGTGACTACTAGGGAATGTAACGATACCGTCTAAAAATACTAGACTGTGGGCCCTAAAATCTCCACGATAAACATTATTAAAATTGTGTATTAGAATTATAATATTAAATAAAATTCACCGCGGCGCCACTTTCGCTCAGGGCACCTCAAGTTTAACAAAGTTCTATTTGTTTTATACTATCATTTATTTATGTAGGTTTCTTCTACAGACAGTCATGTGGGAACATCTACTTGTAGTTCCAACAAATGTATTGTATTTGTGAATAGCTTGATAGTGAAAGTTTATTGAGCACAGTGATTCATTCATACTTCATACGCTATCATTATTATTTGATGTGTATAGATATCTCGATAAAGATCTGTAGATAAGTAGGTTTGTAATAAGTACATACTTTTTATAATTTGAGTATCATCCTGTGATAAAAAAAAACTGGTCAAGAGCGAGTCGGACTCGCGCACCGGGGGTTTCCGTACCATCATAATAAATACACTGCAGAGTTGAATAATAAAATTATTGAAATAAAAAAAAATTAAACGGATACTAGCGCGGTTTTATTGGAAGTACTTTGGTAATTAGTTGGTATTAGGTTTGATTTTTGGTTTTCCCGACGTTTCGGCAACTTTGCAGCTGCCGTGGTCACGGGGGAATGAAGTTGTCCGTGAGTCTACTCTCAAGCGATGAATTTTTTAGACGTTCAGAAAATTATTGTTTTATTTCTTGTCTAGTGAGCGCGTAAGCTTGAGAAGTGAATAATAAAATTATTATTGCAATTTTAGGTCAGCATCATCTCTTGACCAATAGTGGAACAATTTTTTTCCTTAGGTCAGCGCCATCTCTTGACCGATAGTAAAACTAATTATATATTTTCTTAGGTCAGTGCCATCTGTTGACCGGAAGTGGAACTAATGCATTTTTTGTTGATGATTTCTAAAGTGTATTGAGACATCGTTTTATTTTTCCTGTAATCTTTACATAAACTACTATCACACAGAATTATTTCAGATTTTTCTCTTTGCAAACGTCGGAGATAAGGGGGGGGGACGGTATTTTTTCGGAAAACTGTGCGAACTAAAAAAAACCGGCCAAGTGCGAGTCGGACTCGCGCACGATGGATTCCGTACCAAAAAACGGAAAAAATCACGTTTGTTGTATGGGAGCCCCCCTTAAATATTTATTTTCTTCTAATTTTAGTATTTATTGTTATAGCGGCATCAGAAATACATCATCTGTGAAAATTTCAACTGTCTACCTGTTGTCGTTATTAATATCGAGCAAAAAACGGCAAAAAAAACACGTTTGTTGTATGGGAGCCCCCTTTAAATATTTATTTTATTCTGTTTTTAGTATTTGTTGTTGTAGCGGCAACAGAAATACATCATCTGTGAAAATTTCAACTTTCTAGCTATCACGGTTCATGAGATACAGCCTGGTGACAGACAGACAGACAGACAGACAGACAGACAGACAGACGGACGGACAGCGGAGGCTTAGTAATAGGGTTCCGTTTTTACCCTTTGGGTACGGAACCCTAAAAAAGAAAAAAATCATATGATACCCCACCTCACATGCCCTAATAGCCTCTTCCACTTCAAATAAAGAACTTTTTTCAGTCCCTGTTGTAAAAAAATATTTTTTTTATTTCTTTCTTATTTGCAAAAAAGTTGGGTAAATGTCATCTTAAACCTTTCCAAATTTCAAGTTGATACCATTAGTAGTTCTCGGAGATATCCAGCTGTGACAGACAGACAGACTGAGTCACACCATAAGGGTTCCTTTTTACCATTTTGGTACGGAACCCTAAAAACGGATAAGTGCAAGTCGGACTCGCCCACCGAGAGTTCCGTAGGTGAAATAATGATTAATTAAGTACTTTAAATAACGACTAGGTTATATTTTTTATAATTTAATTAAAAATTAAATTGTAATTAAATTATAAAAATTTTCGCCTGTACTTGTAGGTACCTAGTAGGTACGGTACCTAGTACAAGTACAACATAAAAGTATACCTATACCTATAGGTAAGAAGATATTAGGTACTTGCGCTGATTTCACATTATAGTGGCGTCAGTAGGGTGAAAAATACCGCTAATAGCCAAAACTTCAAAAAAAAAATATATTACAAAAATCGTGTTGGCTCCACTTCTTATATCTATCCATCCTAGGGTCCTAAGGACCAATCCTACCAAAGGAAATCTCTGGTTCACGTATAGCCGTATTCTTCATTTTTTTTATTTGTACGAATGGGGCCATTAGCAGACTGCTCAAAGTTACTATTATCACAGTACCTTTAGATATTAATTACCGTCTTATTATTGATAAATAAGTAGGATGTGTTGCTGCCATAAAGACTCATTTATAAAACGTGTTTTTTTTTGCAACGTTTTTAAAAAATCTTGGTATAAACTCTTTATAAACTTAATTTACAGGCGGCTAAGAACCAAACGGTTTAGGTACCTACTTACATTGTATATTTAACCAAGTGAATCTAAAACTATTCTAATCTGATGTTTTATCATCATTTTAATTGCACATAACAATTTCTTATATTGTATAACCAAAGTTAAACCAACTCATTGTTTGGCTGCAGTCAGTACTTTCTTTCATGATAGGTACCTACTTAATTAATATAATAAGACCAAGTCAATCAACGATCTATCAGAGTCATTAGCACTATTTAGATCAAATCGCTATTAAGGCTCCTATAGCCCCCAAGTGGCGCCCTCATCCTAATTAAATTTATTGCTCGTTTAGTTCATAATGTATCGAAAATTCACATGTACCATGGGCAACAGCGTCGCTTAACCACTGCTAAGGTTAAAATCGCTTGCACGCCGCGCCCGCCGTCACATATGTTTAGTTCGTGCAGGGGCGATACGCGCGCACACGAATTTTGTTGCAAACTGGTTAAGCGACGCTGTTGCCCATGGTACATTTTGTAGGTATAGATTGAGCTAACGATCTAAAAATTATTTACAAACAATAACCTTAGTAAAATATAGTTCGTTGCAGTAGTAGTGGGTAAAAGAACAAAAAAATTACCACTTTAGGCACTTTTGCTTACTACTACACTATGTATATATTTTACTGAGCTTATTGTTTGTAAATAAACTAGGGAACCTTAGCTTCAATCTGCACATGTGAATTTTCGATACTTTATGAACTTAGCGAGCAATAATGAGGGCTTTTCAAAATGACAAAAAACTGTAGGCTCGATAGATGGCGTTGATAAAAATGTATGTGTCAATGTTATTTTTTTACTAAGCTTGGAAGATTACTCAAGTAAGCAGACAGATGTAACCCTATAAAATGTTTCTCTTCGGGCAGATGTCAGCCAGCGAGCGCTTACTTTAATCTTGTACAGGCTGTTTATTTTTAAAAGCCTATTTGGACACTTTTCTTTCCATCAACGCCATCTAGTGAGGCAAATAGTTATTTACTAGTTTTTTCAACGTCACTTTGTAGTTTTTCAAAGCCTTAAGATCAGGGCGCCACTTTAAATAAATAATAAATAAAATAAAATAATTTTATTTCAGATTTAGGTACCTACATCCATATAAGATTAGTAAAAATAAAAAAAGAATAATCAGCTGTTCCATACATTAAGGTCAGAGCGAGTTTTTGCGAGCAGGAGAGTTGGCCCCATAGTAAAAGTTGCTTGTAATCATGAGTGGAACCACCCCACGGGGGGAACCAAATGATTAAAATTTCAGCGTGTATAAGGGCCTTAATTTCATAGAAAAAGCAAGTGATTAGCCACGTTGTTGAATCATCAGTGACCTGCCGACACAGTTTGATAAAGATAACAAATAATTAATGGTTGCACCTAGTTGCGCAAGCGTTGCTTTCTAGCGGTCGTGAGAAGAGCTGATCTGATACGTACGAAGGCATAATAAAATTGCTGCCTTAGGCTACCACCGATTGTTAGGAAGCTCAAAGGATTTTTGAAAACCTTGGAAGGTTATAAAAGGCTATTGTTAAATCTATCAACTACCTACGCGATACCTTCCAATAATTTTAAGTTAAAGTCTTAGCCTTAAATTGTGCACTTACGAGTAGGAACTAGGTAGGTATATAAGTAAGTACTTATTGTTTATGTCAGACCTGTCGTTTAGTAATCCAAGCCCAATAGAAACCAAATATATTTTTATTTTACTCACTTACTTCACCCATGAGTCCTATGACAATTATCTAAAAGGGCTAATTTCATAGGTTCAGAAAACTAACCTGGCCCTAAATCTTTATTTATTTCCAAATGGGATGGGATTGACGAAGCATAGTAAGTACACAAATACCTAAGTAAAAAATTAAAGTTTTTGTGAACTTTAATTTCTTTTAAAACTTATAAATGCAAACTATCAAAATCCAAATACTTAGTAGTAGCCTTAGAATAATAACACCTAGAAAGATAATTCCCTACAAAGCGCACTGTCAAAAGTGAGGCAACTAAAACAGCCATAATGGCGCCGTTTTCAGATTTTTGTTGTCCATTATTATTACATAATCATACCTAATAAGTACAAAACAGTTTCAATTTCCATATTTTTAGGAGATTAGTTATTATATTATTGGATTTTAGTTACGATTAGGTAACGTATGAAGGAAATAAATCTAAAAACTAAGCCATTTTGGCTTAGTATTAGCACAGTTTAACAATCCTATTGTATTAGTTAATTACATCACTTTGCATACGAGGACTCGGCTTCTAGGTGTTATTATTCTAAAGTTGTTATTAATCTAACACTACTGTATTACGTGGTTATGGTAAATATGAAGTATCATCATTGAGCTCATTGTAATCCCTGTGAAAGATTCCAGCGCCTATCATCAAGCCGGCTAATTGTCGTACACAGTAACGTAACCACTGACATAACTGGCAGTTGCTGCGGTGACGGACCGGCTAACAAATGGCGTTGTATATGCGCCCGCGCCTGCGGTTCATGCGGTGCAGAAGAAAGCAGTATGTGAAGTATCATGGATGAGTTTTAGGTAGATGACGTATGCATTTTAGTCAGAAAATTTATGGGTTTTATGATAGTTTTTTGAGATTTTAATACGATGACTTACAGTATGTCAAGATAAATAATGGGTATTGTGTTTTTGCTTAGAAATGGCGTTGACATTTATTTCATTGCAATAAAGTTGAAATTGTAAATGACTTTAAGGCTAAACTACTTTTTGTTAATTGTCTTTATGTACGGACCTATGTATCTATGAAATGTGTGTAAACGATTGTTTCCGATGTTTTCAGATGCCTATTTTTTATCTTGAAATACTGTTAACTGAACAAAATTTTCCGAAAATTATGATAAGTAATTAATTATTTTGGTTTTTGAGAATTGAAGCTAAAGCGTAGCTATACTTATGTATATAAATGATTGTCAATATCTCTGATATACCTACCTTAGCTATATTTGTTAATAATATCTAGGTAGTTAACATTTTCGGAATAATTTCAGTGCCAGTATTAAAGTAAATAAAAAGTCGATACTGACCAACTTTTCTCATTTAAAAACACTCATACGCGAGGTATGACAAGATTTTGTTATCGTGACTTAATCGTGACTCGTATAACAAATATTTTATATAAATTCTTGATTTTAGGCATTCACAATGCTATTTTTATATTAAGATAATTAATTAAATAGATTAATTTAATCCCGTCTGAGCTGCTACGGGTACGTCGATTTTTTCTAGTATATTTTTCTATTAAATTAATTGTCTAAATAATGTTATATTTATCTGCACATTATTCATGTTTGTTTTTTATTCATCCACTAACTCACTATACCTCACCTAGCTTAAGGCGATTAGTGCCCTTACAGTGGCGCCCTCATTATATTAAATGTATTGCTCGCTAAGTACATAATGTATCGAAAATTCACACGTTCCGATTGAAGCTAAGGATCTATAGTTTATTTACAAATAATAACCTCTGTAAAATATAGTTCGTTTAATAGTAGTAGACAAAAGAGCAAAAAGTGGTCACTTATGGCACATTTGCCTACTACCTACTACTAAAACGTACTAAATAGATCACATTTAACATCTGTCAGTCTATAGTGTAATTTGTCAAAATAAATCGTAAAGCTTTCTTTCGTGATGTATTATTAACTGCAAAAAAGTTAAGCAATTGTGCCTTTGAATAAATAAATATTGTGTGCCCGCCGTTAGAAAAAAAAAAAATTATTGCAACAATCACAATTTACAGATAAATATAGCCCTGACTTCCAAAATAAGTAAACTTGTGTATCAGAAGCCAGTTCCTTCCTAGTTGACAAAGTTTAATTGGAATTGTTGTACATAAATAATATTTTAGATATTTTTATGAAAAAAGGCAAACTTAAACAGTTAAATGTAAAGTTAAATGTAAAGAGAAGAAAAAAAAAGTGTGTGTGTGTGAGAAGGTTACGTTACGTTGTTTAGTTTTGATAAAGTGTCAATGTGATCTATTAAAGTGACCCTACTTTACTTATATTTTACAGAGGTTATTGTTTGTTAATAAACTATAGAACCTAAGCTACAATCAGTACGAGTGAAGATGAGGACACTAATCGTCCTAAAAGAAAAAAAAAATTAACAGTTAGTACCTACAAAACTTCGAATGTTACCTATCTACCGTTTCCATTCAACTATGTTTGCGGTTCATACAAATGCGCTAGTTATCGAACGACCTCGAAATAGGAAGTGATTCGCATCAGGAACTAACACCCATTAAGTCACACTCACTAATAATAAGATAATATTATTGAAATGCACATAATCGTGTCATAGCTTTTAAACATATTGAAATTACATTCTCTTATTATAGAAGCAGATGGATTAGGTTTTTTTTATTACTTTACTACTATTACTGAAATGCAAATTGCAATGTCATTTCCGTTGTCATATAATTTTGAAACCTACTCTTTACAAAAAAATGTGATAGCATTTGAATTCGATATTTCGTAACCTAATACGTACACACAACATAAAAATATAAGTGGGTACGTATGTATTGGCCTTATTCATTATGAATGCTTGCTTAGATAGACATATTTTCTGCAATATTATCGCGTATTTTTTTTTAATTTTCTCACCCTTTTTAGTTTAGAACGTGTAAATCGAACCCTGAGCCTAAACATGGCTATGTGCAAAACACTCGACCACGGAGGCCGTCAAACAACAAAATTGCAAATGTTTACATATAAATAACACTTCACTAAGCTAAGTACATGTCATTTGTAGTTACGAAACTAGAATACACGACCTTGCATCAAAATACTCAACTTTATAACAAGATGATTAACTATTACGGAATTTCGGACGTCTTTTTTCATCTCTAACGTAAAGGTCAATTTAAATTGAAGTTTGAAAATCATAATTGGTGTTGACAGTTAGTGCAAAGATCAAAAACGGAGGCGATACATCGTGTTTACTATGGACATAGTATGTATTTGTTATATGGTCTGATGGGCGATTTATCATTACAGATTTACAGTCCACTTACAGTCTATCAAAATATGACGCAGTTGAATGTAATGAAATGCCTTCAAGTTTTAATCAATTGCACTTATTGCTAAGAACTGTCAACGTAATCGTCAATATTTTCCATCACCCATTCAAGACTTTTCAGCAACAAGAAGAATAAGGAATAAGGTAAAAACTTAAATATGCGTAGGTACGATTATAATATTGTTTTCGGTGTTCATATTGTAAACTACATGAAATGAAAAAAAGAAATTACGAATTTCTTTGTTCTGAAAAATGGTGCAAGAATATTCCAATGAAGAGATTGATGAAATCGGAATCAAAAGCTATGCTGGTCTCCTCTATACTTATGAAATCCCAGCTTCGCTATCTATCGATTGTGTAACCTCAGCTTAACCATAAGTTATCTTCGGTAATTAAGTTACAGGAATGCTGAGTTACTGTATTTCAAAAGCGATAAATTGTGTTGGGTTCAAGAAAAAAATGTTAGGTCAATACTACAAATATAATGAAGTGATAAACTAAAATACAACCAATATTTAAAGGTTTTTTGAAATCGTCAGTCCAGTTTGTTTGTATGTCCGTCCATTATAGTTGATTTTTTAATAATTAATAACTTTGACAGAAACTTGTATCTTTACAAACTTGCTACGGTATAAAACTTTCAGAAGAAAAGAAACTGATTGAGAAAAAATATAATTTCTGGAGAGTTATAAAGGAGACAACCAATGTAGGGAAATAGAGAAGAAATTGATAAAACTAGAGTAATGTTAATTAATTGGCAGTGAATAGAGTTTTTAAGATCTGTTTCGATAACATTTTATTTCATTTGTCATAATTTTATTATGACAAGTAATAATTACTTTGCAAAAAATCATTACATTTTATGTACGCACGAAAAAGAAACTAATACTTACTCGTAATTATTTAGCTCAGATGTCTACAGGCTAGACTAGCCTGTACATAAATGTACTGTATGCTATATTCCATTTAATATAAAATACGATACATCATTACACTCAAGTTATGTGATATTCTCATACACATAGCTCTGATTTCAAGATAAGTTGCCAAGAATAGGAAAATAATTTACCTAGTAACCTTAAAAAAATTATAAATAAGTCGATAGGTACATCAGTTTTTTACATAAAATCTTAGCAAAAACTAATTAATAAGACGATTCTTAAGTTTTTTACAGTAACCTGGAGTTAAACCTACGTTTTAGTTAGGTTTAATCACAGACCATAATAACAACGTGAGAAATAACTACATTTAATACTTTGATGTGAATTTTCGTTTCATTATGTAAGAATTTAGCGAGCAAGAATTTAATTATGATGAGGGTTCATTTTGAGGGTTATATGAGCCTTAAGGGAGTTCAAAATATAATAGTTGGAAAATCATCAAATTGATTTAAAGGTTGTTTATTAGTTAATATAGGATGTGCAAAATCATTAATGAGTCTGTCTTCTTGTCAGTGTGTCTGTCTGTATGACAGACTAAAATCTGTAGGAGGAGGTGAGAGTAATTTAAAGTTATTTACAGAATACCGTTTACAAACTACGCAATGGTAAAGTAAAACATAATTTCTCAGTAAATCCATGTAATCAAAAGCTCCACTTTAAAATAGGTCTTAACCATTACAAAATAGAGTCGCCACCTTCAGATGGAGGTAATCTATGTGATCAGGGGTCCTGCCCAGTGTTTTGCAAGTTTCCAATGATTCGTTGGGCAATCTAATGGAATATTTTATGCTCGAATAATCATTTCAACATCATTATAGTGATGCTCTAACGACAATATGTGAACTTTGCTTTGTGGTTTTGTAAAATAAGTACTTAAATAAATAAAAATATATTAAAAACACGACTGCCCTGCCAAAAACTAATAAAAAAGTTGCAGTCGGGAGACCTCTTTGATTAAAAATTGTTGCCCAAATGGTCCCCAACTGCCTATGACAATTGTTATCATTAACTTTTTAGTTTGTTTTTGCCAGGGCGTCGTTTTTTAGTTTTTTTTTTATTTATTTATTTATATTTGATACATTTTAGTGATAATTTATAAAATTTTGAAATGTGCCTTTCATTTGATGCCCGTATTGTAAAAATTGAATAAAAAAAAAACTTGATATTTTTCACGTTTGAAAGTGTACAGTCGCAATATTATTATTAAAAAACCGAACAAGTGCGAGTCGGACTCGCGCACGAAGGGTTGTAAGGTTCTTTACCAAAAAAGAAAAAAAAAACCATGTTTGTTGTATGGGAGCCCTCCTTAAATATTTATTTTATTCTGTTTTTAGTATTTGTTGTTATAGCGGCAACAGAAATACATCATCTGTGAAAATTTCAACTGTTTAGCTATCGCGGTTCATGAGATACAGCCTGGTGACAGACAGACAGACATATGGACAGACAGACAGACGGACAGCGGAGTCTTAGTAATAGGGTTATTACCCTTTGGGTACGGAACCCTAAAAAATATCTATAGCCTGTGTCACTTGGAATGATGTAAAGATTCTAATGATACCCCTTACTTCCAAATCCGTAAGGGCATTTAGAAGTTATGATGGAATCATCGAAATGTATTTCGATGGGTGGAATAGAGAAACTCACATACCTACAAACACATATGAACCCTGAACACTCTCTGTTTTTTGCGCAGTCGTGTAAAAAAGAGGAAAGCTGGAAATCGATGACTGTCAGACACTGCCCTTTTAGCATGACCTCCGAAATCTTAGAGCATTGCTCTAAGTCCGAAATAGTAGCACGATATACAGGGTTATTTGTAATGCCGGCGTTACATATTCGCCGAGCATCAGCACAATTCATCGTACGTTGCCGGTTTTGAAAGAACCTCTTTGAAGCATTTGTTACAAAACCAGCAACGTACGATGAATCGTGCCGATGCTCGGCGAATATGTAATGCCGGCATGAAACATTATTAACATCATAAACAACAACGTTTGTTCTACGACTTTTCCGAAAACAGACAAAAACAATAGACTTTTCATAGAAAACTCGTTATGCTGTTCCACTGAAAATAGGGGCCACTAGGAATATGGTTTCACGACCGAATATCTGAAAGGTTTTTTTTAATAAGTATAAAAAGTCTTTCTGTTTTCACGCCTAAACCACTGAACCGATTTTGATGAAATTTGCTACGGAAATAGAGTAGAGCTTGAGAAAGGACATAGGCTAACTTTTATCGCGAAACATAGGTTGAAGGGGTTGAAATAGGGGATGAAAATTTTGTATGAATGTCACTCGGTTTCGAAGTTAGGATCTTCAGCAAGAGAGATGGAGGGGTATGGAAGAGGGAGGGGGAGAGTGAGAGAGGGAGGGAAGAAAGGAAGGGAGAGGAAAAGGGGGACAGCTCGCTTAGTGGGGAGTCCGCTTAATGACGTAAAAACGGCTGATCTGATTTTGATGAAATTAAAACATAGTAGGTATAACATTTATCCTGGTTAATGGTTCCCTATTGATTTTCTCGAATATCCACGCGGACGAAGTCGCGTATCCTTGTAATAATAACAAATTAAACTATAATACAGTATGAGGCACATATCTTGAAATTTTTTCGACGTAGTGGGGAATAAGTTTGCGCATGTGCTCTTGTGAGCGACCAATAGCGCGCGCCCCTCTCCCGCCGCCCGCGTACCTCACCGCTACGCTTGCCCAAAATACGCGTTCCGCGCAATTCCCACCCGATTTCAAGATATATGCCTCGTACTGTATATGATCTTAAAGTAGATATAAAGACTTACTTATTGCAATAATTACGATGAGTAGTACCGTCCTTGTAATCATTGTTGTTCCTAAATCACGCTTCCACCGCATCACAGATCTGAAACAAAATAAGGCATCTAGTGAGAAATACTCACAATAATAATTGAGTCCTAAATCAAGAGAGTTTTAGTGACGGATAGAATACATTAGAAATAATAATACTATAATAATCCGTGAGACACAACAATACATCATAACAACAATAATATAGATGTCGATAGGTACGTTACAGTAGGTACCTACCCTTATTCCTTACTACGAACAACTATCGAGAAAAAAAACCGGCCAAGTGCGTGTCGGGCCACGCGCAGTAGGGTCGCGTAGTTATCTTATACCATACCATATTGAATACCACTAATTTTTCGTCTGCAAAAATAACTTAGTTTTTCATAGTGTTTGTATGAATGACAAAGTTATATTTGCGGTTTTGGAAAATGTGATATATCTCTAAAAATTATATCCATTTCTCGTTTAAACCAATTTTCGTTGAAAGTATTAATTGGGATCTACAGCATATATTTTTTTAAGATTTTTCACTCTCTTATTTTAAAAGTTAAAGAGGGGGACACTCATTTTACCACTTTGGCAGTGTATATCTTTCAAACGGTTGACTTTGATAAAAAAAATAGTCTTAGGAACTTCAATGTCATTTTTAAAGACCTACCTATAGACACTCCGCACGTATAGGTTTGATAAAAAAAAAATCAGTTTCAGTTCCATGTATGGGGAGCCCCCCCTTAATCTTTTATTTTTTTTATTTTTATGTAAAAAACCTTAGAGCGGTTTACAAAATACATCTACCTACCAAGTTTCAACTGTGTAATCTTAATAGTTTCGGAATAAAGTGGCTGTGACACACGGACAGACAGACAGACAGACATGACGAAACTATAAGGGTTCCGTTTTTTGCCATTAGGCTACGGAACCCTAAAAACGCGCGTTAAAAGTACTCGATAGAGTAATTATCCTTGGAAAATTTCATTTCAAAAATTTTCAAATTACAACACGCGCGTTATTTTTGCGAACTAGAAAAAAAATTGATTTCAATTGAATGTCGAGGAAATTCCTCACATTGGTGAAATAACGCTAGCTTGTAGGTAAGAGTAGGATAATAGAAGAAATTCGACGATGCCACTACTAGTGACTCGGTAGCTCAGCGGTCAGAGACCGGACCGGATATCCAAAGGTCGCGGGTTAGATTCCCCTCCGAGAATAAAATTGATCTGGTTCGAGTTGTATTTTTTCTAGTTTATTATTTAGTATGTATGGTGACCAAAAAAGTTCGTGCGGTTTTAGTCGTCGCTCGCTTCAAAGACATCTTTTGACCTGTTACAATTTCTAGCTCCCAGAATTTAGTATCAACATAACGTACACAGACTCGTCAGTTTATTGAGGCACTCCCTCTTGTTAATACGCTTCTCGTAACCAAATTATTTTTGACCAAAATGTCTGTCAATGCTTGTGTGATTCGGGCTTGCTTGCTTTACGAATTTAAACTCGGCACCAAAGCTGCAGAAGCGTCTCGTAAAATATGTACGGCATTTGGTGAAGATGCAGTATCAGAACGCACTGCACAAAAGTGGTTTCAAAGGTTCTTGTCTGGTGACGAGTCGCTTGAAGATTTACCTCGTTCGGGAAGACCCTCTGTTATTGACAATAAAGAATTACAGGCTGTCATAGAAAATGACTCAAAATTAACTTGTCAAGGAACTTTCGCAAATGTTTGGTGTTAGTGACGGAACAATTCGTTTGCACTTACATCAGTTAGGTAAGTCATGGAAGCTAAGTAGATGGGCCCCTCATGAATTATCAGACGAACACAGGTTTCATCGAGTATCAATTTGTTCAGCAATGCTTTCGCGCTATAAAACCGAGCCGTTTTTGGACTGTTTACTTACAGCTGATGAAAAATGGATTGTGTACTATATCACAATACGAACCCATCATTGGTTGTCCCCAAACCAACCAGTACCACATACATCGAATACTCCAATTCATTGCCAGAAGATCATGCTTTGTGTGTGGTGGACCGCTGCTGGTATAATACACTACGAGTTTCTTCCCGAGGGTCAATCAATTACTGCCGAAGTCTACTCGATGCAGTTCGATCGTGTACACAAATCTTTACTTCAGAAACAGCCTGGACTAAGTTAACCGGAAGAAAGTAATATTCTTACAAGACAACGCTAGGCCACACGTTGCCAAGCTCACTCTGGAAAAAATCAAGGTTTTAAAATGGCAGTTACTACCTCATCCTCCGTATTCTCCTGACATGTCTCCAACGGATTATCACCTTTTCTTGGCTTTAAATAATCATATGACAAATAAAAAAATTAAAAATCAAGTTGATATCGAAGAGGAGGTTGCCAAGTTTTTTGCTTCAAAAAGTAAAAGCTATTACGAGGACGGGATATATAAACTAGTATCTCGTTGGAAAAGAATTGTAGAATGCGAGGGTGCTTATATAAATGAATAAATTGTTTTGTAAATAAATCTACAAGACTTTGATATTTATCATAAAAACCGCACGAACTTTTTTGGTCACCCGGGTATTTAATGATTTAAATTATTCTTGATGCTTCAGCTCCTTTTCAGAGTCCATATTTTTGTTTACAAGTGAGTAAAAAATAAATTAATAAAAATTAAAAACCCGCCTGTATAAAAAGACAAGTCAACTGAAAAGATGGAAACAAGATTAAATATTAAAGGCAACATTATAAACATGCAGTCGGAGGCATGCATAAAGAGACAATAAGAATGAATTGAGTTATATGCCTCCGACTGCATGTTATAATGTTGCATTTAATATTTAATCTTGTTTCCATCTTTTCAGTTGACTTGTCTTTTTATACAGACGGGTTTTTATTTAATTGTTTGTTTTTGTATTTATTTATTTTTAGTTATTATTTATTACAATCATGATATACCTTTTTGAAATCCTTATAATGAGCCCTTTAATTTGACACCCATATAACAGTATTCTAAAAAAATATTTTTTTCCACTACGTATAATAGCACCGTGCAGCCGCCATGTTGGTTTTTTTATAACGCCACTTTCTTAAGAACACTTGGGCTGGCAAGACAAATCTAACGATATGTAAATCATAGAAATTCCTTTTGCCGTTTAAAAGATATGAGGTAATAAAGAATATTACATACAAACACACATATACTTTACAAACAAACATACATACAAGATACGCGCGAAAAACATAACCCTCTTGCAGTCGGGTAAAGATATCCTTATCTATGAAATCTATGCTTCTACCGCCTTATTTGCAACTGTGTTATTTGCAAAAGTGGAAATAAATAAGATAACGTACCGGAAGTCACGTAAACAATATGGACGCGTTTCCCGCCGCCATCGCCATTGTCATCGACTTAGGTTTGAAATATTTATTAGAATAACCTGTGCATACGTTTGTGCAGCTTTCACTGACATTTGAACTCGCTTAAAACGTACCTGTATTGTTGTGAAATGTAGATAACATTGTCTTAATATAAAATCAGTCTCTACTTAAAGTTAAACTAACTTCCTGGTGATATGAGATTCAGACATTCTCTTTGTAACGTGAATCCATTAATCTTTCACTATCGAAGCTTAGTTATTAAGGTATTTATTTAAAGAGTTTGTTAGTTTAGCTAATCGTGTAACTAAATAAACAAAAAAAAAATACTCGAGTAACTGGTGCATAACTTAAGGGTCTGTAATAGGAAAACATGGTACAGGAAGTAAGTAAGTAAATTATTTATTTGCAAAAATATGGTTACAAAATGTTCTTAAATTAAGTTATGTCAATCGATAAACAATCGATGTGTAAATATTTTAAAATCATTTGTAGGTTATGTAGGCATAGTACATGTATAATTAAAATCAAAATTAAAAATAAACAAATCCTATCTAAAATTAATTTTAAATAAATAAATATATTATTTACTAGTAAATTTTATTATTATTATTTTGTTTCAAAATCCATGTCTCTCATACACTGTAAAAACATTTTTCCTTCAGCCATTCGTTAGGTCTCTTTTGAACATATTCCCATTCAATGTGGGAAAGTGGGAAGTGAGAAAATCACCAAAAGCGCTTGCGTAGGTTCATCTTCTTGGCGTAAATAAGTAATAGGTAAAGGAAACTTATTGAATTTTACATCAAAATACACTTTAACGTACCTACTGTGAAGTTGCTTCAATTACTTTTATTCAAAAAAGACAATTGTGAATAAACAACGAAAAACATCAAAAAAGTGCAAAAATGAGGTTATTTTCCTTACTCTTTACATGTAAAGAAAAAGACCGAGACAAATGTTCCAGCGTAACGTTCCACCCCGGGCACTCCATACAAGCGTCGCGTTTCAATTACCTATTACACAGACGCTACACGGATCCGCACACGGAACTCGCGCGGTGGGCGCCGGTGGGGTGAGGTAATTGATTGTGGGGCGGGTCGGAGAGTTTCCTTTCTGTATACTTATATATGTTACGGCTAATACCCGAAGTGCGGCTAAACCTAGTTTTAGCCGGCTAAAACTAGGTGTAGCCGATAGCTGTTGGCTAAAACTAGGTGAACCGATCTGCTTTACCCCTGTAGGTCCCGAATATAGGTTAGCTAGGTACTCTACTATCGCAAAAACTTTATACCCACATACCAGTTCTCTAAACATCTCATAGATTGTTATATAATATTTCTATAAGTACAAAAAAACCGACTCGTCTCCAAATCCTCAGATGGGAACTTCCTACCTAAGTACGGAGCACATATCATCTGTACTTAGATAATGTTATACCAACTTTCTTTCGTATTTCATCATTCTAAATCTGTAAAGTCTCAGTGCCTTTTACATGGCTACCCAAAGACTTCATTACATATTACCGCGCTTTCGTCCAGTACTTTCTTGTCACGAGAAATGCAGATCGCATCTGCAGATGCTCATCTGTTTGATTGGCTAATTGCCTAGATCGAACTTAACAAGAGGTTAACTGCTGGTTACTGCGTTCCTGTTTACATAACGAACGGTATTCATCGGTTACTACTGTGGGTGGGCCTATTTGAATGAGAAATTCTGACATTTGAAATTAGAATAAAATGCATTTCAAATGCTTTACGTTTTTTCCGTAGGTTGCTGAAGATTTTTTTGAAACAAACAATACAAATGGACAGGGACTAAGGTTACCACAAATAGCGCCCATCTTCAAATCATAAATGTTATTTTGTCTTAATTCTTTTCTTCATGAGTTATGATGCGAAGACGGGCACCATTTGTGGTCATTTTTCTTGATACTCACTGTAACCAAAGATTTAAATCGTTAGATATGCCGTAAGGCTGGTTTACATTATCTTAGTCTTTAGTAGAGTGCTTTAGGAGAGTAGAAGTTCATTACGTGGTGTGTTTGACGTTCTTTTAAAATCGACGAACATGCCAAGCAATGTATTTCTACTCGCTACTCGACTCGGTCGTCTACTTGACTAATGTAAACCAGGCCTTAGTACTGAAAATCTATAGCATTATTTCAAATCTGTCAAAATGGCGCACGCATGCGTGATGCGTTGTTTACGTCCATCGGTATTGATAATCTAAGGAAAATAAATTTCGATAGTACCTAATTGAAATCTAAATACTTACGCGTGAAATGTAACATCATTTTGCTTTTTGTATTTCTAAAATTGTCGGTGCACAGGTAAAAGGCACGAGACGGCATTTTGAAAAAGTTCTTTCGTAATTTCTTGAAATAACTGACACTGTGTTCAAATGAGCACTGATACCTAGGCATCTAATAGCAAAGAAGTGAGGCTCACTCATTTAATGTTGACACATTTCAGTGAGCTCAGACTATGGTAAGGGCGTATCTAAAGCAGGCCATACACGCTAAGTTATGCATGACGGTTTTAACCGAGCTCCAAACATGTAAAACCGAGTTCAATAGAGGACACACACGACACACGCTAGGTTATGCATGACGGTTTTGACCATTGGCATAACCGAGCGGCATGGTTGCATGAACAGGCATGGATAACTGCATAGTTTTGTCGCATACAGGCTAAGTTATGCATGACGGTTTTGACCTTACAGGCATAACCATCATGCATATCCTAGCGTGTATGGCCTGCTTAACGATTTAAATCTTTGACTGTAACTAGTGTAGTGATAGTGACTCGCTCATACTGATAGTGGTCGCCGGCCGCGTATTTGTCTGCTGCGACCGCGACCCGCGTAGACTGTGGATCCTAGCTAGCCTAGAGCACACCCCGGGCACTCCATACAAGCGTCGCGTTTCAACTACCTATTACACAGACGCTACACAGTGACGTTTTTGCACACGCGCAACTGTGTGCGAGCTATTGAATGAGCACACGGATCGGCACACGGAACTCGCGCGGTGGGCGCCGGTGGGGTGAGGTAATTGATTGTGGGGCGGGGCGGAGAGTTTCCTTTCTGTACGGTAGTACTTATATCTATTCTGTGCTCTAGTCACAGAAAAGATATATAATTCTGTTCACTAACCAAAATAACCAAATAATTTCTTCCTAATCCGCTCAGTTAACAAACATGGCGTAACGCAACCGCAATTAAATGGCATTGTGTTTAATGTGATTTTTTTTTACAAAATAAATTTGGCTGGAGCTGCGTTGAAGTTTTGAAAGACAATAGAAAAATCAGTTTTTTTTCTGGGGTGGGCACCAGACAGTTCTGTTCTGGTTCTGCGTTAGGCGCAGAACGTCAAGAGCGCAAAAAGTCAAGCCATCGCAATACGTCAAAAGAGCAAAACGTCCAAAACCACTGACCTCAAGAAGCTTATACCTCCAATGGAGATTGCACCGGCTAGTGTCTTAGTGAAGATAGAAAAAATTACATTGAGTGACGTTACGGCTTATTGCTATCTCTTTCTTTAGCGTGACAATACGTTTTCGTTTCTCACGAACGAACGAACGATGAACAAAGAACACGTAATGTAACGCTAAAGAAAGAGATAGCAATAAGCCGTCACGTCACTCAAGGACATTTTTTCTATCTTCAATATGACACTAGCCGTGCAATCTCCATTGGGGGATTAAGCTTCTTGACTGACCTGCATATATTTACACTGAACAGGCTTATGTCAAACTGTTTTTGTGCCCATTTGATTTCCGCCATTTTAGCGCTGTAGGACGTAGCGTGAGCTTAGCGTGCGTACGTGGTACTAAAGTTTGAAGTCTGGAGAGACCATCACGGCAACTATTTTCATATTGTACGTCAAAATTAGTTCTTTAGACGCACGCTAGTGGCGTTTCAAATAGGCACAAAAACTTAGCTGTCAAATCATACAGACAGCCAGTCCAGTTAAATAAAAAAAACTTTTTCTAGTCAGTGTCCAAAACGCACAATGTCCAAGGAGCAAAACGTCAAAAGCGCAAAATGTCAAAACATCTCAATTATGAGATTTACCAAACTTTTGATGAATTGGAATTCACTAATAAATAAATAAATAACGAAAATAAAATTCATCTCGAGCTTATGCGCTCGCTAGACATGTAATAAAACACTTTAACGGATACTAGCGCGGTTTTATTGAAAGTACTTTGGTAATTAGATATTATTTGGTTTGATTTTATACACGCTGAAATTTTAATCATTTGATTCCCGCCCCGGGGTGGTTCCACACATGATTACAAGCAACTTTTACTATGGGGCCAACTCTCCTGCTCGCAAAAAAAATCAGCTGTTCCATACATTAAGGTCGAGTAGGTACTGCACTTTTGTATGGAACAGCTGATTTTTTTTGCGAGCAGGAGAGTTGGCCCCATAGCAAAAGTTGCTTATAATCATGAGTTGAACCACCCCACGGCGGCAACCAAATGATCAAAATTTCAGCGAGTATTTTCCCGACGTTTCGGCACCTTTTTGCAGTGCAATTATAAAAAAAACAAGTCCATTTGAATAAAACTTCTAAAAGTGCTTTCTTGCCTTCCTTATCAATTGATTTAACTTAGAAAAAGTTATATACAAACATAATTCTATATTGCTTTAAATGCAATAGGTAAATCGATTCACGAAATAGCGATCATGTTATTTTCCGTGTGTCCCTTCGTGCCACTAGCGAATCAGGGATATTATAGATAAATTTTTCTTGTTTGTTTATTTATATAATAATTAAGATAATTTGAATGTAAATTAAAAAACAAATAATGTATTTAATCAAGTTTCTGAACTAAATTGGTTAGAACAATTGTTAATCTATAATTGTAGTCTGAATAATTTCTTTTTGAGACGGAAAAGGAACTCTAGACAGACTGTAACAATGAATATGTACTTGTTTTACAGCAAAAAATATTTTTAAGACAGGCAAATTAATCCTCAAGCATTCTGCCTAATTCACAAAAACAACGTTACAAGTATTAGTGTAGACCTAGCACGATTACCGTAAAGAAAGAATACCTACATTGCTCAAATCCGTCTCAAAAATCAATTAGTGCCTCAACCTGTTTTTTTCGAAGCCTTTGTTTTTCCGAGCTCGGTTAGTTCCGCTATAAGTCTACAATTTTGCAAGTGCACCGACGGTTTAAAGAATATTATCAGATGTACCATCCATGTGTTGCAAAACGCCGCCTGCATTGTATTTTTAACTGCACAATATGGACTAAGATTAGGATACTTTAACTGCTTAAACTGTATGTAGTTCGATTTTATTTGCAATCAAGATTTGGGTTTCAATTTGCAGATTTTTTCTGAATTAAAAGCTTTATCTTAATACGATTTAGATGCCTCAAATGGCGCCTTCAACTTAATTAAATTTATTGCTCGCTAAGTTCATAATGTATCGAAAATTCACACGTACAGATTAAAGCTAAGATTCTATAGTTTATTTACACACAATAACCTCTGTAAAAAATAGTTCGTTGTAGTAGTAGTAGGCAAAAGTGGCCATTTTATGCACTTAATACGTAATAACTTATACAATACTAAATAA
Source organism: Agriphila geniculea (assembly GCA_943789525.1). NCBI lineage: Eukaryota > Metazoa > Arthropoda > Insecta > Lepidoptera > Crambidae > Agriphila > Agriphila geniculea. The sequence goes on from OX038890.1 coordinate 18,644,705, forward strand.
TATACTAGAAAAAATACGACTCGCACCAGATGAATTCTCGGACGGGAATCGACCCGCGACCTTTGGATATCCGGTCCAATGCTCTGACCGCTGAGCTACCAAGTCACTAGTGGCATTGTCGAATTTCTTCTAGTATATCTCAACTCTTACACTACAAGCCTGCCAAGCGTTCCAATGTGACTGTGAGGAATTACCTTCCAGATATTTTGACAATTGATTAAGATGAAATAGTTATATAATTTTTATTTTGATATTTTTGCATTCACAACGTGTTTTTTATACAACACTAAATAATATACTTACTTACAAGAAAAAATACGACTCGCACCAGATGAATTCTCGGACGGGAATCGACCCGCGACCTTTGAATATCCGGCCCAATGCTCTGACCGCTGAGCTACCAAGCCACTAGTGGCGGGTTCGATTCCCGTCCGAGAATTGATCTGGTGCGAGTCGTATTTTTTCTAGTAATTATTTAGTATTGTATAAAAATAGCATTGTGAATGAAAAAAATATTAAAATTAAAAACGTAATAACTTAATTATTATTAATTTTGCACATTTAAAATGTTGATCTATTCTACTTTAGTGATTCGCATTATTTTTTTTTAAAGATATTTATATTACTTGCTTATTTATCTTTTGCTACTTATCTTCTACACAAAAAATAACTTATCTTGATTTATTTCAAAAGTGTAATAGTAATATTTCAACTTTTATTACCTCATTGACTAATCGTAAAAATGCCATCTTGATAACAATTCCAATAAATTCACAAGACAATAATTGCGAGTCAGCCATCAACACCACCCGCCCCACTCGTGAAATATCTCTGCTCTATGATTATTAATAATTGGTTGTATGGCTATTAAACTTTAATATGTAGTTTCAGTGTAATAATGTCGAGGAATATATTAAGATTATCCAATTACTAACTTCTGATTATTGCGTTGACTGACTGTAGATATCAGATTTAATCATTTATTTTATCAGAAACGATCAACATTAAATTGTTTAAAATAAACGTTGAAGAAGAAAACAATAGCAGTTATGGAAAGTGTATTTAAAATAGCAATTAGTAGCAAAGGGTCCATACAAGCCGATTCCCATCGGCTTACCTTATAGAATTTCCACCTCATCGAAATCATAACATTTTTGTAGAGCGGCTTACCTTCGCCATAAGTTCACCCCTCGCCACTGATAGCAATCAATACAGATACAGGATCAACACAATGTTTAACTAAAAAATCCTTATTAACCTATTAACGTTACTCTAGTATTAATAAGATACTAGAGTACCGTCAAACCCCCTTACTTCGCCTGATTTTAACAGTTTTTTTTTTAATTTTCGCCAATTTATTGTTTATATTTGAATCGAAACCGTATTTGTGGCGCTAAATGGTGAAATAATTATTTTTGCTGCTTTGAAACCAAAATTAAGAAATAAAAGTTCTTGTGTTAAGTTTGAAATCCGTAACAAGTTTGGAACTAAAATTCTGGGACTGGAAATCAGAAAAAAGTTATTTTTTACATTGTCTGACAAACCTTAAAGGACTATGTACAATTTGTATGCAATTTTTAGCCGTACGGCGGTTTTTTTGTCAATTGCAATACAATTGCTTTTAAAAGTTTTTAATAATTTAAAAATAATTCAGGAAAAGCTATTTCAGGGGAATCTTCTACATTCTTTTCAAAATTTCAAAGAGATTGTTTTGAAAAAATATATAAATTTTCATAAGAAGTGAAAAAGATCAACATTTTTTATTTCACCTGCAAAAACGACCTTGCGCCTTCCCATAGAAAACTTCTCCGATCCACGCATGTATCACTACCGAACAATGAATAATAGAGTGTCGGCAATCGGCGATTTGTACCAACAAATTGTCGGCTATTGCGGCTGCCCGGTGGTCGGCATCGTACGCGAGAGAGATTACAAACGATTGTTTACGTGGTACAGAGAGATTAGCCGGGATATACACTCGACGTCAGAAAAATCGCACCTCTTCGAAAATAAGTTTAGACTTGGCCACCTGCTATTGTGAGCTAACGTTTTATTGTGTAATACTATTGAAAGTACATTTAATGAGCTTTCAATTAGTAATTGTTTGTATTAATTAGCATAACAGTTACCATAATTAAACGCTTAAAGCGTTATTGCTTGCGCCGCCATAAAAGAGAAATAAAAGGGGTCAATTCAGGAAATACGCGTAAATTCTCTATCGAGATGATGGAGAAATCACACCTCAACAGTTAAATTAAAAAAACGAATACCCAAGATGGTATATTGCCCATGAAGTTGTTAAAATATTGCAAACAAATGAAGATTGATTCCGTTCGACGAGTAAGCAGCGAAAATTTTTCTAAGTCTATGATTACAACGGTTTCTAGAGACTGTTGGCTATGTCCGAAGGGGAAGAAGTACTTACCATTAAATTAGATAGGATTAAATTAACTTTGAATAAAGCTTTTACTTAGTTTCTGTCTGTCTGTCCGGTGTTTGTCAGTCTGTAATCAACAGCCAATGGCATGTTGCTTTTATGCACTGGTGCTTAAAATTGAAACCTTTTCATGAATTAAATGACAGTCAAAAGTTTAAAAAAAGATCGCAGATGTCATCGTATAAATTATCTAGTATAGATGTCACTTTAAGCTTTAACCTGTCTTGACTTTTTAGTTCTTTTTCACTAACATTTTAGTATTTTTTTTTATTAACGTATAATTATTAAAAGCATGTTATTTTAAATATTTTTTTATAAGTTACTTGTTTTTTAAACAAATGATAATCTAATTAAGATATCTTTTATTTTCAGTGTCAATTCAGCTGTTTTAGCTGTAAAAAACGCAAAAATTAACAATACTCTGTCACAATTTGTACTGTTTTAAAAAATATGATGGTATAAACGTCTCAAGACCATTTAATGAAGTAAGTACAATCAAAAATGCATCAAAGAAAATTTGCAAATTCAAAGTGATAATGATATCCATCAAATACCTCTAACATAACATAATACCTCTACAAAGGTCGCAATAGAATCGTTAAGGTTAAACATTAGCACGTGACTCGCTATTGCACATAACGTGGTTTTCCAGGATTTTAGCTTTTACACAATATACGTTAGTGTGTCCCGAATACAATTTAGTGTAAACATATACACTTATTTGTGCACAATAAAGTTGTATTCGCCAAATACTACAAACATATTGCATTTAATGAGATAAATTTGCTTTGATAATATAATTCATAGTGAACAATTGTTATTAGTTATCGGGACACGCTAAAATATACACATCAACTTTGTCTAGGGATACAGGTGCTATTTTCATACAAACGAGGTAACTTTGAAGCCTTGGTTTTCTGCTAGGGATGTACCGTGCTGTGATCTGATGATGGCCATCTAGGGAGTGAATGGAGTAGATTCAGATCGCTATACACACACACCCAACTGATCTGATCAGCATTCTAAAAGATTAATAATTTTTTTATTTCATTTTATTTAATGGGTCAGAGTTCTCAGTTTGAGGATTTCCATACATTTTCATGCTATTTTCGCGTTTTTTTTAAACATGTCCATTACGTTTTTAGAATGCTGGTCAGATCAGTTGGGCGTGTATAGCGATCTGAATCTCCTCTATTCACTCCTTGGATAGTCGTCATCATATCACAGTACAGTACATCCCTGGCAGGAAACCAAGGCTTCAAAGTTACCTCGTTTGTATGAAAATATCACCTGTATCCCTAGACAAAGTTGATGTGTGTATAATGCGTAAAGCTAAAATCCTGGAAAATAATGTTATGTGCCTACAATAGCGGGTCACGTTCACGTGCTTATGTTTAACCCTAAGGTCCATTTCAAAGGGATTCACGGTTGAGTTGCCGCCAACTTAATGCCACAGAGAAGGTTACGGTCAGACAATGCCAGAATTAAAACATGCGGTGATGAAACAGACTAATATCCGGTTCAGTGGCTTCCGAAATGTGTTAGATTAACCTGTGGCTTAACGAGACTTGAACACTAATCCGACCTTTGCAAATACTGATACTTATTTACTTTTCAATACAAGAAATAAAGGTAAACTTGCCGTTCCAAGATTTAGGCTTGAAAAAACTAGAGGTTCAATTATGGGGAAAGGCATAGCCTTTATTCATAAAGTTCCGCAACAAGTGATTGATCTTCCTTTGCATGAATTTAAAAACCATGTTAAATAAAACCGGTCAAGAGCGAGTCGGACTCGCGCACCGAGGGTTTCGTACAATCATAAATATATTTGGATATGTTACTTTAGTCTTTAAACAAGTAGGATAAACGGCAGACAGGTGGAAGGGCGAACAGGCGGACAGTCAATTTACAAATCTTAACCACAGCTGCTTATGGTGACTGAAAAAACCAGTACATTGCAAACTGTTTATATTACTAAGTAGGAACTTATTCTTCGTTTATTCGTACGGCAAATAGTAGGTATTATATTAGAACCAGCCACCAATTATTATTGTAGTATTAGGTTGCGCCATCTCTTGACCGATAGTGGAACTATTTTTTTTCTTAGGTGGGCATTCTTAGGACAGCGCCATCTGTTGACTGGTAGTGAAACTAAAGAATTTTTGTTTTTTTTTTTAATTTCTAAAAAAGTGTGTTATATTGAGACATCGTTTTATGTTTTTGTAATTTTTACATAAACTACTATCACATAGAATTATTTCAGATTTTTCTCTTTGCAAACTTCGGAGATAATGCCCTAGTCACCCCACTTCAAATTTTTAAGACCCCTTTTCAGTCCCTGTTGTAAAAAAAAAATATTTTTTTTTATTTCTTTCTTATTTGCAAAATAGTTGGACAAACATCATCTTAAATCATTACAAATTTCAAGTTGATACCATTAGTAGTTTTCGAGATATCCAGCTGTGACAGACAGACAGACTGAGTCACACCATAAGGGTTCCTTTCTACCATTTTGGTACGGAATCCTAAAAAGACGCTCATGGATAAAGTAGACGATTATCTGAAAGATCGAAATGCGTGGAAATGATGTAACACATGTTAAGTACTTTGTTGCCAATAATCCAGTTGTATTTGGTAACGATTATATTTAAATTGGTAAATATCGTAACTTATTTCCGTTAATGCTGATAAGTTTCAGCGCCCGTTCTTCTTGTCAGTTAAAAAAATCTGGAACGGGTGGTAGGAAAATATAGACGATTCAAAAGTGCATAATTATTAAGTTTATTTGAATAAGGACATTTTATACTATAAGAGGATAATTGTAACTTTTAATATGAAATAAAACTAAATTAAAATTATTAAGTTATTATTATTAAAATTATTACTGACTGACTCAGTCAAGGTCTTTTAAGTCAAAGTCAAAGTATCAAACTTTGACTTTGATTTTAAAGCAATTTTCGGCCAAAAATGTTTTCAATAAACTAATAAAACAAAAAAAAAGATGTAAAATAGTCGCATAATATTAAAAATAGAAGATATTATTCTAATTAAAGAATAGGTAAGTACCTAAATTGACAATATTTCAATAAACGATACCTATCAAGAGCGATAAGTTTTTATTCTGAAGGAAATATTTCATAATTAAACGAATGATTGGCCTTTCAGAAAATAGCCTTTAATACTTTTTTAGTCGTAAAAAGGCCTTAAATAAGCAGATAAATATTTATAGATATTTTATACAACTAGCCTTAAACTTTCCTTCCAAGGGCCAATATACTGCCTATTTCCTGACTTCCTTAATAATTTCCATTCTTCCTAAGTGAGAGTGGTAGGACGACTAATTCCTAACCAGCTTCGAAAGCCCAGGGTCATAGGTCCGATGTCTGTCGTTGCATTCTGAGGTTTCTCGGAACCTATCCTTTAGCAGAACATTGGTAGGTGGCTAATTAGGACCCGTTTACTCTATGGCAATGGCAGGGTTGGAACCCTTATGTATCAACGTACCATTTTTCTAAAGAAGGTCATAGACTTGCCATCAAATAATTTTGACTTTGTGACAATAATAAATGCTATCAACTCAAAACTCTTAATTTACGACAAAATATAGGTAGGTACATTTTGCTATTTAAATTAATTAATTCCTAATTTTTTCGTAGTGCGTTATGAATTTTGTGATATGATAGGTGACGTGCCCAAAATATTGCGTCGTGTGCCATTAGTGGCACGTGTGCCATTGGTTTGCCAATCGCCATCCCTGCTCTATGGTGTGTGTTTAACTTTAAATTGAAATCGTTGGGGTGATAATCGCTCCGTAAACTTAATTAACCTGGGTTAAATCACCTGGGTGAATTAAGTATACTATTTGTAAACATTAATCACCTGAGTGCATTAAAATTACCTTAAAAAAACTTTTATCCACCTTATTTTCCTAGGTGCATTAAATATACCTGTGATTACAAAATCTATGTGGTCCTTTTTACAAAAAAAGTACCATAAAAGCTCTCCAAAGAGTAATGTTGTAAAGCTCTCCGTAACCACAGTTTTATTTTTACTTTATTTTATTTTATAAAAATACATGCAACCTTAGTTTGGCATAATTAAACGGTAATTTTCAAGAAAGTTTGGTTAGGAATGCAAAATCTTTAAAAATATTTAAATCTAAGAACAACCGTCGCGTTGCGTTTTTAGGGTTCCGTACCCAAAGGGTAAAAACGGGACCCTATTACTAAGACTCCGCTGTCCGTCTGTCCGTCCGTCTGTCTGTCTGTCTGTCTATCTGTCTGTCTGTCTGTCTGTCTGCTGTCTGTCACCAGGCTGTATCTCATGAACAGTGATAGCTAGAAAGTAGAAATTTTCACAGATGATGTATTTTTGTTGCCGCTATAACAACAAATACTAAAAACAGAATAAAATTAATATTTAAGGGGGGCTCCCATACAACAACGTATTTATTTGCCGTTTTTTAGGGTTCCGTAGCCTAAATGGCAAAAAACGGAACCCTTATAGATTTGTCATGTCTGTCTGTCTGTCTGTCTGTCTGTCTGTCTGTCCGTATGTCACAGCCACTTTATTCCGAAAGTATTAAGACTACACAGTTGAAACTTGGTAGGTAGATGTATTCTGTTAACCGCTTAACGAATTTAATACAAAAATAAGAAAAATAAAAGATTAAGGGGGGGCTCCCCATACATGGAACTGAAACTGAAAAAAATTTTTTTCTTCAAATCAACACGTGTTGGGTGTCTATAGATAGGTCTTGAAAATGACATTAAGGTTTCTAAGACAACTTTTTCTCAAGTCAACCGTTTGAAAGATATTCACCGCCAAAGTGGTAAAATGTGTGTCCCCCCCCCCCCTTTAACTTTTGAAATAAGAGAGTGAAAAATCTAAAAAAAATATATGCTGTAGATCTTAATAAACACTTTCAACCAAAATTGGTTTGAACGAGATATAGTAATTATTTTTTGAGATATAGCACATTTTCCAAAACCGCAAATATAACTTTGTCATTCATACCAATACTGTGAAAAACAAAGTTATTTTTGCAGACGAAAAATGATAGGTGGTATTAAATATGGTATGGTATAAGGTAACTACGGAACCCTATGGCGCGTGGCCCGACACGCACTTGGCCGGTTTTTTTTGGTACGCAACCCTTCGTGCGCGAGTCCGACTCGTACTTGGCCGGTTTTTTGTATCGACGTCTGGCTTTATTGCCCGATGACAAAATTACCGCAGGTTGGAAATATACTGGAAATATTTAAATAATATATTAAATAAATGAAATATACCATATGACATATGATAATGATATCATAATGTCATATGGTATTGTCGAGGAGTTTTTCATAAGATTTGAAAGTAAGTTGCAGTTTTAGGTAAACTGCAAAAGTATAAAGATGAAAACAGTACCTAACTAATGCCACTTCTTATGCCTAAAAAACAAAGAAATATCGTTTATATTATGCGATTAAATTAACAATAGACAGCATAGACATAGAAAAATTTTCGCTGCGCTCAAGAAGACCAACAAAGCGTGGAAAAGAGAAGTTAACATCATACGGACATGGTCTATGTAAAAAAGAGACAAAGGATCAAGTGACATGTGCCAACATTTTTTACAGTAAGAGCCCCTAGCGTCCCGCCTAGCAAATGAGCAATCACAGTTTGTTTAAAATATTTTTTAATCTTAATTAGAATTTAAAATAAAGGTATCGTGGAGCCATGGTGTCTTCTGCTCTAAGTAATTGTGATGTGACAAAAAGAAACAATCCAAGTAATCACACTTTTCAAAGATAAATAAGATATTGCCACACATTTCTCTAAAACCTACATTTATTCGTTTATCGACAAAGAAAACAGTATGGAACATAGTTTATTAACTTGCCATAATATAGTCATATTTTATGAATCTAAGTCATATTTTATGTATCTCATATAAAATTTCGGATTCGTTTTCGGATCACCTGTTTATTGACTTTGTTGTTCTTTAACATTCTATTTCTATGATAGACAGTGATCCGTCTGCGGAAACTCCAGAGCACTTGCGGTACAAAACGACATATTTTAATGTTTCATTTTGTTCACTGTGGTAGTGTGTAGGGCTGTCAAGAATAAATTAACTGTTGGATGACCTTTGCCTTCAGATGGATGAAAGCTGAAAACAATAGATTTGATTTCAGAATTTTGAACCTTAAAATGCGATTAATTTAACAATGTACGACAGGCGTGACTAGGGTTACCAGATGACAGGAATTTTCCTGACATGTCAGGAATTTTAGGCATCTGTCAGGAAAACAGGGAAAAACTGTAGTTGTCAGGAATTTTTGAAATCCCAAAAAAATGATAACACACATCATTTGTTAATCATTTTGATGAGAAAAAAACAATTCAAACGTTAACTAAATGAGGAATGTACTTAGGCGTACGAAATGTCAGGAAATTTTCTGAAAAGTCAGGGAAAAAGTAAGGAAATCTCATTATTATATGGTAACCATAGGCGTGACCGACATCAAAGCGCTTGCGGTATAAATCGAAATAAGTATTTTAATCTATACCATACATTATCGAGTGAAGTTGCAGTGGATCACTGACAATTGACTCTGACAATTTAATCGCATTGTAAGTCTTTTGTTATAGTCTGTCTAAAAAGTCAGTTTACATGGGTAATTTCAAGGGTAATTTTAATACCCACCCTAGCAACACAGCAAATAATATATAGTTTATTCGTACAATCTTGATACTTTGGAATAAAAGTATTTATATAAAAGATGATAACCAAATAAAAAACATTTGATTATGTACACTGTACACAATCAAATATTTTTTAAGTACAGGAATATAGGAAAAGCATTGACAGGTTTCTTTTTATTTGTCGACTTAGCTTTTTTTGTATAGGCAAGTAAAAGTTAATAAAAGTATGTACATAATGCTGTGAAGTATTTTTTTATTTGTTGACTTTTCCTGTACTTAAAAAGTATTTTATTATGTACAGTGTTCATAATCAAATGTTTTTATTTACTTATCATATTTTATAATAATATAAATATTTTTATTCCAAAGTATCAAGATTGTACAAATAAATTATAATATTATTATTGCTGTATTGCTAGGGTGGGTATTAAAATTACTACAGACTAAATATATTATGCTCCATCGGACAAAAAATTAGGGGCGGTTGGAATAATACATTATACTTTAAGCTTTAGAGATCGTTTATCAAATGATCCTAAAAAGTTTGGATCAAATCATATATCAGCCGGAGAGAAAACCATAAACTATAGACAATACCCAAATAAATCAAATATATAGTACTAGCTCGTTAGTCAGTCGGCGCGGGCGCAGACACCACGCATGCCTGCCGTCACGATTCTAGTGCTTTCTCAGTCCGAATAAATAGGGCTGACAAATAAGTATACACATCAACTTTGTCTAGGGATACAGGTGTTATTTTCATACAACGGGGTAACTTTGAAGCCTTGGTTTTCTGCCAGGGATGTACCGTGCTGTGATCTGATGATGGCCATCCAGGGACTGAATGGAGTAGATTCAGATCGCTATACACGCCCAACTGATCTGATCAGCATTCTAAAAGATTAATGGGTCAGAGTTCTCAGTTTGAGGATTTCCATACATTTTCATGCTATTTTCGAGGTTTTTTTAAACATGTCCATTACGTTTTTAGAATGCTGGTCAGATCAGTTGGGTGTGTATAGCGATCTAAATCTCCTCCATTCACTCCCTGGATAGCCGTCATCAGATCACAGCACAGTACATCCCTGGCAGGAAACCAAGGTTTTAAAGTTACCTCGTTTGTATGAAAATAACACCTAGACAAAGTTGATGTGTGTACTATATGTAAGGGGTTACCTACGCCATATCGAATACCAAATGATTGAAAATCTAAATATCGAACACTATCATCCCCGTCAATTGGTAATGCGCCTGGCGGCCATGATTTTAACCTCAAAAACGAAAAACATTTGTAAAGTTTTTATATACCTAGACCCTATCATATTGAAAATAATAATTCGATAATTAATATATTAGATTACCTATTAGAATTTTCTTGTTTCATGACATTTTTAGTTGCGGATCACGTTAATGTGGACGTTAATGTGACAAGGTTCCAGCGCATTACCAATTGAAGGGGATAATATTCATCGAACGGTAAAAAAATCGAACGCTCATAAAATCGAACGTTCAAAATATCGAATGGTTAATAAATCGAACGCTTAATAAATCGAATGATTAATTTATCTAAATCAATAGTTTGCATAGTTTTTTGCATCATGAACAACCAGTAGATATTTTGATGCAATTTCATAAAACTTCAAATTGAGACAAAAAAAATAATCAAGATTGAGAATTAATCATGATTTGCTTTATTTATAAATGAATGAAGATTTAAACTTTTTCGGACGAAACAAAATGTGATTAAATTGACAATAGACAGTGATCCGCGGCAACTTCACTCGAAAATGTATGGTATAGATTAAAATACTTAAATCGTTTTGTCGTACATTGTTAAATTAGAATTTAGAAATTAGAATCTAGAATTTTAATTCTAATATCATTGGATTAAATGATAATAATGTCTATTGATTATTTTCTTATCTTCCTGTGTGAGATTTACAGCCCTCAATCACACAAAATATAATATCACAGGCAACGCATAAGTATCCCAAACAATACTACGATTTTCTTTAAAGTTTTCTCACAAGAATACTTTAAAAATATCTAAATATTAAGTGACTATGAAATGCACTCGATAGACATCCTGTCATTATGACAATTGATTTTATTTTTAATATAAGCACAGATAATATAAATACAAGACAAATAGACTCAAACTTCCTGACATTCCCAATGTGGACTAGATTTTAGTTTTTTTAATTAACGTAATAAATGAACTAAAAATTCTGAAAAAAAATATATGAGCTAAGAACACTAAAATCTCGAAACAGTTTTCTAATTTTAGTACTTTCTCAAAATGAAATGTTGTCCATTATGTGAAGGCAAAGGTCATCCAACGGATAATTTATTCTTGACACCCCTACACACTACACTGAACTATCTGTATGTCGCATCGCATCGCATCGTTAGCTGCCATGTTGCGCGCATAATTCTTTATTATGTCGCATTACGCGCAACGAGAGTCGATTAAATGATTTCTGAATCGATTTCTCGGTTGGCCGACTCGCGCGCATCCCGACTGCATTAGTGAAAGTGATGTGTGGCGCAAGCAATGGGCGGCAGCGGTCCTTATTCAAGGACTGTTGTGAATTGACAAATATTATTAATTACTACAAAATAGAGTATCTGATGCTGTAATTACATTAGGTGTAAATCATAGCAAGCTGCTAGGAAAATAAAAAGCTGGTTGAATTAAAGACGTCTGACCAAAACGGTTTGATTTTTAACTGATTGAAAAAATATTGATTCCTAATTCATTTTAAAGAATTGTGGCTTTAGAAATAAAAATGAAGTTGTCCTCCAGCCCCACCCGACTTCAATAGACGTGTTTTGTTAATATTGATAGTAATATTGATACTAATGATTTGAATATTATTTCTTGCTTTTTAGAGTATATTATATAGATAGATAGATAGATAAATATTTAGAGAATATTATTATTTAATTTTGAAGCTGTTTTTTTTTTTGATTTCAGGTTTTTTGAAGGAGGTTTTATGTACGACGTACTGTACCTACGTATCTCCACAAGAGTTTTTAGAGTTATTCGATATTATACTAGAGCTCTTTAAATGGAATCGATTGTTTCATCAAACAAATCCTAATTCCAATATAAAAACAAACAGTTATAAAACAATCATTATAATATTATCAGTTACAATGTAATCAACCGCTTAAGTTCATCGATTGCGTCATAACCCGTGATATCACAGCACACGCAACTCGTCGGGTTGCCGTACGCGGCGGCATGCGCGCGCGCATCCTCGCCGTATCGATGTATCGATAATTACCACTCGATTGTCTCGATACTATCTGCTCTTGACAATTACGTCATTGCCGATGCCTGTGATTTATCGATTTGGAGAGATAAAAGTTGACGTAACTCGGTCAATTCCTTCTTTCTACTATTGTGATTGATAGACGTGTTTCCAAATTGGTTTTGGTCGGTATGGAATTTGAATTATATCCGATTGATTGAAAATCGATTTGATTGTTGAGCTCTTATAGTATGGTTTGATGAACACCTTACAATGGAGACATAAGTGATTCTTATTTTTGAATGTTTTGTTCATGGGCGTATCCAGGTTTTGGGCCGGGGGGGACAAATCAGATTTTTCATAAGCACCTAGAGTCAAATAAATAAACATACTCAAATTCAAGTAGATAACTATTTTTTTAAATGAGCTTTATAATTCTCGAGTAGGGTTGCCAGATCAGAAGTTCAAAATATCTGGAAGAACAGGAGAAATAAATATTTAAAATAAAAATGGAACACTAATGCTTGTCCATAGAAAGAAAACGGCCGCGCAGCGCCTTTTTTTTCAGTTTCATCCACTAATCTTATAATTTTACCTGTCTATTGTAAGAAAAAGGCCGCGCAGCGTGATTTTAAGTCGGTTTCATCCAGTAATCTTGTACTCTTGCCTGACTATAATAAAAAAGGCCGTGCAGCGCAATTTTTAGTCATTTTTGAATGGCCGCATCGCACGATTTTTTAAAAAGTTATATCCCCCTCGGTACGCCTATGGTTTTGTTTGCCTAGTAGGTAGTTAAGTACTTTTGATATGTCTTTCACACGTTTTAGAAACGCTCCTTTTCCTTATTTTCGCGGAAACATACGTTTTAACCCTACAGCTGCAGAGCACGAACTACTGGATACAATCGCGCTTTCTCCCAAAGCGTGAGGTCGGGTCATAATGGTAAATAGATCATCTTGCTCCCATAACACGCTGCCTCACGACACAGATACCATCACGAAATTAAAATTGTGACTAAAGAAATCATTATAATATTTAGAGCGAAAAAAATATGACGCAGATACAAGCTTAATTTGGAATCAAAACAAAAAAAAGGTATATTCTTGCAAGAATTCAAATTCACGATTCAATTATTTCTCTTATTACTGCTCCCATCACACGTTCACGTCACGTCACGTAATTTGCATCAATCATTAGATGTTTTGAATCCCAACTTTGGAAAAAGAAAAAGTTATTTTTGAATTCGAATTAGATAGGAACAAATTGAGCAGGAAAAATCGTAGCGGACAATGTTTTCCTAAAAAAATCTGAATTTATCTTTCTAACTCAGTATATGGACGGTCATGCTTACCACAGATGAATATTGATGCTTACGTTCTTATACACATAACTCAGCGCTGAATACTCAAGTGTTTCCCTGAAAATTCAGTACAGAAAATGATATCAATCATTATTGACTGAAAAATTGCAGCGGAATAGCTTCCGATCAAATAAATGATAATGATGGTATACAAAAACCGATTAGATGGAAAAGTAATTATTAGTAAAACAAGAACATGGTAGCAAGGAAGCGTGCATGTATTAACCGAAGATGATGTCAGTAGTAAAAACTAAACTCGTGCGAACGTGGTAGAATACAGCTAAGGTCATAGTTGATAAGCAGAAGCGTGATAATTTAATAGCTGAGTGGCGGAAGTTACAAAGGTGCTACCTAGTGAATTTTACATGAAACAGAGATAATGAGCTGAAACTGTTTATCAACCGCTTGTAACTGTTTGAATCGCGTCATCTTTGAATCACGCACTGAACTACAGTATCAAAGATATTTACATACTTGGAACCTTTGTACCGACATTGACCTATGCAGATAGCTTCTTTTTAAGAAAAACAAACTCATTTTTTTATAGTTAACACCTTTGTAACTTCCACCCCATCAATTATTAATATAGTTACGTAAGGTTTATGTACATTAACACAGAACTTAGCTTGCAAAACTCATAGCACCAAAGATTCCCTGCGCAACTTTTTTCCGTGGTTTAAAGGTAAAGGTGGGCTTAACAGTTTCCCGTTCCTCTTGCGCTTCATTGGAAATTGCATCTATTGAGAGGCATGCCTCATTGGATTTGATAGCGCATGCCCTAATCTTCTCAATAAATCATCTTTATATGGCAGAAAGTTGAAAGGAAAAGCACACGGTTTGGAATAATATTAAAAACGTCAAATTTGTATGTATGGCAGTAAATTACATGACACGGTTTTATGGCAATATTGCTTGCTTCTAATGCAAGTTGTATTAAAAGTTGAAGCGACTCGGAGACGACCTACAGATATGAGAACAAAGTACTATATTTTCTATCACAGCCCAAATACATTGGATTGGAAAAATTAGTGTTTTTTTAGAAAGTAATCTTTTTACTTATCATGAAGATTACAAAATATAGCCTTCTTTATTAACAAAATAAAATAAACTTCTTGAAATTTCTAGTTTACAACCATTTTAAATGTTTGCTGACACTTATTTGTTGTAAGTCTTTATGATTTGCTATAGATAATGCATTTGTGTGACTTTCGGGGGAAAAATGTAGCAATGTACTTAATTTGCAATTTCCTCATAAATATCTTCAAAATAATAAAACTCCGCCTCCACCTCTAAATTAGATCAGTCACGTAGTAATGAAATGGAAGATATTACAATCCGTTCGTAGATATACCTATCCAACGGTAGGTATTGTGTCATGAGATTTCCTCGTAAGCTCTGATATGTGTAGATCTTCGTGTTGTGTTATGGTACATTAATTCTAAAGTCTAAAGAGTTTGTGGGTTTTGCGTGTATGTCACCAAAATGGCGTAAATTCAAATGATTTCATTTTTTTAGAATTATAAAGTAAGTATTGAATCAAAAAGTTAAATAACAACCTAATATTATGTATCGCACAGAAATGGTGGAGTTACTAGACCACCTCATATCGATCAGTGAAGAGTTTGGTCTAACTATTAATAAAAACAAGACCAAGATGACATCATCTTGGTCTTGTTTTTATTAATAGTTTTATTAAAGCGGTCCACTAAGATTAGTGGACCGCTTTAATATTACCGCTAAAATTCCGTGATCTGGGGCACTGAATGACTATGAAACGGTAGAGCAATTTGTCTATCTGGGGTCCCTGATCACCAATAAAAGAAATAGCGAACCAGAGATACGACGGAGAATTGGAATGGCCAAAGCGGCTATGACCCAGCTCAGCAGGATATGGAAAGACAGCAACATCCGTAGAACAACTAAAGTCCAAGTTGTACGAACTCTGGTTCTGCCCATATTCCTGTACGGATCCGAAACTTGGACTATAATAGCCGCAGACAGGCAGAAAATCGATGCCTTGGAAATATGGTGCTGGCGCCGTCTTCTCCGAATCCCGTGGACAGCACGAAGAACAATGTATCTGTCCTGAAAGAATTGAAGCTCGAGAATCAAAACCGCCTTTCCTCTATCTGCCTGCAACGAATCCTACGATATTTTGGCCACATCGCGCGTAGAGATACCGATAACATAGAGCGGCTCATCGTAACAGGCAAGATAGAAGGAAATAGACCGAGAGGCAGAAGCCCAAAACGTTGGTCAGACCAGGTGTCCAAAAATCTGGATGTGCCAGTGAACGTCGCACTGCATGAGGACCGCAACAGATGGAAACACCTCGTGCGAGACGTCCTTGCAAGGAGTTACGATCCTCAACCATGAGGGAACGACTGAAGATAAGGAGGATTATGTATCGTCGGTCTAGATGTGACACCTTGTATATATACAGATTGACCAACTTGACAGGAGAGACAGAAAACAACTTGTATTTGGCCGTTAGCAATTAGATTTTATGTCTGAAAAATCAAACTACATTACAAACCAAACTACTGTTTGGTTTGTTGCATTTGTATTCGTTAAAAAGCTATTTTTCTTGCAGTCAATGTAACACAGGAAATCTTAAAATAGTTTCCGTGTAGTCGACATGACAATTCACGGATAACTGGCGTACTTTCATTAATTGTAGCTTGTTTTGTATTCTTGTACATTATTATAAGTTGATTTACCTGTTCCTCGTCCGCAGTCTTTCACATTTTATTTCATGACCAAATTAAAACTTGTACCTAAGTACTTACATTTTCTATGTATGTACTGCTGCAAGATTCTTAACTAAATAGTCTGTTTGAAATAACATTATAATTTACAACAAAATGTATAATTTCTCATTAAACGCAAACGTAACGCTGTCGGCTTATATTTCTAAAACTGATAACTCTCAATCTAATTATTGTTCGGTTTTAATATGTTTTAAGTAAATAAGTGATTATACCTATGTTAATAAAAATTTAAGGGTAGGTGTCTGAAAATTAATAAATTGAGTTTGATGCACTTGTAAAAGTTATTATCAAAATTTTCATCAAATACAATTAAACTGATTTTCATTGAACACTTACAATTTTATTAAATACGTACTTACTTAATAGGTGAACGGACTTATTCTTGAAAACTAAAAATAACTCATTAAAATACGTGAAATTCCAGTTTTAGCGATACAATTGACCTTCTTTTCACAAAAACTGATTGTTAAAAATACTTATTTCGATAAAAATAAGGTGTAACAAACTGAGACAAGGTTGTAACTTATTGATTTAGTAGTAAAAAAAACACCTATAACATGCAAAAGGAAATGTTTCTTTGGTGATTAACACTAATACCTAATTAATGATTGGTTCTTTTATTTGGTTTAAAATCAGCATTTATTATACAGGGGCGCAATGATAAGAGAACGAAGAGTGCTTTTCGGATAGTTAATAGATACGAAATAATAAATTTGCATCTTGAATTTCACAAATATTTAAATAATAACAATATTACAAAAAACATAAAATTGCAATGTGAATGCAATAATAAAAAAAATTTATAATTACATAACGTACACACGACAACAGAGTATCGCTATTATTAATTATTTTAAGATGAAAATTAAAACGGTTTTTGTACCTGAGTAAATAAGCATATTCTACTCAAAAAATCGGTAAGGATTAGGTATAGGGTAAAACCCGGATAGTCGCCTCGGGGGTATAGTAGCCTCGATTGCAATTACTCTAGTTTCGCGAATGAAACACATAGTATTTTATTTATCTATCGAGAGACTCTGCAACTACAACTAAGTTGACCGTGTTGCCTGTCTCTGTGCGACTGCATGGGACGGCTAGGTGGGATCAAAGTTTTTGCGGGATAAATGTCCTCTGTCGCGTCGAGGCATCTATCCTAAACGTAATTTATTTATAGATTTGGCAACTATCCCCTATATGGGATAGTTGTCCCAAAATTTAGAGGTCCGCAAAAATCGCCAATACTCTGGAAATATCAAAGATAATATTTATTCTTTTCATAAATTTGAAGATAATAAACCAAAGTAGCTACCCGTTTAACAACTAAAGAACCTCGCTTTTTGTACTAAGAGATATAAAGTAATTTCAAAAAGTGGGGCAACTATCCGGGTTTTACCCTATACTACTGTATGCTAAGTGCTAATAAAAGCATGCATATAATTTCCTTAATTATCTCTCTATTAATTAAGCGCCAAAAGTGGAACACCGTGTTCCACACAATGAAAGGCCACATTTTCACGCTTCGCACCTGATCCAGATCAGGTACATCCTATCGCTTACATTGTTTACGAGGGCTCAGACAAACGGTGTAATGTGGCAATCAAATACCAATTCAATTGGCTCGTTGGCGATTGAATTGTTTGGAGGTGTTTTGGTGAAGAACCGTTTATTACTTGATAGTCACTACAGGGTGTTTCAACAGTCGACAAATTTTTTAGTGTGGCTCCGCTAAGTAGGTACTTTGTGCTAAGATCGTCAAACTGAACAACTTTATATATGGAACCAACTTAATCAGAGCAAAAAAATAATCAGTTGTTCCATAGAAAACGTCAATATCTACTCGACCAAAATGTATGGAACAGCTGATTATTTTTTTGCGCTGATTAAGTTGGTCCCATAGACAAAGTATTATTTTAGTATTATATTAGGTTTGATAGTCTAATGGACCGTCGGCCTGGAAGCTCATTTTCAATCTATCGCATATTGGGACGAGACCAAATTGGCAAGATAGCCATTAGCTTGGTGTTAACAAAAATCATTGTCTGGGTTGCGAAGTAGGAAGCTTCTGGGAGAGACCCTGGTTGGCCGACGGTCCATAAGCCACACCACAAATTTTGTCGACTGTTTTTGATTTCACCCTGTAGACTATTTTAGTAGGCACAGCAAAGCAAACCTCAGATAAAATGACGCACGTTTCAATTATCAAATTATTATATATATTATTATATAGTGATTTTCAAAACCAGTTCTGTAAAAAGTATGGGACACATACTTTTTACAGAACTGGTAGATACATACCGGGAGATACATTCAATTTGAAATTAGCACAGCAATTTAATTTATTAAACCTCTGTAGACTGTTGTTACAGTTACAGGGTGTATTTAGTTATGTATGGGGTATATTTCCATGGAGCGACTTGGCAGGCGGCTCTTTATAGACAATCGCTTGTAAAATCGAATCGCCACCTCATTGAAATTAGATTTGCGTTTAGATTTTACAAGCGAATGTCGATAAAAAGAGCTAATTGACTAAGTCGCCTGCCAAATTGCCTATCAAATCACTCCATGTAATTGTAAATATCCCATTATCGACCATAAGCAAGTGCAAAGTTTTACTGATAAAGAAAAAAAACCTTTGTAGTTACAATCACGCATTACCGTGTATCGAACCCAATGGTTATCGAGATGCGTTGCCTCCGGCCTTGCTTTCCGTTCTTCGGCCTTTGCGTAACTGGTGTAATATCTCGTTAACTCATTTAGATCTGCGATAGCTACCAGAGGTCGCTCTCAGACGGAACGTATTTTTCTGGTGATATGATAATGAGATAATGATGATGAGATGATAAATGTTTGTTTGTATTAAGTAATAAAAGTAGAAACAAGTTAGTTTCATTATAGAGAAGACTGCGAAAGTTAACACCTACCTCCTATCACATTCATTTCTCAACCGATTCTCGTGAAATTTTATGAGCATTTCGGTAAATAAATCGATATTTTTGTGAATTAAATTTTCCTTCAAAATGGCGGAGACTTGGGGGTTGAAAACGTAAAAATATCGTACCTATTTCAGTTTAGGGGTGTGACGTGTGAGGGGATGGAAAATAATGCAAATTTCCTGTGTCGCATCAAATCACAAGAGAATTTTATTTCAGCTTTTTGTTTGAAGGATTTTGCTTTACGGTGAAAATTTATTCAGTTTTAAGTTATGGAAAGACAGACTTGCGAGGTCTACAGCTCAAAGGGCCAAAACTAATTTATTTGTTTAGTCTTAATTATTCTAAGTGTTTAGTAAAATTACGCTTACAAACATAGAATACCCAGATTTAGCGGGAGGGGAAATGAATGACAAAATATACTTAAGTGCTTCTGAGTTGTTCCGTGCTGTTGCAAACAAATATTTGAAAATTTAAACATTGCATTTCCTGAAGACTAGCATAATTCGTCCCTCACATGATTAAAAGTCGTAACTGACATTTTTGTCAAAACTCACTTAAATACATGAACTTATTTAAAAACTATTTTTCAAACGTATCTCACTGATCGTCGTATCTGGGTTCTAACAGTTGTTTACAACGGCGATAGATAGAGTAACCACGATTAGTGTAATACGTTTGAAAATTAATTTTAAAATAATTTCATGTTCTTATTTAAGTCAGCTTTGACAAAAACGTCAGATACGACAGTTATTCATGCGAGGGACGAATCGATTGCAAAGAAATTAGAGCAACTCGGCTTCCGTTCGGAACGGAAGCCGCGTTGCTCTAAGGCAAAGGACAACATCTAAACCTAACAAAAATCCACAGACTCATCCTTGCTGGCCTGCTCTTACATAAGTAATCCCTCATGTCAAAAACGGAACTCAACACAATCACCGTAACCTGTCAATATAATGAGTTATTACGAGCCATTAATATTTTTACGCTAATTATCGCCGGCCCACATAAAGAAAGTCATAGATAAATCACTCCAGACTTTATGCGTTCACGTACACGAGCGATACGATTAGGCTGTGGTCTGAGTAGGAAGATTGAAGCGAGTTCTTGTCAAATACAGTTTATCTTTCAATATTATTATTGGTTAAAATAAAATAAACATACATTCGACTATGATTACAGATTGTGTATCGCTTATATTTATGAAAATGCTGAAAAGTATGATTTTTTTACTGAAACCTACAGAAACTTTTTTATAGGTATTGAGTTTTTATGAAAAAAACTGATTATTGTTTTTTACCCGACTGCAAGAGGGTTATGTTATTCGCACGTATCTTCTATATACGCTGAAATTTTAATAATTTGGTTCCCACAGTGGGGTGGTTCCACTTATGATTACAAGCAACTTTTACTTTAGGACGCTAGTACTATTATTTATTTTGTGCTATTGGTCCAACTCTGATATCGCGAAAAAAATTAGCTGTTCCATACAAAAGCGCAATACTTACTCGACCTTAATGTATGGAACAGCTGACTTTTTTTGTCACATTTGGTTACATGGTTACTGGATTTCATTATAAATATGAAGGGTATAAGTCACATTGCCGTTTTGTATGAAGATATTTAAAGAATTGGCATTTTCCACACTAACATTGTGTTAATTTATTTATCAAACAATGAACGCTAATGTTTTAAAACTTTTATGCACAAATGTTTAAACACTCAACTAACTAATGCCACATTCATTGTGTTAAGAAAAAAAAAATAGTATCGGCTAAGTTACAACTAATTAAGTGGTCATTTCTGCTAACCTTGGACGAATCAAATTCATCCAAGCTGCTAACGAAAAAAGGAGTCATTTTAAGATACTTTTTTAACGTTCTGGGACCCTATTTTTGAATCGCTCGCCTCCAGTCGAGCGCTCGTTTCTACTGATTTTCGTTCGACATATGACTCAAAAAAATGAGATGTCGAACGAAAATCAGTAGAAAAGAGCGCTCGAGGTCAGTCGAGCGCTTGAAAAATAGGGTCCCAGGACGGTAGTATATCTATTCTGTGGTTCAGGAGAGAAAATCCGAAATATTTTTTTTGCTGATATTGGGTCGACATTCTCATTAGTTCGAAATAATAACCAGTAACTGAAACATCTTATCATCATAGAAGATGTGAAAGTATGTAAGAAAAAAACGGCAATTTCATACTTTAACCCGTATTATTTAAACCTCGTTTGTTGTATTCCATCTATCTTATTACTTAGTCCAAGCAATAACAATCGATGAATCCGTCTGTTATTATGTCCTTTCTATTTTGAAAGTACTAGCTCAACGCATCTTTACATAACCGAAACATGACGCGGTCAAAAAATGGCGACCCGCTTCAAATGAGTTACCAGTTAGAACGTGATCTTATTTCACCGTTTTGTTGTATACTTTTGTTAATAATGGGGATAATAATATTCTTGATGTCATTAGTTTGATTGAGGTTGTTTCTGTACCTTTATTGCGGAGAAAGAAAGCGATGATATCATCGCAATTTATTTTTAACTCTGTACACAGTGTTGCTTTTTATTGCGTATTTTGTTACAATATGGCAAACCCATAAAGTAGAGATGTATAGAGGCAACCAACTGGATTTACAGGAAACCTGGAAATATTATTAAATTAGTACTTAAGTAGGTATAATTTACCATTTGAAAACTGTCGGTTAAAAGCAGCTTAAAGGTATGATTCCGATGTCTACAGCACTGCTGCGCGACACTGCTGCGCGACACTGCTGCGCGACACTGCTGCGCGACACTGCTGCGCAGCACTGGTGCTGAGCTCGGAATGTAGTCTCATATAAACCTATAGATAATGTATGGGGACCAGTGGTGTTGCGGCAGCGGTGCCGTGCAGCAGTGCTGCGCAGAAGTGTCGCGCAGCAGTGTTGCGCAGCAGTGTCGCGACGCTTCTTCGCTCACTTCAAATTGAGCCTTTCAAACGTGACATTACGGTTAAATTTGGAGCACACGCAGCAGTGCTGCGCAGCAGTGCTGCCGACATCGGAATCATACCTTTAGATAAAACTATCAGTGTTCACAAAGACAAACAAGGTTATATTGGAAATCATCGACATGAGTATCGATAATATAATAATTTTTGATCAATCTCTACGCCTTATTTTTTCAAGTTCACGGACATAATATCTTTTTATCTAACACATAATGTTCAGAAATCAGCCTTTATTTAGAAAATAGGCGGTTAATAGCATGATATTAGTGTATTACTTAGTGTGTTTATGAATATATTCAACTAAAATATGAAATATGAAAATGGTACTTGTACAATCTTATTTACCTGTGAAATGAGTGTTTATTTGGGTTGTTGTCGTAAGTAACATTACAATTCAGTACAGAACACGACACCATTATTGATTTATATAGCTTTATGAGCCAAACCGATCAGATCGCGGTCAAAACTACAAAATAATCGTGTGGACGCTTTTCACTAAGATGATAACAGACGATAAATGAAGTCAAACTAGGTTCTGCTGTCATTTTCTTTTAACTCTTTCTCGCACATCGCATATGTCGTAAGAATCGGTTTCTCACTCGCACCATTGTCCGTCTACTTGAGCGTAGCGAAATTTTTCTATGTCTATGGTATGTTCAAAGGCACTTTTTTCAGTTAATAATACATATTTATTGTAATAATCACGAAACGATTTACTTTGACAAATTACACTATGGACTGACAGATGTCAAATGTGATCTATTAAATTGGCCCTACTTTTAATCATATTGTACCTACCTATTTATCATAACTTCTCGTAGGTAAAGCGAAAGGTGAGGTGACACTAAAATAATAATAATATGTAAGAAATAATGTACCTACTTATTTGTCACTAGAAAATAATTTAATTTGATTTTATATAATTTGTATGTATTGCTATTCCGAGTTATATAACCTACTTTTTTCCTTAGATTATTTCTTTTTTCATACATTTTTATGGTTTTCAGTTTAACGACGACTTAAGTCGTCAAAAATTTTCAACACCTTTTTTATTGCTAGATCAAGAAGTACCACGTATATCGGTAATATATTCACGTTTAGATTTGATTATGATCTAAAAATTCTTGTCATTTCGGATAAGTTATCTCGTTTTATAGCACTTAATTATACCTTCATTACTATCTATTAGTTCTCCGATCAATCGAAGTTTAATCGTCCGAATGATGTCAAATCGTTAATCGCTCAAGCTGAAAGTAAGTAGATTGTGTATGGTCTTACATAATTCATTACATTAAAATAATATATTTTAGCCTAGTTAACTAGGCTTCCTTATCATGACTGCAGACATGAAAATTATCATAAGTTATTACAAGCATAATAAATTCAAAACTAGTTAAGTTACAGTTTACAGTTAAAAATTACTTTTTAATAAAGAAACGTCATTTTCTTCACATAAACTAATGCTGACTGTTTTTTTTGTAATTGTCTGTTGACAATACTAGTGACAATGACTAAAGACTTAAATGTTTTGAAGTCTTTAAAATGTCAAATAGATTTTGTTAAATTTTATAATGTGTGCTGGTAATCATTTAACTGACATATTCGAAAGCTTTATTTCTCTTTTTCTTTGATTTTTTGAAATATTAGTAGTCATAACAATTAACATTATTGAAACACTTAAATACCGTTAATATAGACCTCTCACTTTGGCCCTAAAAAGGCTTTAGTATACCTATAGCTTAGAATAATTACAACACCTAGAAGCCGTGTCCTCGTATGCAAAGTGAGGCAACTAATACTGAGTCAAAATGGCTTAGTTTTCAGAATTATATCTTTCATACGTCACCTAATTTAACCTAAAATCCAATAATATAGTAACTAATCTCCTAAATGTAGGAAAATTGATAGTGTTTTGTACTTATTCGGTATGATTAGGTAATAATGGAGAATAAAAATCTCAAAATGGAGCCATTTTGGCTGTTTTAGTTGCCTCACTTTTGACAGTGCACTTTGTAGACAAATTTTAACCAACAATAATGCAATAAAGATACTAACTATTGACTGATAGCATCAAATGTTTAACTATGTTTATGACAATTCGCAACCATTAGCTGTCATTACACACGAGCTTTATCAAGATTAGTTGACTTGCCAGACAGATGGCATCCTTGACACTTGACTAAAACCATAGTTGCTCATCCGAAACAATTCACACGAACTCGGCATTTAATATACGGATGAACCATTTTTGAAATGTCAAAAAATTTACAAGATGTCTGGGATGTACAACGAGCTTGAACATTACCGGATGATTGTATTTTGACATTGAAAATGTCTATCAAATCCTTTTCGGCCCATACGCTATTTTCGCTATATTTCCGAGGATGATTAAGATTTCGCCATGGAACAAGTGTCCCCAGGTTTAGAATTTAATTGTGGATCCGACAGTGAAAGAATTTTGAAAATTGGCTGGATAGTTTTTGAGAAATTTTGAAAATTGGGAAAAAATTCTACCTTTTTTTAGTAAGTAATTATTATAAAAAAATTACTGCGAAAAATTAGGAAAATACATCTCCGAAGATAGATTGCGCGTCAATTGAGACCTCTCCGAGTGAAATTCGTTATTAATTGTGTCTTGTAGGTGTGCCTTTACGAGCGTGAAAAAAAAAATTTTACCATTGAAAATGGTTATCAGATGCAAATCGCCTGAGACGTATTTTTAGCCATACATAGCTCGGAGAATTTTGGGAGAATCGAGATGAAAATCGAAATGAAAATAGTACCAAGAGTTGAGAAATCAAGACACGTGTAAGGGTGGGTACCCACTTAGGTTCGCGAACCTCCGCGCTCCGCGAACCTGCACCAAAAAATTGTTTATGCTGTGTTGCAACAGTGCGCCATAGTGTGTACGTGTGCGAACATGTATGTGAACCTGGTTCACACACGTACACACTATAACCAAAGTGAAAATAAAATGTTTGCTAGGGCGCACTGTTGCAGGTTCGCGGAGCGCGGAGGTTCGCGAACCTAAGTGGGGACACATCATAAGCGTTTGAATATTGAAAATAGGCTGGTAACTTTTTTGGAATTTTGAAAAGTTTTTGGGGGGTGTTTGTTTATTAAATTGTAAATATTTCGAATAAAACCGACTTAAGAAAAAACCAAAAAAAGGGTCTAGGACCCTTTTTTATTGGTTTTATTAGTTTAGCTACAAATGACAAAAAAAAAATCGTTTAATAATTGTGACCTGTAAGGTGGTCCCTTTAGATTTGGGATTGTATAGAAAAACGGGTATTTCCTTATTTAAAAAGTTATGTAGTTTCTATGATTATTGACCGATTGTCGTGGTAATGGTGTTAAAAGATGCGAAAGCAGATCAGAATTGCATTCTTAGGAATTTTAGAAATCGGTTAATAAATTTTTCGGCGGCGTCGAGACATTCAGCGGGCGTCACAATTGGAAAAATAAATGAGTAGGTACAATAGGATTTTGCTTAGAGTAAGACGCGCTGGATTTTGCATTTGATTTAGTTTTGTTTGTTTCATTTTTTCGTTGCTCCGATTATTGCGGAGACTGCGAAATCTGTGAATTTTTCATGACACTTTCTGGAGAAACCTTTCAGTTTAAAATATTAATCTTGATGCCTTGAATAATGTATTATATTTTGTAGTAGATAATTGAAACGTTACTTTTTAAAAGATTTTTGTGATTAGGTAAAGTCACCTAAGAGTACGCACTACAAAAGAGTACACATTGGTTTAAAACGGTACTTACCATGTACTTACCTACTTATTTCAACGAATACTAACACTGTGATAGATAACTGTTGGTTTCCAGTGACGTGTAGTGTTAGCAGACACGTTTAGTGGGTATTTTTATTACAATTTAGAGGTTTTGACTACTTTTGATATTATTTATCAACAATTTTGAAGACATATTAATTACAAGATTTTTATAAAGGCGCGCTCTGAGAATTTTGTTTATTCTTGAAAGATTCAGTAGGTATTATTTTATTTTCCTAATAAATAAGTGAGGTCTTGTGTGAACATATCTGATTTTTTTTAAATGTCATGGTTGAAAGTCGAATAAACTTGATTCTTACAACAGCCCCCTACTCAAATGGCCACTTTTCTATTCGTTCGCTTACTTATAAAAGTAGGAAAATATAGACGATTCAAAAGTACTTAATAATTAAGTTGATTTGAATAAAGCTATTTTTGACTTTGACTTTGACTTTGACTATAGCTTAAAAATAAGTATTTAAACGATCAAGTCAGACGTCGTAAGTTTATGTAAATCACAGACATTTTTGAATTGTATGGAATCGACAAGCCTACGACACGTTATTTTGGAGTTAATGGCTTATTTTTCATTTTTAAGTTTGTGAACGAATAGTAAAGTGGCCATTTGAGTAGCCCCCCTGTGCGGATAACACGATCGCGATAGTTTGTCCCTGCTGCTAACTTGATAGCGACAGAAGATGACTGCGATTATCGTCTTAGTGACTGAACTCCACTGCGACGCATTCCACTCCGATATAACGCCACTGCGACAATTCGAAAAAGCGACAGAGACGATCTGACTGCGCAACAAACGGTAGGCAGTGCTTATATTGTCTACATCCGGAGTACAGTGCACAGTGTTTATTTGACTCAAAAAAATTCCCTAAGCCGTTTATTGCATAAATCGATCAAGAAATGTATTTTAAACGGCCGACTAGAACACCCACGTGTCTATTTCAAATACTTTTTTTTATAAAAATAATTTATATTTCCTGACTTTAACGTAGAAAAAGGATTAAATAAATTCTGTAAGCGTATCTAATCAACATATATTTTTTAGTTAAAACAGTTTGATAAAACATCTTCAAGCACATATTTGCCAGTTTTTATTTTTGGAGTATCACCTCTGGTTATCGTGTTATTAATTTTTATTCAGATTTTGGTTTTTATTTTTTTTCTCCCAAAAAACTCAAAAATGCGGCTTGCGACTAGTACTACAAGATTGTTCTTAATTAGGTCTATTATTGATAAAATAATCACGTTGCTTTATTGCGGCGTTTACGAGTTATCGAATTTTTAAAATTTTGCAATAAAGCAACGTGATTATTTTATCAATGACAGACCTAATTAAGAGCAATTTTGCAGACCTCCTTAGCACCGCCATTGGTAAAAAATATAGTACTTAAATAAAGATGAAATTGTGAATTATCTCTTTATAGTGCACTCCGAGAAGCTTTGTGGAACTTTTTATCGTTTAAACAATGTAGCCTGTCGTTTAAGTAGTCACTTTTCGCAAAAAAAACTCCATAAATCTTCTTCGGAGTGCATTACACTAAGAAAGTTGTCTTTATTAAACACTATGATATGATTTATTCCGGCGCTAGTGTGCAGAATAAGGGGTATTTACATGCAGCAACTTGGCAGCCACCTTAGTCCTTAAGCGCTTTTTATCAACAATCGCTTGTAAAATCTAATCGCAAACCTAATTTCAATGAGGTGGCGATTCGATTTTACAAGCGATTGTTGATAAAAAGCGCTAATTGACTAAAGTCTGCCAAGTTATCTACCAGTTAACTCGTGTAAATACCACATTAAGCCCTCTTGACTCACTTGGCAGTAGGTACCTTACAACTTACAAAACGCGTTGCGCACATATTCTCAAACCAAAATATCTAAAAAAAACATTCCACACAGAATTATCATATTTGAAGCTATTATAGCTAATTATGTTGAAGGGAAAACAATGGCGGCTAACCCCTTGGCCAAGTGTGAGAATGGTAAGGTTTACAAATCTTTTTGTTTATGTGTTTTCGCTTTCAATGATTGTTTTATAAGTGTCAAGGTTAAAACGTTCATGTCGTTTGAATTTGCGCGTTTTATTTTAAAGTGTCAAATAGTTTTATTTTCTGAGATTATTTGTTTAATAATTGATAAATGATAGTCGGTTTTTAATGATAGGTAATGTGTGTTATTTTCGGTTGTTGTAAACGTGTCATAAGGTCAAGACTCTATCGTACCTAATGTTTTTTTATGCCTGGAAGTAATTTTTGTCTGCTTTGATATTTTTAACTTTTATAGGTAGGTAGGTATCTTAGCATGACCATCGGAACACGCGCGATATGATATAGCGATTCATCACTTTTAACTGTCAAAAGATAATGGATTTTGACATTCCAGTGTCGATATAATATCATGCGTTATGTTCGTATTTCTGTGGTCATAACAGCGACAAGACCACTGCTGGGTATTGGCCTCCCCCAAGGATCTCCACGAGATGACCGATTCACTTCATATTTAAGCAATAATTTATTTAATTCAGATCTGATTTGGATCTCAGTCTTATTAGTTTACTTAATTCAAAAATTATTTGCGCTAATAGGTAGCTATAGGTACCTCAACCATCTTTTTAGAAACACTAGGGTTTCAAAAAAGATTAAGCTTGTAAATACTTTCACCTTTTTTAAACGACTGCGACTGCAAGAGGGTTATGTTTTTCGCGCGTATCTTGTATGTATGTTTGTATGTAAACTTCTTTATTACCTCATATATTTCAGACGGCTGAACAGATTTCTATGATTAAGATATCGTTAGATTTGTCTTAAAGTGGAAAAATTTTTTTTAGAATACTGCAATATGGGTGTCAAATTAAAGGGCTTATCATAAGATTTCAAAAAGGTACCTATATCATGACCGATATAATAACTAAAAAGATATAAATAAATAAATTAAAAAATCCGCCTGCATCAAAAGACAAGTCAACTGAAAAGATGGAAACAAGATAAAATATTAAAGGCAACAAAATAACATGCAGTCGTAGGCATAGAATTAAAATCATTCATTTTTTTTTCTTTATTGCTAAAGGAGCTTTTGAATTAAAATACATGCCAGCCCCATTTTATAAATGCTATAAACATTAGGTATTTGATCTTAGAGTGATGCTTTGTGCTGCGAACTTGCCAACACAGCTGCTTCAGACGTAGGGTCCGAAAGCGCACTCACCCAGCTAGCAAAACGACACAGAATTTAGCTGTATATCAGTGATATAAAAAGTCGCATATGTGTTACAGAAACGTTTCTATCATTGGAAAAAGGCCCCACTTTTATCACTATAAAGTGATACAGTATATCTATTGTAGCTCCACTTAGGACTAATCAGATACATATCAGTGACCTCGAATCAGTTGCAACACAATATAGTGATATATTAGTGATTGTGATTCTACAATAACACTGTTGAATAACGTGAATAATTGAACGTGTTACTGGTTATTTTTATCAGAAAGAAAAATATTCATAGGTATATTTCGTTAAGTAATATTTTTATGTCACCATCATGTGCTCCATTTTTATTATCCAATTTATGTGTGTAAAAAAGATTAGTGTAAGTGCAATTTCACATGCGGTTGCAATTCTATTGTTAAATTAGTAGCATAATGTTATTGTTTTTTTAGTGCCCCCCTAGAATTCGTAGTATTTAATTAATAAAATTGATTTAATTTATTAAACAATTTGTGAAGATACCAATATATGATTAATTAGTGTTAGTGTTGCTGCTACTCAGACGATATACAACATCGGGCGGCCATTACGATAAATTATAATTTGGTGATTTATGAGCGCGCACAAAGCTTCATTACAACTTATGAGTGCTATTAGGATACCCTTATCATTTATTTAGCACAAGTGTTTTAATAGCATCATAAATCCTACTATACAACATAGTTGCTCCATATTCAAGTTAAGGAGTATCAATTTGTAGCTGTGTTATATATGTTGTATAAAGCAGCTGAGTAAGCGTTTATGTGATAGGTTAATACGACAAATTAGCTGTATATCCTTATACAGCTAATAAGTGTTACAAACACAAATATACAACTAGCAGTGATAAGCGTTACTTATATACGATATTAATATCACTACTTAGTGATAAAAGATGGCCTATTATCACATTTTTGCTAACTGGGCAGGAAATCGCCAATATCCAGCCGGCCTTTCAGTTTCGCAGCTAAGTCTTCACGTAATGCTCGATTCCTGACACACTCCACCAACAAATGCTGGACATCTACAATTCTTTTAAAATCATTCATAATGTCACTTTCTTTATGCATGCCTCCGACTGCATGTTATTATGTTGCCTTTAATATTTAATCTTGTTTCTATCTTTTTAGTAGACTAGTCTTTTGATGCAGACGGGTTTTTAATTTTTTCAGTACCTATTTCTCACACAAGGTCATAATTACTAAGGATTGCAGATTTATGTAAGACTTTGTTTTTTTTTTTTTTTTTTTGCATTATTAATTTATTTCTGACATAGGTATTTACAACCAGGGCAAGTTAACTCTGCACCTAGGGTTGCCAGGCGTCCGGCTAAAGCCGGACATAGGTAGGCTTTTTGATTGAGTGTCCGGCCAAATTAAACGGTGTCCGGCCTGTCCGGTTTTTGTTGGGCTTTTTACATTTACCACTCATTCACGCATGTGGTCGTTCGAGCAAGCGGCGCTAGGCGAAGCGCAGCGGCATTCATTAATATTATTATTTCCCAAGGGAAAACAAAAAAAATACAATTAAGAAAACTAAATTGGACATAACAAATCTTCTTTACTAATGAAATGAAATTGAATAACGAATCAGTAAACAAAACAAAACATGTTCATTTTAAGGTAAATCAAATAAAAATAATTTATATTTTGTGTAAGAATAAAACTGCTTTAACAACTCAGTTTCTTTTCAGTCCAAGATCGTAAATAGTTTACTGCAATAATGTGCATCACGTGTGCATCAATGTGCATTAAAAACATTTTAGCTAAGCTAAAAGGTTGGTTGTAGAATTTAATAGAAAACATTTTAACCTGCCTTAAGAGCTCATTTTCTTTTAAAATACTACTGTTAAAGTCTTTACTTTAATAGGTAAATAAATTATTAAACAAATTAAATTAATAAGACACAAAATCCTTAAAGCTTCGTACAGACTGAGGCGAATTCGCCGCGCTATGCGGCATTTTGACCACCTAGCCTAATAGCCATAGCCATAGCCACAGCAAAGCTCTAGCAATTGCTTTGGCTATGGCTATCGCTTGAGTTAGGTGGTCAAAATCCGTCAAAATGCCGCATCTCGCGCGGCATTCGCCTCAGTCTGTACGAAGCTTAATAATTTAGGGTGTCCAGCTTTTTTACCCAAATGTCCGGCCAAACGGCAATTGTTTGCACATGCCAAAACGGCATTATATTTGTACATAAAATTAATGCAAAACAAAAGTTGAGTATACACTACATAAGTTAACGAATTATATCATAGCAAATATAACTTTTCACAAGAAAACACAAATCAAGTGGTATAAAATAAACAAAGGTGCACGCTTTTAGCGCCACCTAGCGTGTTGCAACTTTGTTGGCTCTGACCTGACCGTTTTGACTTCAAAAAATTTCAAATCAGAAGAGAAATTTCTTCCGTTAAATTTCA
This sequence comes from Agriphila geniculea, assembly GCA_943789525.1. Taxonomy (NCBI): domain Eukaryota; kingdom Metazoa; phylum Arthropoda; class Insecta; order Lepidoptera; family Crambidae; genus Agriphila; species Agriphila geniculea. The sequence goes on from OX038890.1 coordinate 18,676,605, forward strand.
AAATTACTGTGATTTGGGTGGACAAAGTGTTGTGAAATCATTTTTGTTCATTTAAATTAAATATAGCAAGTAAGATCTATTCAAAAAGAGTGTTTTATTTTGGTTATATTAGGGTTTGTTTACTTCTTTTTTAGTTGTAGATTTTGTAAAACAAGACGATAAAGCTACTTTAATAATTTTATTAAGTGATAATAAACATATATAATTGGTCCTGTATCGCTAGTAATCAATTAAATATCGTTTTCAAACAGATAACAGAGCCTTCATTATTTCTACTTTTTGCCACCATGAGCGCTGCGATCGATTATTATACCTATGATCAGTTCTAATACACTTTTTATACTTGTGAAAAATAAGAGAAAAAATATCGATATGATGATAGTTCTTATCATAAGAACATGATATTACATGATATCGTCATATCGTTTGTTATAATCTTTGAATAATGATTCTACAGGCAGCTTAACACTGATTTGAAACCGATCATATGATGTAATGTAGATAAAATCTAACTATCATTCCACTGTTTATTGTTCGGAGATGTTTCACACAAATGATTAGTAACACTACCTATTTTGGGGGGAAAGTGCGATATGATTCAAATATGTAATCGATATTTTGATCGATTCTGTTCGTATTTTCTCAATGTAACCGATAGCATCGATACAATTATACTATTTTGTAATTTAGTATCTGGTTTTGTTTAACCAAAAACGGATGAAATATGTGAGTTTAACTTAGTAACGATGAAATGTTGATATTTATGTAAGATCAATGTTTGATAAAGCTAGAACATAAAAGAAGAATAGGCTCTTATTCAAGCTTATTTAATATAGGTACCTGGGGGTCTATTACGAAAAGTTTTATGCGATACACGTAGCTGCGTCCGTGCTTCGTTTTGATTGTTTCCTATTACAAATCACTTTCGTATGCGAAATCACGAAGTAATTGCGTGAGTTTGACAGTTTCTCTCTAGCGTAACCGACATCTTTCGTTCAGTAGTCTATGGGCTACGATAGCCAAATTCAAAATGTTTGTTATAACGACCACCGACGAACTGAGGACGATTATCGTGACCAAGTGACTGCGTTACGCAATTGACTTTGGTTAAAAAATAAAAGGTATTTTTTTATATTTTTTTACTACAGATTAGGCCAATTTAAGAAACTAATTTGAATATTTTAACATTTGGTCCCGTATTTATTTTTTTATAAATATATTTGTCGAGCGGATATGGTCAACCGGAATGACGTCATTAGTGGCATGAAAGTTTAAGAAAGAAAACCTTTGCCATCTACTTATAGAAAAAAAACGGCCAAGTGTCATTACCTGTCATAATGACTTTATGGTTGTTTGTAAACAAATAAGTTATAGTTAATATTTCTTCTATTTTATTCATTTAATCCAGTTGTGACGGTTCTAACCTACCTTCTTAATATGCCGCAATAATTTTTGAGGTGGTAAAATTATAATAAAAATGCTTACCAGTGGAAACTCAGTTGAAAAACTTTGTAAAAACTGACACGCCCAATTTACCCAAATTGCGAAATGTATTGTATGTATTGTGTTTAGTTTGGATGTAGGCTACATGGATGAAATTGTAACGATTGCTTGTGGACTGATAAATTTGCAGGATAACATAATAAACATTGTGAAAATATGTGCATACTTTATTTCTATTTACAAACATTTAATAGTAGGGATGTGGAAAAAATTACGAGATAAGTTGATCGATATTTTTCAGGCGATATTAAATACTCTGATATATCGATAGATGTTTTTACAAAAAATTTTCCAAAACATTTTTTTTTGTAATTACGTATGGATTCTAATAGTCGACACTATTTTGTCACTGGAGCATTTTGATTTTTTCCAACTTTTGAGTCTTAAAAATCATCGTAAAATTCGTCAAATCGAGCCAAAATTTCGCTTAGGGGTTTATTTTGCTATTTTTTATGTTTTACAATACCTTAAAATTAGAATCCATTACTTAGTCATCATCCCATTTCATCCCATTTTTTTCTGAGAAATATTACCTATATCGATATTTTTTCACTTCCACCTTCCACCATCCCTAATGCCAAGTTCATTGTCAAAATTGTCTTTGCCCTTTTTTCTTTTTTTTTATTATGGCTGGGGGATCTGTATGTGATGACGTCATATGAAGGTCATTTGAAGGTTAAAGCTTTTTATTGAATATTATAAATATCTTTAAAAATATAGACTTATTTTAAAATCTAATTAGTAGACATTGTACAGAAAGCTTATTTCTCGAAATGGTTTTGAGATTTCCAGTCATGTTCAAAAAGTTATCAAAGCCAATTGCGTACGTTATTTTTGTAATAGGCCCCCTGATGGTAAACATAATGGTAAAATAATTTATGATAACCCGTCAAACGTTGAGGAGCTCGATGGTACAGTGGTTTAGCGCCTGGCCCAGCGATTGCGGAGGTTAAGCAACTTTCACAAGGGTTGGTCATGGAATGGGTGACCAAAAGATTAATAACTCGAGCTCCTTCGTGCTTGGGAAGGTACATTAAGCCGTTGGTCCCGGGTGCATTTGCAATCGTTAACACCCACCAATCCGCAATGGGCCCGCGTGGTAGGTTATGGCGTATCCTCCTTATCCAACTATAAGGAAGGCCTGTGTGCCCCAGTAGTGGGGACTTTAAAAATGGCTGATGGTCAACAGCTCCCGACCTACAGTTCCCGACTTCCCGTACCTACGTGACTATGTTCGGGGGTAAAATACCACTACCTGTGGGAATTTTTTAAAATTATTTTTACATAACTACCTATCTAACTACCCAACCGTCTAGTGGTTTGCACTAGATATAACAACAAGAATCTGTCAGCTAGGACATTTTTCAGATCTTCGGAAAATTTTAAAAAATGGAAAACTTCATTTTAAAAGTAGTAAATTCGTTTACAAACATAAGCCTATTCAACAGCCAGCCATCATTTCCCGTGGCCCGGTATCTGGGTACATCGCCGTCACGCGACACTTATGTAACAATTATACAGCCTCCGTGGGAGTCTTCGGCGTGTTTAAGTTATTGGCACACTAGTTTTTGTTAGGGCTGGCTTGAGTTTGATCATAGTTGATCCATATTGACTTTAAGATAGGTCTCGAAAATCTTTTTCCACTTAGGTATAATAAAATGAAACGTGTTCATTTTACCAATCTATGTACCTACAAGTATACCAAAGTACTATGCATGCCAAATAAGAATAGTATCGACAACTTCACGTCACTGGTCAATTTTGTACTGCCAGCAAAAAATCCAATGATCGTTTGCCATGCTAATTGATGCCAGCAAAAATAATAATCATATTTTTATACATTATGAAGTTATCAATTCTACCAAGCAATAACAAAATTGTCCAGTGCCGTGAAGTTGTCGATACTATTCTCATTTGACGCGCATAGTAAGTTTGAGTTTCAGTGGCGTAAAGCAGAGTAGAGTAGCACAATACATGGTACCAACCCTTTACAATTTAATGCAGGGGTGCCCATGCTTTTTTCTTAAGGAGATCGACCTAGCAAAAATTTATGACTAAGAGATTGACATTTTAACCATTTAACCCACCAAATATTAACATGAAAAAAAATGCATAAGTAAAACTACATTACATTGGGTGCAAAGTGTCGAATCTGTTATCCTTGGCGTTCGACCGTATGGACACCTCTGCTTTAGTATGTCGTGAATGGCGACTTACTTAGAGGTATTTAAATCATCAAACCTAGGACCAAAAAAGGACAGATGCGTTTTCAGATAAAACGGCCCAACACTGCGACCGTAAGCGTGGAGAGGAGATTATGGCACAATTCTCCCATGGCCCATAGGAAAGGAGTACGTGCACGTGTTACGACTTTAACGGGCTCTCCAAACTACAACTACAACCCGCGAGCACCAACACAATCCGGCCCGCGAACGTAGTTACGTAGTCGTACCAACCAACATACTGTAAAACTCTACCGTAAATTACAGTATGTTGCTACTGTAAATTACAGTACGTTGGTACGATGAGCTAGCTAGGTCCTGGCCCTTGGGACTTCGTGGAGGAGCTAATCTGACCTTTAGGGTAAAATGTTTGCGACCCATACTATAGTATAGACTATGGTGATTTGGTGATGATGTGGTGTATGTCATGTGTTTAATAACTTTGACATTTTAATCGTTAGTACTATACTAATATGCTGTGGTTTCGAAGAATATCCGTAAGTTAAGATTAAAGAACTTGGCATGTTAATTAAATAAATTCATGTGTGTAAATTTTGACAGTTAAATTAATAAATAGGTACTTAAATAAAACACTTTTTAACGGATACTAACGCGGTTAGCGGTGCGGTTAGCGCGTCAAAAAGTATTTTATTTCATGTCCAGTAAGAGCGTAAGTTTGAGAGGTGAAAATAGGTACTTAGATAAGATAAACAATGCAGTTTCAAGTTTTCATTTTCTTCTTTTATGAAAAAAACAACTTTAATTTTATCTACGCATTTTTATTGAAGTAACGTGCAAAAGCATGATCATTTACACGTAGTTTTGTAGCTTTCAAGTCTGTTATTGTTTATGGTGCTACTGTTTTTTATATTTTTTAGTTCTTTAACAACTTTCTGACAGCCCTGCCTATTGTCATGTTCCGTGAAGAATCGGTGAAATGTGACTTTTTTAATTTTTGTGTCACCGTCTCAGCTGAGTGGTGAGGTATTTGGACCACCGACCTGTGTCACCGGTGAGCCAGTGGAGGTCTAATGAAGCATTGCTAAATGTGGTGTTACTACTCCACTGTCCGCCTGCCTGTCTTATCTTGTGTCTAGTGTCTATCATCAGGCTGTATCTCATGAACCGTGATAGCTAGACAGTTGAAATTTTCACAGATGATGTATTTCTGTTGCCGCTATAAGTAATAACAAATACTAAAAATTAAAACAAAAATTTCAGAGGGGGCCCATACAACAAACGTGATTTTATTTACGGAACCCTTCGTGCGCGAACCCGACTCGCACTTGGCCGTTTTTTTATCTTATGTAGGTAGGTATAGATGCCGGCATATATATTGGCAAGAGAAAGAAAGGGATAAAAGATGCGCATCTTTTGTCTGTTTCATTTTCTTGCCAATATATATGCTGGGCAGTATAAGTCCAGTGGCGAAGGGTCCATACAAGCCGATTCCCATCGTCATACCTTTTAGAAATTGCATCCACAACAATGTTAAGTATGATTTGTATCATAGATATGTACAATGTTTATTATGATTTGTATCATAGATACAAATCATACTTAACATTGTTGTAAGTAAAACGACTTACCTTCGCCCCAGGTTCACTTCTCGCCACCAGGATCTACTTACCTCTTTATTAATTGAACTATTCTAAAATTTACACACATGGATTATTTAATTAATATGCCAAGTTCAAACTAAATGTTAACTAACGGATATTCCTCGAAACCACAGCATAACGTGTAGCACTAACGATTAAATGTCAAAGTTATTAAAGACACGAGATAAATCACTAATGCCAAGGCCGCTAAATAAGGACGTTGCACTTATGAGACAACTGCTCTAAATGCATTAAATAATAATTAAAGTAACTACCAAATGACAATGTTTTTATGTCGTTTAGTTTTATTGATTGATCACAAATAGACATCGGATTATATGCACTAACAAAGTGCCAAAATATGCATGTAAATATGCACTAAAAAATGTCGAAATATGCACTAAAATCCGTTAATATGCCCAAAATATGCACAATGCAAAATAAAAAAATGTTTGTAGTAAGTAAGACGTTCCAAAAACAGCGAACTATTCTTGAAATTATACATAGTTTTTGTGATGCTCTCAAGACTCGGATTTTTACTCGTCTTTTTAAAAATCTTTTCTGATATTTAACTGGGAAGGACGTTGGTGAGTTCGTTCATTGTTTCCAATATTTCTATTGATTTAAATAGAGGCTAGCTTAAATAACTCCCTATACATACCTCCCGCTCCTAAACGAAATATGCACGATTGTGGAAAAAGGCTAAAATATGCATTAACGTCGTAATTAGAGCGTTATATGATGCATTTGCATATAGAATATGCATTGATTTTAATAACACTTTACGTAGAATTTTTAGTGTACCTGGTCTAGTATTTTTAGAAGGCACCACTACATTCCCTCATAGTCATTCGTAGAAGTAGATAGCAAATGTGTCAAAAACGGCCACTTTTAGTTTTTAGTAGCAGTTTTGCTATCTACTTTTAGTAGTGTTTACGAGGGAATGTAATGATACCATCTAAAAATACTAGACTATGGGCCCTGAAAATTCCACGTAATGTTTTATTAAAATTGTGTATTAGAATTACAATATTAAATAAAATTCACCGCGGCGCTACTTTCGGTCGGGGTGTCGCCTAAAGCTGAACAACTTTCTCCAAGAAACATACGAAAAACGTTTTTTTGCCTTACCATAGTAAGTCTGTAACTTGGAGATTTTTTTTTCAGTTTTAGCAACATTTCACCTGTTTCAGTATCTTCACATCATTTGATACCACCTCATGCTAGTAGGTATATATTTCCGGATACATACAATATGTATTTCTACTAGGTAATTTATATATAAACTTTATATATGTGTGGCAACGTATATACATAACCAATTAGAACTACCTATTTGAGAAAAATCAACCCCAAATTATTTGATGATTTTGTTAATTTATAAATAAGTAATTGGTGTTTAAACAAATTTTCACAATATCTAAATAGAGCTATTTATTGATTACTTAGGTCATTATCGATTTTTTTGATTTTAGGCATTCATAATGCTATTTTTATGTTAAGATAATTAATATATTATATTAGAGAAAATGTCACTTATCCGTAGCAGCTCAAAATAATATGTAGATTAAAAGGACTTGAGTCATTATAATTGTATTCAATTTTAGGTGAGAATATTATTAATCAAAAATTAAACGACATAAGGTCTTGAATGAAAATACACAACAAATGAAGGTGTTTCCATTCCAGAAGTTACATTTTTTTTTGCCATCCCAGAAGTTACTAATAAAAAAAACTTGCATACTAATAAGTTCCTATAAAAAGCTTGTCAATAATAGCTAACTAAATAGAAGGATTTACATAGTGGGTAGTAGGTAATATTTAATGAGAAAAAACTCGTCAATAAACAGTAATCCGAAATTGAAAGTATAACGTGCAGTCGATCGCTACCGGTTGTATTACGGCGAATGTCAAGGTTACTACGTTAGTGAAAGTATTAATATTGTTACACATGCAAAAGAAGATATCTATATAGATATAATTGTAATGTGGGTGTGGTGTGAGTGTTCCTTTCTTAGAAATTGATTTAACCATACGAAGAATTTAAGAAATAATTGTGCAAACTTGATGATAAAATCGAAAAATTTGTGAAACCTATGTAGACTAAGTTATGGTTGATTATATAGAACACTCATACCGCCGGCTTCGCACAAAAACCCGGTACTTGATTGATTGACCCGGTAATTGAAAAATTTGTGCCTAATTTGTGAAAACTATTCACAAAATAATCAATTCATTATCATGGTTAATTTGGATTTATCACTAACTTTAGCTGAATAATATTGAAATATTATTTCTGTATATTATAATTTGGATTCAGAGCAAATTTGTGACACATAAATCTTGACACAAAACGTGCTAGATCAAGAGCAATTAAACATTTTGTTTCTTTTTCAATGCTCGTGTGAGTGTTCCATATTTTAGCATTTATTTAACTAACCAGACCTCGTATACAAGTGGAGCCTGCATCCAAAATTGTGAAAAGTTGGTTCCTAAAATTTAAAACATACTCTATTTCCGTAAGTGTTATACTTTAATAGTTATCACTTTTCTTACATTTTCAAAGGAATATCTTATGTAGGGTGACCATGCATATGAAAAAAAGGGGGAAAAAACATTTGTTTAAGCATTTTATTACAAAAAAAAGAGATAAACATGACAGTAAAAAAAAAAATATATGGTTGATAACATGCTATTAAGGGTTGGTTTTATTGTTACCAGCATCTTTATGTTACGGCAATTTTGTTACTTACGCTATAGCATTTAGGTATTACTTTTATTGGGCTCGACGACATCTTTTTTATTTAAGTTTAATAGTAGTTTATGACACTGACGCATAAAAGGGGTATTAAAACACGAGTGTGTGTTTAAAAACCGAGCCGTAAGCGAGATTTTTAATAGTATCACACGGGTATTTTAATACCTAGTTATGTGCAGTTTCATACACTACTTTATCTACACTCACACAATTAGGATTGAACCTACTAAATAAAAGATGAACATTAGAAAAGAGAGATACATTAGGCAAGGTACATTAGGTACCTTGATACGAGTCATTTCCTTCTCTGCATCTAAAATATCGGGCGGAGTCAAATTTTCTTTACATTCACTGCTATCAGACATTTTAAAGCAAGAATTAAAAAACCTACGAAATTCAGTGCAGCAAAATTAAAAAAATAAAATCATCACTTTTTTGTAATGCTCTAAAAATGGCGAGCATTCCACTAGTAAAATAATAATGAGATAAGTGCATTCCAGCAAACTAAAGGCGGAAATACTATATTATTGTTGTGTTGTGTCGTGTTGTGTTGTGTCGCGACAGAAAGCGTATCCGGAATTAAACTGGTAAGATTTTTTCTAGGTAGTTGCAAATGCAACGACTTACAATGCGATTAAGAATTTAACAATCAAATAAAAAATACTGGTTCATTCACACAATCAAATCACAATAGACTACTGAACTCCCTAACTTACATGATAACTTGATATTAACAAACAGAAACACTGGACAATTTAACAACAGACTGCAATAAAAATAGAATTATTACAACGCACAACTACGAGTAAAGTTTAGCCAATACGAGGGTAGACGAAAATTGTGTCCGACAAAATAAAAAAGCATACCCACCCTACATAAGATATTCCTTTGAAAATTTAAGAAAAATGATAACTATTAAAGTAAAACACTTACGAAAATAGACTATGTCTTAAATAATATAATAAATAATAATATAATAAATATAATGTGTGAAAATGTATAATTAATGTAATGTATTTCAATAATTCAATTCAAATCAAATCAAATTATTCATTCTAATATTTATTACTGTAAATTACTAACATAGTTTTAAGGTAAATATTTGTAACTAACACTATGGACATTGTTTCTGAAATAAATTATTATTATTATTATTAAATTTTAGGAACAAACTTTTCACAATTTCGGATGCAGGCTCCACTTGTATACGAGGTCTGGTTAGTTAAATAAATGCCAAAATATGGAACACTCACACGAGCATTGAAAAAGAAACAAAATGTTTAATTGCTCTTGATCTAGCACGTTTTGTGTCAAGATTTATGTGTCACAAATTTTCTCTGAATCCAAATTGTAATAAACAGAAATAATATTTCAATATTATTCAGCTAAAGTTGGGATTTTAGGAACACTCACACCACACAGTGTGTGGTGTGAGTATTCCTAAAAAACCCTTATAAAATCCAAATTAACCATGATAATGAATTGATTATTTTGTGAATAGTTTTCACAAATTAGGCACAAATTTTTCATACATATTTTTTAACATACGTCTAGTATATTGTATGATATCAAGTACGGCGTTTTCGCAAAGCGGGCGGTATGAGTGTTCTATATAATCGACCATAACTTAGTCTACATAGGTTTCACAAATTTTTCGATTTTTTATTAAGTTTGCACAATTATTGCTTAAATTCTTCGTATGGTTAAATCAATTTCTAAGAAAGGAACACTCACACCACACGCACATTAATTGTATAGTCTGGCGCTGTACGTCGGTTTTTAACTAATTTATTAACATGCTGTTAAAAATTATTCCACATTTGTCGATTTTTTCTAGTATTTTTACCCAGCAGTGGGTGTCGTGCGGCTGATATGATGATGATGATGATTCATTGTTGGGATAGGCGTAGAACCCTTACGGCTGAAGGTAGAGACACCATTTTTGGAGGGTAGATACCTTTGATGGTGTAGGTGAGCACTAAGAAAGGATTTTAGAAAATTCCCGTTATACAGAATGCTGCAGAGTGTTCCAATTTGTATATAAATTTTTATGCGAAAATTTTAATGTGTGAAATGAGGTCTATTGATAAATACCTAGGTATATTGGTAATCTGTGACTTTCAAAATAAATGCACAACTATCTTAAGCACGCGAACGTAGTCGCGGGCAAAAGCTAGTCTTAATATAAAAATTGCATGGTGAATGCTTAAAAAAATCGATAACTTAAAAACTGTTCACATCTAAGTGCTCAAAACTTGAGTCCGATTAAAAAATTAATTCAGTGCTTTATCAAACAACTGATGATCTAAGCAAAACTAAATGATTCTAAAATAACATCTGAAAATATACGCGCTGTAATCCGTTAAAAGTGTTTTATTTTTAATGAACTAACGATCGTCAGAAGAAACATATACATATTAGTTACCTACCTCTACCGTTTTTATTCTGTCCTATTAGAAATAGTACTTAGTTCTCTCTGGGCCCAGCCTTACATTTTAGCCATCAGTTTGAAAAAGTTGTCGAAACAAAATTAATGGTGGATGATACCAGTAAAATGTAGCGCGGTCCGACCGCGACCGTTGCAAAACTTCACATGTGAATGTGGCCTTTAAACGACCTACACAAAAACTGCACAGATATTCTCTACATACCAAACAAATATTTAGAGAAGCTAGTATTTAGAATGAGGTAATCTTAATAAATGGAAATTATTTATAATTGTATGTATTTTACAATTTTTGAATTGTTGTTCTTATTCGTATTATTTTGTTAAGGTGGTACCCTGAGCGAAAGTGGCGCCGCTGTGAATTTTATTTAATATTATAATTCTAATACACAATTTTAATAATGTTTATCGTGGAGATTTTAGAGCCTACAGTCTAGTATTTTTAGACGGTATCGTTACATTCCCTAGTAGTCACTGCTAGAAGTAGATAGAAAAACTGCTAAAAGTGGCCGTTTTTGACACATTTGCTATCTACTTCTACGAATGACTACGAGGGCATGTAGTGATACCTTCTAAAAATACTAGACCATGGGCCCTAAAATCTCCACGATAAACATTATTCAAATCTTTTTCTATTAATAACTTATTAAATAAAAACCTCTGAGGGCGCCACTTTCGGTCATACAACCGCCTTAATGAAAATTTTTACTACTGTTTCATATTTTTAATGACATTGATATATTTTATAAATTCTTACCTACAATGTGTCATTCCTTATTTAATTATTAGACATTCTGTAATATGTGTGACAAAATTAAAAATAATGTTCGTAATAATGTGTAATTTAAACTCATTATTGTTATATTGTATTCTTAAATACATCCTATTATAACTTACTGATAACTATTTTTTTATTCGAAAATAGTACCCGTAAAAGCATATCTTGTAGTTCGGGCCTTTTGTATATTTATTGTAATGTTACGTTGTTACTGAATCTTTTACAATAAATTAATATTGAATTGAATTGAACATTTTTCAGGTTTTTTGTTTATATTTCTGTAAAGTTAATTGAATTTTCTACAATTTGAGCTAAATTTGAGTAGTCTAGGTCTATTGGTTGCAGAGACATAGCTGGTTAAAAATGGGCTTTTTATTGAAATTAATTGAAAAAATCTTATCTTTGACTAGCTGTGTCTTTGCAACTAGTAAACCTAGACTACTCAAGTTAGACTCAAATTGTAGAAAATTTAATTAACTTTACAGAAATATAAACAAAAAAACTGAGAAATGCTTCCGAACGAAACGGAAACCCCTTTAATTTCGTGAAAAAATGCATATTTTTGACTAGCTGTGTCTCCGCAAACAATGGACCTCAACTACTTGGGTTAGGCGCAAATTGTATAAAATATAGTTAACATGACAAAAGCATAAAACAAATTAACCTGAAAAACGCTTCTTTAAAGTAGTTTTTTTGAAAATACTGAAACAAGTGCCAATACCTAAACTTAAAAAAATGAAGTTTAAAAATGTTGGTTATTGTGTAATTTTTCAGAAAAGCTTAATAAATTGATTTTTTTAATATCAGAAATAAGTTCTTCGTTATTTATTTATCCGAAAATGATACCACATTTGACCTATTAGCAAAACCTGAATTGTTATAGTTTTTAGAATGAAGCCGGGAAAAGTGCGCCATTCAACCCGCCGCCGTATGGAACTGTATGTAAGGATAGCTTGGCCCAGCTCAATATTAGTTAGAAACAGCCTACAGATCAGTTTCTATCATGTGGCCAAACTTTATCACGACTTGTAACTCCCAACTTTTTTTAGTATAGAGGTTCATACCTACTACACAGACTAATAGCATTCTGTGACAGAAAAAACCAATCACGATTCGCGACTAGTATACTGGCATAAATTATTTTCCTTCCGCCCAAGGCATCTAAGTATTGTTCGATAGAACTCAAGATAGTGTAAATAACCTCATAATAAATGATAACTCAGATGTACTGTAGTTAATTATAATACGTGTCGTGGTGACATTCTCCTTTCTCATTGTAAATGTTATAACTACCTAATCACCATTTTAAAGCAGGAAGCTTATAAAATTTACTTAGCCACAAGTACCTCTTACTTCTACGGTAGTATGCAATTTGTTTTCCAGAATATTGCTATTTTATGCATATTACTATGTATGCAAATCTGTTTTACAGTTTCGAATGTTATGGATCTTTGATATAAGTGTCTTGATGACAAAAAATGTTTTTACTAAGGAATAACCTTTATTCCTTCCTTATTTATTAGGGGTTTAAGATGGCTTTAAATTGCCGTTTAGTATGGAGAAATTTAAAGAATTTACATTGTCCATAGGCACTAACACTGTCTTAATTTATTTAAAAACCATGAACGCCAATAATTCGAAACTTTTATGCACAAATGTTTAAACACTCGGCTAACTAATGCCACATGTGTTAAGTGAAAAAAATAAGTATCGGCTAAGTTACAACGAATTAAGTGGTCATTTCTGCTAACGAAAAAAAGAGTAACTTTTAAGATACTTTTTAGTATCTTAAAAGTTACTCTTTTTTTCGAAAAAAAGAGTAACTTTTAAGATACTTTAAACATTTGTGCATAAAAGTTTCGAATTATTGGCGTTCATGGTTTTTAAATAAATTAAGACAGTGTTAGTGCCTATGGACAATGTAAATTCGTTAAAAATAACGTACAGGAAAGAAAAACAAAAAGGACTATTGCTGATAGTGGGCCGTCATTATCATAATTCGAAATAATAACAAGTATAGTTCGAATCACGAAAGATGACCACAAATGGCGCCCATCTTCGCGTCATAACTCATGAAGAAAACGCTCAAAACAAAATATAATTAATGTTATTATTTAAAATTATGATCATATGCACTATATGCAATAAATATTTATGTCTTTTTTCCTGAGCGTTTAAAAAAGTAAATATTTTAAAATTAACTCCCTTTATCTCGTTAGCAGAATTGACCACTTAATTCGTTGTAACTTAGCCGATACTATATTTTTTTTCACTTAATACATGTGGCATTAGTTAGCTGAGTATTTAATAAATAATAATAAATAAATGCTTGGACAATTTCACACAGCGCCATCTAGCCCCAAACTAAGCAAAGCTTGTAATATGGGTGCTAGACAACAGATATACTACTTATATACTTTTTAAATATATACCTATTATACATAGTAACACCCAGACCTGTCACAGAAATTAAAATTCATCATTTCAATTTCTGCCCGGCCGGGAATCGAACCCGGGACCTGTTGCGTGGTAGGCGGCACATTGACCACTGCACCACTCAGGTCGTCAAATTTAGACATTTGTGCATAAAAGTTTTAAAACATTAGCGTTCATGGTTGTTAAATAAATTAAGGCTTAAATTAAAATTCTCCATACAAAACGGCAATTTCATATTTAAACCTCTAATATGATCAGGTAAAAAAACTTTTTTTTTTATTTTATTTTAGAAGCGATAACGGACCATTAAAGACGATACCTTTTGTAAATGTATGTATACAAGTGATAAGAAGTATATATGCTTAGTATGTTGATATAAAAACAAGTATATTTAGAACAAATTAACCTCGAAAAGTATAATTACTACATATAATGACATTTCGCCAAATGCAATGTCGACTAGTACATAAGATATTTTTTTACAAGAAGTACCTACTTAGATCATAAATTTATACCGTTTGACTTTTAATATAGGTCCTATGTAACGTCTAGTCTAGACTGGTTGATATTTTAGTTCTAGTTATAGGTGTGAACCTAAGTGAGCTCGAAGTTAGGTAATTCTTCCCAAAGTATTACAGGCTTATGATATGGAAATCTAATAGTAGAGATAAGTTTTATACTTTCATATTTTACTTATACTTAATTTTAAAAAATAAATGTTGTGTGAGTTTTTATTAGGCTAACATTATAATGTTTTTTGTTTTTGAACGGTTTTTTTATAATAGTTTGTATATGATTGTATAAGCTGTTAGCTTACGTATTATGTTTGAATCTCCATTTTTTATGATAAATATGAAAGTAATCCTGTCTGCTACCTTTAAACGCTAAATAAACTTTAACTTACTTACTTGGTTACTTAACCACCGCTTTTGATGAATTAATTAGCCGTACAGATAAATGAACCATGGTGAATAGGACATACTTAGACCATCTTTTGTCGCAAAAATGAATATTGGACTGCGTAAAATATCGGATAAAAGCACAGATTACATAATAATAAATAAAAGTTCGTATCGTCAATGTAAGTCGTAATAATCTGCAAAGTTACCACCGCGTTCGAAATGATTGATCTTAATGCTATGACAATAAGTTCTCGATTTAAAATCTTAATAATAAAAAAAAACCGGCCAAGTGCGTGTCGGGCCACGCGCCATAGGGTTCCGTAGTTACCTTATACCATACCATATTTAATACCACCTATCATTTTTCGTTTGCAAAAATAACTTTGTTTTTCACAGTGTTGGTATGAATGACAAAGTTATATTTGCGGTTTTGGAAAATGTGCTATATCTCAAAAACTAATTACTATATCTCGTTCAAACCAATTTTGGTTGAAAGTGTTTATTAAGATCTACAGTATATATTTTTTTTAGATTTTTCACTCTCTTATTTCAAAAGTTAAAGGGGGGGGGACACACATTTTAACACTTTGGCGGTGAATATCTTTCAAACGGTTGACTTTGAGAAAAAGTTGTCTTAAGAACCTCAATGCCATTTTAAAGACCTATCTAAAGACACCCAACACGGGTTGGTTTGAAGAAAAAAATTTTTTTCAGTTTCAGTTCCATGTATGGGGAGCCCCCCCTTGATCTTTTATTTTTGTATTAAATTCGTTAAGCGGTTAACAGAATACATCTACCTACCATGTTTTAACTGTGTAGTTTTAATACTTTCGGAATAAAGTGGCTGTGACATACGGACAGACAGACAGACAGACAGACAGACAGACAGACAGACAGACATGACGAATCTATAAGGGTTCCGTTTTTTGCCATTTAGGCTACGGAACCCTAAAAATGAATATTGAAGGGCGTAAAATATCGGATAAAAGCACAGATTACATAATACTAAATAATATACTAGAAAAAATACGACTCGCACCAGATCAATACTCAGACGGGAATCGAACCCGCGACCTTTGGATATCCGGTCCAATGCTCTGACCGCTGAGCTACCGAGTCACTAGTGACATCGTCGAATTTTTCCTAGTATATCCTAAACTCTTACGCTGTAAGCCAGCGTTATTTCACCAATGTGAGGAATTACCTCGACATTCAATTGAAATATCTTTCCAGATATTTTAACAATTGATTAAGATGAAATAGCTATATAATTTTTAAATTTGAGATTTTTGCATTTACAATGCTATTTTTAAACAATACTAAATAATATACTAGAAAAAATACGACTCGCACCAGATCAATACTCAGACGGGAATCGAACCCGCGACCTTTGGATATCCGGTTTGTTGTCCGATTCCCGTCTGAGTATTGATCTGGTGCGAGTCGTATTTTTTCTAGTATATTATTTAGTATTGTTTAAAAATAGCATTGTAAATGCAAAAATCTCAAATTTAAAGATTACATAATAATAAATAAAAGTTCGTATCGTCAATGTAAGTCGTAATCACAGAACAAATAAAAATTTTTTCCCCCCAGTAGAAGTCGCAAGTAGGCGGGACCCGTGTAACCTCAAGTGAGCGTAGCTCCGCATACTTCTGAATTTTGCTACGTCAGTCGTGTGAGCGAACGCCAAGCAAAAACATCTTCAAAAAACATATAAAAATGCCGAGTTGCATTATATAAAAGATCAAAAACAATATCCACATATATCATTTAGCAAACGGGTGCATAAAATATCAGAGGGAAGCTTTATTTAATTTATTTTGATTTTATGTAAAAAATCAATTGAGTTTTTCATTTTAAATTTCAAGACAATAAATATCCACCTTTATGCGGTATACACTTATGATCCATATTCCAATGCGCTATTTGACATATTTTTGAAGTTTCATAAACATTAAAATATAGACTAGCGGAGATGTTACTCAATAGGGGAGACCGAGAAAAGTTGTGACTAAGAAGAGTTGAAAAGTATTAGAGTCTGGCCAACGAGTCATGTCATCTCAAACCCGCGGCATAAACTGACAATACTCGCCGCCGGAAGCGCAAAAAGAACAACAGCGAAAATATACCTATTAAAACGTTTAGCGTGTAGAAAAATGATTTTTAAAAGTCTGAGTAAAATCATATTTTAAGAATTTATCAGGACTTTAACTGAATTCAAGAAAATCTGTATAAAAATAATAAATTTTTAAAAACTTAAATGACCAATTCAGTTATTATAAGCCTACCTTTTATGCCAAAGCCTACATACTTAGTATGTATCAATCAACCACAGAGAAATCAACTGTGTATCAAAGAGAATATAAAATATAATAATCACTATATTTTTGGTCTATGACAGTCATAGCCAAAATGACTTCCAAGTATAACCCAGTAAGGTGTAAGAGTCTATTTTTAGTAGGTACTGAATGGGCATCACCATTCAGTTTAACTCGAATGGATTATATCCGAGCTCAGAAGAAGATATTTAATTCAACTTTCATGCTACGACCGATTCAAAATACAAAATGAAATTTCCTACTAAGAATGTTGATGCTAAGTTCCTTAAAAATGAATTCTGGATCGTTTAGGCAGTTTTTCATTTATGAACGCTAAAATTTTAAATCAAATAAATTCATGTCATGTATGGCGGGTCGCCATTGTTCTTTGAAACTTTATTCACTCAAAATACTGCGAAATAGCTATTTTAGACTTTAATTATATTGTTTTAGATATACACCTAAGATACACATAAGATTTAGAATTCCAAACTCGTTGTAGGCTTTCTCAAACCAATAACCGATAAGTTATACGCGGCGTCCGCCACCCGTGTGATGTCGGCGAACTGTCCAAGATCTAGCGTTTCTGCACAGACTTCTCAATGGATCTTTGCAATCTAATGAGCTCGTGAACAACATCGTAATCAGTGTTCCATATCGTCTTCCTCGACAGCCAATAAAGAAAACTTTTGCGCTACCTACTTTTAAGACCAATCTTGGACGAAACGCCCCTTTGCTTCGCTGTTGTGCTCAGTATAATAATCTCAAAAGAGAGATCTCTGATGATATCGATGTTTTTAGCGACTCATTGCCTAAATTTAAGTCCAATATCTTTAAATTATTAGAATCTAATAATCAATAATAATAGTGTAAATTAATAGCTTTCCATTTTTTTTCATTTTAATTATTTATTTATTTTTATTTATTTTAGCATGTACTTAACACAATTAATGTTTTAAGTGTTGTAAACGCCTATAATAGGTATATAAATAAGTATTGTGCTCTATTGTATAACTGATATCAACAATGTTAAATATATATACTGTTGGTGTACCTTTTCCATAAATAAATATGCGACATTAGAATTTTCATTTTGAACTTATTAATCAATATCCGATACATTTATTTTATTTGGAATTCTAAATTTTGAATTTCATATATTTGTTGCCTAGTAACACTAAGAAATGTCAGGGTTTCACCGAATTATGAAAAAGAGTTTAACGAATATTTGATCTGAAACTATTAGGAAAAGTTAAGTGAAAAATGTCAACCAACCTGGCCTCCCTTATTTCGTTATATTTTCTTAAAGTACTTTATATCATAACAAATAAGGTGGTAAATCGCATTATAAAAATTTGCTTGCGCCATCTAGCAGCTGAGTAGCAGCGTTATAAATATACATATTATTTAATTTGGTACCAAGTGCTATGGTAATACGATTGAATCTAAATAAATAAGCTTTGTGATTTATGACTTTTTGGATATTATACATTTTTAATTTTTATCCAATTACGTGTTCACAAAGTATGTGTGCGTAGCATGTAACTATTAAATGGGGGGCTTGGCTTCGATTTTTAATGTGTTAGTTTGGTTACACTGGTTTTCATACTAAATTGAGCTCATACTACTTCTAACTACTTCTATGTTCTGTGGTCGTAATAATCTGCAAAGTTACCACCGCGTTCGAAATGATTGATCTTAATGCTATGACAATAAGTTCTCGATTTAAAATCTTAATAAAAACGTGTAACCTATAACGACTCTCAATTTACACTCAAGCCTTTGGAACAAAGTTTGCAATTTATAAGCAATAGCCAAGATGTTACTTTCCTTATGAATGAAGAATAGCTTTATCATTAAAGTTTTAATTATTTCAATGGCATTTTCATTCTTTCCCAATCCGAAAGAATAGTATTTATAAGAGCATTGATTAATGGTGCTATGTAAGTGTTCTGAGGATATGCGGTTCTTAAAATTTGATAATCTTATAGTATTTTTATCATGTGAGATGTCAGTTAAGTTGATTAATTTCAAATCATGAACTCACTCAAATTGAACAAATAAAAAGGTGTGTCTACATAAGATCGCTTTCGCGTTTTCTTTCATTTTCATTTGACGTATGCCTAAAGGCATTCTATAGCACACGCGTCTTGCGCTTTCAACATAGGCATGCCTCAGAGCATGCAATAGCGCATGCCCTATCTTCTAAAAAAAAACGTCAAAGTTGTATGGCAGAAAGTTGAACGTGAAAGCACACGGTTTGGAGGCAATCAATATTGCATGCGTTTGACGCAAGTTGGCTTGAAAGTTGAAGTGACCCGGTGAAGACACACCAAAACATTCTTAAAATCTACGCATTATTAACACATTGTTAAACTCTTATTAAAAATGCATTGTTAACAAATTGTTAGTTTCAAAGTCAATAATTTGATATTGTTTAGAAAGTGTTATGCTAGAATTTTAATTGATTATATCGGGTCGTACATTTTTCATTCGTAGGGACTTGTTCAAGTTACGTATGTTACTGGCTCATGCTATGTATGTTTAAACTCAGAACATCATAATTATTAAACTTAAGTAGGTACTTAGTTTTCCAAGTCAATAGTTTGATGTTGTTTAGAAAGTGAACGAAAATATTAGAATTTTAATTGATTATATCGGGACGTAGATCTTTCCTTCGTATTTACCCAAGTTGTGTTACTGGCTCATGTATGTATGTTTAAACCTAGAATTTTATAATTATTGAACTTAAGCAGATACTTAGTTAGTTTTCAAAGTCAACAGTTTGATGTTGTTTAGAAAGTGAGCTAAAAAGTTAGAATTTTAATTGCTTATATCAGGTCATAGATCTTTCGTTCGTACTTGCTCAAGTTAGTGGCCCATGTTATGTTACTTGCACAATGGCTCGTCTGTATCTCATCATTAATCGCCGTTATTTACATAAGAGCAAACAATGAGAGCGGCAGGTTAGAACAACTAAGAATGTGATGTCGGATGTCGGAAGGACTTTTCGATGACCAACGATGGCTTTTGAATTTCGTTGCATGTGGTTGGTTAAATTTTTCTGTAACGTTGAATAATATCTAGAAAAATATTGTTAAAACTTAATGATATAATACAACTAAACTAGCATAATCGAAATTACTAATTCAATAATTAATTACGAATTTTAAGATTGTTTTAATGGAGGTGAGGTATACTTAACTGAATTTCAAAATCATTGAGTTTTATATTACTTGTTCACAGTACTTTTATTTTTGTTAGGTACTCTAGTTCTTTTTAGGGTTCCGTACCCAAAGGGTAAAAACGGAACCCTATTACTAAGACTCCGCTGTCCATCTGTCTGTCTGTCTGTCTGTCTGTCACCAGGCTGTATCTCATGAACCGTGATAGCTAGACAGCTGAAATTTTCACAGATGATGTATTTCTGTTGCCGCTACAATAACAAATACTAAAAACAGAATAAAATTAATATTTAAGGGGGGCTCCCATACAACAAACGTATTTTATTTTGCCGTTTTTTGGTACGGAACCCTTCCTGCGCGAGTCCGACTCGCACTTGGCCGGTTTTTTGTATATTCGTTAGTAAATTACTTTGCCAATAATCCTGTTGTACTGTATTTGGTAACGATATATTTAGATCTGCAAATATCGTTACTTATTTCTGGTAATGCTGATAAGTTTCTTGCGTCTGTTCTTCTTGTTAGTTAAAAAAGTTTGGAACGGGAGGTAGGAAAATATAGACGATTTAAAAGTGCTTAATTATTAATTTTATTGAATAAAGACACTTTAAGTATTCACAAGAATTTGGTTTTTGATGAAATATTAAAATTTTATTGTTGAGAAATTATTCTTGATATGTAAGTAAACTTTGTGCCCTAAGCTGTTATTGAATAATCTTCAAAGGATTATGAATGCTCACTAGAATAGTTGCTAATGGGTTGCTCGGCCAAATCATTGCGAATATTATTGAGTTTCAATCATCAATCGTTTTGTTTTCGTGGTCAGAGCATTTGCAGTGCGTGAGGTCGCCAGTTCAAATCCGGCTTTGTAAATGTAGTGTTCCTTCATTATATGGATGGCCCAAATTTTCAACATAATAAGTTAGTTAAGTACATTTTTTAGATATCATTAAAATAGAAGTTAAAGAGAAACTCTTTCATTATTTTTGATTTTTTTTTGGTCAAAGAGAGTTTATTCTGTAAACACACTCTTTATAAAATTATGGTCATATTGTACTTAATTTATAAAAACTTAGCTTACCATTTCAAAAAGGGATATTTTTAATCGGGTGACTGGAAAATATTCAGGCGACTGTTATTGAATTACTTAAATACCAAACCCGGTAGAAGTTTATTTTATTTGTGACAAAATAACTTAACGGGTGACAAACTGTGCATTACAAATAATACGTAAAACAACTACATGCGGGAAAAAAATTATTTAATTTTACAGTGAAAATTCTAAATGAGTGGGCAACTATTATACCAAGTAGGTAACTAGGTATATAATTGATTTAAGCTGCCTAATATGGTATTTTTGTCATCTCGATTAGGTTAACCTTTTTTTTTTAATAAAATATATGCAAAATTTTGAAATATTGTGTGCTCTAAAGTTTTCGCCTAAATAGACATTTGGTCGTAATAAATTATAGTACTGCCCATTCTGAATAACTGGAAGTCACCCATTTTCAATATTTGTAGTCGCCCTCAGTCCGTTGCCCACTTAGTATTTCAGTACGCTATATTCAGTATTTTTGATACCCATAATGAGAATTTATTATCACCCCTTCAAAAACTTCCAAAGAACTTTTAAAACGTAAGTGACGTCTAAATTATTTGAGTCTATTGAATTTTACCAAATGTCTAGTGCACATTACCGTAATGGCATATGACACTAACGATACTTAAAACTCTATACTGTTTGATCACGCGAGCAAATTCGCAGAACAAGTTTATTAGAAAACTTAATTGGTATTGCGACCAGAAGCTGAGGATTTCGTATAATGCCATTTATAAATGATGAAGTTACTGTAGAATTGCAGTGGCGTCACTGTAATGTGTAAGTTTGAGTAACTCCGCCATTTGGGGATTGAGAAACGGTGGCTTAATAAGGCTTTGTTTTTAGGGACATTATAAAATAGAGTGCATTAATGAACATTTTATAGTTGCAGGTTACGTTTGATAGAGTATTTTTTGTTGTAATTCTTACTAATGTTATAAATGCGAAAGTAAGTTTGTTTTTTGTTTGTTACGCCTTCATGTCTTAAGTACTCAACCGATCATCATGAAATTTTGCATACACGTTGTCAGGGTTACAGAAAATGACATACCTTTCATCCAAAAAAAGTACTGTTCTCGATGGATAAAAACGCAGACGAAGTCGCGGGTGGCTGCTAGTTTTTAAATACCAATGTTTTAGAGAAATAAAG
This sequence comes from Agriphila geniculea, assembly GCA_943789525.1. Lineage (NCBI taxonomy): Eukaryota > Metazoa > Arthropoda > Insecta > Lepidoptera > Crambidae > Agriphila > Agriphila geniculea. The sequence continues at coordinate 18,699,003 of OX038890.1, forward strand.
GTCATGAAAATTTATGTAAGTAGGTATTTCGTTTAATTTTAATTAAAACACTAATAAATATGATCAAATTATTCAAATAAGTTTATTAGGTGGTAGGTACTTACATATATTATATTATTGCACTGTTGTTTTAATGTCACCGGACCAATGCAATCTGAAAAAAAAATTTAGACATTTAATTCATGAGAATCCATGACTGCTGGTGAATTTTAAACATTTAACATTAAGCTTGGAGGCGCAGTTTTAGCGCCTGCCTGGCACTACGATTGCGGAGGTTAAGCAACTTTCGCAAGGGACGGTCATGGGATGGGTGACCAAACATTTATTTTCTCGAGTTCCTCCGTGCTTCGGAAGGCACGTTAAGACGTTTGTCCCGGCTACTTTTCCACCCACTGCACCCACCAATCCGCATTGGGCCTGCGTGGTGGAATATGGCCCTTCAACCCACAAGGCCTGTGTCCCAGCAGTGTGAATATTCAATATGGCTAATGTCAAAAGCTAATATTAATATGTCCTACTACGAAACTTCAGTTTATACTCTTATTCTTTGAATTAATGTCTGTACAAAAGAAATAAAAAAAATATTAAGTACTCCTCCTGTATTAAATTTACTTATTTATTACTAATTTATTTACAAACGACATTTTCATGAGATTGTTATGGTTTTTACTATTTCTTTATATATAATCTTTATTTCTTTCTTCTAAAAGACTTTTTTACTCAGTCACAGAACTAATGTAAATAGTACTGACTAGTGTTAAAAATCGTGAACTACCTAACTATTTATTAAAGTCAAAGTCAAAGTCAAATAAGCTTTATTCAAATAAACTTAATAATGAAGTACTTTTGAATCGTCTATATTTTCCTACCACCCGTTCTAGACTTTTTTAGCTGACAAGAAGAACGGGCGCAAGAAACTTATCAGCTGTAACAGCCATAAGTAACAATATTTACAAACTTGAATATATCGTTACCAGATAATTACAACAGGGTGACAGGATTATTGGCAACAACATAGACTTATTATATTACTTCAACAAAGTACTTATAGTAGCAAGTTATGTGTTACATCATTTTCACTCATTTTGATCTTTAAGATAATCGTCTACTTTATAATAACCTTTACTCATGAGCGAATTTTTAACACGGTTTTTAAATTCATGCAAAGGAAGATCAATCACTTGTTGTGGAACTTTATTAATAAAGGCTATGCCTTTCCCCATAAATGAACCTCTAGTTTTTGAAAGCCTAAATCTTGGAATTGACCTATTATTCAACTGTGTAATTTATTTATTAGTATACTCTTGAAGTCCTTAATTAATCGATCGATGCTTTCTCTAGCTTGAGAGAATAGTTTATTCGTAAGATCGACCATATTGACCTTTACTGTATCTGAGAGATAAATCTGTCAGATTGCACGACAGTATTTCCAATCCGACTCATATGCCACAATAGTCCAATCAATGAGCATATTTGTTGTATGGAGACTTCCGAATAATTCTCCCGTCTATGAAATTTGGCATGTGATGAAGTTAGGTAATACAGATTACAGATGAACAATAATCCAATAAATTTTGTTACGAAAAGTTAGGTATTTTTACCTAAACATGAAAATCGCTTATATCTCTCTGTGAATATTTCCTCGGGCTAAAATACTTTCTGTATACGTACATAAGTACGTATACTTATTATTATAGAATAAGTATGTAAAGGAATCCAATATTTTTTCGGTTTCAGAGATACCCCAATTTTTAATTTTATCATTTTTCAATATATCTTCTATTGAAAAAATATCTGCTGATTATTATTTTTAACATGTTTTATATCCTTAAATATATAGCTTTGTTCAGTAAGCCAATAAATTTTCTTCTTTAATCATATTTTTTTTATTTTTTGGTCTTAAGAGGTAATGTGAAAAATAGTTGGTCCATTTTTATACATTTATGTATAAATATGATTAAAGAATAAAATTTATTGGCTTACTGAACAAAGCTATATATTAAGGGTATAAAAACATATTAAAAGATAATAATCAGTAGATATTTTTTTCAACAGAAGATATATTAAAAAATATTAAAATTAAAATTTGGGGTATCTCTGATATAGAAAAAATATTGGATTCCTTTACAAACTTATTCTTACTAATACATAAGTACGTATACAGAAAGTATTTTAGCCCGAGGAAATATTCACAGAGAGTTATAAGCGATTTTCATGTTTAGGTAAAGTAACTAACTTCTCGTAACAAAATTTATTGGATTATTGTTCATCTGTAATCTGTATTACCAAACTTCATCACATGCCAAATTTCATAGACGGGAGAATTATTCGGGTTGCATAAGCCCCGTTGATTGGACTACAAGTAAAATGGAAACTGTCAATTTTGTTCTTTTACAACACTACTTTAGTTATACTTCTAAAACAAATTGGAATAAATTGAAAAACGAGTTTAGAATGCTTTTCCTTTTTTGTCTGGGTTAGTTTTTTCATAAAAAAATTAAGTAAAACCGACGACCAGTTTAAATTAATTTATACGATTTGTCATGGAGCTCGGTGCCGCAGTGGTTTAGCGCCTGGCCCAGCGATTGCGGAGGTTAAGCAACGTTCGCAAGGGTCGGTCATGGGATGGGTGACCAAAAATTTATTATTGACCAATATAGGGTTCCACCATCCTGGACCCGTACGCTTCTTTCTTCACGTGTTAATTTCTTCTATAAGGTTTTTGGTTTCTTAGATCTTCTTTAAATTGTCTTTAAAATTGTGTAAGTATCTTCTTATTTTTGAATTTTCATATCTAAACTTCTTTCTTCGAGTAATTTAATTCTTCTATTTTGCATCTTCATGATATAATATTTTATTTTCATTTTCCAAAAGTCCAAGTTCTTGAATGCAGGGTCGCCATGAGATAAGATGAAGTGTTGGCGTTTGGGGATGCTTCAAGTAAAACCAGTGGATTGTGGTAACATGTTGTATTGACCGATGTTACAATACAAGAGCGCGTTTATAGCTTATTACAATTTATTTAACTAAACTAATTAGTAGGTCATCAGCGACATACGTCATGTTGCAGAGCGTAACGGTAAGTTACGGTGCAACTGTGAATACGGCTACTACATTATCTTGATCTCCTCCGTGCTTCGGATGGCACGTTAAGCCGTTGGTCCCGGCTGCATTTGCAGTCGTTAACACCCACCAATCCGCATTGGGCCCGCGTGGTGGGTTAATGGCCCGTCCTCCTTATTCACCCATAAGGAAGGCCTGTGCCCCAGCAGTGGGGACATTAAAAATGGCTGTGATGATGATACGATTTGTCTGGTAAGTATTTAAATAAAGTCTGGCTGAAAAAGTATTACTTATCAAGAAGAGTTAAACAAACATTAAGAAAAATCTCTAATCCATGTTTCTTAAATCAAATAATTTGACTTTCCTTTCTTGCCATTAAAGATTTCGTTTTAAATTTTCTTACTTTCTCTCGAATAAAGGTCCTTATAGACGTATCCGCCCCCGACATCGACATCGCGATCTTCGTCACGCCCGCCCGACGCGTCGGGCATTCGTGACTCACAAGTTAACTGAATATCGCGATATCAGTGGTAATAGAAATAGGCACTTACTTATTGAGTAAGTAGGGGTGTTTCCAATTATTTCAATCTTTACTCTAAAGGTTTTTTGTAATGCACATCAACAACAGATAAAAAGGTCAGCCATTAGATTTTATCAATGAATGCAGTCTATTCTAAAAGTACGATTTCTGTAAAGAGGTTTGTTAATACGTTTTAAGAAACCCTTTAGGATGTGTGCGTAGCTTCATGCGATTCATACCAGTTAAAGTAGCCCGAAGTAATCCAGTAGTTAAATATACTTAAGGCTCCTATATCTCTCAAGTGGCGCTCCCATCTTAATTAAATTTATTGATCGCTAAGTACAAAATGTATCAAAGATTCACATGTATAGATTGAAGCTAAGATTCTATAGTTTATTTCCAAGCAATAGCCTCAGTAAAATAAAGTTTAGTTAACTGTAGTAGCAGTAGGCAAATGTACCTAAAGTGGTCACTTTTTGGTGTTTACATACAATACAGCGAACTATATTTTACTAAAGATATTGTTTGTATATAAACTATAGAACCTTAGTTTCAATCTGTACATGTGAATTTCCGATACATTATGTACTTAGCGAACAATAAATTTAATTACGATGAGGGTGCCACTTTGAGGTATATAGGTCCCTTAACTACTACTATTCTACATTTACCTTTATTAATCGAACGAACTCGTGACTAATATGTTTCGTCTTCATAATGAAGTGATATGTCAAAACATATTACATCAAGATATCGCTCAATGGAGTATGTATGACGACCTTTAACTCCTTGTGCCTCGAGTCTTGACCTGACTTCCTGTTCGTTAAGCGATCGTGACAGAATAGTCGTGTGCCGACTATCAAGATATCTCGAAAAGAAGCGACAACCATTTAAACCTTTTATTTTAATACTTGTTTATAAGTTAAAAATCTTGGTCGTGTGGCAGCTGACATAGTAGAATGGTATTAACTTTCCACTAGAGGAGGTATCGTAGAAAAAAAAATTAAAAACCCGCCTGCCTAAAAAGACAAGTCAACTGAAAAGATGGAAACAAGATTAAATATTAAAGGCAACATTATAACATGCAGTCGGAGGCATGCATAAAGAAAGTGACATTATGAATGATTTGAGTTATATGCCTCCGACTGCATGTTATAATGTTGCCTTTAATATTTAATCTTGTTTCCATCTTTTCAGTTGACTTGTCTTTTTAGGCAGGCAGGTTTTTAATTTTTTTAAATTTATTTTTTTATTTATTTATTTTTAGTTATTATTTATATGATATACCTTTTTGAAATCCTTATAATAAGCCCTTTAATTTGACACCCATATTGCAGTATTCTAAAAAAAATTTTTTTTTCCGCTACGTAAAATAGCACCGTACAGCCGCCATGTTGGTTTTTTTATAACGCCACCTTCATAAGAACACTTGGGCTGACGAGACAAATCTAACGATATGTTAATCATGGAAATCTGTTCAGCCGTTTGAAAGATATGAGGTAATAAAGAATATTACATACAAACTTACAAGATACGCGCGAAAAACATAACCCTCTTGCAGTCGGGTAAAAATCAACTTACTTAATACTTTAAAGTTCATAGAGATATTATAGTTTTACCATAAATGCTGATGGTTATTTTTATATGCTTTTGCGTATTGTTTTGGTATGTGACTAAGATTACATTAGTGTTATGATATTGCGATCGTGATAATCGATAGTTAGTGAAAGAACAGAATGATAAAATCGTGATATCAGTTTCACCATACGAATACATACAATGTTATTTTTAGTTAATACAAAACCTCTCGTGGAACCCCACGAGTTGTTCAGTTTGATGGTCTGAAACTATCAGGAGATCTCCTAGCAAATTCTCATTTAAAAGAAACGCTCATGCTTTTCTTTTGGAAATGTGAATGATCATTGTCTCAAACTTATTTCTTGTTATTTTTGTTATATATTTATAATATATGTATTTATATATTAAGGTTTATTTATTTTTATATATATTATTTATCTATGTGTTATTTAAATATTTTTTAAGGTTCTGTAACTCCTTTGTATGTACCGCAAATTCATGAATGTCTTTTTATTGATGGTTGACTAGTATAGAATGCTTTTAGCATTAAGTCCGCCTTTGTACCTTACTTTGTGTATTGTTGTGCAATAAAGATTAATAAATAAATAAATAAAAAATGGTCTGATGAACCGATCAGACCATCACTGGAACTGGACCAACCTCGAAATTACGAAAAAAAAATCAGCTGTTCCATACAAAAGTACAATCCTACTCCATCGAAATGTCTGAAACAGCTGATTTTTATTTCGCGATTTCAAGGTTGGTCCCATGATGAAAGTTGTTCAGTTTGATGGTCTGATCAACCCCACCCACGAGAGGTTTTGTATTAACCAAAAATAGCCTTGTATATTACTAACAACTAACAAATTATCGAGTAATATTACTAAAATAATTACTATCAATAAATACCAGTTATAGTTATTTTTTATTTTACAACGTCGACAGGCACTTTTTCGTGATCTGTATACACATACTTTTCCTAAATTTAATAGATTGGTCTTATGATTAAATAAATAAACTTTTATTTAATTTCAGTGTTGATTTCTAGTTAGTGAATTTTGTGACTGGACTAAAAAGTTTTTTTTTTATATAGACTGGGTAGGCATTTGACCACCATCTTGCTTGGTAAACAGGATGTGGTCTAAGGTGTAGCATGCATGCCCAGGAAGTGCCTATTCACTCTTGCCTTGAAAAGACCAAGGTTGTAATTATCGGGGAACACATGAGCAGGTAGCGCATTCCATTATTTAGCAGCTCGCATAAGAAATTTATTGGCAAAGCGCTTGGTACGGACCCTTGGAGTATCTACTATATAAGGGTGATATGCTAATCTGCGTCTGGTGTCCCGATGGTGGAAAGGGGCTGGAGGAACAAGGTTGTGCAGTTCCCTCGCACATTTTCAAAAGTGTACTCTATAAATAACCGATAAACTAGCAACTTTGCTACGGTGACTGAGGCTTTGAAGTTCTGCCGTGGCAGTCAAGTTAAAATGTCAACTGGATTCGTTTTTCTATACCGATAGTTATCGTGACGGGCGTTGAGCAAGCAGAGAGGCTTCTGATCTGCGATACAGTTTTGTAACGAAATCGATCGATCAATCGTGTTCGATTGGAGCCCTGGGAATCTGGAAATTGCGTCGGTCAGCTGCAATGCGAGGATAGAACGCTGAGTTTTGGTGCGGCATCAACGAGAGATTAGTTTTACAAGCTGTTACAAATCAAGTTGACTGGAAAAATACTGATGGATGTTCAAATATCATTTCAGATTTATTATGTTCTCAAAGTACGGTTGAATCAATGAATGAGAATGTCAAACTAATGAATGGCGTAATCAAGACATTCAAAAATTTATTATCTTCCGAAGTCAGAAGAATTTGAGACTCGACAGTGTCTGTTTGTCAGAACGGTTAAACACTAACTTCTGTAAACTAAAATATGCAATTAATTCCCATGTAATTATCTGTCACGTAAATTGATGGAAACTTAATAATATTCTTTTCATATTGTAAACGACTGTTGCTCATTTTATGCAACAGAAAACAGATCATACAAGATACGGAATCAATACCGAAATATCAGAATCACAATTATTTTAAAGGGAAATTAATTAATTGGGTGACTGGAAATAATTAAAGGCGACTGTTAATGGGATACTTAAATACAGGGCAGCAATTTATTTTTTGGGTGACATAATAACTAAACGGGCGACAAACAGTAGATTACAAAAATACAAAACGGGCGACTATATGTGGGTGACTAATAATCTAAATGGGTGACTAAAATACTGAGTGGGCAACTATTATACCAAGTAGGTAACTATATAACTGATTTAAGCTACCCAACATGGTATTTAAACACGTTTTTATTAGGTTGCTTTCTTGTTTGTTTGTTTTTTGTCATCTCGATTAGGATAATAGTCACCTTTTTTATAAAATATATGCCAAATTTTAAATGTTTTGTATGCCCTAAGGTTGTCGCCCAAATAGTAATTTGGTCGCCCGGTCGAATAACTAGTTACTCAATTTATATTTTAAAGTCACCCATTTTCAATATCTGTAGTCGACCACGCTCCGTCGCCCACTTAGTATTTCAGTACGGTGTATTCAGTATTTTTGATACCCAAAATGGGAATTTATTGTTACCCGATTAAATACTACCCATTTTAAAGTACATATTTTGATACAGTTATGACGTGTTTATTGAAGTCATGGCCGAGTAAGCTCACTTTTGCAGTTAGATCAACGTCCTTCAACTGTGAGAATAACAACGCCGCATCTCACGTGACGACGGTCGAATACCTCTATGAGGCAATGGACTGTGAATAGACACATTTTAATAGTTATTTATTTGAAAGTATGCTTTTCCTTTTTTTGATACTGGGAGAATGGTGCTACGCATCCTAAGCCCACATGTGAGCAGATCACCTTAGTCAAATAGAATTAAGCATAGGATATGCGTACGTGACGGATTCCTAAAGAAGACGATCGTAATTTTGCCAAGTATTTGAATTAGGACACTAAATTAACAATGTAGAGTCAACTTTAGGTCATTGTTGCATTATTATGACATTTATGACACAACAATTCGTTATCTCTTACGACCATAAACTAAACGAAAACGACTCGATTTGATTTGTCAGAACTACAAAGACGCTATTGCAAATGTGTCATTATTGAAGCTGTTTAGTTTATTGTTATTACCTTTTGTAAAATCTAGCTGTTATTGGTGTAAAGTTGTTTTATTTCGTAACAGAATGGGTTTGTTTGCATTATTTTACAGCCTATTTCGTACGTTGCTACTGTTTGTATAACGATGCCAAATGAAAATCTTTTTGTTTGTTGATGTGGTCTGATTCAAAACTGTAAAAAATGTGTCTATGTAACTAACCGTGCGTTTCAATTAGTCATTTAATAAAGTTGTAAAAAAACATGTCTCGAAATAGAGTCTGAACAACACAACTCTGTCAAAAATGTTTATAATTACAAGTTGGCTTAACATATTAATCACGGTAAGTAAATTATCAAAATAGCCTAACTTAAACAATACACTCTTTTGTTTGATTATGCTCAAGTGTCATCTAGAATTTACACAATTATTTACAGCGAAAATAAGAGCTAGCACGAACGAGCAACTTTTGTCTCCGCCACTAATTTGTCTCTCACAACAAGTCTACGGGTTTGTATGAAAGTGCGCGCATAATTAGCGACGCGACAGCCGGCAGACTTTCATACAAACCCGTAGACAGACAAATTAATTTCGGAGACAAAAATTGCTCGTGCGCGCTAGCTCTAAATCTCAACAAATGATTAAAAAGACAAATTGGCATCACTAACAAGATCAATTTAAACAAACAACATTTGAGTAAAGTGCAGGCGAAACCGTTTGCGTGCCGACACGGCACCGGCGCGTGCGCCGATGAAAGTTGCACATCTCTCTATTGGATAATACAACTGAGATAATACTTTTGTAATCCCACATAATTGGCATCAACTGTTATAATACGAACATTGAAATTTATTTCTATGGATATTTGAATTATTCTTTGAGATATTTTTTACTATATGAACTTAGGCAGTTTGATGTGTATGCAAAAAAACAAAAATTTGTTTAACTGAAGAATAAATTGGAAAAAACTGGGTGCGCTTTCAGTATTTACCCATCTGACCTGACTATTTTTTTCCTTTAACATTTAACAGTCCAACACCAAAACATATTATTATGAAGAAATAAAAAAAAAACTTTTCTCCATTCGTAACAAAACCGCAAGACATGAATGTTTTGTATACTCAGAACATGAAATCATTAGATTTGACGTTATACTTTTATAATGATATAAACGCAACACATTAGCCACATTTTTCAAGAAGTTTAATAAACGCGTATTATAAAACGTTTAAAAGTGCAAGAATTCTTAATAGCCCATTTATTTTATAATATTTTTCTAGGAAACACACTATCAGTAAAGAAAGACCTTGTAATTTTTCTATGTGATATCTTTCTATATAGTGGTTAAAAAGAAAGGGTAAATCTTATACGGTAGTTTACTCTGAAAACTTAAGGTACCTATGCAATTAGTTTAATTTAGTTATTCTTTTGTTAACGGCAAGACTGTTAAATTTTACTTAAATTTCCACAAAGAATCTTATGTGTGTATCTCATAAGAAATAATCTCTAAAAAATTCAAAACGTTATCTCAAGAATGGTTGCTTAGTAGGCAAGAGGTTAAAAGCTACGGTAGGTCAAATCGTTGGCCAACCCACGTGTCCAGCGAGTGACGACAACTGTCCATAATTGTGTCAGTTACAGCAATATACGTAATTTGAGTGCTGCGGTTTGAAGCACGACAAAATTGTTAATCTCCCATAACATCGTATAAACTATGAAGTATGAACGACAAACGTTTGTATTAAGTATTTCAATTGCTGCTGATGATAAACGCTTAGAATGAAGCAGGAATCTGCAGGAACATATCATTTTGCTAAACCTAACTAGGTATATTTTATCTTTAGCATGAACTGACCTCAATAAGCTGTGCACCAGTCTCCTGTACAGAACGAACAAAGGTTAGGATAACATTTCTATGGATAGGTATGTTAATTCTAAATTACCCTGGCATATACGCTGTAATTTAATCATTTGGTTCCCGCAGTGGGGTGGTTCCACTCACGATTACAAGCAACTTTAATATGGGACCAACTCTGATATCGCGAAAAAAAAATTAAAAAATATTAAAAACACGACTGCCCTACCAAAAACGAACTAAAAAGTTAAACAACAAGTGTCATTGCAGTCGGGGGACTTTATAATGGAACAATTTTTGATCAAAGAGGGCCCCCGACTGCAATGACACTTGTTGTTTAACTTTTTAGTTCGTTTTTGGCAGGGCAGTCGTGTTTTAAATATTTTTATCTACTCTCATATCGTAAAATTCGAATTATGAATTTCAAAACGAATTTATATTGGCATACTTTATATACGTAATACCGAAAAAAAATTAAAAAGTTATTTTATAACATACCTTCGCTATACTAAAGTATGCTATAAAATAACTTTTTTTCTCATTACGATACAGGGCAAATCCAAGAAGAAGGCAGTGCCGCGATATTTAAAAAAAAAAACAATGATATTCCCATATACTTTCCATGATTAAAATGTACTCTTTGGTGATCGATGGCTTAGCGTAACGATTAGTCTGCTGGAATTCACTCATCTCATTATTATTTTTTTCTAATAGAATACGCGCCATTTTTTAATTTTAATTTTTACTTTCGCTTAAAAATCTCTGATAGTAGTGAGTGTGAAGAAAAACTCCCCGATATTTTAGATGCGGCGACGGAAAAACGTCTTACTTTACCTAGGTAAGTAACCTACCTTAACCAAAGTCGAGAAACTACTTACTCTTTTTATTATTGATATTTTATTTAGGAGGTTCAATCACAAATTGTATGAGAGTAGATAAAGTAGTGTATGAAACTGTACATAACTAGGTATTAAAACACTCGTGTGATACTACTAAAAACCTCGCCTACGGCTCGGTTTTTAAACACACACTCATGTTTTAATACCCCTCATTATGCATCAGTTTCATAAACTACTATTTTAATTTATTTATTTTGTTTTTCACACATTTTTTTTATTCTTAAATTTTTAACGAGGGTTTTTTCTTAGGAAATGCCACCCTCATAGGTAAATTTCACACATTTTAGTGACATATTATATAGTTTTGAAATGTGCTCATCAAGGCCTTTCATTTGATGCCCATATTGTAATAATAGAAGATTATTTTTTTCACATTTGAAAAAGGCGTCGTACAGTCGCCAAATTGATTTTTCTAAAAAAAAAATTATAACCAGTGTCACTCAAGATGCTGTAAGTATTCTAACGATACCCCATTTATCCAAATCAGTTCAGGCATTCAGAAGTTATGGTGGAATAAAGAAACTCACATACCCACAAACATACATGAACCCTGAACACATATACACTATTTTTGCTATAGTCGTGTAAAAAAAAAATCAGCTGTTCCATACAAAAGCGCAATACCTACTCGACCTTAATATGTATGGAATAGCAGATTTTTTTTCGCGATATCAAAGTTGGCCCCATAGTAAAAGTTGCTTGTAATCATGAGTGGAACCACCCCACTGCGGGAACCAAAATGATTAAAATTTCACGATGTATAATACAACTCTGGTGAATGATAGCTGACCTAGCGTAAGAAAAAAAAAACTGAATACATTTAACGCAAAACTATTGGATGAATCAAATGGTTTGTTTGTCAATATGTTTTTCGTTTATAGAATAATTGCTGTTTGGTTTTCTTCTCTCATTACTTATTTTTGAAAGGATTGCATATTTAGTTAAAATTTTATACGTTAACTTTCAAGCGGTCCCTTCTCACATTAGCATGTAAATGTCCCTCTTGGCTAAGGTTTCAATAAATATAGGAACAAATGAGAATGTTAGCTAGTAAACATTTATTAAGCTCACAGATCTCAGATTTCTGTGTTCTGAGATTAAGCTTAATGCAATTCGTAAATGGAAGCTATTAGATGCTTGTAAATAAATAAATTCTAGTAAGTAGAGTCTACATTGCAATATTTTTTTTTTTAGTTTCATAAGTATTAGACTTGTACTATTGTGTATTTTGTGGTATTAGTTACATTTAATCAAAATTTTATTAAAAACCAGAAATAAATTCAGATTTAAAATTAGTAGGTAATTTAATTGCCATTTTAAAGTGGCCACATACAGACGGAATTTGATTCGGAATTCCGAAACGGAATATCTATAATGTATGAAAATTATGAACGGAAAAATTTCGTATGTTTGTATGGATTTGCTATGTTCGGAATCATTCCGATTTGGAATTCCGTATGTAGGTGGCCGGGCTAATATAACAATTTGTAGCAGTAATTGTTTTCTGTAAAATCGTTTAATTCGTTTTTGAGATGTTTAAAATATTATTTTGATAATGTTATAAACATCTTTAATGGAACCATTCAATATTCATTCGATTCATACAATGGTTTGGTCTGATTAAAAAAACTATAGTTTCTTACTTATTATTCTGTCAACAGAAACATGTTTTCGATATACGTTAATCTGTATCGCTTACAGCTGGAGGTAACCATTTACCTTCGACGAGGATCTCGGACCAATTAGGGAAAAGTCATGGTCAGGACGCCGCGGGTATGGAACATGATCTTCTTAACTATTATATTACGTACTTGCTTTGTATTGTCCATCAGCCATTTTTTGATGTCCCCACTGCTGGGGCACAGGCCTTCCTTATGGGTGGATAAGGAGGACGGGCCATAACCCACCACGCGGGCCCAATGCGGATTGGTGTGTATTAACGACTGCAAATGCAGCCGGGACCAACAGCTTAACGTGCCTTCCGAAGCACGGAGGAGTTCGCGATAGTAAATTTTTGGTCACCCATCCCATGACCGACCCTTGCGAACGTTGCTTAACTTACGCAATCGCTGGGCCAGGCGCTAAACCACTGCGCCACCGAGCTCCCCTTGCTTGCTTTGTATTACGTAAAAATAATGGAAGCTGGCTTAGTACATATTATTGTGAATAAAATTATCTTAAAAAAAATAACTTGTAAGGCCTGGGTTTAAGCGTTAAGGTGCATTCCATACCGAAAGCGCCCTCAGAAGTTGTAAAAAGAAAAGGATTCTAATAACTTTATGTATAATATTCAAGACCCATCTATAGTATCTAATTACATTTTTAGAATGTATCATTTCATTACATTCCCTTGTAGTCATTCGTAGAAGTAGATAGCAAATGTGCCAAAAACTTCCACTTTTATCAGTTTTGCTATCTTCTTCTAGAAATGACTACGAGGAATGTAAAAATACTAGATTCTTACATTCCACGTAAAGTTTATTAAAATTATGTCAAAGTCAAAGTAAAAAAAATGCTTTATTCAAAATAAACTCAATAATTAAGCACTATAGAATTGTCTATATTTTCCTACCACCCGTTCCAGACTTTGTTTTGTAATTTAACCAATGCCTTACACTAAAACATCACTAAAAAGTAGCTTTTAAATTTAGTGAGTCTTGCATGAAAAACATTGTTGTCTTTCTTCTTAGTGTCTGTTCATCTTGAAGGCTTGCATGAAATCATTTTTATCAAAATAGCTTAATAGAATTCTGTAAACAATTTAAAACACTCGCTACACACCAACTTTATAGTTATTTAACAAATATATTAAGCCTCAATAAACACATGGAAACAATTTACAATGACAAGGTCGCAACAGTAAATGTTAAGAAGGGAAAACCGATCGATTCCCACGAGCAAGCATCTTTGTGCCATCAAATGAAGACCACATTCTAACGCACCGTACCAAATTGCGATGGTCATAACTCCAATGCTAAAGAACAATGATCACTTCCCATACAAGTGTTGACCTGTCAAATAGACTTTTTATTTTATTTTAGGACCTACACCTACAAAATGCATACAGTAACATTACACATATTTCGTTCAATAAGCCATGCTTGGATGTGTATGATTTCTATTACAGATATACTCAACAGACTCAGACTATTTCATAAGTGGATGTATTTGGCAAATATGGTAATAAAATTATGTGAATAGTTGCTACAATAGCACTATAGTATTTATTGAATTATAATTTGGCAATCCGAAAAATATGTATAGTTCTACATTACCGATTTTTATTTTAGTTATCAATTTATAAATAACCATGAAAATGCAATGTCCAGCAGTGGACGATGATAGGCTGATGATGATGATGAATAAAAATACAATGTACAACTAAAGCTATGTTTCTTCTCTATACACGATAATTTAGAAAACCAACATTTTGACAGGTCAGAAATGGGCATCCTTCTTTAAGTATGAGCGAGTCTTCTTGATTCTGCCGTGTATTAGCGTGACCTCCGCCAAATACGAGAGCTTATAGTCGAGGAGTAGATTGATACAGATTAAATTATTTTAATTGAAGGCGGTCACGACTATAAATAATTATGATGAACTTCGTGAAGTGAACTGAGGAAATACTAATATTGTTTATTTATTTATTTTATTTTGTTAATTGTAATTATTACTTATCGCTTAACTAAAATAGAGTAAAGCTATGTCTATTTTTAAAGGCTTTATGCCTTTTGAAACCGTTAACTTTGGCGAATATATTTTTTTTTTCTTCTTATATCAGAAGATATCGTCATTAGTTATACATTGATAGATTTCGGGGAAGTACCTAGAGTTGATTTGTTTACAACAAATTAATAACTTTCTGCGTTTAGAGCCAAACTTTTTTTTTACGAAAAATTTTAGTTATAGATAGATAGTAATAAACAATAAATTATATGTATGATGATAGGTAATACTGACTTTATGGGTGAACACGAATGAAGAAGAGATGTTATATATATATATATAAATTCGTAATTAACTCTTTCATTATCACAAAAGTCTTTTGAATAGGTAGTTACAATTACTTATACCTACTTACATATTTATTTTCTACCCAATTTTAATCAAAATGTCACCAACTGTCGTGTTAAATATATAAAATAACCTCAAAATAACTGCTTTTCGTAAACTTATTGTTTACGAAGTATTACAACATTATTTAACGTAATATTAATCTAGTGCAGAAAGCTTCAGGCCAGTCCAAAGGTCAAAGAAAATTGCCTAAATGACTTTAGCTAAATATACCTCTGCAGTTATATAAATAAGGTATATTTTAGAGTGCCTTGGGATCTAATTTGTTTTGTAATTAAAATATGAATTGTGTAAGATCACTAATTGGTGTAGTGAGGTAAGCTTGTGAACGTTTGCGATTGTTTTACTTCTTATGAGGATTTAAGGCCTAACATTAAGCGCTATCGCACACGGGCAACTTTTGTCTCCGCAACTTTTTTGTCTCTCGCATGATTTGTATGAAAAGTTGCCGACGACCGCGTCGCCCCGTGTGCGCTCTTCCATATAAACCCGTGGACTTGATGTGAGAGACAAAACAGTTGCTGGGCGACTAAGTTTGTCTCCGCAACTTTTTTGTCTCTCACGTGATTTGTATGAAAAGTTGCAGACGACCGTGTCGCTTCGTGTGCGCGCTTCCATATAAACCCGTGGACATGATGTGAGAGACAAAACAGTTGCTGGGAGACTAAGTTGCCTGTGTGCGATAGCGCTAATATTTTGATATAATATCACGTCTTATTCATCGTCCATACTTTGCGAGGGGTCGAGGGGAGCAAGTCAATCACAAACTGGTACCCCAGGAACCTGAAAAGAAGACGAGGTGGGCAATACAAAAGATGGGAAGATGAACTAAAAATGATAGCAGGGAAAATGTGGTCAAGGAAAGCCAGAGACAGAGAAGTGGAAAAATATGGAAGAGGCCTTTGTCGTTAGGCAAACAGATGCAGTTGTCGATATTTTTTAAAATTTAAGCTATGTAACGTATAAATTAATTTAAAGTATCTGAATAAAGGCTATATTATTATTATAATATCACGTCATACGAATTTCAGTTAATTCCTATTTGTCACCCATCTCTGTCCCTTTAGGGTTACAGCCGCCCTATATATAGGTAGATATCCCGAATATCAGCGTTGCAGTGGCATGCTCCGGTATTGGTATTGGTATTGGTGATGGGCTCTTTTCTCCGCATTTAGACTCCCATTTGGTCCGTTATGCGTGAACACAGCATGGTGTGGCTAGTCAGGCCATCCTAGCACCTTCCAGAAGCGCAGAAGCCTCCTGGGGCGTTCACAGGCTTCTAGGAGCGACCTCACGTCTTTGAGGATTTCTGCCCGGTGTGCGGCCAAACCCACGCACTCCAGGATCACGTGGGCGGCTGTTTCCTCTGCGTCCAGGCATCTTCTACATAGGGAACTGTCTGTATGTCACTGTAGCTGAGGACGGGGCCTAGTTGGCCGTGCATAAACTAGTTTTTAAGAATATATTATTTTTAGTTTCCATTGTTTACTGCGGTCAATAAACTGTTTTTCTTTTTAGATCTATCGACATATCGCGTAATGGCATTTTATCGTCATTTAACTGTCAAAATCTAGTCTTTTGACAGTTAAATGTAATAAATCGCTATATCATATCTAACTTTTACCAAGATGACAGATAAGTAATTGTTTAAATCGGACTACACAACGACATCTATTATAATATCCTTAAATTAAAGCACCTTTATACAATTGCGGTTTTCTGATTATTAAAAAAATATTATAATTGGTGCCATAGGAACAATAAAAAAAATGTTAACCCTATAACTCGCAACTTAGTATTCAAAACCCACTAAACGCATAAAAAATATGTAAATTAACCATATGTGTTTTACTTTCAACTTAAAGTAACACTATTTCGTTACCAATAGAGGTTAAAGTTGCATAAATATATCGGCATAATTCACTAATCGATTTTAAATAACTCCATTACATACATTGCGAGAGATGGGGCAACCACATCCTGCGCATTACTATAACTTTTGGAAGCGATATTAAGAAGCGATAATGAAAATAATGCAATATAATGAAATAGCCTTGTGTTGAAAATCAACTCCTGAAAAATAGCTACTGGCAAGAGATCCCACAAGACAGGGAGCAGTGGGGTCACTTTGTGTCGTAAGCCTTTACGCCTTTCAACTCCTGTGCTCTAACGGTTCGCGCACCCGTGTAAGGCACCCATTACACGGTAGGTTTTGCTGTCAGTTTAACCACAGTCACGGGCTGTGACTGACGATTAACCTACCGTGTAATGTAGTGACTGATGGTTGCATGATGTGATTTGTTCTTTCCATCAGTCAATCAGTCAAACGTAATTCATGACTGATGGAATTTGACTGACTGACGCTTGCATGACCATGTAATGGCTGCCTAAGACGCAGGGGTCCGGGGTTTAGTAAAAATTGTACTCGGTTTGGTCGGTGGTAGGGCTTATTTCAAGTCCGCCTGGCTAGCTACCACCATCTTACCAAAGTCTGACGCCATAACAACAATTTAAAAATTTTCATGTTCCGGCAGCTAGAGGTAAGATAGCTAGTTCCTCAGTGATGAGGATTTTGAGTGTAGTGCGCTTCCACCTTCGTCCTTATCGTCACATCAGGTGAGGTGACAGCCAAGCACTATCAAGTTGTGCTTCAAAAAACAAAGACTCACTTCTCGTCACTGAGCCATCTGAGTATACTTACTTACCAACTTACTAGTAGGTAAGTAAGGAAACCAGTTGATTGTATCTACTATATATAGGTCCTGCCTAGTGATGCAACATGAAAAAAAACAACTTTGGTTTTTTTTACAATGTTGAAAAAAACATGAAAAAAAACACAGCAACGTTGTTTTTTTTCTAAATTTGGTTTTTATTTCAAGAACACAATCTTTGGAAAATAAATGTTTTATTTAATCAAATCAATAATTATATAAGATTTTTATTCTTCGTCAGTGTCTCCAGATATGAATTTAAATTTTTTTCCAGATCTTATTTTATTTTTCCCCAAAATGATACGTATTTGTATGAAGAGAAGATTAAAAATTTTCTCCCAACGCAATTTTTTGTTCCCCAAAATATTACGTTTTGTATAAAGATTTTTTTTTTATTTCCCCCAATAATGAAAATTTACCACACAATGGGGAAACCCCTCAATTTGGAGACACTGTTCTTCGTTCTAAGTTCATAGTACTTAAAAAAACATAAACCGAATGAAGACTTTACCGTGCGCATCTAATGCTGCCAACTGTTTGGTACTTTTCATCAAAATAATGTAGGTTCAAAAATGAACAGAAAACTTTAATATGAACTCATAAGTATTCTATCTTTAACGGAAACTTCCTTAATAATATTAATTTCTGTACTCTTGAAAAAAAAAACATGCTCCAGAAAAGAAACACGTTTTTTTTCATGTTTTTTTTCGCGGTTTTTTTCACGTTAGAAAAAACCCGTTTTTTCACAACACTGCCAGATAACCAGCGTTGCTGTGACACATTTAAGGTGTGAGACAGGGCCTAATTAATTAACCAATAGGCCCTGTTTTTTGTTTGTGATTATTTAATGTTTGTGTTTAATTTTTTCTGTTAAGTATGTAATTGTTGTAACGTGCGGTCTCTCTGTTGCGTAGCATAATGGCTTGGACACTGATACTTATTAACGATAAACGATATCGTAATTGATACTTAGATTGTGCCACTTCACTTTGTCAATCAATAGGGTAAAGGCTTTGCAACATTAACTACTCTAACTCTCCGTAAACATTTTGATATGAGAGTCTTCTGTGTTTCATGTGTTGATTGACAGAGATCGAAATAAAACAATTTTTAACGGATACTAGCGCGGTTTTCCGTTTTTCTCGGTCCCCCGTGACCACGGCAGCTGCAAAGGTGCCGAAATGTCGCGTCGGGAAAACCAAAAATAAACCAATTACCAACTAATTACCAAAGTACTTTCAATAAACCGCGCTAGTATCCGTTAAAAATTGTTTTATTTTATGTCTAGTGAGCGTGTAAGCTTGAGAAGTAATAATAATAATAATAATAATAATCATTTAATTCTCACCATAATCCTTACAATGTAACATAAATATACATAAAACAAATTTAGCAGTAGGATTTGACAGATTATGGTGGACTGATACCTGAACTAGGTAGAACCTGTATCTCAGGTTATCAGCCCCCACCTCGTAAGAAGTATTACTATAGTGCTAAGTGAACACTTAAAAGATATTTAAAAAGAGAATTAAAAACAAATATTTTCAATTAATATTAAATAGGTACAGTAATTATACTTTTTTTTTTTGTTGTTAGTTAAGTTAGTTAAGTGAATAATAGATCGATGTTTTGTTAGTTTTTGACAACCAATGAGTTAAAGTTTACTTCTACAATAGCTCATGTCTACTTTAATACCTAGCATTCCAGCTCTCCTATATAAATAGCTAGCTTTTGAAAAATAAACGCTTTTAAAAGAATAAATGAACTATTAAAAAACATTTTGCACGCTTATTTACACAAAAATTGAAGAACTTATTGCGTACATTGCGTATGACATGTAATATATTATTAAGTTAATTGCATTTCTATAGCTGCTATTACGTAGCACACTAATTGGCGTAGCATATCGACTACCGTTTACGATCGCACAGCTTTGACCTGCGACCCAATCATTGCTAACATGTGCGTGCATAATTTTGTAAACGCCCTTGATTATGTTACGATAGTAGCCGAAAGTAGGCAATCGTTGGCAGCGTAAAAGTCGCGCCAATCCCGCGATTTTAAGTTAATTGCAATAAGGTACGAATAGATTTATTAAATAAATACATATACACTCCTTTTTGGCAGTCGTGTAAACAACATACGCAACACTGTAAGAACTGCGAGTAATCACTCTTGATTTAACATTAATTACCTAACTATAAAGAGTTTAATTAAATGCTTTTCCATATAAGTACTTAGATAGTGGCACAATATTAAAACTAAATTATTATTTAGTTTCGACACTGACTATTGATTGAACTTTGTAGGTAAATAAACGGTTCTTAAAAATATCATATTACTTATTCCGAATTCCATAAAAGTTTAACGTTCAGAATCACATTTAAACGATATAGAAATTTTTGTAATAATTTGATAAAAAAGATAAAAAGAAAGTATGAACGACAATTGCTTACTAATTCAATAAATAATAATAAATTGCTCTGGAAAAATATAAAACAAATTACTTATACTAATAAAAATAATAAACCTAATCAAGAACTTTCTCAAATTGGGACTACACCTATTGATTCGGCAAACAAAATTAACGAATATTTTGCCAGTATAGGCAGAGATTTAGCAGAGAGTATTCATTCAAGTACTTTTCAAAATGACTTTGATAGTAACCTTAATAAGATTCCTGACCAATGTCAATCTATGGCCCTTCTAGATACTGATCCTGGGGAAATCAATTCAATATTAATGAATCTAAAGTCTGATAGTGCACCAGGCTGGGACAATATTTCAACCAGTTACCTAAAACTTATAAGACATGAAATTATCCCTGTACTGACTCACTTTTTTAATCTATGCTTTAAAACAGGATCTTTCCCCACATTGTTAAAACAATCAATTATTACACCTGTGCACAAGGGTGGTGACAAAAATGACGTGAACAACTATCGTCCTATTTCTGTTTTACCAGTTGTATCAAAAATCTTAGAAAAGTTACTCAACACAAGATTAATAAATTACTTAACTACTTTTAATATACTATCATCAAACCAATTTGGCTTCAGAAAAGGAATATCGACTGAAGACGCAGTTACATCTTTAAGTTCCCTTATATCTGATCAGCTTGATAAAGGAAAAAAATGCTTATCTATTTTTATTGACCTAAAAAAAGCTTTTGACACAGTTTCGGTACCCATCCTTGTGCACAAATTGGAAAAAATTGGAGTCAGGGGTACCACACTATCGATTTTTCAAGACTATTTGAGTAACAGAAAGCAGAAGGTTAAACTTGATCATCACACTAGTGACTATGTTGATGTGCACTACGGCGTACCTCAAGGTAGTGTACTCGGCCCTACACTGTTCTTGGTGTACATAAACGACTTATGCACTATGGACTTGTTAAACGCTAAAATTTTCACTTATGCGGATCATACAGCCATTGTCTTTTACGGACCAAGTTGGAATGACGTTAAATTGTATGCCGAAAGTGGTATGGTTTTGGTGTCGAAATGGCTTAAACAAAACTTGCTCACACTAAATACTTCTAAAACGAATTATATTTATGCATGTATGTGCCCGTCCATAAATCGCGTGAATCAAATAAAATATTTAGGTATAGTAATTGATCATAAATTATCTTGGTATCCACAAATTGAATTGATATCTTCTAGAATTAGGAAATTTATTTGGTTGTTTAAAACATTAAGATATGTAGTTCCATCGCACACAAGCTCTAGAAATATACTAAATGAAATATATATTGCACTAGTACAATCAATAATAACCTACTGCATACCTGTTTGGGGTGGAGCTTATAAAACACGTTTTATTGAAGTTGAAAGAGCCCAGCGAGCATTAATAAAAGTTATGTATTTCAAAAAACGGCGTTTTTCCACTGAGGGACTTTATGAAATTAGTAACTTAATGTCTATTCGTAAACTTTATATTGTCTATACAATAACAAAAAGACATAAAACTATAATATATGATCCGAACATAGAGAAAAGAAGAAGAAAAGATGTTGTCATAAAGATGCCTACTACTAAAACTGTTTTTGCTAAAATACAATACGGTGCAGAATCAGCTCGTCTATATAATGAGGTAAATAAAAAATAAATATTTACAATAAAACATATAATGACTGTAAATTTAATTTAATAACTTGGATCAAAAATCTTAATTATGATGAGATTGAATTATTATTGGAATAAATAGAGAAAGAAACACACGCGCACACACACACACACAGACACACACACACACACACACACACACACACACACACACACACACACACACACACACACACACACACACACAAAGACATTAATTGCAACTGAATATTATTTTTGGTTTAATACCTTACCCGTAAGTCAATCTGTAAACTTTTAATTATTTTTTGTTCTTTTGTTAAAAATCTCATGTAATCATTATTCAAATGTCACAATTTTTATGTTATATGAAGAGCAGAGCCTTCTGACACAAGTATATTTATGCTTAAAAGGAGACTCTGGCCACCTGCTATTGTTACGATATTTGAATGTAAATAAATATTTTTGATTTTGATTTTTTTTTTGATAATCAAAAGCGTAAATTATTTAATATAATTTTCGATGTGCCACCAGTGTAATACAACAATTTTACGATCGAAGCTGCCGTTTATAAAAACGCTTTTTATTGGTCTATAAATGTTATGGCTTGTTGCACAACACGCCATTGTTGTCTCTTGTTATCTGCTTGTTGAGGCGTCATCTCTGTCATGTCCCCGATGTTGTTCGTGAAGTAATTTTTTGTCACGTTGTTTCACAAGTCGTGTAGAATTATGAATCAAAATGTTGTAAAATGGCTGATAGTGATAAGTACATGATATTGTTTGTAAGCCTGTCTTTAACTATTTCACAGCTATCATCACACACATTTAAACAACATAAGATAGTTTTTTTCTTTTTTCAGTGTTCTTTCACGATCTTATAACTATGGATTTTAACCGTGTAGTTTACTTCCATTTTGTTTTTAAACTGTAAATATACACACATCAACTTTGTCTAGGGATAACAGGTGTTATTTTCATACAAACGAGGTAATTTGAAGCCTTGGTTTCCTGCCAGGGATGCACTGTGCTGTGATCTGATGGCGGCTATCGAGGGAGTGAATGGAGGAGATTCAGATCGCTATACACACCCAACTGATCTGACCAGCATTCTAAAAACGTAATGGACATGTTTAAAAAAACCGCGAAAATAGCATGAAAATGTATGGAAATCCTCAAACTGAGAACTCTGACCCATTAATCTTTTAGAATGCTGATCAGATCAGTTGGGTGTGTATTACGATCTAAATCTCCTCCATTCACTCCCTGGATGGCCATCATAAGATCACAGTACGGTACATCCCTGGCAGAAAACCAAGACTTCAAAGTTACCTCGTTTGTATGAAAATAATACCTGTACCCCTAGACAAAGTTGATGTGTATATGATTATTTTAATTTAGCAAATTACTTAGTATATCAATAGCATCAAGGTTACTAATAAAAACAACAAAATATAATTATGTATACTATGTGAAGGAGAGAGAGGGCGCCACGCGCAACGTAAACAGTAAGCTCCGTATTAATTATTGATTTAAAATTAGATTTCTACAAATATCAAAGTGAATTACAGTGTATAATATAATTAGGACTATAATAAACTTGTGCAAGTGTTTTCATTGCGATCCGATTATCAAAAGTGCTTAAAAAGACAAATTAAAATTTGACTTACAAAAGGGATAACAAATAAGTGATAATTTTCAATATACCGCCCTGTATGAAACTAAAAAACTGTGAAAAATTGTCTCTAATGGAAATATTACCGGATTTGTGTAAGTAAATAACTATTTTACTTATCAGAATAAAATCTGAAATAACCGCTAAAGATTCAAATCCAAATAGGTACCTACTTGCCAAAACAGACTTTTATCAATATTTACATACACCTAGCGACATCTAGGGGCGAGTAGAAGAACTATATTTCTCAACTAGTGAACTGAAGTGATTTCAAGTGCGAAAAATTGTGTGTGGCGATAATAAACTTTTGCAAATATCGTATTTCTAATGATCAAATAATCTTTGAACAATAAACAAAAAAGTGCTAATAGAGTGACAATTTCGAAATATGTACTATAAACGTAAATCGTGTGAACTGTGAAAAGTTTTGCCGAATGGATAAACAGTGAAAAATATAAATCCGAATACCTACAAACTATTTTATGAATAAAATACACCTAGCGACATCTAGGGGTGAAAAGATAAAACAAAAACTCCATGCAATAGCGGCTCAATATAGATGGCGTTTACGTTCCTTATATAACTTAATCCATAGGATATTTCGTTTGATAATTTTCTCGAAGATACAATAAAGACTTAAAATGGCTTCGATATGTGCTAGATGTCACAAAAAAACCCTAAAAAGGGAACACCTGACTTGCTCACAATGTCATAACATATACGACCTCGAATGCGCAAACGTTTCAAGCCAGCGCTTTTACAACACTATGACACCTGAACATAAGCAGAAGTGGAAATGCCAGGCATGCTACTGTAAGATGCTGAAGACTGGTAATGAGAAAACATCAGTAACACCTAAAGTCCATAACAATATAGTTCAAAAACAAAATGAATCGCCTGAAATAGACAATGTAACCAAGCGAAAATATTCTGCTGCACAAAATAATGATAGTATGAGCTCTGAAAACACAACTTTCCTTGGCGATGACACCATTAACAACGACAACATTAGAACAACCAATCATTCGGAAATAACATTGCATAGTTTGAGCGAAGTTATTACACAACGACTCCAGGAAAACAATATTAATGTTATATCGCAACTACAAAATATAATACAAAAGGAAGTAAAAGAAGCAATCCAAGTAATAAAGGAAGAATTTAAACAACAAATTAATAATTTAACTGAACAAAACAATAACAGAATTTTAGAAATAAAAGAACTTACACGGAAAATTGATAATCTACAAAAGGAAAACTACTCGTTGAAAAAGCAAATGGAAGATTTAGAAACGAAAATTATATCTACTGGAGAAAAAAAGTATCCTGAAAACGAGCGCAAAAAAATTGTACTTTATGGATTACCAGAATATTATAAAGAACCTGAAAGTGACTTGCATGACCGAGTACAGAGTCTGTTTTGGGAATTGTTGGGTGTGGATTTGACTGGATATGTCGATGATTTATATCGAATGGGTCGCTACAATAAAAATGGAAAACGGCCACTTGTAATTGAATTTATAAGCAAAAGAATGGTAAAACACATAATTGAAAATAACTATTCCTTTATGCAAACTGGACTGTCAGTGTCAGAATTCTTAGATAAATCTACTTTAAAGATGAGAAAAGCTATGCGTGATGAAATGCTCTTGGCTCGTCGAAATGGACTATTTGCAGTTATAAGAAACAACCAACTATATGTAGAAGGCAAGATAATTAGTTTCAACGAAAATATTCCTATAAATGACACCACCACTTCATCGATTAAAGATATACAAGAAAAACTTACTGAGAATAACCCAATCCATGGTCGTGAAAGCTTCACTAGAAATAATTCCTTTCGAAAGCAAAGAATTATTTAAGATACTATACCAAAACATGCAAAGTATATTTAATAAACAAAACATAATAGAAGCCTTTTTAGATAAGAATCCCACCTACGATGCCTTATGTATTTCTGAAACATGGTTGACAGAAGAAAAACTGAAGTTACTACATTTTCACGGTTACAAAATCGCAGCGTCATTTTGCAGGAAAACACACTCAGGAGGAGGACTTTGCATACTGCTAAAAGATGATTTTGAATACAAAGAAATAAATAATATCACGAACATGTCCATCGAATATGTGTTAGAAGCAACTGCGATTGAGCTATGTAAAGAAAATACTTTAATTGTATTAATGTATTGGAATGGAAAAGAGGAAAGCCTTTTTTACGGGCAATTAAGATTAATTCTGAATTATATTAATAAAAAATTCTCGAAACATAGAATTGTTTTAGGTGGAGATTTTAACATAAATGTATTGGAAAAAAATAAAAAATCATTAGATTTTCTAAATTTAATGTTAGAATACAAATTAATACAGCATATAAATGAACCGACTCGCAAAAAGACATGCTTAGATCATATTTTTACTAACTATAATAATGAATATATATATACTTGTGTAAAAGAACATGGCTTTTCAGATCATTCTGGAACGGTCGTACACATAAAAAAAACAGACACAAACAAAAAAAGCTGATTGGTACATAGAAAAACGAATATATAGTAAAAAAGCAATAAAACAATTCAAATCACAATTACAGTTATTAAATTGGAATGAAATAATTAATCCTTCCAAAAATATCAACGAAAACTACAATACATTTCATGAGTTTCTAATAAAAATATTAAAAAAGTACATACCAAAACGACAACTTAAATTAAAATCAACAATTAAAAAACATTGGTTAACCGTAGGGATCAAAAAATCATGTAAAAATAAAAGGTTATTAAAAATACATGTAACAAAATCTAATAATCCAATTTTAAGACAGCATTTTAAACAATATGAGAAAATATTAAAAAATCTAATTAACTGTTCGAAAAGAAGACATTATAAAAGTAAAATTCAAAATTCCAATAATAAGGTGAAGACTATGTGGAACGTAATAAATGAGAAAACAAATAAAATAAATAAAAGATCTAAGTGTAATATAGAATTAAATATAAATAAATCCCTACATTCGGATCCTAAACTAGTTGCAAACGCGTTTAACAGCTTTTTTGTTTCTATCGGGCAACTCGACCTCGACTCCCAGCAGGTGCAGGGTGTCGGCACTACAGGAGCCCAAAGAGCGGACTGCGCTCGCGGTCGCCCTGTACTCAACCCGATTGAAAACTCTATGTTTCTTAGCCCGGTTGACTGCCATGAGGTTAACAAAATTATAAAAAGTTTAAAAAATAAAAATAGCTACGGTGTGGATGAGCTGCCGCCTAATTTATTCAGAGAATGTGCTGATGAATTAACTCTACCGTTCACTTTGTTAATAAACCAGTCTTTTACTGAAGGTATTTTTCCTGATCTATTGAAAAATACACTAGTTAAACCAATCTATAAGAAAAATGATAAAACTGATCCAAGCAACTATAGACCTATTGCTATTTCGCCAACAGCATCAAAAATTTTTGAAAAAGCCATGTATAACCGGGTGAGCAAATTTTGTGAAAAATATCAAATTTTCGATGAATCGCAAAATGGATTTCGAAAAAACCGCTCTACAATTTTAGCCATATATAAATACATTAGAGAAATTACAAAAGTAATAAATGATAAAAAATACGGTGTAGGTATCTTGCTAGATATGACTAAAGCATACGACAGAGTACAACACAATATTCTATTAAATAAGTTATATGGTATAGGCATCCGTGGATCAGCTCATAATTGGTTTGCATCATATTTAAAGGATAGACACCAGTTCGTAGAGATAGAGTACTTCGATAACGATACTAAAAGCATTACTCGCGTACGCTCTGACTGTGAAGTTGTGAATGCATCTATACCGCAGGGAAGTGTGGTTGGCTGTTTTTTGTTTTTGGTATACATAAACGACCTCCCAAAGATCATGGATGAGCCCTGCATTTTATTCGCCGATGATATCTCCTTACTTACTTCATGTAACAATAACAACAACAATGAAATTGATCAAAATCTAAATTCCTTACTCACTAAAACTTCAGATTGGTTAAATGATCACAATTTAAAAATTAATTATTCCAAAACTAAAATAATGACTTTTCACCCTCATCAAAAAACCGCACTGAATTTAAATTATTACTTTAATGGTACGAAATTGGATTGTGTGGAAGAATTTACGTTACTTGGTATTGTAATAGATAAACATATAAATTGGAAAGCCCATGTACAAAAAATTAAATCAAAATTATCTAGTTTCACTTATGCTCTACGCGAGGTAAAAAAGACAACCGACATACAAACAGCAATAGTTACATACTACGCATATGCATATGCTTGGCTATGCTACGGAGTTGTGTTGTGGGGTAACAGTACCGACGCGACATCACTGTTTACCGCTCAAAAAAGGTTGATCCGTATCATAGCCAACATCGAGAACACTGAAAGCTGTAAGCCTTATTTTCTAAAATACCAGATACTTACTTTGCCATGCTTGTATATACTGGAAATATGTAAATTCGTACGCAAACATAGAGAATTTTACACAAGGCTACAAGATATACCTTCAAAGTATTCATTGCGACGATGCAAAAATAAATTGATAATACCCACTTGCAGATTAAAACTTACCTCTTCAAGTACATTCCACGCATCAATTAAAATTTATAATAAATTACCCGAAACACTAATAAATGAAAATAATGACGTAATATTTATAAGAAAATTAAAACAGCTTCTAATTAATAAATGTTACTATAATATAAACGAATATTTAGATGATAACAATTTAAATCTATTTTAATCAACAAAACAATATATGTTTTTCAATAGCATGTTAAAATTGATAAACTTAAAGTCTCCATTACCTATCCAATTCTTATGTTATTATTATATTATTATTATAAGACCTCTAAATAGAATAGCGCTTCCTCTCTTCTTACACCTGATTGCTTGCCCGACGGGGTCCATACTGATCTAACTTTAATTTATACCACCTATGTATGATACTATGGAATGCAATAAACGTTATGAGTATGAGTATGAGTATGAGTGAATACAATAAATCTCCAATTACTCGAAATTATACTTAATGAAAGGGGCTTTCGCAATGTGCATTAGTCTCTGATGATTGAAGGTACACGATTACATTGCGAATTTGCTCTAAAATAATACAATATATCGTATTGAAAAGGATTCGTTTCGCTCGTATGTAACGATGAGAGAATTTTCGTACCTTCATTATTGCTGTGAGAACATTGTGTGGTGGATTGGGAAATATATGATGATAATTTATGTTTAAAATTAATAACATTATTTAATATTGCCATTAGAACAGTGATTGAATTTTAGCGTTAAGTATAAAAGTTTAATACAAAAGTGAGTACAAAAGTCAAGCTGAAAGCCTTTAAATCTTTAATACAACATTTAGGTACAGGATTATTACAGGTACAGGATTTTTTGTAAAACACCAACAAACTCGCAGTTATAGATTACTAACATCATAAAAAACAACATTTGTTCTACAACTTTTCCAAAAACAGACAAAAAATTCCGACTCTTCATACAAAACTCGATCAGCTGTTCGGACATTTGTATGAAAGTCGATTTTTTTTGTCTGTTTTTGGAAAAGTCGTTGAACAAATGGTGTTGTATATGATGTTAGTAATCTATTCCTGCAAGGTTGTTGGTGTTTTACAAATAACCCTGTATACTTTAAGGAGTCACTCAAAATCCAATTAAAATTATCTTTACATTGTTAGGTACGGTACGAATCTAAAAATAAACTAAAATATCAATTTACTAAATAAGATTATTAACGCTGGATATATTAGTGGGCATTTACTTACCTCTAGATGTGCCTAAATAAAATATTATGTTTTGCGAAACTGCGTCCCTCCAAACGAAAAAGAATATAGTATAGGAAATGAAGAGATCTTTGGTATGGAGACCCCAACATTAAATCCTCAGTAGATAAAACTTTGCAGGGATGGAATATAGTATGAACCAAAACCTATGTACAATTATCCAAAAACATAAAAAACAATTTGGATAAATTTTAAAAATATGTTTCATTTATGATACTTTATCATTACTGTAAAGTTTCGTCTACTGAGGATTTACTGTGGGGTCCACTACCTACCTTTCCTACACAGAGGTAGTATTAGTAGTAAATAGTAACTGATAACAAAGATATTCATGTATGACTTTCAGTTTCTGACGTTGTCTCTATTACAAATGATATAAGTTTCGGAACCCAATGTTATTAAAAACAATTTATTACAAAAGTTTTCACTCATGACTTGAGCCACGCACTTGGGTTTTGCAATAATTATGTTTACTTAGGTGCATTATTCAGTGGCGGGCGATGATCTTTAGGGAAATTGCTCGTAAGCAATGATCATTAGGGCGGAACGGATTCTTTGTGATGATGATATCAAGTGATGTGATGATGTGTGATGGCGAGGGATTTGTGTATCGTCCTTGAGACTTCGTGGGAATTTTATTACTAATTTAATTGTTGTTACGGCTAGATTTATTAATTTGCTAATGCAGAATAATTTAGCTGAATATTTGTGGGTATCTGTTCATATTTTGTTGGAAGAATGATTGATGTTTAAAAACGGCATGTAGTGAAAATAATAATTATTATTATAAAGTTTCAAAGGTTTATGATGATTTTACATGGTATTAAATTTGAATTTGTTATTAACTTCCAAAAAAAGTGTTTGCATGTTATGCTTTTTACCTATTTTATTATTTATACATCGCTTTTTCAATGATTAGGTACTTATATCACCGTTTGATCTGGTTTACTTTATCCATACAAAAGACATCAACGCATTACTGCAGTATCTAATAATTTTATCATTATGAGTTAATTGTTGCAGATTAACCATTTAAAACTTTTAAATGGTTAATCTGCTAAACTAAAATTACAAATTACAAATTACTTTGCAATTTTTAGTTCGCAGAAAGGAAAATGCATATTAATATTAATGAAATAAACCTACAAAGACATTTTAAGTTATTAAAATTCTAGAAATATGTATAACAAAATAATCATCTTCTGTTTTAGTGATTACGTGAAAAACTTGGTTCCTCTTATACCTACTAAATAATAAAACCGGTCAAGAGCGAGTCGGACTCGCGCACCGAGGGTTCCGTACCATCATAATTGCACCATTAAACCACACTGCAGAGTAGAATAATAAAATTAGTTTTGCAGTTTTAGGTCAGCGCCATCTCTTGACCGATAGTGGAACTAATGTTACCTTTTTTTAGAAATTTGATGATTTCTAAAAAAGTGTGCTATATTGAGACATCGCTTTATTTTTCCTGTAATTTTTATATAAACTGCTATCACATAGAATTATTTCAGATTTTTCTCTTTGCAAACTTCGGAGATAAGGGGGGAACGGTATTTTTTTTACATTTTTCATCATAAGTCGAAAACTATACGGTCTAAAACAAAAAAATATATTAAAAACGTGCAAACGGCGCTC
The DNA here is from genome assembly GCA_943789525.1 of Agriphila geniculea. Taxonomy (NCBI): domain Eukaryota; kingdom Metazoa; phylum Arthropoda; class Insecta; order Lepidoptera; family Crambidae; genus Agriphila; species Agriphila geniculea. Next base: position 18,730,095 of record OX038890.1, read on the forward strand.
TTTCATATGATACCCCACATGCCCTAGTAGCCGCACTTAAAATTTTTAAGACCCCTTGTCAGTCTCTGTTGTAAAAAAGATATTTTTATTTTTATTTATTACTCATTTGCAAAATAGTTGGGCAAATGTCATCTTAAACTATTTAAAATTTGAAATTGATACCATTAGTAGTTCTCGAGATATCCAGCTGTGACAGACAGACAGACAGACAGACTGAGTCACACCATAAGGGTTCCTTTTTTACCATTTTGGTACGGAACCCTAAAAACTGTTATAACAAATACAAGTATATGAATGAATTATAGGAGTAGTATTATGATAATAATACATAATAATATATAATAATAATAATAATACATCATAATATTACTCCTATAGGAGAATTATAATTCATTCAAATACTTGTATTTGTTATTACAGTTTTTATTTAGTAGGTATAAGAGGAACCAAGCTCGTATAGAAATGTATTTTTTTACGTTTCCTTATTACACCAGTACTATTAGGAAGTGACATGATCAAAGTTGCAAAAGTTGCAGTAAATAGAGCTTCGATAAAGTCAAGGAAACAAACAAACGCAAAAAGGACGAGTGTCTGCGCGTGCGCAAACAACGCCAAGGCTGATTGAAGGGGACAACTAGTATTTGGACTCTTTAAAATAATTAAACGGTTCTTAAGTCGGAAGCAGAAACACATAATTTTTGGATTGATGTATTTATTATGTATGTATAAGGTTTGTCTCAATTAATTTCGTCAACTGTTTTTTTCCTTTTATAAGTCCATATTATATATATAGAGGAGCTCGATGGCGCAGTGGTTTAGCACCTGGCCCAGTGATTGCGGAGGTTAAGCAATTTTCACAAGGGTCAGTCATGGGATGGGTGACCAAAAATTTATTATCTCGAGCTTCTCCGTGCTTCGGAAGGCAGGTTAAGCTTTTGATCCCGGCTGCATTTGCAGTCGTTAACACTCATCAATCCGCATTGGGCCCGCGTGGTGGGTTATGGCCCATCCTCCTTATCCACCCTTAAGGAAGGCCTGTGACCCAGCAGTGGGGAGATAAAAAATGGCTGATGGTCAAGTCCGTCAAGTCCGTATTTCGAAATATTGTTCTTGGAGGGACAACCATAAAGACTACTGTAGATATTTTTTGTGATTTTGGACTACAAACACCTCAAATTATTAACATTTATCTTAGTGTTGTCTCATCATTTCCACGAGAACCATTTTTTTAATACTGGATAGGTATATGACAATAAATGAACTTATTTATTTTGGACCAAATTTTTTTTAATTACATAATAGTTCTAGACCAATTTTACAAGCTCGTAACTGTACTAGACCCATCATCTTCTTTTCTTTCGCAATAACCAACTCACAAAACAATGTTGCACAAATTTTTCTCTCCACACATTCACCGGTTTGCGTTCACAATTTCCGTGTGGCAAATAAGGAATGTTCTAACACGCGATTTGCACGACCACACCGCATCCATCAACCACAAACAATAATGTTTGTCTCTATGACGTTCACTTTCATCGCATATTATAATAAAACTGTGGCATAACGCACTGCTTAAGGCGAAGTTGAACGCTGAAAGCTCTACTCTTTTCCAAAATTTCCGCTTAAATTATGCATTGATTTTCTTATTAAGTAATTGTATCGCATTAGGTTAAGATCCTGTAATAATAGATGTAAGATGGAAAATAAATAAAATAAAAAATAAAAAACCGGACAAGTGCGAGTCGGGCTCGCCCACCGAGGGTTCCGTACAGACCTACATCTATACATAAAATAAAGCTATAGAAAAGTTGTGTCGGTACAAAGGAAATATTTTGAAAAAAAGTGGTTGGTAGTTATTAGTTTTTTATATGAAAACTGTACTACGGAGAGTTCAAGCTTTATCCCAGGTTCTACCTACCGGAATTATGTGAAAAATTGCTTAGTTTATAAGTTGGACTCCAAGCTACCAAACTGTAAAAAAATACCATCAAAATCCGTTCAGCAGACTGCTATATATAGATAACCATTTGAAATCCTTTGTCGCCACGTAGAAAATAACCCTTCCAGGGATTACGACAAAGAATTGACCACGGGCGAAGTTTGAAATGGAATAGTACATTACTGCAGCGGCACTCAAGACAGGCATTGAAGAACATACGTTAGTCCATCAATGCCTAGTTGCGGCCAAGGCTTGTGTAGTACTTTTAAACTTTTAACTTTTTAGTTTTAAAAGTTTTAAGCTTTTTATTTTAATTTTAAAATACTTACAGTAATTGAAAAAAGAAAATGGAAAGTGGAATGTGCACATAAAGGCCTTTCATTTGATACACATATTGAAAAAAAAAAATCCGGTTTTTTTCATTTATTTCCATTTTCTCATTTTTTTTCCAGTTTTTTGGAAAGTGCTCATCAAGGCCTTTCATTTGATACCCATATTGCAAAAAAAAATTTTTTTTTTTCAGTTTTTTTGGAATGCGCTCATCAAGGCCTTTCATTTGATACCCATATTGCACCAAAACAGTTTTTTTTCGTTTTTTTTTTTTCAATTTTTTGTAATGTGCTCATCAAGGCCTTTCACGTGATACCAGTATACCGAATATTAAAAAAAAAATTTGGAATGTGCTCGCTCATCAAGGCGACATTTGATACCTATATTTGTGCTTAATTGAAAAGTTCGCTCCATTTCTGAATTACACGTGTGTAATGAGTTTTAATAGAAACATTGCTGGACAGACGCCGGCAATTTTGTATGAAAATCCATTATAACACGTTAGTAATGGATTCTCATACAAATATTGACGGCGCGGTTTAGGTCTGTCCGTAAACTCTGATTTAGCACGAAGAAGGTTGTCAAAATAATGTTCGAATTTCCAAGCATTTTTGAGAAAAAATAAAATAATTACAAACCCACCGCACCTGTATAAAATACAAGTACTGTTGATTGTCAACAGATGGCGCTGTATATCAATAGTACACTGTATAATGTTCTGTGAAATGGTTTTATCTATCGCAATGTTATTAGAGAAAATGGGTGTATTCCAACAGGACCCTTTGGTTGTGTGAAGCCGAGACTTTTATCATAGTAGAACCAAATAAGTAAGTCATCTTACTCTTTATACGCATGAACGCGGTTTGTATGTGAGCGGGCCCGTACGTATGCGTCGTCGCACGCACACACTGACAAAATTTAAAGGTGATAAAGGTGCAACAGTCATGGCTGCGCCGTACGTAATCCCGCCCGCGCTCACGCACGCTTCACGCCGCTGCGCCGTTCGTAATAATTTCAACGTGTACCTACCTATAGTACATACCATGCTTTCCAAAGATATTATTGCAAAAAGATTTGTGAGAATGAGGATATATTTTACATTAACTTTAAATAATAAGGCATTTCGTACTTGTCGAAACAGACGAATTTTTTTTTATATCAATTGTGTAATATTGTTATAAAATCACAAATTCCTATAGGAAAAAGCCTATTATGCATGCCTATTATGGAAAGTAAACAATTTCCGAATTTAAAGATTATTATTTTAATAAGTGTAGGTAAATGAAAAAGTAAGAAACAGTTAACAGTGTAAAAAATAAAATTTCATAATCATTTTATTTTATTTGAATAAATACATTATTTAGTAAAGCCACGTTTTAATTAATCCTATTTCGTTTGTAAGTTTTCAAATCACATAACATGACGTAGGTAATGAAAACATTGTAGTCAGTTCCTGAAAACAATGAATTTAATGTAAATTGTAATTTGACAGATAAATGTGATACATTGCTACTTTTCTTTAGTAAGTTTTTATTGGTGTCAAAACGAAAGAGCCAATGTATCACATACATCTGTCAAATTACAATTAACATTAACTTCATTATTTTAGTCGATAGACCCGCTGGTCTACGTACAAAAAAATATAAAAAAAAACTTTGAATTATAGATCCCTGATGCTTACCCTATAAGAAAAAAATATTTTGTATAGAGATTGACTATGCATTTTTTGACGACTGAATAAACTAGCGATGTGACAGCCCTACGTGTTTAAGCTGTATCGCTCGCTCGAGGCTCGAGTTGGCCTACTTATTTGGTTCTACTATGCTTTTATTGTAGTGGTGCCAAATGCTCCAAGCAACATTGGAATGCGATGCACCCGCATTTTAATGCAAACTGAAACAATCTACCACTGAACTATTCAACACTTGACACTGGCAAAAATTACTTCCAAGAAGAAAGTAGATTGCCAAAACAAAAATAAGAAGAAGACCCCCTGTCATACAGCGTGACACTCCGCCATGTTGCGAAAATATTTAGAGCCAAATTTATAACTTTTTAATTTTATTTTTAAAAGTAATTAACTATAACAATATTTGAAAGGATTTGAATTATTAATAATAATAAATATTGATATTTTTAAAAGAATTAGTGGCGCGATTAATCCAAAAGTAATTAGAAGTTAAACTATGACCACGCATACCGTTGTTTCACCAAGATGATTAATAATTACGTATTTTAATGACCATATTTTATTATGATTTAATTACAAATATACAGTTTTCAGATTTATTCCTGTAAGTGTAGTATAAGACGCTATTACCTGCCAAATTTCATAGTTCTAGGTCAACGGGAAGTACCCTATGAATTTTGATTCCTTTGAGAGTATCGAAAATGCGTTTTTTGCGCCCTAAACGGCAGTATCTTTTTTTTACGTTAATTTAGAAGTTTGATTTTTTTACAGCTTCAAGGGCCCGTAGACCTTGGTATATGGTTTAAATTTCAATTCGATACCTCCACGCGTTTCTGAGATAAAGGGTCTTGACAGACAGACGGACGGACAGACAGACAGACGGACAACAAAGTGATCCTATAAGGGTTCCGTTTTTTCCTTTTGAGGTACGGAACCCTAAAAATCACTGCGACGCTAATTTATTAATGGGTAATTTGATGTTTTTATTTTATTATAATAGATGGTTTTCGTAAACTGGATTATGATGATATTTTACATACACAAAATTAAAATATTTGATTTTTTATAGAATTTTTTGGCAAAGAAAACTATTACTACGACTACGATGTTTTTAAATGTTGTCGTTTTTTTGCGCGCTTTGGGAAATATTAACAGTTTTATTTGTATAGAATAAAAATAAAGTTAACTAAGATTTTAACCAAATAAATATATTATAAAGTCAAAGTCAAAATACCTTCATTAATAGAATAGAATAGAAAATAATAAACTTTATACTCAGCACTTTTTAATCGTCTGTATTTTCTTACCACACGTTCCAGACTAAGGACAGACAGAATAAGGTTTTTAATTCAAAAAACAGTGTCTAAATAAACGAAACAAGTGGAGCTGTCGCCCCTTAAGTGATAACCTGAACTAAAACGTAGTATTGAACACGGATAGTTTTTGTTCAACAAGACAACTGATGTGACAAGCCATTTTGGGACGTTTCAATGTACAGTTTCAGAGTTCTTTATCGGAAGAATAAAATAAAAGTTAAAAACTATAATTAGACTTATTCTTCTTGATATTGTGGCTCTCCACTACTGATCTCATCATTTAATGCTCATGATCCAAGAAAACAAGTTCGCCGGAACTTATTGCTCAGTTCTTGCTACTTAAACAAAGAATGACAGATTTTTTTCTGTCATCACTCATTACAAAATTATGATAATGCATTTCAATTGTGATATGTTTCTCTTAGCAAACGAAACAGTTCAAGTTAAAAAGATGAATGTACGTAATTTTCACTAAAATACTTTGTGTTACAGAACTGCTACAGGTACCTATTATATGGAAGTCAGGGAGTTTGATTTTATATGACTGGTAACACAGAAACAAGCAAGAGTAGACCATGTAGCCCTTGTTTTTCGGAATGCTATACCTGGCGCAGTATATTATCTATGCACTACTGAAGATTCACCGTCAGCTCAGCAAATCTCACCCTGTCTAGCGCCAAGCGATAAAAATTTTCAACGCTGGCAATCATCGTCTACTCCCGGATGTTCCGTAACCAAGACATTTTTCTTCTGCCAACGCGTCGCTATCTCATTACTTTCCGCATCATTATGAGCTGGAGTAGCCGGTATCTCTCATATCTTAACATGTGTCCGAGATACCCAAACTTTCTGCCTATGGTTCGCAATAGATCGCGGGTCTTCCTGCCGCGTTACTTCTCATTTGAAAGAAAGAAAGAAAGAAATAATATGTATTTGAGACAACACATACAAAATAAAAAAACAAACCATAGCACATTGCCCCAAAATGATCCCGACTCAGCATAATGCATGGTCTGCGACCAGCGCTGGTCTTCCGTCGGAGTTGAGACCTTCTGTGTCAAGATATTGCATAGAATTCTACGGTGGCACCGCATCTCAAAAGCTAACATACGCTTCTGAGTGTCAACTTTCAGGGTATAAGTCTCACTACCTTTCTACCTTACAACACTATTGGCTACACATGACAATTGGAGTATCCTGATTCGTCATTGGTACTTAAGTGAAAGACAAGATATTTTACTTGGATTTCTAAAACTCTTTTGTTACACTGCTGAATCAAATTTCTGAATTTAGTATCACCATATGTACGTACTTGTTCAAAGAATATCTGGTCAAAGCTAAAGTATTAATATGGCGAAACTATCTTACTTTTCTAAGACGTTGATATTAAAACAAGTAGCACTATTGCAATCTACAACGGGCCATACATCACGGACGGAACCTGCCAATTATATCTAAGATAGCTACGGAACCTTTGCGAGAGATTGATGTGCGTTAATAAGTGTTACAACTCATAACTAGACAACTGGAGTTTAGATCAGTTATTGAAATAAACAATAGAAGGAACTACATCTCGTAACTACATTGAAAGCAAAAGAATATTCTTTTGCTTTCAATCGTTTACTAAAACGAAAAATATTCTTTAGGTTTCAATGTAGATACGCGATGTAGATTCTTTTGTTTATTTCAATTTAACATGTTTAAAAATGACCTATAAAAAAGTGCCCGTTTAAACGAATCGGTAAACTTACCAGACTTCTTGGATTTAAATTAAATGCTTTTACGGACACTACCGTGGTTTTTTGAGGTTTTGATTATATTTCTCATTTCATTTATTTATTTCATTTGTCGACGTTTCACTTCATTAACTAAGTATTCAAATTATTTGGCATCGGCAGATTGACACCTTTGCAGGCTGTCGTGGTCACGGGTTCTTGCAACTTGTTTTAGAAGTGAAAACATAATACATTGGTAGGTACATACATACTTTACAGAAATGTAAAAAAAAATTTTAGGTACCTATTTTTCTTTCATCAAAAGAAGGTATTCTATAGAGAGGTATGAAATTATTGAATTTAGCTCTTAATGTTAATCTGACGTCAAAAAAGATTTTTAGTGTGTTCATTAAAATTGTACCTGGGTGAATCAACTTTTGTTGTTCTGTGGCATTTCTTAAAATATCTACGTGAACCATTTTTATATGAAGTTAATCTGTAGTTGCAAAAAACTTAAGTCATGAAAATTTTAACGCGATTTTAAAGAAAAATATAGGTGACCCAGGAGACAACTCCTATTTTTCAAATAAAAGCTGGGGACAAAAATGTCCCTTGGGTCACCCATGTCTTTCTTTAAACTATTGATTATTTTTGTACAAACTAAGTATGTTTTATTGGCTATAAATCTAAATATAGTAAATTAGAGATTTTTTACTAAAGAGTTATCTAGTTTCGTTTTAATTTATAAAAAAATTACACATGGGTCGATTTTTTCCTTATATTAAAAAGTTGTTTCACCCAAAAGTAGTTTGGTTTTGTAATAAGCAACTTGGGCATTTATTTCGAAAAACCTAGAAAGGTCGGCCTAGGGTTATTGTTGAATTTAGTATTATATCGCGCCAATTATTTCGTCCATAAAATAGGGTTGCAACTCACTGAACAAGCGGTACAGTTAGTGTGACAAAGTACTTTAGTGGATAACTATACCATTTTACAATCAGTAAAGTGGTTTATAGATATGTCGAATATAGTTTGTAATCTAACATTTCAGGTTGCATTACCCAGCATCCCATTTTTCAAAGCTTACAAAAAAATGCCTTTACGTTTCATCTTGGTATCGTAGTAATGTATTTTGACGTTCACGATGACGTCACAAAACATCGATTAAAATGATATCAGACCGATTCAATAAGTTTACTATACCTACTCGTACTAAACTTATTAAACATGTAAATCAATAGTTCGTAACACATAAACTAAATAATTATGGAAAAGATTAAGGTTATCTCAGTTTATGTATTCAAACTTTGTTGCGAAAAAGTTACACACAATGAGGCATATTTCAAATTTATGTCACACAAAGGACAAGAATGGTTAGGACAACCAATTAACGACCATATCTTATACCCATTCCGGGTCAAGATAAAACAGTAAGATGAATAGATATGTTACATAACTGTTACATTAATTAAAGTGACGACCTCTGCGCAACAAAGGCGCAAAGATACAAATATAATTAGTCTACTTTAAACTCACCAGCTGATGGATTCCCACGGACTATTTTTTCACAAACACCTGTAAAATTATTGTCACTTATCACATTTTACTTTCACAACGCTATGCACTTCGAAACTATTGCAATACAACACTAGTTCGCAAAAAAAAAGAAAAAAATAACGCGCTGTAACGGGTAAACAAAAACGTTCCGTTTCACCTACTGACTTGCTAATAACAACATGTCAAACTAACATGATCATAGTTCCTACATTGTATAATCCATCTATAACACAACAAGAAAATCTTTACCTCCCTACACAAAACGGAATGTAGGTAAACAATGAATTCCCAATTTCCCACGGCTAAACCTCAGTATTACGCAAAAATTGCACATAATTAAGAACTGTTTTAACATTCGGACATTGTCTATATTTGACAAAACAATGTTAGTAAAACTTGTTGTATGTGAAAAAAAAAATTACAACTTAAACTATTGTTTTGGGTGAGCGGAGAGATAAAACGGAGGTTATATAAAATCTCGGTCAAAGGTCGTTTGGAGCTTTTAAAAAATTCTTTTGCGCACTTTTTAAAAATTCAAAAAAGGAAAAAGTTTCGAAGTGCAAAACGTTGTAAGTGTTAAAACTTTTTGGTTAAAAATAAAGATTATATACCGGTGCAATTCGCAAGGCACTCACACGGGAAGATGCGCTCGCGGTGCGAGGAGCGGACGGTGACTGCGCGACGCAAGCGCAGCATCGCAGCTTCGGTGGGGTGCTCCGACATTGGTAGAAAGGGGAGATGATGCCTCGTGTCAAGGTTGGACAATTTTTTTAATGACTATAGAAGTAAAAGTGGTGGATGCGAATTTCGACCTTAGAGAAGGTAGATTAGATTTAAATTGTAATGTAATTTATTATATTGGCAAGATAGAGCTTAATAAGCGGTTGAATTCCATTAAAAAAATCGAATTAGTTGTGTGCATGTTGTTAATTATTGTCGTTAATTTAAATGCACCAAATTGAGTGCCATGAAGAGAAATGCAAAAAACACATCTATTATTTATTGCACTAAGTAGTATAACATTTCACCCACCAATCCACATTGGGCCAGTGTGGTGGTTTATGTCCCATCCTCCTTGTCCACCCAGGCCTGAGCCTTAGCAGTGCGAACATTAAAAATGGCTGATGATAAAATATAACATTTACCAGGATTATTACAAAATAAAATAAGAACATACTTTCCAATTTGAATGAAGTTTTTGTTTCGTATGTATGATTTTCTACTAAAATACTTAATGGAAAGAAGTTAAAATAATAAAACCTTTGGTGCTTAAGTAAAAGTTGTTTATTTCAATAAGTACGTTGGCCTTTATATTATGTTACTGATCATTAATTGATAATAATTGGACGATATAAGCTCTAGGGGTCAAGTCTGCTAATTTTTTCGTCAAAATCGTAGTTCAGTGGTGTTTTAATGGTAATGCTTTTTGACACAGTTCTTGTATCTTAAACCCAAAATCAAGACACAAAATGTTTCCGTTTTGGGTTTAAGAAACACAACGTGTTTCTGTTTTGGGCTTAAGAAACAAGAACTGTATTAAAAAGCATTACCATTCAAACACCATTGAACTACGATTTTGACGAAAACATTAGCAGACTTGACCCCCTGTTGACGTACCTATTTAAAACCATATTTATCTTCATACATTGCGATTAATTTAACAAGTACAACACAAGTCACCAACTTCAGAGTGCTTGTACTAAACGATGGATTTTAATCTGTAAAATTTTCTCTTTGCCATACATTCTCGAGTGAATTTGCAGCGGGTCACTGTCTATTGACAATTTAAAAGCATTACTATAAAGATCTAAATTCTCAATAACTATTGTTGGAAAAACTCAAAAAGTTTATTTATGTTACTATCCTACTAATATTATAAATGTGAAAGTTTGTGGGTTTGGATGTTTGTTCCTCAATCACGCAAAAACGACTGAACGGATTTGGTTGAAATTTGGCACACAGATAGTTGATAGCCTAGATTAAAATATAGAATAGTTTTTATTCTGATATTCCTATGCAAAAGGGAACAACGCGGGTGAAACAGCGGGTGGCCGCTAGTTTTTCATAAAATTAAAAATTGTTAACAACTTACATGAAAAATTAAAAGGAATTAATCATTTCATGCAAAAGTTGACAAATAAATCATACAGTGCTTAGTGATTAATATGCTATTAATAAATGGTTTAATAAAAGGAGTTGGATTTCCCTAATTTGTTTGAATCCGATGTAAAAATAAAGTGAATTAGGTCTGTTCTACAGGTTATGTAACTATAGCTTCTAGTTTAATTTAGAAATGGAGTAAAATTTATATTTAAATATCAAGTAAGCCATCTTGCAAGTGAAACTCCTGGCGGCCTATTACAAAAATAACGTACGCAATTGCGTAACGCAGTCACTTGGCCACGATAGTCGTCCGCAGTTCGTTAAAACAAACATTTTGAATTTAACTATCGTAGCCTATAGACTACTGAACGAACGATGTCGGATACGTTAGAGAGAAACTGTTAAACTCACGCAATCACTTCGCAATATCGCATACGAAAGTGATTTGTAATAGGAAATAATCGAAACGAAGCACGGACGCAGCTGCGTGTATCGCATTAAACTTTTCGTAATAGACCCCCTGGAATAGAACCCCAAAACTTCACGTACTTATTGGCTTAAATTTTGTTTTGAAACGATCTCAATTTCCAAACTATACAATTCCGTTTCGGTGTAAGTATACCTGTCTATCATTCTGAATAAAAAGAAATTATTACCTTTAGGTTGAATCTGTAACTGAAATAAATAAAAGTTTTAATCGTGTGAGTTGCTACCTCACGTGTAAAGAACTCCCACAAAGTTGATATACAAACTCATGCGCAGACAGACAGACAAAGAAGTTTCCCAGTGCAGTTGAATGGGACATAACGATGAAGGATAACGCCACGTATAAGTCACGGTGGGACACACAAATGAGACTTTAATTCGGCATTTAAAGATTAGATTTTGGTTTCAAATTACTTGGCTGACGCGATTAGTAACCAAGTATTACTTTTTAGACAATTCTAGTATTTCTATTGTATAATTAACTGGTGAAAAGTTGTCTGATATGTGTGAGCTAAGAATGGTTACCTTAACTCTAATTCTAACATTATTAATGCGAAATTAAGTTTGTTTGTTAACTTCTCAACCGATCATCATGTTTGCATACTCGTTGTCAGAGGTACAGAGAAGGACATAGGCTACTTTTCATCCTGAAGAAAAGTACTGTTCCAGAGGGATAAAGTAGTAATTGTCCACGCAGACGAAGTCGTGGGCGCAAGATAAAATGATATTTTATACAAAATAACAACACTGATTTCCATTACAAAAAGGTTATTGCTCTTTGGAAAAGACTACAAATTAGTTAGTTACTTTTTTTTATTCGAGATACCTAGTGCTTGGACTTCACCTCACCTGATGTTAATTGACGATAAATCCGAATGTGTAAGCGCACTACAACCGGAATCCTCACCACAGAGGAACTGCGGCTACCTTACCTCTAACAGCCGGAACACAGCAATTTTTAAATTGTTGACGTCAGACTTAAGTAAGATGGACTTAAGTATGATGCTAGCTAGCCAGGCGGACTTGAAGTAAGCCCTACCACTAACCCAATAGTTTTGACCTTCCACTATATATAAATGCTTTTCATAAGTCATCATCATCATATTAGCCGCACAACACCCACTGCTGGTTATAGGCCTCCCTTAAGGATCTTCACGACAATCGGTCCTGCTTGGCCCGCATCCAGCGGCGCACCGCAACCATCACCCTCGTCGGTCCACCTTGTCGGGGGCCTACCCACGGAGCGTCGTCCGGTGCGCGGTCGCCATTCCAGATACTTTCCGCCCCAACGGCCATCGGTTCTTCTCGCTGTGTCCCGCCCACTGCCACTTTAGCTGAGCAATCCTTCGAGCGATGTCGGTTACTTTTGATAAATATCACGGCAAAATAAAATTAAAACAAATGCATGAGCGGAGCTGATACTATTTACGGGCCTGGAGCGCTCTTATAGGGCTGATTAGGTCTTTCTCGCGAGTATGATTTGCGTTCTCTACGCCAACAATAGAGCCCTCTGACTGTTGCCCTTTCCGCCATTAGTACCTGCCATCTATCCCAGCGCCACCTTCCGACAAGTGCACTAATGAAAGTCTCGTCATGTTAATGTCACTTGATGATGTCATTATTGATTTTAAGTGCATACTCTCCCTTTAAATAACGCCATTACAGTCAGAACTCAGACGGGTAATTTATGAGCTTTTGTAAAGGGTAAGAACTCAATTTCTATGTGTAGGAAATTGAAGCATAAAGTCAGGTTTGGTTATGCATTTGTTTCATATGGATGTCACAGTCATTTTATAAAAAAACTGTTTTTTTTTCAAATAGCTTTGGTAGTGTATAGGTAGGTACTCTTTAATGGCGTTACTTTATTAAAAAACTAACAAGTAAAGGTTAATTCTAATTATAATATAATTAGAGTAGAACCTAGCTCTAATTATTTGTCTTTGAATCCATTTTAATGCTTATAGAATAAAACTGTTTAAGAAGAGATCTAAAAATTTTAGATTGTCTTATTCATATATAGGCATTTAATATTGATTCTAATTATCCGTAGAAATGTAGAGGAACCGATTAATTGGCACTTACTTAATTTTATTGATTATTAATGGGTTTCCAAAGAACTAATTAATAGCAGCCCTTACAAAAGGTAATATCTATTATTATCAGGGTTGCCATTTCAAAAATAATTTTAATAAACCAAAAGTATAACAAAATATTATTTGAAACTATATAATTTATTTTGATATGCTTTCCTTCAAATTGTATCATCATCTAAGTAATATTTTCAGGCTCCAGAACAGATTCCTTTGGAGGCAGTTACCACAGTGGGGGGTCAAAGGTCTCAAGAGGCTCCATAAATTTGTTTCTAAACAAAATTGCAGCCTTCGGGAGAAAGCTGATGAATGGTGCTGAAATGGTTTTGAAATTGTTGCAGGCATCCTTTGCCCAGGGTGAACTCACGACATAATAATACAGTTACAACTACTCCCTAAAATAAATTATTTTGTTACCAATGGCAAAAGATTTTTGTCATTGGAAAGTCTATTTTAAAATCGACATAGCACAATGCAAAAAAACGTCTTTACGAAATGTGCGAAGATCTTATATTATAGAGGCCATTTTTACTCTATCTTATACATTTCTTTATTGCACCAAAAACACAAACGATATCAGTACTTAAAACTATAAGATAAACATTGCGTCCTTGCACCAACTCGTTCTAGAAGCACTATCGGCCAGAAACATGCCTTCACAGGCTTAAAGGCTTCATTATGTACGGGGCTAATAGGTTGTACCTTCAGGCGATGCGGCGGATTCGGAATTAACGCTAATACCGATGTTTAGTTACATTGTTGCTACAAGCTAGGTTAAGCTAGTCAATTAAAATTGAACGTAGATTGGTTGGATTTTAACCGCCTCTGTGGTTTAGTGGTTCGCCCACCTCTGTAAGACGCATCCCAGGTTCGATTCCGAGGGGGGATAAAATTCCTAGTCCGCCTGGCTAGCTACCACCATCTTACTTAAGTCTGACGCCATAACAACAATTTAAAAATTGTTGTGTTTCGGCCATTAGAGGTAAGATAGTCAGTTCCTCAGTGATGAGGATTCCGGGTGTAGTCCACATCCACCTTCGCCTTATCGTCACTTAACATCAGGTGAGGTGAAAACCAAGCATTAAGCCGCTGTGCATAAAAAAAATTGCCGGCCAAGAAGTTAGTTTTCCAATCAATCAGTTGGAGTGTCAGCAGTAGAAATATGAATAAATCTTAAAAATATTAAATATTTATAGTTTCCACTGTACAATATGTCAAATTAACCAGGAACCTTAGAAGATACTTGGCAGTTTTTTAGTAGGCCAATTAAGTGCCTTCTAAAATTACTAAAAATATAAAAATTACGTAAAAATCTTTTATTTTCACTTCTTCACATGCGTTAATGTTAACGTTGATGGTAATATTCAACTACGCGTTAGCTAAGGCATTAGATATTTATATTAGTAATGTCGTTTGTAAATTAACACGCTAAAGTGTTGGCCACATCTGCGTAATGCCTAGATTAACGTATCAATTTACGTGGAGTCGTAGCATAGCACCTATCAATGGACAGTTTTAGATTCTTAATAATGTTTATAAACTAACATAACAATAAGTACATTTATTACTAACAAAAATAGACAAACTTTGGTCTGAAATAAAAGTTTTTTTTTTTATTATAAAAGAAAAAAAAAAATGAAATGAAAATTACACTGTTATCATCTCATCAGGATTGCAAGAAAGCAATTGAATTCACGAATCATCCAATTTATTTACAAAAGAAAATCACTATAATTTCACTTCAAATGCCAGATCTGTCGATTGGCGAGATCGATCCGCGATAAGCGATGAAAAATTTGTGTAAGCAGCGCAATCTTAGTCCAATTACGTGCCTGTGAGTAAGATATCGCTCTACTACACTTTGAAGAAACTATAATATTTGGAAGCTCAGCTACTGTACCTAAATTATTCAGAATATCAGAAATCCGTAATTTTTATAGAAATAAAAAAAGTTGTAAGAATACTACTGGGGAGCGATTGCGTAAGGTAATCGTATTCATTTGACATTTCATATCGTATTCCATCGGCTGCAATTTGTATGGGATGACATATATTATGATACAATATGAACTGTCAAATGAATACGATTGACATTACGCCATTTTTTCTAAACATTTTCATAGATTATGTTTATTTCTTTTTCCTTCAGCTTACACAACTGTCAAGTTTTTATGTTGAGTTCATAAATAAAAAACTAAAATAAATGAGGAGCTCGGTGGCGCAGTGGATTAGCGCCTGGCCCAGCGATTGCGGAGGTTAAGCAACTTTCGCAAGGGTCGGACATGGGATGGGTGACCAAAAATTTATTATCTTGAGCCCCTCCGTGCTTCGGAAGGCACATTAAGCCGTTGGTCCCGGCTGCATTTGCAGTCGTTAACACCCACCAATCCGCATTGGGCCCGCGTGGTGGGTTTTGGCAGGTCCTCCTTATCCACCCATAAGGAAGACTTGTGCCCCAGCAGTGGGGACTTTAAAATGGCTGATGGACTAAATCAATTTAAATTTAAAAATATTTATTTTTAATCAACAACATTGCAAAATGTCTATTTTATATTTTTTATAGCTTCCAATTTACATTTATAGCTTAATATCTCATCGCTCATGTATGTCAGCCATCAGTTACGTCCGCTGACAGACGGGCTGGGGAAGATGCAGTGATACGGTTGCTTTACTGCGCCGGCGCACAGAACAATGGCACCTTATTTATTTGTCGAGGAAAGTGGCCACTCAGCTCGGTGTCACGTCACCACTGAATCTATTGGAGGGAAAAACGGGGTAATATGCCTATTCAGTTGATTTACCTGTTTCGTTTTGTTGTTTTTTTATTTAAAGAAATTAAATCAACAGTGGCAGGCCAATGTAAGGAAACACATGATTCATTTGCTGAACAGCGATAATCACCAGTCTAATACAAGAAATAAAAATAAACATGCCGTTCCAAGATTTAGGCTTGCGAAAACTAGAGGTAAATTTATGGGTAAAGGAGCCTTTATTAATAAAGTTCCACAACAAGTGATTTATCTTCCTTTGCACTAATTTAAAAACCGTGTTAAAGAAACGTTCATGGATAAAGGTTATTAAAAAGTAGACGATTATCTAAAAGAACTAAATGCGTGGAAAATATGTAACACATAACTTGCTAGCATAAGAATTTTGCTGTCAATAATTTTGTTGTACATTGTTTGATAACAATACATGTAAGTTCGTAAACATCGTTACTTATTTCTGTTAAAGCTAATGAGTTTCTTGCGCCCGTTCTTCTTGTCAGTTAAAAAAATCTGGAAGGGTGGTAGGAAAATATAGACGATTCTAAAGTACTTAATTAATAAGTTTATTTGAATAAAGACATTTTGACTTACCGTAAGAATATTCTTATTAATAATAATAATACCGTAAGAATGGCAAGGAATAAATTTAGGAAAGGTGACAAAATATTTCTGAAATAGAGGCTCTATAATTCTTTTTGTTTATTACACTTAAAGATGTGTTGTTAAGTTGTTGTTGATATGGTATTTTTTTAAATGAACGATAAGTTGAAATCATGACACAAACTGAAATCTCTTCTTTAATGAAAATTTGAAAATATTAAAGGCATTTCTGTTAAAAATCATTACTCAAATCGAATATTGGTGTTTCGTGTCGTGCATATTTTTTTACCTTTCTGGTTCAAATTAACCATGGTTTTCTATCAGATGCACTTAATGAACTTCCAAGAGTGGTTGCCCAACAGTTCAAGGCCCAGGGCTGGGCGACGATAATAACTAATAACGACTGACAGCGGCTGTCATCCGTCCGTCACATCTGACACGCAACTTGCGGGTCTGATACGTACTTAAGGCAAAGAACAAACTAAGTAGAGGCAGAAAAGAACTCATTTAAAGGGTTTATCTTAGGGTGAATCAGAGTCATGACTCTGATTCACCCTCTTTAATTGAAAATTGGGACCTCTTTAATTGAAAATTGTTCCACAAAACGGTCCCCCGACAGCAATGACACCTTGCTATTTAACTTTTTAGTTCGTTTTTGGCAGGGCAGTCGTGTTTAAGATATTTTTTAAATTTATTTATTTTATTTCACACCTTTTTGTGACAAATTATATAGTTTTGAAATTTGCTCATTGTGGCCTTTCATTTGATGCCCATATTGTAATAATTGAATAAAAAAAATCTTTTTTCACATTTGAAAATGGCGTCCTACAGACGCCATATTGACTTTTTTCAAAAAAATATAGCCAATGTCACTTGAAATGCTGTAAGGATTCTAACGATACCCCATTTATCCAAATCAGTTCAGGCATTTAGAAGTTATGGTGGAATAAAGAAACTCACATACACACAAACATACATGAACCCAGAACACATATACACTCTTTTTGCTTTGGGCAGTCGTGTAAAAAGGAAGGCTACCCCTTAAGGATGTCCTGTCCTATGGTACGTAATTAGTGTAAACAACAAATTCTTCACACCATTCGCTGTCAACGCCGTATCTTTGCGAAACACCCATTATACATTAACAAATTCCAACATAATTTAATTTAATTAAAACTGCGGTTCAGAGTTACCAAATGTTTGCCACCAATGTCACCGGATCAACACCTAAAGTAACCAAAACAATTATTGTCATAAATATCGTTATTATGTTGCGCGCCTCTGCCCTTGTGTTGTAAACTTCTTCGTGACTCTTTCACTCGCATTTTTCTATGCAATTTTGTTTTAATTGACAAGGGATTATGATCTTTATTTGTTACTAATAACAGTGTTCAAGATTCTTAAATAAAATGCGGTTTTTATTAAAATTCGATGCTGTTTTGTTTTAACTCCTTAGCCGTTAGCGTAAAGTGTAGAATCATATAAGCAGTGCAAATTAAACTACTTGAAACAGTCAGTTTGTATTCAATGAATAGAAATATCGGGCCACTAAAAGTTACTATATACACGGTAAATTTTTAAGTATATCTAAAAATGAAATGGGGTTTTTAGACCACGTAAATGAACTACTTTTACTGTGGGACCAACCACGAAATCGCGAACAAGAAATTAACAGTTTCCATACATTAGACTCAAGTCAATGTTGTACTTTTCTATGGAACAGCTGATTTTTTTTCGCGATTTCGTGGTTGGCCCCATAAAGGCCTTCATTTATGTGGTCTGAAATCCCCATTTCATTTTTAGATATAGTGAAAAATTAACCGTGTTTAGATTCCATAACACAATTTCGGGAAATCTCAGAAAATGCCGCGCCATGCGCTAACAGGAGTCAAAACCGGTAATTCCAAGATTGGAGCGCCTAACTTTTACTCTCAATCCTCCGACGCACGCTCGCCACTCTATATAGAAAGCCTGAGAACCGTGCTCTATGGCTGATACCATCGCATCCGTGTCCCGCACATCCTTCATGGGTTAATTTCACTGAAGTACTTAGTCACATAAAACGGTAGGAGGTTTTTTCGACACACAGATTATTACGTGAGATGTCTAGAAGCTAAGCTATTTGGGCTTACTGTCTGTGATTTAGGAAAAGTAGCAAGAACATTTTTGGTTTATGTTAAGATATCGCAAAATACACTGTCTTCTCACAGTTTATTAATTTTTGAAATTAAATTATTATATAAAGATTAGGTACAGTGTAAATTAACTTTACGGCTTTGTCTTTGCTCTTCCTTAAGCCGGCTCCACACTCGCGCGCGAACCGCGGCCGCGAATCACGGGCGCGGTTCGCGCATGAAAACGGTGCGAAAAATATAGCCCTCCAGACTCGCGCGTGAACCGCGGCCGCGAATCACGCCAACCTTAGTTCGCCACACAAGTTCTTTGACGCGGACCAAAAAATCGCCCTCTTTACACCAAAAAGTACATAAGATTTAACGGTAAGTATACCTACGTATTATTTGTTTTTTTTTTGTTAAATTGTTCAACATTAACGCTGGGAATATCTTAAATTGCATATTTTTTTGTTTAGTTAGTTATTTAGCATAGTTTATTTTTTAATTTAAATGCAAAAAAGACATTAAGTATGTTTTAATGTTTTTGTAATAAAACGTTATTGTTACATTATAGTTTGCTAAAATTTTACGATAGGCTCACTTTTCGTGTGCTTTACGTTAAATTTTATAGAAGAAAACAAAGTCAGAGGACCATGGTCATTACGTATTTGTAATAAAACGTTATTGTAACATTATAGTTTGCTAAAATTTTACGATAAGCTCACTTTTCGTGTGCTTTACGTTAAATTTTATAGAAGATAATTGAAAACTGGCTATAGAGAGAAAGTAAAGTTTTGCTTCTCAAAGGTCGATGATAAAATTTTTAGTAACTATCATTAGTTTTAAATTGAAGTAATTACGTACCTTTATGTTGGTCGTTGTATATTAATCATAACTTTTTATAAGATAATTTATAGATTAAATTTTTAAATAGCTATAAGTAAATTGGTTTTTGTATGATGCTATAAAAATGGAATTACTTACACAAGTTTTGGACGACCTCTGTTTCGAGTTAATACGATTTTTTTGCATAATATCAAAATTTATGAAAATATTTCAATTATATTCAATAAAGTAATGATAGACGCTAATTTTCAAGCCTGCCCCCCCGTAGCATGACCACCGAAACACGTTAATAAAAATAATGATTTTTATTACATGTCCTTCAGCCATTTTTAATGTCCCTACTGCAGGGGCACAGGTCTTCCTTATGGGTGGATAAGGAGGACGGGCCATAATAACCCACCACGCGGGCCCAATGCGGATTGGTGGGTGTTAACTGGGGTGACAACTGCAAATGCAGCCAACGGGACCAACG
The DNA here is from genome assembly GCA_943789525.1 of Agriphila geniculea. Taxonomy (NCBI): domain Eukaryota; kingdom Metazoa; phylum Arthropoda; class Insecta; order Lepidoptera; family Crambidae; genus Agriphila; species Agriphila geniculea. The sequence continues at coordinate 18,750,121 of OX038890.1, forward strand.
GCTTAACGTGTCTTCCGAAGCATATAGGAGTGTGAGGTTCTAAATTTTTGGTCACCCATCCCATGATCGATCCTTGCTAAAGTTGCTTAACCTCCGCAATCGCTGGGCCAGGCGCTAAACCACTGCGACACCGAGCTCCTCTTATATATAACTAGCTAATTAACTTTTATATCTTGCAGGTTATTTTAAGAACGTCATTTTAGTATTTTCGTTTTTCTTTTATTGTTTATCTTTTTTACTATTTTTTTTTTCTATTTAATTAATTACTGATTATTTGAACATAAAGTGTAGAATAGTAAATACGGTTTGTGGTAAATAAGATTGAAAACCATAATGTTGTAAAAAATATAAGTCCATAATAAAGCCGGTCACATACAGACGGAATCCCGATTCGGAATTCCGATTACTTTACGATTTTTTTACTAAGCTTCCAAGAGCAAGGTGGGCAGGCAGATGTTATCCTAAAATATTTATCTTTGAGCAGAAGCCAATTTTGACACTTCATTTTCTATTAACGCCATCTAGTGAGGCAAATAGTTACTATTTTTATTTTTTAAATGTCACTTTGAAAAGTCCTCATTCCGTCTGTATGTAGCCACTCTAAGAACCACCTAGGTGTAAGTACTTTGCTTGTTATAGTGCTAATCCTTTGCAATCAGAGCTAATCATTGTCATTTCGCATAATAATAATGTTTGGCAAAAACATTTTTTCGCCATTGTTATAGTACCTTGTCAATTCAGGTCTCGCGTGATTTAATTTCATCAAACAATGTTCAATCAATCTTTAATTAGTAACTATGCAAAACAGTGATCCCAGTGTATGTCGTATCAGCCTGAATCTAAGATTGAGCCTTCGCGTGTGGTTCGAATAGTTTAAGCTAAGAACTGCTCTCAATTTGTTCAAGTAAAAACGTGTTTGATATTATTTTACTCGCCTTCAACGTTGTGGGAACGGAGAAGTAGTGTTGTCTGGGAGATTATCGAAACACGATCGAGATAAAATGGTTTTACGTGTGCTGTTGTCTTTTAACATTGATTTCTACTTTTCTAGAAATCCTTGTTGTGTTTCTATTGACACTACTGCAAAAAAGTGCAGTGTTGATTGATAGGGGTGGGTAACTATTTATTTAATAAACTCGCATTAGTAATATTAATAAGTAATATTAATAAAAAAAATCTTCGCTTGAGGGTAGGCTCACGAGCAGCTTCAGTCCCCCGTGACCACGTAAACGTCGGGAAAATAAAAAATCAAACCAAATACCAACTAAATAAAATACTTTCAATAAAACCGCGCTAGTATCCTTTAAAAACTGTTTTATTTCATGTCTAGTGAGCGCGTAAGCTTGAGAAGTGAGTATGAATAGTTATAGCTATTACTTACCTGAAAGTGAACTTTAAAAAATGGTAGTTGGGCAAATACTTAATATCAAACACTTACGTAAAAAATACACAATTTAGCCGAACTTTATATTGAAATAGGTCTGTAATATGGACACTAGTACGGGTTTATTGAGATTTTTTTATTTTAATTTTTGATTTTCTCGACGTGAATGTATTTGCTTCAAGGTCGTTTTTTGAGCCACGCCCATTAAAATGTGAATCGTTTATCGATACGAGCCACATCACTACACACGAAACTTCACAAGCGTTGACACGGATCCCGCAGATGCAGCGGGCGTAATGATTGTTATTATGACATTTTTGTGACGCAAGCGCACGACGCCATCTTGCGGGAAGATGAGCGCGCTTTTTACTTCACTTACTGGCTTTATTAGTGCGAATTGTAAGGGTAAGGTGAACTGGTACTAGTAGATTATCCCCTAATATCAGCTTAAATAATGAAATGCAGATTCTTTTATTTCATTATCTGAATACGAGTTAGGTATTTTAGGGTGACCACTATCCACTATTTAGTACAACCAAAATTCCCTGACTTTTCCCTGTTTTCCAGCGTTTTTTCAAGTTTTTCCCTGACCATAATTTTAAATGTTATAAATATAAAATAGGTAGGTATATAATTGGAGTACATTTTTGAGTTTTGGTAGAATAATCTGCTGCTAGCAAATTACAATTTACAATTAAATTTATTTTAGGAGTGCACTATAGAGAGATAATTAAAAAGAATGTTTTTAGTCACAAAAATGTTTTAATCACAAATAAAATAAAATATTTAAAATGCTGAAATCGGTAAACTTTGACATGTTTTTTACTGGTATTTAAAGATTCTAAAGTATTTTTTTAGGATGAGGTATTTGTCTAATGTATTGCGTGTTTTGTATATCCATATATTATCTATTTAATAATTTAATAGGAATTTTCAAAGTTCGTCCTCATTAGGGCTCGCGTAGACTTGTTTTGGTCATTTCTATTGAGTCAAGTCAAAAGTCAAAAATAGTTTTATTCAAATAAACTTCATTGTTAAGTACTTTATAAAATTTAAAAATGGAACGTGATCCAAATATTACCCTTAAACTTCTTCAATAGGTTAATTTTACACATACTTACAGCCAAAATAAAGAATGACTCAACTAACCGAACGTTCCGCGAACAAAAGACATCAACGCGTCAGTCAAAGTATAGTTTAATTTAGTTAATTAAATATTATATTTTATCATATATTGTGCTTTCGTTTTATTATTGTACTTTCAACCATACACTCGGTGTGTTTGACCTCAACCAAAGTTGAATCATTATTAATTTTTTTTTTTTATTATTTTATTTAGGACAACCAACACAATAAACGCTATTTACAAACAATAGAACGAATGCTAGATGTTACATATTAAAGCGCTATCATACTTACAGGTTGCCACGGCATGCACTAAGAAAATTAAGCTATTAGTAAGCGAAAACTAACTAATTACTAACTAATTACCAACTAATTTCTAATTAATTACTAACTAATTAAAATATCGAAAGATACAGATTTGTTAATAAGTTTGTTAATATGTTGCTACTCAATAATAACAAAAGATACTTACAAGTTTTGTTTGTTATACGAAAAGAAAAGATTTATGATTTTGACATAAATTTGTTTGTTAACAATGATTTGAATTTGCGTGGAGGGTGATGCAAGTCAACATCAACCGAAGCAGATGAAGCATATAAGCGTGACAGGCGACTGTAATGGGACTGCATTCTATTGATGGCGGAGAAATGACCCAGATTGGTCTTGGAGCTCCTTGCTTTAAATGGTAAGTATCTAGATGGCCGAGCTAATTTAAAAGGAACATTGAAATTTATTTGTTTTAATAAATCCGGGCAATCCACGTAACCATTAACCAGTTTATAAAAGAAAAAGTGATCAAGCAGTTGTCTTCGACTGTCGAGGCTGAGCAGCTTGAAATGATTTAAGCGTGAATTATATGAATAATATAAATAATATAATAACATAATAATAACATAATAATATAATTAACGAAAGCACAATATATGATAAAATTTTGTTTTGCATCATTTAGATTCGGTTAGGTACCTATTTGCGAAACCAAATTTCATTATAATATTTTTTGTCACTTATTTTGAAGATATTCGAACACAAGTACTTCTTGCTCCTAATACTCAAATTGTCCATACCTTGATTTTGGAAATTGTTTTAGAGATTTTAATGCGAGCATTCCTGTAGCAACAGTTATTTTTATTAAAGGCAGACAAGACAGCTATTACTTCATCCACCGACTAATGATTAATGAAACTAAAAGTTAATTCCAAGTCAGTTAATCGCATGAACGACGCCTTATCTTAACAATGATGGTGAATGATCGTCGGGTTATCTAACAATGGATAAGCTGCGCAGAAACCATCATACATAACAATATGAAAATTTGCCTTTTAACTTGCCGTATCGAAACCTATCACTTACCTATAACAATTCACACCTTCGTGGATTGTTGTAAGTAAGTGTTTTAAGTGGTTAAGCGTGACTGACCGATTTATCATAAACTTTTTGAGTTTGTGTGCTTTTTATGGTGCTGAGAATAGAAATAGATACTGTAAAGTACCACCATTAATAAATGAGATACAAGTTTTCACCAAGTGATAAAAATATATTGGTCATTAATTGTAAATTGCTCAAAGTTCAATCAAGTTAACACACTGTCCTACGTAACAAACTTTGATTAATGAATCAAAAGTAACTATATGCTTCCTCTAGCTTAATATCGGAAATCAAAATGACCATAAGTTTTAAAAATAAGTACTTATGTAGCTTAATACAGTTACTGTTATTATGTATATCTAAAATTGCATACCTCCTCCTGTTATAGAACAGTAATCCTCTATAGCAGGAGGCTAGCTAGAGTGAATATGAATAGTTACGAAGAATAAGTAGTATCAAATGTGTCTTAAAAAAATGTGGGCCGTCGAGTTAATGCGTTTCTATCATATTTGTCAAGTTTTTTATGTCAACTGAATAAAGTTTATTTCGATTGTCTTCTTTTCCGTTTCGAAACACCTATTCAGTTGATATATCGGACTTGATGAATACTTACTTATATTAAGACAGAACGAATTCTCTCCGTGACCACATTTTAGTGCTCGTTTTTTCCGTTGTAAGTCCCCGAAACAATAGCTTGAATATACGTGTCAATCAATTCTCATGTTTTATGCAAAAATAATTGCACTGATACACTAAACTCAAGCTTCAGTAGGTAGAGACTGAAATCTGGAAAATCTCTTCTATACTTTTACTAATCACGAATTAACTATTAACAACTGTTATAGCCACCTCGAAACAATGTAATGGTACAACTTTCATCTCAGTTATTTTGCATTTGGTTCTCAGAACATTGACGGCTATTGACACAGACATTTACAAATGGTTATCTAAGAATTGTCAATTGAAGACGTTTTAGCAAGTGTTAATTTTTACACGTCAATTAAAGGTGAACGACGCCAAACAATGGATGGTACGCAAAACTGAGACTTCGTGGGAATAACACGGTTCTCATTGCGACCCGTCTCAATTGAGACACACAAAACGCCAATAATATAGCTATTATTGACCACAGAAACATCTACAAGCCCGACGTTTTTGGTAAACTTTAACTCGAACGACATAAGGCTTATATTAGGTATTAACTTCTCGAAGTGGTCACCGTCATCACAAAAGGTAAATGATTAGGTGGTGTAATCATCAGAGGACTCCATTAATGTTACCGTTAAGAATAATATGATCGTTCCAGCTTGTTACCGCGTCATGTAAGTATTGTTCGTGTGTATGGTTGAATTATGAGGAGTGAATAGAGCAACTAAATCATCACATCACTTCTGTTTATTGTTGCCAAAGGTTCGAGCTTTCTCACGGTTGTGTCGTACGAATGTACGTTTACAAAATGTTTGATAAAATTATCTGGTCATCAAGTAGGAGATAAACCCACTGGTATTTATGAATGGTTCAATAGTGATTGACATTATTTTGGACTCTATTATTGTTCTGATGTTTGCATCAATGCATTGTGTTACTTAAGTTGTCGTGTCTTCAAAATCTTTAGTGAAATAGCTATCTGAACATGTTTTTTTTATGAACTTAATCTGAATCTCTAATCCAACTAAGATGTCGAACTTCTAGTCAAATATCTAAAGAAACATTCGCTTGCTGCTTGTATCTAATAATTATGTAAGTATAGGTATTTATTCCAAATCGAACTTTCAACATCGATAAAATCATAACATTAAGTACCGTCAAACGGAGGAACTAGAGCCAATTTTGTAATACAACCCTTAAGGCGGTTGTATGACCGAAAGTGGCGCCCTCAGAGGTTTTTATTTAATAAGTTATTAATAGAAAAAGATTTTAATAATGTTTATCGTGGAGATTTTAGGGCCCATGATCTGGTATTTTTAGAAGGTATCACTATGTAGTGATACCTTCTAAAAATACTAGATCACTATCTAGCTATCTACTAATGACTACGAGGGCATGTGCCCTCGTAGTCATTAGTAGATAGCAAATGTGTCAAAAACGGCCACTTTTAGCAGTTTTTTTATCTACTTTTTTAGCAGTGACTACTAGGGAATGTAACGATACCATCTAAAAATACTAGACTGTGGGCCCTAAAATCTCCACGATAAACATTATTAAAATTGTGTATTAGAATTATAATATTAAATAAAATTCGCCGCGGCGCCACTTTTGCTCAGGGTACCACCTTAAAAAAAGGGTGTACCAAGGGTGTACATACATCATGATGACGTGTGACAGCATTGGGACAGCACCATTTGGGATTTGTCACATATTGTGTGATGTCGCAGTTTCGCCACTGGAACATCTTTCACTGACATCTTCTTTCAAGGCCGCACCATAATAGTCGTTCCGAATTACTTAATTGTACCAATTATGCCAGTACAGCGCCCACACCGCCCCACATAAGTGAAATTGGGTGTGCTGTGTCCAGACACAATGCGCGGTGATTCGCCCATCGCCGCACAATTGATGCGAAATAAGCTCATTAGATCTTTTGTGCGGGGTTGAGTAATTTCACATCGACATGCGTGAAGTCCGATTTTGAAATGGCTCCTTTGAATATTCAAGGAGTTTATTATTAGGCCAGAAAAGGTGTTATGTTTTACATGTTGTGTAGGTATCTTCTGTGGAGATTCCATCACAAGTACGCAACGTGTTACAAAATAACCCCTAATACTGAATATGGTAGATAGGGACCATCAAACTGAACAACTTTTACTATGGGACCAACTCTGAAATCACGAATAAAATGTCAGCTGGTTCATACAAAAATTAATAGGTAACGAAAATATCAGGTTATCAAATTATCATAGTTGTTAAATACTTATATGAATAAAATAACGGATATAATAAAATAAAAGAAAATGAATGAAACTCCCACAAAAAAATCCTGGATCCACCCTGTACACTATGTTACAAAAACTTTCTGCTGATAATACCAAAATGTTGTCTAAGTAGCAACACATTATACAGATTCGCACATTTTGGGAGAAAACCTACATATTATAGTACAGTAGCCCGTAGAACACTTAAATCACCAAAAAGGTTACCGTTTGCCGTTGTGATATAGTTATTTATTACGAAATTATAGATACTTTAACCCAAGTTTTACAGATCGTAACCCGCCGTAACCTATATTTGTGTATCTCCAAAATTGATATTTTTTTATTTTTCGAGGTTTACCACATAGTTTAGCTATTGTCGTGTTCTACAGCTTGGTTTGATTGCCACAGATAAAAGTAAGACTATAAAAAGTAGCCATACACAGATTTAAGACCTGATGAAAATGGTTGGACTTTATCTGGTCTTAAATCTGTGTATGATCACTTTCCACTACTATACTATTATGGGCTACTGTACTATTATGTTTAGATAGTAAGTATAACTGTACTTACCTACCTACCTACCCACTAATCCGAAATGGGCCCGCGTGCGTGGGTGCCTCATCCTCCTTTATCTATTTTGTCTATAAGAAAGGCGCTTTTCCCAGCAGTAGTGGGGACATTAAAAACGATGATGGTGGTACCTATGTAGGATGGAGAAATTGATAAAGAGACTCAAAGTTTGACTTTGAATATTTTGTGTTAATTGAAAAATAAAAAATAAACTTTATTGAACAGCCTAGTTACTAATTAAATGTTAGACAGCTCTCATTTAAGGCCGTTTCCCTGTGTAAGTAGGTAATGGGAGCCAGGCTTCTCATTGAAAATAGCAAAAGTATTGTTGTTTACAATGCCTGATATTATATAGTACTGTTTATAAGATTTAACAAGATAAGATCCTATATTATTTGTTAACAAAAGTACCTTAACCAATGGTCTATTAGGTATAATTTAATTTTAATGATGAACACCAAAGTTACAATTCACTGTACATCAATTACAAGGGGTCAAAGGATTGCTATCTAAATTAGTGGGTATCATTCATGAAACTACTCATCGTGGGCCGAACAGAGCCGCAATTAAAAACATAATAGAAATTTATCAATTTCCATCTAGTTACGTAACGTGGGTGAAATATTGCAGTCCCATACGTCACGATGCCACTGATCATTGTGAAATGACTGGAAACAAAGGTTCATACCATTACGGAATGTATTGAGATGTCAATATGAGTTAGATATGAAAAGGGTAGACGTCTTCCGCCAATCATTTAGGAAAGGAAATCATGGAAATAGACGTTCATGTTCTTGGTATTTAAGTATGGTAATACCATGGTAATACAATGAATGTACCAACTTTAACTGAAAAGGTCGGTTGAGTCACCATTGCTATGAAAAGGCAGCCATCTTTTTAACTGACTTCAAAATAAAAAGGGAAGATTCTGAATTAGATGTTGATGGTGTGTTAGTTATACTTACTTAAGTATGTTTTTTATGGATGTATCGCTAACTACGTTATCACTTAGGTAATAATGAATTTTATTAATATTCCCGTATGTCATCAATCTGAATCAGAAGCATCTAATCCTGGGTTGAACATACTTTTTCTTAAGGAGATCAACCTAGCAAAAAATTATGACTAAAAGATCGACATTTTGACCGATTAACCCACCAAATATTAACCAAGAAAAAAAAATTGCATAAGTAAGTTTACATTGGGTGCAAAGTGTCAAATCTGTTACCCCTGGCGACCGACCTTAAAACCTCTCGCGATCGACCGTATGGGCACCTCTGATCTAATCTGTATCAGTACAGTACCTACTACAGGTCTACAGCAGTTTTCTCCAAAGAGAATGTAAATAGCGTTTTCTTCTCTAGTACCTACCTAAGTCATAATGTACCTCTCTGGGTGGGTACTCACTTAGGTTCGCGAACCTCCGCGCTCCGCGAACCTGGAACAGTGCGTCCTAGCAAACATTTTATTTTCACTTTGGCTATAGTGTTTACGTGTTTGAACCAGGTTCGCATACGTGTTCGCACACGGGCGCACTGTTGCAACACAGGATAAACAGATTTTTTGGTACAGGTTCGCGGATAAGATGAATTTATCATGAGGGCCAGAAAGCTCATCGGCAAGGACAGTTTTTTCTGTAAGCTCAAAAGCCTCGAGAAAAGCCTCGAGCATAGACACAGGGCTGCAAGCTTATCGGGTTTTTACCGACTTCAAAAGGAGGGAGGTACTCAATTCAACCAGTTTTTTTTTTTTTTTGTATGTACACCGATTACTCGAAGACGGCTGAACCGATTGAAATGATTCAAACGTTATTACATTAGGTAAACGCCCAAGTTGGTCCCATTTTTTAAAATTTTGAAATCGGTTCAGTACTTTTCAAGTAAACTTGAAAAAAAGGACGAAAAAAGTATGATTTTGTGTGAACTACCTCGATGATCAGTCGTAAACTTCTTTATTTATGAACTGAATAAGATAATTATTTTTTTGTTGGAAAAGGGATATCTTAAGTGTAGTTCTTTAACCGACTTAAAAAAGGAGGTTCTCAGTTTGACCCGCATGTATGTATGTTTCTCCGCGATTAACTCACGTTTGGCTGAGCCGATTTTTCTACCTAAATAAAATATACCTACACTACCTAATACAAAGGGTAACTACACTAAAAATTAAAAAAAATAAAAATTGTTTAAAAAAACAAAAAACCGACTTCAAAAAACCTACCTCTAAAAAGCAAGAAATAATATTCGTAGGTAATAATAAAAACACGTCTATTGAAGTCGGGTGGGGCTTTTAGAATAAAAAACAAGGAATTTGTACCCCAGCCCCACCCGACTTCAATAGACGTGTTTTTATTATTACCTACGAATATTATTTCTTGCTTTTTAGAGGTAGGTTTTTTGAAGTCGGTTTTTTGTTTTTTTTATCGGATACATTTCGGCGAGTGTGCTGTGGAATTGCACAACCTAATTCCGCCATCTTCCTTCTTCCATCGGATAACCAGACGTACGAGTCAGCGCCACCGTTTTTGGTGGATATTCCAAAGATCCGCGTTAAACGTTTTGCTTCAAACTTTATCATCCGTACCGCCAGAGAGTGGAACTCCTTGCCTGAGTCTGTGTTTCCCGATAGGTACAATCTGAGGGCCTTAAGTCGCAAGTGAATAGTTATCATCTAGGCAAGCGCGTTCCACCGTAGATCGCATCATCGCTTACCATCAAGCGGGATAGCGGGCAAGCGCTTACCTATCAATAAAAAAAAAAGAAAAAAAAACCCAAAGTTTGCTAAGAGAGAAATTCTTAAAATATTATAATTAGTACCTTTTTAAACAAACACGACCATAAATTTTATAGTAAATTAAAAAACGCGTCACTCAACTCCCACTGTTGTTTTGTCATCGCTAGTTAGGACAGGTTGTGCAACTTATTGTCCGCGCTTGCAATTTTTCTCTCCATAGGTCAAATTTGTTGCAATTCCGTCGGTGACAACGCAATAAATGAGACTAATAACAATGAATTAAAATTTTGTCATTTAGACTAACTAACATGGGACAACATTTAGACTAACTACATAACAGCATAATTCGAAAATTAGCGTAGTGACAGGGGCGGATCCAGGATTCAAGTTTGGGGGGGGCCCTCGGAGCCTCGGGTCTAGGGTTACCTTACATAGATATCTATGTAAGGGAGGATGCCTTAGGATGCACAAAACGCCTGATTTTTCAGAAAAATGCTTGTCTATAGGAAACAAAACGGCCGCGCAGCGCGATTTTTAGTCAGTTTTATCCACTAGTCTTGTACTCTTGCCTGTCTATAGTAAAAAAAATGGCCGCGCAGCTCAATTTTTTGACAGTTTCATTCACTAATCTTATCTGTCTTTAGTAAAAACCGGCCGCGCAGCGCCATTTTTAGTTATTTTCATCCGTTATACTTGTACTCTTGCCTGTCCGTAGTAAAAAAAAAGCAGCGCGATTTTTAGTCTGTTTTATCCACTAACCTTGTCTGTCTATCTATAGTAAAAGATACAGCCGCGCAGCTCCACTTTTAGTCAGTATCATTCACCACTCCTGTCTGTCTTTAGTAAAAAAACGGCCGCGCATCACCATTTTTAGTCAGTTACAACTGTTATACTTGTACTCTTGCTTGAATATAGTAAAAAAAGCGGCCGCGCAGCGCGATTTTTAGTCAGTTTCATCCGTTAATCTTGTACTATTGGCTGTCTTCAGTAAAAAATACGGCCGCGCAGCGCGATTTTTAGTTAGTTTCATCAATTAATCTTGTCTGTTTACAGTAAAAAACGGAGCCCGCGCTGCGCCATTTCTATCCACTAATCTTGCAATATGTGGTTTCATCCGGGCAGACTTGCAGCTTGCAGCTTGCGCAGCAAAGTTTGCGTGACGTGATTGGAGCATGTACGCAAGATTTCACAGCGAGACTCACTAAACAAAAATGCCTGTCTCTGCTTTGCTCCAGCCGCAAGCCTTGAAACCGTAAAATGCCTGTCAAATGCACCAAATGTCTGTCAGATGGTAACCCTACTCGGGCCACGTTTTATGATTAAAAAAAAAATAAAGATAGAGGCACTGACACTACCTACATAAAACAATAAGATTTTTTTTAATGCAAGTTCAATGTTATCCGCAAAGGTTTTGTGGGGGGGGCCATGGCCCCCTTGGCCCCCCCCTGGATCCGCCACTGCGTAGTGACCATACAATATCTCATTTAAAAAAGTATTTCGTGGTAAGGTGGTGAAACCCCTGGATACGGAAAGTGCAGGACCATTGCTTGTGGAGATCCTTGGGGAAGGCCTATGCCCAGCAGTGGGCGTCTTGTGGCTAATATATGATGAAGTACAATGGCACAGCAGAATACACAATGAAACGGCTGAGTTGGTTAGGTGTGTGGCCTTATCGCTAATGACGGCACTACATATTCGCCAAAGCATCGGCACAATTTATCGTACGTTGATACTTTTGAAAGAACCTCTTGAAGAATTTCTTACAAAACTAGCAACGTACGAGAAATGATGAATTGTGCCGATACTTGACGAATATGTAGGTAGTGCCGGCATAAAGGGTTTTACTTTTTGCCGATAACTGCAATGGCAGGATGTCACAAAATGTATCTCGCTTGGTGGCGCTACTGCTGCTGGAGACCTTTGTACGAGCATTTACTCCCAATTTTTCCATTTATTTTAAATTATATCTAAAAATGGTTGATACTAATAATTATTATAATAGAAGTTGGACAGTAAACGAATTAAAGATTGAAGCAAATCAAAGATGGAATCAATGATGGAAGAAAAATTTATATTTACGAAAATTCGCTTCCAACATCCAAAAATTGATAGCAAACACATAGCGAACAACAAAATGACAGGTCTGCATCTACACTAGCGCCAAGTTAACGGTAGCGCGCCGACTAGTGGACGATTTGTGAATCAGCCAAATTATCCTGCCATTGCTATAACTTTGTGTGAATAATGTCCCAATAATAAATGAAAAGACAGAATGAAATATGAGTAATTTTATTACACATTTACATTCATCTAAAAACATCAAAATATAATATACCTACCTATTATAAACGCTTATAAATCACTGATTTTACCATAGAAATAGAATGTCAAAGAACAACAATGTCAATAAACAGGTGATCCGAAAACTAATACATACATTTTATATGAGATATGTAAAATATGACTTAGATACATAAAATATGACTATATATGGCAAAGGAAATAAATTAATTATGTTCCATACTGTTTTCTTCGTATAAACGCATAAATGTAGCGAAATTTGGTTTTAGAGAAATGTGTGGCAATATCTTATTTACCTGTGAAAAGTGTCATTACTTGGATTTTTTCTTTTTGTTACATCACAATTACTTAGAGCACAAGACACCATGGCTCCACGATACCTTTATTTCAAATTCTAATTAAAATTAACAAATATTTTAAACAAATTGTGATTGTTCATTTGCTAGGCGGGACGCTAGGGGCTCTTACTGTAAAAACTGTTGGCACATGTCACTTGAGCCTTTGTCTCTTTTTTACATAGACCGTGTCCGTATGATGTTAACTTCTCTTTTCCACGCTTTGTTGGTCTTCTTGAGCGCAGCGAATATTTTTCTATGTCTATGGATTTTACACAATATTGGATAAAACTTCAAGAGCACTTTTGCATCTTATGACATTTGATTATAACACATTTCCAAGAAGTTTTCATTAGACACGTAGCTATTTGTATTCGGAAACACTGACCTGCATATATTTACACAAAAAAAATGTTCATGTCAGTGATTCGGAAAAGTATAAAAAACCGCCTAAATTGTGGCTAGAGTTTGGAACCTTGGAAATTTGTTCTTTCAAAAATATAAAAATCACAGATTACATTATGGACTGTCTATTTGTTTTGTTTGCTGTAGATAAAACAACTACAAACAAATACAAATAACTATTTGGCACTAAGTTTATTTTAGGCGTTTTGCAATAAATCTACCTACACATATTTTTTAAACTAGTAAAACAAATTCGAGACATCTCACAACAATTATTTAATCCCATACTAAGCAGAGCTTGTACTACGGGTACTTAATAACATATAAAATACATAAATAAGTATATAAACGACCATGACTCTGGAAAAAATGGTTGTGCTCGTCACACTAACATCTGCCCCTACCAGGATTCGAACCCAGGGCCTCTGGCGCAGAAGGTAGGATCGTTACCGTTGCACCAAGTGGCAGTAAAAAAATATTAACATGGAACTGAAAAACTAAATATTTACTACATAAACATGAAGCAAATATTTTTATAACGGGTGTGACAAGACGTTCAACGAAGCCGAAGTCCACGTATTCCGCCATGGAATTTTTGTCTTTTAGACTATACCTGGGAAACCAATAGCTACGAAGTTATTGAAGGTCAAAGTCAAATATATTTTTTTCATTTTTTTTATGAAATCTTATTTTATTCGATATAGCCTACTTTTTGTCCAATGAAACATTATCAAAATTTTAAGTGTTTCGTAACAATGGCTTCAAAACGTCGTCACTCGATGTATCTTATGAGCACGCACATAAACGCTGCCTTTCAACTCGGCCGCACGCAGCTGTGTAGCATACGCAGGCGCGGTCTGTTGTACGCGTCACATTGCGTGGTAAAGTATGCCATGCTTTTTTAACACCAAAAATCAAAATCGTTTCCCAGCAATAATTTTGAACAGAAATGGTCCTGATGATGGGCAGAATACGTAGACCTCGGCTTCGTTGAAGGTCTTGTTACACCCGGTATGTTATCCTATTATATTATTTATGTATGTTTAGTGGTGGTTCCCGATTACTTTATTTACATACTTTTCCAAAAAAGACCTCGAACTCGCGTTCTCCTTATTGTAGGAATGATAAATTAAAAAAAATCAGATGTATGATATTAGTTAGATAAAAGTTGCTGTCATTGCTGCGCGTACCCCTGGAGATGCGCGTACCCCTGGAGGTACGCGTACTAATAATTGGGAAACACTGATGTATATTATGAAAACAAAAGTATTCTATAATATTATTTTTTGTACGATACACAGTTGATTTGATACAGATTATAATTTTTCGCATTTCAAACAAAGTCAATTGTTAAAGTTGTGTTAGTTTAGGGACATTTTCTTGTTTACAAAAATTAAGTTATAATTTAACGAACACAAGTATTTTCAAATTCATTAATGCGCCTGATTATATTTCAAGATCAAAGTTGTTGATCTTTTAACAAATTGTGTTTACAATTTACATGGACGAAAGGTGCTCATATCGTCACAATTTCCATTCAATTATTTATTTATGTTACTTATTTATAACGAGAATAATATTTGGAAACAATTGTCAATGGGGTTGGCAACGCAAAGCTAATTGTAGATGTCGCTGCGTACGCTTGTTCCTAAGACAGTAGACGTTCAGAACCAAATGTATGGGAAAGTAGGTATTTATTTACCGAAAAAGACCCATTGACCCAAAATGAATATAAAAGACTATTCTACAATGCAAATGCCGGAATCGACAGCCAAATTGAGACGTTTTTATTCTTACAGAGTTTATCAATTATTTCTATATCCAGATTTTTCGGAAATTTGTAAGTGCCAACATTTTTAAAGCCCATATTACACAGAATTTAATCATTTTAAAGCTAGGAAAACGATTTTTTAAAGTAAAAGTCCTTTGTTTTCATAGCTCTCGTGGAACAAGCGTACGCAGCGCCATTTTGACAGTTGCCTTCCCCATTTCATTAACATTTTCGTTTCACTACCTTTTTGTATGTTTTTTTTTTCAATTTCCAAACTGCTTCTGATTTTACTTGAGTAATTATATTGAAATAGCTGCTTATTTGCACCGTTTATTAATGTGAGAACTTTTATAGTCTTCACTATGAACACCTATTACGACAAAATAGGAGTCTCTATAATCATTTCTCATCAAAATTCAAACGATATTTATTCGTTTGTATAAAGTAGAAAGTATGCGGCGGTAGTTCCAATTCCAACTGCGCTATCTTTGCTAACAGTCGACGTAGTCTGCGATAACTCCGCTGGCCGCACCGCCCGTCGCAGTGGACGTCGCGCTCGCTGTCGCACTCACCATTACATAAGAATTACTTCACTCTCTTGGTTTTACTTCAATTTACTTACTATTTTGGCAATTTCATTATGCTCCACAAGGCGACCTGTTCATTAAGTACTTTGAGGTCCTCATATCATTGAGAAACCTTATAGTAAGTGTCAAATCTCAGTTAACATTTAACATCACATAAATTCAAACAATATTTTTTTGCTTGTCTATTTTCTTTCTTTGTCTTTATATTAAGTAGAAAGTATGCGGCTGTAATTCCAACTGCACCATTTTCGCTAACAGTCAATGTAGTACGATGTGCCCTCACAGTCAAGCCGCCAGTAACTTCGCTGGCCGCGCCGCCCGTCGCAGTGGTAGTCGTATCCGCTGTCACACTCGCTACTACATAAGAACTACTTCCTTCTTTTGGTTTTACTTGAATTTACTATGAAACAACTGTTATTTTTGTAATTTTATTATGTTCCACAGGGCGACCTGTTCATTAAGTAGTTTGAACTCCTCATTTCATTGAGAAACCTTATAGTAAGTGTCAAATCTCAGTTAACATTTAACATCACATAAATTCAAACAATACTTTTTTGTATTTTTTTCTTTTTCTCTATATAAAGTAGAAAGTATGCGGCCGTAATTCCAACTGCGCCATTTTCGCTAACAGTCGATGTAGTACGATCATACGATGTGCCCTCACAGCCGAGCTGCCAGTAACCCTGCTGGCCGCGCCACCCGTCGCAGTGGTAATCGTACTCACTTTTACATAAGAACTACTTCTTACTTTTTGTTTTACTTGAATTTACTATAAAACGACTGTTATTTTTGTAATTTTATTATGTTCCGTAGGGCGACTTGTTCATTAAGTAGTTTGAGGTTTTCATTTCATTGAGAAACTTTATATTTAGTGTCAAATATCAGTCATCATTTAACATCACATAAATTCAAACAATACTTTTTTGCTTGTCTATTTTATTTCTTTGTCTTATATAAAGTAGAAAGTATGCGGCTGTAGTTCTAACTGCGCCATTTTCGCTAACAGTCGATGTAGTCTGCGATGTGCCCTCGCGGCCGAGCCGCCAGTCACCCCGCTGGTCGCGCCGCCCGTCGCAGTGGAAGTCGCGCCCGCTGTCGCACTCGCCGCTATGTACGTGCGAACTGCTTCTGGTTTTACGTCGCGACATACGTCGAGGCGTTGGGCTACGTGGCGGGGCATCTATAGTGAAATATAGGAGTGTTATATTTTTGGCATTAATTAATTCGCATCATTAAATTATAACAATAACTTAACTAATTAAAATATTTGTTTAATATATATTTCTGAACGTCATCGTCAGTGACGAGCCGCTTCAGTCCCCCGTGACCACGGCAGCTGCGAGGTGACGAAATGTCGGGAAAATAAAAAATCTAAGTACCAACTAATTAGGAGTGTTATGTTTGTGCTAATATTTTAATTTAAGATTGAAGTAAATCAAAGTTAAAGGCAATTAAATTTATTCAATGTTAAAGGGCAAAAGTTAAGCTATCCCACTGGTAGCGTTTAGCGTACGCATAGACTTTATCCGAAAGGGCGACGCCATTTGAATACGCGTGTACATGCACGTGCAAGTTTTCAACGTAGTGGAAGAGCACGTTAAAAAAACAGTTTAACTTATAAGTAACATAATTTTCATTCATGTCTGAATTTCGTTTAGTCAATACACTTTCTTCTTAGATAATCATTATTCATATGTCACCGTTAAAGTGCATAAACCAGTTAAAGTGCAGATTAACTAGGTGCAAAGAAAGCCTTAAAGAGTTCATTAGGTTAGGTTAGAACTGAACCGACCAAAAATGTGCGAGCGTGCCGCGGCAGCGGCCGGTGAAGCGCCTGAAACGACGTTTTTGTAAAATTTACTTTTAACTTAAATTTTCTGAAGCTATTTACTCACTGTATTCCGCACTTTAGCGGTGTAGCATCCGTTAATATGCAGAAAAGTACGGCAATCTGCTACTTTAAGAAATATTTCGCACTTTAACGTACTTTAGCGGTAACACATACACTGTTCATGAAAGGAAGTAAATGCTTACATTGAACAGAGGTGAATGCAGTATAGGCATCCACAGAGGCAACAACTTGTTTAACACTGTGGAGTTGCACTCCAGCAGCGATTCCAGCAGGCTCAGGAAATGAAGGTTTACTGTCTCTGCCAGCTATAAAAAAGATGTTAATAATAATGAATATTTAGTTATTATACTATTAGTCCGATTAACAAATTGCTCAAAAGAGGGTATAGAGTGCGTGAGCGGGAACCTCAGCGATTTCTTCAGAAACTTATTCAGGATGCTTGGGGAGAAAACATACTAAAAGTCCTGACTTCTAGGATGTGAGGCGAAGGGAGGAGGGGGGGACAAAGGCCCTAATTTTAGGTTTTTCACCCATATCTTAAAAATGGTGCGTTGTAGGAAAAAATAATTTATTATGAAATAAAAGCTTATAAAATTCGCTATAACTTTAGTTAAATACACTTTGTTCGTATTTCCAACCGTTTTTGGGCTACTCGCTCAGAAAATGTGAAAATTTGGGTAATGGGCAAGATGGCCAAAGGAGTTGTTTTGCACACGCTCTACCAACGAATGATATATCATAACAAAGGCCTTTTTAGACAAATATTTATTGCAAACAAACTTTATATCAGTTTTTAGTATTTTTGGAGTTAAAAGTCAATTAGCTTCCGCACGCGTCTTCGTCCACGTGCACCCTAGGAAACCTTTGATCAGAATAAGAAGTATTCTATGTTTTAATTTAGGTTATAAACTATATTTATGCTAAATTTAATTTAAATCCGGGCAACCGTTCTTGAGTTATCAGTTGTGTAAATAACCTGACTTTTTTTATAAGGCTCTCAATATTTGTCCAAAAAGGAGTTGTAGAATTCACTTTTCCGGAGTGTGTAGCTCAACAATTATTGGGAAATAGGAAAAAGTGAATAGAACCAAAGTTATAGAAAAGATAAGCTTTCATTTCATCTTAAAACATTTTTCGCTACAATGCGCCATTTTTGAGATATTGGTGAAAAACCTAAAAGTAGGACCTTTGTCCCCCTCCCCTCCCTCCGCCTCACCTCCTAGACGTCAGGACTTTTAGTATGTTTTCTCCCTAAGCACCCTGAATACATTTCTGAAGAAATGCTGTTGGTTTTCTTAAGATCAAATAAATTTAAAAAAAAAATCGCTGAGGTTCCTCCTCACGCACTCTACAACTTCTTATTGATTGGCCTATATATATCGTAGGATATTCGTGCAAATCGGATCTTTACAAAAATCCTAGTATGAATGCAAAAAACCGGATAATTAAAATCTGAGATAGATTTTTGCAATAATCTGAGTATTGTTTAGGATTTTTGTAAAAATCCAGGTTTAGGTAAATCGTGCAAGACTGTTACTTTGCGCGCTGATTGGCTGACGGGAACGTTATGGACTAACGAATGTACCTATTGGCTAACGGCTACCTAGTCCTATAAAAAGAGTTATGTTCAAACCAATCAGACTGAAGATGTTATTAATCGTCTCTTAGAATATCCAATCAGTTACAAATTATCCGAAACAAACTGCGATTTTTACAAAGATCGTAGATCGTAAAAATCGTAGATTAATCTTAGATAATTTATCTGGTCCTTTATAGTCGATCTAGGATTTCTGCAAAGATCTGGTTTATACGATTATCCTATGACATAATACACTCGACGCCAGAAAAATCGCACCTCTTCGAAACTAAGTTTAGACTTGGCCACCTGCTATTGCTAGCTAACGTTCTATTGTGTAAATGTTGATATCTATTGAAAGTACATTTAATGAGCGTTCAATTAATATTTGTTTGATTTAATTAACATAACAGTTACTATTATTAAACGCTTAAAGCGTTATTGCATGCGCCGCCATAAAAGAGAAATAAAAGGGGTCAATTCAGGAAATGCGGGTAAATTAGCTATCGAGATGATGGAGAAAACACAACATTAGTTAACACAACAGTTCCCTAAAAAAACAAATACCCAAGATGGATACTCAAATGAAGAAATTAATGAAATGATTACCCATGAAGTTGCTCGGAAACTGAATCTCAGTAATTAACAACATACGCATACATAGTCAACAGTCTCTAGAAACCGTTGGAATACTCGTCGAACGGAATCAATTACTGAGATTCAGTTTCCGAGCAACATTACATTGCCTCATTTTTTGCAATATTTGAGCAACTTCATGGGCAATAGTATCCATCTTGGGTATTTTATTTTTTAATTGAACTGTTGAAGTGTGATTTCTCCATCATCTCGATAGAGAATTTACCCGCATTTCCTGAATTGACCCTTTTTATTTGCCTTTTATGGCAGCGCAAGCAATAACGCTTTAAGCGTTTAATTATGGTAATTGTTATGTTAATAAAATCAAACAATTATTAATTGAAAGCTCATTAAGTGTACTTTTAAATTTCAATAGATATCACCATCGAGCGGAATAAAGGCTCCAAAGTGTTCGCGAGAGATCTGTCTATTGGGCAAAGCCAGATGACGAAGCTGAAAACTGACGACGGACGCATCATCTCATCGAAACCTGAAATCCTGAGGGAGATCGAGAGTTTCTATGGGCAGTTATATTCCACGCAGACACCTGTTGAAAGCAAGGCTAAAGACCCCAGAGCCAAGCTTACCCGACACTATACCCAAGATATCCCGGACGTCAGCATGTACGAGATTAGTATGGCTCTCAAACAGCTGAAAAACAAAAAGGCGGCGGGTGACGACGGAATCACTACAGAACTTCTGAGAGCGGGCGGTAAGCCGATACTTAAAGTCCTCCAGAAGCTTTTCAATTCCGTCATCGTCGACGGCAGAACGCCGAACGCATGGAACATAAGTGAGGTGATTTTGTTCTTTAAAAAGGGTGATAAGTCCCTCTTAAAGAACTACAGACCCATCTCACTTCTGAGCCATGTCTATAAGTTGTTTTCGAGAGTCCTTACGAATCGTCTCGTTCGCAAGTTCGACGACTTCCAACCTCCCGAACAAGCCGGATTTCGAAAAGGCTTTAGCACCATAGACCACATCCATACGCTGCGGCAGGTTATACAGAAGACCGAAGAGTATAATCTGCCACTATGCTTGGCGTTCGTGGATTATGAGAAAGCCTTTGATTCGATTGAAACCTGGGCGGTGCTGCAGTCTCTCCAAAGGTGCCAAGTCGACTATAGGTATATCGAGGTGTTGAGGTACTTATACAAAAATGCCACCATGTCGATCCGAGTACAGAACCAGAGCACACGTCCTATCCAACTGCAGCGTGGTGCGAGACAGGGAGACGTTATTTCTTCGAAACTGTTCACAGCTGCTTTGGAGGACATCTTTAAGCTCTTGGACTGGAAAGGACTCGGCATCAACATTAATGGCCACTACCTAACACACCTTCGTTTTGCCGATGATATAGTCCTTATGGCTGAGACCATGGAAGACCTGAACATAATGCTCGAAGATCTCCGTGGTGCTTCCCAAAGAGTGGGTCTCAAGATGAACATGGATAAGACGAAAATTATGTCAAATGGCCATGTTGTACCCTCTCCAGTTCATGTTGGGAACACTACTCTTAAAGTTGTTGACCACTACGTATACCTAGGACAGGCAGTCCAGTTAGGTAAGTCCAACTTTGAGAAAGAGATCTCTCGTCGAATCCAACTCGGGTGGGCAGCATTCGGGAAGCTTCGAAAAATCTTCGCGTCCGATTTACCTCAGTGTCTCAAGACGAAAGTCTATGAACAGTGTGTGTTGCCAGTGATGAGTTACGGCAGTGAAACGTGGTCGCTAACTATGGGTCTCATAAGGAGGCTCAAGGTCAGCCAGCGTGCAATGGAGAGAGCCATGCTCGGCGTTTCCCTGCGTGATCGAATCAGAAACGAGGAGATCCGCAGGAGAACTAAAGTAACCGACATCGCTCGAAGGATTGCTCAGCTGAAGTGGCAATGGGCAGGACACATAGCGAGAAGAACTGATGGCCGTTGGGGCGGGGCGGTTCTGGAATGGCGACCGCGCACCGGACGACGCTCCGTGGGTAGGCCCCCGACAAGGTGGACCGACGTGAGGGTGAAGGTCGCGGGAAGCCACTGGATGCGGGCAGCGCAGGACCGATCGTCGTGGAGATCCTTGAAGTGGTGCGATTTTCCTGACGTCGAGTGTATAACTCGCGCCAAACTTATAAACATCAAGATATAAAAATCCACACTAGTGTTGTGCGGCTCGCTGCACTCTTGTAGGTATAGTGTCTAGAGCTGGACTATATCTACTCACCAGCTTGGAGTGCTTGGTGACTTGCAACATGGCGGGCACCAGCTTGCACCAGAACTCGAGCAGGATGCACACACTAGTGTTGTGCGGCTCGCTGCACTCTTGTAGGTATAGTGTCTAGAGCTGGACTATATCTACTCACCAGCTTGGAGTGCTTGGTGACTTGCAACATGGCGGGCACCAGCTTGCACCAGAACTCGAGCAGGATGCACACACTAGTGTTGTGCGGCTCGCTGCTCGGGGCGCTGCCTCCTGCCAACTCTTCGAGGTATAGAGTCCACAGTTGGCACAGAATGAACGCATGGAAGAGAGCGTTCATACGCTGCCCTGTCGGTTTTGATTGTTCTACGTAGGAAGCCATTATTGTCTGGAAGAAATATAATAATAATTTTAAAGGAGTCCGTACACATTTTGCCGCTGACTGCCGCTCTCTCGCTCGCACATTTCATGTTTCCTCAAGATTTCTTAAATCCGAGTGCGTAATTGAAAAATGTGGCTCTTAAAATAGTGAATATTTATACATTTTTTTTAATACAGAGTTTTGTGATTGAATGCAGAAAACGATGGCGTAATTATTTCTGGTTAATTTTCATAAGTTATCATGCACAATTCCAGTATTCAATCAAACGATTCTACAGAACTAATTTGTTAGTCTACGTAAGTAAATATTATTTCATTTATTACACTGATTAAATTATGCTTCGAAGAACGCACCTGTATATGGTCGGTGACGTGACACGAGGCGTCCTGCGGCACGGGCTGCTGCAGCGGCAAGGAGCCCCGCGCGTTGCAAAGAGCGCCCATCACTAGCCACGACACTAATCGCACTCGGGCTACGCATTCACAGAGGTCCCGCGATCTGGTGCAAGAAATTACGTGATAATAGTGTAATTTTTTTTAAAGTTAGCTACAATACAATGTTGAATATCGTTTGGTAAGAAAGAATATATAGAGCGGGATGCCAATACTTTTCTTAAAGAGATCGAACTAGCAAAAATTCATGATTAAAAGATCGACATTTTGACCGTTTAATTAACCCACCAAATATTTCTCAAGAAAAAATGCATAAGTAAAACTTACATTGGGTGCAAAGTTTCAAGTGTGTTATCCTTGGCGATCGACCTCATGGGCACCTCTGATGTAGAGTAGCAATGTATATCAGAAGGAATGTATAGGGTATAAAATAGAATAAATGTATAGTATAAATCAGAAGGAATGTGTAGGGTATAAAATAAGTCTCACCCGGGTATCGAAACAGCTAGCGAGGGCATGTGTCTATGCGCCGGGCGATCCTGACTTCCCCTGCTGTGCTCCATGGCTAGCTCCATCGCCACGTACTGCGCTATGCCGCCCATCACTACACACCTTAAGTATTGCGGAGATCGATGGCTTACGCATTCAGCCGTCGATCACGGCGGTTAAGTAACTTTAGCTTACTTCGATCATAGGATGGATTACAAAAATATACTATCTTGAGCTCCTCAACTTCGGATGGCACTTTAACTGGTGATGCCGGTTGTTCATGGTCCAACGTTTTTATACACATATCAGTACTGGAGACATTGTCTTACTCGGGCGTGGAACAGCTTGCAAGCGTCAAGGAGATCCTTAGGAGTCCTATGCCTAGCTGTTGAGGTCTTATGGCTTATGACGATGATAAATGTGCAGAGTAAGAATGAATGTATAGTGTATAAATTAAAAGGAATATGTAGGGAATAAATTAAAAGTAATGTGTAGAATATAAATTAGAAGGAATGTGTAGAGTATAAATCAGAAGAAATGTGTAGGGTATAAAATGTCTCACCCGGGTATCGAAACAGCTAGCCAGGGCATGTGTCTATGCGCCGGGCGATCCTGCCTCCCCCTGCTGTGCTCCATGGCTAGCTCCATCGCCACGTACTGCGCTATGCCGCCCTTCACGATCGCGCCTAGAGTATCTTCGTTCAGACAGATTAGGTTGCGGTTCACTATCGACTTGGAAACTGAACCCTGTGACAATGGAAACAAAAGATAGTATAACGGCTGTAGCACACCTCCGCCGCGAAACCTTACCAGCAGCACCGCTGTAGTTCCGTCATAGTTTCGCTATGAGTTGTATTCTATTGACGAAGATATTCATATATCTCCTACGTAGATGCAATCCTCATGGATTGCATCTACGTAGCGGTTTCGTTTAAGGGTGTCTGTTGTAGGAAAATAATTAGCAGGCTGAAACTTGTAATAGGTTTAAAAATAGTTATTTTTTTCTACCGTACAGATCATACAAACCTTGATCTTGTTGAGCAGATGCGGGTCCAGCAGTAATTCCAACATGTCTGCGAGATGCGGCCTCATACAGTCTACTGCCCCGCTGCCTAGTTCCCGCGCCTCGCCCGCTGCGCCCGCCAGTAGCTCGCCCGTGTGCAGCTGCGGCGGTAGGAGGAGGGTGCACCCGTGACCTGATATGACATAATGAAGAGTTTTTCACGCCTGGCACACAGAATAACTAATAGTACAAGTACAGAAGCAGCAATCCGCAAAGTCATTTAAATAAAAAGCTACTTTTGCTCCGACACAATAAAGTGCAATTCAGGTCGCGCAGCGCTAATGGCCTACAGTTATATTCACCTAGTAGTTCCCTCTCTTTCTATCGCGTGCTCTTATCTTTTCTGATGACGCAACGTTAGGGTTGTGTTCGTGTAAATGAACTGTGTAGCTAACATCATAATGTGAAAAACGACAATTGTTTTGGTTTTTTGATTTTGACATCCATACACGGCACAGTAATGTCGATTCGACATTGTTACTCTTAGAGCATTTAACCAAGTAAGGAGGCGTCACGAGAACTAATTTCTTTACAAAAAAGTCTGCCACTTTCCGCGGGGGACGAGGTAACGCACACACAAATAGTGTTAAACACTAATGCATTTTCGATCACGTTGCTACGCACGCACACGAAAAAATTATCAAACACGAGCTTAAACTTTACGCACACAAATACATACACACGCGGAAACCAACCTGTTAGTACACGCGATGACGTCATTTTCATGTAAACGTTGCTAGTGCTTGACACTATCGATATTTTACTCTCGATACCTTCGGCTCATATTTTTAATTTATGTCATAATGATTGAATTATGATGACAAAAATTCAAATATGAGTCTGTAGTTTTTTTTTTTTCAATTTAGGCCCTTCGATGATGCTAAGGCAACCTTTGGCTGTCGTCAAAATCTACAGGATGACTTATTAGGATAAGTCAGTAAAATTGATGATACTGCAAGAAATTCTACCCGGTCAATTTAACTAAGCAAGTTTTCAAATACTGGTAGGTTTTCGCATCTATCAAATCAAAGACATAATTTCTTAGATTAGTGAAGGCCGATTCAAATCTCAGCGGTATCCTCTACCGGGTGGCGGTAACGATATCCCAATGGGTATGCGGATAACGCATTGTTTTAACCATAGCGGAATTTTACCGCTATCGGAGGCGGGGCGGGGCGATAAGTTCGGGTTGAGGTCGGGTCGTGTGTTATCGTTTGAACGCAACCTAAAAGTTTCGCTGAACACGCGGTACGTACGCGGCAACAGCTGCGAAAATGCCATATGCCAGGTGGTGACGGATACCGCTCATGTTTAAGTAGGCCTTAAAACGGAATAACTATATTAAAAATCTATATTTGTTATACTTATTTTAAAGAAAGTGGTTCATGCGTCATGCTTGTACTAAGGCCATCGTATATTTTTTCTGTTTAATATTATCAATATGTATCGCTATCATATCGCAAACATAAAATTATTAACTAATACGTCGTTTTGATTTCTCTTTTTTTATTGCAATCATTTTACTTTCTATAGTCACATAATCAGTTATTTCTCAACTAGTTGAAAGTTATTTACTCTCACAATTACCAATCCGATATGTAGTAGGTAATTCATTTCATACCCATTGTGTGTAAAAAATATTGTGATAGAAAATGACCTCACTTTAAATGTTGAGGTCGTTTTTCAATGTTGACGACTCTGTATGAAATATTATACAGGGAGAAAAAAAAGCAGTCCTTGACGAGTTTCTTGCCGGTTCTGCTCGTTACAAGGTCTCCCACTTAGAGTTTGCGAACCGATGGCGTAGCTTCTATGACATTCACAAGACTTGTACTATTATGTATTCTGTGTCACAAGTGCTTGTAACAGCCTAGACTGAATAAATTATTGTTAGTTTTGAGTTTAGTGTTATTAGCTTGTATTATAAAACAGTAGGAAGTTTCAAAGTGCTGTGAGCAAATTGTGCGAGTACGTTTAGGAAACATGTTTGCACAAGCTTGGATCGAGGCATCTCGTATCATTGCATCTATTGGAAATCTGAAATATAAACATATAGGCCACTTTCGTCACATTCCGCTTCCGTCAAAATAAATAATAGACTGTTTTTTTTCCTGAAAAAACTAAATTCCTCTTTCGGCAGAAAAAACGTTAGTATTTTTTTCCAATATTTTATAGCCAGAATAACATACCTTACCTACTGATAAAGTTGATATCGATATTTGTTTCTGTGCTGTCACAACATTACTTTTGCTGCAGTGTGGCCACCGTTTTTAAATTAAAACGGCATATTTTGGGAAAAATTAGTGACATCCGTAAATATTTTATAATAATAAAGTATTATGTAACGTTAAGGAGATAAAAAAAAGATAAGTGTAGTAGATTCTGCCTAAGGAGAATTGTATCTAAGAAGTAAAAGACAGAAATATAATTTAATAAAATACAATTAATTTATGATAATCCTCAAAACACACGTAGTGTAGTCACGGAATACATAATAGTAGAAGTGTAGTGAAAGCCCGGCCGGTCACGATACTCACGATGGGGAGAAGCACAGAGAATGGAGCCCGCGGCAAGTCACAATGAAAAGAAGCACGGAGAGTGGAGCCCGCGACAGATCACGGAGTCAGTAATTTGACAATATCAATATCAGTGTAGTTGTTTTTTGTCATTTATTTTGTCAGTTATACCTATCTGAGGTCAGTCATACTGAGATTAAAATTGTGATTTTACGTTTTTAAATAAGATTGATAGAAGGATTTTATTAGTGATAATACTTAATTAAAGAATAAATAAAAAGATTACACTAACAGTGCCAGTTCTAAGCGTCAAATTACTGACTCGAAAAAAATATCCAAATAAGGATTAGGGATTCCATACCACCATTTCAGTGTGTAAAATAAAAGAATATAAAATCGATTATGGTGTCGATTAAGGTATGAATAATTCCCGAAAAAATAAGGTATTTTTTTCGTACCTACCTAAGAAATTATGTGCAGTAAGATAATTTCAAATACACATTTTAGTATTCACTTGCCTTATTCCATTTTCCCTACTTTTCAACCTGCAACCCTGGTGTCAACCCTTGAAGAATGGGTATAAGTTTTGAGAGCTTGTACTCTGTTCCATTTATTTACTCATGTGCTACAATACCTATTTTAAACATAAGTTTAATAGTCCTGCTATTTTTTAAGTATTGAGTAAGAGATTATAATAAATAAAGATAAAGAAAAAAATAACAATAAATAAATTTGCAAAAGTAATCTATACCTAATAAATTCATCAAGCGTCTACACTACAGTACCTAATGAATGGTAGGTATTAACAGGATGATATTATAAGAACGTGATGTTTTAAGTGTCATGCATTCAACTTAAAAAAAGGCTAAAAGGGATTTTGAATAATTTAGTGGCAACACTGTTTGATTGACAATATTTTTGAATTATTTTCATTTTTAGTGCATTATTTGAAAACAATTGAACAAAATAATACCAGCAGATGGAAAATAACGTTATCCTTTTGCACACTAAATGTTTCCGGTATTTCTAACATGAAAAACACTGCAAATCGGCATTTTTAGCTCCGGTCGTTTCGCGTGTAGGATGATCAGCTGAATGGCGGAGAACTCGGGTCAACTAGTTTTATATAACGAGTATGAGCGGCGGTCTCGTACCTTTGACAGAGGGGTAAGCTTGACAGTGGCGTCTCCTTAATTGGTTAAATGCTCTAAGTTGTTACTATTATAAAGAGACAATACCTACTTTGACAGTAAGATGCCGTGCGACTACACAGGCGGGCGTGTGGCGCCCCTCTGCTCACTTGTTCGTTCGAACGAACGGCTAGCGGTAGGTGCTTATAGCGCGACCTTGAGCAAGTGAAGGAGGCCTACCTGGGAGAGTATTAGATAGCGAACTAAAATCTATGGAAGTGCAATGGTGGGATGTGTCAGCATTTTTAGCCCCGCCCACTTAGTTGTTATTTTGCGTGGTGCTATTTTTAGAGCAGAATACCTGTTCCATAGATTTTAGTTCGCTGGTATAACAAGCTCTAATCTAAAACGTCTCAGGTTTATGATTTGATATAGTTATATCTCTTTCTCGTTTAATAGCAAATAAAAAAACGCATTGATTTCAGAAAACTAACAAGTTTTTTTGATAATACGGGGGCAGATAATAAAGTAATGTGCTTAATTAATATATTTCTAAGGTACATTTGTAAGTGGTATATCTGTTCAATAAGAGGCCTACAAACGTCCACTAGCGGCTCTAATATAATTAATTTAATTATTACTCTTAAACCAGATTAATATTTAAAAAAAGAAACAACTATATTTTCTACAATTATATTTATTGTATAACACTCAAATACTTTTCATTATTTCTACTAGTTTTGAAATGGTTCCAGGGGGAGAGGTGTCTCTCCGCGCTTAAACTTTTATACAGGGTAAATTTGCGACCCCTTTACAAAATCAAATAGAAGTTCAAAGATGTAATAAAAAAAATTTGGTGAGATAATTATGAATTATTTCTTTTTAAATTCACAGTTTTCAATTTTAATCGACGAGGTCCCCCGACTGCAATGACACTTGTTATTTAACTTTTTAGTTTGCTATTAGCAGGGCCGTCGTGTTTTTTTTTTTATTTATTTATTTTTATTTCACACATTTTAGTGACAAATTATATATTTTTGAAATGTGCTCATTAAGGCCTTTCATTTGATGCCCATATGTAATAACTGAATAAAAGATTTTTTTTTCACATTTGAAAATGGCGTCATACAGTCGCCATATTAACTTTTTTCAAAAAAAAATGTCTTATAGCCAGTGTCACTCGGAATGATGTAAGGATTCTAACAATACCCCATACATCCAAATACGTTGAGCCATTTGGAAGTTATGGTGGAATAAAGAAACTCAGATACCCACAAACATACATGAACCCTGAACACATATACACTCTTTTTGCTTTGGGCAGTCGTGTAAAAAATCTAGGCGCGCACGCTCACCCACGCGCACGGGACGCGGGGAAGGCGGGTGGCGGGAGGGGGCTCTCGCGGGACGACCGTGCGATGCGCAAATAGTGACAACAATTTCAATTTGTGTAGGAGAAAGATTGGGATAAAAAAGTGAAAAAAAAATTTTTTTAACTTCATTAATTTTTTTTTTATACACAACGGGATAGTGCTTGGCCTTCATCTCACCTGATGTTAAATGACGATAAGGCCGAAGGTGGAAGCGCACTACACCCGGAATATTGGCTATCTTACCTCTAACTGCCGGAGCACAACAATTTTTAAATTGTTATTATGGCGTCAGACTTAAGTAAGATGGTGGTAGCTAGCCAGGCGGACTCGAAATAAGCCCTACCACCAACCAAACCGAGTACAAATTGTACCCCCCCTGGGAATCGAACCCGGGACCTCTGCGTCTTACACGGGTGGGCGAACCACTAGACCACAGAGGCGGCAAACTGATTGTACTGCTGTTATAGAATGACCTGACAAAATTTGAAAAGGGGTCCAAAAATGACCCTGTATTAGCGCGCGACTGACTCAGTCGAGCCAGCGCACGAGGGGTGTCGGTTGAGTCAGAGCTACGCGACTAACGCGACAGAAAGAAAAGGTGCATACAATAATAGGCATGCAGCACTGTGCAATTTGAAATTGTATTTTATTGTCGTGCAGCGAGAGTAGCTATTATTTATTGGATGGACTTCTGTATATTTAGTACTTACTATTAGTATATATTCTGTGACGGTACCACAAACTATACAATATAACACCCACCTTGCAGCACATACTGTATGAGTATGAACAGGTTGTCATCAGGCACCGTGCTCTTAGTCCTCAATGCTTGCACCAGTTCATACACGAGCACTCTGCATACGAGCAACTTGTCTCTATCGCGACTGAACGCTCGTAAACACACTACGGAGAGCTCAGAGATCACGGA
This sequence comes from Agriphila geniculea, assembly GCA_943789525.1. Taxonomy (NCBI): domain Eukaryota; kingdom Metazoa; phylum Arthropoda; class Insecta; order Lepidoptera; family Crambidae; genus Agriphila; species Agriphila geniculea. Next base: position 18,780,136 of record OX038890.1, read on the forward strand.
CAGCTTCACTACAAAGTTCTGGATGCCGTAGCTGATGATCTTGGATATTGGCTCCAGTATGCTCTGTTGGGGATAAGTTATTGTTAATTTTTTAGATGAAGAACAAAGTTATAAGCACGTTTATAAGGAACAAAAAAATTTTAGTCGATTAAATGATGCAATTTACAGTAATAGGCACGTATCTTGAATTTTTTTCGACGGAGTGGGGATAAGTTCGCGCATGTGCTCTTGTGAGCGACCAATAGCGCGCGCCCCTCTCTCGCCGCCCGCGCCCCTCACCGCTACGCATACCCAAAATACGCGTTTTGCGCAATCCCCACCCGATTTCAAGTTATATGCCTCGTACTGTAGTTTAAGTAAAAGAAAACTTTTTGTGATATTTCAAAGATCTCAGTTTTTAAAGTTATTTCAAAGTATTTTATTCGCTATTTTCACAGTTCTATCTCCACACATTTTTTCAATTATTATTACTAGTGACCTTGTGCATGGCGGCGTGGGGCAGCCGCAGCACGGCGGCGGCGGCGCGCAGCAGCGGCATGACGTCGTCCAGCTGCGGCAGCTGCAGCGCCGTGGCGCGCAGCAGCACGTCTAGTTGCTGCAGCAGCGGCGCGCACGCGCTGGGCGGCCCGAGGGCTTCGGGCGCGAGGCATTCCAGGTACATCGCGATGTTGCCCGCTATTGTTGTGATTTGCTAACAACAATATTTCAGGAGGCTTTAACTGGCTGAATGTATGGATTCAAAGTGTTTGACCTATACTTATTCATCGTATTTATAAAAAAATCTGTTGTTATGTTTAGACTCTAAAGTAGAGTTTAAGTCTATATTACTTAAAATGCTCATAAGGCTTATTAAACGTCATGTAACTTTCATTATTCATAAATATATTTTAAGAAAATGTTCGCACCGGGCTACTTTAGCGTTATATGTTATAGTTCTGATGAATCCAAAGACAAAATAGGCAAATCCACTGGCTGATATTCATTTAAGAAATCAATTTATTTGCAAAAAATACATTGCCAATACGAAAAGATAGAAAATCAGTTTATAGAAACATTAACAATGGGTTATAAAGTTATTTGCACAAAAACAGATGAAAGATTAAGCATGACGATAAATAAAGGAGTGGTATACTTACATCGATGGGTAGTGTTTTCTTTGAGTTGAGGTGCTCTACGACTAACTGCAGTGGCCCGCAGGGGTATAATTCATTGAAGTCAACAAAAGCTTGCGCAATGCTTTTGAAGAACATTGCTCGCTGTTTCTCTAATAAAAAGTAAAAAAGATACTTTTACAGTACAGCTATTATCCCCATAAATTAGACATAAAAGGTGTAAAAAACCCTCAACAAAGCCGAAGTCCACTCAATCCGCCCATCATCAGGATCAATTTTGTGCTTTAGACTATACCTGGGAAATCAATAGGTATGAAGTTATTAAAGGGCAAAGTAAAAAAAAAATTCCGAGATTTTTATGAAATTTAATCTAATACGCTAGTTCCTTATTTTTGTCAAAAGAAACGTTATCAAACTTTTAAGTATTTCGTAACAATGGCTTCAAAGCATCCTTCAATGTATCTTATGCGCATGCACACAAACGCTGCCTTTCAACTCGGCCGCACGCGGCTGTGTAGCACGCACACGCAGACATTATTACATTGCGTGGTACTATTTGCAATGCTTATTTAACAGCAAAAATGAAAATAGTTTCCATATCCATAATTTTGAACAGAAATGGTCCTGGGGTGCGATTGCGTAAAGGTCAAAGCACACTATAACGGCACCGCAACTGCACAGCAACAGTACGGCGTCACCTCGAATTTAGGCTACGGCTAGCCGCCAGCGCGCCGTCCGCGCGCCGCCCGCGAGGTGTAAGCTATTTTGCATTTATGATGTTGTTTCGCTGGCGACTCGGAGTCACAGCGCGCTGTTAGCACGCGGTCTGCGCGCGGTCCGCTCGCTTGCGGCGACTCGAGTCGTATGGTAGCGGTAAGCGCGCCGACCGCCCGCCGTTGGCTTTTTCTTATTGACATTATAATAGTTATTTGTTATACAAGAGAGCAAAGTCATTTTTTGCTGCGAGTGCTGAGTTTTAAATCACGAACTAGCGAAGTAGTCTAGAATTGAATCACGAGCGTAGCGAGTGATTCTAATATAGAATACTGAGCACAGTGAGTGATTTAAAGGCACGAGACATCAAAGAATTTGCCCTCGTGTTAAACATACAACTTTTCACCTCTACCAGCGAGAAAAGGTGTTAGAAATTAAAAAAGCACTTTGCCTCACGCTCGCAGCAAAAGTCGATTTTGCTGCGAGTTTTTACGCGCCAAAAGCACCCTTTTCGTGCTGGAGAGGTGAAAAGTATATTTTACATCATACTTGCTCGGTAACTAGGATTTACTTATGTAGTATGAGGCTGTGTAAGTTGGCATGTGCAACACAGTGCATTGTTTAGATAGAACGTTCCATTTTCAAATCACTTTACAATTCAAGGACGGTGAATGCTTTAACTGTAAAGTTACTTTACATCATACTTGCTCGGTAACTAGGATTTACTTATATAGTATGAGGCTGTGTAAGTTGGCATGTGCAACACAGTGCATTGTTTAGATAGAACGTTCCATTTTCAAATCACTTTACAATTCAAGGATGGTGAATGCTTTAACTGTAAAGTTACTTTACAATTCAAGCATTTAAAACTCCTTAGTGAACCAATCTCTTTTCTTTTATTATAAACTGACGAAACTTTTGGCTGAAAAAAAACAATGAAAATGGCGGCATTTAACTTCAGTTCAAGCTAGGCTAGGTATGCAAAATTCTGCAATGCAAAAACAGCTGATTTTTTTTCGTGATTTCGAGGTTGGTCCCACCCATAATGAAAGTTGTTCAGTTTAATGGTCTGATCAACCCCACGAGTTTTCAATGAAATAACCCTTTAACGTTTTATTTTTATTAGTGTTTTAATGTTTTTATTTTTATTAAATTTACCTCGCATGAATGATGTAAAATAGTATGCTTACCTCGGATGTAAGTAGCTATTACACCCTCGAACTATATTCGCCCTCGCTCGCTACGCTCGCTCGGGCGTCTAAATATCTCGGGTGCACTCGATCCATTAGCGCCCTTTGCGAGCTGCGCTCGCATGGGCGCCAAATTGGATCTTGTTCTGTAATAGCTCACTTACATCCCTTGTGTAACAAACTACTATTACAATTCAAGCATTTAAAACTCCTTAGTGAACCAATCTCTTTTCTTTTATTATAAACTGACGAAACTTTTGGCTGAAAAAAAAAACATGAAAATGGCGGCATTTAATTTCAGTTCAAGCTAGGTATGCAAAATTCTGTAATGCAAAAACAGCTAATTTTTTTTCGTGATTTCGAGGTTGGTCCCATAATGAAAGTTGTTCAGTTTAATGGTCTGATCAACCCCACGAGTTTTCAATGAAATAACCCTTTAACGTTTTATTTTTATTTTTGTGTCAATGTTTTTTTTTATTTTTTTATTTTTTTTTATTAAATTTACCTCGCATGAATGATGTAAAATAGTATGCTTACCTCGGTTGTAAGTAGCTATTACACCCTCAAACTATATTCGCCCTCGCTCGCTACGCTCGCTCGGGCGTCTAAATATCTCGGGTGCACTCGATCCATTAGCGCCCTTTGCGAGCTGCGCTCGCGCGGGCGCCAAATTGGATCTTGTTCTGTAATAGCTCACTTACATCCCTTGTGTAACAAACTACTATTACGACACATGATTTAAAGCTCTAATTTGAGTGACAAATTAATTGCTGGGTTGGAGCGGTGCTGTTGCGGTGCCGTTATATGTGCCATGACCTTAAGTTAATCGTATTCATTTGACAGTTTATATTGTATTATAATTTATAATATATTATATTATGATACAATATGAACTGTCAAATGAATACGAAATACGATTGACTTTACGCAATCACCTAGCTGATGATGGACAGAATACGTAGACCTCGGCTTCGTTAAGAGGCTTGTTACACCCTTAATAAAACACAGTTGATGGGAAAAAAGCTTGTATTAATTTAGAAAAGTTCTTAAATCTGAAACACACTCATATGATCATTCCTTCACCGTCTACGTTAGATTAGCTTATTTGTGCACGTTTTGTACATTCCAGTTCATGCTCTGACTTCTGACATTTCATATCTCTATTGTGTAGCGGTCTCACCTGGCGTCCTTTGCAGGAATATCTGCAGGAATACATTGTTGGGCGCTAGTTGATGCAGCACGCAGCGCAGGAACTGATGTGCTACAAACACCGCGCTGCCTGGTAGACGCGTGTTCGTATCCGCTTGCCACGAGTAGTTGCCTAGTTGTACCACCCTGCGACGAAAATATAATGAAGATCAGTAACAGGTTTTAATCTTAGGCCCGTATTTATAAACCGCTCTCAACGTTGAGAGCCATCTTGAGCTCATACTTGAGATGCCGTTCTTATTAATAGATCATACTTAAGTGCATGTTTAAGTTCGTGGTATCAACTGAGATTCACTCATATTAATAAACAAAACTCTGCACTTGAGATCGCTCTTGAGATGATGATTGAGAGCGTGTTCGCCAAGTGCTGCAAAACCGTGACTTGAGAGCGTGCGCGCGCGGGAAAAATTATGACATTAGCGAATTTTTTTAGTAATTTCCAAAAACAATTTCTTTTCGAGTGGCGAAAATACGTGTTTTTTGAACTCATATATAAGATACTTCTATCTATTTACTTAAATTACGAAATGTAAAGTAACTTTACAACTCATTTCAATTACAATATCCCGCCAAACATTATTTTTCTGTTTTAATTTTTTCTGTTCGTAAAACAGAAAAGGCAAAGGCATATATTTGCACCATACAGCCTAGAGTTCAGTCTTCTATATTCTATACTCTGTCAAACATCTTGTATTAATTAATATTTTTCGCGCGTGGATACGCGAGGTGGAAGGGCGCGTTCGGAGTCACACTAAACAGCAGCGCCATAAGCGCTCTAAAGCCCGATCCGAAAGCATTATGTAGGTACTCGTTAGTATTTTGTGTTCATGCTTACATTACAATCGTTACATAAGTTGAACTGACGTAGAAAAATAAAGTGATATTTTATTTGATTTCATGTAAATAATTATTACAATTTACCACTTATGTCTAAAATGTTAAACGAAACGCTTTTTAGTTTGAGTTACTTAATTCTACACAGCTACAACAAAACGCCGTTAAGATAATTCTTATGATTTATGGTCGGTCAATCATTCAAACTTCATTCAAAAATGTAGTGTTGCTATCTAGAAAAATCGTGAACTTAAGATCCTGCTCCTAAGATCGATCTCATTTGATACGCTCTTGATATCCGACTATTAATTAATAATCAACTCAAGATGCTGCTCACATCTTGAGAGCGTATCAACTGAGATCGGTATTGAGAGCGGTTTATAAATACGGGCCTTAGAGTTATATTGATATAAAGAGTACCTGCTGACAGCGTGTAACAGTGCAGGCAGCATCGCGGCGGCGGCGCACGGCTCGCGGTGCACGAATGTTGCCAACGCGATCACGCACAGGCCCAGCTCTTCATCGCTGTACTGTTCTACAGCTGTGCCGCATTCCGCACCTGTGCATCATGCCATGTATCATTCTGTCTGTTATGCTAAATGGTGAATGACCAAAACACAATTAGAGATAGTGATTGCCACATCAAACAACTGAAAAAAAAACATTAGTCGACTGATGACACACAATAGTAACATCTGATTGTTGTCTCGCTCTTGTTGGCAAAGAGCAAGGTTGCTCTGATTAGGACTAGGGGCCGTACCGGCTAACGAATCGAACTACGAAAAGTCTGCCGGGTTTCAAATTAAAGCAGATAAATTGAGCCCCAATTGGGCCAAAATGGCGAACCCTAATTCATGAGGTCACACAAACATCCATATCTTCCAAATAATTTCAACAAATAGTACAATACGAAATTCCTTACTTCAATTTTCCTTTTTTAATTTGAAACTCGGCAAATTTTCCGAAGCTCGATTCGTTAGCCGGTACGGTCCTAGTTTGAGTTGAGTGGAGCTCATCTCCTCGCTAAACTGTTGAGTCAGGTTACGCGAGAGTTGGCGGCCACGGTCGAGACACAGGACATCTTCGCTTGGTCGGATAGTCAGGTCGACAATCACTCAGCAGTTTCATGTATCATACATAACAAACAGCAAGTTTTGTATGTATCATCTGTTTATTTGTCACGATTTCGTAATTAGTAGAGGAAACTATTGAATGGGATATGTAAGATATGAGAAGAAGGCGTCTTGAGCCTACCCCAAATAAATAAGCATAAAGCCAAGCAGATGATTAATGATGATGTTGTATAGATCCACCCTTTCTCTAACATCCTAAACTAGCTTTTACCCGCAACTTCGTTCGCGTGGACATTTTAGAATATCTTTAAAATTCATAAAATGCTGTAGAAAGCGTCCCGTCCCCGTTAAGGCGCTAAGAAGGGTCAAATCCCAATATTCAATTCAAATTATTGAAAGATTACGCGCGTAAAGCTATCATGGAAAAAATATATATTGTACTTGGAATAATACACAATAGATTTAATTGAAAGCATTTGTAAAAATGTTACCACTTTTGATGTAAAAAAATATAACGTGGACCCTGTTTCTGGTCCATTTGCAAAATTTCTCGGAAACAGAACATTCGTTTATGTTAAAACCAACACATAAAAATTGGCGATGTTAATACCTTCAATCTTAATTGAACAGATTTTTTTAACTAACTTGAAAGCGAAGAAATTTAATAAAAACATGTAAAAATTGAGAATTCGGTGCTAGTTCTCAACGCAACCGCCACGTTGGAACGCGCACTGATTTGAACCCAAAGTGAGTAGAGTTACGTTCGATTTCACACCATCACGGATCGACCCGCTCGGATTGAGGCATGTTAAAGCTTTAAGAATAGGGAATGCAAACCGGTTTCACCGAAACCGAAAAAACCGGTTTTTCGGTTGATTTCACAAGCAAAATAAAACCGGTTTTTTAAACGAAAAACCGGTTTTAACCGGTTTTTTTAATTAAAATTTCATGCTCTGCAATACATTACAAAGGGAGTTTTTGGCGCCATTTAGTCGAGATCGGTTCGGTAACTATTTAATTATTTGCAAATTGATTCATAGTGAATTTGTGTCTTAAAATTGGTTTAGTTTTGTGGTACAAGTGTCTACGAAATAGGCGCGATCTTGGTTGCTGAGACTTTTATTGTAGTGGTGGCTACCTCGGCAGAACTTACCGGGTAAAGTGTCCTGATATATTTGGTGCCAATTGCTCCAAGCAGCATTGGAATGCGATGCACTCGCATTTTAATGTAAACTGGAACAATACCTACTACTGAACTATTCACTTGACACTAGCAAAAATTACTCCCTAAGGAAATGAGTAGATTGCCAAGCCAAAAATAAGAAGAAGAAGAATACGTACAAATCAAAATTGCACCGCCACATTTTGACTGAATGCTTTAAATAGTTCAGTTCAGTGACCTACTTTTGAGCGGCTGAACGGGTCGAATGTTTTTTTTTGTTTTTATAGCGAGAAAGTAAGTAAAATATGGATATTATTATAAATAAAGCAAAAAAGTTCTTATTTTATATTTATAGATAGATATTTGTTAAATACAATTTTATAATACGTAAATAAAAGAAAAACATTTTTTGATTTAAATAACTAACTAAACAAACAAAATAACATAATAATATTTCAGATAGGTACAGTCTCTCAAGAAACTCATGAAATTAATTAGGAGCCACTTTATTCTGCACTTGGGGTTATTTATTAGATATATAGGTATTTTGAAGGTTTTTTAATATTCATATAAAATGGAGGAGTATGTATCGTGTTACTTATATAGTTAAAAAGATTTCTTTTACAGTTTACCCTGAAATATACTTAAAAATATTAAGTATTTTCAAAATAAATCAAGCGTATGGTGTCAATTTTTAAGATACCTATTAATGGTGATTACTCTTAGAGACCTCCTTGGCCAAATGTTTATTTTCAAATAAGAAGTTTAATTTTTGTTAGATTTTGATAACAGTTTTAATAGATACTTCAGATAGCGAATTGTTCAGTTATAAAAGATACGTTTTGTTTTTGTTTTACTTCTAAGAAAATAATGAGATTTAATATAAAACGTTAAGACTTGCTAGCTAGAAGCTTATTACGTCTACGTGATCATTTATCTTTTATTTTATTTTTTGTATTTCAGTTTCACAAATTCTTTTCTCAGAGCTAAGACCTGCAATGATTTTCTATGAAATGTATCGGAAAAGGTTTTTTTGACCATTTTCTTGTTGATTGTACATTTTTTTGATAAATTGTGTATGGGGATGCTCTTGAAATTGAAAAAATGTTCACCAAATCAATAAAAATGTATTATTACCCATGTTCCAATACTTTTCTTCAAAACCGGTTTAAAACCGGTTTTAACCGGTTTTGGATTGAAAACCGAAAATAAAACCGGTTTTCGTTTCACTCCGGTTTTGCATTCCCTACTTAAGAATTAGGTCTAGAGATATTAGTACCCCGTTCTCCTTCCCGTCGACGTTCACCTTTTCCTCCCCATCCCCTTTCACTTACACCTATAGCACAGGGCCGCGTCGGGGCGCGGGCCGGGCGCCGCGTGCGCTTGCCGCGCGCCGTCCTCCCACCACCCGCCCTCCGTGCTAGCTTCACCGATCTCCCCCCCATCGCAGCCGCTATCTGAAAGAATTAAATATAATAAGATAATCAGTGTTTCTATTGTTATAAAATTTAAACGCCCCCACTCCCCCCGCCCCCTGGCCGGTCTAACTAGCCTTTTAAGTAATGAAACGACTGTCGACAAATTAATCTTTAGAAAGTGATTGACCCTAAACTATCAACTCTCATAAATCAGATCATTGGGTACCAACCGAGCATACCTCGGACCCGTTTCACACATTCTGGTTAGGTTCCAATTGAAAGATCAAATAAATTATGAATAAATAAATAAATGCTTGGACAATTTCACACAGCGCCATCTAACCCCAAACTAAGCAAAGCTTGTAATATGGGTACTAGACAACTGAAATACTACTTGTATACTTTTTAAATATATACTTATTATATAGTAACACCCAGACCCGTCACAGAAATTAAAATTCATCATTCCAATTTCTGCCCGGCCGGGAATCGAACCCGGGACCTCTTGCGTGGTAAGCGGCATGGTGACCACTGCACCACTCAGGTCGTCGAATCATATATAAGCTTTAAATTAAACCACAGGGTAGTTAGTAGGGAATGCAAACCGGTTTCACCGAAACCGAAAAAACCGGTTTTTCGGTTGATTTCACAAGCAAAATAAAACCGGTTTTTTAAACGAAAAACCGGTTTTAACCGGTTTTTTTAATTAAAATTTCATGCTCTGCAATACATTACAAAGGGAGTTTTTGGCGCCATTTAGTCGAGATCGGTTCGGTAACTATTTAATTATTTGCAAATTGATTCATAGTGAATTTGTGTCTTAAAATTGGTTTAGTTTTGTGGTACAAGAGTCTACGAAATAGGCGCGATCTTGGTTGCTGAGACTTTTATTGTAGTGGTGGCTACCTCGGCAGAACTTACCGGGTAAAGTGTCCTGATATATTTGGTGCCAATTGCTCCAAGCAGCATTGGAATGCGATGCATTCGCATTTTAATGTAAACTGGAACAATACCTACTACTGAACTATTCACTTGACACTAGCAAAAATTACTCCCTAAGGAAATGAGTAGATTGCCAAGCCAAAAATAAGAAGAAGAAGAATACGTACAAATCAAAATTGCACCGCCACATTTTGATTGAATGCTTTAAATAGTTCAGTTCAGTGACCTACTTTTGAGCGGCTGAACGGGTCGAATGTTTTTTTTTGTTTTTATAGCGAGAAAGTAAGTAAAATATGGATATTATTATAAATAAAGCAAAAAAGTTCTTATTTTATATTTATAGATAGATATTTGTTAAATACAATTTTATAATACGTAAATAAAAGAAAAACATTTTTTGATTTAAATAACTAACTAAACAAACAAAATAACATAATAATATTTCAGATAGGTACAGTCTCTCAAGAAACTCATGAAATTAATTAGGAGCCACTTTATTCTGCACTTGGGGTTATTTATTAGATATATAGGTATTTTGAAGGTTTTTTAATATTCATATAAAATGGAGTATGTATCGTGTTACTTATATAGTTAAAAAGATTTCTTTTACAGTTTACCCTGAAATATACTTAAAAATATTAAGTATTTTCAAAATAAATCAAGCGTATGGTGTCAATTTTTAAGATACCTATTAATGGTGATTACTCTTAGAGACCTCCTTGGCCAAATGCTTATTTTCAAATAAGAAGTTTAATTTTTGTTAGATTTTGATAACAGTTTTAATAGATACTTCAGATAGCGAATTGTTCAGTTATAAAAGATACGTTTTGTTTTTGTTTTACTTCTAAGAAAATAATGAGATTTAATATAAAACGTTAAGACTTGCTAGCTAGAAGCTTATTACGTCTACGTGATCATTTATCTTTTATTTTATTTTTTGTATTTCAGTTTCACAAATTCTTTTCTCAGAGCTAAGACCTGCAATGATTTTCTATGAAATGTATCGGAAAAGGTTTTTTTGACCATTTTCTTGTTGATTGTACATTTTTTTGATAAATTGTGTATGGGGATGCTCTTGAAATTGAAAAAATGTTCACCAAATCAATAAAAATGTATTATTACCCATGTTCCAATACTTTTCTTCAAAACCGGTTTAAAACCGGTTTTAACCGGTTTTGGATTGAAAACCGAAAATAAAACCGGTTTTCGTTTCACTCCGGTTTTGCATTCCCTAGTAGCACTATCTAAAATTTATGAAACCTAAGATCTATGATCTAATACACACATCAACTTTGTCAAGGGATACAGGTGCTATTTTCATACAAACGAGGTAACTTTTAAGCCTTGGTTTCCTGCCAGGGATGTACTGTGCTGTGATCTGATGACGGCTATCCAGGAAGTGAATGGAGGAGACTCAGATCGCTATACACACCCAACTGAACCGACCAGCTTTCTAAAAACGTAATGGACATGTTTAAAAAAATCGCGAAAATAGTATGAAAATCTTCAAACTGAGAACTCTGACCCATTAATCTTTTAGAATGCAAGTTGGGTGTGTATAGCGATCTGAATCTACTCCATTCACTCCCTGGATGGCCATCATCAGATTACAGCACGGTACATCCCTGCAGAAAACCAAGGCTTCAAAGTTACCTCGTTTGTATGAAATAACACCTGTATCCCTAGACAAAGTTGATGTGTATATACAATGATATTACTAATACAGAATGTACCGCTTATTACCAGTGCTCTGTTGCTGCGGTTGGTGCAGATGCGGCGGAGAGCCGAGTTGCGCCGCCTGCCGCGCGAGCCGGCGCGGCGACGTGCCGCGAGATCTGACGCGACCAATACGGAATATGCATTAATTTTTATGTATCATAATCAAAAGTATAATGCGTAAGAAAATCAACTGAAATATCCAAAAAAAAATCAAAATATATTTATTTGTGTCTAAAAATTTTAACAAAATCAGATTAAACGTTAATAACCACATTAGTCATAGACTGTGTTGCAGCTATTAGCGCCCGCCTCGAACTTAAAGAAATGTAACAGTGAAACACAAAATAAATTTACTGAATCTAAAAGGTTACTTTTATGTGAAACAAACATTCTTATAGAATGCAAATGAAAATTAGTGTGAGTGCGTGTGAGTGCGCGCGCGAGTGGGTGTGTGTGTGTGTGTGTGTGTGTGTGTGTGTGTGTGTGTGTGTGTGTGTGTGTGTGTGTGTGTGTGTGTGTGTGTGTGTGTGTGTAAAGTGTGTTGAATGTCATTCGGAGTTGTTTACAAGAGACTCGATATCTTCATATTTTAGGCTAAAAAGCCACTCATACAATACGTTCTTACACTCGCGTTGAGATAAGCTGTAAATATGCAATTTATAGTTAATTTTATTATACACCGAGACTTTTCATTGGTTTTGGAACCGAAAACCTCTTAATACTAAAGAAGTGTTGTACCTATTTATGAAATAATAATTGTCATACGAGCAAAGATAAAAAAGTTGTAAAAGTGACTTTTTGTCGAGAACACATAGTAACGTTCTCGATTGCACCGTGACCCCTATGAACTCACGCGCACGCGCGCTGCGGCGCGCGAGCGCGAGTCGCACGCAGTCGAGTGTGCGTAGGTATGTAGTTACATGAGCAATGTGAAACAGCTGATTTCTGTTTTATTTGTTATTCTAACCATTATTGAAATTCAATTCAAAGTTTTCTTATACTTTTTACGGGGGACCGTCAGAAATAAGTTTCTAAATTACTTCAGAAAATACAAATTTACTTTCAGAATACCTACTTATTACATTAATTATTTACTAAACGAGTTACTTATTTCCGGCGTATTTCAAATTTTAATCGACCTATTTACAATCAATCAATTAAATTACCTTAATTTAGCGAGTTTTTGTTTCACAATAAAACACTATTACACTTGTCTGTACCGTAACAATTGTTGAAAATAATTCTCGCACGTTTAACTAAATTATTCTTTAATGTGTGTCTCTGTCACTTTTTACCACATTAAAAGCATCCACTATCGCAATTTTTAACTGTTCACGTGATTCTGCTTCTTCGGTGGAAACACTTAACTTCCGACCACAAATAAACATCCAGGGGTGTCAGGTCATGGCTTCTTGACTGGCTGACCGCGGCCTATCCGTCTTTCACCAAACACACTGTCCAGTTGTGAGCGCTAAGATCGTTCGAAGTCTTGGTCGATCCATTACAGATTACGACGCACTCGCGGCGATTACGACGAAACACGGAATACCTACGGCCAAAACGCGTACGATCTTTTGACCTAATTCCGCGAGACTGGCCGGCCGCCGGCGCCGCCAGCGGGCGGACGGGGCGGGGGGGAGGAAGACCGCCCGAGATCCGTGCCGGGCCTATACGAACCGCGCTCGGCGCGCGCTGTGCCGAGCGCGGTCATTGACTTTGATAAGATCGTCCGGTACTAAGGGTTCTTAATTTTTATATTGATATTTTTTTATTATGGTTTTTATGCTCATATTTTTAATTTTACAAGCTAAATAGCTTCTACTGATGATAAAGATGAACAGGGTTTCGGCTCCAAAACCAATGAAAAGTCTCGGTGTATAGAATCGGGCTAAGGTATAAATAATGTCGACCCGCCAGCTTGGTAGAACAACTCTCGACTGTAAAGATTCTATTAGACATTCTAGTATTTAAAGCCAACTCACGATCGAAGGTACAAAACTTGTGTTTACGTAGAATAATATGTAAAACGAAAAGCTTACGCACAGAAAGAACCTTCCATAGCTCATAAAGCTGTACAGTTGGATACCAGATGGGTTTGAATGCCATTACTTTCAGCACCGCTCGCTGAGCCCGTTCCAGGACGATGAGATTGGTTTTTGTCGTGGAGCCCCATACAGTGATACAATAATTCAGTATTGATTGAGCTAAAGTTATGTAGGCCATCTTCAAGGTGCCTTCATCAGCACAACCTCGCAGTTTACGAAAATAAAATATTAAAAATTTCCTCTTGCGTTTTTATCTCGTGATATAGTTACTTGAAGTTAGCACGCAGCAGCACCCGCCGAAAACGCTCTATACAAAACGGTAATGATTTGTGACGTCACTTGTCACGTTTCACGTGTGTCTCAGGCGCGTTTATTATGGAGCTAGCCAAGAATTTCCCCAAATTTTGCGTTTAAGTGCATATGTGTCATACAAAACATTATTTCTTGTTCGATATACTATCTGACTGTTAAGTGCTGTTAAATGAAAAAAAAAAAAATTGTTAGCTTCCCCTGATTTTATCGTGTGATAAAACTTTTATTTTTTATTTTCGAGAAAATCGCTCTATCTTTGTCATTTTGGTACGATTTCAATAATTCATAAACCAGGACTTCAAATACCGTTAAAAATTAGTAACGTTATAAAAAAATAACGTTAAAACTGGAAATTAATAACAGTAAAATTGATAACGATAAAACAGAATTTATCGCTATTTTTCGTTCCTTGATAAAGTTATTATGTTACTGTATAAAAAATATTTAAAGCAATGTGTAATTGACGTTGACGCCGCCGTGACGTGATCAGTCTCTGCGGTAGGTACTAGGTAGTAGAGATACCTACCTACATTACACAATACTTATAAAATTACCATTAAAAATAACGTTATTTTTTTAACGATATCTAGTAACATAACCGTATTATAACGTTATATTAATGTTATGTTACTAGGTATCGTTAAAAAAATAACGTTATCAGGGTATCATATTGAAAATAACGTTACGTAACGTTATTTTTTCCGTTAATTGGTAACGTTATAAAGCACTGTCTTAAACTGAAATAATTGATTTTGATGTGACTGTTACTCTACCCCCCTTACTAATAAAGATTGTATAGCAGCTGCATAGTTACACAGTGTTTTGTCACTTTCTTTTTAATGTCAAATTCAAATAGTTTGACAGAGAGTAACCATTGTGTAACTATACATCTGCTATTCAATCTTTATTAGTAAGGGGGTACATATTTAACTAAAAACCTCGTTGATCCTCATTGACTAAAAAATGGTAATAAATTACCTAGTGCCTTCTGATGAAAGTTTCTTAGTAAGGTCCTGCGGTCTGACAGTTGGCGTGGGAGCCGGTTCCTGCTCAGATCGGCTCGAGTCAGTTTTATCAGTTGAATCATCTAGAAGTTATGTAAAAAATAGTTATTAATCATGAATGCGTTTTTTTTGTTCTTTAATTTGTTTTATCTACACTCACAACGTAATGTTCCAAATATGATTTCAAAAACCGGCCAAGTGCGTGTCGGGCCACGCGCCATAGGGTTCCGTAGTTACCTTATACCATACCATATTTAATACCACCTATAATTTTTCGTCTGTAAAAATAACTTTGTTTTTCACAGTGTTGGTATGAATGACAAAGTTATATTTGCGGTTTTGGAAAATGTGCTATATCTCAAAAACTAATTACTATATCTTGTTCAAACCAATTTTGGTTGAAAGTGTTTATTAAGATCTACAGCATATATTTTTTTTAGATTTTTCACTCTCTTATTTCAAAAGTTAAAGGGAGGGGGGACACACATTTTACCACTTTGGCGGTGAATATCTTTCAAACGGTTGACTTTGAGAAAAAGTTGTCTTAGGAACCTCAATGTCATTTTTAAAGACCTGTCTATAGACACCCAACACGTGTTGTATTGAAGAAAAAAATTTTTTTCAGTTTCAGTTCCATGTATGGGGAGCCCCCCCTTAATCTTTTATTTTTCTTATTTTTGTATTAAATTCGGTAAGCGGTTAACAGAATACATCTACCTACCAAGTTTCAACTGTGTAGTCTTAATACTTTCGGAATAAAGTGGCTGTGACATACGGACAGACAGACAGACAGACAGACAGACAGACAGACAGACAGACATGACGAATCTATAAGGGTTCCGTTTTTTGCCATTTAGGCTACGGAACCCTAAAAAAGATTGTATAAACACGTAATTTATTTTCGAAATTAAAAAAAACTCATTACAGTGCAGTCAACTGCATCATAATAGTAGTTTATGAAACTGGCGCATAATACCTAGTTATGTGCAGTTTCATACACTACTTTATCTACTCTCATACAATTTGTGATTGAACCGATTGAACCTACAAAACTTCTACAAAATAAAATATCAATGATAAAAAGAGTAAGTTTAGAGTTTATCGGTAGGTCGGCACTACTTACTTTTTCCGTCGCCGCATCTAAAATATCGGGTAGAGTCAAATTTTCACTCACTAATATGACATTTTTAAGCATAAGTAAAAATTAAAATCTAAAAATGGCACGTAATCAATTAGAAAAATAAATAATGAGATGAGTGTATTCCTGATTCCAGAAGACTAATCGCTACGACGAGTCACCGATCACCATAGAGAACATTTTAATCATGGAAAGTATGTGGAAATATCGTTGTTTCTTTTTAATATCACGGCACTGCCTTCTTCTTGGATTTGCCCTGTATCGTAATGAGAAAAAAAGTTATTTTATAACATTGCTTAGTATAACGAAGGTATGTTATAAAATAACTTTTAAATTTTTTTTCGGTATTGCGTGTATAAAGTAGGTCAATATAAACTCGATTTGAAATTTATAATTCGAATTTTACGATATGAGAGTAGATAAAATAACTTTTTAAATTTTTACAGCACACTTTTACTTTTTAATTTACTGGCGCGTATGGGCTTATTGTAATAATAATAGTCTGTGGTGCAGGGCGCGTCATTTTTTTTAACGCAAAACAAAAAGTTATGGTTTCAATTTTAACTTTTTGTTGTAGGAATTTCATAGGATTTTTTAAATTCTTGCTTTAAAATATCTAATAGCAGTGAATGTGACAAAAAATTGACTCGACGTTTTAGATGCAGCACGGAAATTACTCTTATATCAAGGTAGTACGGTAATATCAGCAGTCTTTCTCTCTTTTTTAACTTTGATCTTTTATTTAAGTAGTAGGTTCAATCCCAAATTGCATGAGTGTAGATAAAGTAGTGTATGAAACTGCACATTAGGTATTAAAACACTCGTGTGATACTATTAAAAACCTCACCGCAAGCAAGCAAGATACCATCAAACTGAACAACTTTTACTATGGGACCAACTCTGAAATTGCGAAAAAAAAACAGCTGTTGTTGAGCTTTTGTAACAAGTTGTATTATGGAATTTTATGTAGGCTGAAGTGCCGTTATCTGGAATTGCATTTAAAGATATTATTAAAGTATTTTGTAATAACATAAACTTTCAATTATCTTACCAGCTGGCAGGCTTAAAGCTTCCCGCACTCTGTCAACCAAAGCGTTGAAGACTGGATACTGTTCCTTGTTCGGTTTTGGTCCAATTGGTAGCAACCTGAAATTAATGTCTTATTTGAACGAGCGTGGGAGTAATAAGATTTCGTACTTATGTACAGTCAGCGCCAAAATAATCAGTGTTCAAACCTACCAAAATAGCCAATCATTTGACAAAAATCGACCTTATCTCAAAACGTTAAGTTGCACTTTCATTTGTTGTCTGATAACAAACGAAAGTGCACGTTAATGTCTTGACGGTTTAAACTTAAGGGGCGGTAATAGGAAAACATGGTTTGCGCGGGCCATATCTTTATATAGAAAACGTAAACATGTAGCCACCAAAAAAATCATACGACAAGCTAAAGAGTTTAACTAGTTGCTACAAACATTAAATTGCGTATAAACCTCACAGATGATTGTAAAAAAATATCAGAATATCATCAAAAGCGCTTGTCGCGGGCCATATTTTTGGCGTAAATAATAGCGTCAATGTATTGAATTCTACATCAAAATACACTATAACGTACTGTGCAGTTGCTCCAATAACTTTTTTTCAAGAAAGATAATTGTGCTAAAGATAATGATGAAAAAACAACGAAAAACATCGAAAAAGGGCAGAAGTGAGGTTATTTTCCATACTCTTTACACGTAAAGAAAAAGACAGAGACAAATGATTTCACATAAGGGAGCCTTAAATCAAGCGAGTATTTTCGAAGTTTCAAGGGCTTGAAGAAAATTTCAAGCGCACTGAAATATGTACTTTATTGCGTACGACGTAAGGTTCACCTGTATGACTAATGACGTCATTGGTCACACAAAATAACAGTATTCTAGACCATATAACTTTTCTCTTTTAAGAGATATCGCAAAAATTTCTTCACAGTTGTTCACGTGGTCCCATAAGCTATTGGATTATGTGATTTAATAGATCCAGTAATTATTTATCCATTATTATTTTTCGGAACAAAAATAAAAATTTGACATAATTAGTTCTAGGGACGCGTACATACATTGTTATAGCACACAGTATAGTATACCTCTCCGGGGGCGGGATGTGGAAGGCGTGCGGGGGGTGGGGGGGCGCGGCGCGCGGCGCGCAGCTCCACGCCACCTCCATCTTGGACAGCGGCGACTCCGGGGATGCGTACGCGCCCGTGCACTTCACTACACAATCACCGAATACATTGTTATAGCACAAACTGTATAAGACTAAGTTCATATGACCACACGATGCTACGCTGGACTACTAATCGCGCAGTACAAGATTATACTAAACTGTGTTATGTTATAATAAAGGTCAAACCGCACTACAGCGGAGCGGCGCGGCGCGGAGCGGCGTGGAGCGGCGCGGACCGACGCGGCCAAATATTATTTCTATTGATTGCAATGATGCAAACCGCACTATAGCGGAGAGGCGCGGCGCGGAGAGGCGCGGCGCGGAGCGGCGTGTACCGGCGCTGCGCTGCAGACTTGGCCGCGAAAGAATATTTCGTCGCGACGCTCCGCTGCCGCTAGTGTGGTATAGCTCGCGGCGCGGCGCGGCCGAATATTCTTCATAATCGAGCTTCAGTCTACAGAGGGTATTTGGAAATATCTATTTCTATTGATATTTCAGTGTACAAATTTTGATCAATTCACAAAGTGGTATTTTACGTGATCATTACATAAATCATTATAAACATAACTTATCATAAATAAATAAAAAAATATATGAGGATGTGTTGCTTAGTCTTTCCTTGGAAATTTGTTCTAGGGAACGCGTGACTGAGCGTTCCCTGTTCGTTCGTGCGTCCAACTTCAATGAAATCTTGCCACGTCTGGCATTTTGCGCCGCACCGCGCCGCTCCGCTGCCGCGACAGTGTGCTTAGGCACAGAATAGATAATAGTACTAGCGTACAGAAGTTGCACTCCGCAGAATCGTTTAAATAAATTGCGACACTGGCTCCGACACAATAAAGTGCAATTCAGGTCGCACAGTGCTCCTTTCGCTCCAAAACATGCTGTAGTAGTTGCCTCTCTGGCTATCGCGTAGGTCTTATCTTTTCTGACATATAAAATTTCGCCGAGCACTTCATACTCGCGCGCGGAGTGACAGAGCCCTGGTTTAGGAGAGGCCGCGCCGCTCCGCTGCAGTGCCGCGCCGCTCCGCTGCAGTGCCGCGCCGCTCCGCTGCAGTGCCGCGCCGCTCCGCTGCAGTGCCGCGCCGCTCCGCTGCAGTGCCGCGCCGCGCAGCGCGGTGCAAGATCTACTCTAGCTACAAACCTGCATCGACCCGTTCAGTAGAGCCGCACGGTTGCGGATCAAGTTGCTTCCTCCACGTCAATGTTAATGTCAGACTGCCGCTCGTAAATACGCCATCATGTGAATGCTTCCATCGCGCGAAACGCGGATGCGCGGCAGTGAGCGTTCATATCATATGAACGCTCACTGCCGTGCATGTGCGTTCATATGAATCATATGAACTTAGCCTAACAGTACTAAACATACAGAAGTCCATCCGCGCGAAGACAATCAAATGATAAGCTACTTTCGCTGCACGGCAAATAAAGTACAATTTTAAATTGCACAGCAATGCTGCGTGCCTTTATATCGTGTGCACCTTCTCGCGTAGCTCTGTCTCAACCGACACACAACATCATCTCTCGTGCGCTGGCTGGACTAGGTCAGCCGCGAGCAACTAATATAAAAGTTTAAGTGCGGAGTAAACCGCCTCTAAAGTCGCATTACTAATTTCCCAGGAAGAATGTAAACAAAGAAACGTCACTGTCAAATTGACAAACTGACCCTGATAGTGACATTTTCAGATATTGAAAACCTTTAGTAATTTTTATAACTTTTTAATTTGTGTATTATATTTTGAGTCATAATAAATATAATGTCATCCAGGGTAATTTAATTTTAAAGTAGGATGGTAATAAGAACTTTTATTTTAACTTATCATAATTTTTGATGTTAAAAGTTCTTAAAACGAACTGATAAGAAAACTTTACTTAGATATTGACTGAATGTTAACTACCAAAAATACGTAGCATCTTTGCTAGTTCCTATATATTATATACTATTTCCTTTGATGTTGTTTTGTTCTGGCAACACCTTTGTTTACATTTTTGCTGGGAAATTAGTAATGCGATTTTAGTTATAGTCTGTTTATCCTTACTTGCCTTATTTGGTAAACAATTTTCATTCAACTCCTAATTAGAACCTAAATTAATTACAAAAAGAATACAAAGTACCAGTAATAAGTGAGTATTAATTTGATAAATCTCACCCGGGCTGCGGTGGCGTGGCGGGTGGTGGTGCGCGGACAGCGCGTCGCCGTTGGACGACGGCGCCGTGTCCGGCGACGTACTACTGCCCACTGCCGGACAATACAAAAAAAACATTAGGAGTTTCTGGCGCTATTTTGACGGGTTCGGTTTGGTGACTATTTTAATTATTCGCAAATTGATTCATAGTGGATATTGTGTCTTAAAATTAGTGCAGTTTTGTGGTACAAGTGTCTATGCAACTGTATCAGTCAGGTGTGGGCAACTGACCAGAGCGTACGTGCACTTCCTTGAATCTCATATATCGTAAACCTTTTCATTCCTTTTAAGTTGTGGATTAAAATTAATTATTCAAGATGGTCAGATGTGCTATGTGTGATAATCAATTCTCCGATGGCGTCCAGTGCTCTTCTTGTGGGAAACACCTGGATTTTAGCTGTGCTGGACTGACTGAGACCGGCTGGAGGAAACTGGGTACGGATCGTAGGTCGACCTGGAGATGCCCATCATGTAAGACAGCAACTCCGGCTCCACCTAGTCCTAATGAGTTGGCTTCCTCGGCGACCATACTTCAGGAAATCCGTGACGTGAAGACTCAACTGTCGGAATTTAAAGAAATCAAGGCCAAATTAGCTTGCTTACCTGACTAGGTCGTAGATTTTATATCTTTTACAAGACTTTGTAAAAGATATAAAATCTATGAAAGAAGACATAACCAAATTAAAAAAGTCATTGGAATTCTCGGCTTCCTCCATTGATGAATTGAAAATTAAGTCTACTAACAACGACAAGAAGGTAACTGATCTGGAGAATAAATTGCTGGCTGCAGAAGACACAATATCCACCTTGAAATCTCAGGTCAAATCACATGGAACAAAGATCGCGGTTGAATAATGTTGAGATCAAAGGTGTACCATTGAAAAAAGATGAAAATCTCTTCCAAATCACTGAAGCTATATGTAAGAAAATAGGATACATTTTTCCGAAAACACAAATCAATTATATCTCAAGAGTGCCTACATATAACTCAAAAGATAAGGCAATAGTAGTTGGATTCATCAATCGTTATATAAAGGAGGACTTCGTGTCTTCGGCGCGTGCTCATAAAATATTAAAAGCGGAGGACATAGGGTATGATGGATCGCAACAACGCATTTTCGTAAATGATCACCTGAACTCGGAGTCAAAAAGTCTGCTGAACAAAGTTAAACAACATGCTAAGGAGAAGAAATACAGCTACGTCTGGGTAAAGTTTGGAAAAATACATGTAAGAAAGAACGATACATCGGGTGTATTCATTATCAACTCATTAAGTGATTTAAACAAGTTTACTTAGTCTGTGATTTTGTAGCTGCTACATTATTAATGTTAAAATTATGTATCCAAACCAGATCATTTTCGATTGATTATTTTAGTTGTTTTATTATATTACCATAATTGTATTGAAAGGCTTAATATTATCAATTCTTGCTTAATGTTTATCACACCTGGCCTACCACCTCCATCGAAACCGTCTTGCTATTGTTTCGCTATTATACCTATTCAACTACGAGTGGCATGCATTGAACATACGACGCTCTCGCTTGCTCTGCTGCAATTAGCGTTATGCGCACCGGCTTCCCACTTACTCGCTACTCCTTGCACCCGTTTAACTAATGGTCATTATTGTTCGAATGCGCGGCTGAGCGTATTAGTCGCTCACTGGCCGTTCTATGCGCATAGTACTTTGTCCCCATCGCTATTCATTACTGATTATCTAAATGTTTATAATTCTAGCCCTGATGTTCATTCTATACAAATGAAAATGTACTTAACCGTTATGTTTAATAATTGCTCGCATTTTAATGTGTTTATCGTCGTGTGTATATTGTTTTTTTCGTTACTATTTTTTTATTAATTCGGTTTATTTGTGAAGTTAAGTGCAACTCCGCTGTGACTGCGATAGGTTCACGCGTTCATTATTTGAGCAGTGCTTACGTTGATTACTACCTTCATCGGACCACGTTCATAATTATTCGAATACGTTTATTTTTATTATTTTTCTATTGTGTTGCATTTTATTCTAATCCTAATGGCTAATACAGACAACAATACTATAAGCTTATATTACCAAAATGTGCGTGGACTTCGATCGAAAACCAGCACATTTTATCGTAATTTATGCTTGTCGAGTCATAGCATAATTTTACTTACGGAAACGTGGTTAGTTGAAGGCGTTAATGACACCGAGTTATTTGATGATAGATACGTCGTTTGGCGGCGGGACCGTGATTATGATTTAACAAAGCAATCTCTAGGTGGCGGAGTAGTAATTGCGACACAACGCCATTTAAATATTAATCCGCGACCTAACTTCCATTCCACTGCCGAAGATTTGTGGTTAACTATCACCTTAGAGAATACCACTTTACATATCTGTGTTTTATATTTATGTAAGCAAAATATGGGTAACAATTTTTCTACGCAGCTTAGTAATTTTGTTAATAAACTGGAACAAGTTATAACTTTCAACCCTAATGATAAAATTCTAGTTGTGGGTGATTTTAACCTTAGTGGAATTAATTGAATTCCTACTTATAATCACTTTTTGCCTACTAACATTCACTCGGCCGACGAACACCTACTTATTGACGAATTGTACCTATTGGGTTTAAAACAATATAATGGAATCTTGAATGCTTTCGGCAGAACACTCGACTTAGTGCTTTGCAGCGACGACGTGACTGTATCGGAGTGCGGGGACCCGCTGGTACCCGTCGATAAGCACCACGGCGCTCTGCTAATAACTACTTCTTTTGCGACTACCGCCCCCCTCAACTCAATACCGTGTACAAAATACCTATATAACAAAGGTGATTATCCTCGCGCACCGAGGGTTCCGTCCGTACCATCATAATTGCACCATCAAACCCCACTGCAGAGTAAAATAATAAAATTAGTATTGCAGTTTTATGTCAGCGCCATCTCTTGACCGATAGTGGAACTAATGTTAACATTTTTAGAAATTTGATAATTTCTGAAAAAGTGTGCTATATCGAGACATCGTTTTATTTTTCCTGTAATCTTTATATAAACTGCTATCACATAGAATTATTTCAGATTTTTTTCTGTGCAAAGTTCGGAGATAAGGGGGGGGGAACGGTCATTTTTTTTACATTTTTCATCATAAATCAAAAACTATGCGGCCTAAAACAAAAAGAAAAAATGATTAAAAACCTGCAAACGGCGCTCTTTCAAATGACACCTCACATGCCCTAGTAGCCCCACTTCAAATTTTTAAGACCCCTTTTCAGTCCCTGTTGTAAAAAAAATATTAATTTTTTTATTAATTTCTTTTTTGCAAAATAGTTGGACAAATGTCATCTTAAACTATTCCAAATTTCAAGTTGATACCATTTGTAGTTCTCGAGATATCCAGCTGTGACAGACAGACAGACTGAGTCACACCATAAGGGTTCCTTTTTTACCATTTTGGTACGGAACCCTAAAAATTATAGCTACCCTATATGGTACTCTGCTGCACTTAAGAAAATCCTTAAAGAACAATATAAGTACCATTGTAAATATAAGAGATACGGTAATCTCGGTGACTTACATTCTAATAGAAGGTTGCGTCTAAGGGCGAGATCTGTCGAACATAAATGCTATTTTGATTACATTCGGTCTGTTGAAGGCGCAATTGTTGATAATCCGAAACAATTCTGGAATTTTGTTAAAAATAAGCTGAAATCGAATGTTATGCCGGCTATTATGAACTATAATGACAATAATATTACTACGGGCGAGGATATTAGCAATGCGTTTTCGGATTATTTTCAGTCGAGCTTTGTAGATACCCCGCAACCGCATTCCTTCGCAAATCTGCAAGCTCCGTCACCTGTTTCTGATATCTCGTCAATAGATGTTACTGAGGATCTTGTATTTAAACTTCTAAAAAATTTGGATACTCGCAAATCAGCTGGGCCGGATAACTTACCCGCTATATTTCTGAAAATGTGCTCTGAATCCGTGGCAATGCCAGTAACTTTGTTGATCAAGAGGTCCTTTAGTGAGTGTTACGTTCCAGACGTTTGGAAATCGGCTTTTATAACACCTGTGCATAAAAAAGGCCCGAAAAATCTTGTTGTAAACTACCGACCCATTTCCAAACTCTGCATAATAGCAAAAATTCTGGAAAAAAATTGCACACAGACAGATTTACGATGCAATTAAACAATCACTAAATGACTTTCAGCATGGATTTCTACCAGGAAGATCCACAGTTTCAAACCTTGCATTATTGAATGATTTCACTACCGCCACTATGGATAATGGATCCCAAGTTGACGTAGTTTATACTGATTACAGTAAAGCTTTCGATCGAATTCAGCATGATCGACTCTTATTCAAACTAAAACTGATTGGTATTAGTGGTGATCTACTTAGGTGGTTTGAATCGTACATCCGCAACAGAACGCAAGCTGTAGTTGTTAATAATTACATTTCTAGTTGGATCAAGGTCCCTAGTGGGGTACCGCAAGGATCCCTGTTGGGGCCCCTCTTATTCGTCATTTACATTAATGATATCAGCTGCTGCTTGCGATCTTCTAAATTATTATGCTTTGCTGACGATATGAAGATTTTCTCGGCAGTAAGATCCGTTCACGATGCGCGTGCGCTGCAAGATGACTTGAACCGCCTGGAATCTTACTGTCAAGTTAATTTTCTTGATTTGAATCCCCTTAAATGCTCCGTTGTTACGTACTCTAGGAAGACCAATACCATACATCATGTTTATCGGATAGGCTGCACTGCTCTTTCTAGGGATGTTACGGTAAGGGATCTAGGAATTGTACACGATTTCAAACTGACGTTCGAAGGTCATATTGATAGCATTGTGCGAAGAGCATCCAAGGCTTTAGGTTTTGTTTTGCGTAGTTCCAAGGACTTTAAGCAAATTTAAGCAAATTAAAACACTGAAAATATTGTACTGTATGTTTGTCCGGACTATTCTTGAGTATGCATCACAAATTTGGAACCCCAGATATAAAATTTACAGAATGCGAATTGAACGCATACAGGAAAAGTTCGTAAAACACCTATGCTATCGCGCAGGGCTGTCATATGACTCATCTAAATACGATGTAAAAAATTCCACCTGCTTCCCTTACACATGCGGCGTGATATTGCTGATATGGTCTACCTTATGAAGATCTCATCTGGTATGATTGATTGTCCTGAGCTTCTTTATAAACTCTCTTTTAACGTACCCCGTAGTTCCCGGCGAGCTGCACCGTTTAACTTGCCTTTTTGTAGCACTAATTATAGAAAGAATAATTTTATCTACCGTTCAATGAAACAATATAATATTTTATCAAGTAATTTTGATTTGGATGTATTTAACACCAGTATTCGTGCGGCGAAGACACTCATTAGTAGGCATTTCTTCAATGGCGAATAATTCTGTTATTTCTTGTCAATTCTTGTACTATTGTTTTTTGATTCATTTATGCTAACTTAGACTTAAGCTCACATTAGATTTAGCTATACTTACTCTAACCGTGTGAATCTATTATTAGCTTTTTAAGTTTATACTTTGTAATTTAAAGATATTGTTGTGTAAGCTGATGATTCACCGAATAATAAATAAATAAATAAATAAATAAATAAACTGAACAATATGTGGGATAATTGAAATAGGCGCGATCTTGGTTGTGTGAAGCTGAGACTTTTATTGTAGTGGTACTGTAGGGCTACCTCGGCTGACCTTACCGAGTAAACTGTCTTGATATATTTGGTACCAAATGCTCCAAGCAGCATTGGAATGCGATGCACCCGCATTTTAATGTAAACTGAAACAATCTACCACTGAACTATTCAATACTTGACACTGACAAAAAATACTCCCTAAAGAGGAGAGTAGATTGCCAAACTAAAATAAGAAGAAAAAAAACATTCTTATTAAAATACAAGGTTATTTTTAGTTCATTGAAAACCTCTCGTGGGGTTGATCAGACCATCAAACTGAACAAGTTTTATTATGGGACCAATGTTGAAATCGCGAAAAAAACATGTTGATGGAGTAGGCTTCTGTATGGAACAGCAAATTTTTTTTCGTGATTTTCTAGATTGGTCCCATAATGAAAGTTGTTCAGTTTGATGGTCTGATCGACCCCACGAGAGGTTTTCAATAAACTAAAAATAACCTTGTACAATGCAACAAAAACATCATCGGCCCCTAAGTTGCTAGATGACCAGGAAACCCGGAGTTGTCCCGGAATTACGAGCTTTGTCCCTTGTCTAGAAGTTGCACTTTACTGAAGGACTCATTTTGATACTATATTAAATTTTAATTTTAAGGCTAATACTAACTAGTATAAGTATAATACAACAAAAAACGTGTTAAAAATATACATTAATTAGAAATCATTTGCATTTTATTTCTTAAATTCTTAAACCTACTTCTTAAACAGTCTACAATTCTTTGCATAGGGATAAGAAATATCCAAGTCAGAACTGACCTGATTATAGGTTCTACAGAGGCGCGAGATTGGTGAGTTTCGGTCGAAATTGGTTCTGCGTGGCAGAATCTCAAAAAGATTTTCAACCGCATGACGAGGATAACGATTAGGAATTTTTCAACTCACTTGCTCGTAAAGTGAGCCCTAATACATCGCTTTTAGGGCCATAAATAGAACTATAACAAATGCGTGCAATATTATATAAAACACTAGGTTGTTATAGAATTAATTCTACAAAGTTAAATTAGTACCTTACCGCAAATTCTATGCGAGTAAACAGAGCATTCCCAATTTAACCGGGTAATACAGTTATTTTTTTAGTAACAATAAAGAAGTTTTATGCAGCTAAAAATTAATATTCATTTATAAATAAATAAATGTGTAAGTCCTTAATTAAGTCAAACAAATATTTATGATTATCAGATTATTCATAATTCACAATATTTTGTTATAAAATATTAAAATATTTGCATGTTAAAATTTAAAATTATAATTTTAATTGATAAAATTATAATTTTGAATTATAATTATAATTTTAATTGATAAAATTATAATTTTGAAGTAGGCTGTATGCTCACTCACCCCTTTGTTCGCAAAATATTCTTGCATTGGGCGTGTGAAAAAAACAAAAAAAACCTACGTGCCTTTTCCCATAATTGTCATATTTTGTTTTTGTCGTATTTGTTGCTGTGTGGTAAATTCTTTGTATTTTCCTCGCAAATGTGTTGAAAAACGTCGTATGAAACTCGTGAGCTCTTGCTCATTGCACACTCGACTGAGATACGCCGTCGCCTGCGGCTCGGGCTGCAACCCTTGTGTGCAATGAGCAACCTATGCTAACTTGTCTCATAATGTACTTGTACGAGCAAACCCGTACATTTTCGTATGTTTCTTAATTTGGCGAAGTAAGCAGAACGTGGCCTGCGCGCCGCTCGATCAATTTGTAAATCAGTCGCAATAAATAACTCGTGAAAACAACATCTTTTCATTTTCCTCCAAATTGACCGCGATTTGGGAATTTCGGAATCATCTAGTATTATCAATTTATCATCGGTAACAATCCGTATGTATGGTCAACAGACCATACAGTACTATTGTAATTAATTTGGCTTATCATAATAATGAGTGACTGACCAATAATCCGCTTCTGCTTGCCGAGCACGCGCGCGCGCGGCGACGTCTGCTGCAGCTCCGGCCACAGTTCCACCGACTGCCCGCTCATTGGAGTCGATTTCCTGATAACACGTCACATTCACTATAGTTATAGTCATGTCATTATGTTTATCTACATTCACAACCTAATTTTCTAAAAATGAATTTAAATACTATTGTACACTCGAGAGCAGAAAAATGGCACCACAGGCCTATTTTCATACAAACGAGGTAACTTTGAAGCGCTGGTTCTCCGCCCAGGATTAAACCTTAACCAGGCCCCGGGTCGACCCTGTCCCACATTTTTTTTGTTGTTTTTATCAGGTTCCGGTGATACAGATCCCACAATTTATGAAAATGGCCACTTTAATATATTGTCTATGGATCAAGACTAAAAAACTGCATTTCCGAACGTAACTGTAAAAGTGACAGCTAATTGATTTCGTGAGTCGGTTGAGCGTGTGTGTTTTGGCAGTGAAGCGAACATTTTTATCAATAATGTCGAAAAAACAAAAGGTAAGTCGTGCAATTTTTGGATATGTTGTAAAGCAAATGTTTTTCTTGTGGATTTATCATACTTCTTTGTAGATTATTGCCATGCCATAAGAATTATAACAGCATATTGAATCAATAGCTGAAATTTGTGTGAGTTAAGTAGTTCTCTTGGACCTGGTTAAGGGTTAAACGAGCTCTGATCTGATGATGGCAAATTAAAGAATTGTGTATGCCCATAATGCTAAGGAAACCTAACGGATTCGTTGAGTCGTTTGGCTCAGGGTTAAACTTAAAAAAAACCGGCCAAGTGCGTGTCGGGCCACGCGCCATAGGGTTCCGTAGTTACCTTATACCATACCATATTTAATACCACCTATCATTTTTCGTTTGCAAAAATAACTTTGTTTTTCACAGTGTTGGTATGAATGACAAAGTTATATTTGCGGTTTCGGAAAATGTGCTATATCTCAAAAACTAATTACTATATCTCGTTCAAACCAATTTTGGTTGAAAGTGTTTATTAAGATCTACAGCATATATTTTTTTTAGATTTTTCACTCTCTTATTTCAAAAGTTAAAGGGGGGGGGGACACACGGGACACACATTTTACCACTTTGGCGCTGAATATCTTTCAAACGGTTGACTTTGAGAAAAAGTTGTCTTAGGAACCTCAATGTCATTTTTAAAGACCTATCTATAGACACCCAACACGTGTTGGTTTGAAGAAAAATTTTTTTTCAGTTTCAGTTCCATGTATGGGGAGCCCCCCCTTAATCTTTTATTTTTCTTATTTTTGTATTAAATTCGTTAAGCGGTTAACAGAATACATCTACCTACTAAGTTTCAACTGTGTAGTCTTAATACTTTCGGAATAAAGTGGCTGTGACATACGGACAGACAGACAGACAGACAGACAGACAGACATGACGAATCTATAAGGGTTCCGTTTTTTGCCATTTAGGCTACGGAACCCTAAAAATACAAGCTAAAATTACATCGAAAGAATGTAAAATGTAACACTAAAAACTTCATACAGGCTCTGGCGTAAACGATGCTTCTGATTCGTTGGGTTTCTTTAGCGATCTGCGCCTCCTCCATTTACTATTTGAATGGCCATCATTAAATTACACCCCGTTCAATCCCTGACGGAGGCTTTAAAGTTACCCCGTTTGTATGAAAATAGGCCTGTGATGCAATTTTTCTGCTCTCGAGTGTATAAACACGACTTTTTATGGTGGATAGGTAAAATAAAAATAAAACAGTACAGTGCAACATTTTTCTTCGATTTTCAAACAACTGCATTATAAAATAAATTTTTAATTTTTATATCACACTTATTTTTTAATTTACTAGCGCGGTTTATTGTTTTATCTTATAGTCTGTGGTGCGGGACGCGCTATTTTTAATGCAATACAAAAAAGGTTAAGTTTTAGTTACAAAAACTCATAATCAAGGAAATACCAGCAAAGTCACTCTCTTTTTTATCCTGATCTTTTATTTAGTAGGTTCTAATCACAATTGTATGAGAGTATCTACTCACATACAATTGTGATTAGAAAGTAGTATATCAAACTGCTCATAAATAGGTACCTATTAAAACACTAGTGTGATACAATTAAAAACCTCGCCTACTGCTTGGTTTAAACACACACTCATGTTTTAATACCCCTCATTATGCAACAGTTTCATAAACTACCATACCATAAAAACAAATATTGACAACATAGTATGAAATACTTACAAATTAGAAGAATCGCTTCCAATTGACACGGAGGAGCTCGTTGAGAGCTGGTGAGCTGATCGAGAGCCAACCGTAGACTGGATAAAAAACATACTTATACATTGGGTGCATTCCAGCAGGTGAATCGCTGGGTCATCGATCTCCATATTAACCATGGAAAGTAAAATAATTTAAATGGTAAATTAAATATCAATCCACGGTTAAAATTTACTCTGTGGTGATCGATAACTTAGCGATTGGTCTGAGGGAATGTACCCATTTATTATGAAATGTTTCATTCCTACTGTGCTACTACTACATACTAAATTAAATAGTGTAGACCACGAAAGACGACATACGTAGTCGAGTAGTTTTTACGCCGGTTTTCAAGATGTCGTCATTTCCGAGTTTCCGGGTTCGATCCCCGGCTGAGTCAATTTAGAAAGACCTTTTCTGTATTGTCTCAGGTCTGGGGATTTGCAGTTCTACCGTTATCTCTGATTTCCATAGCACAAGTGGTTTAGCTACTTATCTTGGAATCAGAGCGTAGTAAGAACAGTTATTCATTAGTGTAATTAGGGCAGAGAATCATTCGGATGATTCTCTGATATCACTTTTAATCGTTATTTTGTATGTAGTTTTTGTGATGTTCATTTAGTTGACATGACAAATTTTGTAACTGATACATTACTTAACAAAAAACTGAAACAAATAGACAATCAAACTTTACAGCTAATAAAAAAATAAATACTGACTGAACCATGTCTAAAAGTGTAATTCAAAAACAAGTAATACTTACATTGATTTTTTTAAGTGGGGGATGCGACGACGTTGCTACATTGTCAACTTTGGGAGGGTCTTCATAATGAGAGGGCTCGTCGAACGAACCCTAAAATTAAAACATTTGCAGTCTTATTCATAAAATATAATCAATGTCTTTAATGAGTGTAACTAAAGTCTTGTTTGCAACTGTACTATCTATCAACCGACATTAGTGTTTTAATAACTTTTATTTTATAACAGTTGCATAAATAACTATTCAATACTACTTAGCTAAACAGTGCATTGTCATTTATCTTAATTATTAATTGAATTTGAACGTAAAACACGATTAGAAAAGTTTTTTTTATTTTCCCTTTACTGCTTTTTAGGGTTCCGTACCCAAAGGGTAAAAACGGGACCCTATTACTAAGAGTCTGCTGTCTGTCTGTCTGTCACCAGGCTGTATCTCATGAACCGTGATAGCTAAACTGTTGAAATTTTCACAGATGATGTATTTCTGTTGCCGCTATAACAACAAATACTAAAAATATAATAAAATGAATATTTAAAGGGGGCTCCCATACAACAAACGTTATTTTTTTTGCCGTTTTTTGCTTTATTTTAATAAGGACAACAAGTACACAGTTGAAATTTCACAGATGATGTTTTTTGTTGCCGCTAAATACTTAAAACAGAATAAATATTTAAGGGGGGGCTCCCATGCAACAAACGTGATTTTTTTTTGCCGTTTTTTGGTACGGAACCTTTTGTGCGCGAGTCCGATTTGCACTTGGCCGGTTTTTTTATTGACCCCCTAGTACTTTTCGTAACCTAATTAATTTCATTTCAATAATTTTGAGTGTATAATATTTACCGGTGCCGTACTGCCGTGTACGGTGGTGTCAGACTTGTCGCTAGTCTCTGGGATGGCGATCAGTTCGCTCTCGGACGACTCTTGCTCTAAGCTCCACTGCTGGTATCTGTATGAAAAGGTATGAGGTTATTGATGAAAATAAAATGATTATTTTGAAAGAAAAACTGCATTTACTTAATGCGGAAATTATAATTGTCGCCGATTTCTGCGTATTTAATGACACAAATTGTTGCCTGTAAGTAAAACTCTGAAGTATTTTTGTTTGTATACGACTTGCTTAGTAGGTTTAGTACTTTGCCGAATCTTATCGACAAATACCAATAGTTGCCGACAACTGTTATAATGAATAAAACACTTTTAAACGGATACTAGCGCGGTTTTATTGAAAATACTTTGGTATTTAGTTTAATTTATTATTTTCCCGACGTTTCGGCACCTTTGCAGCTGCCCTGGTCACGGGGGATGGTCACGGCAGCTACAAAGGTGCCGAAACGTCGGGAAAATAAAAAATCAAACGATATTTCAACTAAATACCAAAGTACTTTCAATAAAACCGCGCTAGTATCCGTTAAAAAGTGTTTTATTTCATGTCTAGTGAGCGCGTAAGCTTGAGAAGTGAACTGTTACATTCTTCGCAAGAATGGAGGCTTACTGTTTATTTGTATTAGGACTTAGCAGGTTTTATAGGTTCTCCCCAATGCGTATGCATATGTGCAGGCGACTTAAGGTGCAGTTTAGAGTTGCGTTCCAGCGCCCCTAAATGACGACAGTTGCTGCCGACGACTATTATCGATCGCTGCCGAAAGTTGCCGACTACTACCATCTTACGTACGTATGACTTACTTGGCTGGCTTGGTGGGTTCTTCCCATTGCGTGTGCAAGCCGACAACTACCGACCGTCGAATTCTTCACTACAAGTGACATACTTGGCTGGCTTGGTGGGTTCTTCCCATTGCGTGTGCAAGCCGACAACTACCGACCGTCGAATTCTTCACTACAAGTGACATACTTGGCTGGCTTGGTGGGTTCTTCCCATTGCGTGTGCAAGCCGACAACTACAGACCGTCGAATTCTTCACTACAAGTGACATACTTGGCTGGCTTGGTGGGTTCTTCCCATTGCGTGTGCAAGCCGACAACTACAGACCGTCGAATTCTTCACTACAAGTGACATACTTGGCTGGCTTGGTGGGTTCTTCCCATTGCGTGTGCAAGCCGACAACTACAGACCGTCGAATTCTTCACTACAAGTGACATACTTGGCTGGCTTGGTGGGTTCTTCCCATTGCGTGTGCAAGCCGACAACTACCGACCGTCGAATTCTTCACTACAAGTGACATACTTGGCTGGCTTGGTGGGTTCTTCCCATTGCGTGTGCAAGCCGACAACTACCGACCGTCGAATTCTTCACTACAAGTGACATACTTGGCTGGCTTGGTGGGTTCTTCCCATTGCGTGTGCAAGCCGACAACTACAGACCGTCGAATTCTTCACTACAAGTGACATACTTGGCTGGCTTGGTGGGTTCTTCCCATTGCGTGTGCAAGCCGACAACTACCGACCGTCGAATTCTTCACTACAAGTGACATACTTGGCTGGCTTGGTGGGTTCTTCCCATTGCGTGTGCAAGCCGACAACTACAGACCGTCGAATTCTTCACTACAAGTGACATACTTGGCTGGCTTGGTGGGTTCTTCCCATTGCGTGTGCAAGCCGACAACTACCGACCGTCGAATTCTTCACTACAAGTGACATACTTGGCTGGCTTGGTGGGTTCTTCCCATTGCGTGTGCAAGCCGACAACTACCGACCGTCGAATTCTTCACTACAAGTGACATACTTGGCTGGCTTGGTGGGTTCTTCCAATGCATGTGCATGTGTACAAACGACTTATGCTGCAGTTTAGGCTGGCGTTATAACGCCCCTAGAGGACGACAGTTGCTGCCGACTATTGCCGATCGCTGCCGAAAGTTGCCGATCGCTGCCGAAAGTTGCCGACTACTACGATCTTACGTACAAGTATGACTTACTTGGCTGGCTCGGTAGGTTCTTCTCAATGCGTGTGCATGTGTGAGAGCGTTTTATGCTGCAGTTTAGGCTTACGTGCCAACGCTCCTAGATGACTGCAGCTGCTGCCGACTATTACCGATCGCTGCCAAAAGTTGCCGACTACTACCATCTTACGTACAAGTATGACTTACTTGGCTGGCTTGGTGGGTTCTTCCCAATGAGTATGCATGTGTGCAGGCGACTTATGCTGCAGTTTAGGCTTGCGTTCTAAAGCCCCTAGAGGACTGCAGCTACTCCCTGCACCGGGAACTGCACTGGTTGTACCCGCGGTTGGTTCCAACTCTGTCTTTAATGACGGCTGGCTTAGATCTGCAAGGAGAATCAGAGTCTAAAGGCACGTAGTTATAGACCGCCCTCAACGTTGAGAACTATCTTGAGATCACATCTTCTTCATCTTCTTATAGGAACAGCATCTCAGGTACGATCTCAAGACTCAAGATAGCTCTAAACGTTGAGAGTGGTTTATAAATACCGGCCTAGGATACTACTTCACAAGTTCTAGATTTGATCCAATCAACTTACATGATAAATAATTTCATAAACATTTTCAAATTACATCCATTGCAAAACAGACACTAATAGTATTTTTGCGATATCCCTATCTTTTTCTGTTGTCATTCAGAAACATTATTTGCTAAATAACACTTCATTGTTTTCCCAGTGTAACAAAAATACCGTTAAAAATATTTAATTAATAAAGATGTAATAAACCGTTACAATAGTTTTATGAATTAATATTTTTATACTGTGCGTGGCTGGAAAACGATAGTTAACCAGTTTCCTTAGCACGAATAATTATTGAGGGCGTATCGAATGGGGAATGTCCGAAAAAATTTTTTTATAGACAGGAATAAGTTCCCTTAGTAATAGAAAAAAAATTCTGAATTTTCGGTTGCGTGAAAAAATTTAAAAAAATTAAGTCTCTTCGACTTCACAAATGTAGGAAAGTAACAGCGGAATGGAAATTATACCTTTGCCAATACCTGCCATTATGACAATAAGAATTAAAAACAAAAAGTTTTGCCATTTTGTGTTGAAGTTTTTTTTTTAATACCATGTTGTGTTTCTGGCAGGTGATGGCAAATGTATAATCTCCATTCTGCTGTTACTTTCCTATATTTGTGAAGACGAAGAGACTTTAATTTTTTAATTTTTTTCACGCAACCGAAAATCTATTAATAAGAGAGCTTATTCCTACCTATAAAAAAATATTCAGCCAGTTTGATTTTTTTCGGACATTCCCCATTCTTCTTGAGCACTTAAGTCAAAATATTTCTCCTGACAATTTAAATTGACAACAAATCATCTCTTACGGCCGATTTCAATAACCTATCATCGGTAAGAGATAGGCTTACTAAAGATTTGTTGCCTAGATATTTCTGTTAAATGACGGGAAATAACAACAGTTGCCTAGTAACAGATCCAAAGTAGGCCTATCTCTTACTGAAGATAGATTTTTGTAACCGTCCGCTAGTCGCATCTCCGTAGGTCTATGCTGTCATTACTGAGTCTGACTGATACATCTATACTTCTTTCTAACGGGTGTAACAAGATCCTCAACGAATCCGAAGTCCACGCATTCCGCCCATCATCAGGATCATTTTTGTCTTTTAGACTTTACCTGGGAAACTAATAGCTACAAAGTTATTGAAGGTCAAAGTAAAAAAAAAATTATGAAGTCATATTTTATTCGTTATTTCCTAATTTTTGTTCAAAGAAACTTTATCAAAATTGTAAGTATTTCGTAACAAACAATGGCTTCAAAACGTCACCACTTAAAACTTTCATGAGCACGCACATAAACGCCGCCTTTCAACTCGGCCGCACGCAGCTGTGTAGCATACGCAGGCGCGGTCTGTTGTACGCGTTACATTGCGTGGTAATGTGTGCAATGGTTTTATAACACCAAAAATGAAAATCGTTTCCCAGCAATAATTTTGAACAGAAATGGTCCTGATGATGGGCAGAATACGTAGACCTCGGCTTCGTTGAGGGTCTTGTTACACCCGGTATGTGGATTAATTATTGGATCGGCTAAGATTGTCGAGTCTCATTGATACAATACTAACTTCTTTCTTACGGCACCCATTCGTTTCTACAACGTGTTAATGAATTAGCGCAAAATGAGAAAAAGCCGTTTCTTCGGACCATCAAACTGAACAACTTTTACTATAGGACCAACTCCGAAATCACAAAAAAAAAAATCTGCTGCTTCATACATTTTTATATTTTCGTTATTAATTTTTGTATGTAACAGCAGATATTTTTTTCACAATTTCAGGTTTGGTCCAATAGAAAAGTTGTTCAGTTTGATGGTCCGAAGAAACGGTTTTCTCATTTTGCGTTAATTCATTAACACATTGTATAGTACTGTTCTGCCGACCTTACCTCTCGCTCTAGCCTGCGGCATCACGATCATGGGCGGGATCCGCTTGCACTGGTGGTACTGCGCGTCGACCGTGTTCAGCACTATTTTCACTAGCGACTGCACTTGACTGCATAGCGTGCCCGTACTGTAGTGATACTGTGAGTAATACACAGGGTTTTTGAAAAACACAAAACCATATTAAATCAAATGTTTATTTGCAACTAAGTGTACAGAGGTCTTACAATACATGAAGTGTAGGTGTAGCAAATTTTGGACAGTACAACTTATAACACTTACGAATAGACACTCAAACCAATAAGATTAAAATTAAAAATATGTATCTTTGGGCAGATCCTAAAATATTAATGAATTTTATGTCTTTATAAACTCTTTTACATCAACAACCTCGCAGGAGTGGACTAACATCATTAAACAATAATATTTTCACGTAAAAACTCACAACATAATCGATTTTTGCTGCAAGCGTGAGGCAAAGTTCCAACACTTTTTAATTTCTAACACCACCTTTTGAAATAATAAAAAAAAAGAAATAGAGTGACAAGGATGACACTTGTAAAATTGATATGTGAGAAAAGGATAGACAGAATGCTTATGTTGTCGTCATACACGAGTTAAAAAGTATTAGTAGTTTGTTACACAAGGGATGTAAGTGAGCTATTACAGAACAAGATCCAATTTGGCGCCCGTGCGAGCACAGCTCGCAAAGGGCGCTAATGGATCGAGTGCACCCGAGATATTTAGACGCCCGAGCGAGCGAAGCGAGCGTGGGCGAATATAGTTCGAGGGTGTAATAGCTACTTACAACCGAGGTAAGCATACTATTTTACATCATTCATGCGAGGTAAATTTAATAAAAATAAAAATAAAAACATTAAAACAAAAATAAATAAATAAAAAAACGTTAAAGGGTTATTTCATTGAAAACTCGTGGGGTTGATCAGACCATTAAACTGAACAACTTTCATTATGGGACCAACCTCGAAATTACGAAAAAAATCAGCTGTTTTTGCATTGCAGAATTTTGCATACCTAGCTTGAACTGAAATGAAATGCCGCCATTTTCATTGTTTTTTTTTCAGCCAAAAGTTTCGTCAGTTTATAATAAAAGAAAAGAGATTGGTTCACTAAGGAGTTTTAAATGCTTGAATTGTAAAGTAACTTTTCAATACAGTTGCTCGAAAATGAGAGCTTACGATGGCAGTGCAGCGTGCGGTAAGTTGATTTTACCGCACGCCGTGCGTTTTTGTTTACGGATTAGTACAGCGTGCGGAAAGTTGATTTTACCGCACGCCGGCGCCGTGCGTTTTTGTTTACATACGTTTTTTCAATTTCTACTAGCTTCCGCCCGCGACTTCATCTACGTGGACAGTAGAAAAATATAGCGACCAGTTTAAAATGACCCCTTTGGTGTATGAAAGCTAGTACTACGGAGAGTTCAAGCTGTTTCCCTGGTTCCGCCCACCCGAATTTGATAAAACATAGCTTGGATTTTAAGTTGGACTTCAAGCTACCAAACAGTGAAAAGCCCATCAAAATTTGTTCAGCGGTTTTTGCGTAATTCGCGCACAAATATTTTAAATTTACAGTTTTATTACATGTATAGATTACAATTTCAGTAGTACTTATTATGATTTTCTCGCAAATGTATTGAAAAACATAGTATGGCACACGGTTGTTAAGGTTTTTTAAAACTCGTGACGATTATAAACCCTCGCCTGCGGCTCGGGCTTATAAAACGTCAACTCGTTTTAAAAACCTCCTTACCAACCTTGTATCATAAACTACTATTACAGAGCATTCACCATCCTTGAATTGTAAAGTGATTTGAAAATAGAACGTTCTATCTAAACAATGCACTGTGTTGCACATGCCAACTTACACAGCCTCATACTATATAAGTAAATCCTAGTTACCGAGCAGCATAGAGCATCGCGGCTTCGTTCCGAAGGGAGGAGCCTTAGCGATTATCACTCTATCCAAATTATTCTGGCATTTTTTGCGGGGGGGGGGAAAGTGCACACAAATGCAATTCCGCATCCTCACATACAAAAACAACACTGTAATGACGACACTAACACAAAAAAAATAAAACAAAACAGCAAAAAAATTGTGTACGGATGAGTCATAACTCACACAATGACGCGTTTTTGACATGTTTTTGACATAAAGGGCTGGGCTCAACTGTCAATGCAGCAATATCGATAAATTTCGAAAAGGGAATAAAGGTAACAAACAAAAATTTTACGTATTTATCTTCATTATTATAATTATCTTTATTTATCGGATAAATCATTATTAACATATAATTAAGTATTATTATTACCTTTATATATATGTAAGATCTCATCATCTCATCTTATTAACAACATTAGATATCTGGTAAAGTATATCATTAATTTTTAATATGTAAAAGACAATCAGAATTAATATTAAATAACAAGTTACCTACTATCGCTATTAGCTAACCACCTGACATTGAATTGAATCGCTGTTTATTGTTTCTTATTACATATTTTTTGTCTTTTGTGGTGATATTCTTCATGTAGAACAAAAATATAAGATGATGTAATGAATGATGATACTTTAACAGGTGATAGTGTTGCTTAAACTGAACAAATTCTGTGGTCCGCCGCTGAGTTCTAGTGGTTCGCCCACCCGTGTAAGACGCAGAGGTCCTGGGTTCGATTTCCAGGGGGGGTTAGAATTTGTACTCGGTTTGTTTGGTGGTAGGGCTTATTTCAAGTCCGAATGGCTAGCTACTACCATTTTACCTAAGTCTGACGCCATAACAACACTTTCAAAATTTGTGTTCCGGCAGTTAGAGGTAAAATAGCCAGTTTCTCAGTGATGAGGATTCCGGGTGTAGTGCGCTTCCACCTTCGGCGCTAAGGTAAAGGCCAAGCACAGCCCGTTGTGCACTAAACAAACTTCCTTCATGGAACATAGTCCGTCCGTCTGTCAGCTCATACATAACGTTAACGTAAGCTAATCAGTGCGTCCAAAATGATCGTCATTCGCGATCTAAATACTTAAGATACGCTGGATTTTGTAAAAATCCTAAACTTTACTCGGACGATTGCAAAAATCTGTTTCAGATTCTAACTGTCTGGTTTTTGATAATCATACTAGGATGTTTGTAAAGATCCTATTTGTACAATTATCCTACCTGGGGTATTAAGAAAGTAATTTCTGTTGTTTGTTAAAAAAAACCAACCAGTTTTAACCAACAGCTATCGGCTAGTCGGCTACACCTGGTTTTAGCCGGCTAATACGGGAACGGGAACAGCAACGACAACAGGTATAGGTACGGTACGGGAATGGGAACGAACAGGGATGGGATATGTATATCCTACCAATATTATCACGCAAAAACGTATTTATAGCCCGGGTTAAAACATAGGATACGTTTTTATCCCGGTCAAAGGTTCCCTAAGGAGATAAGAAAATTATTTACATGTGAAATGTTACACCATCTTTTTGTAAACTTGATGTTCCCGAAGGCTGATTGTCTAACTTTGTTGCAATCAACTTTGACAGAAATCCCAGTGACATTTCAATCGAGAATTGTTAGCAACAGAGATACGTAATCGGTGGGCTGATTTCTTTTTACAATAAAAAACTGAACAATTCGGCATTTTTATTACTGCAGCGTTCACATGCGCGAGCTGTACATTACATATACCCAAAAAGTACTTTTGTAATATAGGAAATAGAGAACAATCTTGCACCTGACATGAAATTATAAACGCTGTATGAGTTTTTGTGTCTTATTAGGTATAAACCTATTTCTGTCTTTTTTTTGTAATATTCTTCATGTAGAGCAAAAATATAACACTGACCCCCATGTCGAAAAACGATTTTATTCACCCTTCCATAGTAAGTCGGTCAGCTGACCAATACCGACGTAGGTTAATATCGTATAAACCAGCCGGGCTAGGATGAGCGACGTGACTATTTCTCGACATTAATCGCGCGATATCTGTCGCGCTCACATCAATGCAGAGCAAGACATGCAAAAATCTCGCAAATGAATTTGACGCAGAATCAGTGCCAGATTGACCAAAACTTTATCGACAAACATTATATAACGGTAACATCACTAAATTGCCCATCGGCGAAATCTGGGATTTATCTAAGGACTGATCTGAAATTTGTACGGACGAGCCATGGACTAGCAGACCCGATGTCACTGAACAAATTTGACAACTAATCAAGAATAAAATATACGAATTTAATGTTTAAATGTAAACAAATAGCAATAATACGATAAAAAATTACTTTCATGTGAAATGTAACACCGTCTTTTTGTATACTTGATGTTCCAGACCTCGTTTAACAGCAAAAAACTCATCAATTCGACATTTTAAACAGAGCAGCGTTCACGTGCGCGACTGGACTCGGTCTAGAAAGAAATCAGGGTGCAACTGGTTTTACTAACGCATATGCCCATTTGGGCTTGTACTTCGGCAGAGGGGAACGCTTCGTATGGCTACTCCCTTCCGAGAAGCCGCGATGCTCTATGCCGAGCAGTATGATGTAAAAAAAATAAAATACACAGTTATAACAAAGAGTTTTAAACAAGGATTGTTGAAAAAAAGGATGATAATTCGAAATGAAGAGTATGGACGAAATGAGGTCGCATTATGAAATAAATGTAAAATATGAAAACTAATGAAATATAATTA
The DNA here is from genome assembly GCA_943789525.1 of Agriphila geniculea. NCBI lineage: Eukaryota > Metazoa > Arthropoda > Insecta > Lepidoptera > Crambidae > Agriphila > Agriphila geniculea. The sequence continues at coordinate 18,821,010 of OX038890.1, forward strand.
GTGTTTTAAGATTGTAAATAAATAAGAAGAGAAAAACACAACGTGATGTAAAAGAAAACAACGGGAATCTACTTTACTCTATAAATATTTTTTTTAGTATAGGCTTTGATCGAACGATTTCAATCGAATCGATTTTTGTAATATTTTACAAAAATTATCGACTTTTCGTACAAAATTTTATTAGCTATTAGGATTTTGCATGGAAAGTCGATTTTTGTTGCCTTTTTTTCGGAAAAGTTGTAAAACAAACGTTGTTGTTTATATATAATGTTAGTAATCTAATCCTGCGAGGTTATTGGTGTTTTGCAAACCCTATTTACAAAGTTGTTACGAGTCCAGAGCCTCTCACTATACCATATACATATATGCGACCGCAACAAACATTCAGATGATTTTCTCCGAAAGACTTTGGAATGTGCAGTGCTATAGTAATTTCGCAACCAATTTTAATTTCGGATGTTCTGTACCGTGCTCGGTGCCTTTGACGCTCCAATCGGGGAAGCGACAGGACGGATCAATCAAGATCATTAGCTTATAAGTCCTAATTGTAATTTTTATTAATAAATCTATTTTATACAATTTTATATTTTTTTTAAAAACGCCTACCGGCGGCCCAAAATCGTATTTGGCGCAGTCGGTAGGATAGTCGAGTCAGTGCGCGTAATCCAACTTCGATACCGCCTGATAGTCGTTTCGTCGGCGCGTCGACTATCGCTACAAAAGAATCTACGAGACCGTCGCGTAGGGCGTTCCCGCTGAACCGCCTCAGCCACACCGACAGCATCCAGAAATCGATGGGTCAACATCTTCACACCATGCAGACTACTTTACTCATGTGAGTCATAGATTTTTAAGACACGAACCCTATTGGTTGCAGATCCTTGCGTATCCTGTAGGAATATTCCTTACTTCGGAATCTTTTAGCTAGTTACAATTTAGGATAAAATTAGTTTCACAATTTCTAACATCGAAATTGAAATTTAAATAGATAGGTATAGATATATATAGTAATTCGTATTCCTCATATCGGAATCACGAATATTTAAAAAAAAATATTGATATATAAGTAGAAACTTTTTATTAAATTAGATAAAACTACATTACCAAAATTTTTCACCCACGTAATAACGGGGCAAACAACCCCGATTCTCGCCTTAATACTAGAAGGTCTAGATTCCATAGGGAACTATTAGAAACTTTATACAGTATTCCCGAAATTTCAGAAACTGAAAATATGTCTATACATGAAGTGACGATGCCGAGCGTAGCTTCCTCTGTAATTGCAAATTCTAATGATTTGACAGATAAAATTTGGAGAGCATTAAGATTAGTACCAGAGTTTGATGGAAATTCGCATGTTTTAATAAGATTTTTAGATATTTGTGACCAAATAGTTTTGACCTATGTGGATCCGGCCCCTGGAAATGAATTAAATAATTCGGCTGTATTTAACGGCATTTTAAATAAAATTACAGGGCACGCAGCGAAAACGCTAGCTGCCAATGGCATTCCCACGGACTGGCAAAGCATTAGAACTACTCTAATTAATACTTTTTCCGACCACAGGGACGAATCTACCCTTTATACAGATTTGTCTATGCTTGTTCAAGGTTCCGACACGCCTCACGTTTTTTACGAGCGCGTACAACACTTGCTCACGACTATAATGACTTATGTCCAGTTGCATGAGACTATTAGTTCAACTATCGAAGCGAAACGCACGCTCTATAAAAAGTTAGCGTTACTAACTTACACCAGAGGTCTGAGTGAACCTCTCGGTTCCCGAATCAGATGCATGCGTCCCGAATCCCTTGAAAAAGCATTAGAGTTTGCGCAAGAAGAATTAAATGTGTTATATTTACAGAATAAAAATTTTCAGTCTTCCAGAAAACCAACCCCTAATAATAAATTTTCTTTTTCACCTTTTAACGTACCACTTTTACATAGACAGCCTCAAAATACTTTTAACGCTCAATTTCCCGCAAATCAACATAATTTCGGATTGCCTAATAATTTCTCTAATAATTTTAGAATCAACCCACAAAATAATTTTAGATTTAATTCCCAGAATTTGAACTCTAATAATAGACCTCAAGGTCAATGGTTAACTAAAACTCAACAGATGATGCGAGCTTTACCGCGTTCTAATATGAGTACAGGATTTAAAATTCAACCCCGTACTTATCAAAACCATCCTCAACCTATGAGCGGTGTTAGTCATCCCGTGGCACGTGCCTTACCACCCACACCGCAACAGAATATTCACTTGCACGAAACACTCGATACTTACGGTTCACAATCGCACGACAGCGAATGCACACCTGACTTTTACTGTGACGACTACTATGAATATGATCCGACTATGTTACCTGAAAATGACATGCAAAATTTTACGCAGCAATGTGAAATTTCTGAACAGGACGACCGTGTAAATTTTTCTATGGAGCCTCAGAAAACTGCCCCCGAGTAGAATTAAACACACAAAATAAGCGTCAATTGCCGTATATTCAAATTAGTAACCCACCTTTAAAATTATTGATCGATACGGGCGCGAACAAATCATTTATCAGCCCAGAATCTGTGCAAAATTTTTTTTCACATTTCCCGATTTCTTACGATCCTTTTGTAGTTACAAATATTCATGCAACTACGCAAAATGACTTTTCCGTAACTATACCATGTTTTTCTGAATTTAAAGACGAAAAGCCTATAAAATTATTTATATATAGATTCCACGAATACTTCGATGGATTAATTGGTTTAGATCTTTTAGAACAATGGAAGTCGAAAATCGACCTTAGTTCATACGTATTACGTACTCAGTTTGCTTGCAACCCGATTCACATGTATGAATCACGTCAGAGTAATAACTTGATCGAGACAATCATCCCGGCACTATCCAGTAAATTTATTCAGATCCCGACAAATATTCAAGAAGGCGACATTTTTATAAATCAACAGTCAATTAGCGATTGCTACATTACGGACTGTATTTCCGCCGCGGAAAATAGCCTTGCTTATGTGGAAATTCACAACCCTACTAATAATGATATAATTTTTAGTTTATGTCAACCAATTCACGCGGAAATTTTTAACGAAAATACTTTACCCATATCGGAATTATCGGAAACTTCGCCCGCGCTCAGTAACAATAAGGCCGCGCGTTTCCAAGAAGTGTTACCGCGATTGCGCATGAATCATATGAATGCCGAGGAAAGAGCGAACATGATCAGTCTTTGTAAAGAATACTCGGACGTATTTTATTTAGATAATGAACCGCTTACATTCACAAATAAAATTAAGCACCGAATTAAAACATCAGATGAAATTCCCGTACATAGTAAAACTTATAGATATCCTTACGTACATCGTCAGGAAGTTCAAACTCAAATAAAAAAAATGCTTGATCAAGGCATCATTAGGCCGTCTACTTCCGCCTGGAGTGCACCTATATGGATTGTACCCAAAAAAGCCGACGCTTCCGGTAAAACTAAGTGGAGGTTAGTCGTGGATTTTAGAAAACTCAACGAAAAAACCTTGGATGATAAATACCCCATACCCAATATTACGGACATTTTGGACAAATTAGGCAAATGCCAATACTTTAGCTCGCTAGATTTGGCTAGTGGCTTCTACCAAGTCGAAATGCACCCCGAAGATATTCATAAAACCGGTTTTAGTGTTTCCGATGGAAATGGGCACTTTGAGTTCCTCAGAATGCCTATGGGCCTAAAAAATAGTCCATCCACGTTTCAGAGGGTCATGGACAACGTCTTAAGAGGCCTTCAGAACGTAATTTGTGTAGTATACCTAGTTGACATCCTAGTTTTTTCTACTTCATTGCAAGAACATATTTTAAACTTACGTAAAATTTTTGACAGACTTAGAGACTCAAATTTCAAAATTCAGATGGACAAATCCGAATTCCTAAAACATGAAACCCCTTACCTTGGTCATATAATCACGCCTAATGGAGTGAAACCCAACCCTGATAAAATCTCAGCAATTTTGAAATATCCCATCCCTAGAACGACAAAACAAATTAAAGGATTTTTAGGACTTATTGGTTACTACAGACGTTTTATACCAGACTTTGCTCGTTTGACAAAACCCTTAACAAACTGTTTGAAAAAAGGACGTAAAATTGAACTGACTACTGACTATATAAACTGCTTTGAACATTGCAAAACTTTACTTACCAATGACCCTATCCTTCAGTACCCGGACTTTTCCAAAGATTTCATACTTACAACGGACGCTTCCAATGTAGCATTAGGAGCAATTTTGTCCCAAGGCTCTATTGGCTCTGATAGACCAATAGCTTATGCATCTCGAACGCTAAACGATAGCGAAATCAATTACGCAACGATCGAAAAAGTTTGGGCTCTTAGCAATAGTTTGGGCAACCAAATATTTTAGGCCCTACCTTTTTGGTCGAAAGTTCAAAATTGTAACCGATCACCAACCGTTAAAATGGCTTTTAAATCTAAAAGAACCAAACCCCCGTCTTACAAGATGGAGACTGAAACTTTCAGAATATGACTTCACTATCGTTTACAAAAAAGGCAAATGTAACACAAATGCCGATGCGTTGTCACGCGTCGAGATACATAATAACGACATGGAATCCATGGTGGTGAACATCAGTTCCAGTTCATCATCAGCAGGTTCATCAGCAACCCTGACAGCACCCGACGAACGTGCATTCATTAGCCAAAGTTCCACTGATACCGCACCCAGCAGGAGACCTCTAAGCAGCCCTGTTGCTGAAAATCAAAATTCTAATCGAAGTGTTTCTTCTTATACACTTACAGCCCCAAGCCCCAACCCCTTCCTAAGTCCTAACCCCACCCAAAGTCCAATTGCAATTTTAGACTCACCTGAAATTGGAAATGAACAAAATGACGACTTACCTTGTGAAACTATCCACACCAGCGCTGAGCACCCCGTTCTTGAAATTCCTATATCAGAGGACCCCTTAAATAAATTCAAAAGACAACTTATAATTAACTTTACAACTAACTGCAATAAAACTAAGCCTAAAGTGACTGTACCTTTTGACACTTTCCGCAAAACAGTTGTTCAAGTATCAGAAAGCACCCTGGAACAAGATTTGATAGCAATTGTAAAAAATCACATAGACCCTAAAATTCGTACAGCCATACTTGTGAAACCATTAGATAAAATGTACTCTATTGTGCCTATTTTGCAAAGGACGTTTAAAAATTCTTCTATCAATTTAATTTTAACAAAACGCGAAGTTGAAGATATTAGTGACTATTTAAATCAGCAAGATATTATTTCAAAATATCACGATGGCAAAACCAATCATAGAGGCATAAACGAAACTTGTCTATCCTTATCACAAAGATATTTTTGGCCAAAACTTAGAGAAACTGTAACAAAATTCATAAACACATGTTCAATATGTAATCGTGCTAAATATGATCGAGTTCCGGTTCGACCTGAATTCCAAATTGTCACACCTCCCAGTAGGCCCTTCGAACAAGTTCACGCTGACGTACTCACTATAGAACAAGACAAATATCTGACTATAATTGACTCTTTTTCTAAATATGCTCAAGCATATAGACTACCAGATTGCACAGCCCCGAATATAATAAAATCCTTTGTAACACTATGTACACATCATGGTTTCCCAATAAGACTGACGACTGATAGAGGAACTGAATTTACAAATCAAATAGTGGCCGAATTTCTGAGATTCCACAAAATACAGCATCATTTCGTAGCCGCGCATGCACCGCACGAAAATGGCATTGTCGAACGATTCCATAGTACGCTCTTAGAACATTTGAGACTTTTACGAGTACAACATAATAACGAACCTGTCCACAACCTGGTTCCATTTGCACTTATTGCATACAACAGTTCCGTCCATAGTTTGACCAAATGTAGACCATATGACTTACTAACAGGACATTTTGACCCCAGGGACCCGACAGACTTTAATTTAGAAGAAAGACTTATGCAACAATACTTACAGGACCACCGACAAAAAATGGAAACCGTTTACAAAATTGTACATGACGAATCATTTTCTAACCGCGTATCAATTATGACTAGACAAAACCTTGACAGAGAACCTGAAAAATACTATGAAATAGACCAAGACATATATATCAAAAATCCCGCAGCATCTAGACAAAAACTTGCACCCCGCTACACTAGTGATAAAGTAATAACCAACTTACCCATTCACATATACACGTCCAGGAAAAAAGGACCAGTAGCTAAAACTCGACTGAAACGAGATAAGAAAAATAATAACTCTGCACCTTTGCAGGACCCTCGTGCTCGCCCTCGCAACCACGACGAGCCAGGCCCAAGTAGAGACCCGACAAGTGACCGACCTAAGACTTGACAGCCTATCAGAAGGACCAGGACTCTTACCATTCACGAAATGAAGCATCCTGTACGCAGTATTGCAAACGTGTTTACTTTGAACTTAAAAAAAAGTATCTGACTCACCGCATCATACAATAGCTGTGCTGACTGCCATCTTGTGTCGAATTGCACGTGTGTGCGTGTTTGTGTGTATTTGTATTTGTCCGGTTTCCGCGCACCACGCGCCAGCCTAACTTGTTTGTCGCATACTTTTATTTTTAGATGATGCTAGGATATAAATTTAAATAAGTTGACTTGTATTGTAATGTAACTGTCTATAAACCTACATTTATGATTGTCAGTGACGAATGTGTAGTGTACGAATAAACCTTTCTGGTTTTTGTTGCACTATTTAGATTAAGAAAAAATTGTAAATTTGTTTAATTACCAAATAAAAAAAAAAAAAAAAAAATTTGAACTAGGATTGACTAGAATCATTTCCCATCAGCATATTTTCCTTGAAGACATTGACCTTAACAGATTAGAAGAACAAATTAACGTGGTTAAATCAGGACTAAATGATTTAGCAAATAATATTTCAAATCATAATTTCTTATTATATAAGAATCAAATTATACATATTTTTCGCAAATTAGATAAAGTACTCACTCAGTTACAAAGTTTTGAACCCAAAAGAGCTAAGCGTGGTCTTTTCAACCCCTTAGGAACCTTTATAAAAAGTATATCGGGTAACCTTGACAATGATGATGCCCTTAAGTTGGAAAATGCATTAAATATTCTAAAGAAAGACCAAAAAGAATTATCTAACAATTATAATAATCATATAAGTTTACATAAAGATTTTACTTTCCAACAAACTCAGTTATTAAGCAATTTGAGTGATAACCAGCAAAAGTTACAAAAAGCGATTACCTACTTACTGAACGTAAGTACCGTTAATCAAGGAAGCTTATCTCAATATGCTAAGATTTCTCAAATTCTTAGCATACTGAATGAAAATACCCAAGATCTCTCTCTTGAGGTATCTAGATTAGAGAATATCGTAGCTTTTAGTCGCACTAATTCTATGCACCATTCAATCATATCAATTGCACAACTTTATAATTTGATAAGCAAATTAAAATCACTATATGGTTCTAATTCGATCTTTGACATTGATATTAGGTATTATTATGATATAATTAGCTTAGGTTCATATTACATTGATAAGAAATTAGTTATTGTCCTGAAGTTTCCCATTTTGTCCTCAATTACCTATAACCTATATAAATTATGTCATGTACCTAACAAACATTCTTTAGTTATTATACCTCCTTATCCCTATATTGCAACCAACTCCAAGGAGTTTGTGTATATGGAGGCTGAATGCCCGAAGATCGACACGTGGTATGTCTGCAAGCAAGAAATCAACCATCAGGCCCGCAACCAGCGTGACTGCATATCTCATCTTATACGCCATCAAGAAGTGGACGAATCCTGCCAGACCACCTCCGTGACGCTCTTCAAAGAAGCACTTTTGGAACTGGACAGCCAGCACTACATCATAACTTTCCCTAAGAAAACTAAAGTAAAATTATCATGTACCCGGGAAGATCAACACAAAATACTGGAAGGAAGTTTTCTCGCAACAGTTCCCCGAAATTGCATCATCAAGACTCCCGAATTTACAATCATTAATATTGATGACAAAGTCCGAGGAAAAGCTGTCGAAATAATGACGGTACCAAAACCAATGATATCGAATTCTGCGAATCGACCACCTTATTATAATCTGACTACAATTGATTTAAATAAATTGCACAATATACAACACCAAGTACTTATGGAGCCGCAGGTGTCTCATGAATCATATGACCTGACAAGTATATACCACACAACCATACCTACATACGTCATCATCTTGTTAAGTGCAAGTGCACTCGTTATCGCAGTTCGATACTACCGCAAGCATAAGAAAATTGCACGCGAAGAAGAGAATCCAGTGGCGGACAATATAGCAATGTCTACGCAACAGCGTCGAGCCGCAACATTTGCATTAGACATTGGCAAATAGTTGCTCATCTAGGAGGGGAGGTGTTACGAGTCCAGAGCCTCTCACTATACCATATACATATATGTGACCGCAACAAACATTCAGATGATTTTCTCCGAAAGACTTTGGAATGTGCAGTGCTATAGTAATTTCGCAACCAATTTTAATTTCGGATGTTCTGTACCGTGCTCGGTGCCTTTGACGCTCCAATCGGGGAAGCGACAGGACGGATCAATCAAGATCATTAGCTTATAAGTCCTAATTGTAATTTTTATTAATAAATCTATTTTATACAATTTTATATTTTTTTTTAAAAACGCCTACCGGCGGCCCAAAATCGTATTTAAGTGTTAGTGAAAATACGCAAAACCTGAAAATTGTTAATAGGGCTCATAATTTCTTACAACTTTTGGATTGCAAGAGATTGTCTTTTATACAAAAACTTTGTCAAAAAATCGATAAATATTAAATAGTATACAAATGAAATAAAACACTTTTTAACGGATACTAGCGCGGTTTTATTGAATGTGCTTTGGTATTTAGTTGGTATTTGGTTTGATTTTTGGTTTTTCCCGACGTTTCGGCACCTTTGCAGCTGCCGTGGTCACGGGGGACTGAAGCTACCCGTGAGCCTACCCTCAAGCGATGAATTTTTTTTATACGTTCAGAAATTAAAATTTAACAAAATTTTTAATTATTTTATGTTGATTTATAATTTAATTTTATGAATTATTTAATGCTAAAAAGAGAGAGAAATCTACTGAAACTACCACCATTTCATAAAATTGGGAGGCCCCTCCAAGAAAGAAATGGCGAAAGAAAACTTGGAGAGGGAGCCGACCTCCGTCTTTTGTATTAATTTATTTATTTGCAAAAGGAACTAACCGTATCATTAGATCTTACAGTGTGTGTGAGGGGCTTTAGCTTGTGAATGATGGGGTCCCAAGCTGGTGGAATTTTCCAACCATCATCTCTATTGAAATTAGGATATTTATTTATTTCGATAGCCTCGCGGAGCATTCTAGGGATAAATCTACGTTCCCTAGCAAGGATTTGGGGTTTGTCAAATCTAATATAATGGTTGGGCCCCTCAAAGGCGTGTTCACTCACTGCAGACTTGTTATCGCGCCTATGTTTCATGTCAGCTACATGCTCTTTGACGCGGGTCCCTATGCTTCTCTTTGTTTGCCCGATGTAGGAGAGTCCACAGTCACAATCTAGTTTGTAGACGCCTGTAGCTTGAAGGGGGATATTACACTTGACAGGTCGTAAGAATTGGTTGATCTTCTTCGGCGGCTTGAAGTAAGTTTTGATTGACGCTCGCTTCAGAATGTTTCCAATCTTGTCAGTGACACCCTTCAAGTATGGTAGGATGGCAGGTTGACGCTCTACTGTGGCTGGTTTGGCGCGTTTTCTGTGATTGAGGTGTGGTACTTGCAACTTGTTGTTACGCAGTACTTGTTGGACGTGCTGAAGCTCAGCAGTCAGGTGTTGTTTGTCACAGATTCCGCGGGCTCTCTGAAACAAAGATTTCCCTACGGTAGCTAACTGTATAGGATGATGGTGAGAGTCACCATTAAGGTATCTGTCTGTATGGGTTGCTTTACGATACACTGTGTGGCTCAAGGTTTGGTTCGGATTCCTGATAATGAGAATGTCTAGGAAAGCTAGTTTATTGTCTGCCTCTAACTCCATAGTAAATTGTATGTTGGGGTTTATGGAGTTAAGATGGTTAAGAAATGCAGGGACACTGTCTCTAGGTAGTATTGTGAAAGTGTCATCTACGTACCGTTTGTAGAACCGGGGAGTCACTGGTGCTGTGGCTAGTGCTTTCTCCTCAAAATCCTCCATGAAAATGTCAGCAACAATGGGGGATACAGGAGAGCCCATTGCTACGCCGTCCACTTGCACGTAGAACTCCTCGTTCCATAACAGATAGCCAGATGTTAGGCATAATTCTAGTAGTTCTGCATATTCAATTGGCATGTTGTTGTCAACTAGCTTTTTCCTGATGATATCAATGCAGTCCTGTACTGGTAAGCATGTGAATAAGGACTGAACATCAAAACTAACCATAGTTTCATCATCAGCGAGATGTAGATGTTGTATCTCACTGACAAACTGGTAGGAATCCTTTACAAAGGCTGATGTGTTACCTCTCAGTGGTGTAAGTGTTTTTGCTACGTGTTTAGCCAATTTATAAGTTGGTGAGTCAATTTGGCTTACAATCGGACGCAGCGGAGCATTGTCTTTGTGTATTTTCGGTAACCCATACAGTTTCGGCGGTGTAGGGCAGGATGGAATAAGATAATTGACATCAAGATCTAACTGTTCTGAATATTTTTTGATGAGTTCACTCGTTTTCTTAAGGATCTTGGCGTGGCGGTAAAAAAAAAAAAAAAAAAAAAAAAAAAATTGCCACGGCGGACTTTAACCATTACATTCTGATACTTAATAAACGCGAAACAGCCGTGTACAACGAATGTAAGCATAGACAAATTTCTAAATATGAGAAGTTGTACAAACGTCATCATGCCGATACGAACCATAGAGTAGAAGATGACACCCGTCAATGTCAAACTCGTGCAGTTGTCAATTTATCAAAACAAATATTGGATGAACCGACTTTAAAAGTATTAAATAAGGGTCTGAATTTCGCGGTAACACCTCGCAGAATACCGTATGAGGATATTATTTGCAACGTAGAGGATTGTCTAGTTAAAAACCAATTCAAAAAAGAGGATAGTGAAGCTATACGTCAAGATATTTCATCCGTTTTACGACGTAGTAAACTGCCCAAACACAATCTTCCATATGATGAACACGTCGCGTTGAAGAACTTACGCACTAGACCCGAATTAACTATCCTCCGAGCTGATAAGGGCAACGCAACGGTAGTTATGGATACGTCGGATTATAACACAAAAATGCAAGAACTTTTAAGTGATGAGAAAACGTATAAACATGTGAATTGTGATCAAACCGCCAAGATCCTTAAGAAAACGAGTGAACTCATCAAAAAATATTCAGAACAGTTAGATCTTGATGTCAATTATCTTATTCCATCCTGCCCTACACCGCCGAAACATAGGCGCGATAACAAGTCTGCAGTGAGTGAACACGCCTTTGAGGGGCCCAACCATTATATTAGATTTGACAAACCCCAAATCCTTGCTAGGGAACGTAGATTTATCCCTAGAATGCTCCGCGAGGCTATCGAAATAAATAAATATCCTAATTTCAATAGAGATGATGGTTGGAAAATTCCACCAGCTTGGGACCCCATCATTCACAAGCTAAAGCCCCTCACACACACTGTAAGATCTAATGATACGGTTAGTTCCTTTTGCAAATAAATAAATTAATACAAAAGACGGAGGTCGGCTCCCTCTCCAAGTTTTCTTTCGCCATTTCTTTCTTGGAGGGGCCTCCCAATTTTATGAAATGGTGGTAGTTTCAGTAGATTTCTCTCTCTTTTTAGCATTAAATAATTCATAAAATTAAATTATAAATCAACATAAAATAATTAAAAATTTTGTTAAATTTTAATTTCTGAAAGTATAAAAAAATTCATCGCTTGAGGGTAGGCTCACGGGTAGCTTCAGTCCCCCGTGACCACGGCAGCTGCAAAGGTGCCGAAACGTCGGGAAAAACCAAAAATCAAACCAAATACCAACTAAATACCAAAGCACATTCAATAAAACCGCGCTAGTATCCGTTAAAAAGTGATTTATTTCATGTCTAGTGAGCGCGTAAGCTTGAGAAGTGAATATGTCAACCAGTACGGACTGGCTATTGCAAACAAATTCCGTCGGTTGGAAGATCTTATGACGAAGCGCGCAAGAAGAATAACATCATTAAACTTCTTGAAGAGATGCCGTGATCAAGATCTCATCCCGCACTGTGTCAGGATTTCTCCAAAACATGACATAAGAGGGAGCGCCAAGATCCTACAACAGGCAAGCAAAAAGTTGCTCGTGAGTCTAATCCGCGAACATCGTTCCGAATCAGTAGCATTAAATCAACAAATAGATCGCTTATCCAATGATTTGAAAATAAAACTTGCCACGGCGGACTTTAACCATTACATTCTGATACTTAATAAACGCGAAACAGCCGTGTACAACGAATGTAAGCATAGACAAATTTCTAAATATGAGAAGTTGTACAAACGTCATCATGCCGATACGAACCATAGAGTAGAAGATGACACCCGTCAATGTCAAACTCGTGCAGTTGTCAATTTATCAAAACAAATATTGGATGAACCGACTTTAAAAGTATTAAATAAGGGTCTGAATTTCGCGGTAACACCTCGCAGAATACCGTATGAGGATATTATTTGCAACGTAGAGGATTGTCTAGTTAAAAACCAATTCAAAAAAGAGGATAGTGAAGCTGTACGTCAAGATATTTCATCCGTTTTACGACGTAGTAAACTGCCCAAACACAATCTTCCATATGATGAACACGTCGCGTTGAAGAACTTACGCACTAGACCCGAATTAACTATCCTCCGAGCTGATAAAGGCAACGCAACGGTAGTTATGGATACGTCGGATTATAACACAAAAATGCAAGAACTTTTAAGTGATGAGAAAACGTATAAACATGTGAATTGTGATCAAACCGCCAAGATCCTTAAGAAAACGAGTGAACTCATCAAAAAATATTCAGAACAGTTAGATCTTGATGTCAATTATCTTATTCCATCCTGCCCTACACCGCCGAAACTGTATGGGTTACCGAAAATACACAAAGACAATGCTCCGCTGCGTCCGATTGTAAGCCAAATTGACTCACCAACTTATAAATTGGCTAAACACGTAGCAAAAACACTTACACCACTGAGAGGTAACACATCAGCCTTTGTAAAGGATTCCTACCAGTTTGTCAGTGAGATACAACATCTACATCTCGCTGATGATGAAACTATGGTTAGTTTTGATGTTCAGTCCTTATTCACATGCTTACCAGTACAGGACTGCATTGATATCATCAGGAAAAAGCTAGTTGACAACAACATGCCAATTGAATATGCAGAACTACTAGAATTATGCCTAACATCTGGCTATCTGTTATGGAACGAGGAGTTCTACGTGCAAGTGGACGGCGTAGCAATGGGCTCTCCTGTATCCCCCATTGTTGCTGACATTTTCATGGAGGATTTTGAGGAGAAAGCACTAGCCACAGCACCAGTGACTCCCCGGTTCTACAAACGGTACGTAGATGACACTTTCACAATACTACCTAGAGACAGTGTCCCTGCATTTCTTAACCATCTTAACTCCATAAACCCCAACATACAATTTACTATGGAGTTAGAGGCAGACAATAAACTAGCTTTCCTAGACATTCTCATTATCAGGAATCCGAACCAAACCTTGAGCCACACAGTGTATCGTAAAGCAACCCATACAGACAGATACCTTAATGGTGACTCTCACCATCATCCTATACAGTTAGCTACCGTAGGGAAATCTTTGTTTCAGAGAGCCCGCGGAATCTGTGACAAACAACACCTGACTGCTGAGCTTCAGCACGTCCAACAAGTACTGCGTAACAACAAGTTGCAAGTACCACACCTCAATCACAGAAAACGCGCCAAACCAGCCACAGTAGAGCGTCAACCTGCCATCCTACCATACTTGAAGGGTGTCACTGACAAGATTGGAAACATTCTGAAGCGAGCGTCAATCAAAACTTACTTCAAGCCGCCGAAGAAGATCAACCAATTCTTACGACCTGTCAAGTGTAATATCCCCCTTCAAGCTACAGGCGTCTACAAACTAGATTGTGACTGTGGACTCTCCTACATCGGGCAAACAAAGAGAAGCATAGGGACCCGCGTCAAAGAGCATGTAGCTGACATGAAACATAGGCGCGATAACAAGTCTGCAGTGAGTGAACACGCCTTTGAGGGGCCCAACCATTATATTAGATTTGACAAACCCCAAATCCTTGCTAGGGAACGTAGATTTATCCCTAGAATGCTCCGCGAGGCTATCGAAATAAATAAATATCCTAATTTCAATAGAGATGATGGTTGGAAAATTCCACCAGCTTGGGACCCCATCATTCACAAGCTAAAGCCCCTCACACACACTGTAAGATCTAATGATACGGTTAGTTCCTTTTGCAAATAAATAAATTAATACAAAAGACGGAGGTCGGCTCCCTCTCCAAGTTTTCTTTCGCCATTTCTTTCTTGGAGGGGCCTCCCAATTTTATGAAATGGTGGTAGTTTCAGTAGATTTCTCTCTCTTTTTAGCATTAAATAATTCATAAAATTAAATTATAAATCAACATAAAATAATTAAAAATTTTGTTAAATTTTAATTTCTGAACGTATAAAAAAAATTCATCGCTTGAGGGTAGGCTCACGGGTAGCTTCAGTCCCCCGTGACCACGGCAGCTGCAAAGGTGCCGAAACGTCGGGAAAAACCAAAAATCAAACCAAATACCAACTAAATACCAAAGCACATTCAATAAAACCGCGCTAGTATCCGTTAAAAAGTGTTTTATTTCATGTCTAGTGAGCGCGTAAGCTTGAGAAGTGAATAGTATACAAATTTTTGAAACCAAGTATATTTTGTTATTACTTTATAGACTTCTGCAAATAATAGATAGTGAATTTTAACATTTTCAAAAAATTATTACTCTTTCACTGTCTAAGGCTACTAATAGAATTCTTTTTTATGCCAGAATCAGACACCAGCGTCACATGAGTAAATAAACGGAACAGAGTACAAGCTCTCAAAACTTATACCGATTCTCAAAGGGTTGACACCTGTCGCAAGTTAAAAATAGGTAAAAAAAAATAAGGCAAGTCCATAATAAAATGTGTATTTGAACGAAACGAACGAAAACGAATACTTACTGCACACACATGAGTTTTTGGGTACGAAAAAAAAGAAATATCCTTTTTTCCCGAATTATTCATACACATGATACAGCAGTTTACCATATTTAATTTATTAAACACTAATGTAAATAAAATTCGTTTTATTTTACACACTGAATAATGGTGGAATTTAATGATGAATTTTTCAACAAAATCTTTGTCACGATTCGTATTTTTTCTTTAAGTCAGTAATTTGACAAATCAAACTGTGATTTGTCACATTAGTGTATTCTCGAAGAAAAAATTGAAGGTGGTATAGCATTTAGCGGCCCTGTCGGTTACACCGCAACTGAGCCGGTGCAAACCGGTTTTTACCCCGGCGGCGTGTCAGTTAACCCGTCGGTGAGAGGTCACGCACACATCGTTGCGCTATGCATGAGTGCACCTACAGCGGTCCGCTTGTGGGCAGCTTGAACTCTGTTCTGTTTACGTTTCTTTACTCATGTGCCAGCGTATTTATGACCTAAGAGTATACAAATCTATAGCCAAACTATTTACAATGAAATCTTTTCTTCTACCAATTCAAACTGAACCTAATGGGTATTGTAATAAAGTACCTTATACAACACAACGAGCAGCGCCATGAGCCAGTGGCGGCGCACGTGGGGCTCCAACGCGCCAAGTGACTGCGTGCCCGCGCCCCCGCCCCCGCCCCCGCCCCCACACGATGAACCCCCACAGCAGTACTGAAAGAAGATTATTAAATCAGCCCCCTAGCATGCCCAACGAAACGTGAAATGATATGGCGATTTACCATATTTAACTGGCAAAAGACAATAGATTTTGACAGTTGAATGTCGCTAAAACTTAAAACGTTATATACAGGGTTATTTGTAAAACACCAACAACCTCACAGGAGTAGATTACCAACATCATAAACAACAACGTTTGTTCTACGACTTTTATCATAACTCAATACATTCACCAAAAATGAATTTCCAAGTTTTTATTGTACTGTTCAACACTTTTTACGTCTATGGATGGCAGTAGGGCGGGCGCACCAGACGCTCCGCGCGTAGAATTATGAACATACGAACGGTAAATTAAAATGATATTATTTTTTGTATGAAAGTAAAATCTAACGAATTATCAAAAGTCGTATAACAAATGTTGTGTATTATTTATGTTGGTAATCTACTCTTGCGAGGTTGTTGGTGTTTTACAAATAACACTGTATATCACGCGATATATCGGGTCATTCTGAACTTATCATCCAAATTTCAAGGATGTGTGATGAAACCAAACACTTTCTCTAAGGAACATGTGTCGAATTTCGCCACAAAATTTTGGCCATCCGATACTAAATTGATCACGTAATCTCTTTGATTTGTATGGATAGTCATTTTTTTTTTACATATTTGGCCATGTGTTTCTTAGAGAAAGTTGTTCAGTTTCATGGACTGAACACATGCTAATGGATGATGAATACAAAATGACTTTGTAAAGGGTGTTTTTTTAGAGGTATAGAACTTTAAATTGCAATAAAACAACGATGGATTATTCGATTGCCATGAATTTTTTTATTCGAAAGATAATCTTGTGGCATTATATTTTAAATATGATTTCTGGCATATGACTGCCACGGCTGGCTCGGATGTAGTCCAATCTGGACGTCCAATTTTCGATGACTTTTTCCAACATTTGTGGCCGTATATCGGCAATAACACGGCGAATGTTGTCTTCAAATGGTCAAGCGTTTATGGCTTATCCGCATAGACCAATAACTTTACATAGCCCCACAGAAAATAGTCTAGCGGTGTCAAATCACAAGATCTTGGAGGCCAATTCACAGGTCCAAAACGTGAAATTAGGCAGTCACCAAACGTGTCTTTCAATAAATCGAAATAAAACTGCACAATTTGCAGGCGTTGTTCAGGCGTGAGTCTATTCATGATGAATTGTACAAACCAAACTGAGAATAAATCACTTGACAGCTGTCAAATCGGTCGCCATCTTGAAAAGTGATGCCAACTTAAAGTTCTATACCTCTAAAAAAACACCTGATATATCGTGTTTCGGTGGTTATGCTAAGGGGAGCAGAACTTATTTTATTACATATTATATCATCGGCTGTGATATTGTGTATGTGTATAGGTATGCCAGGGATGGGGAAAATAGATTAAGACCCGTATTTATAAATCGCTCTCAACGTTGGAAGCTATCTTGAGATCATACCTGAGATGCTGTCTCTATAAGAAGAGCATCTCAAGTATGTTGCTGAAGATAGCTAGCTCTCAACGATGAGAGCGGTTTATAAATACGGGCCTTAGAAATGGGACAACGCACCACTGGAAATAAATGAAGAAGGTTAAAGGTTTATGTCAACATTGAAATTGATCTTGGACTGAGATACTCGTATTGATTTGGAGTGATTATAGCGTTAAATGATGAATTTAAAGTTTTTCTTTTATTTTTATAATTATTGGGCTGCTTTTGACTTGTCTAGTCCGAAAGAAGAGACAGGGTCTACGATGGAGCAAGCTTTCCCAGAAGGATAAGTGAAGAATAGTTGTTAATGAGGATCAACGATGTTTTTAGTTAAATATGTAGAGTTACAGTCACATTAAAATCAATTATTTCATTGAAATAATTTGGACCAAAAATGACGAAGATCGAGCGATTTTCGTGCCTCATTCTCAAAACGCTCCCCAATTAGACGATTCGCTGATGACGTCATCTGCCACGTTCGCCGCCCGGCGCGGCAGCGCGGCTGTTTGTTCGGGAGATCGTGGCACGTGACGTCATCGCATGTTCCGCAAGGGCTAGCCGTGTTTTTTAAACTCCCTTTTCAAAACTTTTAAATTTTGTCATTTCTTGATGGACTTGAGAAATTTAAACAAAGATTTACTCAGATATTGATATTGTATTTGATGTGATAAACCAAATTGATATATTCAATTGTCGTTTTGATCCTCATTATGAATTAATGAATGTTCACCTGCAGCAGCAGCAGCGTGGGCTCGGCGACGCTGGCGCCCATCACGTGGTTCTGGTCCAGCACTTGCGGCAGGTTGGCCATGAACGCGTTGTAGATCGACGATTGCCTAAAGACAGTATCATTCGTTCATTTACATGTTACGATTTTTTTATAATTAATGGGTTTGCTCTTGACTCCAGTCTAGCCCAAAAGCACATAATAGATAAGTACTACCGTACAGAAAAGGAAACTCTCCGCCCCGCCCCACAATCAATTACCTCACCGCGCCCCGCGAGTTCGTAGGCTAGTTCGTGTGCTCATTCAATAGCCCTAGACTTCACGCACACAGTTGCGCGTGTGCAAAAACGTCACTGTGTACGAGTAGCGTCTGAGTAATAGGTAGTTGAAACGCGGCGTTTGTATGGAGTGCCCGGGGTGTGCCAAAAGCAAAGACTACGAGGGTCTACGATGGAGCGAGCTTGCTCAGAAGGTGCTTATTCACTTTGGCCTTGAATAGTCAGATTGTATGCGCTCGGAAACAGTTAAATTTGATTGACTTAAATGAGACAAAAAAACCGGCCAAGAGTGTGTCGGACTCGCGTACGAAGGGTTCCGTACCAAAAACCACCTAAAAATCACTTTTGTTTTATGGCAGCCCCACTTAAATATTTATTTTATTTTTTAAACGTTTAGATTTTTTATGCATTCACAATGCTATTTTTATACTAAGATTATTAATACAATTGAAAAAAATTAGAAAAAATCGACTCACCCATAGCAGCTCAGACGGGACTCGACCCCGCACCCTTAGGATTCCGGCCCAATGCACTAACCAATTATGCTACCGAGTCGCTAGCAGGATTGACGAAATTTTCTAATATCTTTCACGTCTCCGCTGTAGGCCAGCGCCATCTCATCAATGTGAAGTGAACTACTTCGACATTTGAAAGCAGCACCTTTGCAGGTGCTAGACAAATCAATTAAGATGAAATAGCTATTTAATTTTTAAACGTTTAGATTTTTTATGCATTCACAATGCTATTTTTATATTAAGATGTCTGAGCTGCTATGGTTGAGTCGACTTTTTCAAATATTTTTCAATTGTATTAATAATTAAAAATTATATGGCTATTTCATCTTAATTGATTTGTCTAGCACTTGCAAAGGTGCTGCTTTCAAATGTCAAAGTAATTCACTTCACATTGATGAGATGGCGCTGGCCTACAGCGGAGACGTGAAAGATATTAGAAAATTTCGTCAATCCTGCTAGCGACTCGGTTGCATAATTGGTTAGTGCATTGGGCCGGAATCCTAAGGGTGCGGGTTCGAGTCCCGTCTGAGCTGCTATGGGTGAGTCGATTTTTTCTAATATTTTTCAATTGTATTAATAATCTTAATATTTATTTTATTCTCTTTTTAGTATTAGTTGTTGTAGCGGCAACAGAAATATACCACCTGTGAAAATTTCAACTGTCTAGCTGGTGACATACAGACAGTCAGACAGTGGAGTCTTAGTAATAGGGTCTCGTTTTTACCCCTCAGTTACGGAAACCTTAAAAGCAGCTACTAATTTTAAACAGTAGTAATAACGTTAATGTTTCTCGTATGAAATGTACTGATTAGATGCCAGAAACCAGAAACCTAGTACCTGAGCGTGAACGGCGAGATGTTGAAGTATTTCTCATTGCAGTTGTACCCCAGCAGCAGGAACAGGTGTTTGAGCACCAGCTCCTGAGTCTTGGCTGTGCTCTTGTCCTCTGTAGGGTGCGCTTGATCTGACCTGGATATCAAATTAATTATATTCTATAGCATATCAAATTATCGCTTGCAAAATAGTGTAGAAAATGAGAATTATTCCACTTTGCCTCTCTTAAAGATTAGTATATTAGCTATTGAAGAAAGAGGTTTACTTTCATTACCACCCCCAAGGACGACTACAGGAGTCCTTACCCCTTACATGAAATAAATGGACTTAACACTCGGTTATGCGGAAACATTTGCCTCTGTCATTTTCTTTACGTGTAAAGAGTATGGAAAATAACCTCACTCCTGCACTTTTTAGATGTTTTTTCATCATTATCTTTATCACAATTATATTTCTTGAATATAAGTTATTGGACCTACTACACAGTACGTTAAAGTGTATTTTGATGTAGAATTTAATACGTTTCCGCTATTATTTACGCCAAAAATATGAACCTACGCAAGTGCTTTTGATGATATTCAGTTTTTTTCATCTGTGAGGTTTTTACGCAATTTAAGATAATCTCTTTAGCTTGTCGTATGTCGTATTTTTTTGTAGCTACAACTTTACGTTTTCTATATGAAAATATGACCCCCGCAAACCATATTTTCCTATCATGGACCCTTTAACTCAGCTAAGCATAGAAAGTAAACAAAAAAGAAGATATTTCACTTAAAATCCATAAGAAATAACTCCCCAATAATCAATTACTTATTGTTCGATTAGTATAGGACAAATTTTAGTAATTGGGCGTTCAAAAACAGGTTAATTTTATATTTTATAGTAACGACCCTCGTAAGCCCATCTGCCCCAAGGTGTTCTTCACCAATTCTACCCATCAACCGTTTCCCTGGTGGAAGTCTCTCTTCTTTCACTAGAACAACTGTACCAATTTCAGGTTCTGGTCGTGCATTCGACCATTTATGTCTATTTTACAGAGTAGTAAGATAAGGCCTACTTAAACCGGACCGGTATCCGATGCTTGCGTTGCGCGCCCGTACCGTTACCGCCTCCGGTAACGGTAAAGTTTCGTTATGGTTTGAACAGCGCGTGATCTGCATTCCTATCGGGATATCGTTACCGCCACCGGTACAGGATTCCGGTCAGATTTGAGTAGGCCTATATTCAGAACTCCAACGAGACCCAAATTTTGAATCATTTGCCAACGACTTATGGCCGAATACTCAAACGCTAATTAACTTTGAGGGGTTCTCAAACGTCGTCCTGTCGCATTAAACGTCAAAGATATGACAAAGACAGCATGCTGTTTGAGAGCCGCTCAAAATTAAGTAGCGTTTGAGTATTCGGCCATTAATCGCGAAATATTTACACTGAGTCAGCCACGAGCCGTAGGCTAGTATAAAAGTTTAAGCGCGGAGTGAGACTCCCCTGACTAAAGTAAGCGAAACAGCGTAAGCGAGACAGAAAGTTTTTGTTGCATATTTCACGGAGTGTTATCAAGAATTTTCTATAGTTTCATAAGAATATTTACCTCGACAAGAACTGCATAAGTAGGAACACCAACAGATTTGTGGTCTCTCTATCTGCCTCTTCTTAAGTCTACAACTGGGTAACGCTGTTGTGAGATGTTCTACAGAATATATCACAGTACTTAACGTACAGAAGCCCATCCGTGCGAGGACAATCTAATGATAAGCTACACTCGCTGCACGGTAATAAAGTACAATTCCAAATTACACAACGCTGCGTGCCTATTATTATAAGCACCTGCGAAGCGCTTCTCTTTCTGTCGCGTAGCTCTGTCTCAGACCTTGTCCAGAAAGGACGAATTCGGCGCGAATTTACGCGCGATTTTGATTAAACTGCCGTAAATTTGCACACGTTGCTGACGTCGCTGGTCCTAAGCGAGCATTGTATAACGAAACGCGTCTAATTCGCGCGTAGCTCTGGACAGGGTCTCAACCGACACACGACACCCCTCGTGCGCTGGCTCGACTGAGTCAGCCACGAGCAGTAGGCTAGTATAAAAGTTTAAGCGCGGAGTGAGACCCCCTGACTATTGCATGTTTCACAGTGTTATCGCGATTTTTCTATAGTGCAGGGATCGAAACTGGTTGCAGTGTCAAAAATACTGATTTTACTGACTGTAGGATTCAAAAATACTGACCACATACTGACTTTATTTCTATGTTAAAATGTGTATTAGTGAGTATAAAAAGATTGGTTCACAATTTTTATTGAGATTTTTAGCATTTACAATGTTATTTTTATATATAATTCTAAAGTATTAGAAAAAATCGACCTGCCATTAAATGGTCCTCTTATACAGGCAATAAATAGCCTTATAAAGCTGAATATGTTAGATGAGGTACCATGCATACAACACACAACCCTGAAAAATTATTATAAACCGAGAAAATTACCACTTTTCTGAAATTTTTTGTGAGTTTCATCCACTTATCTTGTAATTTTGCCTGTTTACAGTAAAAACAAACGGTAATAATAAAAAAGTGTATAAAAACTAACGTAGGTAGCTAAAAAACTGACTTTACTGACCATTTTTTGAAAAAACTGACTTTTACTGACCAAAGCCAAAAAAACTGACTTTACTGACCAGTTTCGACCCCTGATAGTGTTTTACAGTAATATTTACCTAGACAAGAACTGCATAAGTAAAAACACCAACAGATTCGTGGTCTCTCTATCGGCCTCCTCTAAGTCCACAGCTTTGGGTAACGATGTACTGAGTGTGTCTTCTGTCGAACGACCACCAGATAGAGAATGGAAGCCATCTGTATTTACGAAAATGAACTCTAAAAACACAGTTATAAGTATTATTTTCAGTTATTACTATCAGGATTTAAGAGAATAAAGCCATGTTTGCAGTAGATTATAGTTGTTATTTAATACAGCGTGTTGGTTCCCGCAGTAGGTACTCTACTCATGATTACAAGCAACTTTCATTATGGATGGGGTCAACTCTGATACCACGAATAAAATCAAATCATACAAAAGCGTAATACCTACTCGACCTCAATGTATGGAACGGCAGATTTTCCCCAACTTGGCCCCATCCATAGTGAAAGTTACTTTTAATCATAAGTGGAATCACCCCACTGCGGGAATCAAAACGATTAAAATCTCAGCGTGTAAAATTTAATAAGATAATTCATGAATCTTGTAAACGTACCTAGTAAAATAGCTAATAATAACAATGTTATTGTTGCTTTGCTAAAAAAGTTGTAGTAAAATATTAATAAATCAAAAGCGCTTAGTTTTTATGTTTATTTGAATAAAGATTATATTTGACATATAACTCATGGCACTAAAGAAACGAATCGAAAAGAAAGAAAGTATATTGTGCTGTCTCAGTCATACAACTAAAACCGATGATAAGCCGCTTGAGATGGCACGAAAACTGTCGCCATTTTCGATACGTTTCTTTAATGGCGTGAGTTAAACACATGATAAGGGAAGGGTTCCAAAAATCAACGTGTATCTTTCATTACGTTGGCGGAATTTCTGTGGAAAACGGAAGAGGCCAAACTAAAAAAATACAATTATTCAAGTTACCGTGTGTATTAGTGGTGCGAGAGGCAGGTACGGGCTGTGGCGTCGCCAACAGCTGTCCCAGACCGAATCGGGACGTTTTACGCTTCAGCAGCGGAGCTGAATACTGCCGAGAGTACACTTTCTCACGTTCTAAAGACAATACCAAATAAGGTAATGAATTTCAAGCAGGGATATTGTTATATCTCTATACTTCAGCCAACTTAGGGAAAGAATGTTTACAAATAAACCGCCCATACTTAACCTCAAAAGTACTTTTTTTATTACATGTTTTATAAATATATGAATATCATAAATAGCTTACCTATGTTATCCAATTTGTTTTAATTCACTGAAACTTAGCGTATTTGTGGTATAATTACGAAAATTGTACAAAATTTTGTTTACAAACATTCTTCCCCTAAAATGGCTGGAGTAAAAAGTTCATTTTGAAAAAAACATGTTAACCTTTTTTGCAGAGAGCAACTAATATATTATGTATAATCCAACATTTGAATGATATTTTTTAGCCAATATTGTAATTAGAAATGGAATAAGTCACAGACATTTTTCTCCCCAGTCAAATGTTTAAAAAGGATGAAAATTACAACATGAAAATAAAATATTGTGGTACAAGATCCGCCCATGATTTTTTTCCAAAATTTGCTTTGTATAAATAAGTTTTATTTAGTGTTGTAAATAAAAATCATTGCTATAATAGCTCAGAATAATACTATTAACGTACAGAAGCCCATTCGTGAGAGAACAATCAAATAATAAGCTACTCTCGCTGCACGGCAATAAAGTACAATTTCAAATTGCACAGCGCTGCGTGCCTATTATTATAAGCGCCTCCGAAGCGCTTCTCTTTCTGTTGCGTAGTTCTGTCTCAACCGACACATGACACCCCGGCTTATTCCTTTTATCCACCCTGAAACAGCCACCTATCAAATATGACGGGGTGGATAGATGGACACGCGTTTTCCGAGTGTCCACCTTGGGGTTGCTATTTCAGGGTGGATAAAAGGAATAAGCCGACACCCCTAGTGCGCTGGCTCGACTGAGTAAGCCGCGAGCTGTAGGCTAATATAAAAGTTTAAGCGCGGAGTGAGACCCCCTGGTAATATTTTTTTCAACACACTTGCTCGTAAAGTGAGCCCTAATACATCGCTTTTAGGGCCATAAACCGAACTATAACAAACGCGTGCAATAATATATAAAACACTAGTTGGTTATAGAATTATCCCTACAAAGTTAAATAGGTACCTTACTGCAAGTTCTATGCGAGTAAACAGAGCATTTTCAATTTAACCGGGTAATACAGTTATTTTTTAGTAACAACTAAGGGTGGGTACTCACTTAGGTTCGCGAACCTCCGCGCTCCGCGAACCTAGAACAGTTATCCATAGCAAAAACAAATATTTTTACTTTGGCTACAGTGTGTGCCTGTGCGAACCAGCTTCGCATACGAGTTCCCTCACGTACACACCTCGGCGCCCTGTTTCAGCAGAGGATAAACGATATTTTCGGTGCAGGTTCGCGGAGCGCGGAGGTTCGCGAACCTAAGTGGGTACCCACCCTAAGAGGTTTTATGCCGCTGAAAATTCATTTGCATTTTTGGAATAAATAAATGTGTAGGTCCTTAATTAAGTCAAACAAATATTTATTATTATCAAATTATTCCTAATTTACAATATTTTGTTAAAAAATATTAAAATATTAGCATTTTATCACCTAAATTTACAATTTTGGAGTAGGCTGTATGCTCACTAACCCCTTTGTTCACAAAATATTCTTGCATTGGGCTTGTGAAAAAAACAAAAAAAACCTGCGCGCCTTTTCTTTTCATGATTATCATTTTGTTTTTGTCATATTTGTTGCTGTGTGGTAAATTACTTTGTTTTTTCCTCGCAAATGTGTTGAAAAACGTCGTATGAAACTCGTGAGCTCTTACTTATTGCACACTCGGCTGAGTTACGCCCTCGCCTACGGCTCTGGCTGCAACCCACAGCCTTGTGTGCAATAAGTAACCTAAGCTAACTTGTATCATAATGTACTATTATTCCAATTGTTTTGTGACTTTAAAATACAAAATGAGTAACTAGTTATTCAGAACGGGCCACCAAATTACTATGTGGGCGACAATTTTAGGGCACACAAAAAATTGAAAATTTGGCATATATTTTATTTTAAAAAGGTTACTATTATCCTAATCGAGTTGACAAAAATACCATGTTGGGCATCTTAAATCAGTTATATAGTTACCTACTTGGTATAATAGTGGCCCACTCAGTATTTTTGTCACTCATTTAGAATTTTCACTGCTAACTTAAATTATTTGTCTTCCACACGTAGTTGCCTGTTTTACGTATTTTTTGTAATCCACAGTTAGTCGCCCGTTTAGTTATTTTGTCGCCCAAAAAATAAACCGCTGCCAGGCTTAGTATTTAAGTACCTATCCCATTAACAGTCGCCGTTAATTATTTCCAGTCACCCAATAGATTAATTCCCATGAATAAATTATTAGTATTATTATTAATGCTATTAGTAATTGCCACATACCGTGTCTAGTATCAGGCTGCGGCGGAACAGTCGCAGGCGCGGATATAGTCCTTTTATAAGGCCACTTGGTTCCGAATGACGCGCTCAAAGTATTGACGTGAGCGTCGCGAGCAGAAACGCTCAATGCTTCGTGCGCGCGACGTACTTTGTAAAGGAACCACTCTGAACTCGTTTCGCTGCTCACCAAATCTATCGGAAGAGAAATATTACTAGCTGTAACCGTATATTGAATTTTTCAGAAAAATTGCAAAGGTTAAGGTTAAAGTTAATGTGCTTTCCTGACCGATAGTGGCTCCGCGGTGAATTTAATCAAATATTGTAATTCGAATACACAATTTTAATAAAACTTCTCGAGGAATTTAGGGCCCATGGTCTAGTACTAGACGGTATTATTACATTCCCTCGTAGTCACTGTTAGAAGTAGATAGCAGAACTGCTAAAAGCGGCCGTTTTTGACACATTTGCTATCTAGTTCCACGAATGACTGCGAGGGAATGTAGTGATACCTTCTAAAAATACTAGACTATAAGCTCTAAAAAATCCACGAATAGTTTTGTTAAAATCCTTTTCTATTAACAACTTATTAAATAAAAACCTCTGAGGGCGCCACTTTCGGTCAGGGAATCGATTTAATTTTGTATTTGAACAAAGAAACAAAAGATTGTAACTAGGATTCTACTCTTTATCTTCAAAATACGTTTGAAAACGAACGTTAACCTGTGACCTTCATCTAGAAATTTTTGAAAGGCCGTTTGGGCCTTTCAAAAATTTATTCGTTCAGCCATAAATATTAGCAAAAAGTTAGTTCATCCAAAACGATTGGGCCGTGTATTAAGTAGGGCTGTTGTAAAATAAGTAAGTGGTAACATTCGGATATAAAAGTAGTTGTCGCCTGTAGCACACCTCCGCCCGCGGAACACCACAGTAAGTTCCGCCATAAGTTCGACAAGCGAAACAAATACGAACAGCCTGTTCTAATACATAGATTTTTCACGCGCTATTTCACGCGCTCCGACCATTGACACACGCGAAAGCAATGACGCAAAACTGCTAACGTAGATATGATCCTCATTATATCGTCACCGATAGGTGACATGTCATAGCGGAACTATGGCGGAACTATAGCGGTGCTGCTGATACTGTTTCGCGGGGGTGTGCTACAGGCGTCAAGGTACTCAAGCATAATTTTCAAATAAGACAAAAAACATAAAATTTAATTAGAATCTGAGGGCTGAACGAACACCATGTCAAAAACTATACGAAAAACAAAATCAACTTACCAATCACAGAACTGAAGAAGCAAAACACAATCTGCCAAAAACAAAAAGGATGTAACTAAAACAAAAAGTAAATAAAATAAACAAACATTTTTTTATAAACAAAAAACAATAACTGTAGTAACATACGTTAACGGCCGATTTCAATAACCTGTCTCAGGAAGAGATGGGCTTACTAAAGATTTGTTGTCTAGATATTTCTGTTACATGACGCGAAATAACAACAGATCCTTAGCAGATCCATCTCTTACTTAGCATAGGATATTAAAATCGGCTGTAAATCTCCAACTAACTTACCTCTCAAGTTAGAGAAGTCAATATTCTTATTAGAGTTGATCTGTGCCTCAAGAAGTAATGCCTCGAATCTATTGAGGAAGAACTCCCACGTAAGTATTCTGCGGTCGCTGAGAGTGTTGTGCAGTTGGTAGATGGACTGTAGGACCATCGGCCGGTCTACTATCACCAGGTCGAACTGCGTCTCCAAGCAGTAAAGGAGTAACTGAAAATTTAAGACAATTGGTTTACCTTCGTACTCACAAAGCACTTGGAATGTAAAACGTTTTAGAATTAAAACACTTTAGGGCTAAAATATGCATATTTAAAAATTTTCATATAATAACGTTTTTATTATTTCATACAATAATATAACGTTCAAATGATACAATTTATATTTGATATAAAAATATTTAACATAATTTTCATTTCATATAATGTACATCCTACTAATATTACAAATGTGAAAGTTTGTGGGTTTGGATGTTTGTTCCTTAATCACACAAAAACTACAGAACGGATTTGGTTGAAATTTGGCACACAGATAGTAGGTAGCCTAAATTAAAACATAGAATACTTTTTATCCCTATATTTCTACGGGAACGGAAACCACGCGGGTTAAACCGAGGGCGGCCGCTAGTCTATTATAAAAAAGTAAGTTTCTATGATTTTATTTTCTCAAATTTTTGTTTTACTTACTTAGATTTTTCCTTATTGTTAAAGTTATAATGAATTTTAGGCAAAACGTGATTTAGTCGTACGGCGAATAAGGTATAATGTGAAATAGGCAGTTTAATAAATAGGTCATTAATGCTTCAATTCATAATGATTTCATAATGTCCAAACACTACTTAAGCACACCTCGGTCACTTCAAGTGAATTCTATACAACCGCGCCATTACAAACAGATGACGTCAGATGACGTTTTTTTGTCTAGGGCTACCATGCAGTTTGTAAACATTCAGTGTTGACAGTGAAGAATGGCAAGGACGCGGTGCGTAGTGAATCAATGCGCCTTTTGGGAGTCGGTAACTGTGAGGTAACTGAGCGCCGGTAGGGGCGCATTCAGCGAGTGGCAGGAAGCGCCCATACTTTACGCTAGTACTCATTATTACACTAAGACTTAAGAATAAAGTTTAGACAAATCGCGATTTAGATTTATTACGTTTTATGCATATAGAGAACAAAGGTGCAGAATCACGCACCATGAGAAGCCGGCTTAAAGGGGAGTGTGGATTAAACAGTCTGATGATTTTTTTCTAGCGACTCTAAACGATTTAAACGCCTGTGGTCTAGTGGTTCGCCCACCCGTGTAAAACGCAGGAGTCCCTGGTTCGATTCCAAGGAGGGGTACATCAAATTGTATATAAATAATAATATAAAGAATAAGTAGGATAAATAAGATTGTACTACAAATTTTATAAAAAGGTGGAAAATAAACATTATTTATTATTATTATTATTAATAACCAAACCGAGTACAAATACTCTGTTTGGTTGGGTGATCAGTCACCTTGGTCGAAACCATTTCACCCATATCCCCAAACTCGGTTTGGTTGGTGGTAGGGCTTATTTCATGTCCGCCTGGCTAGCTACCACCATATTACCTAAGTTTGACGCCATAACATTTTAAAAATTGTTGTGTTCCGGAAGTTAGAGGTAAGATAGCCAGTTCCTCTGTGATGATGATTCCGGCTGTAGTGCGCTGCCACCTTCGGCCTTATCGTCACTTAACATCAGGTGTGGTGAAGGCCAAGCAGTCTAATGTCTCCCTTTGTGCATAAAAACCGGCCAAGTGCGTGTCGGGCCACGCGCAGTAGGGTTCCGTAGGTACATTATACCATACCATATTTTAATACCGCTATCATTTTTCGTCTGAAAAAATAACTTTGTTTTTCACAGTGTTTGTATGAATGACAAAGTTATATTTGCGGTTTTGGAAAATGTACTATATCTCTAAAACTAATTACTATATCTCGTTCAAACCAATTTTCGTTGAAAGTGTTTATTAAGATCTATAGCATCTATTTTTTTTAGATTTTTCACCCTCTTACTTTAAAAGTTAAAGGGGGGGGGGGACACATTTTACCACTTTGGCGGCATATATCTTTCAAACGGTTGACTTTGAAAAAAACAGTCCTAGAAACCTCAATGTCATTTTTAAAGACCTATCTATATACACCCCACAAGTATTGGTTTGATGAAAAAAAATAGTTTCAGTTCCATGTATGGGGAGCCCCCCCTTAATCTTTTATTTTTTTAATTTTTGTGTAAAAATCGTAAAGCGGTTCACAGAATACACCTACCTACCAAGTTTCAACTATGTAGTCTTAATACTTTTGGAATAAAGTGGCTGTGACATACGGACGGACAGACAGACAGACAGACAGACAGACATGACGAATCTATAAGGGTTCCGTTTTTTGCCATTTTGGCTACGGAACCCTAAAAACTACAGGATTTCCTAGTTCAAGCACACGTTTTATACTGTTCCTTTGTAAACCTTGTACAAAAACATATCTGCACTTAAGGAAAGTAAATGATTATTCTATTCTAATAATCCTTACTATCCTACTAATATTATAAATGCGAAAGTTTGTGGGTTTGGATGTTTGTTCCTCAATCACGCAAAAACTACTGAACGGATTTAGTTAGAATTTGGCACACAGATAGTAGATAGTCTAGATTAAAACATATAATACTTTTTATCCCGATATTTCCCCGGGAACGGGAACCACGCAGGTGAATCCGCGGGCGGCCGCTAGTCCTTACTAATATTATAAATGCGAAAGTCCGTTTGTTTGTTTGTTTGTTTGTTACGCCTTCACGTCCTAACTACTGAACCGATCATCATGAAATTTTGCATACACGTTGTCAGGGGTACAGAGAAGGACATAGGGTACCTTTCATCCCGAAAAAAAGTATAGTTCCCGAGGGATAGCAAAAAACCTTTCCACGCAGACGAAGTCGCGGGCGGCCGCTAGTCCTTACTAATATTATAAATGCGAAAGTCCGTTTGTTTGTTTGTTACGCCTTCACGTTCTAACTACTGAACCGATCATCATGAAATTTTGCATACACGTTGTCAGGGGTACAGAGAAGGACATAGGGTACCTTTCATCCCGAAAAAAAGTATAGTTCCCGAGGGATAGCAGAAAACCTTTCCACGCAGACGAAGTCGCGGGCGGCCGCTAGTAATATTATAAATGTGAAAGTCCGTTTGTTTATTTGTTTGTTACGCCTTCACGTCTTAACTATTGAACCGATCATCATGAAATTTTGCATACACGTTCTCAGGGGTACAGAGAAGGACATAGGGTACCTTTCATCCCGAAAAAAAGTATTGTTCCCGAGGGATAGCAAAAAACCTTTCCACGCAGACGAAGTCGCGGGCAGCCGCTAGTAACATATATCTTACATCCACAGCGTTGTCGTGTACGGTGCCGATGTATAACGTAGCCCGCTGAGCGACGTACACGTTGGTGTCGTCCATACTAGAGATCAAGTAGCAGAAGGCAGTCGCCAGCGCCGTCTGGAGCGGCAGACTTGTCTTTACAGGCGAGCCGTCCATGAACCTAGGCAATTCAAGTAAACAAAGTTAGATAGGTGCTGAAATAAAACACTGTTAACGAAAACTACCGCGGTTTTAGTCCCCTGTGACCATGGCAGCTGCAAATGTGCCGAAACGTCTCGGGAGAATCAAAAAACAAACCAAATACCAACTAATTACCAAAGTACTTTCAATAAAACTGCGCTAGTGTCTGTTAATAAAAAGTGTTTTATTTCATCTCTAGTGAGAGCGTAAAAGTGCGGGCACATTTGTCTGAAGCGCTTCAACACGTGTTAACACGCCGTCAGATGACATCGGTTTTCATAGTAAATGTATGCACTAGGATCACACTTATAACACGTCCACATAAATACGGCGTGTTAACACGTGGCATCAGACCAATGTGCCCGCACCTTAAGCCTGAGGTGAATTAGATACTGCTTATTTAATCAAGTGTAAAAACCTGGAAAATAGTTAAAAAAAATGGAGTTGTAACTTGTAACAGTGCACGGTGACTAAATTAAGGTGTTACTCTCTCATGTACAGTTTAAAAAGAACTGTTTCTAGCTTGATCATAATATCTCAATATTACACAGAATCAATACGAGAACTTAATTTAGCATTCATTCATTGGCATTGTTGGCCTTTAGTTGTAAGGTGAGAGTAATTTTAAGGTCTAAATCTTAGCAAGGGTCACACGCTAAATCAATTTGATATTAAAATCTGTCCTATCAAAAAATATCAACATGCAATGAGAATTAGGGCTGGTTTATACGGGGTCAGTCACTAGACGCAGCGACTCGGAATTTCGGACCCAGTAACTGGATACATGTAGACAGGATCGGCAGTTAATCATACTGTGCCCGAAAATACAACGGGTGGTAAGTCAGCTGGATGACTTGCGAGCGAGAAGTCAGCACTACCAGTAGCAAGTAAGAGCTGGACTGAGTTACTTTACTGCCATGTTACTGACACCGTATAAACCAGGCATTATCCACCGCAGCTACAGCTTTTTATCTTCTAAAATACATACCTGATTATAATACTGACGCGCTCCACGGCCGTAAACCGTACTCGTGAATCGTGGTGGTGAAATTGATCACGTACGAGTGCGCAAAACACATCCGCACCACCCGCAAGCGTTACGCAGTGTAGTAACACGGGTACTGCCACTGAGCAAATGTGTGAGTGGCACGCATTGCAGACGTTCCATAGGCTGTGACAAATAATACGAGTCACTGAATAATGGGCTGTATATCTACAGCTATTAAGTGTAAATTAAAATGACCGGAACTCATGGTGACGATTCTCGTTACGTACGAGTCCATAAAATACATTAGCACCACCCGCAAATGTCACGCAATGCAGTAAAAGTGCTGCTACTGAGCAAATGTAGGAGTGGCACGAGTTGCAAATGTTCCACAGGCTGTGACAAACAATACGAGACATTGAAGAATGGGTTGTATGTCTATAGCTATTAAGTGTAAATTAAAATGACACGCGTCTTATGGTGATAAAACTGGTCCCGTACGAGTCCGTAAAATACATCATCACCGCGAGCGTTACGCAGTGTAGTAACACGGGCACTGCCACTAAGCAAATGTGGGAGTGACACGCGTTGCAGACATTCCAGAGGCTGTGACAAACAATACGAGGCACTGAAGAATGGGCTGTATATCTATAGCAATTAAGTGTAAATTAAAATGACACGCGTGTTATGGTGATGAAACTGGTCCCGTACGAGTTCGTAAAATACATCAACACCACCCGCGAGCGTTACGCAGTGTAGTAACACGGGCACTGCCACTAAGTAAATGTGGGAGTGGCACGCGATGCAAACGTTCCAGAGGCTGTGACAAACAATACGAGGCACTGAAGAATGGGCTGTATATCTATAGCTATTAAGTGCAAATTAAAATCTTCTTAGGTGATGAAACTGGTCACATACAAGTGCGCAAAACACATCAGCACCACCTGTCAGCGTTACGTAGTGTAGTAATACGGGCACTGCCACTGAGCAAATATGGGAGTCACACGCGTTGCAGACGTTCCAGAGGCTGTGACAAACAGTATGAGGCACTGAGAATTGGCTGTATATTTATAGCAATTAAGTTTATATTACAATGACACGCGTCTCATGGTGATGAAACTGGTCACGAACAATCCGTGAATTTATTTGCACCGTTCGCGAGCGTTACGCAGTGTAGTAACACGGGCACTGCCACTGAGCAAATGTGGGAGTGACACGCGTTGCAAACGTTCCACATTCCAGAGGCAGTGACAAACAATACGAGTCACTGAAGTATGTGCTATATCTATCTATAGCAACGCGTCTCATGGTGATGAAACTGGTCACGTACGAGTCCGTAAAATACATCAGCACCACCTGCAAGTGTCACGCAGTGCAGTAAACTAGCACTGCCACTGAGCAATGGTGGGAGTGGAACACGCTTCGCAAACTTTCCAAAGGCTGTATTATGTCGTAGGATGATCGTACAAATCGGATCTTTACAAAAATCTTAGTATAATTGCAAAAAATCGGATAATTAGAATCTGAGACTAATTTTTGCAATCGTCCGAGGTTTACGACGAACGGCGAATAGGAGAAGTTATACAGTGAATTCAACAGTAAAGTTGGTAAATTGAATATGACATCTTTCGAACAATATCAAATTCAAATAAAATTGGATTGAATTTATCAGAAAAATACCTTTAAAAAATTAGCTCTTTTGTATGGAAAATCATTTGGTGTTATTTATTTATTTGGAAAAATTATTAATATTATTATTACCAACCCTTTGATTAGGGAGGTTCTCATTTCTCGTGAACAAAGAGCACACTCAGTGGCACAGAAATATAAAGAAATAACAACACAAGTGTCATAAATTTTAATTCATAAAATTATTATAAAAGCACTAAATGTACTTGACTACTCACTTATCGATTAGCAGATTCTCTTGACACCATATCAGGAATCCTCTATGGTCCGCCAGAGCATCAGCGTTCAGCACCAGCGTCTGCAGGCACTGCAGCAGGTGGTAAAGAACGTCCGGTCGCGAGGTGTTCTTCAGCTCCTGGGAAAATACACCTTATGTTGATAGATGGAGGATCGTAATTGCTATGTCATGTTTTTGGAGACATGATGTTGTATTCTTAGACTAGATGTATGAATTTTCCAAAAGTTTTAGGACATAAGATATTTTTTACAAAGATAATGTGATGTAACTGTTTATAGCTCATGGCCGAATACTCAAACGCTACTTAACTTTGAGCGGATCTCAAACAGCATGCTGTCTTTGTCATATCTTTGACATTTAATGCGACAGGACGACGTTTGAGAACCCCTCAAAGTTAATTAGCGTTTGAGTATTCGGCCATTAAAGTCTTACAGAATAGTTCTTTTTTTTTCTTTTTTTTTCATTTATTATAGTATAAAAAAACATTACATTCATTGTTATTAACAGCGTAAAGAAATCCACAGAGGTTTATAACAACGCTGTTGAATGCTCGCGTTGGGGTTAAATATAGTTTACATATAAAGAAAAATGAGATAAATTAATTTTCAACACACTTGCTCGTAAAGTGAGCCCTAATACATCGCTTTTAGGGCCACAAACCGAGCTATAACAAACGCGTGCAATAATATATAAAACACTAGGTTGTTATAGAATTATCCCTACAAAGTTAACAGAGCATTCCCAATTTAACTGGATTATACAGTTATTTTTTTTAGTAACAACAAAGGGGTTTTATGCCGCTGAAAGTTCATATTCATTTTTGAAATAAATAAATGTGTAAGTCTTTAATTAAGTCAAACAAATATTTATTATTATTAAATTATTCATAATTCATAATATTTTGTTATAAAATATTAAAATATTTGCATTTTATCACTTAAAATTATAGTTTTAAAGTAGGCTGTATGCTCACTAACCCCTTTGTTCGCAAAATATTCTTGCATTGGGCGTGTGAAAAAAAACAAAAAAAAAACTTACGCGCCTTTTACCATAATTGTCATATTTTGGTTTTGTCGTATTTGTTGCTGTGTGGTAAATTACTTTGTATTTTCCTCGCAAATGTGTTGAAAAACGTCGTATGAAACTCGTGAGCTTTTACTCATTGCACACTCGGCTGAGTTACGCCCTCGCCTGCGGCTCGGGCTGCAACCCACAGCCTTGTGTGCAATGACCAACCTAAGCTAACTTGTCTCATAATGTACTATTATAGGTAGGTACTTAAACTGAAAAATTAGGCAATAATTATTTAATAATTCAATAACAAAGAGCAAACTAGGTGCATTCCAAGGTCTCGAATAAAAATTTCTTCACTTTAGCCTTTAAGTTGGATTCTGTTAAACTTTCAACGAAATCCGCAGGTAGTTGATTAATCAACCGCGGTACTAAGTAAGCGGTAGTTCTTCTACCGTACACATTATTCGCCGTAATCGTGACAAGTTTTTTTTGTGCGATTCCACGAGTGAATGCAGGGTGATTCATTTTTTTTAAGAAGTTCTCGTTTAAAATATTGTTTTTAAATTGGAAATGGATCGGCAATACTTTACAAATTTCAAATAATTTTGTTTCATCGGTAGAATATTGTTTTTTAATGTTTTCTAACTCACTATTGTTTTAATTATTTTTAATTGGAGATTGTAAATTAGGTTAGTGTATGTTTTGTAAGTTCGTCCGTAGCTGCTCAATCCATATCGGATATACGAGCCCGCAAGTGCGTTAAAACGCCTGTAGCACCCTTCCGCCACGAATCACCGCAGTAGGTTCCACCATGAGTTCGACAAGCGAAACAAAATTAAATACGTTCTAATGCTTAAGATTTTTCACGCGCGATTGACACGCGCGAAAATAATGACGTGAAACTGCTACGAAGATGTGATCCTCATATATAGTCGTCGATAGAAGACAACTCACAGCGGAACTACCGCAGTGCCGCTGGTACGGTTTCGTGAGGAGGCGAAGGTGTGCTACAGGCGAAAGTACGCTCAAGAAAAAATTGATAAAATGAAGAAAGGTTTTTAAAGTTGCAATCGTAAGTACAATCCAAAACCGCTGCGTTGTACAGTGTAAAACCGCTTACGTAAAGTGATTGAGAAGACATTATTGAGTATCAGCCATTTAAGTACAAAAATTTTCAAAATTGTGTCTACGCCCGAGGACTGCCAGAAGTTACAATCGGATTTACAAAGATTTGAAGCATACTGTAAGCAGGATCATCTGTTTTTAAATTTTGATAAATGCGCTGTGATATCATTTACCCGTAAACATAACCCTATAACGTACGATTATTTCTTGTCAGGTAGCAAAGTCAAGCGAGTGTATGAAATACGTGACCTCGGAGTTACACTTGACGCCAAGCTGCATTTCAATCTTCATATAGACAATGTAATTTCCAGAGCCTACAAACAGCTTGGAATGATTCTACGCTTAACAAAACCTTTTAAACAATCTTTCACTTACAAAGTTTTATATTATTCTTTTGTTAGATCCATTTTAGAATTTGCAAGCGTCGTATGGAGCCCTCAATATGCCGTTCATATTGCTCGTCTTGAAAAGGTCCAAAACAAATTTTTGAAAGCCTTAGACTATCGTATGGGAAATTACTTTGTCGACTATGAAACAGCTTCTAAAAGGAATAAAATCGATTCACTCGCGAGTAGACGTGTCTATTTAGATGAAATATTTCTGTATAAAATAGTGAACGGTATAATGGACTCGGCATCACTATTGGAGTTAATTACTTTTAGAATTCCAAGAATCTCCTCACGTTCTATTGATACTTTTTATTATCCCCCATCTACTACAAACTACGCCAAAAACACATTTATAAGACGCTCGTGTCGATATTACAACGAAAATTTGAAACATGTTGATATTTTTTACTTAAATCTATCAATGTTTAAACGAAGAGTGGGAGAAAAATTATTTAATAAAGAACGCCTTAGTTAATAATACCGTAATATTGCATTTACTGCTATGCTATACTGTACTAATCGCTACCTTTGTGCAGACTCAATATTTGTAATTATTTAATGGAACTACCTGGTCTATTCGTAAATTTTGATAATTATCTAAAACTTGTATAATGACTGTATATTTTCCTGAATAAATAAAATAAAAAAAAAATTATGTCCCCACTGCTGAGGCACTTATGGGTAGATAAGGAGGATGGTCCATAACCCACCACGCGGGCCTAATGCTGATTGTTGGGTGTTAATGACTGTAAACGCAGCCGGGACCAACGGCTTAACGTGCCTTCCGAAGTCATGAGTCAGTCGGTCATGCGATGAGTGACCTTCTTGGTCACCCATCCCATGACCGACCCTTGCTAGTTGACTCTTAACCTTCGCAATCGCTGGGCCAGGTGCTAAACCAATGCGCACACAATAGCACAATAACAGACTGTCCAACATAATGGAGAAGTTGCGTATTTTTTTTTGCCTGGGCACACCGTCTCCAAAGATACGTGCGTGTTCGGTGTGACGTCCAATAGGGAATGCCATTGAGTACAACGTCACGAGCTGCAATGCGTAGGGTTACGCATCAGTCTACGCGTTACGCAAGCGGTGTGCCATGTCTCATAAAGTTTCAGACATTACAACGTCATGGTACGTCTACGTGCACGCTTACGCATTCGGTGTGTGTCGCCTCTTATACGCTATTAATAAAATTAAGATAAATTATACACAGCTGTGAAAGAGTTATCTTATATCTAAAAATTAAAAATTTACAGAACGTGAAAGTTATATTTTAAGATAATTTCGCTCATCGGGCATGTCACACTTTCCAGCGGTGGCATATTCGGGCGCGATGTGGCGTGACGTCATCTGCGGAACGGTCGCACCACCGCCATACAAGCGATGAGTGAGTGGGATGACGTCACGCCCTTACATACAATCGAGTCGCGCAAAATTCATCAACTTAATTATATTTCGACGCTTCATTCTTCAGATATAAAGACACAAACGTAGTACTTTTAGCCTACAAGGCAACTTCGCACATGTTAAAAGAAAAATAACCCATCGATTTTTAAACAAAAATACTCTCATCCTACTTCCGGTCGGCGCGCGAGTCCCGCGTCGGCCATGCCATATACGTCATTCTTTTTCCGTGCGAGGCACTGAGCACATGTCACACGGTGATTCACGTCAAGTGTACCGCCATTTTGTGTGAAACCACATCGTTAAAAATGCCGAAAAGAAGTTCAAGTGAGAAAATTGAATATTTCCAAGCGAAAATCAAGGGATTACAAGAACAGAAGCAAAGAAATGAACGTCGACTTCGTCGCGTCGTGCTTTTTTCCGATTCCTCGCAATCTGAAAACGATTCAGGTAGGTGATTTTTTTTTTATTATGGAAGTGAGAAATAAAAGTGATTCTAAAACTTGTCCTGGGGATTGACCGTGAGTCAATACAAAGGAATTTTGTTGCCCGGGGGTTGACCGTGAGTTAACACGAAGGCATAAAATTATCTGGGTGTTTTCCGCGAGTTAACACGAATGCATAAAACTATCAGGGGGTTGGCCGTGAGTCAGCACAAAGATTTATTTAAATATATCAGCTAGTCAATTTAAGTGCACAAAACTATGACGTCATTTGTAAAATGAGTAAAAAAAAAAAAAAGAATATACATATTAATTTTAGATTTTGGTCTTTCTAGATCATGACGAGCAGGAAGACAAAATCGATGCAACAACTGACGACACGTCGGTGGAAAAACAAGCCGAGGTTCCGGAGGCCGAAGACTCGCCGGGCACGACAGCTGAGTTACAAGACCCCGAAACGCCGGCTACAGGCCCCGTCGCTACACCCACTGAAGAGGCAGTTCCACTGAAGATTATCTGTCAGCTCTTGG
Organism: Agriphila geniculea; assembly: GCA_943789525.1. Classification (NCBI taxonomy): domain Eukaryota; kingdom Metazoa; phylum Arthropoda; class Insecta; order Lepidoptera; family Crambidae; genus Agriphila; species Agriphila geniculea. Next base: position 18,860,012 of record OX038890.1, read on the forward strand.
TGACAAAGTAGATGAAACACCGATCTATGGCGATAAGATACACCAAGATTTGGCTCAAAGATGGCTACCCATCCTACGGCGTGGACTCCAAAAGGAGATAAAAGAGCCGCTGCTAAAGGAATATGCTATTCCAGACAACTGCAGGTTGCTGAAAGCGCCTTCATTAAACCCAGAGATCTCCGCGGCAATGACAGATATGACAAGAGGGCGTGATAAGAAACTAGAGACAATTCAACTACAGTTGGGCCTCGGCATCACAGCCATCAGCCATGTCAGTGCTGCTCACCGGCGGCGATGACAAGCAAAACAGAGTGCAAGCCATAAAGAAACTGTCGGACGGATGCCGTATCCTAAGTGACCTTCACTTTGTTGAGACGCAGTCACGAATAAAGCTAATAGTACCTAGCCTAGACAAGACATTTATGTCCGTCGTGCAGAATGTCGAAAGAGACGACACGCTCTTCGGCAACAAGTTGTCCGAGAAGATAAAAGCTACAAAGACTATAGAGAAGCAGGGCCTACAGATTAAGAAGAGTGCTGCGACCGCTAAGGCTCCGACATCGTCATACACCACGACAACAACTCGACCTCGGTACCAGGGAAACTGGACGGCCTCTCCTCGTTACCAGCAGCCGTCGAACAGGGGGGGAGAGGCGGAATATCCAGGCTTCCAGCAGCAGCGAGCAACGCACGCAAAGCTGCTCCCTCGGCGACCACGGCGCCGATACACGCGAAGGCTTCGGGCTCTGCCAAGCAGCGTGCTCCAGCGCGTCAGTGAACACGCAGGTACCTCATGCAGGCAGATTAATTTACTTTTATGAATGTTGGCTTAATATTTCTAATAATCCTGTCATATTAAAATGGATCAGAGAAGGTGTCAACATACCTTTTAGCGAGCCTGTTAGGCAGGCTCGAGCCCCGATGATTAGGTTTTCACCATCGGAAAGAAAGGAACTAGGTGTTGCAATAGATAATTTACTGAGTTTAGGTGCTATATCTAAATGTGATCCATGTGATGACCAATTTGTTTCCAAAATTTTTTTAGCGCCGAAGCCTAACGGCGGTAAAAGATTTATATTGAATCTTAAACCTTTAAATAAGTTTGTATCTACGGCCCATTTCAAAATGGAGGACTACAGAACGGCCGCTAGACCCAGAGATGGCTTTATGGCAACCAGTAGACTTAAAAGAGGCTTACTTATTGGTGCCCATGTCAGAATCCGACAGGAAATATCTAAGATTTAATTTTCTTGATGAAAATGACATAATTGTTACTTACGAATTCACAGCGATGCCGTATGGTCTTTCTGTAGCACCTCGCACGTTTACTAAATTAATGAAAGAAGTCGCCTCTTTCTTGAGATCACAAGGACACATTTCAGTTATGTATCTAGACGATATATTATGCATCGGTAAAAACTATCAAGATTGTTTAAATAATGTTACTGAAACACTCCGTTTACTTAAATGTTTGGGATTTATTGTAAATTTTGACAAAAGTGCTTTAGAACCTAAGCAGACATGTCGCTTTTTGGGCTTCTTGTATAACTCGGTTGATATGACTATTTCCCTACCCCAGGATAAACGTAGCCATATAGCATTTCTAGTACATAGATTTCAATCATTAAAAGTATGTTCCATTCGAGATTTTGCTCATTTGATAGGAACATTGATAGCAGCTTGCCCAGCGGCTCGTTACGGCTGGTTGTACACAAAGTTGTTAGAGAGAAATAAGTTCATCGAGCTCCATAAGCATGGTAACTACGATGCCATCTTCAAGCCATCAAATGAAATATTACAAGATCTCGATTGGTGGTCTCATAATATTAATTCAATTTATAATTCTATTGATAATTTAAAATATGATCTAGTGATCTATACAGATGCTTCCAGAACAGGTTGGGGTGCATTCTGCAATAATAACCGCGTAAACGGGTCATGGACGGCCCAAGAGCAAAAGCAGCATATTAACTATCTTGAGTTATTAGCCATTTTCTTAGCTTTAAAATGCTTTGCAAAGAATTTTACACAAAGTAAAATTTTGCTGCGTGTAGACAACACTACGGCGATCAGTTACATTAATAGAATGGGGGGAATTCAATTCCCCCACCTTAACACATTGGCTAGAACCATTTGGCAATGGTGCGAGAACCGTAAGATATGGATTGTTGCCTCTTACATCAATACAAAGGAAAACAAAGAAGCTGACGAGGAATTTCGTAAGTCTAACCCAGATATAGAATGGGTATTGTCCGAAACCGCTTACCAGATGATCGTTCAATCTCTGGGCACACCTGAAATAGATCTTTTCGCTTCACGCACCAATGCCAAGTGTACTATATACATATCGTGGAAACAAGACCCCGATGCGCTCTATGTCGATGCCTTTACTCTCAACTGGGAGCCGTGGTATTTTTATGCGTTCCCACCTTTCCATTCCCATTAATATTGAAATGTCTTCAAAAGATCATTAAAGATAAAGCCGTAGGCATACTAGTGTTCCCCTTTTGGCCGTCACAGCCCTGGTTTCCTCTTCTTATGAGTTTAGTTGTTTCAGATATTGTAGATTTAGATTGGTCTGACGCTCTCCTTAATTTCTCTTACAGAGCTCGTCCTCAGCTTTACAAACGGAATACCCTGGCTGCAGCGAAGCTATCCGGACGGCACTTATGAAAAGAGGATCACCAGAACACGCCTTAGACTTAATGTTAGCTTCCCTGTCTAGGAATACCTTACTTCAGTATAACGTTACCTTTAAACTTTGGTGGTCTTTTTGCAAAGCAAACAACCTTAATTATTATGATCTTTCGATTCCATCTGTTTTATTGTTCTTGACGGAACAGCATAATAAGGGTTGTGCTTACGGATCGCTAAACAGCCATCGGTCAGCACTTTCCATCCTTTTAGGTGAAAAAGTAGGTGAGGACGAAAAAATAAAACGTCTCCTTAAAGGCAACTACAAACTAAGGCCTTGCATACCTAAATATATTAGAACATGGGACCCAAAACTTGTGTTAGATTACATTGCTGCCTGGTACCCAAATAGACATTTACCTTTGGAAAAGATCACCAAGAAATTAGTAATTTTACTAGCTCTATGGACTAGTCAGAGAATTCAAACGCTATCCGTAATAAAAACTAGTAACATAAACTTTAGCTCAAGTGGGGCGAAAATAGTCATATCCGTCACAATAAAAACTTCTGCCCCAGGGCGGGAACAACCAGTTCTATTTTTACCATTTTTTAATGATAATAAGAACATTTGTCCAGCTACCACCCTAATAGACTATCTAGCAGTCACTAGTGATTAAGATCAGCTGATTCTAACTATCTCTTGTTAACGATTAAACGACCGCATAGAGTGGCTACGTCGCAGTCCATTAGCCGATGGGTAAAATCTACTTTAGCAGACAGTGGAGTGGACGTGGCGACGTTCAGCGCACATAGCACTAGACACGCCTCCACGTCTGCGGCTAAAGCAGCTGGCATTTCGCTAGAGGTAATTCGTAAGACTGCTGGGTGGTCTAGAACATCGGAAACTTTTGCAAAATTCTATAATCGTCCTATACGAAATGAGAACGAAGGAAATTTTGCAAGAGCCGTCTGCATTAGGTCTGCAGAACCTTAGACAATAATGTCATTATTATGAATTAAAAAGTTTGGAAAAATTATAATTATTATGTTCTCTGTTAATTCTTATTATAAATAAATAAAAAATTGAATCATCATTCAAGTTGTTATTATTTTATTACGTTATAATTAAACAAAACTTTCTGCTCTCTTAACATCTACGTTTGTGTCTTTATATCTGAAGAATGAAGCGTCGAAATATAATAGATGATCAAACGAACTTCAGAGTGAAGTTCGATCATTATTATATGAGTACGCTTCATTCGAAGATATAAAGTCCCACCCAAACCCAACCCAGTAGAAAGTTTTGTCAAATCTCTAAAGAATGACGTATATGGCATGGCCGACGCGGGACTCGCGCGCCGACCGGAAGTAGGATGAGAGTATTTTTGTTTAAAAATCGATGGATTATTTTTCTTTTAACATGTGCGAAGTTGCCTTGTAGGCTAAAAGTACTACGTTTGTGTCTTTATATCTGAAGAATGAAGCGTACTCATATAATAATGATCGAACTTCACTCTGAAGTTCGTTTGATCATCTATTATTTATTGCTCTGCCATTTATTGACAGATTTCATTTTTTTCACTTATATATTAATTTTAGGCAATATTTTAATTTTGTGAAGGTTATTAAAGTTTTTTTTAACATCATAAAACGTATCCATTAGCAATGATGAGCTTACCTGCAGTAGCTGGTGAATATACTGCAACTCTTGGGGCAGCTCCTCGATGCAGAAGTGGAACTTGCCCGCAGACGTCGGCCAGAAGTTAGTCATATCGTCTTCCACCGATTCCGCCATGCATTCGTTATCGGCCAGCAGATTTGGAGTCGACACCTATTACAATGACAGATTTGACTACAACTGGGTGTGTATGAAGAAGTTTAATGAAATAACCGCAATTGTGTTGCACAGTCAATCAGTAGCAATTGGAATATGGAAAAAATCATCATAATTACACAGGGTCATTTTGAACTTACTTGAATAAAAATCGACTTTCCATACAAATCAAAGAGATCACGTGATCTCTTTGATTTGTATGGAAAGTCGATTTTTATTTTACATATTTGACCATGTGTTCCTCAGAGAAAGTTGTTCAGTTTCATGGACTGAAGACATCCTCAAAATTTGGATGGTAAGTTCAAAATGACCCGATATAAACAGATAGTAAAGATATCTGCAAAAAAAAATCTGGTGCGATGTAAGCTAAATAATTGATAATTTTCAGGATTATGAAAAAACTACTAGCCTGGGTGGGGCCCTATTATTGAATCGTTCGTCTCCAGTCGAGCGTTCGTTTCTACTGATTTTTGTTCGACATCCCTTTTGTTTTGAGTCATATGTCGAACGAAAATCAGTCGAAAAGAGCGCTCGCCGCCTGCCGAGCGATTCAAAAATAGGGGCCCAGATCTCTGTAATTTTTTTGTGACCACACCTGAACTAATATCCTTTCAGGGGAGTTTTCACGATTGTCGGACACCAACTTTCCGAATCGAATCATTTCTGATTATCTCATTTTCTACCTTATGCTACCAAACTTTGCGAATTCATTGCGCTTTCCCATCGGAAAGTGATCATTATCCGTGACAGTGACCGTCGCGGTCATTATCTGTATACACTCGACAGTTACTTACATCGGCGGTGGCGGTGGCCACATCTGTGTCTGTGAGTGTGATGGTGTGCGCGGTGGCCATCGGTGGCTGGTCGGACGGTGGCAGCGCGGCCGCCATGTCCAGCTGCTCGGTGATCGTCTCCACCGTAGCTGTCATTATCTGTATACACGCGACAGTTACTTACATCGGCGGTGGCGGTGGCCACATCGGTGTCTGTGAGTGTGATGGTGTGCGCGGTGGCCATCGGTGGCTGGTCGGACGGTGGCAGCGCGGCCGCCATGTCCAGCTGCTCGGTGATCGTCTCCACCGTAGCTGTCATTATCTGTATACACGCGACAGTTACTTACATCGGCGGTGGCGGTGGCCACATCGGTGTCTGTGAGTGTGATGGTGTGCGCGGTGGCCATCGGTGGCTGGTCGGACGGTGGCAGCGCGGCCGCCATGTCCAGCTGCTCGGTGATCGTCTCCACCGTAGCTGTCATTATCTGTATACACGCGACAGTTACTTACATCGGCGGTGGCGGTGGCCACATCGGTGTCTGTGAGTGTGATGGTGTGCGCGGTGGCCATCGGTGGCTGGTCGGACGGTGGCAGCGCGGCCGCCATGTCCAGCTGCTCGGTGATCGTCTCCACCGTAGCTGTCATTATCTGTATACACGCGACAGTTACTTACATCGGCGGTGGCGGTGGCCACATCGGTGTCTGTGAGTGTGATGGTGTGCGCGGTGGCCATCGGTGGCTGGTCGGACGGTGGCAGCGCGGCCGCCATGTCCAGCTGCTCGGTGATCGTCTCCACCGTAGCTGTCATTATCTGTATACACGCGACAGTTACTTACATCGGCGGTGGCGGTTGCCACATCGGTGTCTGTGAGTGTGATGGTGTGCGCGGTGGCCATCGGTGGCTGGTCGGACGGTGGCAGCGCGGCCGCCATGTCCAGCTGCTCGGTGATCGTCTCCACCGTAGCTGTCATTATCTGTATACACGCGACAGTTACTTACATCGGCGGTGGCGGTGGCCACATCGGTGTCTGTGAGTGTGATGGTGTGCGCGGTGGCCATCGGTGGCTGGTCGGACGGTGGCAGCGCGGCCGCCATGTCCAGCTGCTCGGTGATCGTCTCCACCGTAGCTGTCATTATCTGTATACACGCGACAGTTACTTACATCGGCGGTGGCGGTGGCCACATCGGTGTCTGTGAGTGTGATGGTGTGCGCGGTGGCCATCGGTGGCTGGTCGGACGGTGGCAGCGCGGCCGCCATGTCCAGCTGCTCGGTGATCGTCTCCACCGTAGCTGTCATTATCTGTATACACGCGACAGTTACTTACATCGGCGGTGGCGGTGGCCACATCGGTGTCTGTGAGTGTGATGGTGTGCGCGGTGGCCATCGGTGGCTGGTCGGACGGTGGCAGCGCGGCCGCCATGTCCAGCTGCTCGGTGATCGTCTCCACCGTAGCTGTCATTATCTGTATACACGCGACAGTTACTTACATCGGCGGTGGCGGTGGCCACATCGGTGTCTGTGAGTGTGATGGTGTGCGCGGTGGCCATCGGTGGCTGGTCGGACGGTGGCAGCGCGGCCGCCATGTCCAGCTGCTCGGTGATCGTCTCCACCGTAGCTGTCATTATCTGTATACACGCGACAGTTACTTACATCGGCGGTGGCGGTGGCCACATCGGTGTCTGTGAGTGTGATGGTGTGCGCGGTGGCCATCGGTGGCTGGTCGGACGGTGGCAGCGCGGCCGCCATGTCCAGCTGCTCGGTGATCGTCTCCACCGTAGCTGTCATTATCTGCACACACGCAATCGAATTACATCATTTACGGTTCACTTACATACCATACCGAGTAAACTTTACACTGTTACATTCGTCTGTTTATACTCACGGGCAGCCTTAAAATTATTGCTTCGATCAACAATACCACTAGATAGGTAACGCCTCACGAACTAAAACAGCCCCCTGATTTTGTAACATTTTGCAATCAACTCTGACAGAAATCGCAGTTACATTGCTGCTTCAGTAAGAACTAAGAACCAATGTGACAACTATCTTAATTAAAGCAGCAATGTAACTTCGGTTTCAATCGATTTGAATCGAGAATACTTGGAAACAGAGTTATATAAACAGGGGGCTGAACGCAAATATGCGACGACAGTACTAAGTAGTTAAGTTAATGAAAAAAAAAACTTTTAGTTTTAATAATTAATTATAATCTAATTGATGCCGTATCTTCAAAGCTTAGAGCGCAGTTTTGTTTGTGTTAACTAAGACCCCAATTTGCAGGGGGGGCGCTATTTTCTTTGCCGTTTTTGAGACTGACCGGAAAGTGTATTGTTGATCCTAGCGTATTTGAAGAAAAAACTTACCTTTCCATGATAAAGCATTTTACTCTTACAAATAAAAAAACTGTTAATATTACGAGTATTTTCTTTAAAAACACTCGTCTTTTTTTATTACTAAAAATATTAACGGTGTAAAATTCAATCGGTATGGACTAAACAGGGCTACACTTTTTACCAAAACCATCCATTAGTGTCAATATCCCATGCTACTAAGTGTGAAATCAACAAATACTGCTACATTTTATAATATCGTGTGCTCTGTACATTTGAAGTGCAAGCAATGAAATGTTAAATGAAAAAATGTAACCCTGATTGATAAATACTTAGCTTAATTCGAGTACTGTGTTCGCTGCTTTTGTCATAGCGTAATAATATATTTTCCTATAGTGAGTAAACTCCTTTGTCTTGGCGATAAATTCAGACAATTGACAAAGCCGTACCTAATATTTCACGTGATACGTTAAGTACGGTTCGCTCGCCTGCGGGGTAGCGGTGGGGTTTGCCCCCTGCCCCACTCCGCTTCATCGTTACCCCACTACAGTAATTATTACGCTATGCTTTTACCTACAATAAAGCCGAGAGCAAAGAAGGACTGAAAACCCTGTGCACTTCTTCATTTTGGCATCGCTCTGTCTTTTTTGAACTGAAAGTTTGGACCTAAGTATAATAATGTACTCTATGGTTTGGACTCAACATCGTTAAATTTAACAGTTTTTTTAATACTTCAGCTTTCTGACAAATACTTGAATAATCAAACCCTAGACAAAACCGCTTTCTAAAGATGGATTAGTTAGACGGTTTAAATATCTATGGTTAGAGAAAACTTAATTATGTCAATCTCATACATATTTCGAAAAGCTTGACAATTATCGGAAAAACATGAGCGAAGAAAAATAATGAAGTAGACGAAGGTCACAGCTTTACTCATTCCAAGTCGATTATATTTAATTTTTTCTTACGAGGGGCCTGCCATGCCCTAAGTTTTTAGATGCTCTGTTCTGTACTCAATAATTTGATACTGGCAAGTTATAACACCATCGTAAACACTGACTGGTTATTTAGTAATAAATTTATAAATGGGACATGCCTGCTTCTTTTTTTTATGCACAACGGGATAGTGCTTGGCCTTCATCACACCTGAGATAGTAAGTGAAGATAAGGCCGAAGATGGAAGCGCATTACACCCGGAATCCTCACCACTGAGGAACTGGCTATCTTACCTCTAACTGCCGGAACACAACAATTTTCAAATTGTTGTTATGGCGTCAGACTTAGATAAGATGGTGGTAGCTAGCCAGGCGGACTTGAAATAAGCCCTACCACCAACCAAACCGAGTACAAATTGTACCCCCCTGGGAATCAAACCCGGGGCCCCTGCGTCTTATACGGGTGGGCGAACCACTAGACCACAGAGGCGGTTAAATCTACACCCATGCTTTAAATCCTCTGTGAAGGGTTCTGAAACAGTTAGCTTACTGCCATCATTACAGTATCCCGAGCGAGAGCTGGGCCTGCAGCGCCGCGCGCCCACGCGCGAGCAACGCATTATGAAATTCAGTACAACATTATAACACTCTTGCGGAAGACATAATGACGAGGAGGGAGAGGAAAGTCTAAGACAAAGTCAAAGTCAAAACCTTTATAGACGATACATATCATGGGTTTAGATAAATATCATAGGTGTTTTTAATCCATATGTACTAAAATATTGTTTGTTTCCCTAATAAAAAAAAATGGGTGTAGATAAAGTCTTGTATGCAACTGTACATAATTAGGTATTAAAACACTCATGTGATAAACCCACATTCGTGTTTTAATACCCCTCGTTATAGTACAGTTGCATAAATAACTATTAAGAATCTGGGGCCCTATATTTCATTTGAGTTATTTCGAGTTTGTCACAATTAACAACTAACGGCCGATTTCAATAACCAATCCTCAGTTAGAGATAGGCTTTTCTAAAGACAGATTTGTTGCCCACATATTTCTGTTAAATGACGGATGTCCGTTGCGGACAAGAGAAAAAGAAAGATTTTGGTTTTCGAATAAAAGTACAATAAATTTCTACAATTGTTTGGGTCACAAGGCAGAATATGAGAATGTAAGCAAGAGAATTATTCGTTCGAAAATTATTCGTTGGGACGCGAAAGTTCTATACAAAAATTGGCGTTTAAAAGAAGGGATTCCGAGAGGGGCGCACGACGTCCACAGATCGTTGTATGGAGTGAAATTGACAGCTTAGCAGACTCATCGCTTGACCATCGCGTTGCGGCGTAGACGGGACTGGACGGGAAATAACAACAGTTGCCTAGTAACAAATCCAAAGTAGGTAAGTAGTTACTCAAGATAGATTATTGAAATCGACCGTTAATCGCACTCCAAAATTACTGACCAAAGAGGCTTACTGACAACTGCTGACCAACAAGCGATTCAAAAATACGCATTTTGTTATGTCGAACGAAAATGAGTAGTAAAAAGCGCTCGACGCCAGTCGAGGGATTAAAAAAAGGACCTCAGATTTTTAGAATACAAGCATTTTTAAGAAAACAAAATTGAATCAATTACTTTCCATATTATTACTAAATAACCAGTGTTCACGAAGGCGTATAATTTGCCAGTATCAAATTATTGAGTACATAGTATCTTAAAACTTTTGGCATGCCCGTATTCCCTATAGCACTGTTTTACACACATTTTCAATAAAATAAATATCCGAATCATTTTTAAGTTACAACTTTTTAAATTTCGAAAGAGACATGTAAAATTTGTATTACACCCGAAGGCTTAGTGGAATTTTTATTTTTCAAATAACTATTCTTATTATACTTACAAGCAGTCGGATATGTACCGCATTTTAATTTATCAATGATAATAACTGTTTAATTTATGCATGAAAAATAAAATAACTAAGTACAAACTCTAGCAAAACTATAATAAGATTTTTAAGGTCAACCGATTGTCAAAAATTACGCTCTATGACTTGAACGTAAAGTTGATAATCGGTTGACTTGCTGTTGAATGTACAATCAACAACAAAACAGACTTTGAATACAGTTTTGATTAAGATTATTTAAGAAAACTCTGGAATTCGACAGCATACTATTGTAACGTGGCCGTGCCAAGAGTAAACCACACGTCTAAAGACAGCGAAAAGTTCTTTTAAATAAAAAAAAATATCCCCCCCCCCGAGGTTGTAACGTGGCCGTGCCGACCTCCTTCTCAGAGAGTAAAAACTTATTTTTGGGAAATACCAAACTATGTAATTTTTTTATTCTGTTCTGGAAAAAATAATAATTCAAATGTGATGGATTCGCTGTCTTTAGACGGGGTTTACTATTGGCACGGCCACGTTACAGTATAACGACTTCAACGGTTCTAATAATATCTCAATAATTGATGATTATTCTAATTTTTTGATCTACCAACTGTTAAAGCTCATTGATAATTCTACATTTCTACTGTATGAGTTTTCAATGAGGTTTTACAAAACATAATTCAAGCAACATCAAACACCAAAATGCACACATACACACACGTGAAGAAGCAAGGAAAGTAAGAAAGATAGACTGACATACTTGCGTGTCGCCTGACGACTTAGTCAGTACGGGGTCCGAAGACACGGCGTCGCTTATGAGTGACAGTTGCATGAAATGAACAAACTATACATCTATTATAAGATACGGAGGACACTAAAAGGACGGTGGCCGTCTCGCGTGGCGGGCAGACATCTTGGATTTTATCAAAACTTGCAAAAACTATATTAAATATTTTGTATTCTAAAACTTTTTGCGTTGACTGTACTTTACGTTTCAAACACGGGTTATTTTTTATCGACATTATTTAAGAATCGATTTTAAAATTGATGCTTATGAATTTTAATCGGTTGCTTAATCGTTTTAATAAGATTTAAAAAGGTTGAAAGGTAACAGGAATTGTTAATAAAGCAACATTTATACTACAACAAATATACTACAAGGGTTTTTAATTCGATTTTAGTAATAACGAAACATAAGGTATTGCGATTTTTATATTTATCAATACTACAATACATTTTTTTAATTCTAGGGGCATAGATATGAAATTAATAGCTATTTTTTATGCACAGTAGATAAAAAAATCGCATTACCCTCAACATTAAACACCTCCCTCGACAACAGATAGACACTACGACAAAAAACATATAATGATAAAAACATGACAAGCGTAACCCGTGAGTATGTCTGGACGCCACAGCGAGGCGACATTGTCGCGCGACATTCATACGCACATGCGGCATGTGGACCAACACTCCGCCGACGGAGCTCTTGTCGGGGCCGACGCCGTGCGCGAGCGACATTAGGGCGTCGACAGATGTCGCCGGTGTGCCGCCGGATTTACTGCGCTCGTCTTCTGATTGGTTCTTCTTTTGGGAGTCTGACCACATATCGTCAAGGGACGGCTATAACAAAATTAGTTGGTGGTTTGTTTCGTGACGAAATAACATTGAACTTTGTCAATAAAAATTGTGTTAGTACATAGTTCTTTTCTTATGAGGTTTCGGGTGAAAAAAATTCAAGATCGAGCCTAATAATAATAAGACTCGACGCCTTGGGCGAGCGACATTAATGATTCGACAGATGTCGCCGGTGTACCGCCGGATTTACTGCGCTCGGCTTTTGATTAGTTCTTCTTTTGGGAGTCTGACCACATATCGTCAAGCGACGGCTATAACAAATTTACTTGGTGGTTTTTTCATAACGAAATAACATTGTACTGTGATGACGAACAATTTATAGTCAATAAATTAGTACAAAGTTCTTTTCTTGTGAGGGTTTTGAAGTGAAAAAATTTCATGATCGAGCCTAATAATCGCCTTGGACCAGTGCCATTAATGATTCGACAGATGTCACTGGTGTACCGCCGGAATTACTGCGCTCGTCTTCTGATTGGTTCTTGGTGGCTATGGTTTGTTTCATGACGAAATAACATTGTACTTTGATGACAGATAATTATTATTGTCAATAATAATAGAGTTAGTACATGGTCACAGAATAGATATAAGTACCACGTACAGAAAGGACACTTCACGCACTGCCCTAGAATCAATTACCTTACCCCACCCCGCGAGATAATTCGAAGCAAATATGTTGTTTTTGTTTATTGTTTTGTTTATTGCTATGACCACATATCAACTATTCAAATATATCAACATTATAAAGACTAACAATTTAAAGTCGCATTACTCATCTCCCAGCAAAAATGTAAACAAAGAAACGTCACTGTCAAATTGACAGACTGACCCTGAGAGTGACATTTTCAGATATTGAAAACCTTTGGTCACTTTTATAACTTTTTAATTTGTTTATTATATTTTGAGTCATTATAAATATAATGTTATCCAGGGTAATTTTAAAGTATGATGGTAATTAGAAATTTTATCTTTATAACCTATCATAACCATTTTGATGTTAAAAATTCTTGATACGAACTGATAAGAAAACTAAACTTAGATATTGACTGTATGTACCTAAACTATCAAAAATACGTAGGTAAAAGGACAGAACAGGGTTGGCAACGCAAAGCTAATTGTAGATGTCGCTGCGTACGCTTGTTCCTCAGACAGTAGGCGTTCAGAACAAAATGTATGGGAAAATAGTTATTTATTTTGTGTGTATTTTTTTTACCGAAAAAGACCCAATGACCCAAAATGGATATAAAAGACGGAAGAAAGAAAATGGAGATGCCGGTATTGAAAGCCAAATTAAGACGTTTTTATTCTTACAGAACTTATGCATTTTTTCTTTATCCAGATTTACTTCACAGAATTCAATCATTTTAAAGCTAAAAATAAACTATATTTTTAAGTAAAAGTCCTTTGTTTTCATAGCTCTCCTGCAACAAGCGTATGCAGCGCCATTTTGACAGTTGCCCTCCCCATTATAATTGTTTCAACTAACCTTATTTACAATAAAAGTCAAAGTCGAAATCAAAAAAATCGTCTATATTTTCCTACCATCCGTTCCAGACTTTTTAACTGACAAGAAGAACGGGCGCAAGAAACTTATCAGCTTTAACAGGGATAAGTAACGATATTACAAACTTAAATATATCGTTACCAAATATACATTGGCCTATCTAGAGATTTTTCCACAATATATCAGGTTAATCAGGTTTTTAGTCTGGGGTGGCACCGCACTGTTATGGGGTGCGCACGCTCCCCCCTTCCTACGCAAATGCAAATAAATTACATTAAGATTAGTAACCAAATACTTAAAGGTGCATCGTGCGTCCACTAGCGCCGCCTCAAGAAAAAATAATTACAACGAATAACTAGTTATCTATTCACAGTGTTTGGTAATACCCTTATAAGCCACATGTTTTATGTCGGTTAATAAAAAAATGTCACTACCCTCCTATGTCTCCCCTACGAATTAAATGTTTATGGTTTTTGTTGAACTATTTTGAATAAGAAATAAATGTAAAGATTATTTAGATATTTTTATTAAAATGTTGGATCTAAGTTAAACTGAACTTATTTTAAGACAATTTTTATAATCTTTTACATACATTCTTAATCGAGAACTGGCAGAATGTCTTAGCATCTTCGCCTGTCGTCGTCGTCGTCGTCCCCCGCCCCCCCAAACCAAAAGACAAATGTTACTACTACAGCTACTATGATTACTATTTTTTAATAAATTTTATAAAATGAACCAAAGGTTGATGTACACGGTTTGCAGTTGATGTGTGCACAGCATCATGAATATCTTTTCTACTATAAAACTGTTATTATGAAATATTAAATTATATTACTGTTTTTGCCGCAAAACTCATGATTCAGAATATTTATCTAATCTATTTTTATTAGGTTCGTGATGAAAAAACATGTGTTACGCACACGTAGTACATGCATTTCGTCACAAGCATCGCCCCGATTCCTCGCAACAACAGCCAAACGCACGAGTCGCCGACGCAGCACAACGTGACCGCGCCGACGACACCGATTCACCTCATCGTGGCTATTTCATAAGACATTCTTGTACCACACTTCGGACGAGTTTCATTACTTTTAATTGTAATTTTAAATATTATATTTTTTATTAAATAAAATTGATTTTTTTAGAACTTCCGCTGCGCCCGTACGTAATTCATGTAGGTGTGTTTATTTCTTGACTTAGCAATATACTATTTCCTCTTGAGTTGTTTTGTTCTGGCAACACCTTTGTTTACATTTTTGCTGGGAGATGAGTAATGCGACTTTAGAGCAGTTAGAACTAAGTTATCTTACACCTGCGTGGACCCAAAAATGAGTACAGCGATCTTTAACCCACCTGCCAAGCGTAAAGACTCTGGCACCATCCTCTCACTAATAAAAAGGTAGCAGGCAGGATTAAGGGCTGTTATGATGGTGATCAAGGATGTTAAGGGGCTCCGTAACTGTAACCGAAACTATCGGATATCCGAAATAAACATCTATCCGTAACCGAATCCTATATAAAAGTTTCTGATAATTTCGGACAGGGGCCGAGTCTAAATGAGACACGTTATGACAGATTTTTTTGCCCGGCAGAGTTGTCGCCGCGAAAATGAAATGAAATTATTTATTACCTGAGGAGTTCGATGGCGCAGTAGTTTAACGCCTGGCCCAGTTATTGCGAAGGTTAAGCAACTTTCGCAAGAGACGGTCATGGGATGGGTGACGAAAAATTTATTCTCTCGAGCTCCTCCGTGCTTTAGAAGGCACGTCAAGAGGCGATACACACCAGATGCGTAAGCGTGCACGTAGACGTATCATGACGTTACGAACGTACGTTACAGAACGCATTGATGACGTTGTAGTCAATGGCATTCCCTATTGGACGTCACACCGAACAAATTAGAACACGCACGTATCTTTGCTGCGCGTCACTACGCACGTAACCACGCGCGTGACTACGCATTCAGTTGTATTTATTTACAAATAGTACCGGTACTACCGGTAGCAAGTGGTATTTTATTTTGTTTTTAAATAATGAATAACGACATTAAAGAAAAACTAATTGAATAAGTGCGAAAAAATTAGTCCATTTACTCAATCTTCGTCTGACATCGCTCACTAGAGTCGTAAAGATGGCTGCCGCAGCGGCTGGGTACGCAAGGGACAGGTTGCGTTGCGGGCCTTAAAGGCCTGGGCACACCGGCTGCGTAGACACGCGCGTGGTTACGCACGTAGCCCCCTGACACACCGGGTTACGCATACGTCTACGCGGCACGCAACGCAACCTGTCCCTTGCGTACCCAGCCGCTGCGGCAGCCATCAGCCGCGACTCTAGTGCGCGATGTCAGACAAAGATTGAGTAAATGGACTAATTTTTTCGCAATAATTCAATTAGTTTTTCTTTAATGGCGTTATTCATTATAAAAACAAAATAAAACACCACTTACTACCGGTACTATTTGTAAATAAATACAACTGAATGCGTAGTCACGCGCGTGGTTACGCGCGTGGTGACGCGCAGCAAAGATACGTGCGTGTTCTAATTTGTTCGGTGTGACGTCCAATAGGGAATGCCATTGACTACAACGTCATCAATGCGTTCCGCTCTGCGTAAGTGCGCAGCCTGTTTGTCTCATGGGAGCTGCAATGCGTAGTGCCATGTCTAATAAAGTTTCAGACATTACAACGTCATGGTACGTCTACGCGTACGTGCACGCTTACGCTTACGCATCCGATGTGTATCGCTTCTAAACCGTTGGTCCCGGCTGCATTTGCAGTGGTTAACACCCACCAATACGCGTCGGGCCCGCGTGGTAGCCTATCCTTCTTTTCTTATCCACCCATAAGGCCTGTGCCCCAGTAGTGGGGAGAAGAAAAATGGGTTATGGTCAATGAATACCTATTTGTGTTTTATACTTTATACCTGATACGGATATAGCAATAATATCATACCGGTTTCGGATACAGTTATGGATATAAACTAATTTTGGATTATCCATCAGTTTACGGATATTAGATTTTCAAGAAGTTGTAAAGTATAAAACGCTAGGAATACGGATACAGATACTAAATAACATATCCCTAACATCTCTGCAATGGATTAAGGGCTGTTATGACGATAATGATACACAGCAAAAGGGAACATTGACAGTTATTAGTTTATTTTTAGTTACCTCAGTCTGCCATCGCGGCTTGTCGGGCACGAGCGCGCGCACCACCAGCACGCACAGCTGGTGCCACAGCGCGGCCGCCTCGCAGTACGAGCATGCGCCCTCCGCTAGGCAGACAGCTGCACAACGAGACGGACTAATGATTACCAGAAAAAAACTTACAACCTCAATGTCCGCGCCGATTAAAAGTTTCAGTATACAGGGTTATTTGTAAAACACCAACAACCTCGCAAGAGTAGATTACCAACATCATAAACAACAACATTTGTTCTACGACTTTTGGTAATTCGTTACATTTTACTTTCATACAAAAAAAGTAACATTTTTCAACACACTTGCTCGTAAAGTGAGCGCTAATACATCGCTTTTAGGGCCATGAACCGAGCTATAACAAACGCGTGCAATAATATATAAAACACTAGGTTGTTATAGAATTATCCCTACAAAGTAAAATTAGTACCTTACTGCAAGTTCTATGGAAGTAAACAGAGCATTCCCAATTTAACCGGGTAATACAGTTATTTTTTTAGTAACAACAAAGAGGTCTTAC
Source organism: Agriphila geniculea (assembly GCA_943789525.1). Taxonomy (NCBI): domain Eukaryota; kingdom Metazoa; phylum Arthropoda; class Insecta; order Lepidoptera; family Crambidae; genus Agriphila; species Agriphila geniculea. The sequence continues at coordinate 18,877,266 of OX038890.1, forward strand.
GCCGCTGAAAATTCATATTCATTTTTGAAATATATAAATGTGTAAGTTCTTAATTAAGTCAACCAAATATTTATTATTATCAAATTATTCATAATTCACAATATTTTGTTAAAAAATATTAAAATATATGCATTTATTCACTTAAAATTATATTTGTTCGCAAAATATTCTTGCATTGGGCGTGTGAAAAAAAAGCAAAATAAACCTACGCGCCTTTTCCCATAATTGGCATTTTTTGTTTTTGTCGTATTTGTTGCTGTGTGGTAAATTACTTTTCAACACACTTGCTCGTAAAGTGAGCCCTAATGCATCGCTTTTAGAGCCATAAACCGAGCTATAACAAACGCGTGCAATATTATATAAAACACTAGGTTGTTACAGAGCTATCCCTACAAAGTTAAATTAGTACCTTACTGCAAGTTCTATGCGAGTAAACAGAGCATTCCCAATTTATCCGGGTTATACAGTTATTTTATTAGTAACAACAAAGAGGTTTTATGCCGCTAAAAATTCATATTCATTTTTGAAATAAATGTATAAGTCCTTAATTAAGTCAAACAAATTTTTATTATTATCATATTATTCATAATTCACAATATTTTGTTATAAAATATTAAAATATTTGCATTTTATCACATAAAATTATAATTTTGTAGTAGGCTGTATGCTCACTCACCCCTTTGTTTGCAAAATATTTTTGCATTGGGCGTGTGAAAAAAACAAAAAAATACCTACTCGTCTTTTCCCATATAATTGTCATATTTTGTTTTTGTCGTATTTGTTGCTGTGTGGTAAATTACTTTGTATTTTCCTCGCAAATGTGTTGAAAAACGTCGTATGAAACTCGTGAGCTTTTGCTTATTGCACACTCGGCTGAGTTACGCCCTCGCCTGCGGCTCGGGCTGCAACCTACAGCCTTGTGTGCAATGAGCAACATAAGCTAACTTGTCACATAATGTACTATTAATTTACCGTTCGTATGTTCATAACTCTACGCGCGGCGCGCGGAGCGCCTGGTGCGCGCGACCCGCCCGCCACCACCATCCATAGACGTAAAAAGTGTCGAACAGTACGATAAAAACTTGAAAATTCATTTATGGTGAATGTATTGAGTTATGATAAAAGTCGTAGACCAAACGTTGTTGTTTATGATGTTGGTAATCTATTCCTGTGAGGTTGTTAGTGTTTTACAAATAACCCAGTATACAACGGGTAACAGAATTAAAGGCTAAACCAGAATATGGCAGATAAGGACCATCAAACTGAATAACTTTTACCATGGGACCAACTCTGGAATCGTAAAACAAAATCAGCTGTTTCATACAAAAAATAAAGAAAATATTTTCCACGTCCCGGACTGAATGGGGCGTTTTCTTGACAACGTTGCAATCAAAAATACAGTAACAAATATATGCGACGAGAACACAGACGGGCCGGGAGAAAATATATGGTGCATAGCACGTCCCCGTCCTGTCCGAGGTAAGTATATTCCCGTCACCTATACAACAACCTTTACTATGAACTATAGTACATGAGAACGTTCGTGGGAGTTTTTGGCGCCATTTTGTCGAGTTCGGTTCGGTGTCTTATTTTAGTTATTTGCAAATTGATTCATAGTGGATATTGTATCTTAAAATTGGTGCAGTTTTATGGTACAAGTGTCTACGCAACTGAACGATATGTGGGATAATTGAAATAGGCGCGATCGTGGTTGTGTGATGCTGAGACTTTTATTGTAGTGGTGGCTACCTCGGCAGAACTTACTGAGTAAACTGTCTTGATATACTTGATGCCAAATGCTCCAAGCAGCATTGAAACGCAATGCACCCGCATTCTAATGTAAACTGAAACAATACCTACCACTGAACTATTCAACACTTGACACTGGCAAAAATTACTTCTAAGAGAAAAGTAGATTGTCAAAACAAAAATAAGAAGAAGATAACGTTCGTGGCACGCAGGATCGTAAAACGCGTAACTGACGTCAATCATTAGGGTTGCGCGTGCCATTGAAATGAGTCCGAGTCCGCCCATAATGCCTATAAGTGCAAGGGAGCGCGCAATATAGCTACTCCATTCGCACATTTTACGACCTCGCGTGCCACGAACGTTCTCATGGACTATATACTTATAAACGCAATAATATTATGCACACCGTTAATACAATTTTTATTATTACTCATTTGATAAAATCTGTTGTCTATGTATTTATTGCAAATAAACAATAAACATACTTAGTTAAAATAACAGGAATTAAACGCGTGCATAACTCAGTCAGCCCGTGACCACGGGCGATGCAACTCGGTCGAAACGTCGGTAAAATTTATATATGTGAAAATACCTATCATTAGTTACGTACGTGTTTGATTCCTGTTATTTCAACTAAGTACCTACAATGCACAGAGATGTGAATTATTTGAAATACATGTATTTAAAATACAAATACAAAATACGTATTTGTATTTTGTATTTAAAATACTTTTTTTCAAAATGTATTTTGTATTTTATTTGAAATACTTTTTATGAGGTACTTAGTATTTTTAAAATACAAATTACTTTTTTCTGTGTATTGGTATATGTATTCTGTGGTATAGTATGTCATGTCAATTTCAAACAAAACAAAACAACTAATTACAGAGCTCGGTAATTTGTCATGACACTTCGTTTAATTTCTATCTATACCAATGGGTTCTAGTGGGTGCATTTCAGCAGACTAATCGCTAAAGAGTTCTACACTAGGCAGACGTGGGCCACGTATGCCGATCTGCGTATAATATTAAGGATGATCTCTTTGAACAAATGCTAGTGTTAAAAATCGGTGAATTAATATGAAGTTATTTTATACCATATTTTATTTATTTGACCAGTTTTAACACTAATATTTTTTGAAGCTACAAAGATCCCAAGTTAGAGTGTTTGTAAAAAATAGTCTGACGTTTTTGGCCCAATTTAAAAAAAGTATGGTACAGAAACGAAACTTGTTTCCAAGTATAAAGTCTGGCCAACGAGTCGTGTCGTGTCATCTCAAACCCGCGACAAATTTAAAATTTTCTTTCTCTAGATATTATTATCATTCATCATCATCATCATCATATCAGCCGCACGACACCCACTGCTGGGTATAGGCCTCCCCTAAGGATCTCCACGACGATCGGTCCTGCGCTGCCCGCATCCAGTGGCTTCCCGCGACCTTCACCAGATCGTCGGTCCACCTTGTCGGGGGCCTACCCACAGAGCGTCGTCCGGTGCGAGGTCGCCATTCCAGAACCTTTCCGCCCCAACGGCCATCAGTTCTTCTCGCTATGTGTCCTGCCCATTGCCACTTCAGCTGAGCAATCCTTCGAGCGATGTCGGTTACTTTAGTTCTCCTGCGGATCTCCTCGTTTCTGATTCGATCACGCAGGGAAACGCCGAGCATGGCTCTCTCCATTGCACGCTGGCTGACCTTGAGCCTCCTTATGAGACCCATAGTTAGCGACCACGTTTCACTGCCGTAAGTCATCACTGGCAACACACACTGTTCATAGACTTTCGTCTTGAGACACTGAGGTAAATCGGACGCGAAGATTTTTCGAAGCTTCCCGAATGCTATTCTATAAATTCTATAAATTCTTTATCGCATAAGTTTTAATTTATCATTAATTTCATTAATTTTATTTTAATTGTTGCTGTTGTTTCTTGAGCATGCAGTTGTCACCTATAATTAAGTTTCCACTAAGCATTGTTAAACTAATTATGTTTAATTTATATCTTAATGTCAGTGTAAACTTGTTGGTGATCTAATAAATATAAATAAATAAATAAATGCTGCCCACCCGAGTTGGATTCGACGAGAGATCTCTTTCTCAAAGTTGGACTTACCTAACTGGACTGCCTGTCCTAGGTATACGTAGTGGTCAACAACTTCAAGAGTAGTGTTCCCAACATGAACTGGAGAGGGTACAACATGGCCATTTGACATAATTTTCGTCTTATCCATGTTCATCTTGAGACCTACTCTTTGGGAAGCACCACGGAGATCTTCGAGCATTATGTTCAGGTCTTCCATGGTCTCAGCCATAAGGACTATATCATCGGCAAAACGAAGGTGTGTTAGGTACTGGCCATTAATGTTGATGCCGAGTCCTTTCCAGTCCAAGAGCTTAAAGATGTCCTCCAAAGCAGCTGTGAACAGTTTCGGAGAAATAACGTCTCCCTGTCTCACACCACGCCGCCCAGGTTTCAATCGAATCAAAGGCTTTCTCATAATCCACGAAGTGGCAGATTATACTCTTCGGTCTTCTGTATAACCTGCCGCAGCGTATGGATGTGGTCTATGGTGCTAAAGCCTTTTCGAAATCCGGCTTGTTCGGGAGGTTGGAAGTCGTCGAACTTGCGAACGAGACGATTCGTAAGGACTCTCGAAAACAACTTATAGACATGGCTCAGAAGTGAGATGGGTCTGTAGTTCTTTAAGAGGGACTTATCACCCTTTTTAGGGTTCCGTAGCCTAAATGGCAAAAAACGGAACCCTTATAGATTCGTCATGTCTGTCTGTCTGTCTGTCTGTCTGTCTGTCTGTCTGTATGTCTGTCTGTCCGTATGTCACAGCCACTTTATTCCGAAAGTATTAAGACTACACAGTTGAAACTTGGTAGGTAGATGTATTCTGTTAACCGCTTAACGAATTTAAGGTGGTACCCTGAGCGAAAGTGGCGCCGCGGTGAATTTTATTTAATATTATAATTCTAATACACAATTTTAATAATGTTTATCGTGGAGATTTTAGGGCCTACAGTCTAGTATTTTTAGACGGTATCGTTACATTCCCTAGTAGTCACTGCTAGAAGTAGATAGAAAAACTGCTAAAAGTGGCCGTTTTTGACACATTTGCTATCTACTTCTACGAATGACTACGAGGGCATGTAGTGATACCTTCTAAAAATACTAGATCATGGGCTCTAAAATCTCCACGATAAACATTATTAAAATCTTTTTCTATTAATAACTTATTAAATAAAAACCTCTGAGGGCGCCACTTTCGGTCATACAACCGCCTTAATACAAAAATAAGAAAAATAAAAGATTAAGGGGGGGCTCCCGATACATGGAACTGAAGCTGAAAAAATTTTTTTTCTTCAAACCAACACGTGTTGGGTGTCTATAGATAGGTCTTTAAAAATGACATTGAGGTTTCTAAGACAACTTTTTCTCAAAGTCAACCGTTTGAAAGATATTCAGCGCCAAAGTGGTAAAATGTGTGTCCCCCCCCTTTAACTTTTGAAATAAGAGAGTGAAAAATCTAAAAAAAATATATGCTGTAGATCTTAATAAACACTTTCAACCAAAATTGGTTTGAACGAGATATAGTAATTAGTTTTTGAGATAGAGCACATTTTCCGAAACCGCAAATATAACTTTGTCATTCATACCAACACTGTGAAAAACAAAGTTATTTTTGCAAACGAAAAATGATAGGTGGTATTAAATATGGTATGGTATAAGGTAACTACGGAACCCTATGGCGCGTGGCCCGACACGCACTTGGCCGGTTTTTAAAGAACAAAATCACCTCACTTATGTTCCATGCCTTATCATTAGGGTTGACTTATAATATGGCACCAAAAAAATGTATCCCAGTGAAAAAAAGTTATAACCTCCTTCAAAAACCTAAAAATAAAAACAAAAATCGTTAAAAATAGCTCTAAAAACCATGAAATAATATTGTAATCACAAATACGCATATAAATTTTAATAAAAAAAGTCTATTGAAGTCGGTTGGGGCTCGATGGAGGAAAACTTTTTTTATTCTAAAATCCCCATCCGACTTCATTAGACGTTATTTTTTATTAAAATAGATATGCGTATTGGTGATTTTAATATTACTTCTTGCCTTTTAGAGCTATGTGAAGCTGTTTTTGTTTTTATTTTTAGGTTTTTGAAGGTATTTCTTTTTTAAAGAAGCTTTTTTATTTTTAACTTTTTTGTGGTAAGTGTCTAAGCAAGTAATATTTTTAATTTTATATATTTTCAAAATGCCCATAACTCAATTTCTTAATTTACGCTGCTTGTTTTTAAAGAGTTGTTGTGGTTTTGTAGTCCAAGTCTATTCCAGAACGTCGCAGACCATAACTTGATTTGTTTTGGATTGTCACAAATCTACCAATATCACAATCACTATACATATCCTATTTGAGTTTGAAGAGTTCCCTTGAATATCTTCAAAGTCCAAGGTCCAATGTCAATTAAATTAAAAGGACACTTAAGGGTATCCCTTTTCCAACAAAAAATCGGTTCATAATAACCAAGTCGTCACGGTAGTTAACGCAAAATCAAGTATTTTTAGGATTATTTGAAAAGTACTGGAACGTTTAAAAAAATAGTAAAAATTGGGAGCATCTCGCAAGAAAACTCAATCAAACAAAAAAGAACCACCAAAATCGGTCTATAAATATCGAAGATACGCGCGAACAACTATAAAAAAATACAATCGAATTGAGAACCTCCTCCTTTTTTGAAGTCTGTTGAAAAAACCGGTCAAGAGCGAGTCGGACTCGCGCACCGAGGGTTCCGTACAATCATAAATATATTTGGATATGTTACTTTAGTACAGTCTTTAAAAAAGTAGGATAAACGGCAGACAGGTGGAAGGGCGAACAGGCGGACAGTTAATTTACAAATCTTAACCACAGCTGCTTATGGTGACTGAAAAACGTTTCAGCCACTCCACATTGCAAACTGTTTATATTACTAAGTAGGAACTTATTCTTCGTTTATTCGTACGGCAAATAGTAGGTAATTATATTAGAACCAGCCACCAATTTATTATTGTAGTGTTAGGTTGGGCCATCTCTTGACCGATAGTGGAACTATATTTTTCCTTAGGTTAGCATGCTTAGGACAGCGCCATCTGTTGACTGGTAGTAAAACTAAAAAAAATTTGTTTGGTTTTTGAATTTCTAAAAAAGTGTGTTATATTGAGACATGGTTTTATTTTTCCTGTAATCTTTACATAAACTACTATCACATAGAATTATTTCAGATTTTTCTCTTTGCAAACTTCGGAGATAAAGGGGGGGGAACGGTATTTTTTTTACATTTTTCATCATAAGTCGAAAACTATGCGGCCTAAGAAAAAAGAAAAAAATGTTTTAAAATGTGCAAACAGCGCTCTTTCATATGATACCCCACATGCCCTAGTCACTTCACTTTAAATTTTTAAGACCCCTTTTCAGTCCCTTTTGTAACAAAAATATTTTTTTTTTATTTCTTTCTTATTTGCAAAATAGTTGGGCAAATGTCATCTTAAACTATTCCAAATTTCAAGTTGATACCATTAGTAGTTCTCGAGATATCCAGCTGTGACAGACAGACAGACAGACAGACTGAGTCACACCATAAGGATTCCTTTTTTACCATTTTGGTACGGAACCCTAAAAAGACAACCCGAATGATTTTGATAATATCTATATTTGGAAACAAGTTTCATTTCTGTATCATACTTTATTAAAAATCGGGCCACAGGTCAAGGGAACAGAGTGGTGGTTGCATTGTCTAATTGCGTTGTTTTTTGGAAACTGTATTTTTTACTTTACTTTAGAAGAAAGTTCATAAAATAAACTAGTGTCGGCCACGGTCATGCTCTTTGTTTTCTTATGTTATGTATTAGGCATGAGGGAGGCAGTTGTTTTCATAACAATATACGTTAATATATATATATATAATATATATATACTAATTTTATCGACACAAACACCCACATGTTGGGGTCTATCCCCACTCCTGTTGGAATGGAAATGCAACGTAGAGCAATAAATTTTGAAGTCGTTTTGTAGATAATATCCCTGTGTATTTGAATAATGCAAAAGTCCTAGTTTTTGAGAAATGTAATAAAAACTCCAAAAATGTACACAAATTTCGTATAAAATTTTACTTCAGTAATTTTTTATGTCATATTTGAGTTGAAAGTTCACACATTATTTTTAGGGTTCCGTAGCCAAAATGGCAAAAAACGGAACCCTTATAGATTCGTCATGTCTGTCTGTCTGTCTGTCTGTCTGTCCGTCCGTATGTCACAGCCACTTTATTCCAAAAGTATTAAGACTACATAGTTGAAACTTAGTAGGTAGGTGTATTCTGTAAACCGCTTTACGATTTTTATACAAAAATAAAAAAAATAAAAGATTAAGGGGGGCTCCCCATACATGGAACTGAAACTGAAAATATTTTTTTTCATCAAACTAATACTTGTGGGGTGTCTATAGATAGGTCTTTAAAAATGACATTAAGGTTCCTAAGACTATTTTTTTTTTAAAGTCAACCGTTTGAAAAATATATGCCGCCAAAGTGGTAAAATATTTGTCCCCCCCCCTTTAACTTTTAAAGTAAGAGGGTGAAAAATCTAAAAAAAATATAAACTATAGATCTTAATAAACACTTTCAACGAAAATTGTTTTGAACGAGATACAGTAATTAGTTTTCGAGATATAGTACATTTTCCAAAACCGCAAATCTAACTTTGTCCTTCATACAAACACTATGAAAAACAAAGTTATTTTTTCAGACGAAAAATGATAGCGGTATTAAAATATGGAATGGTATAATGTAACTACGGAACCCTACTGCGCGTGGCCCGACACGCACTTGGCCGGTTTTTTTTTAGTTGATAGGTGGTATTATTAGCTTTCGAACAGTATTTTTGTTATAACTCCAGGACTTCTAAATCCGGAGAAATTTATATTTTTCCGCAAGGTCATCTAAAAAAAAGTCAAATTTAAAATGGCGGTCATTCCAACAGGAGTGGGGATAGACCCCAACATGTTGTCAATAAAATTAGGTATATTTCACGCCTTTAAATTATCGTTATTTCAAGACCAAAGGCACTGTATAAACATTTATAACGCTTTTTGAAACTTTGTGTTTTTTGTTTATTGCAAAAGATAAAGATAACGTCTTTTAATTAATTATTATGGACTGTGTAGTACCTAGTGTGGTAGTACACTTGTAACTGTTAATAAAAATAATAACAATGATAAAAAATAAAATACGAAAAAAGGTATTTTATTTGAAAAAAGTATTTTGAAAATACGTATTTTGTATTTTGTATTTAAATACTTTTTTTGAAAACTATTTTGTATTTTTATTTGAAATACAAAAAATAGCCAAGTATTTGTATTTTATATTTAAATACTTTTAATAAAGTATTTTGCACATCTCTGACAATGCAACATAAACATACTAACCATGTTCGATAGGGTTGGTCTGATTACATTTGACCTATCATTAGTTACGTACGTGTTTGATTCCTGTTATTTCAACTAAGTACCTACAATGCAACATAAACATACTAACCATGTTCGATAGGGTTGGTCTGATTACATTTGACCTATCATTTGTTACGTACGTGTTTGATTCCTGTTATTTCAACTAAGTACCTACAATGCAACATAAACATACTAACCATGTTCGATAGGGTTGGTCTGATTACATTTGACCTATCATTAGTTACGTACGTGTTTGATTCCTGTTATTTCAACTAAGTACCTACAATGCAACATAAACATACTAACCATGTTCGATAGGGTTGGTCTGATTACATTTGACCTATCATTAGTTACGTACGCGTTTGATTCCTGTTATTTTAACTAAGTACAATGCAACGTGAAAGTTTAAAAGTGTATAATAAGCATACTTATTATTCCCGTCCATTGGTAATGCGCTGGAACCTTGTCACATTAACATCCACGTTGACGTGATCCGCAACTAAAAATGTCATGAAACAAGAAAATTTTAATACCTAATCTAATGTATTAATTATTGAATTATTACTTTCAATAAGATAGGGTCTAGGTATATAAAATTTTTACAATTGTTTTTCGTTTTTGAGGTTAAAATCATGGCCGCCAGGCGGATTACCAATTGACGGGGATAGTACCATGTTCAATAGTGTTGGTCTGATTACATTTGACCTATCAATGGTTATGTACGCGTTTGATTCCTGTTATTTTAACTAAGTACAATGCAACGCGAAAGTTCAAAATTGTACAATAAACATACCATGCTCGATAGTGTTGGTCTGATTAGATTTGAGCATAAGCCGCAGCAGCTTGGTCGCCTCGCTGCTCACGTTCTGTATGTTGATGCGACGCTGTTGCAGTTGCATCTATCATCAATGTATACAACATGTTAATGAATGAACCCAACAAAATAAGAAAACCGTTTCTTCGGACAATCAAACTGAACAACTTTTACTATGGAACCAACTCTGAAATCGCGAAAAAAATCTGCTGTTTCATACAAACATTAATAACGAAAGTGTCAATCCAACTACTATTATAAATGTGAAAGTTTGTGGGTTTGGATGTTTAGATATTTGGATGTTTGTTCCTCAATCACGCAAAAACTACTGAACGGATTTGGTTGAAATTTGGCACACAGATAGTAGGTAGATAGCCTGGATTAAAACATAGAATACTTTTTATTCCGATATTCCCATGGGAACGGGAACCACGCGTTCGGCCGCTAGTGTATAATACAGCTGATTTTTTTGCGATTTCAGAGTTGGTCCCATAGTAAAAGTTGTTCAGTTTGATGGTCCGAAGAAATTGTTTTCCCATTTTGGGTTAATTCGTTAACACGTTGTTTAACTTTAGGAAAGCTACTAGCTTTGATAAATGACAACATGGCTAATTTTTTTAATAAGATAACATAGATCAAAAATTAAAATACTAAGAATCTAAGCGGGGAAACGCGACTATGATCGTTGCAAGTAGAAATGTTCAGAAAGCACCACATCTGGGCAAAAAAACTTCATCTGCGCGCGTCATTAAATGTGTGAAATAAATAAAATAAAAAAATATTACGCGCGTTCGGGACGTTGCCCCGCGCAGGCGCGGAAATTCCGCACAAAATTTTGTCACCTACATTTGTCCCGTAAATGACACAAAATACCTGCAGCGTAAGCCGAGTAAGAAAAAACTAAAAAAGGAATCATGTACTTATTCATAAGATTACATCTTAGATCAAGAATATCCTAGATATCCTAGAAAACAGCACGCAAAAACGGCACCTCGGAATAACGCCTCACTTACAAACTTATTTTGTACAAAATCACATCTTTGGTGAAGAATACTCTAGATGTCCGGTCAGTCTTAATAATGGCTAATAATAATAATGGCGTTTATCTTCTAAGCGCCCAGTTGTAAGTGGGGCGTTATGTCAAGGTGCACTTCTTAAGACTGATCGGACATATCTATACGGGTATTCTTGATCGAAGGATAACATTGATCCATATTTGTTAGTAACAATTTGGCAAGTACTTGTGTAAGCTTACCTGTTTGAGCAGTATATCCAGCATGAGTATGCAGCAGGTAAGGTTCTGCGGCTTCATCTGTTCGTCCTTCTCTTTCTTTTCCTTGTCGGCTGCAGAAGGAGAGGTATCCGTCCTTAAGCCCTCTGAGAGAAGAATGACAGAATTATAACCTTCATGAATAACAAACCATGCTGTGTTTAGAGACTATGAGAAGCTATAATTTATGACTGATAAAAAAACAAATAATAAGTAAACAATGTTTTTTCTGTGATATCTGATTTAAACCCCAACCTATTGATGTATTGACAATAATGTCGATTCGATTCCTCAAAAATGGAATTTTCTTTGTAATAAAAAAAAAAGATTTTCTAAATCAGTCCACAAATGAACTAAAAATTGGATAACACTCTTTCTTTTTTTTAAGTCGGTTTAAAAAATTACACACTATATTTCCTAATAAACACTATATTTCATTACTTGTACATTAAATACAAAATGACAATGATAAAATTAATAATTACCTGTAGGAGGCTTGAATATCTTCTCGGGCAGGTTGACGACGCAATGGCTGAACAGGTCAAACAGCTGTGTCAGCGGAATCTTCACATCCAACATTGATATAGTCTAAAAGAAAATGTGCGCTTTTGATAATTTAATTTAATTTATTTATTCGTACAAGTAACAAAGATCTTAATCATTTGTCCTATTTATTAAAAAATCTGCACTCAAATCTTTGTTAAATTAATCATTTATAAAATCCATTTTAGCTCTAATTGGCCACTTTGGCTGGAATGGATTTTAAAACTTACAGAAAGAATGAAAACTGTTGAAGAGTTACTCAAAAAATATTAGAGACAATGTAAGGGCATGATCTTAGCTTTTTTTAAATATTGACTTGGTTTACGAGAAATAAAAATAAATGTATTGACAGAGCGTTAGTACTACTACTACCTACGTAGTACGGCCATAACAGACCCATTGGCCTTCTCCATAATGATTATAACGGTTGTAACAAGACCCTGAACGAAGCCGAAGTCCACGCATTCCGCCAATCATCAGGATCATTTTTATCTTTTAGACTATACCTGGGAAAGCAATACTACGAAGTTATTGAAGGTCAAAGTAAAAAAATCATTTTTTTCGGTATTTATCAAAATTTTAAGTATTTCGTAACAAACAATGGCTTCAAAACGTCAAAACTCAATGTATCTCATGAGCACGCACATAAACGTTACCTTTCAACTCGGCCGCACGCAGCTGTGTAGCATACACTCGCAGGCGCGGTCTGTTGTACGTGGCTTTTTAACACTAAAAATTAAAATCGTTTGCCAGCAATAATTTTGAACAGAAATGGTTCTGATGATGGGCAGAATACGTAGACCTCGGCTTCGTTGAGGGTCTTGTTACACCCGGTATTTTCTTTAGGGTATATTTAATCGGGTAACAATAAATTCCCATTTTGGGTTTTCAAAAATACTGGATATAGCGTACTGAAATACTAAGTGGGCGACGGACCGAGGGCGATTTTAGATATTGAAAATGGGTGACGTTAAAATACAAATTGAGTAACTAGTTATTCAAAACGGGCGACCTTACTATTTGGGCGACAACCTTATGGCACACAAAACATTCAAAATTTGGCATATATTATATTTTAAAAAACCGGCCAAGTGCGAGTCGGACTCGCGCACGAAGGGTTCCGTACCAAAAAACGGCAAAAAAATTAAGTTTGTTGTATGGGAGCCCCCCTTAAATATTAATTTTATTCTGTTTTTAGTATTTGTTGTTATAGCGGCAATAAAAATACATCATCTGTGAGAATTTCAACTGTCTACCTGTTGTCGTTATTAATATCGAGCAAAAAACGGCAACAAATTCACGTTTGTTGTATGGGAGCCCCCCTTAAATATTAATTTTATTCTGTTTTTAGTATTTGTTGTTATAGCGGCAATAGAAATACATCATCTGTGAAAATTTCAACTTTCTAGCTATCATAGTTCATGAGATACAGGCTGGTGACAAACAGACAGACAGTCAGACAGACAGACGGACAGCGGAGTCTTATTAATAGGGTCCCGTTTTTACCCTTTGGGTACGGAACCCTAAAAAGGTGATTATGATTATAATCGAGATGACAAAAAACAAAAAACAAAAAAACGAGAAAGCAACCTAATAAAAAGGTGTTAAAAATACCATGTTGGGCAGCTTAAATCAGTTATACAGTTACCTACTTGGTATAATAGTTGCCCATTCAGTATTCTTGTCACCCATTTAGATTATTCACTGCCAACTTAAATTATTTATCACCTGTTTTAAGTATTTTTGTAATCCACAGTTTGTCGCCCGTTTAGTTATTTTGTCGCCCAAAAAATAAATTGCTGCCCGGTTTAGTATTTAAGTATTCCATTAACAGTCGCCTTCAATTATTTCCAGTCACCCAATTAATTAATTCCCTTTTCCTTACCTGAAACCACTCCAGCACTGGCAACACAGTCTCGGGCGTGGGCGTATCGGACACCCTCTGGACCGCAAACTTGTACAAATTCTTCTCGTCCACGCCCACCATACTTCCGTCCGGCTCTAGGATTTTAGCTAGAGGCACTTTCAGCTCTAGTAGTTCCTAAGGCAAGGATGATAGAGATTATATTGGCTTGGCAGTGAAAAAAACGGACTTTTGAACACACTTATCAAGTAGTATAGTGTGCCCGCAGACGACAGACCAAACTGTCGGCCGATAGTTGGCCGATACGTTTTGTATGAAGAATCGGTCGATACCAAATCGTTGTAGTGTGCTCACTTGAATACTTCTTCATACTGATTCCAACTATCGGCCGACAGTTTGGTCTGTAGTCTGCGAGCACGGGTATTGGGTATTGGTCCTTTTCCCATGTTGAAAAAAAATTCATGCTAAGTAAGTTGTTTTATGCCCGGTTTTTAAGGTGCTTATCCGTTTTTTGCAGGTTTAACTTTATCGGAAGGGCTCACGTTATCCGGCTTGAAATTAATTTTATTACTTAAAACCTGATAGTGTGGACCCCTCCGATAAATTTGAACTTTTGATAAAGTACCTCATAAAACGGGGTTTAGCCATCTTCGTTAGAGTTTGGTCAACGAGAGATGAGACTCGGTTGGAAATAGAACTAATTTTATGCCTTATTTTAAGGTTCAATTTCCAATAAGTTAACCTCTAAACGTTAATTTAACAGGGTAAGTGGCGCCGCCATTTCCGGTTCATCTTTCGTTGACCAGCCTACCGATTACGTATCTCTGTTGCTAACAATTCTCGATTGAAATCGATTGAAATCGCAGTTGCATTGCTGCTTTAAGTAAGATAGTTGTCACATTGGTTCTTACTAAAGCAGCAATGTCACTGCGATTTCTGTCAAAGTTGATTGCAACAAAGTTAGACAATCAGCCTTCTGAATCTATTTGATTATTTTACTTTACTTTTTATTTTACTTTATTTGCCATTATTTTTTATGACAACGACAAATTATAAGTACCTTTTTATATTTCTTTTGCTATTATTGGGAGGGTGCGAAGGTATAATAATCGATCGCAGCGCTCATGGTGGCAAAAAGTAAAAATAATGAAGGCTCTGTAATCTGCTTGAAAACGATATTTAATTTACTACTAGCGATACAGGAATAATTATATATGTTTATTATCACTTACTAAAATTATTAAAGTAGCTTTATCCTCTTGTTTTACAAAATCTACAACTAAAAAAGAAGTAAAGAAACCCTGATATAACCAAAATAAAACACTCTTTTTGAATAGATCTTACTTGCCATATTTAATTTAAATGACCAAAAATGATTTCACAACACTTTGTCCGCCCAAATCATAGTAATTTTGAAATTTACATTAATAACACAATATGTATAGTATTTTTTAACATTTTGTCACAATGCCGCCATTACATATCAAAACGTCAAAACGGTCAGGTCAGAGCCAACAAAGTTGCAACACGCTAGGTGGCGCTAAAAGCGTGCACGGAGCCAATACTAATCTTTGAAAATTTATTTTTACCATAAATTATGGTTTTTCAACATTATACACCAAGATATCTTTAACTATCACAGCAAACTAAAATCTATGGAAGTGTAATTGCAAACAAATATTGCTTAAAAAGAAATTGCCGAAAAAGTACAACCCGCTCAGCTTTAGTCGGGCCAGCCACGCACTCAGTGCCTGACCTTAGCGTTCTTTACAATAATTGCAGTTTGTATCGTAGGGAAAAGAGAGAAAGAGAAAGTTTAATAGAAATGACGTCCTGTGTAGTCGAACGGTGTAAAAGACGCAAAGAAGGCAGTAAAAATATGCAGAAATAACGTATAATATTTTTTCGTATAAGTATAGAAAATATCTGAGTATACAAATTATGGTCGCTAATAAGCAACCAGTGCTCAGACGCTTTGTGCTGCATAATTAAATGCCAGGATTTTTAGCTCCATCCACTTTGTTGTACTTTTCGTGTGGTGCCATTTTTTGAGCGCAATGCTTTTTCCATAGATTTTAGTTCGCTGAACTATCATTAGAAACTGGGGCCGTACCGGCTAACGCATCGAACTTCGATTAGTCTGCCGAGCTTCAACTTAAAACAGATAAATCGAAATAAGGAATTTCGTATTGGACTATTTGCCGAAGTTATTTAGAAGGTATCGATGTTCTTGTGACATCATGAATTGGGGTTTACTATTTTGGCATGATTGAGGCTCGATTTATCTGTTTTAATTTGAAGCCGAGCAGACTTATCGAAGTTCGATGTTTTAGCCGGTACGGCCCCAGATAAGACTTAAAAATAGATTGGATTTGTTACCTTTTCTGGCACGTCGGTACATATAGCTTCCATCCAGGCCGGCATGATGTAATCCCAGATCGATTGAGTTATGATCCCGTACGGGATCAGGCAGTACAACCTAACGAAGAAATAACAAGCTAGTAAACTTATCCAAATCGATAGGAACTAAGACTGTGGAGGGCGAAATGTATTGAAGAAATGTTGCCTAAGATTGTAATGATCTTTATAGGTAAGAAATAATTTTTAAGATTTTTTATTTTTTGTATTATATTTGTTTTTTTTTATACATTATAGTCTTATGATATCTGCTTTGGTTCAGTAATTCAGTAAATTAATCTCTGAAAACAGGGTTGACAAGGCCTATTTCTTTCTAGGACTGGGTAGTCAACGGATAGTTTTTTTATTCGTGCATATATTGAAAATGAACCTTATTCCAAACAGATAAAACTCACAACACACATTCACACTAGTGATGTACAGTCAACGGCACATCAGACTATACATGTTGTTCTTGAGACCGCCTTTATGTTTTACGTATTAAGAGCTGTTTTCGTAGTTCAAATGTTTAACCTAATGTGCTGTCTTGCGTATATGCCACCGGCAATGAATGAAAAACAATGCCTGGCCCATTTAGGCAATGTATGAAATAGAATGAATATTGATATCTATTTCACACATTACCTAGGCAGTGTATACAAGGACTAGGCATTGTATAGAATGCCTGCTGGTCCACCGGCAATGTGTAAAATAAAAAGATTTTCGAGAATAGGTTCGAGGGAGGCTCGAGGGGGGCTCGGGGAAAGCTCAAGGGGGGGCTCGGGAGGGGGGGGGGGGCTCGAGGGGGACTCGAGGGGGACTCGATAGGGCTTGAGGGGGCTCAAGGGGGCTTGGAATCGAACCTGCTATACTCCTGTAAGTCCCGCGTATAGGTTAGAAATTTAAGGCGAGCGCGAAGCGCAGCGGAGCGTGCGCCTTAAATTTCGAGGTTATTTTTTTATAACAGATAACAGAAATATACTTATTTTATACATTGCCGGTGGACCAGCAGGCATTGTATACAATACCTAGGCAATGTATAAAATGAATAGTATTTCATACATTGCCTGATCGTTTCAGGCATTGTATACAATACCGGATTATACACATTGCCGGTAACATATACACACTCACCGATTGAGTCCGTCCTTCAAGTGATGCGCTTTAGAGGCGAGATTGTCCCAGTGGCCGGCCTGCCGCGTGTAGTGCGGCGGGTGCGGAAGTAAACACGACACTAAAACGCTCCTGTGGGTTTCCCCTATGGCGCGAACCCAACCGCACACGTGTTCTAGTTTTAGTTTTTCGACTGCGTTTGCTGTCTCACCTACAGACAAAAATTTTTTTTAAATATAAAAGGTCGCACACCGTTCAAAGTACGCGTCTGCCTGAAAAAATCTTCCTATACAGGCAGCGAACTAAAATCTATAGAAGTGTAAATGCAAACAAATATTTCTAAAAAATTAGCACCACGTGGCTAAAATGACAACCCGCACAGCATTTAGTCCTCGGGCCAACCACGCGGCCGGTGACAGACGTTATCCTTCATTACAATAATTGCAGCATGTGTTTAAAAAAAAGAGTTTATTAGACATATGTAGATAGTAGAGTCCTGTGTAGTCAAATGGTATATATGACGCAAAGAATATTTTTTTCGTTTAAGTGTAGAAATTATCTATGAGTATACAGATTATGGTCGCTATTATGTAACCAGTGTTCAGTCGCTTTGTGCTGCATAACTAAATGCCACAATGATATTAAAAGTAATAGTACATTACAGCCGAGAACGGGAAGCTAGCGATTGCATTTTCGAGGATGGTTTGATCATTCGAGGCAATGCAAGTAGTTTCCAGTTCAAGGTTGGTATAATACTTTACTCACGAAATGCGAGGAAATAAAATTTTCTTAGTAAAAATGTGATATTTAATTTGGTTCGTGTGGCCATGTTAAATGACCAGTCATGCAACCATAAAGTTTTATAAAAATAATGCTAGCTGATGAGGTCTACCGATTTGAATTTGGAATACTTACTTCCCGCACTTGTGCGGGATTCCAATTCATATTCGGAGTATTGAATTTCATTTCCGCACTGAATTTCAAATTTAGAATGTGATGAATCCGACTCACACGGAAATGTTGAACGCTCCGCATTCCTTTTTCAGATGGAATGATAACATTTCAGAGCATAAGTGAGTAAAGATAAGTTAAACGCCAACATCATTGCTATTTAAAACAGTGTAAAGGTACTATAGATACACACATTGACCGCTGCATGCGCATTGGCCGTCAATTGACAGCGCGTCAGCTATCTCCTTCACTCACACACGCAAAGCAGACAGCTCGCTCTTTGTGCAATATGGCCGAATAAAGTAATAGAAAATACATATTTTTATTAAATACAGTACTTACGTGTGAAATTAAGTATTTTTCCGATCTCTGACAGTTGCTGTATAATTTGTACATCATCGTCTAAAAACGCAACTGGACATTTTTTTTATGGAATTTCACAATTTTATCGCGTATGACTAACGAGAGCCGCGTGTGTTTCTGCGTCGCGAGAATGTGCCTGACTAATTGAAAGTCGGGCAATTACCTGACTTTCGTCTTGCCATTTTGGAGTGCGTATCGTAACGTATCTATACTTTTTTAATATCATTGAAATGCTAGCATTTTTAGCCCTGCTCACTTGGTTGTAATTTGTGTGTGGTGCTATTTTTGTGAGCGGAATGCTTGTTCCATAGATTTTAGTTCGCTGTACGTATACAGCCTGTAGGCTGTGAGAATTTACATGGACATTCGTGAATTGAATTACGCAAAGTACAGTTTTTTTATGTTACAAACATTGTAAGCAGTGATGATGCCGGCACATCTCAACGCAATCAAATTTTAATAAACACACACATACTCACACAATATTATTAAAATCTTAATTGCGAAAAGCAACTTTAAACATTTTCTTTTTCTCAATATTATTTCTACGAGTAAATACTTCATGCAAAAGTTACAATAAATTATAATGTACAGCTTGACCATAAATAGTTGACGGATATTGAGGGCACCACGCCAACATGTCAAAATCACGAATAATTTGACAACACTGATTATAACTTTACACGGATTTTTTAATTTGGGTACATTTTTTTTATTTCTACTCTGCAGTATATTGTCTGATTTTTAATAACTCCAAAGACACTAAGCGTTTTGCTTGAAATTTTATCACCCGTACCGCTAGAGTGGAACTCCTTGCCTGAGTCTGTGTTTCCCGATAGGTACACTCTGGGGGCCTTCAAGTCGCGAGTGAATAGGTATCTTCTAGGCAAGCGCGTTTCATCGTAGATCGCATCATCGCTTACCATCAGGCGTGATAGCGAGCAAGCGCTTGCCTACCTATCATAAAAAAGTAAATCTACAAAAAACGTACCGGTATAGGAGAAGGATGTGACGTGGAACCAGTGGAACAGTACAGACAGCAACCTGCCCAGTACTTCGTCGGGCGTATCGGGGTTCGGAGTACAAAGCCCCACCATCAACCACACTCCATACCTAGTAAAGAAATATGAACCTTATAGGACGTTAGCATAAGGTGGCGTTTGGTTTAACTTGTTAAGGCGACATTATATTACGCAACACTAGCGCCACTCCCGCAAAAAAAAAATAGAAATCTAAGCTGATGGTCCCCTGGAAAAATATCAATTGTTATTTATAAACACACCTAAGACAAATGAGTAAGGATAAATAGACTATACTAGCGGCCGCCCGCGACTTCGTCTGCGTGGAGAGTTTTTTTGCTATCTCTCGGGAACAATACTTTTTTTCGGGATGAAAGGTACCCTATGTCCTTCTCTGTACCCCTGACAACGTGTATGCAAAATTTCATGAAGATCGGTTCAGTAGATAAGACGTGAAGGTGTTACAAACAAACAAACGGACTTTCGCATTTATAATATTAGTAAGGATTGTCCATTTGTTGACGAAAAATGTTATTCAAAAATGGACTTTAACTATGGAAAGAAAGACGTAAAATACCCCCATGTTACTTTCCCATAAATAATAACCAAATCCTTACTAATATTATAAATGCTAAAGTCCGTTTGTTTGTTTGATACGCCTTCACGTCTTAACTTCTGAACCGACCATCATGAAATTTTGCATACACGATCTCAAGGGTACAGAGAACATAGGGTAACTTTCATCCAAAAAACAAGTGCTGTTTCCGAGGGACAGCAAAAAACATTTCACGCATACGAAGTCGCAGGTGGTCGCTAGTAACTGATAAAGTAATAAATCACTGACCTGCCCAACAGTTGCCTGTCCTCCACAGATATCGGGTCCGGCAAGTTGACGGTGAGAGGCGGCTTCAGTTGTTCCGTGGAGCTGTCCGGGTCTTCCATGTTGATCGGTTTCGCCTCTTTTAGCAAACTGTGGATTTGACATTCAATATTATTGTATGAAGTCACAATAAATCTTAATACAATGTAGTTTATTTACGACATCAGTTCTGTACACTTACTGTGTAAATTGTAGTAAGTATGTTCTGACATAAAAATATTCTATGAAATTAAGGAGATTTCTTTACTTTTGCTGAATAAAAGGTCAATATCATATAATGTCCTTCTTAAATAGTGCACATAATTTTAAGGGGTCAATGTGCTCATGCATACAAACAACTTTTACTATGGTACCAACATTGAAATCGCGAAAAAAAAATTAGCTGTTCCACACATTTTGATCTATTCGATTTTATTCGATTTTAAAACAGCAGATTTTTTTTCGCGATTTCAATGTTGGTCCCATAGTAAAAGTTGTTTGTATGCACGAGTACATTAACCCCTTCAAATTATGTGCACTGTTTAAGAAGGACCTTATTTATGTCGTAGGATAATCGTACAAATCGGATCTTTATCTTAATCTGTTGCCGTGATATTGTAGGTAGTATCTACATCGGATACTTGTATAATACGTAGCTGATGACGGCCCCACCAGATTAGTCTGCATGTCACTATCTATCTGCCAGGCGTGCGCAGACGAGCATGTAGGTACCACAGATCACTACCACGACGACTGTTGCCGTGACATTGTTGGCAGTATCTAGAGCGGATACTTGTATGATACGTACCTGATGATGGCCTCCACCAGATTAGTCTGCATGTCACTATCTATCTGCCAGGCGTGCGCAGACGAGCATGTAGGTACTCAGTGGTGAAGAGCCAATACAAGCTGTTTCCCATCGGCTTACCTTTTAGAAATCCTACCCCACTGATCAGTGGATCAGCGAGCCGTCTGCATAGTGATGTAGATCATAACTTTTTTGTAGAACGGCTTACCTTCTCCATAATTTCACCCCACGCCACTGGTAGGTACCACAGATCACTACCACGACAACTGTTGCCATGGCATTGTTGGCAGTATCTAGAGCAGATACTTGTATGATACGTACCTGATGATGGCCTCCACTAGATTAGTTTGCATACCACTGTCCATCTGCCAGGCGTGCGGCAGTACAGTATGTACCACAAGATCACTACCACGACGACCATTGCCGTGACATTGTTGGCAGTATCTAGAGCGGATACTTGTTTGTTACGTACCTTATAATGGCCTCCACCAGATTAGTCTGCATATCACTGATCGCGGATACTTGTATGTTACGTACCTTATAATGGCCCCCACCAGATTAGTCTGGATATCACTGTCAGGCGTGCGGCAGTCTAATATGTACCACAAGATCAATACCACGACGACCGTTGCCGTGACATTGTTGGCAGTATCTAGAGCGGATACTTGTATAATACGTACCTGATGATGGCCTCCACCAGATTAGTCTGCATATCACTGATCGCGGATACTTGTATGTTACGTACCTTATAATGGCCTCCACCAGATTAGTCTGCATATCACTGTCAGGCATGCGGCAGTCTAGTATGTACCACAAGATCACTACCACGACGACCGTTGCCGTGACATTGTTGGCAGTATCTAGAGCGAATACTTGTATGTTACGCATCTGATAATGGCCTCCACCAGATTAATCTGCATATCACTGATCGCGGATACTTGTATGTTACGTACCTTATAATGGCCTCCACCAGATTAGTCTGCATATCACTGTCAGGCATGCGGCAGTCTAGTATGTACCACAAGATCACTACCACGACGACCGTTGCCGTGACATTGTTGGCAGTATCTAGAGCGAATACTTGTATGTTACGCATCTGATAATGGCCTCCACCAGATTAATCTGCATATCACTGATCGCGGATACTTGTATGTTACGTACCTTATAATGGCCTCCACCAGATTAGTCTGCATATCACTGTCAGGCGTGCGGCTGTCTAGTATGTACCACAAGATCACTACCATGACGACCATTGCCGTGACATTGTTGGCAGTATCTAGAGCGGATACTTGTATGATACGTACCTGATGATGGCCTCCACCAGATTAGTCTGCATATCACTGATCGCAGATACTTGTATGTTACGTACCTTATAATGGCCTCCACCAGATTAGTTTGCATATCACTGTCCATCTGCCAGGCGTGCGGCAGACGAGTATGTACTACGTGGTCACCCCCACGACGACTGTTGTGACGGTTGCCGTGACATTGTTGGCAGTATCTATGAAAAAACAAGGGCGTGTTTCAGGTGTTACAGGGTTAATTATCTAACATATCTTACTTCACAGATCATTTCATAAAAAACCTGCTGAACTGATATGTATTTTGATTCCCTTGAGGGTGTCGGAATATGCGCTTTTTGCGGTATAAGCGGCCGTATCTTTTTTTTACGTTAATTTAGAAGTTTGATATTTTTACAGCATCAAGGGACCGTAGATTTGAGTACATAATATGGTTTTAATTTCAACTCTATCCTTTCACGCGTTTCCGAGATAAAGGATCTTGATAGACAGACAGAGGGACGACAAATTGATACTATAAGGGTTCCGTTTTTTTCCTTTTGAGGTACAGAACCCTAAAAATATGGAATAATAGAGAATTGATAGAAACAATTACCTGATTGGATGATTTCCATTGTAGCTCGCACATTCGTTGGAGAAACATATTGAATATGCTGCTTTATCGTTTGATCGGCAATTCTACGAAAAAATATTAAAATTCTCAGTAAAAAATTACGTGAAATAGTCAATCAGTGTTAATAATTACATGATGTGTAAATAGTATATTTACCTTGTTTTCACAAACCATAGAGACCTGCTGCTGTGGGTGTAAGATGTCGAAGAATCTTTGATTGGGATGCTCTCTAGGATAAAGAAATAAAAGAAAAAGATATTCAATACAGTGCTTTCGATAACAGTACAGCGAATGGAATGTTGAATCAACACACGCCGTGCGTTTTTGTTTACTTTCTTTTTATCAATTTCTATTATTCTATTCTATTACTACCAAAGAGATTCTGTAGTGATAATTAAAATATGTAGAGTTCAAAACGCGATTTGTAATTATGACAAGTATTTTGTGCTGTTTTGAGTTGTTTTTGTTAAACAGGAAACGCAAATGTTGATGCTGATGGAAACAGGTGAATAATGATTTTAAAAGTTCTTGATTATACATTTATGCTTCATATGGGCTAAGTATAGAAAATTTTCTTCTAGTTTTTGTACCTACTACATAAGGAATATATTTTTGGGCCTGTAATATTTACCTGTGTATCTCATTAGCGCACTCGATGCACAGATACAGCGGCGGGGGGCTGTCTGAGGCGAATGTAACGCTGATGCAGTGGTCGTAGCACACTTTGGCGGCCTCCGCCGAGCCCGCGTTGGGGCACATGTCGCGCTGGCACAGGAACGGGACCAGATCGTCTGCGAGGGGCAGAAACGTTTCGTCACTCTATGACTGGGGCGACAACCAGCGCCGCCAAAATACATTTACTTTTATAACTCTTAAACATGCTCTCCTAGTTAGGACTACGTTAGAAGATAAGTCGCGCTGGCACAGGAAAGGGACGGTCGTCTGCGCGGAGCAGAAGGTAACATACGTCACTCTACTGCTGGGGCCTAAAGTTAAGGAGAGGACATGATGAGTCAACTAGTGCCACCAATAGGTACTCTATGGGCAACTCAGTAGCTTAACCAGTGAGCAACAACAATATTCGTGTGCGCGCGTATCATCCCTGCACAAACTAAACGTATGTTGTGACGACGCGGCAAGCGAGCGATTTTAACCTTAGCCCTCGTACGCACTGCCCGGTTAGCCGCGTTGCGGCTGTCCGTCCGGCTGGCCGAAGGATGCGGTTGCAGTTGCGGTTAGCCGGGCAGCGGCTAGCCGCAAGCGCAACCGGAAAGTGCGGATAGGATAACGTTGCGGTTTCAGCGTAGGTATATGTGCGCATTCACTGGCGAGCAACCGCTAACACGTGCCGGACTACAGCTGCGCCACAAAAAAAAAGTTGGAAATCTGACATTTTGACTATGCCATGATGAAATCTATAGTTTGTCGGAGTTTGTCGCCAAAAACCAGAGTTTGTCGGTCTTCCGTTTAGGAGATACATGTGGCTCAGCTGTAGAGACGTCTCTACAGCTGCGCCACACAGATCTCGCAAACGGAAGGTCGTAGCGAAAATCTGATTACTTGTATGTATAGCCGTTAGTTTGTCGGAGTTTGTCGCACAAAAACCAGAGTTTGTCGGTCTAGCGTTTAGGAGATACGTGTGGCGCAGCTGTAGAGACGTCTCCTACAGCTGAGCCACACAGATCTCGAAAACGGAAGGTCGTAACAGAAATCTGATTACTCGTGTGTGTAGCCGGTAGTTTGTCGGAGTTTGTCACCAAGAACCAGAGTTTGTCGGTCTTGCGTTTAGGAGATATGTGAGGATAAGCTGTGGAGACCTTTCTACCTGGATCTTGAGAACGGAAGGTCGTAGCGATAATCTGATTAGTCATATCTATAGTCGGTAGTTCGACCGAGTTTGTCGCCAAATACCAGAGTTTGTCGGTCTTGCGTTTAGGAGATATGTGAGATTTTCGCTAAGTCCTTCCGTTCTCGAGATCCAGGTAGAAATATCTCTACAGCATATCCCCACATATCTTCTAAACGTAAGATTGACAAACTCTGATTTTTGGTGACAAACTCCGACAAACTAATGGCTACACACTCGAGTTATCAGATTTTTGCTACGACCTTCCGTTCTCAAGATCCAGGTAGAAAGGTCTCCACAGCGTATCCTCACATATCTCCTAAACGCAAGACCGACAAACTCTGGTTCTTGGTGACAAACTCCGACAAACTACCGGCTACACACACGAGTAATCAGATTTCTGTTACGACCTTCCGTTTTCGAGATCTGTGTGGCTCAGCTGTAGAGACGTCTCTACAGCTGCGCCACACGTATCTCCTAAACGCTAGACCGACAAACTCTGGTTTTTACGCGACAAACTCCGACAAACTAACGGCTATACATACATGTAATCAGATTTTCGCTACGACCTTCCGTTTTCGAGATCTGTGTGGCGCAGCTGTAGAGACGTCTCTACAGCTGAGCCACATGTATCTCCTAAACGGAAGACCGACAAACTCTGGTTTTTGGCGACAAACTCCGACAAACTATAGACTTCATCATGGCATAGTCAAAAAGTCAGATTTCCAACTTTTTTTTTGTGGCGCAGCTGTAGTCCGGCACGTACCGCTAACTAGCAAACCGCAGTGCATCCGCGTAGTGCGTACAGCGACCGTCCGGCTAGCCGTCAGTCGGGCCGCAGCGCTACGAGCGACCGGTGCGGTTGGGCGGCAGCCGTATCACAGTGCGAATAGAAACTATTTTTTCGTACATATTTTTGGTTGCGGTACTCCGGACGGACAACCGCAACGCGGCTAGCCGGGCAGTGCGTATGAGCGATTAGGTATGGTTAAGCGACGCTGTTGCCCGTGGTATATTTTAATTTTATGACTGTTGAATCAGCCCTCCTAGCATAAACACCGAAACATGTTGAAACACGTATTTACGAGAGCCCGCGTTGGGGCACATGTCACTCTGGCACAGAAACAGGACGAGCGAAATCGTCTGCGAGGGACAGAAAATTTTTATCACTTTACGACTGGGGCGATACTATCGTTTAAAGTTGTCATTAAACAATTAGCGCCGACAAAATTGATTAACTTTTATAACCCTTCAACATGCTCTCCTACTTAAACTACTGAAACACGATAGGTATGATGACGTGGAATGTGACGCTGATGCAGTGACTGTGGTCGTAACTCTTAAGCCAGTCCTCCTTCACTCGCTCGTCGGTCGCGCGATAAGCACCTACCGCTAGCCGTGCCTTCGTTTCGAAGGCACAAGTAGAGGGCCGCCACACGCCCGCCTGTGCAGTCGCACGGCATCTTACAGCCCAAGTAATAGTAACAATGTCGAATCGACGTTACTGTGTCGTGTACGGATGTCAAAATAAAAAAAAACAATTGTCGTTTTTCACATTATGATATATGCTACGCAGTTCATTTAAAATAAGACAACGCTAACGTTGCGTCGTCAGAAAAGGTCTAAAGCACGCGATAGAAAGAGAGGAAACTACTAAGTGAATATAACTGTAGGCCATTAGCGCTGCGTGACCTGAATTGCACTTTATTGTGTCGGAGCGAAAGCCGCTATTTATTTAAATGACTTTGCGGAGTGCTGCTTCTGTACTTGCACTATTAGTTATTCTGTGCTTAGCGGCCTCCGGGGCGCGGAGCCCGCGTTAGGGCACATGTCGTACTGTCGTCTGCGCGGGGCATAAGGGAACATACGTCACTCTACTGCTGGAGCCTAAAGTTAAGGAGCTGACATGATGAGGCAACTAGCGCCACTATTTTAATTTTATGACCGTTGAATCAGCCCTCGTAGCATAAACACAGAACCACGCTTGAAACACGATATTATGATACAGCGACGTATGGTCGAATATGATGCTGTTGCAGTGATTGTAGCACACTTTAGCGATCTCCACTGTTTCCTTTTTTATATTGGTCTATGTATTTTAAATTAGGTAAAGGAATAAAATTATGGAGCCGTAAATGTTGCTATGACACGGAAGTCGTTTATTCAATTTAACAAAAGTTTGATCAAATTGACACTATGGCACGGTCCATGCAATCCTCCAATACTTCTATTGGATTCCAGTTTTGTTACTTCGCTTAGTGTAACTTTAAAATGCCATATTCCAATTTCCAACAGCCCTATACAATCATACATACCATAATGTGTGCTAGTCTAACCATCGCCGCGTCGATTGTTCTCTACGTTCCTTTGAGTGAGATGTCAAAAAATCATGCATCATGCACATGACCTGCGTATCACGTGCAAAACAAATAAATTCATGACTAAAGTAGATTCATACTAAGACTAAAGTAGTCATACCAATGGTGGCGCCAGATATTCTGTTAAATGATGCTATTGGAAACTAACCTTTATAATAAGTCTTTTAACAATTGCTAAAATTAGTACCTTAACCTACCGCGCGCCAACTTTTTTTGACGCAGTGTATGGGCTGTAAATTAGTTGTTATTTTCGTAGAAACATTCTACAATACCTGCATCCTCGACACGTAGAAACACATCATGCTCCATGCAGTTACCTGTGACACAGTACTAACTGGAAAACTTGCATAACAGTCCCTTTCTGTCGAACAGTTTGGCGTCGAATGGCGGCCAGTAGTAGAAGAGGAGCTTGGCGGCCGACAGCCGCGCGCCCCACGTGCCGTACGCGATCACGCACAGGATATCTTTGACCACTGTTTGTTTCATTGACATGAGACATTCTAGCAGTTGGCAGTGGTGGGCTAGAAAAGAATGGGAATTAATTAATTGGGTGACTGGAAATAATTAAAGGCGACTGTTAATGGAATACTTAAATACTAAACCGGGCAGTGGTTTATTTTTTGGGCGACAAACAGTGGATCACAAAAATACTTAAAACGGGCGACTGCATGTGGGTGACAAAAGAATCTAAATGAGTGACTAAAATACTGAGTGGGGAACTATTATACCAAGTAGGTAACTATATAACTGATTTAAGCTACCCAACATGGTATTTTCACACGTTTTTATTGGGTTGCTTTCTTGTTTGTTTGTTTTTTGTCATCTCGATTAGGTCACCTTTTTTATAAATAAAATATATATGCAATTTTTTAAATGTTTTGTGTGCCCTAAGGTTGTCGCCCAAATAGTAATTTGGTCACCCGTTCTGAATAACTAGTTACTCAATTTATATTTTAAAGTCACCCACTTTCAATATCTGTAGTCTCCCTCGCTCCGTCGCCCACTTAGTATTTCAGTACGCTGTATTCAGTATTTTTGATACCCAACATGGAAATTTATTGTTACCCGATTAAATACTACCCAAATTCGTTCGGATAAAGAAAGCATCTGTAAATGGCGACCATACATTAAGTGTGAGCGTGACAGCATGACCCACCCACGTGTAGAGCATGCAGCACGACGGTATGTGTGAGCGAGATAGCATGGACGGCCGGCCTCCATTTACAGATTGTTTTTTATCCGAACGAGTTATACCTACTTTTTTTCCTTATTAAACGATCTTCAAGTTTTGACGGAATTAAAATAGATATAACTGCCACTGTGGTCAAGTTTAAGACGCAGGGTTCGATTCCTAAGATGGGCGTACAATTTGTACTCGGTTTGGTTGGTGGTAAGGCTTAATTCAAGTCCGCCTGGATAAAAAATAGCATTGTAAATGCAAAAATCTCAAATTTAAAAATTATATAGCTATTTCATCTTAATCAATTGTTAAAATATCTGGAAAGATATTTCAATTGAATGTCGAGGTAATTCCTCACATTGGTGAAATAACGCTGGCTTACAGCGTAAGAGTTTAGGATATACTAGGAAAAATTCGACGATGTCACTAGTGACTCGGTAGCTCAGCGGTCAGAGCATTGGACCGGATATCCAAAGGTCGCGGGTTCGATTCCCGTCTGAGTATTGATCTGGTGCGAGTCGTATTTTTTCTAGTATATTATTTAGTATCCGCCTGGATAGCTACCGTGACGCCATAACAACAATTTAAAATTTGTGTTCCGGCAGTTAGAGGTAGGATAGCCAGTTCTTCAGTGGTGAGGATTCCGGGTGTAGTGCGCTTAACACTTTCGGCCTTATCGTCACTTAACATCAGGTAATGTGAAAGCCAAGCACTATCCCCTTGTAGATAAAAAAAAAGGTTTTAAGTTCCGAAAAAAACGCATAGGATGTGTTTGATCACTGTTTGCTTCATCTACATAAGGCATTCTAACAGTTGGCAATGAGTTCCTCAGTGATGAGGATTCCGGGTGTAGTGCGCTTCCACCTTCGTCCTTATCGTCACTTAACATCAAGTGAGGTGAAGGCCAAGGACTACCCGTTGTGCATAAAAAAAATCGCGCAACTGAATAGTAACGCAAGCTTGCGTTGCTCTCGGAATGCCAGACCTTGTTTTCTTGGACCATGCCTTCATGGATTGGCCGTTTTTAGGGTTCCGTATCCAAAGGGTAAAAACGGGACCCTAAGGGTTCCCGGGTTACTAAGACTCCGCTGTCCGTCTGTCTGTCTGTCTGTCACCAGGCTGTATCTCATGAACCGTGATAGCTAGACAGTTGAAATTTTCACAGATGATGTATTTCTGTTGCCGCTATAACAAAAAATACTAAAAACAGAATAAAATGAATATCTAAGGGGGCTTCCATACAACAAACGTGAATTTTTTGCCGTTTTTTGCTCAATATTAATAACGACAACAGGTAGACAGTTAAAATTTCCACAGATGATGTATTTCTGTTGTCGCTATAACAGCAAATACTAAAAACAGTATAAAATAAATATTTAAGGGGGGCTCCCATACAACAAACTGCTTCATTTTGCCGTTTTTTGGTACGGAACCCTTCGTGCGCGAGTCCGACTCGCACTTGGCCGGTTTTTTAACTGTTACTAACCTGGGTTACTGGAATGCTGGAAGACCATCATAACAATCGCAGCGACAGACTGCGAAGCTTGGCTTTCCTCTTCTTGTCCGGAATACCGACGTGCTGTGAAACAATACAATTAATTAATAAAATGGGTATTATAGTACTGTGTATAAGGTCATTTTGTATTTACCATCCAAATTTTGAGGATGTGTTCAGTCCATAAAACTGAACAACTTTCTCTAAGGAACACATGGTCAAATATATAAAATAAAAATTGACTTTCCATACAAATCTAAGAGATCACGTGATCAATTTAGTATGGGATGACCAAAATTTTGTGGCGACATTTGACACATGTTTCTTAGAGAAAGTTATTTAGTTTCATGGACTGGACACATCCTTAAAATTTGGATGGTAGGTAAGTTCAAAATGACCAGATATAGACCACACATAGGGTTTTGTTCGAACTTTGAACTGGCAACAATCAAATGAATTTGATTGGCTACTTCGTGCCACAAGGTAGTGTCTATTCGTCAAAATATTCGAATCAGTTATACACATAAGGGATGGTAACATTTTTTTGTTGACATTGTTCAAAGTTGTCGTTTTGCGAGCGGTTGACATATTACGAAGTTGTCATTTTGATATGAAACGTTTTAAATGAGTTGACTTTCAAGCTGATATGGTAACAGTTTTAAGGGACAGTATTAAAATGAACTTAAATCTCCTCGCGTATTACCTCGACACACGCTACACATACACAGGCGGCCGGTCAAACCGAGAGGGACGAAGCTATACAAAGAAAAGGGACATACTGAGAAATACCCTTTTCTTTGTATTGATGTCCCTCTCGGCCTCTCCGACCACCCTTAAATGCAAATTATATTTTGACTAGTGACCGCCCGCGACTTCATTTGTTTGGTCACTTGGTCAGTTTTTTCTTATTCCTCGGAAACTGTACTTTTTAGGGTTCCGTAGCCAAAATGGCAAAAAACGGAACCCTTATAGATTCGTCATGTCTGTCTGTCTGTCTGTCCGTATGTCACAGCCACTTTATTCCGAAAGTATTAAGACTACACAGTTGAAACTTGGTAGGTAGATGTATTCTGTTAACCGCTTAACGAATTTAATACAAAAATAAGAAAAATAAAAGATTAAGGGGGGGCTCCCCATACATGGAACTGAAACTGAAAAAAATTTTTTTCTTCAAACCAACACGTGTTGGGTGTCTATAGATAGGTCTTTAAAAATGACATTGAGGTTCCTCAGACAACTTTTTCTCAAAGTCGACCGTTTGAAAGATATTCACCGCCAAAGTGGTAAAATGTGTGTCCCCCCCCCTTTAACTTTTGAAATAAGAGAGTGAAAAATCTAAAAAAAATATATGCTGTAGATCTTAATAAACACTTTCAACCAAAATTGGTTTGAACGAGATATAGTAATTAGTTTTCGAGATATAGCACATTTTCCAAAACCGCAAATATAACTTTGTCATTCATACCAACACTATGAAAAACAAAGTTATTTTTGCAGACGAAAAAAAATAGGTGGTATTAAATATGGTATGGTATAAGGTAACTACGGAACCCTATGGCGCGTGGCCCGACACGCACTTGGCCGGTTTTTTCGGAATAAGGCTGTTTGTCCATTGACGCGAAGCGAGGCGACGACGTAGCGGAGAAACGAGGAAATACTAATAGGACTGCCTCCGCTCTGCAATCCTATTGTCTGAGGGTGCTTCTTCTACACGGTGCAAGTAGCCCGCGCAAGTTGAGCACTTGCGCAGGTTACATGCTCCGTGGAAACACGTAAAGCGGGTCCAGTTCCATAGCATTTTACGCGCGCGCAAATAACCCGCACCCCAACGTGCGCAAGCTACATGCACCGTGTAAAAGCACCCTAATATTACCTCGTTTCTCAGCTCCGCCGCCTCGATCCGTGTATTTCATGATGGTCGGTTGAGTAGTTAAGACGTGAAGGCGTAACATACAAACAAGCAAACAAACGGACTTTCGCATTTACAAGTAAATCCTTACTTACTGATAGTGAACGGCAGTATATAATAACACAGCAGGTGCAGTATCTCCTGGTGCAGCGGGACCGGAAACACGGCGACGCAGTATGCCACCAAGAACGGCAGATTGTCAATCATGTCGTACTCTAAGAAGGGTAGTAGGCACCCCAAGCATTGCAGGACTGCTTGGCCGAACGCTAGAAAAAACAATCATTTCAGACATCTTTAATTACAGTTTAGAAAAACTCGATTACTTGTATTGTATGGTGTAGTAAAGGTGACTTAAACCAAAATGTCACTAGGACTTGGGAGCTACTCCTGTATTGGTGTTTATTATTTTTTTATCAGTGGTGGCCTTCATTTCACCTGATGTTGAGGCGATTCTCACATTGGCTCCGCGCCCCGTGACGCGGAGCTCAGAGGCTGCTCTGCAGATCACGCGCGCAGCGACGAAGAAGCAGATCTGCCTGTTCGAGTAGATTGCACCACGCTTCGCCCCGCGAAGTTGTATGCAAGTACGTCAGTTTGTATAGAAAACACGCGCGGCACCATACACTGGCAATAGAAAGCTTACCCGTGCCTACTGCAGGTGTGGCGCCGCATCTAACATATCTAACTGATATGGCGTTGAACGGGCCTTTGTAATCAAGATTCGGTACAGGATCATTCTGTTGCCATCCCGTAATATCTCTACTGCGAGTATACTCACCCTGTATCCCGTACTGCAGGTGTGGCGCCGCGTCTACCAGCTGTGATATGGCGTTGAACAGGCCCTTGTAGTCAAGGTTGGGGTACAGGATCATTCTGTCGCCATCGTTGTCAGCGTCCCGCAGCATCTCTAGGGGAGACCGCGGCACATCTTTTAACACGCCTGGGAAATATCAAAGCCATCGTGTCAAAGCCTTTAGAGTTAAGAGTGAAATAAACTAACTGTTCCAACAGTTTCTAAATGCCAAAGTCAGCTGACAATCCAAGAGTTCAAAAAGGCATCGGCAAGCGGCTTGCCAAGCCGAGACTTCCAAACGCCATCCCAAAATCTTACTCTTCTCTTTGCAACGAAGTCAACTTATTAATTGTCAGTCAACATAGGTATTGGGGCTGGTTTATACGCGGTCAGTGACTGAACCCAGTGACTCGGAATTTCGGACCCAGTAACTGGGTACATGTAACCAGGATCGGCAGTAAGTTGTACTGTGCCCGAAAATAGGACGGGTGGTGGCTAGTCAACTGGACTGATTTGCGAGCAAGAAGTCAGAGCTGGACTGGATTACTGTACTGCCATGTTACTGACCCGACCGACCCCGTATAAACCAAGCGTTAACGTTTACGCGCGTATAAAACTCTTTTAACGGGTACTAACTCGGTTTTATTAAAACGGTCCCCCGTGACAAACAGCTGCAAAGGTGCGAAAACAAACATCGGGTTTTCTCACTACGAACTTGATCTGGGGCCGTACCGGCTAACGAATCGATTATCGAAAAGTCTGTCGGGTTTCAAATTAAAACAGATAAATCGAGCTCCAGTTGGGCCAAAATGGCAAATCCCAATTCATGATGTCACACGAACATCGATATCTTCCAAATTACGTCAACAGAAAGTACAAGACGAAATTCCTTACTTTGATTTTTCTGTTTTAAGTTGAAACTCGGCAGACTTTTCGATAATCGATGCGTTTGCCGGTACGGCCCCTGAATGTAGCGAAATTAAACAACGCCTACTTTAGGAATATCGTGCGATACTCGTCCAAGTGCGATACTCACTAAGAAGCGTCTGCGAGAAGTATTTGACCGTGTTGGCGATGTCGGTGCCGGACGGCAGCGGCTGAATGTTGTGCATCAGCCGCAGCTGACAGTCGTACAGGCTGCGGATCTTCGCCGTAACTGTCGACGTATCAGGCACATAACAAAACTGACAAACACTATTACAGTACGAGGCATATATCTTGAAATTTTTTCGACGGAGTGGGGATAAGTTCGCGCATGTGGACTTGCAAACGCCGCCCGCGTACCTCACCGCTACGCATGCCCATAATACGCGGTCCGCGCAATCCGAACCCGATTTCAAGATTATATGCCTCGTTCTGTACAAGCCTCGGCATGTATCTTTGGCGGTGACATTTTATGCTCAAAAGTCATTTTTGGGTCTCTTTGGCGGGAGACGTGGTGTGGATGGGGCTACTGCAAACATGCCCAGTAATCCCCTCCAATTCTCTCACCGCTGAAGATACATGACGAGGCTTGTAATATAGTTTTAATTAGGGGTCCGCTGAGTTAAAAAGGTGGGTCTCTTTGTGCAATCAAAGAAATCCGCGAAACGAACAGCCCGCGCAACGCAGTACATTGATTTTTATTTTTTACTAAAAACAGCCCGCGCGTGGGACCCGCTCAACACAGCGGACACCCTAAGATTGGCATTTCTGTAGCATATTCTTGCTTGATCTTTGGTTTTTGTTTTCATCATAAATATTATAATAAAAACAAAGATAAATATAAAAAGTAATTTTATTAGGTTTAGATTTACAAATAATTTCTGTACTTTCTTATCTGTAAGTAAGAACCTATATATATTTACCTATTTAACTAACAAACATCAACATTGTCACAATATTTTAAAAAATCATATCATTTTCGAAACTTTAAGATGACAAAAAAGTCTGTTAAGTACATAAAATTAACCTTTTTCTCAAGACAACTAAAACTAAAAAGCAGGAGGTAGCAGGTAGAACAGATCTTGGACAGCCTAACCTGGTAGAAAGGTGAGCCACAGACAGCAATCAGTCAGACATCGAAATAGCGCACACTTGAAGTATTGTGTCCACGCTACACAAAATCATGGCCAGTAATAAACCAATTAGAACTGCATCACATTATCTTTTCTGACAATCTCGTAGTACATAAGTTAATTAGACAAAGTACTAAGCATTAACAATTACTGGCGAAACAGAAAAGGATTATACATTTCAACAGTAACGGACCGTGCAGAGTCGGGACAACCAGAACATGGGACAACAAACAACTGAGGGACGCCCCGATGATATGAAAGTTCAAGCTAATATGAACAAAAAGAGTATTTATTACACTAACATATTCAACATTTATTTATTGCTGTCAATAATAAACTTCAATAAACAATATTGAACTGTTTTCTGTAGGTAATAACATTTCTTTTCATTTATAGCTAACAGCACTTTATATTCATAGGGGAAGTTTACTACAACAAGAGCCCTAGACAGATATGGGAAATGATGCAGTGTAGGACCTAACTAGGGCTGCCATCTATTACAAATAATAAGTTAATTCATCAATGCCCATGCGGCTACAGCGTCTTGACAACAATACAACATCTATAGCGTCTCATTTTCCAGGCGTTGATGGGTTAAATTAAAAAACCGGCCAAGTGCGTGTCGGGCCACGCGCCATAGGGTTCCGTAGTTACCTTATACCATACCATATTTAATACCACCTATCATTTTTCGTATGCAAAAATAACTTTGTTATTCACAGTGTTGGTATGAATGACAAAGTTATATTTGCGGTTTTGGAAAATGTGCTATATCTCAAAAACTAATTACTATATCTCGTTCAAACCAATTTTGGTTGAAAGTGTTTATTAAGATCTACAGCATATATTTTTTTTTGATTTTTCACTCTCTTATTTCAAAAGTTAAAGGGGGGGGGGGGGGGCACACATTTTACCAATTTGG
Source organism: Agriphila geniculea (assembly GCA_943789525.1). NCBI lineage: Eukaryota > Metazoa > Arthropoda > Insecta > Lepidoptera > Crambidae > Agriphila > Agriphila geniculea. The sequence goes on from OX038890.1 coordinate 18,913,003, forward strand.
CGGCATATATCATTCAAACGGTTGACTTTGAGAAAAAGTTGTCTTAGGAACCTCAATGTCATTTTTAAAGACCTATCTATAAACACCCAACACGTGTTGGTTTGAAGAAAAAAATTTTTTTCAGTTTCAGTTCCATGTATGGGGAGCCCCCTTAATCTTTTATTTTTCTTATTTTTGTATTAAATTCGGTAAGCGGTTAACAGAATACATCTACCTACCAAGTTTCAACTGTGTAGTCCTAATACTTTTGGAATAAAGTGGCTGTGACATACGGACGGACAGACAGACAGACAGACAGACAGACATGACGAATCTATAAGGGTTCCGTTTTTTGCCATTTTGGCTACGGAACCCTAAAAATCAATAGTGTCAAGTTGATACGTAGTTATGCAACTTTTTAAGATTACATAACAAAACCTAGTTAAGTTGGTATTAAAATTGGATGCCTGTTTGTCATCATAATAATATTTGTTTGCACCACAGTTTTATTTTAAATATTCATTGTTTTACATCGTTCTGATCATATATAACACAACACAAAATACTTCTATTTAAGTCAGCACCCTCTAAACATCTAGTAAGCTAAACATGTCTTGCTTAAACAACGGTTACTGCAGGACAATTTCAATACTTAATAATAAACTAGAAATAAATTGACTCGTCACGAGAATTGTCTCAGGTGGGATCGTCTCATTGTTCTCGCCTGAGACAATTGTGTGGTGACCAGTCGAAAATTTTCTAGCATATTATTTAGGCCCTGTTCCACAACCAAAAAGTAAGCTCCGAGTAGCTTACTTGACAGAAAATTTGACATGTTTTTCATATCACAGCTGTTAAATCATCTGTCAAGGCACTCGGAAATTACTTTTTGATTGTGGAACGGGTGGTTAGTATTGTATAAAATTACCATTGTGAATGCTATAATCTCAAATTCTAAAAAAAGGAGTAATTTCAATTATTCCCAACTATTTCTTTTCAACAAAGATGGCAGCCCTGAGACGAAAGGAAGCAGTCGTGCCACTGGGGTCCGATACAGACAATCCACACCGGATGCAACAGCTAGAACGCCCGACTGAACGAGCTCACCTTTCAGGCTCAGCGGCTCCAATACATACTGCATGTTATCTGCCTGCGGGGGCTGCATTAGGACACATAAAAAGCTTTGACTATGCAATGAGGCCTCCCCGATTCAGACGCCTCTGAAAAATTAAATGCGTTAATGTGCATGCAAGCTTTTAAGACCTACGCTGAACTAGTTTGTCATTAATTCATCATTATAATTGAACGAACAAACTTAAAACAATAATTTTCATGAAAACTATTAAATTACCTACTTATGTGAATCAAGAGTAGGTAACATACTTTACACTGTGTGTGTTGTAACTAAATAAATACCTACTTCAGTGTTTTTAGAATTGTGGGAATGGAACCCATAAGATATTCGTTTATGATTTCATATTAAAACCTTTATTATTATGTTGATTTGGTCCGAGTGTTTACTTGCGCTATTCTATTTGAAATAACTTTAAATTTAAGATCAATAAAAATTGCAAGTTGTTACACAATTTTAAGTAAATTAATTGCCAATTTAAAAAGTTGTTTGCGCGAAATCGTAGCGCCACATTCGCACTTAAAAATTATAGACGACAAATTAGTTCTTGAGAAGGTCCATCAATGAATTTCAATGCTAAAGCGGTGAAGTTAAATGAAAAATTTCTTACAGGCCGCCGCCCGTGTCCCCATGTTTATAAGTTGGATCTTGAAACTGCCCTGCATTGGTGCGGACAAAACTCGCGGTTATCATCAACGGAAACAATCGATAACCGGCACAAATACACCTTTTGAAATCACGAATGACCGACGGGGCGAAAGAGATAAGACCTGAATCTAGATTTTCCTTTCTCTTCAGGCTATTGATCGATCACAAAGCTTAATTTTCATTTGACGCGCGCAGCTGCAGCTAGATTTTTTCATTTTCAGCGCCCGCCGATTCGAATGGAAATCAAACGTCAAACGTCAATGTCAAAGGGTGAATTCCAGCAGACTAATCGCTCAGTCATCGATCACCACAGTATACACTTTAACCATGGAAAGTAATTTGTTTATGATACTCAATTATTTACTTTCCATAGCCATTGCATCGAAATAATTTTATTACTAGCGTATACACTGAGCTGAAAAATATTTTCTTATTAACTTATAGAACCAACATCGCGTCCCCGATTTTTGCTTCATGACCTGTAGTATTCTCTGTGAAACTGTTGTTGCATGGTTGTTGCACCAAGAATCTTATATTAATATTCATCTTAATACCTTTAAACGAGCAATTCTTGTATATTTATTTATTTATTTCTGTGATCTCGGAAACGGCTCTAACGATTTCGCTGAAATTTGGTATATGGGGGTTTTCGGGGGTAAACAATCGATCTAGCAGTGGCGAAGGGTCCATACAAGCCGATTCCCATCCCATTGACTTACCTTTTAGAAATCTCACCCCACCGATTCACTACTTATGCAAATCATAACATGTTTGTAGAACGACTTAGGGTCCCCCCAGACCTACCGGTTTCCGTTCTTTGCTTTGCTGTTCGGCAATGGACCGCCGGCCGAGAGGCTCATTTTCAATCTATCGCATATTTTCAATCTAAGTACATTTCACATAATATATAAGAATGTTATTGTGAGCTTTGTTCCTTAAACGATCGTTATGAAAACACAGAAAAATAGTTCAGATAGGTAATGATGACACCCACAACCCTGTTCACAATTTTTATAAATATGCGATCGATTTATTTTTAGCAATCGGAGACCATGTTCAGGGTGGCAATCTCCCAGAAGCTTCCTACTTTGCAACCCAGACGATGATATTTGATAACACCAAGCTAATGGCTATCTTGCCAATTTGGTCTGGTCCAAATATGCGATAGATTGAAAATGACCCTGGTTGGCCGGCGGTCTAAACAGCAAGTAGAACAGCAAAGCAAAGAAACGAAACCGGTAGGTCTGGGGGGACCCTTACCTTCGCCATAATTTCACCCGTCGCCACTGATGTACCTACTCCTAATATCCGAATCTCATATAACAGATCAACGCATAGTTAAAATTAATAGATATAAAATTTAACATCCAGATGGAACAGGACATGCTGGAGCTGCAGTTATTATAAAAGAAAATATTAAGCATCACCCACTACCTGAAACAAAAAGAAGCTATCTAAAGGCTGCAGTAATATCTGTACAGTACAGGGGCCGTACCGGCTAACGAATCGAGCTTCGGAAAATTTGCCGAGTTTCAAATTCAAAGAGATAAATTGGAGTAAGGAATTACTTATTGTACTATTTGTTGAAGTTATTTGGAAGATATTGATGTTTGTGTGACCTCATGAATTAGGGTTCACCATTTTGGCCCGATTGGGGCTCGATTTATTTGTTTTAATTTGAAACCCGGCAGACTTTTCGAAGTTCGATGTGTTAGCCGGTACGGCCCCAGGTCAGGTGCTTTGAACATTGCAGCAGTTTACTGTCCACCGCGCCTGTCGTATAGATGAAGACATGTGCAAAAAATTTTTCAATTCTCTGGGCAACCGTTTCATTGCCGGCGGTGACAGAAACGCAAAACACACTTTTTGGGGTTCTCGGACTATAGGCAACTCTAGGTTCTCGGCAACGAGAGGGCGTGAACTAAAAAAATGCATAGATGCTTCCCAGTTGCAAGCATATTCTACTGGAGAACCAACTTACTGGCCAACAGACCCTAAGAAGACACGGGTGTCTTCTTAGGGTCAGGTCTAGGAGGTAGGGACCTCCTAGATTTTTTTGTAGCTGGAGGAATCTCAGAATTGTACATCAAAGTGCAATCATGTTTTGATGGATCCTGTGACCACACTTCGGCGATATGCAACCTGAGTGCTACAGTCATTTACAGAGAACCTCGAAAAACTCTACAGCTGGACTGATTGGGAAGCTTTTAGAGAGTATATCAATGAAAAGTCCTGTCTAGATAGACATCTGCCTTAAAACTGCAGAAGTTGAAAATGCTCCTTGCTATCTAACCAACTTAATCCAAACCGCTGCATGGCAGTCTACACCTTAATAAAGAAACCAGTATGCAAGACAAATACTACCCCAAACCCATGGACATTTGAAATAAAATAACTGAAAAAAGAAGATTAAGGCGACATTGGCATAGGTACCAGTAGGAATATGCAAGATAAACGAGCCCCTAACAAGACTCAAAAGGATTTAAAAGAAATGCTCAAAGAAGCGCCCCCAATTCGTTTATTTGTAGACCTTATAGCGGCAACAGAAATACCTACATCATCTGTGAAAATTTCAACTGTCTAGCTGTCACGGTTCATGAGATGCAGCCTGGTGACAGACAGAGAGACAGACGGACAGTGGAGTCTTAGTAATAGGGTTCCGTTTTTACCCTTTGGGTACGGAACCTTAAAAACTGTGTCCACAGTGTCGTTTCGATTGCATTTTAAAATTAGTGCAAAGAATGAAAAATATTAAAGAGTTAGGTAGGTACTTATTAAAAAAATATTGGAGGCAATTTAAGGCGGCCCCTGGACGATCAATTGCACAATATTTTAACCCTTTTTAGACTCGTGTGTCATTTTTTTACTCACTCACTACTAGAGATGCGCCGAATGTTCGGCCGAATATTCGTATTTGGCAAATTCGGCATATTTTTTCATGTTCGTATTCGGCCGAATATTCGGTTAATTTGCCGAATAATTACCGAATGTTTAAATTGTAACAATAATACCAATTATTTATTAACAAAATAAAAAATATTAATAGGATTCTCTAGCAAACGGTCTCCATACATACGGCTATAACGTTTCCCACCCTCTCTAAACCTTAACCTAGAGCAACAGATTATATAATCCTACAGCAATGAATTTCCGGTATGTTTTTGAAATGCCTAAAAACTAGGGCTGTATGTTTTGATTTTTTAAATATTGTAAATTTAAAAATATTGGCACTTTTTTGTTTTGAATGAAATCACTCAAATACAAATATTTCAAAATCTTTTATAGATATTAAAAAAAATCAAAACGTACAGGCTACAGCCCTCTTGTTTTTAGGCATTTCAAAAACATGCCTATTTTTTTAAACAATAAAAACTGCTACCTTTAGAAACCACCACTAGTAGTAAAATGTATAATCAAATTATGATTTTTTTTAATAAATGTCAATGTATGCCTCATCTTTAAAGACTTTCATCAACGTTATAATAAATTTCAAAGTATGCAGTTCCGAACTGCAATTATTTGTAACCGAAAGAGCGGTACATCGACTGAGCGAGCCGTGCTAGAGAAGGAGTTGCTGTGGCAAACACCCGCCCGACACGTGTAAAACCTGTTTACTGCGCAGAATTGAACCAAATGATTCGGCCGAATATTCGGTTCGGTACATTTTGGACCGAATATTCGGCCGAACATTCGTATTCGGTTAAACCTACATTCGGCGCATCACTACTCACTACTTTTAGGTTCGGAACGTCCAAGAACTTTAAATGTCAATAATAGTACAAAAGTCTTCGTTTTCCATTTGGAATACCAATAATTTAAACTTTCCCATAATCTAAATCAAATAAAAACTGTTTTTTGAGAAGCTACCATTAACTTTAAAGTTCTTGGTCGTTCAGAACCTTAGAGTGAGTTAAAAAAAATATCACCCGAATCGACAAAGGGTTAAATATTGCGCAATATTATTGTGTCGTCTAGGGGCCGCCTAAGAGGGCATGGTTGTTTCCTTTTTTACACGACTACCCAAAAAGTGATTATGATATATGAGTGATTGTGTTCAGGGTTCATGCATAAGAATAAATAAAACTTACTAGAACGGACACTCCCGCCCCGAACGGGCTAGCCTACTTGTTAAATGTGAAACTCAGTCGGGCTGCCACGGCCGGCGCATCGCCGCACATGCGTTTGCCTGTTTGTGCGTTCCGTACGATTTTGGAAACAACAATGGCGTCAAGTTATTGTGGTGTGTTTGGTCATACTACCGCCTTAAAGTATAATAAATAGAGTATCAGTCATACGGGTCATACCCAGCTTTATACAATACTATTTCGTATCTATTCTGTGATTTCGTTACTTGATGAAAGTTGAAACATAACGAAACAGTAAGAGGATTAAAACCTAAAAATGTTTTAAAAAAAGGTAGGTAGGTACATTTTTGTTCAAAATTTAATTTAATTTCCATACTAAAAGTATACAATTTATACAAACTCAGGAGTAGGTAAGTACTTACCCAGAAAAAGTGAATAATTTATTTTTGTATCTACTAACTAGACTAAATTAATGATTTAAAACTAAAGAAAAACTCATATTTTAGCGATATTATCTTTAAACGTAAGCAATATTTAACAGTAAGCAACCCTGGCAACACGCTTGGACGACAGCGGGGCGTAGCGACGTGTGAAGGGGGAAGTAGTTATATAAGTGGCGGCATTTGGGACTCGGATAAAGAAAGTTCTAGTAAGCTTTTTTTTATTTTTATTTTATTTTTTTATTTATTCTTATGGTTCTATGGTTTATGTATGTTTGTGGGTATGTGAGTTTCTTTATTCCACCATAAGTTCTAAATGGCTCAACAGATTTGGATGTATGGGGTATCTTTAGAATCCTTACATCGTTCCGAGTGACACTGGATATATATTTTTTTAAAGTCAATATGGCGACGGCACGACGCCATTTTCAAATGTGAAAAAAAAATATTACAATATGGGCATCAAATAGCACATTTAAAAACTATATAATTTGTCACTAAAATGTGTGGAATAAAAATAAATACATTTAAAGAATATTGAAAACACAACTGTCCTACGGAGGGCCAAAAACGAACTAAAAGTTAAATAACAAGTGTCATTGTAGTCGGGCGGGGACCTCTTTGATTAAAAATTGTACTTACCTACTACAAAACGGTCCCCCGACTGCAAGGCAGCGCAGGGCAGTCGTGTTTTTAATATTTTCAATTGTTTTTTTTTTTCAATATTTACTTGGTTTCATAAAGATAGTATAGGTTAGGTAGGTACCCGACTAACTTTATGCTTGGTTTACGAGTAGGTACCTACCTAACTAAAATAATTGGCGGCGCTAGTGGACCAGTATAAGCGCCTAAATAAGTAGGTACCTAAGTATATTATTAGTAGATTGTACCTTAAGGGAGCAAAATAATATTTTTACGAATCCCGAGCGAGAATTCTAGAGTAAAATCCCGAGCGTAGCGAGGGATTCTTTAGTGGAATCCTGAACGTAGCGAGGGATTCAAAGTACATCGCCCGAGCCAAAAATATATTTGCGCCCGAGTGATACACTCTACTTTTCATCACCCTCTATGAGAAAATAAAAGGCGCCTCCTATTTTATTTTAATATTATTATTTAATAAAATATAGAGTAACAACTAAATTGAAATTAAATAGTATGTAATAAAACTAAGTACTAAAAACTTATATCGATGGCTTAGAGCAGGGGTCTCCAATCTACGGCCCGCGGGCCAAATCCGGCCCGCGAGCACCAACAATCCGGCCCGCGAAAGCAGGCCGGATTGTACCAACAATACTGTAATTTACAGTATGTTGGTACGGAGCTAGCTAGATCCTGGCCCTTGGGACTTCGTGGAGGAGTAAGTCTGGCCCTTTTGCTAAAAAGTTTGGAGACTCATGGCTTAGAGCACACATGTTCTAACTATAAAAATTGCGATTTTTACTTTTTGAGTGACAACTGTATTAATTGACGTGCTCTACCGTTTGCACTTACCCACGTGTCGATATTCCATCTCTTTCAAAAACCCAGTGTTACTGTTGTATTAAGTAAGTTTCAGTTATGTCCAAAAGTATTAAAATCCTTTATTTTTACTAATCTGCTACGAAAACTCCATAAGTGATTTAAAGATTCTCTTCCACGGTACTAGTTAACTCACAAAAATATTAAGTAGGTAGTTAGTACAAAAACAAATCTAATGCTTGCATTTATTTTTTAGTGCACAAATATCACAATGTAAGAAAAAACCGGCCAAGTGCGAGTCGGCCTCGCGCACGAACGGTTCCGTACCAAAAAACGACAAATAAAACAAGTTTGTTGTATGGAAGCCCCATTAAATATTTTTTTTCATATCCTTCCCCGACTGCAAGAGGGTTATGTTTTTCGCGCGTATCTTGTATGTATGTTTGTATGTAATATTCTTTATTACCTCATATCTTTTAAACGGCTGAACGGATTTCCATGATTAACATATCGTTAGATTTGTCTTGCCAGCCCAAGTGTTCTTAAGAAAGTGGCGTTATAAAAAAACCAACATGGCGGCTGCACGGTGCTATTATACGTAGTGGAAAAAAAAATTATTTTAGAATACTGCAATATAGGTGTCAAATTAAAGGGCTCATTATAAGGATTTCAGGAGGTATATCATGATTGTAATAAATAATAACTAAAAAAAATAAATAAAAAAAAATAAAAACCCGCCTGCATAAAAAGACAAGTCAACTGAAAAGATGGAAACAAGATTAAATATTAAAGGCAACATTATAACATGCAGTCGGAGGCATATAACTCAAATCATTCATAATGTCACTTTCTTTATGCATGCCTCCGACTGCATGTTATAATGTTGCCTTTAATATTTTATCTTGTTTCCATCTTTTCAGTTGACTTGTCTTTTTATGCAGGCGGGTTTTTAATTTTTTTGAATTTTCTTGCGTATCTTGTTTGTATGTAATATTCTTTATTACCTCATATCTTTCAAACGGCTGAACGGATTGCTCTGATTAAGATATCGTTAGATTTGTCTTGTCAGCCCAAGTGTTCTTAAGAAAGTGGCGTCATAAAAAACCAACATGGCGGCTGTACGGTGCTATTATACGTAGTGGAAAAAAAATTTTAGAATACTGCAATATTAGTGTCAAATTAAAGAGCTTATTATAAGGATTTCAAAAAAGTATACTAATATACAATAACTAAAAAGATATAAATAAAAAAAATAAAAAACCCGCCTGCATAAAAAGACAAGTCAACTGAAAAGATGGAAACAAGAACATTATAAAACATGCAGTCGGAGGCATATAACTCAAATCATTCATAATGTCACTTTCTTTATGCATGCCTCCGACTGCATGTTACACAAACAAGATTAAATATAAATGTTGCCTTTTATATTTAATCTTTTTTCCATCTTTTCAGTTGACTTTTTATACGGGATTTTTTTAGTATTTGTTGTTATAGCGGCAACAGAAATACATCATCTGTGAAAATTTCAACTGTCCACCTGTTGTCATTATTATATCGAGCAAAAAACGGCAAACAAATATATAAAAATAATATTTTTTTATTTAAATTAATAATTTAATAAAAATATCTAATATTTTGTTTTGATAAGTACCTGTTACTCTATTAGAATACTAACCCCGCCCCACTTAGTACATTCGTGCATTCAAATTACTAAATTTGAGGGTTCAAATGTACTAAGTGAGGGGGGTTAGCTAGGTTTTCAGCTGATTTTGTTATCAATTTGACGCAATTTCGTTGTGAAATTTACTTATTTGTAGAGCCAAAGAATAAGGTCTTATGATTAAACGTAATTAGAATTCCATATCATAGACAGTTTTTGTATTATGATGCTTCAACTTTAAAATGCTCTCCTGAAAAATCAACTTTTTGTAATTAGAACATGTGCGCTCTAAGCCCTCGATATAGGTATACATTTGAGACATTTTCGCAATTATGAAAGCATTGCATTTCTCCATTCAATAAAATTACCATAGGCTTTCATATTTCTCTCGCGATTTTGCAGGTAGATTATTCATCACATTTCTTGCGTCAGTTGATCAGTTTTAATAGGTACTTTCAGGAGTTAATTCTATACTTTCACTATCACTTGAAGAACCAACTCATTTTTCTAAACAAAACCATGAATTTCTAACAATCCGTGAAAATCAAAGATTTCTATGTGTATGTCTATGGTGAAAATTGACTAAAACGCGGGCCGTAGTTCGCGCGTTTTTAATTTGTTTTTTTTTTATTCAGCTCATGTGACTATGGGGCCGTCGCGCGTCGTACCAGCCAGTCTTTATTCAAACAATATTTGCGTCCGATTCTTTGACGCTGTGCTAAGATGTTCCAAATTCAAAAAGTACGCGGCAAAGATCTTTACGGCGCACTTATAAAGAGGAATAAAAACTCATTACTGCCCGCTAAAAGTTCTGCCCACCTTTGGGTGCACTTAAAGGCGAACCAAGTCGTCCTTTTCGTCGAAAAAGTCGTAAGAGCATAGTCAATGCCAAAAAATTTTTTTAGGTTAAGCAATGAAATATGTGGCGTGGCGGGAGAGGAAAATGTCATTTAATTAATTTAATTAGATAATTATACTGAAATTAAAGTTGATAAAAATACTAAGGAAATTAGGATCTTCAATATTTTGAGGTCGATTTAGGTACTTAGAAATATTATAATTATCTCATTTAGTAAATATATTATTTTTAATTTAACTCTATTTATTACTAAAAAAATATAGTAGTTAAGTAATAACAAAACTAACGTAGCGTAGGTAGGTAGGTACTTAAGTAGTACCCACGTAATAGTAGTGTTATTGTAACTCGTAAAGATAATATCTTTACGAGTTACAATAATTATGGGTACCTAATTAGCTTAATTAGGTAGGTACGTTTGATTGAAGCTATGTATGCTATTTAGCGTCAATAAGTAGGAAGGTAGGTAGGTACCTACCACTACCAATCAAGACGATACCATACATGAGTAGTTAATAGGTATTATGATATGTGTATGACTTTATTGTGTAGGTATTCTCTTGACGGCCGACATGTCGATTCGAGGGTCCCTCTCCGCGCCACCTTATACCTTATTTATCTCAATTGCAGCCTAGTAAGTAAAACTCAAACACCCTGACGCAAAAAATAACGACAAAAGTGTTGCAAAAAATTTATTGTCATATTCAAATTATATCACAAATTACATTATAATAAAGTGTATTCTACAATCACAGTATCCGTACGTCCTGCGTTTCAATCGATCAAACATAGCATTTAAATACCTTAGCACTACAGTCTTAAACAACTACGTGAATGTAAAGCAAAAAAATATCACCACTCAGATTTAAGTCCGCTGCGTCCACAATAGGCTCTAAACGAGTACAAATGTACGACAATGCTCGCTCGCTATAGTTTATTGACTTGTGTACAGTTGGCATTGAAACTAAATGACTCGGTCGCCCATTATATCATCAACGGTTGTCCATCGAGCCGGCTAGAGCTTGCTGAATTACAAGCTGTTGGGCACTTATTAGCTTCTTTAATTCCTTCACTTCCTGAGTCAGTTGACGCACATTTTCAGACGTTTCATCCAGCCTAGCCTGGATACTCCCCAGTCCAGAATATCCGTATTCCCGATAACCTGAATCATTATTGTTTTCGTATTTCTTGAAGCAAGAGTAAGCACCTGTAGTGGACCCACTTGACGATATCGTATGTCCGTATTGTTTCCTCATTTTAGCAATATCGTATGCTGCCATCATTATGTCCCTTGGTAATCTTTTTTCTGATGGATTTAACGGCTTCACACTTAACACCACTCTATACGCTTGCGGCGAAACCAGCGCCGAAGAATGCAGTATCTTTAGTAGACATTTAGGTAGATATCCGTTGAATAAAGCCATTTCCATGTACGATATCAATTTGGTTTGACGAACGAGTTTGGAGAGCCCTGCTGTTTTTCTCAAGCCCTGTATATCATGAACGGCTATACCGACCAGCAAATTCATCAACACTACAGTCACAAACATCAGAAACAATACATAAGTAATTTGTGCGGAAAACTCCAAGAGAACAGGCGGGTCATTTCCGTCAGGCTCGTTTAATAACAAATCGAGGTTCAATTCCCCGATCATCATCGTCAAAACGGTTATGAAACCCATAAAGGGGTTCGCAAAAGATGACGAGTCCGGAAATATTACGCAGAAACTTATAGTGAATCCAATCAGTATGCAGGAGTAGGCCATGAGTAACTTCGCAAATTCCTTTTGCACTTTTTGATACATGGCAACATATGTACCGAAAACTGGCAATTGGCCTATCATCATCATGAGATTAGTCCAACCGGCTAGAACAGCGAATGCTCCGACGTGATTTTGCCATGTGTACGTGATGTTCGTGTAAATGTAGGATATAAGGAAAACGCTAATTATTACAAACCATTCAATTATGTTTTCAGACTGCATGAGATATTGTTTCACTGTAGAATAACCAGCGATTCCGTACACTTTTCTAAATATTTCAAAAATGGTAATCCCTGCTAAGACACACCACTGCATTTCAATGACGAAAGGGTTTTTCCTCAAGAGGTCGCCGAGAATAGACTGCTTTTGACACAATTCTTGTTCTTGTATTGTCTCCTCCATATCTTTGCTTCCGTTGTAACAATTATGTGCTAGGGCAGTCAAAACGTACAGTGTGAGACATAAAACAAACATGAAACTCAGGAAAAGACGTGCCACATAATATTTTCGTATCTTTTCCCACTTGATGTGGAGGAAAGCGGAGCAGAGTGGATGCAATAAAACTTCTTTCTGACCCTCGTCAACAAATGTGTTTAGGTAACTTATCTCGCGAGGATAACAATGTTGGAGAATGCTGCGAAAATCAAGTTCAAGCTCAACCTCTCTATTGCTCGTCTGTGAATGGTGCAAAGTGATTGCACAGTCCAATTTTCTTGTTATCATTGCAAGCGACGCGGGCGTTTTTCGAGCAATTACGTTAAGAGCCGAATTTCCTTTTTTAGAACGCGTGGTGACGTCAGCTCCGTGATAGATTAATGTCTCAACGCACGCAGAGAGCCCGTCGAGTGCAGCCAAGTGCAGTGGCGTAAAGCCATATTCATCTTTCTGGTTGACATTTGCTCCCCAGCTTATAAGGGTCTCTATAATATCACAAGCAGAATCTGATTTTCCTATAGCAGCATGTAAAGGTGTTCGCATATCGAAATCCATTGCGTTTGGCTCCGCATTTCCTTTCCTGAGTAAAGACTCAACACATTCTAAGCTTGCTGAACGAGCAGCCAAATGTAAAGCGGTGAATCCGCGGTGATTCTTCAAGCTAGCATCAGCGCCTTTAGATAACAGCAAGTCTACGCAATCTACAAAGCCACCGTCAGCAGCAAGATGTAATGCTGTTGATTCTCTGTCTCCAACTCTCGTCCTCACATTCGGATCAGCGCCAGGGGTCTCCAATAGTATGGACAAGCACTGAGTCATACCCAAATCTGCAGCAAGATGAATAGCATTTGTACCACCTGGTTCGATCTGATTCACGTCGACACCATGAGATATGAATAATTTCAGACATTCCACTGAATTAGCTCTGACCGAACAATGAAGTAAGCCACCTTCACAATTTATGTATTTCACTGCTGCGTGTACAGAAGCTCCTCGGCTGATAAGTAAATTAGCCACTTGCACAGAATTCCCGAAAGCAGCGCAATGCAGCGGAGCGAAGCATCTTGGCATGTAATTTGGGTCACTTCCACATGATAGCAGATAACTTGCACATTCCGTAGAGCCACTAAACGCGGCGACATGTAGCGGTGACAGCCCTAACGCGTCGAAGTATAATGGATCGGCGCCGGCTTCTATAAGCGACGGTAACAAATTAGCAAGCTTGAGGAACGCTGCCCAGAATAGACACACGTTTTTCTCCGGGTCCGTAGCGGTCGAGAAGGTGGTGGCTGCCGTTTCAGGTGTGATCACTGCTGTTTCCAGTTCATCCAGAAGCCGTAGACGTCCACCAACGGCTCGCATTTGCTCATGAGCACTCTGTCGAAGCGAGTCCCCGCATATGTGCGCAGTTAGATCTAGGGGTGGTTCCTCGAAGCTGTCGTACATATTGGGGGCGCTTTCGGCGGGTGGTGAAGAGCCGGCGAGGACGTATTCCAGGTGTCCCATGGAGGGGTAGGCCCGCTCGAGGGACTCTTCATCGGGGGGTGGGTTGGTCTGGTGTTGCGTCCGAGCGGGGGAGCTGAGGACGCGCGCCACGCGGGGTCGGCGGTCCATCTCGCTGCGTGGTAGGGTCCTGGGGCGGACGTCATCGAGCTCCTCGGGGTTGGGAGAGCGTCGAGTGCGACTACGGAACCACCGCGGGGTGAGGAGGCGGCGCGTCGTGGGCATACGGGCGGACGGCTCGGCACAGACTGCTGGCTTGTCTATTGTGCGGCCATTAAGACCGCCCCGGCCGAGATGATGAATCGCGCGCACCTTTTTGCAATAAAGTGTTTTTACACGCGAGTAGATTTGATACTAGCTGTTCACTCTTGCTTTACTTATTGAACGCTTCTCTCATTTTGGAAGCGTATTTGGATTTAATAACCAGTCCTTTTGATGACTTTAGGTGTTTGATTTAAGAAAATCTTTTCGTGAAGCAATTTTATTATTATTTTGCATCTACAGATGATCAGACAATCCTCTCAAGTCTATTGTGTGATTGTTATATTTACTAACATTTTCACAGTAGTGAGTCATTGTTATGGTTTTGTACTAGATTTAATCTTGAGCAATCTAAACGACGCAGACACCAATTAAAAGTTGTAATAAAACAAACAGGTATAATAATTCTACCAGTATCCGCTACGTAGTTTATATGGGAACCAAGACAACAATGATATTCGTAAAGGCTTATGTTTTTACATAATAAGTATCAAATTAAACCAAGTACGAGTATACACTTATCTACTTACTCAGTTTATATTAGTTAAAAACCGCCAGATATTCGTTATCGATTGTAAAACATCTGCAAATATGTTTCTTTTGAATGTTGTCCTCTTCAAATAGAAAAAACTCAGCGAAAACATTAAAACATTAGGGTTCCTACTTACATTAATTAGTTATCTTTTCAGCCACAGAATAACTAATAGTACAAGTACAGAAGCAGCACGCCGCAGTCATTTAAATAAATAGCGACTTTTGCACCGACACAATAAAGTGCAATTCAGGTCGCGCAGCGCTAATGGCCTACAGTTATATTCATTCGTCCAAGCTTTTCAGTTTTCAAATCTTCCAACGAAAGTAACTCAGCGATCGATTTCGCCGTACTGCGGAGGTTCGTGGGTTCTCATCAGGTTCTCATCTAATGCATACTTACTTAGTTTTTTTCTAGTAAATGAGATTTGGTACTAGCAGCAGCCCGTACTTTTCCCGCGTGGACTTTGTTCTAGGGCGTATCAAGTTCCATCAGAAACACAACTGTGAAAACCGCATCCAATTTGGCGCAGCATTTTATGCGTTGTCCTGGGTACCCAAAACAGTTGATCAGTTGGTCACATTCATATCAATCATCAAATTACCTCAATCTATTTTTTCTCTCTGAGATTTACTTAGACTACTTAGGTAGGTAGGTCGAAGTACGTAATAGGTGTATATTTTTTTAATGATGATGATGATGATGACTAACAAAATGACACACCTTTTTGTGAACAAATTGTCTACGTGAACTACCTACATAAAGTATTTTTTGCATCATCATGATTGTTTTTTATCGTCATGATTTTTTTAGGTTCGCTATCGGTAGGCTGATTGTCTAACTTTGTTGCAATCAACGTTGACAGAAATCGCAGTGACATTGCTGCTTTAGTAAGAACCAATGTGACAACTATCTTACTTAAAGCAGCAATGCAACTGCGATTTCAATCGAGAATTGTTATCAACAGCTTTACGTAATTCGGGGTCGGGTCGATAATGACTATAATGAGTGTCAAATTATTAAGAACTTTTACATCATACTTGCTCGGTAACTAGGATTTACTTATATAGTATGAGGCTGTGTAAGTTGGCATGTGCAACACAGTGCATTGTTTAGATAGAACGTTCCATTTTCAAATCACTTTACATCATACTTGCTCGGTAACTAGGATTTACTTATATAGTATGAGGCTGTGTAAGTTGGCATGTGCAACACAGTGCATTGTTTAGATAGAACGTTCCATTTTCAAATCACTTTACAATTCAAGGATGGTGAATGCTTTAACTGTAAAGTTACTTTTCAATACAGTTGCTCGAAAATGTGAGCTTACGATGACAGGCCAGCGTGCGGTAAGTTGATTTTACCGCACGCCGTGCGTTTTTGTTTACGGTTTAGTACAGCGTGCGGTAAGTTGATTTTACCGCACGCCCGCGCCGTGCGTTTTTGTTTACGTACGTTTTTTTTAATTTCTACTAGCTTTCACCCGCGACTTCGTCTGCGTGGATAGTAGAAAAATATAGTGACCAGTTTAAAATGACCTCTTTAGTGTATGAAAGCTAGTACTACGGAGAGTTCAAGCTGTTTCCCTGGTTTCACCCACCTGAATTTAATGAAACATAGCTTAAATTTTAAGTTGGACCTTAATTTACTAAACTGTGAAAAGCCCATCAAAATTCTTTTAGCGGTTTTTGCGTAATACGCGCACAAATATTTAGAATTTACAGTTTTATTATATGTATAGATTACAATTTTAGTAGTACCTATAATGTTTTCTCGCAAATGTATTGAAAAACGTAGTATGGCACACGGTTGTTAAGGTTTTTTAAAACTCGTGACGATTATAAACCCTCGCCTGCGGCTCGGGCTTATAAAACGTCAACTCGTTTTAAAAACCTCCTTACCAACCTTGTATCATAAACTACTATTACAATTCAAGCATTTAAAACTCCTTAGTGAACCAATCTCATTTCTTTTATTATAAACTGACGAAACTTTTCGAGGTTGGTCCCATAATGAAAGTTGTTCAGTTTAATTGTCTGATCAACCCTACGAGTTTTCAATGAAATAACCCTTTAACGTTTTATTTTTGTTTTAATGTTTTTGTATTTTTTTTATTTTTGTTTTTATTTTATTTTTATTAAATTTACCTCGCATGAATGATGTAAAATAGTATGCTTACCTCGGTTGTAAGTAGCTATTACACCCTCGAACTATATTCGCCCTCGCTCGCTTCGCTCGCTCGTGCGTCTAAATATCTCGGGTGCACTCGATCCATTAGCGCCCTTTGCGAGCTGCGCTCGCACGGGCGCCAAATTGGATCTTGTTCTGTAATAGCTCACTTACATCCCTTGTGTAACAAACTACTATTACAATTCAAGGATGGTGAATGCTTTAACTGTAAAGTTACTTTACAATTCAAGCATTTAAAACTCCTTAGTGAACCAATCTCATTTCTTTTATTATAAACTGACGAAACTTTTGGCTGAAAAAAAAAACAATGAAAATGGCGGCATTATATTTCAGTTGAAGCTAGGTATGCAAAATTCTGCAATGCAAAAACAGCTGATTTATTTTCGTGATTTCGAGGTTGGTCTCATAATGAAAGTTGTTCAGTTTAATGGTCCGATCAACCCTACGAGTTTTCAAATGAAATAACCCTTTAACGTTTTATTTTTATTTTTGTTTTAATGTTTTTGTTTTTATTTTTATTTAGATTTTTTTTTATTTTTTTATTTTTTTATTAAGTTTACCTCGCATGAATGATGTAAAATAGTATGCTTACCTCGGTTGTAAGTAGCTATTACACCCTCGAACTATATTCGCCCTCGCTCGCTTCGCTCGCTCGTGCGTCTAAATATCTCGGGTGCACTCGATCCATTAGCGCCCTTTGCGAGCTGCGCTCGCACGGGCACCAAATTGGATCTTGTTCTGTAATAGCTCACTTACATCCCTTGTGTAACAAACTACTATTACATCATACTTGCTCGGTAACTAGGATTTACTTATATAGTATGAGGCTGTGTAAGTTGGCATGTGCAACACAGTGCATTGTTTAGATAGAACGTTCCATTTTCAAATCACTTTACAATTCGAGTGAGTCCCAACCACCCCGGTGGCTCTGTCCCGGTGGCGGGACCGTTGGGAAAAAAAGTTCCAACCACCCCGGTGATTCGTGTCTTGCTGTTTAACGGGGTGGATGGCACTCGCGAAGTTCCAACCACCCCGGTATTTTATTTAACGGGACGGATGGCACAAATCTTGTATCATGCACCCCGGTATTATGTTTAGGAGAATATACAATATATTATATTATTTATTCTACACCGTAAAATTAGACCCATTAAAAGAAACCAAGATATTTTCATGTAATAATCAGGTTTTATTATGACAAGAAATATAAAACGTTAATGTCCGTGGTTCTAAAAATCAGTCTTCATTATAAAATCAGAGTAATACATATATTATTCTACAAAGTGAATAATACTTAGACAAAAACATGTATAAGTATCAGTTCTTATGTGTTAAAGATCACCTCCAACAAAATTTGTTATTTTAATGGGCTTTTAATATTAATACTTAAACTACTAAGAAAATATTATGACTTGTTAATATAGGTACAAAGATAAATATTAATAAAATATTAGAAAAAACGAACATGCCTACAATACAACACTGAGCTCGTTGTAAGGGTGTTAATTTTTTCTAGTATTATAATATTTATCTTGGTATGTATACTAATAAAATAAGAAAATTAATAATAACATAAGACATACGAACATAAAATACTCATTAAAATTAAAAAAAATGTTTTGCAACTAGAGAAATATTATGCACGTCTGTAAAGAAGAAGCTCAATCAATCACCACGCTTTCATTTTGCACTAACTAGTTAGGTTTAGCTTCCCAGTTCCCACTGAACAAAACAAGGCCAATTTAATGCGTCAGAAAAGATAAGAGCTACGCGATAGTAAGAGAGGTGAATATAATTTATGGAAGGGAGCGTTGTGCCTTCTGAATTGAACTTTATTGTCTCGGTTCAAGAGTCGCTATTTATCTAAATGATTTTGCGAAGTGCAACTTCAGTACGCTATGTAGTTCAACCAATACGCTATGTAGTAGGAAGCTCGGTAGGGTACCTGCGATTGCACTTCATAAAAATGCATTGTTGTTGGTGCCGGTGACGTCAGTCGACCTTGAGTGATCAAAGTTTTCAGTAGTGTGATTTATAAAGGGTGTTAGGTTTGTTGGTAAGTGAAGTGACTTTATAAGTTTTCAGTGTGAAATATTTTTCTTAGTGGATATGTGAGAGAGAGAGATGCTGTGCACATTATTGAGTTTGAAATTGTTGGATTCCAGAAATAATGGCAGATGAAAAAGCTCAAGGTTCTAAAGGTCTGACCCCTTTAATCTTTATAAAAAGAAACGGTGGTACTGTTCTGTTACGTGCTGGGCACCAATATATATTAAAAGAAAATTATAAAAAATGGAACGGTGGCATGGAATGTATTTGATTTGATTTGATTTGAGTTTGAGTTTCATTCTATAATTATACGAGCCTAAGTTGTTTATTGTTTGTTCTTATAATGTTTGCAAATAAAACTGTAAGTTTTACGACGTTGATTTTTGCTGAAAGGTGTTAATTTTATCAGTTGTTTAAGTATTACTTATTTTATTAGTAAGTTTATGGTACTAAATATTTTGTGTGCTGATTTATAATATTAATAAAGACTGTTTATTAATCTGTGATTATTGAAGTCAAATTTATAATGATTGTTTGCTAATGAAAATATTTAGGACGTAATTTTTTGCTATAAGGTTTTATGTTACTAGTTGTTAATTACTTATGTCATAACTGCTTATTATAATTAAACATTTCTACGAATATGCATTATTTAACTTTGTATAATAATGTATCATTCTACTTTTAAAATGAAGACTGTTTTTTAAAACCGCGGATATTAACATTAATATTTCTTGTCATAATAAAACCTGATTATTACATAAAAATATCTTGGTTTCTTTTAATGGGTCTAATTTTACGGTGTAGAATAAATAATATATTTTTATATTCTCCTAAACGCAATACCGGGGTGCATGATACAAGATTTGTGCCATCCGTCCCGTTAAATAAAATACCGGGGTGGTTGGAACTTCGCGAGTGCCATCCACCCCGTTAAACAGCAAGACACGAATCACCGGGGTGGTTGGAACTTTTTTTCCCAACGGTCCCGCCACCGGGACAGAGCCACCAGGGTGGTTGGGACTCACTCTACAATTCAAGGATGGTGAATGCTTTAACTGTAAAGTTACTTTACAATTCAAGCATTTAAAACTCCTTAGTGAGCCAATCTCATTTCTTTTATTATAAACTGACGAAACTTTTGGCTGAAAAAAAAAACAATGAAAATGGCGGCATTTCATTTCAGTTGAAGCTAGGTATGCAAAATTCTGCAATGCAAAAACAGCTGATTTTTTTACGTGATTTCGAGGTTGATCCCATAATGAAAGATGTTCAGTTTAATGGTCTGATCAACCCTACGAGTTTTCAATGAAATAACCCTTTAACATTTTATTTTTGTTTTAGTGTTTTTGTTTTTATTTTTATTTTTATTTTTATTAAATTTACCTCGCATGAATGATGTAAAATAGTATGCTTACCTCGGTTGTAAGTAGCTATTACACCCTCGAACTATATTCGCCCTCGCTCGCTTCGCTCGCTCGTGCGTCTAAATGTCTCGGGTGCACTCGATCCATTAGCGCCCTTTGCGAGCTGCGCTCGCACGGGCGCCAAATTGGATCTTGTTCTGTAATAGCTCACTTACATCCCTTGTGTAACAAACTACTATTTGCATTCATGTCCACGTTGTCCAGCTACTAGTAAACACATTAACTATAACTAGGTACCTTCATTTGTTTTAATGACAGCGGTACCTACCCTAAGTATAATTTCTATAGTAAGTAGCTGTAGTACAGACATACTTATATCTGTGGTAGAAAAACCCTATTATAGCGCTCAGAATTTTCTTTTAAAATGGTTCGCAGATGCTGAAAATGAAAATGCCATGCCCCAACAAAATCACAGTAAAAAAAATATATTTTTTCAAATTCTTTATTGCTTTATGTAAGAATGGCAGTGCCTCTAACATTATTTATTTTTTTAATCTTAAAACGTGGCCCTAGGTTTCGAGGCCCCATCCCCAAATTTAAATCATGGGTTCGCCCCTGACTACGCTTAAATCAGAAAAATAAAGTTTCGCGGCATCGACACCCAGACAGACTCTAGGGCTCCACAATGTGAAGTCTAAAGTCCACGTTTGATTTGTCGCAGTACAACAATGGAAACAAAGGCATGATCCGGCCCGGAACTCCGGTCCAGTGGGCACGCATGCACTGATTTCCGCGTATTGCCTCAAAGGGGAACGAATTCAATCGCCACGGTCGTGACAAGGGCGTGAGATTTCCCGAGGTTTGGGTGACCAAGCTTCGTGATATTTTGAGATCATACATACCGCAGTTATAAAAATTCATAGAAAGTCTTATAATTTGGAACCTGTGTCGTTTGTTTATGGAGAAGATGTTCGATCATTCGTGTCGAATATGATTCGGAAAATTTTAATTGTAAAAAAAATGGTTATCCATGTAGTGGACTAGAGCCCCGAAAATAGGTGGACAATTTACAGAGCGACGAAATCCCTCTAGTTAGTTTGCCATACTATCATTATTAACTGATACGGCACCTGGCACTTTTTCAGTGGTGAGGGTGGGAGTGATTGAGCAACAAAGGGGCTGAAAAAGCGAACGAAGGTATACAATTTACAGAGCTCTGGATTAGGTGTGGTATAAATAGCAAGCCAATCATGTATCCCAGGCATTTTGACTGGTGGAAAAGTAGTGCCAGACGGCATCAAAGGTGCGCGAAAAAGTGGTAAAGTTAAAATGTATTATAAGTTAAGCTAGTTATTGTTTGAGCGTAAGTTTGAGCGTTACGTTCCCTCAAATATGGTTGAGCGAAACGATGGCTGGTTCATGCGTCATGCTCGTAAACGGGTGCTGTCAGTGGGAATGGGTCTGCTTCTGAGTACCTATCTTAACGCATATTGAATTGTAAGAATTGCGTTTTTTATTTTAATTTTTTATATACTGAGGTGCACTTTCGAGTAGCAGACAGAAGTGATTTTTCAACTAGTTGAAAGTTATTTACTCTCACAATTACCTACCTATTCGATATGTAGTAGGTAATTAATTTCTTTCTACCCATTGCGTGTAAACTTTTGTTAATTATTGTGATGGAAAAAGACCTCACTTTAAATGTGGAGGCTATTTTTCAATGTTGACGACTCTGTATGAAATATACAGCGAGAAAGAAGCAGCTCTTGACGAGTTTCTTGCCGGTTCTTCTCGTTACAAGGTCTCCCGCTTCAGGCGCGGTCGCAGCCTGAAATTTTGGGGCGGAGGGGGGTCACTAATAATAATACAATTGCTTTTTCACCTCTCCAGCACGAAAAGGGTGCTTTTGGCGCGTAAAAACTCGCAGCAAAATCGACTTTTGCTGCGAGCGTGAGGCAAAGTGCTTTTTACCAAAAACTCGCAGCAAAATCGACTTTTGCTGCGAGCGTGAGGCAAAGTGCTTTTTACCAAAAACTCGCAGCAAAATTGACTTTTGCTGTGAGCGTGAGGCAAAGTGCTTTTTACCAAAAACTCGCAGCAAAATCGACTTTTGCTGCGAGCGTGAGGCAAAGTGCTTTTTACCAAAAACTCGCAGCAAAATCGACTTTTGCTGCGAGCGTGAGGCAAAGTGCTTTTTACCAAAAACTCGCAGCAAAATCGACTTTTGCTGCGAGCGTGAGGCATGGTGCTTTTTACTAAAAACTCGCAGCAAAATCGACTTTTGCTGCGAGCGTGAGGCAAAGTGCTTTTTTAATTTCTAACACCTTTTCTCGCTGGTAGAGGTGAAAAGTTGTATGTTTAACACGAGAGCAAATTTTTTGATGTCTCGTGCCTTTAAATCACTCACTGTGCTCAGTAGTCTATATTAGAATCACTCGCTACGCTCGTGATTCAATTCTAGACTACTTCGCTAGTTCGTGATTTAAAAGTCAGCACTCGCAGCAAAAAATGACTTTGCTCTCTTGTATAACAAATAACTATTTTTTTTTAATTGATGCTTTTTCTATGTGTCATGTACGATTTTAGGGTGGGTCATGTCCCCTGCTGTGACCCCCCCTTTGGACCGCGCCTGTCCCGCTTAGGGTTTGCGAATCAATGGCGTAGCTTCTATGATATTCACAAGGGCTTGTAACAGCCTAGACTGAATAAATGATTTTGAATTTATTGGTGTACTTACCTACCTATACAAACGTTGGTGAATCAATGCGCGAAATCGAAACTCCCGTGGAAGTTTGATTCTGATTGTCATTAAGATCGATAATAGGAGTCACGTGGGTCTAACAAGACACTAGGATGCCTAGGTATATTAGCCGACAGGATACACTCGATTGTGACCTATTTATAGCCTTTATGTAAGGATATCTTCGGTTACTAGATTATCGAACACGTCGGGTGTGACAATGAACTCTTGTCGAAGTATTTTATTATTATTTACTTATTAATTTATACCGATAAGTTTTTTTTACTACAATGATCAAAAATTAATGAACGTTCAGTTCATTATTACTATTACCATAAATAGCCTCAGTAAAGGTCAAATCTACTTATTTGACAGTTTTGTATAACTTGGTGTGACATGGACTGTAAATGAAGAGAAGCTATGTTTTAATTTTAAGGCCCCTATTAGTTCAGGCAAAGAAAGCTAAAAAAAAATGTATAGAGGGAAATGCTTTCAACACAATTTTTGACTTCGTAACTTTGGACCAGACCCCGAATTACGTAACTCTATTGCTAACAATTCTCGATTGAAATCGCAGTTGCATTGCTGCTTTAAGTAAGATAGTTGTCCCTATGGTTCTCACTAAAGCAGCAATGTTACTGCGATATCTGTCAGTGTTGATTGCAACAAAGTTAGGTAATTAGGGGGCTGTTAGGTGAAAATATCAAAAATCCCCGCCCGTAGCCCCTATGCTGGGGGGAGGGGGCTTTGAAGGCCCCATTTTTCGATTTTTCAGCGAAACGAAATACCTTCCAATAATTTAAAAACTTAATCAATTAACCCACTAAATAATACTCCAACGCAAAAAGGAACATACTGCCGTTGTATTTTCCTGCATCGAATGACCGCTGACGTCACGACCAACTAAAATACAACGCCAGTATGTTCCTTTTTGCGTTGGAGTATTATTTTGTGGGTTAATTGATTTAGTTTTTAACTTATTGGAAGGTATTTCGCCAATGATTATAATAAGTCTATGTATTTCGCTTTATTATTATTAACAATAATAAAATACCTATATTTCAAATGATAAATAAAAATTAATGATGATTAATTTTTATAGCAGATGTCCTACTGTTTCGTAATTTTATTTTGTGATACCCAGTGTATTATGAAACGTGAACGATGTAATGTTAGCGACGGTTTAGTATGACGAAAGATATTTATCGCTAAATTTCAAGAATTCTTGGTACAGAAGAGGGCAATAACCGTTTATGCAAGTTTATCTGGCACGGACTATACATGTTTTATATAGTCAAGTTGTTCGATATCTTGTATAGTTTTCCAGATATCCGCTCCTGAATGTCTGTCAACATGCTTATAAGGTGAAACTTGAGGACAATCTTCCGTGCATAAGCTAAAATGCCGCTAACCGATCTTAATAACATTTGACACAGGAAAAAATGCGCCATTCCATTGTTTGGTTGAATCTAGTTATAATCTTATTATTCGTTTTTAATAAGGCAACAAGGGTTCAGCGTTGGCTTATTTCTGGGATTGTATTAAAACCATTATTACTTTGAAATGTTTATTATAAGGATAGCTTATCCACATATTAATGTACATATTGACCAACTAACATAATTACAACAATACGAGAGGGTAGTTGCCTTTCACAAGAATCACAAAAAAATATTTATGTTAGGTAAATATCTTCCGATAGAAATAGACCCACGATATTATAAAATTACAATATAGTGATGTAAAAATAAAAAAAATCTTCAGTAGGTGTTTATACATAGCTTTTATCTTCTATTATACTTTTTTGGATTAAATGTTTTTAAACTACAGTACTA
The DNA here is from genome assembly GCA_943789525.1 of Agriphila geniculea. Classification (NCBI taxonomy): domain Eukaryota; kingdom Metazoa; phylum Arthropoda; class Insecta; order Lepidoptera; family Crambidae; genus Agriphila; species Agriphila geniculea. The sequence continues at coordinate 18,937,936 of OX038890.1, forward strand.
ACTATTAAAGCTAAACGTTAAACAAACTAAGATATAAATTAAAAACTATTTACAAAATATTACAATTTACTCTCTCCATAATTATTATTTATGTACGAATAGAATACAATGTGCATCGTCTACAAAACATTGGTGTGTGAAAACACAAACTTTCCTCATTCCTTGTTCAAACAAAATAGACGCTTATGCACGTAATAACAAGGTCTAAATTCTAATGTAAATAATTATTGATTATGATTTGATGCATGTACTTCTCGTGAAATAATGAAACCTTTATGACATGGCACAATAAAGTCTGAAACACAAGTGGGGCTACTTAATACTGAGATTAATTAAATGGTGAAATAATTATGTTTCTTATACAAAATGATTGCAAAAAGTACTTGATCATGGTAATAAAATTAAACAAAAATTAGTTTTCTCTTATGTAACAAAATAGCTTGGAGTTTTTAATTACCATGACCAAAAGAGTGCTTTATTCAAATAGACATTTTTTAAATATTTAGACCCTTATTTAAAAAAACGGTTTCAACGTTGATAGCTATTTTGAGATCATACCTAGACGCTGTTCCTATAAAAAGAGCATCTCAAATATGATCTCAAGATGACTCTCATGTTGAAAGCGGCTTATAAATACGGGCCTTAGTGCACTTAATGTGCATAGAAAAAGATCACGACGAACTGAGAACCTCTTCCTTTTTTGAAGTCAGTTAAAAACAGCGTGCAATAGCGGACTCAGAGCTAGCTGAGTCGCCGAGACGTATCCAGACCTATGAATTTTAAATGACAAATAAGAAAACTACCTTAATATGAATACAATAAGGTTGATTTTCGTTCAATAAATGACAAGACTTTGTCACATAAATCGATGGGTCTGTGGTGCGCGTATTGACAAATGACACGGTAGATAGCTATCGGGTTTTGTCAATACTAGCTCGCAAGTCTTAAATAAAAATAATTATAATTTGTTTGTCATATCAGGGATTCTATCATAATTTAAGATACCAGATTTGTCTCTGGGTTTTAAGTTAATCTATTCAAACGTGATGTTTTGCTCCTCACAACACCAAAAAAACAAAAAATAGATGATGATGTATTTTGGTTTATATTAAAACAAGTATTCTTCATATTCAAACTCCACGTAATGAGGTGTTACAAAAAATTAAAAAAACGTGCACATACGTACGCCGCTATTAGAGCACGTGGGTAAAGTTAAGCGCCGTATATTCGGCTAAATACACGCTGAAATTTTAATAATTTGGTTCCCGCCGTGGGGTGGTTACACTCATGATTACAAGCAACTTTTACTATGGGGCCAACTCTCCTGCTCGCAGAAAAAAATCAGCGGTTCCATACATTAAGTCGAGTAGGTACTGCACTTTTGTATGGAACAGCTGTTTTTTTTTTGCGAGCAGGAGAGTTGGCCCCATAGTAAAAGTTGCTTGTAATCATGAGTGGAACCACCCCACGGCGGGAACCAAATGATTAAAATTTCAGTGTGTATATTCACAAAGGCTAAATTATGTCGCGTTCCGACGTAGTAACCTTTTGTCCAAAGTCAGTTTACGCGAGAGCGAATTAAGCACATTGTGAGGGAGTCTCACTTCGCGCTTAAACTTTTATATTAGCCTTGCTCACGGCTGACTCAGTCGAGCCAGCGCACGAGGGGTGTCACGTGTCGGTTGAGACAGAGCTACGCGACAGAAAGAGAAGCGCTTCGGAGGCGCTTAAAATAATAGGCACGCAGCGCTGTGCAATTTGAAATTGTACTTTATTGCCGTGCAGTGAGAGTAGCTTATTATTTGAATGGGCTTCTGTACGTTTAGTACTGTTATACAGGTTGTCCCAAACTTTGCTACACGGAGGGAAAGTACCTTAAATATTGAAGATAGGAAATTTTACTGAAAGAAGACTTCATTTTGTGTTTAAAAAGAAACAGAACTGCATTCAAAGTTTTTTTTTTAAATCGCCTACGATCCGATACAAATTGATACAATTTGTAATGATTGAAATTTAAATGTTAAATTTCATGGTCCTCCTTTTGTTTAAGATACTGTGTCACTTAAGAAAAAAAATAATCCTTACGAGTAAACCTTTCGATTGGTAACGTAAAAAAAAAGTTTTTGGTGGGTCCGATTCCTGGTTAAGGCAGGCGATTTTACAAAAATCTTTGATTGCAGTTCCATTTCTTTTTAAAAACAAAATGAAGTCTTCTCTCTTCTTTCAGTAAAATTTCCTATCTTCAATATTTAAGGCACTTTCACTCCGTGTGGCAAAGTTTTAGGACATCCTGTATGTGACATTATGTCCAGCAAGTGACACATCACAATGACATTCTGCCTACGAGCCACGTGCTTGTATCATGTCAGCCGAATACTACGACCAATAATTACTATACGGCATGGTAATTAGAATAGTAATAGTATGGTGTGCAGAGATTAAATCCTGGAGTACCGACGTCCTCAAGTAGCTTTTCCTTGTGGTGGGGGGTTAAACCCTCGAGTATTTCCTCCCGTCATCCCCCGAGTAACAATGGTGACAATGCAACCTGTAAATGAACAGACATATTTATACATTAAATCTAATTAAGAGTGTAGATAAATATCATGGGTGTTTTTAATCCATGTACATGTTACCGGCAATGTATGAAATGCAGGCATTGTATACAATGCCTGGCCCTTTTAGGCAACGTATGAAATAGAATGGATATTGATATCTATTCCACACATTACCTAGGCAGTGTATACAATGACTAGGCATTGTATAGAATGCCTGCTGGTCCACCGGCAATGTGTAAAATAAAAAGATTTTTCGAGAATAGGTTCGAGGGAGGTTCGAGGGGGGCTCGGGGAAAGCTCGAGGGGGGCTCGGGAGGAGGGCTCGAGGGGGCTCATTGAGTTTGGAATCGAACCTGCTATACTCCTGTAGGTCCCGCGTATAGGTTAGAAATTTAAGACGAGCGCGAAGCGCAGCGGAGCGTGAGCCTTAAATTTCGAGGTTATTTTTTTATGACAGACAACAGAAATATATTGAGTTTGGAATCGAACCTGCTTCACTCCTGTAGGTCCCGCGTATAGGTTAGAAGGTTTAGGAAGGATAGGAAGAAGAGGTTATTTTTTTATAACAGACAACATAAATATACTTATTTTATACATTGCCGGTGGACCAGCAGGCATTGTATACAATACCTAGGCAATGTATAAAATGAATAGTATTTCATACATTGCCTGATCGTTTCAGGCATTGTATACAATACCGGATTATACACATTGCCGGTAACATATAGATAAAGTCTTGTATTGTACTAGTGGGGGACACGAAAGATGACCACAAATGGCGCCCATCTTCGCATCATAACTCATGAAGAAAAGACTTAAGACAAAATAATATTGTATTTAAATATATATCTCTACTCTATACGATTATACATATATGAAATATTATTTTGTCTTAAGTCTTTTCTTCGTGAGTTATGATGCGAAGATGGGCCCCATATGTGGTCATCTATAACTGTACGTAATTGGGTATTAAAATTAAAACACCTGATCATCAGCCATTTTTGATTTCCCTACTGCTGGGGCACAGGGCTTCCTTATGGGTGGATAAGGAGAAAAAATAAATAATAAATAAAGAGGAGATTATAACACCTACATATGTGATACTATTATCACACGAGGCGAATCGTGTTTTAATACCCCTCATTATACACTCGCGAGCAAAAATATGGAATCACAGGTCTATTTTCGTACAAACGAGGTAACTTTGAAGCTTTGGTTCTCCGCAAGGGATTGACCTAGTTGTGATCTGATGATGGCCATCCAGGGAGTAATTGGAGGAGATCCAGATTACTATACACACCCAACTGATCTGCCTACTTATTGTCTAATTTCCAAATCTATCGCAATTGCTTTCATTCGACAGATGGATGTGACACATTGCTGTATTTCTTTGGTAAGTTATTATTTGTTACAAAAAAGCATCAATGTATTACGTCCTGAAAGCGATTGCGATAGATTTTGAAATTAGACAATTAGCCCCCTGATCGGCATACTAAGAGCTATTTGGATATTTAAAAAAAACCATGAAAATTGCATTAAAATGCATGGAAATCTTGAAACTGAGAATTCTGATCCTTGCAACTCTTAGAATGCTGATCAGATCAGTTGGGTGTGTATAGTGATTTGAATCTCCTCCATTCACTCCTTGGATGGCCATCATCAGATCAGGGGGTCAAGTCTACTAAGGTTTTCGTCAAAATCGTAGTTCAATGGTGTTTTAATGTGACGCTAAATGCTTTTTGACGCAGTTCTTGTTTCTTAAACTCAAAATCAAGACACTATATGTTTCCGTTTTGAGTTTAAGAAACACAATGTGTTCAGTTTAGGGGGTAAAAAAACAACATCTGTGACAAAAAGCATTATCATTCAAACACCATTGAACTACGATTTTAATGAAAACATTAGCAGATTTGACCCCCTGAGCTCGATCAATCCCTGGCGGAGAATTAAGGCTTCAAAGTTAGCTCGTTTGTATGAAAATAGGCCTGTGATTCTATATTTCTGCTCGCGAGTGTAGTACAGTTGCATAAATAATAGGTCTTTACCTATGAAATTGCCGATTTGTATGGAGATTTTTCAAGAAGTTGCATTTTTCATAATAGCATTTTCTTTGTTCATTTAACAACCATGAACACTCATGTAACAAAACTTTTATGTACTAATGTTTGAACACTATGCTAACTTATTTCCATTTAAGATAAGCGAAAAAATAAGTTTTGGTTAAGTTACAACCCCTTCGGTCACCTTTTTTTTTGTTCACAAAAAAAGAGTCACTTTCAAGATCTTTTTTTTAATGTCACGAAAGCTAAAATATGGACTTTATTTTTACTGATAGTTAACTATCATGATCATAATTCGATGTAATATTCACGATTTTGTTAAAATTTTAAATTATAGAAGTTATTATTTTCTCTGTATGTGACAAAATATCGGCAATTTCATAGGTAAAGACCTAATAACTATAGTGTAGGTACCTGTTCCCGCGCACGCGCACGTCGGCGCCGGCGCGGCCGTCGCCCAGGCGCGCGCCGCACACGGCGCACGTGAAGCACCACACGTGGTAGCACAGCGATAGGGACTCGATTATCATCGCCGCGCCGCGACCTGCGATACAATCGACAACATAAAATAACTAATTATTCATACTCGCCCTGTAAACAAAATGATTTTTTAAAAACGAAGTCTAACTTTTCTGAATGACGCCTGTAGCACACCGCCCGCGAAAAACCGCCAGTAGGTTCCGCCATGAGTTCAATAAGCGAAACAAATGCGAACAGCTTGTTCTAATGTATAGATTTTTAACGCGCGATTCCACCCGATCGGCTCCGACCGTCGACACACGCGAAAGCGATGAGGCGAAACCGCTACCTACGTAGATGTGATCCTTATTATAAAGCGGAACTATGGCGGAACTACCGCGGTGCCACTGGTACGGTTTCGCAGCGAAGTTGCGCTACAGGCGTAAAACTTTAAATAATTACGATCATTACAAATGACTGAAACATGACATGCAAAAATTTTAACAATTCTGACACTTAATTTTCTCATTAAAACGAATACAGTATAGAATAATCGATAATTGCACATTTTATTAAATAGAGGAAAACAATTTTCACAAACTGTATCAAAATATCATTTTAACGAATCAAAGCAAATAAGAGGAGTTCGATAGCCCAGGCCCCTATTTCACAGACGTGACATTTGTAAATGACAATGACAATTCGGTGTCCATGGTGTCAGCCAATTTGAATTAAGAAAATATACTGATCAAACTAGGTACTCACAGACACCGCAACGTACATCAAATTGTCATTGTAATTTACAATTGTCACGTCTGTGAAATAGGGGCCAGGCCCCTATTTCACCAAATTGACATTTGTCAGTGACATATGTCGGCAATTTTTACAGTACTTTCCTTATTTTAATAGGGGACAATTTGTGTTGTGAAACAGGGGATATTTTTTACAAGTCGACAATAGTCACGCAAACTTGACTCAGCTCCAATGTCATATCAAGAATTACTGACAATTCTACAAATATGTCGACCTGTAAAAAATATCGCTGTTTCACAACATACTTGTCCCTAATTAAAGTAATGACAATTGTAAAATTAACCGACATATGTCACTGACAAATGTCGACTTGGTGAAATAGGGCCCAGGTAGCACAACTAATCGATATAAAAGCCATGAGAACGTTTTTATCCCAACTTTTGGCTGTAGTGGTTATCATATAATGGTATATGTAGGCTTCTATATAGCCCGTTTATACAGAAACTAACAACTTAATGCCGCGTAAGCTCTTTTATGATTACTTTTTAAAATTGACCATAAGAACGTTTACATGGCTTATTTCAAACTCTGTTAAATGGCAGCTATTAAAAAACGCTGTATTAACGTTTACACAGCTATTTTACTAAGCTTATGATGAAAGAAGATAATGAACCATATATTATGCCTCTATCCGGCTTCGTGTTATATAAATAGCGGCTACACAACCTTCTTATGACTCTATGCTGTATAAGACAAATCATACACAGCGTTTGTGCTACCTGGGAGTGAACACAACGCATTGACTTAGCACAATCGGCCTGCATCACTGGGGTCAGTTGTCAGTTATCAGATAGGTGACCAAACATTTATTATTATGTCAAGTCAGGCTCTGCCATACTCCATATAGTACATTTAAAGCCTTTGATTGCATTTTACAGTCAATAACAGCCAACGGCCAGGCGAACATCTCATTGGACCCGCGAGATTAGTTATTATAATGGGTTATTCCCAAAGCTCCATGTCTCTATTGTTCTTCATTTCCCACCGGGTCCATGATTTATTAAAATCAATTTTAAAATTTTCATACATGAATTCCCAACGGGTCCACGAGATTTATCCGAAGTACAATCAGCAAAAACGATACAAGAGAGTTTGTGCTATTTTAACCGACTTCAAAAAAGGAGGAAGTTATCAAGTCGACCGTATTTTTTTAATATTTATTTTTGGTGAATGGTTTCATGGTTTGTAGAAAGAGCCGCCGCCGGTTTAATACTGTACGCGAAGATGCGACGATAATTTAGTACTTAGGTACCTTCTTCAAATCGCTTTTAAATATTTTATATTTTTCTTTCTTGTAATAGATGCGTCTCCAAAGTACCAGGATAAGATAAATATATGGAGAAGGTTAACTTTCGTAATTTTCAAATTTATAAGTTTATAATAAGATAACAAGTTTCATGAGTTTTGAAAATTACAAAAGTTAACCTTCTTTATATTGATGTGATCCTGGTACTTTGGAGACGTTTTCATTACAAAGGATAGAAAAACACATATTTCATATATCCAAAAGAGCGCCGATAAAAAAAACCAAAAAAATATTTTGGAAAATTACCCTTCTACATATTTATGTGATCCTGGTGCTTTAAAGACATTTTTAATTAAACCAAAAATGAGATTTTTGAAAGCTTGTCTTTTTTTAGTGATTTACTGTAACTATTCTAAAACGTAGAAGTGTATTATTCTAAAACAGTTTTTTTTTTCGTTTAATCCAAAGACAGTCTGATACATTCATTTAGTCAACTTTCTTTGATTTCATAATAAATAATATTAATTTCTATCATTACCTATACTCAGCTTTTACTGTTGACTGTACCAAATATTCTCATGGACCCGCTGGGAAAGAAAATGCTTTTTAATTTTTAATGTCGTGGACCCGTTGGGAACCAAAGTATGAACTTACAATTTTTGAAAACAATAGAGCTGTGGAGCTTTGGGAATAACCCACTATAATAACCCATCCATAAAGAAGGCTTGTGTCGACGGCGACATTAAACATCTGCCCTCCTTACGCTAGTAATATAATAAGTCTATGGCCCTCCTACAAAAGTAATATCGAAGCGATGTTGTGGTTAAGATGGCGCAGTACGCGACGTATAGCTCTGTCTTAATCACAACATCACTTTGAGCTTGCTATAAGTGCGTCCGCTGCGTTGGGGCCATAATAGGAAAACATGATTGCGCGGGCCATATTTTTTTTATATAGAAAACGTAAAGTTGTAGCCACAAAAAAAAAAACACGACAGGCTAAAGAGATTATCTAGTAGCTACAAGTATTAAATTGCGTATAAACCTCACAGACGACTGTAAAAAAACAGAATATCATCAAAAGTGCTTGTCACGGGTCATATTTTAGGCGTAAATAATAGCGGAAACGTATTGAATTCTACATCAAAATACACTTTAACGTACTGAGCAGTTGCTCCAATAACTTTTTTCAAGAAAGATAATTGTGCTTAAGAAAATGATGGTAAAACAACGAAAAACATCGAAAAAGTGCAGAAGTGAGGTTATTTTCCATACTCTTTACACGTAAAGAAAAAGACAAAGACAAATGATTACGCATAACGGAGCCTTAAGCGGGGCACGCGCGCGGGGCGACATAGATTACAGCCTACTCATGCACTGCAAGCATCTGTCCGTCAGAAAACCAGCAATCTATATTCCCGCACCGTGTACCCGCGATGGGATCCCGCTTAACGCAGCGGATGCTCTAAGAGCTCAGAATACGGTCTGATGACTTAAAAAATTCTGATTTATCTTACCTAATTCCTCCCCACAGTGTGAACACTTTCTTCTGCCGCTAACACTAAGCATCTTATCTTCGTGGGAGGCTTCTGTTCTGGACAATTCTGGTCTAGAAACCTCACTTCTGGGCGCTTCTCTAGGCAATTCCCTAGGCAAATCCGGCCTTGGTATTTCCGGCCTAGGCAAATCCGGCCTTGATATTTCAGACCTAGGCAAATCAGGCCTTGGTATTTCCGGCCTTAACATTTCTGACCTAGGCAAATCCGGCCTCGGTATTTCCGGCCTAGTTAATTCCTGCCTAGATATTTCCGTCCGAAGTATTTCAGTTCTTGGCATATCAGGTCGAGGTATTTCTGGGCGATCTAACCGCGATGGCCGCTTGAATTCAGAAAGGTGTTGTTGGCTGAAATATAATTTGTGTAATGTTATTAAATTTTAATTGTGAGTGAGGATTCAAGTTTTTAAATGTTTTATGAAACTATTTATTTTACTCGACATGGTAATTTGTCGGAGCAACGCGTAAAGCTCGTCTAAACCAGAACATCTTTCAACATTTGTCACTTATATCGGGTCATTTTGAACTTACCATCCAAATTTTAAAGATGTGTCCAGTCCATGAGACTGGACACATCTTTAAAATTTGGATGGTAAGTTCAAAATGACCCTGTATGAATTATTTATCTCTCACATGTAGTTGCTCGTTTTACGTATTTTTTGTAATCTACAGTTAGTCGCCCGTTTAGTTATTTTGTCGCCAACAAAATAAACCGCAACCGGGTTTAGTATTTAAGTATCCCATTGACAGTCGCTCTTTATTATTTCCAGTCACCCAATTAAAATATCCCATAAATAAGGTTCAAAATGGGCAATCACCTGGAACTGAGCTGATGCCCGTGGTGCAGGGCGGGCGCCGCTTCCTGGTGGTACGAGTGGCGCTGGTTTACGCGCATCTTTAATCGCTGCTCTTCTATCCTGCGCTGTTCTGCTTCCTGAAAAAAAAACAGAGGTGAAAAAATTGGTATATATCACATAACACACTATAGGTACAGTACGAGGCATGAATCTTGAAATTTTTCGACGTAGTGGGGATAAGTTCGCGCATGTGCTCTTGTGAGCGACCAATAGCGCGCGCCCCTCTCCCGCCGCCCGCGCCCCTCACCGCAACGCATACCCAAAATACGCGTTCCGCGCAATCCCCACCCGATTTCAAGATGCCTCGTACTGTATAACCCGGTCAAATTAACTCGGCACCTGAAGCGAAAGCGACCCCTCTCCTTTTCTCCTTGCCTCACGCCACCGTCGTCATGCCATGCCAATAGCGCTAGTACACTTGTTAGCGATAATTTATCCATAATCTAACGAAAATTTTCAAAAAAACCGGCCAAGTGCGAGTCGGACTCGCGCACGAAGGGTTCCGTACCAAAAAACGGCAAAAAAATACGTTTGTTGTATGGGAGCCCCTCTCAAATATTAATTTTATTCTATTTTTAGTATTTGTTGTTACAGCGGCAATAAAAATACATCATCTGTGAAAATTTCAACTGTCTACCTGTTATCGTTATTAATATCGAGCAAAAAACGGCAAAAAAATCACGTTTGTTGTATGGGAGCCCCCCTTAAATATTAATTTTATTCTGTTTTTAGTATTTGTTGTTATAGCGGCAACAGAAATACATCATCTGTGAAAATTTCAACTTTCTAGCTATCACGGTTTATTAGATACAGCTAGTACAGTCCCTAAGAAAATAAGGTCAAAATTTTTCATTAGATGAATTCACTTGGTACAGATGTTACTTAGGTAAAACTGAGCTGATTTAGCTCGGTAGCCATCCGCCCCCCCCTTAGCAGGTAGGGGGGGGGGGGGTGTGGCATTCAAAGTTTCGCGCCACCGCGATTCAGATAAAAAATCATATCTCCTTCAATATACCCACCACTTCAAGTATGGTATCATTTTATGCTGAAACTTTCAATATACAGTTTCATAGAAAAAAACGTGTTTAAAAGGTAAAATATTGACAATAGTATCAAAATCAGTTTGCTATTTTTATATTAAACTATCAGTATCTGTGAAAATACTAATGTTGTGCAAATAAAAAAATACTACCATAAAGGACACTTACTAAGCTTTAAAAAAATATATTCGTTTTATATAGTTATTGTACAATGTCTATCTGAAAAAAAATGTAACATGGTATGTGACGGTGTTTCCCAACACTAACAATTGCAAGTATAAGTTGTTTTTATTCATACAAAATGTATAGAATGCAAATTTAACTTTATTTCAAGCATGACAATTTCATTTTTGAGACATTTGATGTACAATTTCTTAGAAAAAAATATATATTGAGGAAAGTATCAAAAATCGATTTGCAATTTTTTTCTTTCAACAGTTAGTATTTTGGAAAATTCTAATTTTATGCAAAAGAAAAAAATACTACCTTAAAGTAAATTTATTAAGCTTTTGCAACTATAAGTTGGTTTTTTCATACAAAATGTATAGAATACAAACTTAACTTTGGTACTTCGTTGTCGCTTATGTTCTTTCGGCCTTATTGTCTCTCTCAACTATTTTACGGTCTGATACATACTTAGATCTTCTTGTGGAAGTCTTAACGACTATAGAAAATAATAGACAGACTTGATCTCAGAATCAGCAGTACGTCGATTCTGTAAAATTCAGACAACAACACGCATCTCACCTCGCTATTCACTCTCACTTCGCATAAGGTTCAAAATGACCTTGATTTTGCATTCTGTAAGCATCACCTCGTCACTTGCGAAGTGAAGTGAGCTCCGAAGCGACCAACGTTGTACTAGTGACGGCCAACCGCAACTTAATGTTAGTCGAGTTTTATCGATTCCACTTTTTTGACACAATTATTGAGTTTTGGCACAGAATTTTAACTAATTTATGATTTTTAAATTAAAATATTTTATTTAAAAAAAATTTAAACAGTTTATAAGTAAAAAAAACAGAAAACTCTAAATTCGTGCCGCGAATATAATCTATGCTTCCCTTACGAAAAAAATGTCAGACAGGTCTCTCACAATAATATTTTGATAGTGAGTGCGACAGTGCGTTGTGTTCGTTCTTTCAGTACTGAAAATAATTGTGAAATAATATGAAGTAAGTTTATATTGTGGTTGTGGAATTTATAAGCGATATGAATTAAAATACGTAAGTATTTATTTTGTTTCCTAATCCAACAATAATGTTCCAGTCCAAATGAGACGACACGTTCCTCTCACCCATCGTCAGCTAGAAACTCTGGTAGATTTCTTGGGAAGAAACCCTGGCATGGCGAAGGGTTTCTTGAGGACTCAAAATGCCAGAGAACGGTGTCGACGCCAGTGGAAGGAACTATCACAAAAGTGGCACGATCAAAAATTATAAACAGTGGACCAAGGTAAGCATCGCTTTTATTACTACATGTTAGTTAGAACCACTTAACATTCCTCGGCTCCAAAGCAAACCACCTCAAATGTGCGACGAATCTTTGTTTAAAGTGTGTTCCTTGGTTTCATAAATATCTTATTGTTAATTTTACTCTACCAATGACTAGATATTAATAATAAGTAAATGCAGTTTTAAATACAGTTCGAAATATAAGGTAATTGGTGTAATTTATAACAGTATTGGTGTGATTTATAACAGCAAACATAATATTTTTACAATTTCTTTAAATGTCTGATTGTAGTAGGTATTGGTCTGAGAAAAAAGCGCCATTAAAAAAAGTAGGTAGCAGCGCGCTCTCATATTATTTGACTAATTAGGTACATACCTATTAATTATAAATTTGATATGTCTAGATTATATTCAATTAGACCTAAATGTAATAGGTTTCTACCTATCTATATTTAAATTCATTTCTAATATGATTCTAATACTAAATTTATCTTTAGGATACTTTTTTCAGTCAAAATATTTTTTTCTATTTTTATTCCACAAGGAAGATATGGAGTAACATTTTATCCAATTTACTTTTCAGGGTCCCGAGCTGATTGAGGAGAGTCAAAAACACTCTCGTAATTACAGACTACCTACTCCTGCAATTTCGAGAAGACTGTTGTTTGCTTCCTCATCCAGCTCAGAACGAGCAAAAACATTTTGCAGGTATGTGTCTAGGTAGAAACAGATTTGACTTGTCACAGTAAGTGTATACTGTTACTGTAACGTTTTAAATCACATCTTGAGAACAGACGTCTTTAGTTCTTTATTTTTGTTAATTATTATTTAATAATGTCTATATAAGTATTTTATTTAATTTATTTTTGTAAAACTACTTGCACTAGGTAGTATTATGTGGCTTTGCTCATGCTCATTGATGAACTCAGGGGGTCAAGTCTGCTAATGTTTTCGTCAAAATCGTAGTTCAGTGGTGTTTGAATGGTAATGCTTTTTGACACTGTTCTTGTTTCTTAAACCCAAAAATGAAACACATTATGTTTCTTAAACCCAAAACGGAAAAATATTGTGTCTTGATTTTGGGCTAAAGAAACAAGAACTGTGTCATAAAGCATTTCCATTAGAACACCATTGAACTACGATTTTAACGAAAACATTAGCAGACTTGACCCCTCATAAACATATCTCTGTTGATTTGTATTTTTATTTTATACCTATTTGATTGGGAATAAACTTGAGATTAAAGAACCTACTTGTAAGTTATGTAAATATTTATCTTTTTAGCTTCACGTCACGCAACGTCCACTGCCTCCCCTTCTCGCCGCCTCAGGACAAATATGGCTCGTACTAGTCGAGGTGCTGGTTCTATGTGTAAGTACTTAAATAAAAATATATATATTAAAAATAATCATCAAAACTTTATTTTTCAAAAAGATGACTACGAAAAGCTGCTATTTAAGATGACAGTTACATATACAGGGTCACTGGAAATATGACGTATTCCTGCTAAGGGGTTATAGATGAGGTCAAAACAAAAATTTTTTGTTAAATAACTTTTTCTCAAAAAATTCATAGTTTTTGAGTTAATTGAAATTAAGTACATTTTTACCAAAAGTACGTTTTCAGACACAAAAATTTAAAATAAAAGATAACTACTCATTCGATTCCGGCTTTTTTACTATTTTGGGATAGAAAACAATCTGAGTGTTGATAATGAATAATTTTTTTTTCATAAAATACAAGTGTTTATAAAAAAATCAATCCTTAAATGCATTGACTTTTTAATTTTTTTCAGATTTTTTAGAAATAGCATCAAATATCTTTAAAAAAATCCTAGTAACTAAGCGTGCATAATATTTTAAAAACATCACCATCTATTAAGCTTTCAGTTGAGGTATAAAACTTAGTAATAACTTAAATAAAAAATGAGAAATTAAGACTTAACTAAATAGCAGTCCCATTTCATGTAGCAAAAATTTCCTACTTCAAGCGCTTCGGAGGTGGCCGTATTATCCTACTTATTCCATAAATGTGAAAGTTTGCTTGTTTATATGATTGTTAATCAATCACGCAAAACGGCTGAACGGATTTGGATGAAATTTGGCACACAGATAGTTTATAACACGGATTAAAACATATGAGGATACTATTATCTTGGTTAAGGGTTCCCTAGGGATTTTCTCGAATGTAAATGCGAATGCAGTCACGGGCGGAAACTAGTTTGCCATAAATAGCCGTACTTACTAAAAATACTTTCGTCCGAGTGAGTTTGAGACAGGATTATTTTCCGCCGATGAGTCAAAATTTTATACAAACTGTGTCACAAATAACCATGCATATCAGCTATTTTAATGACTCTCTGCTGGGGAACTGACCTACCTTTTGGCTTATGAATGGATAAAGCGGACGGGCCATACCCACCACGTGGACCCAATGTGGATTGGTCAGTGTTAACGATTGTAAATGCAGCCAGAACCAAGGGCTCAATGTAAGGTACATTAAGTTAACACCGACCAATCCGCATTGGGCCCACGTGGTGGGTTATGGCCCGTCCGCTTTATCCAAAAAGGAAAGGAAGGCCTGTTCCCCAGCAGAGAGTCATTAAAAATGGCTGATATGCATGGTTATTTTTGATGCTGTCTGTATAAAATTTTGACTCATCGGCGGAAAATAATTATGTTTCAAACTCACTCGGACGAAAGTATTTTTTTAGTAAGCACGATCGTTTATGGCAAACTAGCTTCCGCCCGCGACTTTGTCCGCAATTACATCCGAGAAAATCCCCAGGGAACCTTTAACCAAGATAATAGTATCCTCCTATGTTTAAATCCTGTTTATAAACTGTCTGTGTGCCAAATTTCATCCAAATTCGTTCAGTCATTTTGCGTGATTGATTAACAATCATCCAAACAAGCAAACTTTCACATTTATGATATAAGTAGTATAATACGGCCACCTTCGAAGCGCTTGAAGTAGGAAATTTTTGCTACATAAAATGGGACTGCTATTTAGTTATGTCTTAATTTCTCATTTTTTATTTAAATTATCATTAAGTTTTATACCTCAACTGAAAGCTGAATAGATGGTGATGTTTTTAAAATATTACGCACGCTTAGTTACTAGGATTTTTTTGAAGATATTTGATGCTATTTCTAAAAAATCTGAAAAAAAATAAAAAAATAAATGCATTCAAGGATTGAATTTTTTATGAACACCTGTACTTTTTGTAACTTTTTTTATTTATTATCAACACTTAGATTGTTTTCTATCTCAAAATAATGAAAAAACCGGAATCGAATGAGTAGTTATCTTTTATTTTAAATTTTTGTGTCTGAAAACGTACTTTTGGTAAAAAAATACTTAATTTCAATTAACTCAAAAACTATTATTTTTTTGAGAAAAAGTTATATGACAAAAAATATTTGTTTTGACCTCATCTATAACCCCTTAGCAGGAATACGTCATATTTCCAGTGACCCTGTATAGTAATCGATGATCTTTTTTTTTCAGCATCACGTCACACGTCTTCAGTTGCCAGTCCTCCACCACCTCAACGGCGAACGGAACTCTCCACCACTACCGAGAGATTCTTAAGGGTGGAAGAACAGCAGCTGGGGATACAGTGACTAAATGCACAAATCCTGCAGTTCTTTCTGGAGAGGAATGCGAAAAGGGACAGGGCCATGGATGAAAGGGGTGCAGAGAGAGATAGGGCCATAGCTGAAGCTGTGGCTGCAGTGGGGAAAGGGCTGCAAGCATTGGCAGAGGCTAACAATAGAGATTGGGTGTAGTAATTTAAGTTAATATAGTATTGTAAAATATTCTATGTCTTAATCCAAGTAATAAACTATCAGTGTGCTAAAGTTCATCCAAATCCGTCTAGCCATTTAGGCGTGAAGACGTAATAAACACACACGTAAAATCTATCTGATTTATAATATTTCATGTAAGTCTGGCAATTACCTATCTAACCGATAATTATGTATTATAAATATATATTTTTATACCTACTTAACTTTTATTAATAAGTAATCTTCTAGCAATGTAATTTCTTTAAGTAGGCACAGTCAGTCTTAAATTGATACTTAATGCTCATATATCAATTTGACATGAACTGTACCAAACTACCAGGTACCTTCTAAATATTTAGTAATAATTGACACCCATTGAGACGTTTGAATAAAACTAACCAAAGCATTGCCTTTTGCTTCTATTATTTGAAGTAAATACTTCGGATTTGTTAAATAATTAAGTAATTTTTCATAAAATCCGAAGCATTTACTTCAAATAATAAAAGGAAAAGGCAATGCTTTAGTTTTATTCAAACGGCCTGTTGTTTATAATAAAATAAAAAGAAAAAATGATTGTGAAGGAAAGTGACCTCACTCTAAATGCTGAGCTGAGGTCATTTTTATTTGACAACTCTGTATGAAATATACAGGGAGAAAAAAAGTAGCCCTTGACGAGTTTCTTGCCGGTTCCTCTCGTTACAAGGTCTCCCGCTTAGGGTTTGCGAACCGATGGCGTAGCTTCTATGATATTCACAAGTGCTTGTAACAGCCTAGACTGAAATATTGAAATAAAACATTTTTAAGTAAATGGACGCTAGAGCGGTTTTATTTAAAGTCCATTGGTGATTAGTTTGGATTTCCCGATATGTTTCCCGATATATTTCCCGATATGCTAAAAAAAGAAATCTACTGAATCTACCACCATTTGACAAATTGGCCGGCCTCCAAGAAAGAAATGTCGAAAGAAAATTTGGAAAGCGTTGTTGAACTCCGTCCTTTATATTTATTTATGAATACATAATTACTATTTACTATTATTTATTTATCGGTGGTGTCGGTTAGTACTCTAACCGACTCCACCGATAAGTTAATTATGACGTGAACGCCATAGCCTATTTACTAAGTCTCGCCTACGTAATTGCCCTATAGAGCTAAGTCGGTGTTAGATGGCAAATCCCAGCCTCCTATGAACTTCAGCAATTGTTTGTAGCTCTTCTAGTCTCTCTTCATCTGAAATTGTGAATGGCAATTCGCGATTGCACATGTTGTGCAAAACACAACATGCAATAACAATTTTTGCGACTAGCACCTAAATCATCCTTTTAGGAGACCTATTGTTCTCTCTACTGAATTGCGAGCAGTTAAGTGACGGTCATTGTAGAAAGCTTCTGGGGAATTATCTTCAGCACCACTAATTGTCGTCATAAGGTAAGCGCGCTGAGCATATCCTGAATCACCTGAAAAAAATAAGTATAGAATAGTTATGTAGTTCTTAGTACCTAGGGGTAGGGAGGGATTAAATAATCGAGCAAAACAACTTCTTCACCAGCATTTGTTGATGCCTCTAAGTGGGCTTTTGTAAAACTATCATGAGTAGCTTAGTAAATATGTTGGATCCACATTTAAAACGTTTATGATTACGATTTCGATGGTTGCGATAAATGTATGTCCTTATATATTTTCTTTTATTATTTTTTGGTAACTGCCATTGCCTAATAATGACAAGGTACGTAACATCTGTGAAACAATAAATCAATAAAAAGATTAAGTAATCTAGATCTAGTCAAAACAAAATAGGGATCAATTGGTTATTAACATGCATAACAATAATACCAAGTACCTTTATTAAAACTATAAATAAAGAGCCCTTAGACTAACATGATAATATTATTATAGCTAGCAGGGACACAAACTAAAAGGAATACTCCTTATTATAACTTTATTTTTATTTTTAAGCAATAAATTATGTTGGTGTGCTTGGTTACAAATCTATCACCGATAAACTGTGTAAATACTTACAAAAGTAACATTATACTTAGTAAATGAAACACTTACTTTTATACGAGCTGAAAGTCCTTTGCCTCGACGTTTTGTGGTCTTTATCAGAAGCAGTAACTCATACTATAGTTGGTCAATTAGTTCCTTTGACAATCTAAGTATATACGCTTACATAGTCGTCGTCTCGGGTTAATAGAGATAAACTTCGAATTTGGTTAGATTGTCGATGTTTTTGTAGTTTATCCAAAGCATGAGCCTCTTCTAATATAGATTTCAACAAAAACATTCTTGCCATTGTTATCACTTATGTAAAACTTTACACAAACACCTCAAAAGTAGTTTCTAACCACAAATTATATAGTTATTATACTAATTTTTATCACTGTGACATAAAAATATTGTTTTAACACTATTTTTTAAAGATTTCTTCTATTTTCACTAGTAAAATAGATGCTTATAATTTGACACATTGAATCGGGTTCGAGTTCGAAGTGAGCATCGAAGTGAGGGGGGAATTACCTTACAGAATGCCAATTCTTACGTCATCTCATACTTTAGCTCACGATAAATTTAGTTCAACTCGCTGACACGCTCGCAAGGGCAGCGCTAGTGTAAATTCGAATTATCAACCAAGTTTATAGAATGCCAATCAAGAAACTCACCGCGGATTCAGATTCGAAGTTTAGAATGAAGTCTTACAGAATCACACTACAGGTCATAAAACACCAACGCGACGTGGCGTCAAAAATTTAGATCTTAAATCGACCCAGGCAGGAAAACGTCCTTCCACATTATGTCTAAATATCAAACAATTTTTAAATTATAATAAGTAGGTACCCTAGGCACCTAGGCATACAAATATATCGCAAAAATTAAACTATTGTTGCATTAAGAGTTTTTATTCACGCGTGTGCAGAAAAATGGAATAACAGGCCTTTTTTCATACAAACAAGGTAATCTTAAAGCTTTGGTTCTTCGCCCAGGATTAAACGAGGTGTGATCTGACGATGGCAATTTTAAGAATGGATGGCGGAGGTCCATAGTGCTAAAGAAACGTAATGGATTATATGAGTCGTTTAGCTCTGGGTTGAACTTAAAAAAATAACAAGCGAAAATTAAAAAGTATGGAAAATGTAACACTAAGAACTGTAGACGGTCTCTGGTATAAACGACTCTTCTGATCCGTTTGGTTTCTTTAGCAAATTAAGCCTCCTCCATTCATTCTTTAAATTGCCATCATCAGATCACACCCTGTTTAATCCTGGGCGGAGAACCAAAGCTTTAAGAATACCTCGTTTGTATGAAAATAGGCCTGTGATTCCGTTTTTCTGCTCACGAGTATATAAAAATACTCAATGTAACAATAGTTCCATTTCTTGGATATATTTTTATGCCTAGGTCCTTAGGGTACCTACCTTACCTACCTACCATAATTTATACACTGTTTGCACCTTACACTTAATGTGGTAGAAAGTTTTCCTGATTGGTCATTCTGAAATCTTAAGTTTTTTGGCGCCACGTCGCGTTGGTGTTTTGTGACTTGCTGATTCTGAGATCAAGTCTGTCTATTTTTTTCTATAGTCGTTATGACTTCCACAAAAAGGTCTAAGTATGTATCTGACCGTAAGATAGTTAATAGAGAGTATAAGACCGTAAGAACATAAGCGACAACGAAGTACCAAAGTTAAGTTTGTATTCTATACATTTTGTATGAAAAAACCAACTTATAGTTGCAATTGAAAACGTTTGGAAACTCCGTCGCATAAGGTGTCCGAATTTTTTCAGAAAGACATTGTGCAATAACTGTATATAAAGTGTATATTTTTTAAAAGCTTAATAAATGTTCTTTCAGAAAGTATTTTTTTATTTGCATAGCATTTTTTACAGATACTGACTGTTGAATACAAAAATAGCTAACTGATTTTGATACTATCGTCAATATTTTACCTTTTTAACACGTTTTTTTCTATGAAACTGTATATTGAAAGATTTGGGAATAAATTCCTCATTCCTGTTTTACCATAAAATGATACCACACTCGAGGTGGTGGGTATATTAAAGGAGATATGATTTCTTACCTGAAGCGCGGCGGCGTGAAACTTTGAATGCTCCCCCCCCTTATCTGCCAAGGGGGGGCGGATGGCTACCGAGCTAAATCAGCTCAGTTTTACCCAAGTAACATCTGTACCAAGTGAATTCATCTAATGAAAAATTTTGACCTCCCCATACATTGAGTGTTCTTAGGGACCGGACTAAGCCTGGTGACAGACAGACAGAAGGACAGCGGACTCTTAGTAATAGGGTCCCGTTTTTACCCTTTGGGTACGGAACCCTAAAAATTTACGAGGCAAGGAAAAGCTAACTTGACCGGGTTGTAGATATGGATGTTTTATCTCACAAACGCGTGTAACCCTAATACCAAACCGCTGTCTGAGACTGGTGTACAGTCAAATTTAAAAAATAATAGTGTAACTAAGCGTAACCGCTCACGGGCGACTTTTTGTAGCTGCGATAATCGCGGCGATAATCACCCGCGAAATGACACGACAAAGGTATTACTTAGCCAGCGACAAAAAAGCGCCGCGATTAACGCCGCGTTTATCGCAACTACCCAAAGTAGCTCGTGGGCGTTTACGTAGGTATGGAACTCCGTATGTTCTATTCTCAGCGACAAAAAATCGCTCAGCGATTAATCACCCATTAACGGGGACGCTAACTGGTATGTATGGTGGAATTGGGCTTATCCTATTATGATAGAAGTAACGATTAATATAAAAAACTAATAAGCATAAATAAAAAAGTGGTGGGGCAATATTTATTGTATGTAGTTATATTGTGTACAATCCAATATTTTTAAGTAAGAGTATAAATTAAGTTGCTTAATTATACAGAAATATCTTCAATTGCGTTAAAAAAGTATAAGTTTTAAAAAGACAAAATTCATAGTAATTTTTGATTTATCAGTTTTATATCGGGTCATTTTGAACTTACCATCCAAATTTTAAGGATGTGTCCAGTCCATGAAGCTAAACAACTTTCTCTAAGAAACATGTGTCAAATTTCGCCAAAAAATTTTGGTCATCCCATACTAAATTGATCACGTGATCTCTTTGATTTGTATGGAAAGTCGATTTTTATTTTACATATTTGACCATGTGTTCCTTAGAGAAAGTTGTTCAGTTTCATGAACTGACCACATCCTCAAAATTTGGATGGTAAGTTCAAAATGACCCTATATAGGAAGGTATAGCTCGATTCAAACTTTATCACTTCTGTGAACATCGCACGAGACTACGCAGAACACAAATTCGATGTAAGTGTGTGTGAGAGACGTGTGGTGGGGTACGGCCACGCACATAACTTCACAGCGGCCAATATTAGATTGAGTCGTATTCATCATCATCATCATATCAGCCGCACGACACCCACTGCTGGGTATAGGCCTCCCCCGAGGATCTCCACGACGATCGGTCCTGCGCTGCCCGCAACCAGCGGCGCACTGCGCCCTTCACCTCCGTCGGTCCACCTTGTCGGGGGCCTACCCGCGGAGCGTCGTCCGGTGCGCGGTCGCCATTCAAGAACCTTTCCGCCCCAACGGCCATCAGTTCTTCTCGCTATGTGTCCCGCCCATTGCCACGTATGTTATTATGTGCATTGTTCGTACCTGTATTAACCAATGCTGGTTGTAGTTGTAATTAGCTGGTTTCCTAGGGGGCGGTTGTCGCGCCTGCATCCATTCCGCGTTGGATATTACTTTCTGCGTCGGCGCAGCACTGAGTGCCTGCAATTAGTAAAAACATTTTACATTTTAAAATTAATTACTGATAACTATAACTTGCATGTGTGGCATACTGGGCCGAGTTGCCACAAATATACCCTAGACTAGAGGCAGTTTCCATTTGAGTAAATCATAAAAAAAAAGCAGTATCTTTTAACACCAGCCCCCTTTACGTAACTCTATTGCTAACAATTCTCGTTTGAAATCGATTGAAATCATTTGAAAATTTAATTTCACATTTTCATTTTACAGAATTCACAGTTTCATTGAGCAAAATTTTATGATACTCCGTTAATTTTTAAGTATATCTAAAAATGAAAAGGGGATTTCAGACCACGTGAATGAACAACTTATACTATGGGGCCAACCACGGAATCGCAAAAAATAAAGCTATTTCATACATGATAGTCGAGTCGATGTTGTACTTTTCTATGGAACCGCAATTTTTTTTCGAGATTCCGCGGTTGGCCCCATAGTAAAAGTTGTTCATTAACGTGGTCTGAAATCCCCATTTCATTTTTAGATAAACTTAAAAACTAACGGTATATATAGAACGCTATTATGTTAGAAAAACTGAAACTGACCAAATTATTTCAAACGAGAATTGTTGGCAACAGAATAACGTAATCAGCGGGCTGGTGTTAAGAGATATTGCTCTTCTTTTTGGTGATTTACTCAAATGGAAACTGCCTCTAGTCTAGGGTATATTTGTGGTAATTCGTCCCAATAAACTTGGCCCAATATGGCACACATACAACCTAAAGTTATCAGTAATTAATTTTCCAATTATGTAGGTAATTGACTGTAGGAAATGCGATTATTGTCAATAGACAGTAATCTGCGACAACTTGCGCTCGCTTGTTTAGGGTATAAGCTTCTTGGTTAACTTCTTTCTTTCTCTTTTTCTCGCTCACTTTTTAGGGTTCCGTACCCAAAGGGTAAAAACGGGACCCTATTACTAAGACTCCGCTGTCCGTCTGTCTGTCTGTCTGTCGGTCTGTCTGTCTGGGTTCCCTATGTATTTGCATAAAATTTTAAGGCATAATATGTCATAGCATAATATGATTTCGCCGAATGATGTTTACGCATAATCTTATTTAGTCATAACAGCTTATGCATAATTTTTTTAAGCATAACTACTTTAAGCATTAATCATGTTTAAGCATAATATTCTTTAGCATAAATTTAAACACGCATAATGTTATTTACGCATATTTTTACAAACAAAAAAATCACGACGTTTAAAATCACGAAAGAACATTTTACCAAAACTAAAAAATACCGAAGCTTAAAAAACCGAAGGTTAATTGAGGGTTACATGCCAGCAGGTCGGTTCTGGCACTTCGCCGGCCGCTGCCGCGGCTCGCTCGCTTTGCTCGCTCGGCTCGTGCGTTGTTGGTCGCAATGGAACCTTACCTCCCCTCGCTCGCTACGCTCGCTCGTCGTCGCACCTAATAGACCTAAACAGACTTTCGGGATTTTTAACTATCGGCATTTTAACTTTCAGGGTTTCGAACTATCATCAGTCATTTATCGATCTTTTAAGTTTCGGTCTATTGGATATCGACATTAAGGATTTCGGTATTTTAAAAATAGGTGTTTTATGAGTCGATATTTAGGTCGTATGTGTTATGAGTTTTTGGCATTTTAATACAATACCTACCCCTTTTGCATAAAAATAAATAAGTGCGTAAAAATATTTATTCTTATTGTTTTTGATTTTTATGTCTAAATAATATTAGGCGAATATACAATATGCCTAAAAACATTATGCGAAAACAAATTAGTCTAAATGATAATTATGCTAATATAAATAGTATGCCAAAAAACAATTATGCGAAAGTATTATTATGACAAAAAAGATTATGCCAAATCCGTTATGCCAAATCAAATTAGGTATAAAACAATTATGCGAAAACAAGGGATCCCGTCTGTCTGTCGGTCTGTCTGTCTGTCTCTCTGTCTGTCTGTCTGTCACCAGGCTGTATGTCATGAACCGTAATAGCTAGACAGTTGAAATTTTCACAGATGATGTATTTCTATTGCCGCTATAACAACAAATACTAAAAACAGAATAAAATAAATATTTAAGGGGGGCTCCCATACAACAAACGTGATTTCTTTGCTGTTTTTGGTAAGGAACCCTTCGTGCGCGAGTCTGATTCGCACTTCGCGGGTTTTTTTAGAATCAGATCATCATCATAAAATTGCTGACAGCAAAAACATCGAATGATTCTAGATTTTGTGCTTCAAGTAAATATTACTTAACTATTACTTACTATTACTAATTGGATAAGAAATAAAATTGTTAACTTTGGTATAGAAGTGGATAAATGTAATTATATAAATATAAAAAATATAATGGCTGACTTGTCAACTTATTCAGGTTACTAAAGTGTTGATTTGGAGCGTGAGAAATTTAATTTATTAAAACGATAAACCTTGACCTGTGAAGGAAATTAGTGTGTGGACTAAATTATTGTCTCTTTGTGAAAATTTAATGTATTGTTTACATACATACACTCACGCCTGTTTTTCAAGGGGGTAGACAGAGACTATGGATCGCCACCTGCTACGATTGCACACCTATTTCGCTTCATTCACATCCATCAATCTTTTCATACATGCCCTGCGTTTTTTGTCACTGCGTACACCAGTCTTTTTTATTAAATCTCTATTTGGTCAGCGTAGGTTTTTCTGGGACATCCTCTCTAAGTGACCAAACCACCGGAGCATTCCTTTCTCAATTCTTGTCACTTTATCATCTTTCAGACCACACCTTTCACGAATCACATCATTGCTCACTCTACCACTCAATTTGACTCCATATATTTTCCTCAACGATCGCATCTCTACCGCATTTATTCTGCTTTCATTCTTCTTCTGCCATCCATACCCAAGATTCACTTCCATACATCAGTGTCGGCACCAGCACTCCATTATGAATAGCCATTCGCGCCTTTGCAGATACGATTTGGCTACTCATAATCGAGTGTATAACACCATTCACTGAATTTCCTTTCTTCACTCGTCTTTCTATGTCGTCCTCACTCTTTCCGTCCCTTGTCCCTTGTTTGATTAATTTAAATAATTAACATACAGAGTGCAGAGGTGTGTACCTGCAGCGTGTGCCTCGTCATGGGGTGGTACTGGCCGTTGGCGTTGGCCTTCTGCCGCAGCTGCACCGCGGCGCGGTCTACGTTCACGTACTCCACCGCCGACGGCACACGGCTACTTCTGAAATTCAGTCAAACAAATAAAGATTTTATTCCACGTCACCACAGTGAACTATAAGAAGACCGCCTCTGTGGTCTAGAGGTTTGCCCACCCGTGTAAGACACAGAGGTCCCGGGTTCTCGAACTGTACTCGGTTTGGTTGATGGTAGGGCTTATTTCAAATCCACCTGGCTAGCTACCACCATCTTATCTAAATCTGACGCCATAACAAAAAATTAAATATTGTTGTGTTCCGGCAGTTAGAGCTCCACAGTGAGGAGGATTTCTGGTCTTCCACTTTCGGCCTTATCGTCACTTAACACCAGGTGAGGTAAAGACCGCACCAATATCCCGTTGTGCTTAAAAAAGACTCCTTATAGGCAAATCGAGAGAAATCTCTGCAGCAGCGTTACCGAAACAATGCTGATATCAACATGACATTTTATGAAATAGGGTATAATAATCCCAAAAAATTATGAATTATTTGAGAATTATGTTGGTGTCGTGCGTGACTCAAAAAAGCTATCGTAAGGAGTAAAAGGACAAATGTAGATAAGATACCAAACCTAAACGTATTCCTATTTAAGTATTTATTGTCCAATATTTACTCATCAGAGAAATACTCATAGCTAACAGTCAGAATTTCACATACAAAGTTAAACGTATCATCACATCACTGTTCATAAACAGAAATCAAGGAATATTACCTCATTGTGATTTCCCTCTCTATCGACTCCCGAGTCTTCGGCTTCGGCGGCAGTACTGGTTGTGGGGGTCTCACACTCGGGACTTGTCTCCGAATTGCCTCTCCTATCTTCCTGTCCTCATACAACACCTTCCTGCTTTCTTCAATCCCAAAGTGCCTCTGTATATGCTCCTCAGACACAAAAGGCTTTCTTTTCATATTCTCGTCAAATACCGGCCGTTCAGGTATAGACGGAACAACTGGAGTATAACTCTCATTGATAAGTAAATTCGGCATCGAATGCCTATAGTTTGGGTTGACTGCCTTCCTAGAGTGTAGAGGAGGTTTTTCAGGCGTGTTAGAAACAGTCGATATATCCTGCACAGATTTCTGAATAATCCTGTTTTGGTCTCTTAGAAGATTTTCTCTCTGTCTCCTCAGTTCTTCTTGTTCTAACTGCAGTAGTTCCCGTTCGAAACGGAGTACCTCCTATGTTGGATTACTTCGTGTTAATAATTTTGATTATGGTACATTTCGGTTTGTTAGTGTAGAACTTGAAATATTAGTGACAAGTATAGTGCGGAGCTTAAGCTAGCGTGGGTTAACAATGATTTTAAATAGGTTTAGGGTGCTGTTTTTTGAGATTTCATGAAGAAAATGAAGGTTCACATTTTGCAAACGAATATTTTATCATTTGTTTAAAAAAGTTATTTCGAGGTTTTGAAAAGTCAATGGTTTACTACTCCAATAACATGCAAAACAATACAAAACCAACTTTAAGACATTATTTAATCGCTTGCAAAATGCGTCAAAGTGTATAATGAGTCAGTCACCTTGGTATGAGCATCGTCTGTGTGCCCGTCAGGCCAATCTTCGTTAGTGCCACACGCCTGCAAAGTTACACGGGTGGCCATCTTGTTATCGTTATTTACATAAAATGGCGGATGATTAACAATGGTTTTGTTCGCATAATTTCCAATTTATTTCTAGTGAATAAGTAAATTGATTTTAACATAAAATCAACAGCAAATAATGTTAAAATCTTCAACTAATGGTCTAAACAAGCATGATGGTACTATAAATTATGTTATTTTATAAAAAAAACGGTCTCAAATTTGGAAATCATGAAAACTGTCTATTAAGAATAATGAAATACCTAGTTATGAACTCATGAATGTAAAATTATTATTGTTAAGAGACTGAAGGCATATTAATTAAACATTTAAATGAAAAATTAGAAAAATTTGGAATTCTGGTTTATACATTAGAACGTGCAAATCATGCAAATGAGCAACTAATTCCAAATTTACAAAAGGTGCGAGATGTGCAAGAAATAAAAGTCAAAATTGCTTGAACCATAAATAATATTTATTAAAATAGGAAATTTCCCATACACTATCTATAGTAACCAAGACAAAATAAATGTTTTCGTTAGATATCGACAAAATTCTTGTTAAGTATTTAGAACCTATATTATAATATAAATAGAGCTTAATTTGGCATAAAATATTTGCTTACATATTAAATTAACTATATAAAAGCATTAGGAAGCAGGATTTGTGTTAATATCGCAGCATAAGATGAAATAATTTACAACATGTCACATTAAAAACAAAGCAGTCCGACAGTTACTAAAAATTGGTCAAATTCCTCCAAGTTAGTTTAAGCCTTAAATTGTAAAAAGTAAAGTTCAAAATAAGTCGAGAAAATTTGACATTTAGTTTCAACTTGCACTGCTGGTGAATTTTCTATTTCTATTATAATGTGCAATGTTAGGGGAAGTAGAATTAGATACAATATCATAGCTTACATAAATAACTTCTACAGTGCTTTTAAAGCATTTACAGTGCTATTATACCTTATGCCTTATACCACACCCCACGAAACATACTCTCCATAGGAAGAAATAAACATTTCAAAAATATAACATTCAATTAATGTTTTGGAACAAAGCCACTTTGATTCGAGATAATTAAGTGATTACCTAAATATTCAACATTTCCATAAAAGAGTTCTATATCTACGAGATCTACTACAGTACCAAAAGTTATAATATTCTAAACCAATCGAAATACTACTATCTACTATCCCAAATTTTCTATTCTGCATTGTAAATAAATAATCAACTATAGCGACTAACTTATTAAATATTTGTTATACATTACGAAAAAGATCGGAAATAAGTTGTATCCTTGCGCCACTCTAAAACAGTTCTAATTTGGAATCTTCTACAGGATTTTTGTTTATTATGAAGTTACCTGTTGCTGCTGAAGTTTTTTATCCAAAACATCTATTTTGCTTTCAGCTGTTTGTGCGCCTTCCGCCAGTTCAGACAATTTTGTGTTGAGGTTCGTTGTGAAGTTTTGTTCGCTTTGCTTCTTCGCTGCCTCTTCTTCGTCTGATGTTACAGTAATGTGTGTGTATGGCTGGAAATTGTAAAAAAAATACTTTATTGTAATGAAGTTTATTATTAACTAAATTGGGAAAATGACTAATGTCTCAGTATATACCTAGTTTATATACTGTTCTTATGTTTATCTAACGATCAATCAATTATCACAATTAATGACTTTGGTAATTAGATTGACAGCCGATTGTTGTCCAGAAGTAGTTCGATTGTGATTTTGTAATTAACCTAATCTTAATTAAGTATGTGTGTGAGAGAGAAGGTGGCTTCATAAAATAAAAAGGACACCAACCTCGCTGTTTTGTCTACTGTGGGGGTTGGAAGTCTCAGGTGATGACTGCCCCTTATACCAGGCTTCAGCTGATGGACCTCTGTCCACGTCTACTCCAGAGTCTCGACTATCCCTCAGCTTAGCATCCATATCATGGGACAAGGTCTTCTTGTAAAGTAGCTTTTCGATTTTAGTCTCTTCTTGCAAAAACGAAGTGATGTCTGGTCGAGGCACTAACGTCAGATCTACGTCTAGGTAGCTGTCGTCTACTTGACCCTCGAGGCCGAGAAAACTTGAGCGTTTGTTACGGATTTCCTTTTTGATACGACGCGCTGAACTCGTATGTTTAAAGTTGCCCTAAAAATTAAATAGTTTCATCAAGATTCAGTGCAAGATAAAACGCTGTTATTAATCTGAGATAAAAATCTTGCTTGGTTATCTGCGGATTGTTTAATTAAGCTTTATCGAAGTGAGTATATGCGTATGAAACTAATGTTGTAAAACATAATTGAAGGTCTACTCTATAGGAGGAAAAAGGAAACGATTAAAAATGTTTAATAAGCCTACTTACATTTCCAAGGTCTTCATCACCATTTTCTTCCATTGGGGGTGGTGGAGGCTTCTCTTTGGGAGGTTCCAAGACGTTGCTTGGTAGATCTAATGGGAACGCTACTGTGTCATCATTGTTCTTGCAAAAAATGTCTATATTTTCGTACAGTGGAGCCACAGATATTTTACTGTCAGTATCAAAATCTACCAAGGGTTCTACTTTATCCGGTACACTCTCCAATTTGGTTTCACTCCCTTTAATTTTAGAGTCATCCATAGTGCTGTCACCAAAACTATCTTCAGAGTCTAGTTCTTGAAAGGCTAGCTCTAGAGCGTCAATGACCTGGAATTTGATTACTAAACATTATTCAACAAATTAATTATATTTACATCACATTCACACTTGAAAAAGAAGCTAAAATAAAAGAATAAACGGTTGTAATTTTTAAACCAAATCACTTATCAATAAAATTAATAGAAACCAGAAATTATTAGTACCGTGCAAAAGAAATCGAGCAAAACCAAAGGTTTTAGCACGCTATGTGGCGCAAATGAATGTTAGATGAAGCATTACTACGGCGCAAAATCTTTCCTCTTACCTTCAGTTAACCCACCACCAAAGCTGATGCAACAATACCTAGCATTAACATGTCAATAAACAATTTTACATAGATATTCAAATATTTTAAGCAGCGGAGACCTACTCTAACGAGTCTATTATCTGACTGACTTGGTAGTCGCGTTCACAAGATATTAATGTATTTGAACAAGATATCCTCAAAGATAACGTATCATCTAGTTCAGTACTTTGCCCAGATTTGCCTACGTAATTTACAACTACATATCTTGATTAATTAATATATTGTGTATAATAGAATACTTGTAGTATTAACAGTGATTTAATGATATAGGACCTTAATACTTATGGATTATAAATAAAATAAAACCCACGCATAACAGAGTAACATATATTTTCGTTATAAATGAATTTACAAATATGTATCACGTTTTGAATAAATAATATATTAACGAATGACATCTAAAGAATATAGAAGGGGGTCTACATCTATTGTGTAAGTAAAATATTCTAATGGGTATATAAATAGGATAAAATATACATGTGACAAGACATGGGCACTACAAATTCATAACCCTGTTTCATTAAATCTAAATTACACTTTATGACGTACGTAATGAAGCTATGATTGCTAAGTGCTAGGACTGTAATGATTATTTAATTTTAAACATTTTAGCATGTTTAATTCTATAGGTATTAAGTGAGCGATAATAGTGGTTTTAATTACATCTACATTATAAATATTGTTATTAAACGGACGTCACATAACGAATAATTAGTGGTGTTTATGGAAATACAGGGCTTTTTAATTTGGTGCAAATGATTACCTAAGGGTTGTAGGTGGAAGACCAAAAAATCTTGTAAGTGAGATCAATAGATCATAAAAATTCTAAAAAATTATGTCCATATCAAAAGTTTCTCATCTGTCTTGCTGTACAGCAATTTATGAGAAACCGATTAGACAAACCACGAGTATTTTAATATTCGTTTCACGAGTTGTTGGTGGCAATGTTGCTAGCATTAGTTATGGTTTTCTTTGTTACTTTGTTATTAATAAACAATATTGTTTTTCGCCTATTAGGTTCAATGTTGCGTTTGGTTCTCTTCTGCCAAAATGGGTTAGAATCTTGTGAGCTACTTACCGCCGTGTCTCCGTTTTGAGCAGCTGTAATATTACGATTATGATTGGTGACTTCATTACTTTGATTTTTAGATGCAATTGTTACATTACTGGTAGCGATTTGGTTACACGATACAGGATTATTTACTTTTCGTATACATTCAGATGTACATGTTACATCAGCGAGTTTGTTAGTAAGCGAGATATTACTATCGGCTAATGCTTTTAGCGTTTTAATGGAATTTTTAGGTGAAATGTTAGTGGTAGTAATAATATTAGAAACAGTTACCATTGGCATGCTCTTGTTGTTAGTATCGTTAGTAGATCGAAGGTCACTACAGTTAGGTTTGTTCCCAGCACCAGCATTCATATTGTTGCAAATTTCATTCAAGTTTAAATGTATAGTCATCTTTCCCTGAAACACCACCGTGTCCCCATCCGATGTTGAAGATTCATTCAAACTTACACTAGTGTCTTGATTATCCAAACTCTTTAGAGTATCTTCATCATCTTTGTCCATTTGTATTTCAGTCACTTCCTCAGTCACACTCAGTTCTTCTGGCTGAGACACTGCTTGAACGTAGTTACTTCCACTATCGGTATCTTCTGCCTTGCTGTCCTGTTCTTCTACCTCTTCGATAATAATATCTTGTATGATAGTTGGAATGGGATCCTCAATGTTCTCTATAGGCTCCTCAACTTTGGTCGGCTCCAAGATCATAGCATTGTCTTCATTAGATGACTCATATTCAGAAACTTCCACCATAGGTTCTCCTAGAGGAGAAGCTACTTGAGTCAAATCTGCAATGTCATCAGGCGGCACGCAAGAATCCCGTGCAGTATGAATGCCACTATCTTCAGTTTCAATATCACTTGGAACAGTGTTGTTTTGCATTTCGGCACAATCAAAGTCTTCTAAACTTTGCACCCTATCAAACGAGTTTGGAGAAGACTGTCCATTGATATCCAAACTATCGAGAGAGCGACAGAAACTCTGCATTTGACTTTCTATTCCCGATAAAGTTAACTTCAGAGAACTATCCATCAATTGATTATTTGAATCATTGTCTATTTTGGTTTCAGCCTTTTCGATTAGTGACTCATCTACAGATATTTTTGGAACCTCTTTGTTTTTTGCCGCATCCAGGCATGACAACCTCTCTTTGAGGCTCATAGATACCTCTTTTACTTCAGTTTTTACAATCTTCACCTCTTCTTCAGATGTTTGTGATTTAAGGCTAGACAATCGTTCTTTTAATGACTTTGCATTACTAAGATCGCCATTTGAGAGTCTTTTTGCACGATCTGGCTCTACAGAAGCCGATTTAACTTTTTCAAGCGAAGATAGTCGTTCTTTTAAGGGTTTTACTTCTGTAGGTAACTTAGTCAGGTCACTTGTAGATTTCTGTATATGCGTTTCTTCTGTGAACTTTTCTAAACTAGACAGCCTTTCTTTAATTGACTTTTTGTTGGCAATATCAGGTAATTTTGGTTTGTTAGTTTGTGATTCTTGCGAATTTTCCCTCTCGAATTGCTCTCTTCGTTTATGTATATCGACTTTCGGCAAGTCCTTTTTCTGGTTATTGTTTTTAATGTCAATGTTTCTTTCCTGTTGTTGGAAAGATGAAAGTTTTTGTTCAATTTTGTTGCTTACCGACGTTCGGATTCTGTTAACATCGCCGTTGTGTTTATCTGGTGACTTTTCTTTGAAGTTGTTGTTAACAACGGTTTTGACGATGCTGCTGTTGGTCTGTGATATAATTCGTGATTTGTAGCCCTCGATGGCGCCCTCGTACGTGTACTCCTCGGGCTCGGGCGAGCTGATGGTAGTTGTGGTGCATGTATCGTATTCGTTAGCGCTCGAGCCGAGCTTGCGGTTGTTGTCGCAATTAGACAGATTGTCGACATCTGAATGATTCTTATCCAGGTCGATTCCGTCGCTCTGGAAGCCAAGTTAAACATTTTAAAACTGGTTTTCAATCTACACAACGACATGTATGCAGCGATTTGTAAGCTTAAGGTTACCAACTAAATATATCTTATAACTATCGAGTCGAATCGCTCTTTAATGATCACAATTGTTCTGTAGCCTCTAAGTAAATGAATAATAATGACATAATGGTCAATACTCACGGCCAGACTGTGTGTGTCGCAGTCCTCGCTAAGGCTGCTCTTGGTGCTGGAAGTGCCAATGCCAAGGTCACTGAGGTCGTGCCCATCATCATCAGCGTACAAGGCGAGGGGGTTCCGCCTTCTGCGGCCAGCCCTGCAGACAAGAAAAAGAATTGGTAAGTTTTTAAGACGGTTTACCGATCTCTAAGTAGGTATCCGCATTTAGGGAAGCTGGTTCACTGGTTTATTTACTGGTACGCTGGGCTGTGTAGCCCAGCGTAATTTATAAACGCAAAATGGATAAGATCTATGGACATCAAATTTAAGATATTTCTTTAGATGTGGAACGATAAAAACAAGTAGTCTTGAGATATAAGCTTAATCCCAAGCATTCGCAGTAACTAAACTCTCATCAGTTCGTGAAGTAAGTAAATATTTTCAAAACAGCAACTGTCTTGCATGCATTCATCGGATAGGTATTAATAACATTCAGCGATTATTCTTAGAGCTGGTTAAGTCATCGACTTGCGCCTGCGCCCGTGTTTGTTTCTGTTAGTCAGTGGTGCGTCACAATATACATTTGTCACGGGCTCTACGGAAGATTTCCTAGGCATTTGTACGGCCTATATCTCACGCTATATTGGTACAGACTTCGATCGATTGCGGATTATTCGGCAGTAAAATATGCAACAACTGTTGCGAATTTAGTTGCATTGCATTGCATCTGAGTTTTATGCAATGGAGTCTGCGACTTGGTTAGGTAAATTGAAAATGTACAATGAAAAATAAAAATGGAAGAATCGTCAGATACTTTTGTGTCTTGACTATTATTCTATGTGCTAATAGAAAATTTTCGATGTTTTGTTATTATTTTTAGATTGATCATGTTTTAAATAAAATAAACGATACGTAGTGCTACTCTAACATTCTAATTTACATACATAATTCCAGTCTAATATTTTATTTAAAACATCACAAATCATTGATAGTGTGATAACTATCTGCATTTTGCATATCAAAACCGTTATACACGAAGACTTATATTTTGTCACTCCGTATTTACATAGTATAACGATTCCTCGGGTAAATAACGATCTCTCGAGATGAAAGTATCTCGACATCGGCAGGATAATGGCTGCGAGAACAGGTTTGTATGTTTATCAATTAATTTCGATGGGTATGGGTCGAATATAGATACGTGTTATCAATTTGTGTGAAGCTATTTTCAATTAATCGATTTCGGAAATAGCAACTGTGTTAAAAAACGTAACATGGCATCAACTTTGCAAAATATCGTTATTTCAACAATTTTATATTGACCACCAACTTGAAATTGTTCAAGTTTAAAAAAAAGTGTATCGTGTGCTTACAACATGATTTCCGTACGTGATATTATTTCACAACAAACGAAATTGAATCAAAAACATTATTATAAACAGTAAACAAAAAATATGGTCTCCTATTACAATTCCGCGGTTTCACCTTCGTCATAGATCGACTAGCAGACCTTAGAACGGGTTATCAAGTTGAATGTCGGATTACAAAATTAGCACCCAACGAATAACATTATCGAAGATGATATAAGTGTCCAGAAAAAGTGAAAACTAAACACGCATGCTCGGTGTCGCACGCGTCACTTTCTACGTAACACTTTTGGCAATTTGAATAGAAAGCAGTTTCAAAAGTACGATACTGATTTACGGCCGGTTAATGATCGGTTTGGGTGGAAAAGGTGAGTCTATGGGTGTATAATCGACTTGTAATGTCGCCATGAAAAGCAAGCATTAGGTGGTGCTGAGTATTTTATGAGATTGGATGGCAAAAAGGTACGCGAAAGTTACAAAGATGATGCTGTAAATACGAAAAGAGGAATAAACACAAAAATATTGTAATTCTTTACTATCTATCTAACCATTCGATTTAAAGGTAGAGTAAGGAACGAAAGGCTAAACCGGTAATTCCTTTGCTAGATAACTTACACAACGTCGAAAAATCACAAACCACTTCAATACTGAAAAATATTTCTCTATATTCGACTTCATTAAACTTGATAATACTTCGCATTATCTCAAAACATTCCAAAGATGAGGTAAAATGATAAAATTGCACACGAACAGTAGCCAATCGGTTGAGGCGTCTAACAAAGTGGCTGGGAATCCAACGAATGTGGGCAATTTTAGTGGATCCTGCGTGAGGCTCGTGCCTTTGTATCACGAACTAATTTACCCCAGGCCTTGGCAAGGAATGCCTTAATGTGAGCAAAATGCACGAGAGATATGCCCGGAATTACCCCCTCGGCAACGAGTCTGGTTACGTAAGCATGGGGAACTGAACAAATTGAACGTTTTGCAATAAGACTTTATGCATTAAGAAACTGTATCAAAGTAATGACCACGGAAAAGTTTCTCTGTACGTTTTCAATTAATTCAACTTTAAAAGTAAAGCGATTAGGATTCTAGGTTTCTTTATAGCATTTGAAGCCCCCTAAAATAGTTAAGTTCACGTAATAGACACAGCAGAGTTAACAAAAACTATGAAAACTGAAGTCAAGCAGCAATGAATATTTGCAAAGCTCACATCATCGATCAATTATGTCATAGAAATCTAGCTCAATATTAATTAAATTGCTTCGAAATCTTTTGACACTAGTTTCAAATACTTCATCATTCTCTGTAGCAACATAAACTTCGTCATCTAGCGTAATTAAAGCCTCTTTACGGTTCAGAACCTCTCCAAACATGTCCCAATTTTTCGCAATAACGGAATACAGCTCATTAGAACCAATGATTCCGATGCAAACTGTGTTGATGCGTTCAGAATTGGCCGTGTCACTGCGGCATTAGAGTGCGCATGCATTACGGTCAACGGGTCGGGTTGTGTAGACGGGCCAACATTCCCGTCATCGGGGGCGGTTATAAATATAATGTAATCATGTAATGCATCAGGCAAATATTCGTCTGCACCTAATTCGGCTGCGGAGGTGGGTGAAGAAATACAAATCTATTGAGATCGTGTTTAACACACTTACAAAACGTTTGGGACATTGTTATAATAGTACTTCACGGCTAATGGATAATAATCATGTAAGAATCTACGGGCATTAATTCTATGGACGAAGCAAATGCTAATGAAGAGAAGCAATATTGAATTCAAAATAAAAAAAGCAGTAGGTTAATCCAGAAGTGTCATATAAAAACAAAAGAAGACCAAGTCAGGACATTTCTATGTTATCGATTAATAGCCCCTCCTCCCGTTTTGTCGGTAATTTAGTAGAGCCAAGAGATAAACGTTAACATCGTCAAAGAAGTAATAGAGGTCTCGAAATAAATGCACGAAAACCACAGATTTTTAATGCGGATGTCCGTTAACCATATACAAAGTAAATTTACCTTCAGCCATTTTACCATCTAACATGTTATTACTCCTATTGCAAGTGTGAAGTTGTATTTGGCGTTTCCAGTACTCTAACACGTGATAGGGTCTCGCACGACCATACTACAATCAAAGTAGTTCGTGAATTTTTGCACGAAAATCCACTCGCGCGCATTCCACATTTTCGCTGTGCGTGCGTGCGGCCAAGTGATGAGACAAGGGCGGAGTATGTTACCGTGGAATGGACAAGAAAATTGTTGATGTGTCGAATTCTTGTAAAGAGCCACACGCACTGTATTACTAATTTCAAATTTTATTTTTTAAAATGGTAGCTTGGTTTAGAATTTTATAAGCATATATTATCTCAAGCTCCTCCGTGCTTCGGAAGGCACGTTAAGCCGTTGGTCCCGGTTGCATGTGCAGTCGTTAACACCCACCAATCCGCATTGGGCCCGCGTGGTGGGTAATGGCTCGTCCTCCTTATCCACCCATAAGGAAGGTCTATGCCCCGGCAGTGGGGTGGGGACATTAAAATGGCTGATGGACAAGCATATATTTTAGTTAACAGTTTTTTCACTAAGAGCGAAATACAGGCACGCAGGCCAAACTGAATGATAACAAGTACCTACTTGAATAAAATATGGTCTATTAATTTAATAATAAAAATAATAATAATTCATTTATTCATAACCCAATAATGATGTTACAATATGTTTACATGGTAGACTTATATATAGTTTTGGGTTTATTTTTAAATCTAAGGGGATGAGTCCCTGACATCGAAACGAGTAAAAACTGTATTTCCAATGTTAGTGATTCCTCGACATTTTTGATTTAAATATACAAATTTTTTTTATACATAGTTATGTTAGTGGAACAACGGGATTATGAATGAATATTTATTTAAAAAAAAAAATTAAAAGAGAAAAATATACAAGGTCATTTCCAGCATACACGAAACCCGAAAACTGATAATTTAGATTCATACGTGGTAGGATACTATGGTAGCTGTACATCAATCATTACATCTATAAAAAACAAAAGGGAAACTGCAATTTCATATCATAAATGACCCTTTTGAATATGTAGTAGAACAATCGCGTAAGTTCATGAATTAAACATCACTTCGAATGGAGTGAGAACATAAAACATGAGCATTGTTGTCAGTCACATAAGTATACGATTATGTCGCAATTTGCCGGAGAACTTTCGACTGAATCTCAAATAATCGTATATTAGTATTACTGTGGTATAACCATAATAATGTGACGAAGTGTAAGCTTATCTTAAGATTACGATGTAAGCTTATGCAGTATCAGTATTGCATTTATAGGTATTAAATTGATGCATTAATTTATCTAAGTTTATATCTGCTTAGTTGATTGCTGCAACTTTATTTGCTGCAATTATGCTTATTGATTTTATATTGAATTATTTAATATTGCATACAACACCACTTGTTTGGTTTCGTCAAACGCAAATGTGTAAAATATAATCTTTGAACATTTTCCTCGGGTAATAAAATGATTGATAAATGACACAGATTCATGCGTTAATTAAAGCGCATGAATCTGTGTCATAAAAATCCACTTGAAATTGACAAGAAACTATACAAATTATCTACGTTATTGTTTGGGATGTGCAAATGGGCCATGACTAAGATTCCAGTGAATCACAAACGCATCAATACACTGGCATCACATTTTACGAATATTAGTTTCGAGAAGACAAGTCTGGTAAGTTCGTTTGATTCTTAATTTTACTTCAACTTCATATCTCTCCCGAAGATGATTATTAATTACATGCAGCAGCACACTTGATGATGCTGCCTTCATGAGAATACGAAGATCAACTCTAGTGCAAAGAATTTCAAAAACGTGTCTAGCACATTTTTCTCTACTCGTTGAATTCAAAGTTTGATACCTGGAAGTCGAAAAGTTCCACGCCACTGTCGCAACCGCAGAACCAGTGGTAATTGTCGCAACTCGCAACACAACGTCTCTTCGGGTAGAAATAAATCATTTAGAAAAGCCTTTATTGGACATTTCGGTCCTTACCCCGTAACGATTACAGTGTTTTCTAAGCAACAATTTATCAGCGCACACATTCCAGCTCCACAGATAAATGCAACAGATTTCTCACAATGATGCAATAATAAATCAACACCACATTGTAGATCTTAAGATAAGGAAGTAAGAGCCACTATCCCGTGAGTTGTTATAACAAATGTTAACAATGGTTTAGCAAAAACTAACAAGAATCGCTTTCATGAAATCACATAATAAGACATAAAACATGGAGTATTTAACAGCGATCGAGATAAATACGAAGCTAGACTTGGTATTTTAAAAGGATTATTTTGTTGAAATTGCAATAACATCACGAGTTGATTCTAGGATTGTTCTAGGTCTTACACGCCTCTTTTTGCACGATCTATAATGTCAGTCAGTATGTACTTAAGGTCTAGTTCTCAAGGTATTGATTTATGATATGGTTGGTGATACTTTAAAGGTTAAATATGACATGAACAGAAACACAACAAATCAAGAAATACTTGTTTTAGTTTTTGCAGCTGACACTCGGTCAATAGTTATTGGAATACCAAGTGCAGACTGCAGCTATTCATATCAATATTTTACTAAACTGCTTTCAACCAGCAGTGTAAATGACCATTAAGTCAGTTGAATGAAAGCATCAAGCTTCAATAGCCTATAAGCAAAGATTTAAGCTTTCCGAGATTTCTTTGCTGTAAAAAAGGAAGAAGATGGCTAAGGAACGTCGAGTACTGAGCCTAGTTTCTCAGGCGTCGGCATTGACTTTCAAACCACTCCCGAAGCGGCTCGCCTCTAATAGGAGATGCTGGCTGCACAGGAAGCGATGCCTTTGGGTGGATTTCGAAGATATACCATTTATGGTGAGCGTGGTTGTACGAAAATAGATGGAAGACTGGATCGTAATGTGAAAACTTTGGCCTTTTACCGCCCTGCCTGCGCTACAGGGATACGGGATTAAAGTATTTAAAGTCTGTTCATCCTTACTTGTCTTATATGGTAAACAATCTTCACCCAACTCTTTATTGAAATTATTATTTATAAAATACAACAAGTGGTTTTCCACACATAGATTACGAAATAAATGGTTAATAAATTAACAACAATTTCACAAAGTTACTAAAATATTTTTAAATAACGATTTCAGTTTAAAAGACGTATGACAACTGTCAAAAACTGTTTACTAAATAAGACAAGTAAGGATGGACAGACTTTATACAAAGTAAGTTTTAAAAGAAATGCCTAAAGTTGTAACAATGTTGATTATATCTCTTTAATTTAAAACAAATTAAATTTAAATAAAATTAGGGTTCAGCCAATTTAATAAGTGGCAAGACGTAGAAATTCCTTTTAGATTTATGGAACTTTTCTATATTAACATCAGGCCTATTATGCCCAGCAGTGGGCGTCTCGCCGTTGACATGATGACGGACATTTACGACAAAGGCTTTTATTACAATAATTCAAATACATAAAAAGAGGTAATCAGACTAGCCTTACATAATATAACTTGTCTAAATATTTATTGTCGCTTCCAAAAGCAAATTAAAAGGTCCTCCTACAATTTCGCAAAAAGTTGAACATGAAATTCACCTTTCTTACTGTTGGTTGTGAGGATTTTTTCCTTTTCCTAACATAGGGTACCGTGTCCTGTAACCGCAGCGGGATGCCAATGCCAAGATACTTGTTAGCAAACAGTAGCTGGTTCGAATGAGCGATGTTATGGCCCTTTTTATTGGCTAAAGGGCTAGGGTTAAAAGCTATTCGCGAGTTACAGAAAATAAATATTTTTTGTGTGAGTAACAAAAATGTTGAGTCATTCGTTTACGTAAAACGAGGAGTCTATAGGTAAGTATTTAATGTCAGAAACATGACATGTGTAAAATACCAATACATATTATGTGGACATGAGGTTTTGTCTTAAAGAAAATATAATTTTTGTGTCGTAATTTAATCACAATATTTACAATTTATTACCATATATTAGCGGTCAGTATATTGGAGTAGTGTCATAAAATGGCTAACTCGTAATCTAACAAAAAATGCGAAAGTCACTCCGTTCTAGTTTTTGCAGCACACGATTTAAATCAACCTGCAATAAACCCATCTTCAGTGGACATCTGTTTTTCTGATTTCTCGCAGTACTTGTTTAATCTAGTAAACTGTTTCTTTAGCAAGGGCATTAACTAAATAAATAGTCCTTCAGAATTACGATACAACTTTATTCTGTACCTTCATTCAGGACATAAAAGGAAATAAAATAAAATGCTCGCGCTTTCAATGTTTTTTTACGCTACATGGTTGACATCATAGTCTTGATACTCCAGATTCTCATCCCATGGAATCTCATTCACACGTTGACCACGATGTTTATTACATTATCTTAAAAGGTATTACTGACCACCGAAACATGATATAAGTACTGGCGTATTTAAATGACTAAAGCCGCACAACTTTCGCCGCACGGCGAAAATCGACCGTGTAAATGGCAATTCAGCCTAGGCCGCAGGTCACTGAACAAAATTATCTGATCCGGTGGCCAAAACTGGAACTACGTTATTACATTGTTACCTAGATAACACCACAGTCATAAGAATAAAAGCCGGGCCAGACTGTTGCAAACAAGCCCTCCACATCGGTCTCCACCGGCGGTTTACAACAGTGTAAACACTTGTTTGCAACCAAAATTCGTTTGACCTTCCACAACCTCTGTGGACGGGACGCATATAAGCAAAATCTAACTCTCGAGTTTTGATGGTGATCCCTGATTGGTCAAGAAACTCAGTAGTTAGGTTTTGCGCGCAAACTCTAACTCCCCAGTTTCGCGTTAGTTCGATAGTGATCTCTGATTGGTCAAAAAACTCAGTAGTTAGGGTTTGCCCGCAAACTCTAACTACTGAGTTCGCATCTTTATTTTTTTTGTCAGTAGTAATATATAGCGCGTAATTGTATAACTGATTTCAGGGACTTTGCTAGTTTAGTTACAGTTAGTAAGTAACAAGTATTTTCATCAGTAATTTATGGCACAATGATTAGGAAAAAAATTAATCGAATTAAATATTTCCCGTAGTACTACTGGATCGATTGGTAGTACTACGGGATTTTTTTTACCCGTGGAACTACTGGTAGTAATACTGGTAGTATCACGGGCAATAAAGGAATAATTTCCGTTGCTGGCTGTACCTACTGAAATAAAAAGATGTTTACAGATAAACGATAAACCAAAAAAAGAAAGGCGAATACCTTCAAACCATTTAGCCTTATCCTAGGTACTGTATTGAGATTAAGAATAAGAAACCCAAACACAGGAGAAGTCTTCTTCTTCATCGTGTCGATGATTCTGGCGTCCACCAAAGCGTGTTGTCAGGCAAAATTCACAACGGCATAGCGCAACCAAATAGGACAAGTAAGAATAAATGCATTTTAAATAGATACTAACTTGCAATTATGATTCGTTGCGACGCAGGTTTGGTTTTCTAGACAATCCATTTGGTCAATTTTATTCAGCATTCTTGTATCCATATGGATACACTGGAGAACTTGGCATATGCCACAAACTATAATATTGGGTCCTTAACTATGAAATTGGCGTTTTTTTCTCACACACAGAGAACCATATAACTCCAGCGATTTAAATTATTTATCAGTTGCTGGATATTACGGCTATATGACTATCAAGTTGACGGCTATGCTTATAATTGGTTGTAATTTGATTGTTCTGATGAATAATTAAAGTCATCTAAAAATACATTGAAAGTGACTTCTTTTTTTTTAGCAAAAATGACCACTTAATCTGTTGTAACGTAGCCTAAACTTATTTTTTTTCGAGTAAGTTATGTTGCCTAGGTTATCTTAATGTTCAAACATTTGTACTTACAGAAAAGTTTTGTTGCAATAGCGTTCACAGTTGTCAAATAAATTGTGAAAATGTTAAAATAGAAAATGCAACTTGTTAAAAATTTTCCATACAAAACGTCAATTTCATAGGCAAGGAATATTTAGTTTAGCTTTTGCGTTCAGATCTGGGTATACTGGATTATATTCGTAAAAACTTTTAAGATTAGAAATCATTTTTAAAAAATAAAATAATTTACCACAGTTGTGTTCAAAGACAATTGACAACTGAATTTTGAAGCTCGCTCATTGGTGGATGCGCACTCAGTAGTTAGAGTTTGCGGGCAAAACCTAACTACTGAGTTTTTTGAGCAATCAGAGATCACTATCGAACTAGCGCGAAACTGGGGAGTTAGAGTTTGCGCGCAAAACCTAACTACTGAGTTTCTTGACCAATCAGAGATCACCATCAAAACTCGAGAGTTAGATTTTGCTTATATGCGGACGGGACAACGTTTGTAACGACGGCGACGAGTCGACAACACACTGAGGTGAGAGCCTTGTTGTAAACAGTATGGACGCAAACACCAACCGTGGGCTTCACAAGCCTCCCACCAAGGTCACCCCTGTGGAAAGCTTGTTTGCAACAGTGTGGCCCGGGTTTAAATAAAACTTTATTCTTATGACGCAGTATTAAGACTGTGGTAACACCATCAACTACACAGACGACAGCGCAATCAATCACCAGTAGGGCTTCCATTACGTAATTTCGCAATTCCGTAATTACGGACAGATTTTAACGATTTCTGAAATACGTAACTCAAAGGTAAAATTCCGTAATTACGTATCTACTTACATACACATAAATAAAATATCAATTGAATTAAATTTTCTACTTTCATGACACGGCAACACTAACTATTATATGACAACACCATTAGGCCTAGCACGGCAGCCGCGACATCTTCTCGATCAAAGTCAAAGTCAAATAAGCTTTATTCAAATAAACTTAATTATTAAGTACTTTTGAATTTGATCAGTTTCTCACACTTCCCTTTTCATTCGAATATAGCGCGCTAGCCGCTAAGCAATGTGAGAAGCGAAAGGGAAATAAAGTTTCACAGTACCTAAGTCTATGTTTCAGAGACTCATGTCGCGGCTGCCATGGTACTAGACCTACAATACTGAGTGGGTATTTCCCGTGTCGTATTTGATAATTTTTGATTGCGCTTGCAATATTTGGTTTTAAATCGCAAAGGATAGAGTCCATTATTAAACGTCTGAGAATCAAAATCCCTTTGGTTATTAATAGTTAGGTTACTTGTAAATTGTTGCACAATAATTGCTTTTAATACGTAGCGAATAGAGTTTAATATTGTAAGCTAAGCGACGTAGGGGAATCCCTTAAGACTTCATCTACATACTTTTTTGAATTGTTTAAATGGAGAAAGAAAACGACATCATTACTTCACTTTTGTTACTTCACAGATAATCAGACTGATCAGTCAGGAATTTTATTGTGACTGTCTCTAAGATGAGACCTGACGTGATTATTTTTGTGTCTCATAATGGTGTTCTGTGCTGCGCTAGTACCTTACCTACTTTAGAACGCTTTTTGATGAAATGTAAGTATTGTACCATAGTTTTTTCCATAAAACATTTACATAAATATAGGTACATAAAACGTACCTAAATTATTATCAGAACAAAGTTTTTATGGAAAGTAAATACTTATTTCGACTACCTCCATAGTAGAGTGGCTCGTGTGCACACCGGTTTTCATGGTGTTGCTATCTCTGAAGTCCAGGTTCAATTCCCGGTAGGGTCAATTTAGAAATAACTGTTTTTCTAAATTGTCTCTGGTCTAGGTGTTTTCTATGTACCGATGATAAATAAGTATGACATTTAAGTGAGTTTATCCGTTCTTTAGTTTCCCATTATAACAAGTTTCATAATGAAGCTTAGCCGTGGCTATAATTAATTATAGATAAATAAATATGTGATTGTCAGTTCGTTCGTTTCAAATTTTAATAAATAAAAAGTTTGTTAATAATGTTTTCATTTCAATTTCCTTCTAAAACAACTTATATGACGAAAAAATA
Organism: Agriphila geniculea; assembly: GCA_943789525.1. Lineage (NCBI taxonomy): Eukaryota > Metazoa > Arthropoda > Insecta > Lepidoptera > Crambidae > Agriphila > Agriphila geniculea. The sequence goes on from OX038890.1 coordinate 18,981,840, forward strand.
TAATGGGTTAAAAACCCAACTAGTTACGTAATTACGTAGTTACGTAATTGGAGCATTATAGTGCGTAACCAGTTACGTAATTAGTTATTCCGTAATTTTGGAAGCCCTAATCACCAGCAATTCAATTTGGAAGCTACTTGCTAGGTGACTAAATTCGACCGTCACAGTTGACGAAAATCGACTAATCTAAATATCCCATAAGCGATTAATCGACACTTAACTGTCAAAAGACAATGGTTTGCAATACCTAGACAGCGCGTGCTTACTATTCGAAAGCAACCAATCTGTATAAGTATTTCTAATTAATTAAATTACATTGCAAATGGTTTCTCTAATAAAATAGTAAAATGTGGTACAGCTCAGGTTTAGAGGTGTCATGTGTTAACAGGTCTTGTCTAGGACGTACTAGGGTTGCCAACAATTGATATTGGTAGGGATTTAAATCATATTAAACGGCAGAGTAGGCTGTTAGTCTACAGAATAAATAATAGTATAAACTGACAGCGTAACCGAAGGTCCAAAAGATCCCTTAAGAGATTGTTGTTGCTTGATATTGTTTCGTTTAGGGTTACTAAACCTTAGGCTACTCTACTATTATGTAATATATCTAAGTAGCTGTTTAATGGGATTAAATTAATAAAAATGTCGTTATAAAACATCTGTAGTACTTTGTTACGAGCCATTTTACATCCTCCATTTCTCATCTTATGTCAATATCTCCGTGCCTCCGGTTGTCTGGAAGAAATCGCTTTTATCGATAAGACTGCCATGTTTAGCGCTAAGTATTATTGTTTACTCTTTTATGTACCTATGTTTATGGTATTAAATAAAGTCTAATCTAATCTACAAAATTACTACTACTAAACATTACCAGTACCTAAATAATCAGAAAACAATCAGAAAATCGGCAACCCTATAGTATCTACTGGATGTCATCGGATACACACGAGTCCCTTTACTTGTATTTCACCCAGTCATTTGCAGTGATTTAGCACACACGGGCGGTATTTTAGGAACGTGGTAAATGCTTACTAAATAGCTTATATTTGGTCTATTATTTCGTAAAGGTATAATAATTAGTGACTATTTATTATACCTTTTAGAAATAAAAGACTGGTGGCTAGCAAGTAATAACCAGACCCCGGATTTGTGGTAGCACGAATAAAATGACGTTTAATAGTGCGTGGACAACTTGATTATCTATTTGTGTAATTTATCGATAAAAAAATATAATTATGTAACGTGATATATAGACTTACTGTCGGAAATAGTAGAAATTACCTACCTACATTAAGAAAAGTGGAAATCGTGAAATGTATAAATAATAAAATTCACTGCAGTTTTTCCTGATGCAAAGATAGCAAAGTCAAAATGAGTGAAGTAGAATGTCATTTTTTTAAGAAATACATCCTCCTTGGTAAAATACAAAAAATAAATACAGACGCGATCAAAAAAGTTCCACTTCAAAAATATTTTCAAAACATCGATATATAAAAACATTTACGATAATTTGGTAATCACTAGCAAGTTTGTATTCCTGCCACCGCAAATCCGGCCTTTAGTAATAACATCACTTTATTGAATTTTAGCAAATTTTTGCGGTAGTTTTAGCTTTTATGACTTTGACGAAATAATGCTGGCCTGACAAGAGAGTTCATATCATGATCATGATACATTGAAACAAAGTATTTTTATGGCGACATCATTATCATTATCATGTTGAGTAACCCCCTTATACAGGGTTATTTGTAAAACACCAACAACCTCGCAGGGTAGATTATCAACATTATATCATAATACAACAACACACAACAACAAAATAGGCAAAAAAACAACTTTTCATACAAAACTCGATCAGCTGTTCGGGACATTTGTATGGAGAGTCGATTTTTTTTGTCGGTTTTCGGAAACGTCGTAGAACAAAAATGTTGTTGTAATGATGTTAGTAATGTGTTAGTAATCTACTCCTGCGAGATTGTTGGTGTTTTACAAATAACCCTGTATAAGGGGTTACTCAACATGATAATGGTAATAAAATAATGTCTCCATAAAAATGTTTTGTTTCAATGTGTCATGATCATGATCATGACATGAACTCTCTTGTCAGGTCAGCATTATTTCGTCAAAGTCATAAAAGCTGTCGACATTCAGCCTTCACAAGTGCATAACCGAATTTCAATAAGCGTGGGCGCATATCTGTCCATTGATTGATGTATTTACGTCATTTCTGTTCAAAATGACGTTTACCTCTAGTTTAGTGGGCGGCAGTAAACAGCCGGAAACTTAACTTATTGTGACTTTTATGACATGTGGTACACAATAAACATTAACCATGTTTATTAGTTCTAATTTTGTTTCAACTAGTTAACGATATTGCAGTTGGATGTAAATGTTAAATTAAGTAAAATATGTTCTTGTAAGTTCTATGTCTTACCTACTAACTAACTAAACTATGAAGTCTAGAGACAACATAGAAAGAATACTTTTTGATTCGTAACGGAAACTACGCTGAGACTAAAGCTTATGTATAAGCAGCTCTAGGAAAAGTTATATCGCTTTTAAACTTGGTGTGTGTAGGTACCTAAAATTTAAATTATCACAACAAATGACAGCTTTATAATTTTACACTTTTCTGGAGAAACCAACAGTATTTGATTGCTAAGAGTAATGTATTGTTACGGCTAATACCCGAAGTGCGGCTAAACCTAGTTTTAGCCGGCTAAAACTAGGTGTAGCCGATAGCTGTTGGCTAAAACTAGGTGAACCGATCTGCTTTACCCCTGTAGGTCCTGAATATAGGTTAGAAATTTAAGGGGAGCGCGAAGCGCAGCGTAGCGTGAGCCTTAAATTTCGAGGTTATTTTTTTTTTAACAGACAACAGAAATAACTTTTTTAATACCCCCTGCTGCACCTAGTTTTAGCCGGCTACACCTAGTATTAGCCGCGAGTAAATCGGCTACACCTAGTTTTAGCCAACAGGGTGGATTAGGAGGATGTTTATGGCCCATCCTCCTAATCCACCCATAAGGAAGGCCTGTGCCCCAGCAGTGGGGCACAGGCTGATGATCATACAGAAGCCCAACCGCGCGAGGACAGTCAAATAATAAGCTACTCTTGCTGTACGGTAATTAAGTACAATTTCAAATTGCACAGCGCTGTGTGCCTTTTATTCTAAGCACCTCCGAAGCGCTTCTCTTTCTGTCGCGTAGCTCTGTCTCAACTCAACTGACGCATAACATCCCTCGTGCGCTGACTCGACTGAGTCAGCCGCGAGCAGTAGGCTAATATAAAAGTTTAAGCGCGGAGTTAGACCCCCTATCACTACTTCATGATTAATAACGTCACATTGAAGTCTTAGTGTCTCGTAGGTGTGAACATTACACGTGCAGAAAGAACTGAAGACTTAATCAGTCTATTCAAAAGCCAGCGTTATCATGTCTGCGTAGGCCCTGATAAATTGTTATAATAAAGCTTAGCATAGGGCTGTCAATAATAAGTATATAAAATAATTACAATATCTTAAGGGAACGTACCCATACTACGTGACCCGTTAAGGGGGGGGAGGGGGGTCTTTAAAATACCACGGTTCTTTTTTTAAAGTTGTATTCAAATATGGCACGCAGCGAATTTTTTTTTCTTCTTGATACATTTTTTCACTTGTAATTGTATGTAAAATTATTATACACACTCTTGGCATTACGTGGCAAGCGCCTTACTAATGAAAAGACAAAAATGAGCAATTTTTTTTTAGATTTCTGTTGAAAATGATGTAAAACCATTATCTATGAAATACTACGTGAAAACCAGGGGGGGGGGGGGTCTTGGCATATACTACGGGTGGTCACCAAGGGGGGGAGGGGGGTCAAAAATGGTAAAATATGGGTCATGTAGTATGGGTACGTTCCCTAAGCAAAAACTTTCAGATTTTGAAATACATAGTTGATCCTAGCCCTAAGAAATGCTTCAAGCCGTAGCCGCTTAAATCAGAATATTTAGTGAAAAGGATTCTAAAACTTAAAATAAAAAAAAGATTAAAACCTCTGTATAAGTGATTATCTTTTTTTTTATGCAACACAAATACTGGATTAACTATATTTTTAACAAAAGATTTTATAAAAAAATGTTTCCATGAACGATGTAATATCGACGTGCTTTGAGTTAGGTAATTTATCTACGGAATTACTTACTTACCTTACCCCTCTCTTCATTTCACACAATGTCCGTTGTTATTTTCATTCCAAAATATAAAACTCAAAAGCGCCAACCCTGAAGGCTGCGTAGGCGTTTATTTCTCAATAAAACTTTTTTCGGCGGTTGTTTTGTTTTGTACCTACCTATCGCGCGTGCGCATTGAGAAATTTCGATTTTACACACAGGTCGATTTATATTACTACACGTTTAATGATAGTTTTAAGAAACTCACACATAAAGATAGCGATGAGGAAAAAAATAATTTGTGCATTCTGGCATAGAACTATTACTATTTTGGTTTGTTAAAAAAGTTTTTTATTGAAAAAGAAAGTTAAACTGTTGTATAAAGGCAAATTCAAAAGATAAATACAATAGTTTGAGATAACCTTGAGAGTATTAAGTGTATTTATCCACCAAAACCAGTAGCAAATACAGAAACGAGTAAAAATAATAACCATAATGACGTTTTAACCAAGCCATAAATTATACGTAGCATTCCTAGAAAATACGTGCGTGTAAGCAAATAGACGTTTAAAAGCAGCTACCGATCGCTGCAGGACAGAGAAAAAGTGATTGGGTAACACGTACTCAGATGATATAAATTAGTTTCATAAAGAAAATATCACCCTTACCCCTGATAAAATAGGGCTCATATTCTCATATTCGTAATCAACATATTGAGTAGTTCAACGATACGTGACGCCTATCTGGAAGAGAAATCATTAATACTCTATAAATCATAATATGAATTTGTCAGGCTTTGGATTTAAGGATATATAAAATGTATTGGTACTTATTATTAGCATGCATAAGGTTGTAGATGTAGTCATACTAGAATACACAAAACACGAACGAATAACTTATGTGAACGTGGGCGACACAATCGTGAAGTAAAATATAAAGGAATGCCGTAAAAAAGAAATAATAAAACACCTATTTCTTAATTAGTAGGAAAACATAAATCATTGCCAAGAAAATATTTTGTCAAATGTGTGAATTCCAATGTTCTTACTACATTATGGTAGTTTGGACAAAAGCAGAATCTTAACTAAGTATAATATTAAAATTACTTCCATATTTTCTTGTGAGTTGTGTGTAAAACAAGTCATCGTCTGCATTTTCCCATTGCAAAGCCACGTAATAAAACATGCTTGGTACTTCTTCAAAAACACTTTAAGACTATGGAAATAGAAACAAGCTTTTCAATTCTAAACATGATGGTGTAACCGACGTTCGTAAAAGGAGCATAAAATTCTTCACAGACAAACACCAGTAGTTGCATTTGTAGTTGAAATGCATGACGTAAGACGTGCACTGAGTGAAAATATCATATTTATACGATTGCAACGATTATGAGACAAAACCGTCAGGTGGAGCGACGATACTCTAGATCTAGAAATTAGATAATCGTGACAAATATGGAAGCGAGATGGTACAAGATACGGAAGAGAAGCGTTTGATAATATTTAATTTAAACCCAGTTTTATTGATATATCCAATCCAAATTAGGAAACAAAGGACGTTAATATCAATCAATCAATTTAGAAAGATGTGTAAAAAATGTTTTTAACGTAGTAAATAAAATTCAAGTTCATTATTTAAGATACTGTTTGTTTTCCTTAAAATTTAGCAAAGTCTCTTTTGAATTCAATTTCAATTCAATACAAATAGGTGTGTGTGAGAACCACAAAACAGAATCAGTCTCATATCTAAAATAAGTAGACTCGGATAAAATAAATAGACCATATAAGTAACGTAACGTTACATAAACAATTTTCTAATGGGAGCACGAACAGTATTCGCGTCCGGAAAGTTGACAATCCATGGGGTGCCAGAGAATTTCTCAAACCACTCCATGCATTAGAAGAACTCACTGTTTCGAGTTTCAACAGTAGAGAAACGCACCATCCTATATGGACCGGTCTTACGTATATGGCGTGCAATCATAAAGTCTGTCATGGTAGTAGCATCAGAAACAATGTGGAAATGCTGTAAGTCGGACTGGAATGGCACGTAAGAAACATCATTGGCCTCTTAAGATAGCGCACATTTAGTTGAATGCCTAAACTACGCCGAGCGCCTGCCTACGCATTGCGTAATGCATCTGATAAAGAAATAGTGTCAATTGATCTTTATCTATTTAAACGTGATGTCGAAACAACTACTTAAGAAGAAAAGTAAAAAATATTCGGCGTATTTTGAGCAGATAATGACATAATGAAACATAGTAATAAACTTTCGTAGCTTGTGAAAAGAATCTATTCACACTTTGTCACTATTAATGAAGAGATTAGAGAATAAATACGTAAGGGCATAATTAATTAGCTCCTTCCAGCTCAAAGTGAAGAACATCTTTATAATGAAGGAAACTACCTGATCTCAGACATATTTCGATATCGATGATAAATCGTCACAGCGAGATGTATTGACAGAGGCAGTGCCCACGCGAGGAAATGCAGGGGTAATGCTTCGAGAAAGTGGCGTGTCCTATGTTATCAGAGATCACAATTATAGAGCAGAACACCCCCCAGCTGCCAGCCTAATGATAGTGTTTGCTTAGAAAGTGATCTCGCCTGGAGTATTGCGGAGTACTGTTTGGTTGAGCATTAGTCTTAGGTAACTTAGATCATGCAAAGTAGAAGACTCATTTTGGATGCCATGAATTTGATTTTGAGCTCTTCTGCTATATTAAAATGCATTCAATATCATATGCATACATCACAGTATTCTTTATAACTATACACAATGTTGTGTGATTAAATAAAATGTAAGAATGTTTATCGTTATAATAATATTTTTCCTTAGTTTGTCTCACACAATAAATTATAATCACGTTACGCAACGCAACCTACTAAAAATGGAGTATTTATACATAATTTATACATGACACTGATTAGGGAAATAAAAAACGAAAACTTCTCCAAAGATCGTTCCAGGAATTTCTTGATTAGAAAAAACTTTTTACTAGACCGTGTTGCACGAATAGCCGGTTTAAAATAGAACCATTGCAATTTAAGAATCAAACAGATAGATGGACGGGCAGATCGTCCGACATTAGGGCGTCACTCGTGTTTGTGCATCACTTTCTAACTCTGAATTGGCGTAATTACTCAATTTTCACATCAAGTTGAGATTTCTCATCTCACTTCTATTGACCCTTCAATTACAAACAAAGTTTTTTTGTGAATTAAATCATTAGAAACTTTTTACTTCACTGTGTGATGAAAAGCTTAATGATTTTATACAGTTTGTTAATGATAATCATTTTTCATTCAATGTTTAATGTGGCAATAACGTCACATTAACAATTCAAATTAATAAAACGCGACAAGATGTGCACAGTAATAATGACCCCGTCCACGCACATGTAGTAACGGTAGCTAATTCATTTTGAAGTGAGAGGTAGTGATTTCACTCTTCAGATAGTTAATGTTATTAGCATAGGGATATCAGCCTTTAAGAAACCCTAAGTTGAATCACTTAATAAATAATATTACAGAGAAAATGGAACAGCCAAGCTAGATGAAAAGAATGTAAGTATTCGAATAAAAAAGCGAAGTTTTGTTTTTTTTGCAGAGGAATAGCAGCTGCGATAAAAGAGTACCTGTTTGTACCTACGTTATTATACAAATGAATGACGCATTGGGAACTATTGATTCCCAATATCAGATATTCGATTGATTAATAATAAACCAGTGTTTTTAGTTTCACTCAAACTACATTTTGACTTTTGAGTTACATAAAGAGCTTTTTTTATGCACAACGGGATAGTGCTTGGCCTTCACCTCACCTGACGATTAAGTGACGATAAGGACGAAGGTGAAAGCGCACTCATCACTGAGGATCTGGCTATCTTAGAATAAGCCCTACCAGGTGGTATGGTTAAGGTTCTTACCACCAACCAAAATGGTGATAGGTTAAACTGGTTTAATAACATTCAGTGCAGCGTATGCAGGACATTGTTGCATTGCAAAGGAATTTAATAAAGATACAATTCTACAGAAAATACAACAGTATATTTATCGTAAAAACATTTACTACAATCTGTAGGAATTCTGAGCGACTCAATTGTAATCTGATTCAGGTATTACTAAATAAAGTTGCAAAACGTGTAGAACTACCTATTACAGATTTTATACGCAAATCTCGCCTTTCACGGTATGCACTAATTCTAAATACAATAAAACTACGTCTGGTATACATATAGTAAGGAAACTCATTTTAGTAATGAGTATTTATTATGTTGTGTTCGTAATATTTAGTAAGATTTGAAATACCTTCGCTGGCTTATTTAAATACTATCATCTGTTATTAAATTGGATTTCGTAGCTACCTTTTTAGATATAGTCAATAATAAATAAGAGACAGATAATAAATAATGAAAAATAAACTAGAATTAAATATCTAAGTATTTAAATGTTATAAGTATTTTCAAAATATATTTTAATAGAAAGTAATGAATTACCTTTTGTGTTACGGCAATATTCGAAAAAGATAAAAATGTCTATCTACGAATATCAGTTTATTTTCAGCGACAAAAAGTGTCACAACGTAATAAGAAAAGTAGGTCGTATCATGATTTCTTGCACATAATTTTGATTTGGAATATAAAAACAACAATATTCCTTTAGCGCAACGAATGCTTTAACTTCTAACTAGACGAATCTAAACGAATTACGTTGTATTTTATGTACATCTTTTTCCAGACAATCCATCTAGTGTTAATAATAAATTGCAATTCGAGCAAAGGCCAAGAAGACATGAAAAAATGTTCTTTACCATTATAACCTTACTTCACAAGCATTGCAAAGTTGTGATCGTGTATACGCAGTATTATTGTTCTACACCATCTAAATTTTGAGGATGTGTGAAGTCCATGAAACTGAACATTTTTCTCTAAAGAACACATGGCCAAATATGTAAAAAAAAAAGACTATACATACATACAAATCAAAGAGATCACATGATCAGTTTAGTATGGGATGACCAAAATTTTGTGGTGAAATTCGACTAATGTTACTTAGAAAAAGTCATTTAGTTTCATGGACAGGACACATCCTTGGGATGGTAAGTTTAAAATGACCCGATATAGGTATTCTGTGTACTAGTATTCGCAGGATGTGCAGTAATAAAATGACAACTGGTGGGCAATTCGAGACCGATATACCCCGACCCAGTTGTGGCTGATACAGGATAGAAGAGGCGTGGGGTGGCCAATTATGATTACGAATGAGGACAATTTTGCTATCAAAGGTACAGTGGCCTCAGAAGCAGCTGGACTGAACATCCATTGGCCAATTATTGTGATTTGTTCCGGATTCGTTGTGTTCCTGACTCGTCGTATTATTCAATATGAAGCATGTTCGTTATGATGTAAAATCAAATATATAATTTGTCACTTACTTTGACGAATAAATTAAAGCAATGGAACAAAACATTCTCCGCAGTAAATAAAAAAAAACAGTTTGTCACTTAAGCCTGTGCTTAAGCCTAAAGTCAAGAATGAAACAAAAAATTATTCGCGTCAGACAGCATTAATTTTTTTTATTCGTGAATTAAAGTTGTGAGTAAATCACGAAGCCAAATCATTCGTAAAGAGTTGCTGGCATTTTTGTAAAGTTGGTGAATTAAGCAGGGGATTGTACGTATAACGAGATTACTACGAATCTGGAATACGACGGTTGTGGGTTCATTTCATACAGTAAAGTTGCATGCAACTCAGTAAACAATTATTGTAATAGTTGAAGTGACATCGTATATCATGAAATCAATTTCTTTAGTACGATGTACTAAAGAAAGATCATTCAGAATGATTTGAGGTAGACTTTTGTTCTAGCTTCTATAAAAAGCAGGATGATTTTTAAATAGGTACATGCCTTTTTAAACTGAATAGTACTTAAAGTAAATAAAACAAAAGACTGTAGGATGCGGTAATTTCGGCGTGAAAGAAACAAAAGCTAAGACTAGCTAGTGTTACTTGTTTTGTTACGACGCTGTGATCACGGCTCTTTTGAGCCAAGTGTGACATGGACTCGGATCAGGTTACAAACTTGTCACAAGTGGGTTATTTTTAAAAGTGAACTCTTTGTGTTATACTCTGTACTAATTCAAACGTCACGGCTTACACGTTCAGAGAGAATGCGGTAAATTTTATTTTTCCACGGATATTGTTTCAGAGGAACCACTTAGAAATACATTTGACCGAGATAAAAGGTATCCTATATGTTAATCCAGGCTTTACACTATCCCAAATATCATCCAAGTCTGTTTAGCCATTTTTGCGTGTATGAGTGACAAACATCCAAATTTTCACATATTTATAATATTAGTAGGAAGTTGGATCTCCAAAACTTTCAATTCAACGAATGAAAGAAATTAAACTCACGTTTGATATTTTTTCCAGTTGTGAATTGTATTACCACTAACTTTAAATATATAAAACTAGCGGCCGCCCGCGACTTCGTCTGCGTGGAAATATTTTTTTTCGGGATGAAAGGTATCCTATGTCCTTCTCTGTACCCCTAAGAACGTGTATGCAAAATTTCATGATGATCGGTTCAGTAGTTAAGACGTGAAGGCGTAACAAACAAACAAACAAACAAACGGACTTTCGCATATATAATATTAGTAAGGATTATATTTGCGTAGTTTTAAAATCATCTCATTATCAGAACTATAAATATCAACATAGTAAAGATAATCTTGTAGATGGATGAATGAAATCAATAACATATTGTGTTAGTAAATATCCGCAATCCGTACTACTTTTTCTTTCCATCCTACTTCTTGGTCATCCTACATTTAACATCGAAACATCTGTTAACACAAAGTAACAAAGATTCACCATCGAATATAAAATGACAGTTATTTCTTTATTCCATTGGTCACTTTATTGTGGACGTGGGTAGAAGCACAGATATAACATGAAAAACTTACTTAACTTAACTTACAAACTTGTAAGGTAACCAGTATCATAAATGTAAACAACAAAAACGAGCATTCAAAAACAAAATAATATTCAAATATGACAGTGAAACAGCAAAAGCTGAGAGACATATTTTGCATAATAATTGATAATAATAACTATATTAGTCAAATCAAAGAAAAAATAGACTCAATAAGTAATAAAATTAGGAAAGCGACAAGTTTAAAAAAACGGCGAAGTCGTCCGGAAGGAATAAATCTTTCAAAGGATTATAATAGCACATACCTAAAGAAAGGACCCTGTTAAATTTATTGATGAAGATAGATGTAGCGAATAAGCGATTGTGTAAGGTGATCGTGTTAATTTGAGAGTTCATATTGTATGTCATTAGTGTCAAATCCCATACAAATTGCTGCCGAATGAATACGTTATGAACTGTCAAATGAATACGATTGACTTCACCCCAGATTATCAGCAACATCAAGTAGATAAACTTTTTTTACGTTCAATGCTAAATATTCATTCTAGCCCAACAGGAGAAACTTCGTACTATACGATATCAAATGACATTATAGAATAGGCGTTTTATATTATACGAGGGACACAATTCAATGCCAGTGTCAGATACACATACATAATGAATGACACAAAGGGAGGAGGGGCACACGCATTTAAATGAGATGCTAATCGAACCATTTCACGGGCATACCCGAATGGGGTCACTAGTGTGGCGACGAACAATGGTGGGAGTATTGTTATAGTTAAAACTTATAAACTTTGATGTATTAAAGAGATAATTCACAAGTACTGAAATGTTGGTTAAATTTTCGTCAATTTTAATAATGAAACTACTAATTACATTATTTACTTTACTATCATTTATGATGACATATGCATGTAGTTTATCTGATATATAAAAAAAGGAATTGCTAGACAAGGCTATTATTGCCAGTGATTTCATTTTCAATGTTATCTTTGTCTATTCTAAAACGTAGGTACACAATTTTGCTTAATTTTATTGGTCTTGAACTACAAGTTCCAACGAAGATTTCTATGAAAATCCAGTTGGCAAGTATCGTTGTTATTGGAAACTAAAGGCAGGATGTTTAACTCTCACAACACGAGCAGGCGATAACACACGATCACACAAGATTAGTTGAAATGTGTTTAAGTAATAGAAAAACTAGTTCTTTAAACTAATTTCTCATATAAAGCAGTATATCTATTTAACCCTGGCGAAATTCTGAATGGAAGTGTTAAAGAGGGGAAAAGGAGAAGGCTCGAAGAAAAGCAAATAATAAGATAATATAATAAAACAAACTAAAACACAAAGAAACAAGCAGCAGACCAGATCCTGTAGCCAATGTCACATTTACAAATTTTCGCTATCGCTTCGCTCCGTAAAATGGATTTGACGTTTTAAAATAGGATAGTTAACGAAACCTTATGTTGACATAAGGTTTCGTTAACTATCGAATTAATAATATGGGATCAATCCCATACATGTTTCGAAAGCGAAGCGATAACGAAAATTTTCAAATGTTACTTTGGCTAGGGGGTCAGAGCACAAGAAGAAGAAAAAGCGAAGACAGATGGCAGATAGAAAAAAAGGCAAAGACAAAACTATAAACAAAAAGTATTTACACACCCGGCCTGTTGGCCAGGTCGTAATAGGCAGAAATAATATTTTTGAAGAATTATTCTATGAAACGGTAGCTAATTCTGGACCACTTTATTTCTATGACGACAACGACATTCAAAGACCAATTTCGTTTACTCATAACAAAAAACAAAGAATAATAAAAGCGGTGTGCATAGTGATTTATTTCAATTAATAGCACTTGCGGAAGTATAAAAAAAGTTTAAGATATAAAAGTAATTATGAGTTAATTAAGTCTCTCATTCGAAGAATAAACAAACATATACATAACTTATATATTAAAACTACCAGACGTATCTCAATTAAAATACTTATTATTAGTACCTACCTAATTATATTTCCTTAAAAATAGAAGAAAACGATGGACATGTTATTTTCACATATCGAGTTTCTCAACAAATTGTAAGTTCATCATAATTATTTGCTGATGAACTAATAATCTTGTCAAACCTCACTTCACTGCTAAGCATGTTGATAAAATCTTCAAAGCAATTAAAAATGCCATCAATTTCATATTTAATTAATTGGATCTATTCTTTTGCAATTTTTTGCAAACCGGACGTCCGATGGATGACGTAAGCAGCTTTGGACTTGATGAAAAAGATAATTGATTTGCACTTATGCAATAACTCAAGAAGCGTGGACAGGTTTTGAAACAACAGTTTTTTGTTGGTTTAAGATCAGTGACAGATCAGATTACATAAATGTTAATAATTATAATTTTAATTAACTACTGTTAGTAGAAAGGAATAAAATCCATTCACAAAATTAAAATATCTACAACAATTCGTATGTAAAGCCTTTTGAAGGATTTCAAAATGAAGTGAACAAATAACTACATAAACAAATGCAAGTAACATAAAAATATAATCTACTATTTAGGTAGGCTTAACATCTAAAAAGGCACCCAAAACAAAAAGGAACACATTGCATGAACACTTCAATATTACGAAAAGAATACAGTAGGTACACGAAGTGCAATTTATAAGTATTTCATTGATTGAAAAAACACTTTATTGTGGTTGGAGTATGAAAATATAAACACGTCATTAATTAAAATCTCACTATCTGCGCTTGCGCATGGCATGTTGTAAGTCGGGTAGGTAACCCAATCAGTCGTGATCTGACCGCCAAGCGCAACGGACGTGTAACCGATACGTCGAAAGCCGCTTTCCTCTCGGGAAATTCTTGAATGAGCATTATACACACCTTTTACCATTAAAACCTTATAAAGAAGTTTCACTGTTAGCCATTCTTTCTTTTTGCAAATGGAGAACTATTTTCTATTAAGGTATCATTAACCTTTATTTGATGAAAAATGGTTCAATTGCGGTTGTTTTGGAAAGCAGACATAATATTGTTTGTCAATTATAAAAATCGTAGATAGTATACACATAATATACCAACCTACTTCGTCGCATCGGGAACTCCTCAATTTTTTGGTGATTCAACTTTATTCACACACGATAGGATCATCTAATCCAGGGATTCCCAAAGTAGTCGATATCCCCGATGATCCTTGGAGTCGAAATCGGTTTCCCAGGAATCGACATAAACGAATAATTACAATAATAAAAATTAATTACACTTGGAGGACTTTACAATAGGATTTTTAAAGTAATTTGGCTATGGGGGTCTGAGGTATCAGTTTTGGAAAAGGGGTCTCTTACCCAAAATAGTTTGGGAGTCCCTGATCTAATCTCATCGTGTGGATGACTAACAATGAAAATGCCACCTCATTCAGAGCAACAACCTCCGAAAGGGTTCGTAAATCAACATCATATGTAAACATGGCAATAAAAAGAAACTGCAACCGAGCACGAGTCAATGACACCGATATTGTGATACAATCGACCACACGAACAACGTAACATTTAAAGTCCTTATTACGATGGAACAGGGTACAGAATCAAATGAAGACGTAGTTGAAGAGTAGACGATAGGAACTATAGAAGCTACAAGTTCTTTATTAGAGTAGGTCTGTCCATATAAAGGACGCACGTAATACGTATAGAGAAGTGACCTACGACTAATGATGGATCGGTTATATATTGACGCTAGTTGTTATAAGAACGCCGTTATACCACATGAGTAACGAATTGCTCATGTGGTTATACAATAAAAACACATGTTAAACAAAAGAAAGTAGAGATCAACTTAACAAACAAAACAAGAAAAATTATGGAAAAATACGATAATCTTTCACACGTAAAAAATAAATTTTATTAGTAAGAAAGAAACGTGTTATAATAAATTTAAACAAACATAACATTTAAAAGTAGACCGCCAAAAGATTTATAAGTAGTTACCGCCATTTAAATAATTATTACATTCGCAAAAGGAAAAAAAGCTAATATTTACAATTATGCAACATTTCTAGTCCGCGGTTGGTGTTATTTAAAAAATGACGAGTCTTGTGTAACCGGTACTTACTCACGGTTAATTACTATATACAAATCTAGTTTACAAAGACCATAACAGTCGCATCGCTCTAGCATCTTTCTGAGAAACTAGACTATGACTAATTGCTGAAGATTTAATGCAGATTTATTCCATAGAAACAGGTTTACAGATGTACAAGAAGTAATCAGAAAGATTTACAATAGTATGTGCTTAAGTGAAAAGGCTTTCACACCATGTCATAATACGCAGCTGCAAATTTATGCTTTCCCAGTAAACACTTTGCATAATTCACTTTTGTGCATTTCTCTGTGACAGGGTACTTTATGAGTCATTTCATATTGACTTTGGCCTTCTTCTTTTTACACAAGTCATTCTAATAATCACAACCCACATATTTTTTTATTCCACGTCACTGTTAAAGTACAATTAATAATTCCAATGCTAAAGTAATTAACTAAACAAACACTATGTGTTCGCATATAGCAATTCATCCGTAATATCGGCTTCAAAAAAATCGTGACTAATCGTAAGTGACTTATGTTGGCAATGGTGATATTGGTAATAGCAAACTATGATTACTTTTATGAAGAAATTGTACTTATTGTGCAATGTTCAGAAAATGATAGGCAATCAAGGGCGTGATCGTAATTAGCCAACAATACCAATAATTGTGATTACAGTGAGAAATTCGGCATATAATAATGTAATGTGATGATTGATTGTTGTAATATGTTACTAGGTTAGTGTAAATGCGGGGAAATTAACTCAATTTCAGATATGCTATCGAAGGAGATAATAAAAGTGAAGTAAGATGGTTCACACGATTCTTTAGAGGTGTTATACGATGTAAGGAAGGTTGTAACATTGCAACTGTATTTCTTAATGAAAACTATACTGGGTTATTTTGTAATAATCGTATGCTATTTTTAATACCCGCACTGAAAAGTAAAAGTGATTGTTTAAGTTCCGCACGTTATTTATTACAGACGCGTAAAAGATAGAGTAAAACAACGGGATTTAACAACACGAAATTAATTTTAGAATGTACTAAAGGCTTGAAGGCGTACACATTGCATGGCATTCGGACTATTCGCAAATATATTTAATAGCGGCCACCCGCGGTTTCACCCGCGTGGTTCCCGTTCCCGTAGGAATATCGGGTTAAAAAGTATTTTATGTTTTAATCTAGGCTATCTACTATCTGTGTGCCAAATTTCAACCAAATCCGTTCAGTAGTTTTTGCGTGATTGAGGAACAAACATCCAAACCCAGAAACTTTCACATTTATAATATTAGTAGGATAGTAGGATATTAGTAGGATTCTAAAAATTATCGTCGATAGGACTTCTCCTCCAACATCATTACTATGCGTAAGGACATAATTATCGTGTGTTGTTACTTCTCCTCTAACATTTTTACTCTGCTTAAATGATCGTGTGTTGGACTGACCTTTCCTCCAACATCTCGTTGAAGGTCTTGGACTTGCCGCGCGTCTGGCACGGCTCGTTCTCCATGCGGCGTACCTCCACACACCGTTCTATGATGTGCTCCACTCGCTTCCGTCGGGACGACTTCCAATTGTCCAAGTTCTGGAGACAAAACATAATTGTAAAGATATTGTTATAGATTGTATCAAACACATTTATCACTCCTAGTAGCCACACTGTCGCCAATGTTACGTACGTATGGCAGGCAAGCAAGGAATCAATTATGATTTGTCCAAATCGGATAAAATACCTATGACGTGTACACTTTTTTATCCCATTTTGATGATACTAGAATAGAAAAAATAATAATGTTGAGACAGAGTGAAAGCTGACAAATAAAGATAGTAATTAAACATATAAATATAAGTCAAAGAAAGATTTCGTTAAATATGGCTACACATCAGAAAACTATTTCTTGTATTAATGTAAATCTTATAATCTTGATGGAATTCATTGCTTACCTTGGCAGATTGGTATCGACCGAGTTAAATTTTCATATTATTGAAATTCGTCGCACGATTGTAATGAATCCATAATAACTATTTGATTTACAATTGAAAATAACTGCTTGGGCATTGATTTAACTCCCAGATCTTTATTTACGAGAGGTATTAAAGCTACAAGTTATTATTAGGCTGCATTGTTCTTATTAGCCTTCCTCGAATGTGGGTAGGTATTATGATTGTTACGTACCAACTTGGGTTGTTTTTACATCGATTACAGTGGCATTATTCTATAAACGAGAGGTATTCAGTTGCAAGCGATCTAGAGTCGCGACTCGCGATGCAATACTAGTGCCTGTTTCGAAACAGAGAATCACTTAAAATAATTTATGAGACTGCATGCAGTTACAAGTTCCAAAAAGGAAATAGGTTAGTCGGATGAGTCGAAAATTTAACTTATCGTAGGTCAGATAACATCGACAACCTTTTCACGAAATCAGAATATAGAGCCTTGACCTATGTCATAATATGTTTCTAATGCGATAATAGTTGTAATAGGTTGCAAACAAGATCAAGCAAGGCCAATGCATCGTGTCGTGATGCATCATAATGGAAAAGCGACATGCGAATCGATACATCGTATTGAGAGGATACAAACACTTACATAAGATTCTATGATAAATCTAATTAATACAATTACTGAAAACATTCTTACAAGATGCCAGAAGCCTTCTAAAGGCGTCTATTATTATGTATTACCCAAACTTCTATTGAATTTAGCATTTTATAATGTACACCTATCTTAAAGTTAAGTGAATAGGTAATAAATAAAATTGTATGAATAACAATCGTCTTTGAAATATTGTGTCATATTGAAATCGTAGGATATGACGCAAGCATTCGGATTTCGAAGTGAACAATATTACACAGGAAGAAGAAAAGAAAGACAGTGAAGATACAATGATGGATGACACCAAATAATTATATGAGGAAGCGATCGTCTACATTCGATAAATATAATGTAAATATAGCAGAATATTTTTACTTACATAATCCACAAAGCCAAACAGCAAGAATTATGAAAGGGAGTCTATATTAAATACGTTTGTCCATCAGCCATTTCTGATGTCCCCACTGCTGGGGCACAGGCCTTCCTTATGGGTGGATAAGGAGGACGGGCCATAACCCACCACGCGGGCCCAATGCGGATTGGTGGGTATTAACGACTGCAAATGCAGCCGGGACCAACGGCTTAACGTGCCTTCCGAAGCACGGAGGAGTTCGGGATAGTAAATTTTTGGTCACCCATCCCATGACCGACCCTTGCGAACGTTGCTTAACTTACGCAATCGCTGGGCCAGGCGCTAAACCACTGCGCCACCGAGCTCCCTAAATACGTTTACTACTATCAAATATTAAGCTTAGTGAAAATTTAAGACGTGAAGATAGATAGGTATGTAAAGGAGGTGAGCAATAATTAAACAACTTTTGCTTTCTACCAGTGGTCATTGTCTCTTGAATTATGTTTGTGGTGGAGCACGTCTCAGACGTGACTGATTAGCACAATTGACAGCTTCTCTCTATGTCGGTGCTAAGGATATTTACAGAGTGCAGTAGCCATGCACATTTCTTTAACTACCAGTAGAAAATGAATCTTAAGCTAATGGGAATATGGCGTGCATGTTTATTGATGATTTCGTGGCAGTTAAGAGTTACATCAAAGTATAAACATCGCGTGCTTAAGAAGTGTGTTTTTTTTCTCAATTTCGCTTTGCAGCATGTTGCAGATAAATACATCAATGTTCTGTGGGACAAGCTTGAGAAAAAGCAGAATTATGATGACATTGAAGTTAACACTATTGTATTGTATCGTCATTCAATGCTATATTCATCTATAGAAAAACAATTTTGATTGAATTCAGGAAAGATAATTATAACATTTTTGTTGTACAGTGAATACTATTTGACTGAATTAATATGTCAATATCAATATTACTTTATAAATTATGGGATAAGTTGTCGCGTTACGGAAGGTAACGGAGCAGAATTTGGAAGAAAGTTAAAATAAAAAAAGTAAAGTTGAAGTTCAAGGGTTTATTTTAAATGACACGTCCTCGCACAGAAATTTGGATAACAACTAAGGCGGTTAAAAACTAGGTAGGACTAACAAAGTATGACTAGGGTGGGACGTAGACGGGAACAGGACAGGCACGCAGAGACGTGGATCCAGGTAGCAGGGGTAACAGGAAGCAGGCACGAAGCAGGCAGGCAGATATGGAGTCCAGGAGGGCACGTGGTTCAGCACGGACGTGGTTCAGCGTGACGGCGCAGGGGTGGCACGCAGTCAGACCCCCCGACGTAGCACCGTAGCGTAGTACCAGCGGGACGCGCTGATGGGCCCGGGCGCGTGTCCGTGTAGACCGACGTCGATGGTGGCGCGGATAGTGCAAGGGCTCAGGGGGGAGCTCCCTCTGCAGGTCAGGCGGAAAGGTGCACGACGTCCAGGTGGGTCGAGGACGCGTCCGGGATTTATCGAAGTTGTTCGTGCCGAAGGTCGAAGGTCGAGGACCGTGCCCCGAAGAAGCCGCTATTTACAATTATAGAATTATAGGACGTATATTTTTTTACAGTTATAGAACGGCAGCTATAAAAAAAATAACTGGACAAGCTCGTGGAAAGACTGACTCACCTGAGCTGCCGACCCCGCTTTTATACCGTCGGTATTTATTTTTTTTAAATTCTACTCTACATTCAAATATGAGAACACAGAACAATATTGTACAAAGGTTCTTATCTATAGCTAGGCTGAAGACAAGCTGGAAATCTATGGCTTTGACATTGAATTAAAAAATTAGCGCGTTGCTATGGCAATTATAGTGACAGACATATGTTTACAAATAAATAATTTTCTCAGCAAAGAATAAAAATTGTGTTAAATACGATTCCAACCGACATAAGAATACAAAATGCAAAATACAAAATGCATGGGAAAAATCTCACGGCCCTATAATGGGCCGTTCCTATGATACAAGCCCTTTAAGGTACATATTCTTCCTCACACCGTTTCTTAGCTTTATTTACACTAGATTACCTATTTATCTTATTTATACATATGGTTTTATAGTTTCCTTCAGTTTACGTTCCTGGGAACGTTTGCAAAGGACCTCCTAAAAGTAATAACATTACAAAGTGACAAAAATGCCGTATTTCAAAAACAGAAACATCTGGTAGATCAAGCAAGTTCTAAAATCTAAATATCGAAAAAGATCATCTCACGCGCCATCGAAAGCGTCAAAATCTTTTAGCCCAGTATTGTTCCTGCCCTACAGAAATCAAAAGTTTTTTATAATTATTTTAATGAAGCAGTGAACTCTAAAACGCAAAAAAATATGTATAAAGAACGCGACTGCTTGTGTTTTAAACCACAGTGACGTAACTAGAACCCGCCACCGCTCTCAACTACTTCAACTTGAAAACCGACACTTTTGAGCCAAGATTCGTATTGCTCAATGCGCTATTTAGTTTCAAGCCTCAGACTATACCAATCTCAGTAATAGCACCGATAATGCCGTCATTAAAAACTGTTCCAGATTTAACTTGCAAATAAAATACTAAAGTGTCTTTAATAGACCGTCATTAAATAAAATAGTTGTAACATTCTGAGACAAAGTTGCATTTTGAACGTCGGTAATGTCTGCGAATAGATAATTTTAATTACTATAGGTATATGGATGGACCGCAATAACTAGTTCTTTTATGTAAGTCTTTAAAATTTTTCCACTCAATTTTAACAGTCGAGAATGCACAGTGCACACCAATATTGTTAATTAGATGCCTTTGCTAGTTGATGGAGAAAAAAAGGCAAATTCTGAGAGACCGGAAACGGCGCATTCTCTAGCCGGCGACGTCCCGCGACGTATTTCCGCTCGGGGCACCGGCGGGAATGCCAAAGAGACTAACCGGCATATCGACAAAGGTAAACATACATTATGCGGCAGATTATCAACAAGCTAGTTACGTTGAAATGGATAATTAAAAAGCAAACAATGAGATTGTTGATGTAGGTACTCCACAGTTTGTAGGGTAATAAGTCTAATAAGCTACGACACTAAAGGTTCATAAAGGCGTTAATAAAATATCAACTGCAATTTAACGTTGAAATATTTTATAATGGTTAAAGTTCGTCATCAGGCTTACAAAATTCCCAATCCACGTAGTAAATTCTTCAGATTATATTCTTGTCTAATTAATAATGATTAAGCTTCAGCAATTAAATCTGATTTATAAGGCAGTAGGTTCAGTAATTAAATTGATGATCCTCGTAAGCCGTCAAAAAAAATCCCCGAGCATAAAGAACGACAAAACATTACAAAACTCAAAATTAACGACCAATAAATTATAAGACATAAACATAAAGTACTGTAAAAGTTCATCAATAATTCAATGGAGCTTATGATAAGCTTTTGGGGACAAGAAAAAGAAATCCATAGAGTCCGATACCAATTAACCTGATTGTTCAATGAAACTAGCTTTCTTAGTTCCAAGTAGATATAATTGGAATCGTTTGAAAAAATAGCAAATTGGCAGCTTCCAAGCATCACCAGCTCGGCAAGTCATGCTATTTTAATTGAAAAGCACTATTCAATTTCGCTGCTAATTCCATAAAAGTGAGTAGTACGATTGAGATATTCCAATTAAAACGGCTGTTAAAATTTAATAAAATGAGTATATCAAATATTATGGTAGGTATTTCAGATTTTAGTGCCTCACAACATATAAGTGAATTGAAATTAACAAAATAAGCGTTTACTTATTCTCTACTACTTGAGAGCCGAAACTTTATGTTGCAATTTGACATCACGGGTTTAATGTAAGCATAATTCAGCTCAAGCAATTACTTAAAGCCACAGGATTACATTGGAAACCGAGTTTGACCCACATTCCGGGGAGATGCTCGCGGTTGTTCCAAAATACGAAGGGTTTGAAGATGACCGCATGATTAAAGTAGAATTGACGATAAACGTGAAAGTTTAAACACATCACACTTCTGCTCGTGAAATTGGCATTTCAACTTAACGCCTAGTTGAAGTCAATCTCACTTTAGTGATCGAGAATTTGAGAATTGCGGTCTTGTAGATAAGAGTAATGATATCAATTTAGTGACCACATAAACGGCAATCCGAGAAGATATATGAGAGCGAAAGGATTTGTATAATTTTGCATTAATTTCTGATTCATAGCGGCAGGTAACTAAGATTAAAAATTAAGTTTCAGGAAAGATCTTGATTGCAACAGAATGATAAATTACTTATTAATGTCGAATACTAGTTTATACAGGTAGTCGATGCCCGATATTTTACTATGTAACATAGGCTTCCGTAGTATATTACATGGCTGCCAATTTAATCCTCTCGTGAGTGAGGTAAGCCATTTTGCTAACGACGTAAGCTGTAAGAAGGCTGTAAGTATGTTTAAAATTGACACGTAAGATCGAGACATAAATATTTTACAATGAGACATTCTAGCTAGACCAACAAGAGGTGTACTACCATTATCGATCTTTCCCCATGCTTAGGTTTGCCTTCTGCGATCACGGGAAGTCACAGCCTATGTCGTTTGTCATTCTTTTCAGTATCCAAGTACTTGTCTATCGAGGCAAACACACATGGAAGGAAATTATTTGTTTAAAATGCAAGCTGTTTCGAAAAATTCTTATCGATTGACAGTCTCCCTACGACGGACTTAATCCTGGGAGTTTCTGATCGCATCGCGGGTTCTGTCCGCTACTCTAGCTCTGCCCTGAGGACCTCCTCAGGGCAGAGCTAGAGTAGCGGACAGAGCCCTCAGCATCTGGGCTTACGAGTACCTACTCGTAAGCCCAGATGCTGAGGGCAGTGTGGAAATCAGCTAATAAAAGTAAATAGTTACAAAAATGCTGGTAGATAGATACTCACCGACTGCCAGTCTTCCTGTGTCTCGATTCTGGCGGGTTCTGTCCGCTTGGCTAGCTCTGCCCTGCGGAGTTGCTCGCGGGCGCGGCTGCCGAGGTCGGCGGGGCCAACGCGCACAAACTGCAGCGGGTTGCCCGCTGGCTTGCCCGGGATGACCGCGGCGGTGTGCGCACGCGTCGCCAGGAAGTCGGCGCTGTCTGTCGTCTGGAACAATATACAGTTTTTATGAGGATTTTTATACTTACATTTTATTATAGAGAACTGTATTGTTTTTTTATGGTTGCGAGAAACCACTAGATGCGGGCAACGCAGGACCGCCCGTCTGTTGTGGTGTTTTTTGAGACTATTAAGTATTCTGTGCCTTGGTGGAGGCCTATTGGTAGCGGTTAGAGGCTTCTAATAACTGATAAGATGATGAGGATTGTCCGAAAAGCGAGATCCTGCTCTGCGAGAAAGCTGGGGGTCAAGTCTGTTAATGTTTTCGTCAAAATCGTAGTTTAATGGTGTTTGAATGATAATACTTCTTGGCACAGTTCTTGTTCTTAAACCCAAAACTGAAATACATTGTGTTTCATAAACCCAAAACGGAAACATGTTATTGTGTCTTTGGGTTTAAGAAATAAGAACTGTGTCAAAAAGCATTACCATTAGAACACAATTGAACTACGATTTTGACGAAAACAGTAGTAGACTTGACCCCCTGAGGGCACGGTAATGCTGAGTGGGTCCAATGAATCTAATAAAATGTTATGCTCTGCAACTCACGTCTTTTTTTTATTTTTTTTTTTGTTTAAAGAGGGTATTTTCCACACGGAAATGCCACCCTGAAAGTTCCATCAAAGAAAAACAAAAAGATGAACTCGCATTTTGCTTATGATTATTACGAGTCGTCAGTCGGGACTTCGGGGGCACCAATTAATTTACGTGTTCATACTATAATTGTGTGCTCAAACTTCGAGAGAGGACTTTCATTTTATTAATTATAGTTTAATTATTCACTATATTGATTATAAGATCCACTGATGACCAATATTTTTAGCTCTATTTAATGTCTAATAATGAGATGAGGTACATTCATGAATTCCGTGCTCGTACATCGTTATGGTAGTAAATTAGTGAAACAAAACTACTTCACTTAGATGCTCTAAACAGATAAAGTATCTAGTTTTAATAATGTAAAGGAAATAGCATAAACAAGATGAGATACTTGGTTCATAAAAAAATCGATTAGAACAAAACAAGTAGACGTTATCTTGCAGTTGCAAAATACTTTGTTAAATAGTTATCTTAATTGTCTACCGATTAGAAACAGTGTAACAAATGTTGCGGGTATTACGTAAAGTTAACTGTTAAATTTGAAAGTAACCCGACGTCATAACCGAGCGGTTTAACAGTTAACCATCTTGCCCGTTAATTATATCTTGAATGAACCTTATTATAATTGGGGTGTAACGGAAATGAAGTAAGTATCTATAAAAATATTGTACAGGTAACAGCTACCGTAGATTCTCTGTGAAAATTTCAGTTCGTTTTGGAGAACTTCGCATTGATTTTACCTTTTGTAAGGTACACCTATCTAGTTAGCGTCTATCTATTAGATAAACTTGTCCATCGGCCATTTTTAATGTCCCCACTGCTGGGGCACAGGCCTTCCTTATGGGTGGATAAGGAGGACGAGCCATAACCCACCACGCGGGCCCAATGCGAATCGGTAGGTGTTAACGACTGCAAATGCAGCCGGGACCACCGGCTTAATGTGCCTTCCGAAGCACGGAGAAGCTCGAGATAATAAATTTTTGATCACCCATCCCATGACCGACCCTTGCGAAAGCTGCTTGACTTCCGCAATCGCTAGGGTAGGCGCTAGACCACTACACCACCGAGCTCCTCTTAGATAAAGTATGACGTCCCAACTCCTGACAGAGCAATATCAGCTATTCCCTGCTCTAAAGAGCTGGCTGACATTTGTCCTGGTTTTTTGGTAAGTGGCAAAAAAGAACTCATTAAACATTAAAGTAAAAGACGCAACACACACGCGTTCCTAATTGAAATTTTTCATCCCCAGTTCTGAATAGAGGCGTGCAAACAACCAGGAATACTTTCACGGTTACGTGTGTACTTCCTCTAGCATTCCGGATTCCGGATGCTACTTATTGCGATTTAAGTGCGCCTCTGATGCGTCCGAAATGTTCTAATGTCGCACGGAATATCATTATCTGTGCCTGAGTTCTTTATAAGAGGCAATTTTTATGTTACGCAATTTAATGGTAAGTGTTAGGTGCATTACTGGGTGTCGACAACGAACGATGATTTAATATTAATGTACAGAATACAGACAAATCTAGAGATGACTGTTATGAAAATGGCATACACGCTCATCCTGTAAGAGTATAAGCTATCAAAGATTAAATGAGATCAGTCATACTCAAATTATAAATGTTTTTAAACTAATTAGTAAAACTGATCAATCGTTTAGAGAGGCAAAGTTTTGACCGTTGTAATCATCGAATTATTCAAAAATTATAAGTCCTAATTGAATCTAATAAGTCAAATCATGAGTCGTGGTCGTGCGTGATCTTTAACATTTATTTAAACGGGCCTTTGAATGTCTAAACACATACTTGTAATTGTAAGTTTCAACTCTGCTGATGTAAGTCTGGAAGATAATAACATAGCGACACACTATACATGTAATTTGTTATGTAACATATAAATACAGTAACTTAGAGGGAATAATAAATTCAATATATTTAGAAAGCATTAGGCATAAGTTCTCCACCTGCCTAGTCATAAGTATTCAGTCAACAAGTTGGTAGCATATGTGCAGAGAAAGTAAGAAAACGTTTTGATAATGCACGCGGAAAACAATAGAAAATATTTACCAATCTGATGACTTGCAAACACTTTCACTGTCAATGCCAATTATGAAACAATCGATCCGACCACGCCTTGCGATCACGATCAAGACCAGTACCAGTAGAGTTCATGCTGCAACGAACGAAAGTTACACAGTAAAAGACCTATTTTAAGAAAACATTACTGTCCGAACTCGACCGGCAAACGGAACTACTCAAACAAACCTTTTTTATTCTTCTAAAAAAGAAAGCGGAATCCCTACAACCAAAGTTCACACTGGCAGCTGCACTCACATTTAAATTTAGAACATGCAATCCGTTGGGCCGTTCTAAATTTCTGTTCGGTATGCCGTTTAAATTTAGCACCCTAGAGTTAGTTCACTATTCGACACTGTTGGATGTCACTGGCTGGTTCTATTTTTAAGTATTCGAATTACTTAATCGTTTTTATTTCGTTGTACCGAATCGTGTGTACTTACGCGCGTTTACTCAACGCGCTAAGAAGAACTAACTTTCGCAGTTTTCCACGCTGCAGCCGAGAGAGGGGAAAGTAACGTGTTGTAGCAATTAAAGCATTATTTTAGCTGTAAAAATATGCCAAGTGGTGAGGAGTTAATTGATAAATAAGCCGAAGTGAGTAATAAATCTGCGAACGTTATCTTTTTTTGACGTTGCGTGAAGCTAAACTATTGTTGCAGCGATTAAGATTTACTGATTCATTGGTTTAAAGAAGCGACGTCTTATTACGTACACTGATAAATTATTGCATCAATCACTTTAGACTACTTTTATTAGTACCACAGGAAGTATTTAATACTAAACAGTTCAACATTACATAATATTTGAGCGATGTCTTCTCTTTGTGTACAATATAGTACTGCACTCATTTTCTCCTCGTTAATGTGCAATTTTTCTACGTAATGTGCCATGGCTATATGACATTTCGTTACACGTAATGATAATGCCTTTGTTGGTGAAATATGTAAGGCCAAAAGAATACATGCAAAATAGCTTCGCTGAATGATGTCTTGTGTTATTAGTGGTAGAGTCGTAAATTTTGTATGAAGGTACAAAGCAAATCTTTGTATTTACAAATCGTACTTGGACATAATGATGTCATTAGGAGGTAAAAGTTAATTAATGGTTACCTTTACAATGTTGGCTATCGATCTACAGGCGGTTTAACATTGCTTATAGAAATTATATTTTAATATCATATAAATAACTGGTAGCTTTCTGAAGATTGTGGATTTTTTTATGCACAACCGGATAGTGCTTGTACCTCACCTGATTTTAAGTGACGATAAGGCCGAAGGCGCACTACACCCGGAATCCTCATCACTGAGAAACTGGCTATCTTACCTCTAACTGCCGAAACACAAACATTTTTCAAATTGTTGTTATGGCGTCAGACTTAGCGGACTTAAAATAATCCCTACCACTAACCAAACCGAGTACAAATTGTACCCTCCGGGAAATTGAACTCGGGACCACCCTGCTATTTCCTGCATCTTACACGGAATAGAATGTAAAAGAACGTCCTTCTTTTGATTTCTTTCTTGCAACTTCTTTGCCACAAGAAATAATTTAAAAGAAGGACGTTGTTTTACAATATTACCTGCTAATGCGTTGCCCTTATAGTACAGTAGCCCGTAGAACATTTAAATCACCAAAAAGGTTACCGTTTGCCGTTGTGATATAGTTATTTATTACGAAATTATAGATACTTTAACTCAAGTTTTACAGATCGCAACTCGCCGTAACCTATTTTGTATATCTCCAAAAATGATATTTTTTTATTTTTCAAGGTTCACCACATGATTTAGCTATTGTCGTGTTCTACAGCTTTGTTTGATTGCCACTGATAATAGTAAGACTATGGAAAGTGATCATACACAGATTTAAGACCAGATAAAGTCCTACTATTTTCATCAGGTCTTAAATCTGTGTATGGCTACTTTTTATAGTCTTACTTTTATCCGTGACAATCAAAACAAGCTGTAGAACACGACAATAGCTAAATCATGTGGTGAACCTTGAAAAATAAAAAAATATCATTTTTGGAGATATACAAAATAGGTTACGGCGAGTTGCGATCTGTAAAACTTGAGTTAAAGTATCTATAATTTCTTAATAAATAACTATATCACAACGGCAAACGGTAACTTTTTTGGTGATTTAAATGTTCTACGGGCTACTGTACTATTATGTCCCTAAATGGGATGATGATGATTTTAAGTTAAAACTGCTTGTTTTTAGGGATCCGTACCAAAATGGTAAAAAAGGAACCCTTATGGTGTGACTCAGTCTGTCTGTCTGTCTGTCTGTCACAGCTGGATATCTCGAGAACTACTAATGGTATCAACTTGAAATTTGAAATAGTTTAAGATGACATTTGCCCAACTATTTTGCAAATAAGAAAGAAATAATAAAATTAATATTTTTTTAAAACAGGGACTGAAAAGGGGTCTTAAAAATTTTAAGTGAGGTGACTAGGGCATGTGGGGTATCATATGAAAGAGCGCTGTTTGCACATTGTGAAACAATTTTTCCTTTTTTCTTAGGCCGCATAGTTTTCGACTTATGATGAAAAATGTAAAAAAAATACCGTTCCCCCCCCTTATCTCCGAAGTTTGCAAAGAGAAAAATCTGAAATAATTCTATGTGATAGTAGTTTATGTAAAGTTTACAGGAAAAATAAAACGATGTCTCAATATAACACACTTTTTTAGAAATTCAAAAAACAAACAATTTTTTTTTAGTTTCACTACCAGTCAACAGATGGCGCTGTCCTAAGCATGCTAACCTAATGGACAAAAATAGTTCCACTATCGGTCAAGAGATGGCGCAACCTAACACTACAATAATAAATTGGTGGCTGGTTCTAATATAATTACCTACTATTTGCCGTACGAATAAACGAAGAATAAGTTCCTACTTAGTAATATAGCAATATAATAATAACGAGGAGCTCGGTGGCGCAGTGGTTTATTAGCGCCTGGACCAGCGATTGCGGAGGTTAAGCAACGTTCGCAAGGTTCGGTCATGGGATGGGTGACCAAAAATTTATTATCTCGAGCTCCTCCGTGCTTCGGAAGGCACGTTAAGCCGTTGGTCCCGGCTGCATTTGCAGTCGTTAACACCCACCAATCCGCATTGGGCCCGCGTGGTGGGTTACGGCCCGTCCTCCTTATCCACCCATAAGGAAGGCCTATGCCCCAGCAGTGGGGACATTAAAATGGCTGATGGACTAGTAATATAAACATTTTGCAATGTGGAGTGGTTGAAACGTTTTTTAGTCACCATAAGCAGCATTTGTAAATTAACTGTCCGCCTGTTCGCCCTTCCACCTGTCTGCCGTTTATCCTACTTTTTTAAAGACTGTCCTAAAATAACATATCCAAATATATTTATGATTGTACGGAACCCTCGGTGCGCGAGTCCGACTCGCTCTTGACCGGTTTTTTTATTTTTTTATAAAACACTTAAACAAAACACTACGCTGATCCAATAGCATAGGTATGCTGCTTGTAAACACAAAGATGACGTGATATAAAGAAAACATGAAGGAAACCTGAATCATGATTACGAATTTAAATTGACGAAGTAAATTTATATTATAGCAGTTCTTCATACTATTGAGTCCCCGCAAACTACAGACTTCCTATCGGCCGATAGTTGGGTCGAACCGTTTTTAATATGAATCGGCCGATACCAAATCGTTGTAATGTGCGCATTTGCATACTTCTTCATACTGATTAAAGGCCTATCCATCTATCGGGCGACAGTTTGGTCTGTAGTCTGCGAGAGCTCTAAGCCCCACAAAATCCCTTACCTCCTCAGTATAACTTCCCCAAACAAACACAAATTATCTAAACCTTGTTTTTAACCACTAGTATACTTAACACCCAGCCACTGTTAGCACAAAGGGTAGACTGGCAGCTAGCAGCTGTCTCGATGGAACTGTCGACCGCTTTCGCTGAAGACGTGAGGTTTTTCTTTAAGCACATAACGTAATCACTACATTAGACATTCATGTTATGTCCAAGTAGGTTTTAGTTATGTGATTTCATATAAACAAACCATTGTATGGTTGGCAAGTCGAATATGGTGGTCGATTTTCGAAAATAGAAAACTATAACCATTCCCGTCATTATCGTTATCTTCCCTTCACCTGATGTTAAGTGACGATAAGGCCGAAGGTGGAAGCGCAATACTCCCGGAATCCTCATCACTGAGGAACTGGCTATCTTACTTCTACTCTAACTGCTGGAACACAACAATTTTTAAATTTCTGTTATGGCGTCAGACTTAGGTAAGATGGTGGTAGCTAGCCAGGCAGACTTGAAGTAAGCCCTGCCACCAACCAAACCGAGTACAAATTGTACCCCCTCTGGGAATCGAACCCGGGACCCCTGCGTCTTACACGGGTGGGCGAAACATTGGACCACAGAGGCGTTGTCCTCGGAAAAGAGGAAGTCGACATATCTCCACGTTTGGCAGGGCAGGCGGGTTTTTTATTCTCCATTTCCATGATAACCATATCGTAAAATGTATACGACACCTTTAATGATTTAAGAATTTACCTAATATGGGTTCAGAAATGCGTTAAATTACTGTTGACAACAACAATTACCATAAATATTACCGTCTCATAAATATCAGGACTAGTTAATTAAAATAATCTGAAACTAAAAGCACTTAGGTAACCAGAGATTATCCTCCTTATCCACCCATAAGGAAGGCCTGTGCCCCAGCAGTGGGGACATTAAAAATTGCTGATGGACAATGGACAACCAGAGAAATAAATGTGATATTTTAAATAGAGAAAGCGTTCTGTTTCAATGAACAGCAGTGCGAACGGAAATCTAAGAACTGGAATCATTTTTCATATCAGTTTATAATTTAATTACTCATAATCCTATCAAACTAGAGATTTAGCTATATAAAGCCTTGGAACTCTCGAAAGTAGCTTACCACTTCATTTTACGTCCAACCATCAAGCTTGTATTATAGAATAAAACTCAATCTCAAATCACTGCTCGAGTACAGTTAGAAAGGGATGGTGCTGAAGCGATGAACAGCACCATCCCTTTCTAACTACTCTCAGAACTCAGCTTGAGTACATGCAGATATTTGAGTTTAAGTTTGATTCTATAATACGGGCCTAACCCTTGTTAATTAAGGTCCAGTGCAATCTTACTATAATGGACTCCATGTTACATTTGAGGCAAACTATTTCTAAACGAGCTATGCCATAATGGCGTAACGCGGTATCGTGCGTGTTCCAAGGTCAGGTAGGTCTGTACCAATGTTCTGATTAAAATCTTAAAAAACGTTAAAGAGTTCATCAACCTTTTTGCTAACCATAGCAAAGATCGTTGACCTTACCATCAAAATTTGCGTTAGCTATCTCTTCAAGGTATACAAATAATTTCCAAAATTCTCGCCTACGCATTCGATGCAAGTCGAATCGATAACCACACGTTCCGTTGTTAACCAACAACCGATATGAAACAAAACAACAGATAGCGGATTGTGCAAGTCGTTTATCAAAGAAAGTGCATGAAACAGAATAAGTGCTGATTTAACTGTTTCAACTCTTCAAAAGAATACGGGCTACCTTGAATTAAAATAAACCCAGTAAAGTACCTCCTGCAAAGAACTTTGGTACCCTACCTAGTGATTAATAGGAAAGAGATTTTGACAGGAACGGTAATCAGCGATATTATGGAAGAACGAAAACGTTTTTAAAATCGGTAAGTGAGTGAGTTTACGTTTACGGAATAAATAAAGATTGTAGTATTCACACATAACTCTCTCTTACGCGCAATCGAAATGTTACGACCATTACCTAACATTATAAGACTTAACATAAGTATGTAGTTGCTTTTAGCCTCATTTTATGTTGCCATAATGCGTATGGAACTGAATAATTTGAGTGATAAAAGCCTTATTGTCTACGCAATTCAGTTAGAGATAATGTAGCAACATAGCTTGTTGTATTTTATGTTGGTGAAAAATATAATGTAATAAATAATTGAGTTACTGAGATAGGTTCGCTTCACGAGAAAGTTTAAAAGATAGAATAGAAAAACATTTATTAACAACACACAAAAGAGAGATTAAGAAAAGATACTATTACACACACAGCCGTGTAAATCTACGCTTACAAGTAACGTTTTGTTTTATAATCGTCTTTAAATCTAAAGCCCGCCGGTAACGATCAATTGCGATTGTCAATTTTTCCGTCAATGCCATTGTTAGAGCAATTGACAATCGCTTCAATTGCACGGGTAAACGATCAATTTTTCCGTCAATGGGCGTCAATTGCGGACAAATTGACAATCGCAATTGATCGTTACCGGTGGGTTTAACATGTGATCACTCCATGCTATCGAGAACAAACATTAGCTCACGTCGCCGCCGTGGGTGAACCGGGAGTAACGTAACCGTGTCCGTGACCTTACGCGAACGACTCCACATATTTGTGCAGTGACTACATGAATTAACGACATAAGTGTCGTTATAAAGGACTAAGAACTTACATCTTCGTGCTAAAGTCACGTATTAAGCAGTGACTAAACGAATTCATGATACTTAAAGTCAGTTAAACTTCTACTTAACATCTTTGTGTTTAGACACTTGCCTACGTCATTGTTTTATGTCCTCCATAATGAAGAACTTAAATAAAGTAGATTGTATATCAATTATCTGCCCTGTATTACAAGCTCAGTTTTCTGAATGGCAATCAATCAATGCGTCTGTTTTGATAGAGGGCAGTAACGTTTTCTTAACATAAATTATGATAAGCACCATATTGCGAAAATTAGAGGTGACCGAAAGTTAAAAACTTGTGCTAAATTTTTGGCTAAACAAACAAATAACTAAGAGTTTTGAAAAAAACCGCTAAGTTCGTTTAAAAAGCGATAGAGGTATATCAGTAATAGATCATAAGGAAAAGGATGTT
Organism: Agriphila geniculea; assembly: GCA_943789525.1. Lineage (NCBI taxonomy): Eukaryota > Metazoa > Arthropoda > Insecta > Lepidoptera > Crambidae > Agriphila > Agriphila geniculea. The sequence goes on from OX038890.1 coordinate 19,014,725, forward strand.
GGATAACGTATGTCCAAAATTTTCCTAACTGTGATAAAATTTCCATTTAGAACACTGACTGACATAAATTGTTATATTTGCATGCTCTTAATCGTTTGCACGAGAACGAGACACCACGTCACAAAAACGACAATGGAACCTTATCAGGACAGATTATTTTCCCACTTTCTCTAAAAGTCCCCATTCCCAGGTCATCGCCCGCGATCGCGTAATCAAATAAGGCAGGACTTGACCGATAGGCGGGGTCAACGACCGCAACCTACACCCGCCTACGTTCAATCTTACAATGGCCCATTTTGTCAGTGACACTCTTGGGAAAGTAAACATAGATGGACCCATCATATTCCCTTGGATTTCTGGCAATATGGATCTTTCTAAATCTACGATGAAGATGAGAATGTGGCAACAATATCCACAAGTAAATATCCTAGTTTTAGAAAATTCAAATGTTAATAAAATAATAATCCTAACTAACTTACATAACTCAAGATGCATAAAAAAACACCTTCAAATTTAAACTTAGCTTTTTGTGAAGTGGATAGATAGCTGCTATTCAAACATTGCTAAAGAAGAGTGAAAGTGAAGGTACCTACACAAATCAAATAAAATCTTAAGGATGACGATGATTTTACGTCGATGACAAGGTCAAGCGAAACAGACAGACATAAAAACTGTTGCACAATAACATGCATAATTTAGAAACGGTAGTAAAAACGAAAACTGGTATTACTTTCAAAAGCTTTTTTTGTTGGTCAAGCGAGAATCGTGATAAACTCTAATTCTAATTCTAAAACTGTTGTGACTGGCTTTGGTGGAGTTAGGGTTGCCAGAGGTCGGGATTCGCCTGGATTCTCCAGGAATTTCAAGTGATCTCGCCCGACTCCCGACAAATCTAAAAATCTCTCGAAAAAACAGCTGTTCCAAAAGTTATCTAGAAAACAATAATTTTCGCGTATGAAACCACACATTACGAGATTTATAAGATTAGTGGATGAAACAACTAAAAATCGAGCTGCGCGGCCATTTTATTTTATTATAGACAGGCAAGACTACAAGATTAGTGGATGAAACTAACTAAAAATGGCGCTGCGCGGCCGTTTTTTTTTACAATAGACAGGCAAGATCACAACTTACAAGATTAGTGGATGAAACTGACTAAAAATCGCGCTGCACGGCCGTTTTCTTGCTATACTATATTTATTTCTCCTGACAACAACAACAAATCCTGATATTTTCAAATTTTCTCCAGATATTTTGGACTTCCGATCTGGCAACCCGAGATGGAGTCAATGATATGAAAATAATGTTGCCCATCAGCTTGCTCTTACATTTTTCAACTATCAACATTACCTGTTCCGGCATCAACAGATTCCTCCATTGTGGATTCATTTCGAGGCATCTCCAATACTCTAATACCCCAATCATTTTCACATTACCATACATCAACATTTCCTGGGAATTTTAATCTCTGCAGACGCCTAGTCTTATCAAGCTCAAGTCTTCATCAAATAATGAATGTATGCGAGCTTTATAACCGACTCTTGTGTCTGAAGCACCTTTCATTACTCTTCAAGAGGTTAACAAACAAAAGTCTCTTTATTACAAACTTCCATTACTTTTACAACTTATGTTGAATGTATGTGAATAGGACTATCACGCGTGTAATAGATGTGCTTTCTTCATAGGCGATTATCTTCAACATTATGAGACCTAATGTGCATGTAACGTCTTTACAATTGTAAATATCACGTTGTGTGCCCTGATTTAGAAGTGTCGCAGACAATAGAAGCCTACAGATGTCAGTTGGTTTCACAGGTGTTTCTCTAACAAGTTACTGGCGTCCTACATACTCTGTTCTTTAGACAAATTTCACTTCGAGCCAAAGAAGACTTACAAAGAATTAAGTATGTGAAAGATGTTTTGAGTAATTAACAAGTTGATTGTTTACCGTAACTAAATCAAGACCGACGGTTTTACAGTAACAATGATTGCATAAAAAGTGATTGATGAAACAGCATTTTTTCTAATACGCCCAATTTCCAGAAACAGCTGTCTCCGCCATGGATTGAAATAGACTGTCAGACAACGGTACATTCACCGTGACCGACGGAGACGACCGACCACGTCACACCGTGAAATATCCAATTACGGACATCGCATTTGTAGGGATTTGTGGCGTCAGGTTTCTGGGTTCAAGGCTTCCGTTACGAGTTCAGGATTTGTGACCTGCAGGTTTCTTTCGACTCTTGTCGCCTTAAAGTAAAAACTGTATCATTTCTTTGAATTACCTTTATTTGTTAAGAGTCGTATTCAACAAATCCCTCTACTCATAGGAGATTATTGATTGTAGAGGTAAAATGGCAAATTAAAAAAAATATTGCGCGAATATAAATTGAGTACCTAATTAATTTGATCACCATTGGACTAAAATCCGGGTTAATTAACAAAAGTCGCAAATAGGACAGTGAACAGACGAATGGACTGATTATTATTAGTCTGAAGGCCACGACTACATAATACATTGATGAATGACGAAGCAGGATATGCTTATTCAATCTCCAGGCATTTTAAACTTGTCACTTACTTAACTTTTATTGATTTCTACAAAAAGTTTAACAAAACGAATTTGAAGAATGAGGGCGATTAAACTTAAAATAAAACCGATCAAGAGCGAGTCGGTCTAGATCAACACCGAGGGTTCCGTACCATCATAATTGCACCATCAAACCACACTGCAGAGTAGAAAAATAAAATTAGTATTGTAGTTTTAGGTCAGCGCCATCTCTTGACCGATAGTGGAACTAATGTTAACTTTTTATATAAACTGCTATCACATAGAATTATTTCAGATTTTTTTCTTTGCAAACTTCGGAGATAAGGGGGGGGGAACGGTATTTTATTTTTTTACATTTTTTACCATAAGTCGAAAACTTAGCGGCCTAAAACAAAAAGAAAAAATAATTGAAAACGTGCAAACGGCGCTCTTTCATATGACACCCCACATGCCCTAGTAGCTTCAAATTTTTAAGACCCCTTTTCAGTCTCTGTTGTAAAAAAGATTTTTTTTTATTATTTCCTAAATTGCAAAATAGTTGGGCAAATGTCACCTTAAACTATTCCAAATTTCAAATTGATACCATTAGTAGTTCTAGAGATATCCAGCTGTGACAGACAGACAGACAGACAGACTGAGTCACACCATAAGGGTTCCTTTTTTACCATTTTGGTACGGAACCCTAAAAACATATTTCTTCAAGAGATTCTTAATAAAGTGTTCCTTAATATTCTTCAGCAAACCGCATAATTACTATAATTTATTTTCTCTTACGATGTATGCAACCAAAACGATTGCCAGATGTTTGTCAATTATATGAAACATGTTTCAAGCTGTGGTACATGGCAAATCTTGCATCACCACATCCCCTGCGGTGAAACGATTGGACAAGAATAGACTCTCACTTAGAAGACGATATTTGGTTAAGCAAGCCAAAATTTGTGTATCAGCTGTTGTACAAATCGACTCGTTAAATTCATCAATGATTCATGCCTTTGCATTTAATGTCACTGCAAAACATAACTTATCATTATTTGTACTGTAAATATCATCATACTATCGTGCGACCGCAATTATTGCTAGTTCCACGATTCAATAAAGTACCATCAAATTATCGAATGGACCGAGTTTACTGTGGGTCGTGAACCTCTTGATTGTAGCAAGGTTGTAAACTATATCATCTGTTAAACAGTTAAACGGCCATCGTCTAACTGTACAGTACTGCTTGCACGCACCATCGTACTACGCTCCACTTTTTACAAGCTTTTGAACACCTTTCGTGATTCTTGTCACTTCGCGTCACTTGTCATATCAAAACTTTCACGTTAGGATTAGGAATATAAATAGCGGATTAGGCATGGGACAATTTTTTTTTTACGCTTTCACAAGGTTGTTGTCATGCTATACAGATATTTTATTATGATTTGAATAACAAGATATAACAGTGGTTTATCTTTCGATCCGATCCAATCGTATCAGATTTCATTAGATTGCTTGACTAGTACACTACTAGTTTATTAGTATAGATATGATGAAATTAACGTTTAGAACTAGTTAATTCAAAATACTTATAGTATTTTGAAATCGTGTACCTACTTGAATACCGTAAGTATGTACGTGCATCATTATTCAAACGTATATGCAGTATTTCATCACAATATAAGTTATCTTAATTTGTTGGTTGAATGCAACAAACCCCAACATTTTATTCGACTTTATCATCCGATCACGACCCAACTGCGAATGCCTGTGTTGCATTTTGCCCAACCCAACCGATTAGGCCGTATTTAGCAACACCATGTATACCGCCTTATAAGTCTTTGCTTCAAGCCACTATAGTTTGGTCACGCCTGTGCTTCCAAGTTCCAACTTTACATTTATTGATTTTGGTAATGGATTGAGTAATATGAGGAAATTAGCGTATAAACGTACCCTATTTGTAATTTAAATTTAGACAGGTGGGTAATTATTTAATTTAATTAACAAAAGCGAGAAGAAAAGTTAACTTACAGATAACAAATTCCATGGATAAGGATATTCCAGAAGTGAACCAGAGTTCAGTGTACCATAATGCACTCTTAAGTCCAGACCACGTTTCTAGTATCACTTACATAAATGTCAGTCGAACCAGTATAAGTCTAAGACAAATTTTGAGCTGTATTAAGACAATCTCCAAACAAATCATCTAAGTACATAATTATCTACTAAGATACCAATAATTAGCAAAACAAGCACAAAACATCTTTCACCGTAATCTCATCAAGCATTCCCAACAATAATTCATAAGCTAACGATCTCGTGGCTAATTAAACACAACTATAATTGTCTCATCACTGTCGATGGTAAATGTTTCCAAGTACCTACCATAGTTTCATGTTTTCCCATGGTTTGGGAAATGGGACATTAAAACAATGCACAATCGCATTGACATGAACGACCTTGGAAAGAGAAAGTCTGACGGCGTATATTCTTACAACAGCGGTAATGATGATAGATATTATGTTCACGACGAATAAAAACTAGAGGAATCCGATTCTAAAGAAAGTAATAATACATCTTACGAATTAGAATCAATGCTCTTAGCGAATGATGATAATATTATTTTCTTCATAATCATAATAATGAATCTAATAACGAATTCGCTAGTTAGATAAGAAAACCTTAGAAAACATACAAAATTATTGTTAACCGATGAAAATGAAATTTAAAATTGCGATTTGAGTGTCCAGTCCATCAGCCATTTTTGATGTCCCCACTGCTGGGGCACAGGCCTTCCTTATGGGTGGATAAGGAGGACGGGCCACAACCCACCACGCGGGCCCAATGCGGATTGGTGGGTATTAACGACTGCAAATGCAGCCGGGACCAACGGCTTAACGTGCCTTCCGAAGCACGGAGGAGTTCGCGATAGTAAATTTTTTGGTCACCCATCCCATGACCGACCCTTGCGAACGTTGCTTAACTTACGCAATCGCTGGGCCAGGCGCTAAACCACTGCGCCACCGAGCTCCTCCGCCACCGAGCTCCTCGATTTGAGTGTTGATTCGACTCGATTTGATTTGAGTGTAAATAATGTAAAATTGAGATTGTAGTGTTTCTTTCATATTACATTAGATAAGTACTACATAAATGTAGGGCTGATAAGATACTTCTATTCATTACACTAATATTAAATGTGCAACATTCTACAAACCCAAAATCAATTTATGAATCTACGAGGAAGTTTTATAAACATCGTTATTATTTATAGCCACTTTTAAATCAGCTACAGCAAACTCATTAAAGAATGTAAATATTTTTATTTCACGCACCTTATCATGATAAGAATACTCTTTATGTAGTTTATTATCTTTAAAACCACTTGTGTAAACTTCTGGTGCCTTGACCCGATGAACTAATTTATAGAAACCACCTGGATAACTGTTTGATCACATGGTTCTGTTCCTTTGTTGTTGCCGATGATAATTATTTACCATTACGATTAAGCTACGAGGAAGTGGTTTCGGCCTTCGTTTTTTTTTAAGTTTTAGCTACTGACAATATACCTATTTTTAACATCTCTAACTGTGGTGAGACGTAGGTAGATAATATGTTGCGATGATCAAAAATGGTTCCAAGGAGAGTTATATCGTCATTCAGAAAACAATTACTTATTTTTCTGGAGAAAGATACAAAGGGATATCGGAATCCTGTGTCATAGTTTTTATGTTTTATATCTATAGAAGAACTATGCCTTTACTAAAACGTTGTATCACGAGTGATTAGTTACACAGTGTATTGTCCTTTTCTTTTTAATGACAAATTTTAATAGCTTCACAGAGAGTAACCATTGTGTAACATATATACATCTGCTATACAATATTTATTACTAAGATCCCTAGTGTTTAATATATAAGTCCCACTTATTTATTGTAATAAGTTTCCTGAGTATTCTTAAACTAAACTCCTGTCAAACTTGAATCTGTAATTAGATAGGAGGAATGGACAGAATCCGTAAAAAGGCTTTTTCAAATCATAAATCTATATGAGATTTACACAGCACGAATTTAAATACATACAATCAATAGACAGCAATAGAATTTATCCGTCTTACATCGTTCTTGACCTATGTAAGCTGACCGCTCAGGAATCTCAATAAATTGTGTATAAGAATATTAAAGTGAGACATTAACAATTCATAATTTGCGTCGACATTCAAACGCGATAGGATTTCCAGTCACATTTATTAAGATCATTGTAAGCTACATTCTATTCATTGACTTACAAATTAGATTTTTGAAGTGTTAAAAGGAGTCATTCATTTCGATGCTGCAATGATTTGCGATTGTAATTTGTCTTTTTTAATAGAAATCCATCAATATCCAATCATTTAGTCGATTGTGGTTAGTTAAATGAGGATGGGTCTTACTATGAAAAAAGAAAAAGTAATTAACTGTTGTTTGGAAAACGGTATTTTCACTTCCGGCTATACATTACCTTCGATCAATATCACATCAATTGCGTCGAACAAAAATTTCAAAGCCTACTCTTCACAAAGGCTCGCTGCTCATTAATTTCGCTTTTGGCCCATCAAAGAAGCCTTAACGGTCAAAATATTCGGCAAAAAAGTTGGATATGTATACCAATAATGGCAACTGAGGAATGCACTCGACCAGGTGACCTAGAGCTATATGCGCAGGTAATTAGGTTCCAAACAGGATTCCATTCGGGATTCACTTTCGAAGCACTTTCTTTTGTTTTTGCTGTGGCTTTTCTTCTACTGAAAGGATTGTTCAAAAGTTTGTACTCATTTGGTTACATTTTAATTGTTTTTTCTCTTAGTTATTTTTTTATTGTAATGCTTATTTAAAAATTTCACTGCCGCTTGCTTAGTATTAGTATAAATCCTAGTTTCCCAAGTCATGGGATTGGGTAGTTCCCGCTTTCAAACTCCGGATTAATCTATAGACTTGTTGGCAATTTATCTGCTGCTGAACTATCTAGGCACTTACAACATCTAAGAGAATTTAGCTGTAATATAATATAAGTTCCTTGATTAGTATTTTACACAGAGTCTGGTTATTTTTGCTTGACTGACAGTAATAAGAACCAATTGAAGGTCCTTATCCCATTATTACGTTGACAAGCAAGAAAGAAAGTCAATTGCTCCTGTCATGTCCATCTTTGTGTTCCAAGCCGACTGGCAATTGGTTGGATTAGAGTTTCCGCGCATCTGTCCTTTAGTGGCGTTATTTCAATTGGTAAACAAAAAACCTTTGTAATTACTTCGGCCTTTGTCTCAATGTCGTTTAAAAAAAAACCATTATATTGCATTGTTTTGAATATTGTGTTACACAGGCTAGTCATTTGTTTTAAACCATAAAATGTCAAATTAAAATTTTGGTACAAGCTTTTATTGCCGATTGCACTTTTGTCCTCCATATTGGATTTAGGGTGACGTCACTTTATTTTTCAAGTTATACTCAGAAAGGTCTTTTATTTGATACAGATTAATTGTAGGAGTGCAGTATAACTTGACCGCCATTTTGGGTGTTCCGCCATGATGGATTTAGAATTTCAGCTCAATCGGTTGAAGATATCTGCTTCATAATTTAGTTGCAAGATTCCATAACATACTCGTACATTGCAAGTAAAAGTTAGCAAAATAAAAGCTTGTAAAAAGTACGATGATCTTGTTAAAAATCTTTAAATGAATCGCAACGGATATTTACGAGTGCAAAGTGGAAGAGTTTAGATTTTTAGGGTTCCGTACCTAAAAGGTAAAAACGCGACCCCATTACTAAGACTCCGCTCTCCGTCTGTCTGTCACCAGGCTGTATCTAATGAACCGTGATAGCTAGACAATTGAATTTTTAACAGATGATGTATTTCTGTTGCCGCTATATACAAATACTAAAAACGAAAAAAAATTAAGGGGGCTCCTATACAACAAACCTGATTTTTTTGCCGCTTTTGCTCGATATTAATAACGACTACAGGTAGACAGTTGAAATTTTCACAGATGATGTATTTCTGTTGCCGCTATAACAACAAATACTAAAAACAGAATACAATAAATATTTAAGAGGGGCTCCCATACAACAAACGTGATTTTTTTGACCGTTTTTTGGTACGGAACCCTTCGTGCGCGAGTCTGATTCGCACTTGGCCGGTTTTTATTGGGTAATGAATTCATCCAAGGTGAGGAATCTGGTAAGCTTAGTTTAAAGGCAACTCCAAATCAAATTCCTGACAATCCTAATTTTGATTAAAATAAGTAGGTATTCTTACCATACCATTATAAGGTACGGTATTGTAACCAACAATAAAAACCGGCCAAGTCGGACTCGCGCACGAAGGGCTCCGTACCAAAAAATGGCAAAAAAAACACGTTTGTTGTATGCCCCCCTTTAATATTTATTTTATTCTGTTTTTAATATTTTTTATTACAGCGGCAACAGAAATACAGCATCTGTGAAAATTTCAACTGTCTACCTGTTGTCGTTATTAATATTCAGCAAAAAACGGCAATAAAATCACGTTTGTTGTATGGGAGCCCCCCTTAAATATTTATTTTATTCTACTTTTAGTATTTTTTGTTGTAGCGGCAACAGAAATACATCATCTGTAAATTTTAACTGTCTAGCTATTACGGTTCATGAGATACAGCCTGGTGACAGACAGCTGAGTCTTAGTAATAGGGTCCCGTTTTTACCCTTTGGGTACAGAACCCTAAAAACTACATCACTCAACTTCCTATAAAGATAACGATTGTCTCCAAGTTAGACAGTGGTTTACTTAAGGTCACCATGTAGGTGGTTCGGATAGCTTTGGTTAAGTATTAAGTAACATAATGAAGCACTTATAACAACAATGGTAGCACCTATAGTTATATAGTAGACGAAACGACCTTCGAGGGCGCCCGGCATATTAGGGTTGTCACTTGTCACCTGTGCGTTCCTCACTGATTATTATTTAAACGAGATTATTCTTAGTAGGCACCTAGGTAAGTTTTCATAGTTTCTGTTTTAATGTCAACTTGTAAGTAATTAAAAAAAAGTTTTTTAATGTTGTTTGCCTATTTATTTAAATTTTAATGCATAAATAAAATAATGAAGTATTGTTTATTAGCGCAACTTCCTTCCGCATGGACATTCTCAAAATCCCTAGGGAACGTTTGATTTGGATAAAAAGTATGCTATAAACTATCTGTGTGTCAAATTTCATCCAAATCTGTTCAGCCATTTTTGCGTGATTAAGGAATAAACATCCAATTACCCAAACCCACAAACTTTCGCATTTATAATATTAGTAGGATTTTTAGTTTAGTATTAAGTATTCGGTTAGTATTCGTTCAGGAATACGCGATACAGTAGCAATAAAAAATGATACCGAGTCCAAAAAATACTAATTTTCATTTTGCTGACAGCCCTGTGAATTGGATACTGATCTACAGATTAAATAATTGTAAATGCCTTGCAGTCAGCTAGTTCACTTCGTTGAGTACAAATCACGAAATCACGAATGCACTGTTTTCATAGATGCTGGGAAAAAACTGAGGAACCTTGCTTTGTCTTCATTTTATACTATTTATGGAAGTAAAACACATGGGAGATTATTCATAATACATCTTTGCTGACTATTAAAAACCAAAAACTCTGTTGTCATTTTTTAAAGTACCAGCCATAGTTTAGTGATATTAAAAAAAAATCTGTAATAACTTAAAGATAGAAGTAAAAATTCAGGCAGAGTTAAGAATACAAATTACAATACACTACACTACACTGCTAAAAAAAAAACTCGAACGGGCCGTATTTAGACAATTCATAAGCACTTCTTTTTAGGGTTCCGTACCCAAAGAGTAAAAACGGGACCCTATTACTAAGAATCTACTGTCCGTCTGTCCGTCATCAGGCTGTATCTCATGATCCGTGATAACAAGACAGTTGAAATTTTCACATATGATTTATTTCTGTTGCCGTTGTACTAAAAACAGAATAAAATAAATATTTAAGTGTGGCTTCCCATACAACTAACATTATTTTATTTGCCTTTTTGGTACGGAACCCTTAGTGCGCGAGTCCGACTTGCACTTGGTCGATTTCTAAAGTTTATTTGAGTATAGAATTTTTGATTTGATTTGGCTTCTTTAAACTATATAGGTGTTTAAACTTGAGCCCATTTTTAGGGTTCCGTGTACCCAAAGGGTAAAAAGGGACCCTATTACTAAGACTCTGCTGTCCGTCTGTCTGTCTGTCTGTCTGTCTATCTGTCTGTCTGTCTGTCTGTCACCAGGCTGTATCTCATGAACCGTGATAGCTAGACAGCTGAAATTTTCAGAGATGATGTATTTCTGTTGCTACTATAACAACAAATACTGAAAACAGAATAGAATTAATATTTGAGGGGGGCTCCAATACAACAAACGTGATTTTTTTGCCATTTTTTGCTCAATATTTATAATAACGACAACAGACAGTTGAAATTTTCACAGATTATGTATTTTTGTTGCCGCTATGACAACAAATACTAAAACCAGAATAAAATAAATATTTAAGGGGGGCCCCCATACAACAAACGTGTTTTTTTTTTTTTTTTTTTGCCATTTTTTGGTACGGAACCCTTCGTGCGCGAGTCCGACTCGCACTTGGCCGGTTTTTTTTTTTATTTTGACTGTCACCAGAGCCAAGTACCACAATTAAAAAATTTAGCCATATAATAACTAGGCTAAATAAGACCTTCATTTTAAAATGATCTTGATAGATTAATCATCCATCAAGTGATGGTGAGCTTAGGTGATGGACAGACAGAAAAGGTCGTTTGAACTGTGATGCAAGTGTTAATTAAAAACAACGACGTGAAGTGTCAAGTGTGAGAGCTGGTTTGCATTTTGAAACTTTATGGAATGGAGTCGATTGTTCTAAGTTCTTTACGAAACTTGAACTTATAAGACCCATTCGGTACTTGATTTTAATCTTCGTATCATACCTAGAATGTTTTAATAAAATAATCATTTTTCTTGTACATACACCATAGACATTTTATTTCATCTTAACACAACGCAATCTTATCTTATTACGTAGGATAGATACAGTAGAAAAAAACCGGCCAAGTGCGTGTCGGGCCACGCGCAGTAGGGTTCCGTAGTTACATTATACCATACCATATTTTAATACCGCTATCATTTTTCACTTGAAAAAATAACTTTCTTTTTCACAGTGTTTGTATGAACGACAAAGTTATATTTGCGGTTTTAGAAAATGTACTATATTTCGAAATTTTTTTACTGTATCTCGTTCAAACCAATTTTCGTTGAAAGTGTTCACTAAGATCTATAGCATATATTTTTTTAGATTTTTCACTCTCTTACTTTAAAAGTTAAAGGGGGGGGACACACATTTTACCACTTTGGCAGTATTATCTTTCAAACGGTTGACTTTGTGAAAAAATTGTCTTAGGAACCTTAATGTCATTTTTAAAGACCTATCTATAGACACCCCGCAAGTATTGGTTTGATGAAAAAAAATCTTTTCTGTTTCAGTTCCATGTATGGAGAGCCCCCCCTTAATCTTTTATTTTTTTTACTTTTGTGAGGAGATCGTAAAGCGGTTTACAGAATACATCTACCGTACCTACCAAGTTTCAACTATGTAGTCCTAATACTTTCGGAATAAAGTGGCTGTGACATACGGGCGGACGGACAGACAGACAGACAGACGGACGGACAGACGGACAGACATGACGAATCTATAAGGGTTCCGTTTTTTGCCATTTTGGCTACGGAACCCTAAAAAGACAAAAATATTTGTGGTGGCCTCTGTAAGATTAAATTGCATAAAATCAAACTGATTAATCTCATCTAGCAACTCGTTTTCTCAAATTATATTAATTTTCAAGGTTTTTTCTAGATCTGACATTACATAATGTTTCTAGAAACTTCAAAACCTTGTTATGAAACTAAGGTCACTGAATGATTCAATCAATCGGCATTTATCGATATCAAAATCGAATGTTACATTTCATCAATACGGTCACGTTTTTAGATTGTTTACTGAAGATACAGAAATGAAATAAATAGTTATCGCAAGGCATGAAATATTATATGCATGCCTTTTAATTTATTGCAATTTGAGCGTAACATTTTTGCAATAATGCGCCGTAATTTTCTGAACGTGTAAGTATTGCGTTTTTTGATGGAAGGAAGGGAAGGGAACCTGATAACTTCTCTTTTCTACTAGTCTCGGGGTGTCTTATCAACGATTTTGGATAGTCAGACCCAGAATTAATAGAAAAAAACTAATTATATTCAAATCAAATATAAATACTCCGTGATTGGCAGGCAAGTAACTCAGGTGGGCTTAGGGTTACTATCTGACAGGCATTTGCCGCATTTGACAGGCATTTTACGGTTTAGACTAGCGCGCGTGCCGGCGATAAGCAGGCATTTTTTAATTTCGCTGATTTTTGAATACTCCATCACGCAAATCCGTCGCTACGAGCTGGCAGCTCGCACGAATGAAGCCACAGATTACAAGATTAGTGGATGAAACTGACTAGAAATCGTGCGGCGCAGTCGTTTTTATACTAAAGACAGGTATTTTTCTGAAAGCTCTGGCATTTTGTGCATCCTAAACAGGTCCAGGCATCCTCCCTTATATTGTATAGATATGGTAACCCTAGGAGGGCATAAATAAAGGGCTCTGCACAAATGTTCATTATAACTCAGTAACTAACAAGTGTCAAGACGGTAAACCCATAATAGACACAGAGCTATCTTTACCGAACTGCTCATACATCATAGTTAGCAAACAGCTTACAATTATCCAGTATGAATAGCGTAAGTGAGCAAGAGTTATTCCAACGTTCACTCACTGTGGGAGTGAACGAGACAAATGAACTTAATTAGGAGACAAAGAAAGACCGAGTTACAAATTAGACTGACTTTGTGTGGTCACTCAAAGACTTAATTTGTTTTGTGAATAACTGAAGTCCAGTAAAGATATTTTGCGGCTTGAGAGGTTTATAGAGGTGTACCAAAAAATTATATGACTGACAGTGACTGATGTGTTCATGCAATAAAAGCTATATTTAACGCTTCTTGGTTTCACTTCACACTATGATTCCTTCATAACAACAATTTAAAACTTGTGTTCCGACAGTTAGAGGTAAGATACCCAGTTCCTCAGTGGTGAGGATTCCGGGTGTAGTGCGCTTCTACCTTCGGCCTTATCGTCACTTAACACCAGGTGAGGTGAAGGCCATGCACTACCCCGTAGAGCACAAAAAAAACTTCCTTTTGAAAGATATGCACTTGCGCATGTCGTACTGTACTTTACCTATCTGGGTTATCTTACTTCTCTTTGTTTTTTAAAGTATATCTACTTAATTCATTCAGGATCATGTTTGTTACTAAAGCAGCTACTACAATAACAGGCCCCTATTTCACCAAATTGACATTTGTCAGTGACATATGTCGGCAATTTTTACAGTACTTTTCTTATTTTAATAGGGGACAATTTGTGTTGTGAAACAGGGAATATTTTTACAAGTCGACAATTGTCACGCAAACTTGATTCGACTCCAATCTCATATCAAGAATTACTGACAAATCTACAAATATGTCGACTTGTAAAAAATATCGCTGTTTCACAATATACTTGTCCCTAATTAAAGTAATGACAATTGTAAAATTAACCGACATATGTCACTGACAAATGTCGAATTGGTGAAATAGGGCCCAGGTGATATCATACCTTTTATCATTCAGTTTTCAATATAATAAATTAACATGGAAAGAGGCGCCACCTAAAGGCACCCAGTAACGATCAATTCCCAATTGACGCTCATTGATGCAAAAATTGACCGTTTACACGTGCGATTGAAGCTATTGTCAATTCCTCCAACAATGGCATTGGCGTAAAAATTGACAATTGCTATTGATCGTCACCGGCAGCCTTTGGGATGATGGATGAACTGTACAAATTCTAGAGGTAGTTTATTACTTGCTTCTTAAGTTCTAACCAATGAACTAAACAATGTCTCATTAGCAATTATGTGTCGTTAGTTGTGTAGGTGGCTTATTGTTCTTTAATTGATTACTTACCATTCTATACAGCCAAGCGAATAATCGAGAAATTAGCATCCTATTATATGCAATTAAAAGTAGGAACCAGCAGCTGGTGATTGGTATTAAATTAGCCAGTTACTTTCTGTTAGTAACAATACCTAATTATGTACAATTACCGTATGAATACTTTCAGTTGCTATATTACAGTGCCACAAAACATAAAACAAATAATATCAGTTACGTAATATACACATCAACTTTGTCTAGGGATACAGGTGTTATTTTCATACAAACGAGGTAAAGAAGGCTTGGTTTTCTGCCAGGGATGTACCGTGCTGTGATCTGATGATGGCCATCCAGGGAGTGAATGAAGGAGATTCAGATCGTTATACACATCCAACTGATCTGATCAGCATTCTAAAAGATTAATGGGTCAGAGTTCTCAGTTTGAGGATTTCTATACATTTTCATGCTATTTTCGCGGTTTTTTAAAACATATCCTTTACGTTTTAAGACTGCTGGTCATATCAGTTGGGTGTGTATAGCGATCTGAATCTCCTCCATTCACTTCCTGAATAGGCGTCATCAGATTACAGCACGGTCCATCCCTGGCAGGAAACTAAGGCTTCAAAGTTACGTCGTTTGTATGAAAATAACACCTGTATCCCTAGACAAAGTTGATGTTTGCATATTGGTTAAATAATTGACACTTGTTGGAAAGATTTAGTTTTCTTATGTTTGTGGAAACATTCATTACATTCCTATTTAGACCCACCCTGTCGACCCACATTCTCATTTGGACCCACATTTTGCTGGTTTCCAGTTTCACCCTAATTACTCATTGTTTTATCAGAGTTATCTAAAAGTAATTGCTTTGTGCAATATCATATTTCAACCGCTAATTATCGTTTCGATTAAAGGCAATCCGTTTTAGTAAAATTATTTTTTCCACGCGATTTTCAGAAGCTGCTTACTGATTAATCAATCAATGCCACAGTTTATTAGGGTTCCGTAGCCTAAATGGCAAAAAACGGAACCCTTATAGATTCGTCATGTCTGTCTGTCTGTCTGTCCGTCCGTATGTCACAGCCACTTTATTCCGAAAGTATTAAAACTACACAGTTGAAACTTGGTAGGTAGATGTATAAAAAAATGAAAGATTAAGGGGGGGCACCACTAGAAATTTTTTTCTTCAAATTAATACGTGCGGGGTGTCTATAGATAGGTCTTTAAAAATTATATTGAGGTTCCTAAGAATTTTTTTTCTCAAAGTCAACCGTTTGAAAGATATTCACCGCCAAAGTGGTAAAATGTGTCGGTCCGGTCCGGTGTCAGATGGGTGGGCATTATAACTGAGCACTTCCGTGCTTTGGAGGGTCAAACCGTCGGTCCCGGCTGTTGTCGTCTGATGACAGTCGTTAAGCTAAGTTAGAGGCCTTACAGGCGGCTTGATAAACTCTAACACCAGAGGTGGCCACTAATCCTCATACGATAAGAAGAATACTTACCCCGATTCCTTTATGGAATTGACATTATTGTAATATTAAACTAGTATGTTACATGGGGTGAAGCGAGGGATTAATAAAAATCGATGGATCACAATAATAAGGCACTTAGATTATCCTAATCTTCAAAGTCCTCAACGGAAATTTTGTAAGAAACAAGCTAGTATAGGTACTATCTACCTGTTTATGTTATCTTATCTAAAACAACAGTTAACTCATACAAAACAGTTATTATCTTTTAAACTGTGTATTCAATTACAATGGACGGCCGTCGCCTTGGGAATAGAATGGATTTTAAGTACCGTTTAATAAGTTATTTAAGTACAGTAAATATTTCTAACATAATTCAAGTTTACCTACGTTTAAATTATTTTAACTTTGTTTGTTCACCATGCTAGGAAAATATAAATAATATATGACAGTAACACAAACAGAAAAGCTAAGAACATTACTTTGTATTTTGTAGGTAGCTTTCGAATTGAATCAGACGAGTTTTACTTTAGTTTTTATCCTAGTATAAAACAATTATTAAATACCTACTTATTTAAAAAAAAAATATCTTTACATTATTGGTCGATAAATAATAAATATAATATAAAATATTTTCATACACACTCACTGGTTACCTACAAAGTGTATGTTTGAATATCACGCAATAAGTTCTCGTTAGAAAGGATCAAAGGTCTATGAAAATAACGACAAGACTCATTAATTTCGCTAAGTGCAACAAAATTATTGAATACGCACAACGATGCGCATAAAGATAACGATTAGAATTAATTAAAGTTATCTGCATTCTAATTAACAGAGTTGTTTATTGCAGAGATAATTAAGCTTCATATTAATGTTGACGTACTTGTCCATCAGCCACTTTTTTAATGTCCCCACTGCTGGGGCACAGGCCTTCCTTATGGGTGGATAAGGAGGACGGGCTATAACCCACCACGCGGGCCCAATGCGGATTGGTGGGTGTTAACGACTGCAAATGCAGCCGGGACCAACGGCTTAACGTGCCTTCCGAAGCACGGAGGAGCTCGAGATAATAAATTTTTGGTCACCCATCCCATGACCGACCCTTGCGAACGTTGCTTAACCTCCGCAATCGCTGGGCCAGGCGCTAAACCACTGCGCCACCGAACTCTGGTTTCCCTTCAAAACGTTTAAATCTTTCGCCTTTTTAGGTACTTAGTTAAATTCATTATAAGGGTTTCTATTTGCAATTTACCCACTAGGTACTTATACCTAGTGGGTAAATTGCAAATAGAAACCCTTATAATGAATTTAACTAAGTACCTAAATAATAACAAGAACATGGCTTATTCCGTTTATCCACCCTGAATGGGGTGAGTAATCGGAATTCACATAATATCTTACTTCTGATCTAGCCTGTGTACATTCAAACATCTACATTTGGTTAAGGTCTAAGTTAGGTTAGTTAGTATTAAGGTTAAATGCGTCCAAAAAAACGCACAGTTCTTCTCTATTACGTCTACTGCAGCACAGAAATTTAGAGAACGATTGCAAATTTACATTAATAGAGACAAAGTTATCCAGGATTCACTATTACGTCTACTCAATAATGAAATTAGTGTTGCTCATGTCCTGGTTATAGACAATTTTATTCCACTGTACTGTACTTGACTGTACTTGGGGTAAAAATCGGAAGAACAATCAGATATTAGTTTTCAATTCAGTGCCTTAGGATGGGTAGCCTAAGTATGTCATGCTCTCTTTAATCATTTCTGCGGTGGTGTCGTGTGGGGCGGGTCGTTACGTTCCCTCAAATATGGTTGAGCGAAGCGATGGCTGGTCCATGCGTCATGCTCGTGAACGGGTGCTGCCAGTGGGAATGGGTCTGCTTCTGAATACCTATCTTAACGCATATTGAATTGTAAGAATTGCGTTTTTATTTTTTATGTCTTGTATCAAGTGTTTTTTGGTTAGAGTAGCAGACAGAGTGATTTCTCAACTAATTGAAAGTTACTCTCACAATTACCTATCTGAATGTAGTAGATATTTAATTTTAACCTATCTACCCATTGTGGGTAAACATTGTGATGCAAAATGACCTCACTTTAAATGTGGAGCTCATTTTTCAATGTTGACGACTCTGTATGAAATATACAGGGAGAAAAAAGCAGCCCTTGACGAGTTTCTTGCCGGTTCTTCTCGTTACAAGGTCTCCCGCTTAGGGTTTGCGAACCGATGGCGTAGCTTCCATGACATTCACAAGTGCTTGTAAAAGCCTAGACTGAATAAATTATTTTTGAATTTTGATTTTTTTGAATTTTGATATGAATTCCGATTATTCACCCCGTTCAAGGTGGATAGATCGACATGTGTTTCCGAGTATCCACCTAAGGGTGGCTGTTTCAGGGTGGAAAGACGGGATAAACCGAGAACATTAAACAGAATTTTCCTGTTATTCATTAAATTTATCATCCAGTAAACTGTCTGTAAGTAAACATCTTAAAGTCAATTAATCCATTTATTGTGATAAATCTAGTGGAAATATTCAAGTGTTCTTCAGGTCGTTGTCGCGTCATAAACAAACAAACAGACATTGCTGTTAGTTCGTCTTAATTAGTCGACAATCAACGCATGTTTATGATTAAGACTCTGCTAACAACTACAGGAATGTCAAGGACACAAACTGTCATGTGATGGTTCATTACTGAAAGAATACATCCTAATAAATAAATAAAAGAAGTTCTGGAAAAGAGAAACAAGCATAAGGTACGCTAGTAATATAATATGTCTATTTCATAAGGACACATTGATTTATTTAAATATCATCACAAAAATGGGTACAACGTGTTAATGAATGAACCCAAAATAGGATTTTAGAGTTGGTCCCATAGTAATCTGTTGTCTTTATTTTACATTGGAAAGTAAAATAAAGACAACAGCGCTGCAATGTAAATAGATACCATGATATCTTTAGCAAATTGCAAATACTAAAACAAAATCGCATCATAAAATTAGTAACTTCTGTTTCGATAATCTTTTTGCCTTTTATTCAGGCTCGATCGAACTCTCTAACCGCACCAATGTCTGAGATATTGAAAAAAAACTAGTTATCCTCGAAAGCATCTTGGTTAGGAAACAAAAAACAATGCAATTGGCTTTGGTTAAAAAATAAAAGGTATTTTTTTTATATTTTTTTACTACAGATTAGGCCAATTTAAGAAACTAATTTGAATATTTTAACATTTGGTCCCGTATTTATTTTTTTATAAATATATTTGTCGAGCGGATATGGTCAACCGGAATGACGTCATTAGTGGCATGAAAGTTTAAGAAGAAAACCTTTGCCATCTACTTATAGAAAAAGAAAGGCCAACTGTCATAATGACTTTATGGTTGTTTGTAAACAAATAAGTTATAGTTAATATTTCTTCTATTTTATTCATTTAATCCAGTTGTGACGGTTCTAGCCTACCTTCTTAATTTGCCGCAATAATTTTTGAGGTGGTAAAATTATAATAAAAATGCTTACCAGTGGAAACTCTGCTGAAAAACTTTGTAAAAACTGACACGCCCAATCTACCCAAATTGCGAAATGTATTGTATGTATTGTGTCTATTTTGGATGTAGGCTACATGGATGAAATTGTAACGATTGCTTGTGGACTAATAAATTTGCAGGATAACATAATAAACATTGTGAAAATATGTGCATACTTTATTTCTATTTACAAACATTTAATAGTAGGGATGTGGAAAAAATTACGAGATAAGTTAATCGATATTTTTCGGGCGATATTAAATACTCTGATATATCGATAGATGTTTTTACAATAATTTATCCAAAAAAATTTTTTGGTAATTACGTATGGATTCTAATAGTCGACACTATTTTGTCACTGGAGCATTTTGATTTTTTCCAACTTTGAGTCTTAAAAATCATCGTAAAATTCGTCAAATCGAGCCAAAATTTCGCGTAGGGGTTTATTTTGCTATTTTTTATGTTTTACAATACCTTAAAATTAGAATCCATTACTTAGTCATCGTCCCATTTCATCCCATTTTTTTCTGAGAAATATTACCTATATCGATATTTTTTCACTTCCACCTTCCACCATCCCTAATGCCAAGTTCATTGTCAAAATTGTCTTTGCACTTTTTTCTTTTTTTTATTATGGCTGGGAGATCTGTATGTGATGACGTCATATGAAGGTCATTTGAAGGTTAAAGCTTTTTATTGAATATTATAAATATCTTTAAAAATATAGACTTATTTTTAAATATAATTAGTAGACACTGTACCGAAAGCTTATTCCTCGAAATGGTTTTGAGATTTCCAGTCATGTTCAAAAAGTTATCAAAGCCAATTGGAGTAAATTACAGTCCATTTTTTGGGCAGTCGCGTAAAAATAACCCTATGAGTTATAAGTTTGAAAGACTAGGAAAACAATATTTCTTTACTAGATACCTTAGTATAATTTCCTATTGGTAACTATTATTTTCTTGATATCATCAATCAAATATCTACTTTTGACTTTAAGTAGTTATTGGAAAATCCTTCCAGTTTTACATTTAACAGACAGAATTGAGTTCTTTTTAAACAAAAGGAATGAAACTGAAACCTTCTTCTATGCATTTCCTTTTCAACATCCTATGAAAACGTCACTGGTTTTCAAAACGTCAATTCAACTAGGCTAGGGTATGGCCCAGTTTGTACCACTCTCAGCAAAGGTAGACTTTACGAAACGGGTTTAGAGTTCATTTTAGATGTGGCAGAAGTAGAAGCCTTAATACCTGCTGATGTTTGTAAGGTTTCTTTGACGGGAAATATGGGACAATTAGTGAAATGTGGCACGAGCAGGAGCGCTGGGGTTACTTTTAGAAACAAGATACGTGTTATGATGTTAAAAACGTCATGTAAAGCTTCCACTGCCATTGAAAAATGATTCAAATAGCTGTTGAAATAGAGACTTAAAATGAAAACAATAAACGGATACTAAAGAAAGACTCCAATGTAGATCAAGAACTTTTAAGATTATATCTGTTGTTACTGAGGTAAAGTTACCTATTGAAGAAGAAAGTAAATATGAATATCTATGTTAAAAAATATAGTAGGTAATAAAACATTTCTAAACTCTCAAAGAAACAAAATCTATTGCTATGGATTAAAAAAACAAGTTCCTTTTAAATCATTCCAAAAATAGTAACAAACCAAAGGAAGCCATCATATTTGGCTAGATTTTGACCCGTTATAATCACATAATCTCAATTACTGTAATGACAACAGTTAAAGCTATAACACTCGGGAGTGGTAACAACCGCTTGCTGTCCAAAAACCTCTTATTTACATACGAATAATGTTTATTTTCGCTTGGAGTAAAGCTGGACAAACTTGTCATGCAAATAATTGTAGAAACGAGATGAGCGTATTTAAATGTGAGTCTTATGACTTTAGCAATACAGATGCTGTTGGGAAAAGAGTGATTGGTATCATAACCAGTTAACATTGCGGTCAAGTTCGCCAATTCCATTGTGCACTTCCTGATATTGATCCTATCGGGTCACCTGGTTTCGGTGAATGGGCCTTAGCGGATACCTATTTTAATTGTCAACTTAAGTGTTTGCATACAGACAGTCCGATTGGAAGAGAGCATTTTGATAGTGGAAGTGTGACAAAGATAGGGTTTATTGATTTGATTGTTTTGGTCAATGGTATTAGATGGTTGTGCCGGTTAATGTTTTTGTAACAATAGAAGAACTAGGTGCTTTCATTTTATAGCAAGCTCTCAATGTTATGTATGGTCTAAATAAAGAAGGAAATCAATTAAATCACTTTAAATAAACATTATTCGATATAGCTTCTACTCATTTAAGACGTAACTGACATAATGAATGCGCGCAAGAATCTTATCAGTATTTCAACTGAAAAATTGAGTCAGATATTTGTTGTGATAAAATCTTCGATCATCTATCTGATGGAAGGATAAAATCTTTAATCGAATAAGTAGTTAAGTACCCGAATCTTTGGTACGAATTGAAGAAATTCCAGGAATCGGTAAATATTAATTATGAGCTACTGACTGATACGAACGAACTTGTAAGAATTCGGTTACATTTGGAATTACTAATTTCAATTTTAAAGGAGTAAGATACTGTTTTAACGATTGTTAATGAAAATTAAAATGTGAACCAACTGTTTAAATGTTTCCTTATTACATTTTTGATAGTCGTTTTGGGTCCAAATTAACATCAAATTTCGACATCATTACCTACCAAAAACCAGTATGTTCGACAGAAAGTAGTTTTACTACTAAATTCCACGCGAAAATGAAACTAATTGAGTAAGTCTTAAATTTTTATCTAGATCGTGCACTAATTGGGCGAATTTAATTAAATGTTTTACAGTTTTTTTATAAGTACTCGCTGAAAGTGACAAATAATTTACTTTCGAAATGCATGTCATTTTGATTTTATCCGGTACATGTCAAAGCCATAAGAAAATAATGGTTTTGATTTACTTTTACGCTTTCATCGACAATTTTAATCGTTATAAATTCGAAACGTGCTATTTTATTTGATTCAAAAAATACTGAAATCTACTTTTATCGGATAACTACAATAGTTTTCTGTGTTCGTTTCTTTATATAGCAGCTTTTGTAATAATGACGACATAAGCTTATTATTTCCGCACTCATTAAAACAAGTTTATTTCCTATTTCTTATCAAGACAGCCACCTATACAGACGCTCTCAAATTGATTTCATTTCTTTATTATATTCGGCCTCCAGCTGTTTTTATGACCGTTATATCACTATTTAATTAAAATTCAGGTGGTAAAGAAGTTACGCAATCACTTTTCTTCCTATATTGTCGCCGAAATGTGTAATTATCGAACGCAGTTCACGCTTCGCTTCTACACACGAGACCTATCATTATTTGTGGCGTGGTGTGTACTGTACGAAACTTATTTTATAACGGAAAATTGCGTAGTTTTTATTACAATACAACTCCTCGTTTACAAATTCCTTGACTGGCCTTTAGTTAAGTTGTTACGCTATTTGTTTTTTATATTCAATGTTGTTACTTTTTGTTGAAGGAAATAAGAAGGGATTTTTCCTAAA
The DNA here is from genome assembly GCA_943789525.1 of Agriphila geniculea. Classification (NCBI taxonomy): domain Eukaryota; kingdom Metazoa; phylum Arthropoda; class Insecta; order Lepidoptera; family Crambidae; genus Agriphila; species Agriphila geniculea. Next base: position 19,037,917 of record OX038890.1, read on the forward strand.
GCTTTGCACCAAGGAAAACATCTAGAATTCTTTGTTATAGTTGACGATATATGAATGCTGGTATTTGTCACTTATTGTAGTATTAGTCATAATAGAAAAGATCATCATCATGATATTGCTGATAGCAAAAACATCGAATGAGCCTAGATTTTGTGCTTCAGTAAATTTTACTTAAACTCCAATAGAATAAGAAATAAAATAGTTAATTTGGTACATAAGTAGATAAATGTAATTAGCTGATTTGTCAACTTATTCAGGTTACTGTTGAATTGGAGCGTGAGTAATTTAATTTATTAAAACACCTTGACCTTCGAAGGAAATTAGTGTGTGAACTAAATTATTGTCTATTCGTGAAAATTGAATTGTTCGTTTAATTTAAATAAACATTTCATTGCATATTGCGAGAACCAAATGAACAAATATAATACCTACTTACAAAATATTATGTTTTATACGTATTTACGCCTTAAAAACTCCTGTTGTTTACGCAATGATTTGTAGAAGAGGCTGAAACTTATCAGAAAATATAATGTTTTGCATGCTATGCTACACGTGATCACAAAATATTGAATTTAACGTGATCAAAGTATGCTTTGTCATTTGCTGACTCTGTTCAACAAAGATAATAATAATAATAAACACTTTATTGCACACAATACAGGGAAAAAATACAAACAGACACAAAAACAGAAAGAAAGCACACAAAAGGCGGCCTTATTGCTAAATAGCAATCTCTTCCAGGCAACCTTAAGTAGTAAAGAGACAAGAAGAAAAGGATTTCAGGGGAGTAGGTGCAATTATGGAAAGAGATATCAGATATAGATATAAAGAGAGGAATTATGAATAGACTTTAAAGTGAAAGAAAGAGCAAGACCTACGATAGTGTATTAGGAGAGTAAATGTCTTCTGAATTGATCGCGAAACGATCTCAGAGTTTGAGCTTTCCTGATACCCTCTGGGAGGGAATTCGTGTGTTCGTGGAAAAAGGTGTGACTATAGTGATCTTTAATGAGTAGTTTATATTACAACAGTTAAATCACAGCGTAGGGAAATACTAAATCAATTACCTAATAATTATCTCTTGTGGAATATCGAAAACCGGACGAACATGCCAGATGTTAGTAGCAGATGCGCCGGAGTTTAAAAGGGAACTTTTAAAGGGACTGGGATGTTTTGTGAATGGAAGTGGTTGGGTGCAGTGTGTATGTATCTCAAAAGCAGACAACATGCACCAAAATATTAGTGGACCCAATCGTATCTGTAAATAAATTGACACAAAGCTGGACAAGACACTGGAAAAAATTTCAATGACGAGATTACTGTGTTTAGTTTACTTGTTAGAAACTGTACTGTACTAAGGTACACCAATAAAAAAAAATACAGAAGAACATATTTTCCTACTGTTTTAATGGCCAAGAACACTTCTTCAAATTGTGATAAGAAAATTAAGTGTTATTTCTTACAATTTATGAAAGCCATTTGCAGTATTGTTATATGTCTTGAATCAAGCATTGCAAAACTAGTGTTTATATTTGTTACAGCATTTATCACTGCATAGGCATGTTGCATTAATATAACAGGTGAGGCTATTTTATTAGCAGAGATTGGTTTGTGGGTATGAAGGCCGCATACCGGCGCCGGCGCATAAGATCAGACAAATGTCAGAACAGGTGCGAAACTGTGGGAGTGGGAGGCTGGGCAATCGTCCTTTCTATCCTGTTTCGAAAAGCCAAATTTTTGTGCTTCTCAATAGGATCTTTCAATCATTAGATGTAGCCTTAGATTATTTATATGTCTAGATAGAGTCTTAGACTTTTGACGTATTAAACAAAACAGGCCAACTTTTTTAAGGTGGTGTGCATTTTTAGCATCATCGCGTCCAAAGAGTATTGTAATAAAAACTATGGTCGAGTCACACTACTGACAATGTGTGCGTGTTTTGGTCACCCAACTGTTGGGTGATATTTTTTTCGACGCTGTCGCAGCTTTGACTGTCTATCTTGACATATAAATAATCTAAGGATGTAGCTAACATCCTTTTCAAATCTTCCCCCAAAATCAGATTTCTGAAACTTAAAGTGTCTTATGATAATAATTTAGACACTTCTTTTTGTTTTTGTGGTCAGTCCTTCAATTAATTTAGGTATACCCTTTGCTGTTTCTTAAACTATGTAGAAGGTTGTCTCATAGTTATAGCAAATCAGAAAAGGAGACCACTTTTATTTTTGCAAATATTTCAACATTTTCAACATATTGTAAACTTTCATCGAAATGTAGTTTTAATTATTTAGCAATAACTACTGATACTTAGAAATCTTAGGGGGTATTTACACGAGTCGACTTGGCAGGAACTTGGCAGGCTACTTTAGTCAATTAGCACTTTATATCGACAATCGCTTGTAAAATCGAATTGCCACCTCATTGAAATTAGGTTTGCGATTAGATTTTTAAGCTATCGTCGAAAAAAGCGCTATTGATTAAAATCGCGTGCCACCAAGTCGCTCCATGTTTACCCCATTATGGGGTTTTTATTTTACATGTTTGCTGGAGCCCCGCAGGTGACACCAAAATTATCTGATCTGGTGCCCAAAATTGGAACTACGTTATTTTATTACATATTGTTACCTAGGTTACGCCATCAACTACATAGACGACAGCGACGCCATCACCTGCGATTTAATTTTGGAAGCGACTTGCTAGGTGACTAAAGTCGATCGTCACAGTTGACTAAAATCGAATCATGTAAATAGCCCATTACAAGTAGACATACATAATGTGACGTATTATGTCTAGGCGAATAATAATAATATGACGAGGTATTTCACAACAATGACTCGATTTGACATCATCTATCCATTATCTAACTCACAATAGGTGAGTAAGCCGTCAACCGCAGATATTTTCAAGGTTTCCGATTATTAAGATGCACTCGTGAATGACAGACATGAGCTTATAAGCTCAATGAACTCATCGGTCAAGTGGTTAGGACATTAAATCGCTACCAACGAAGTTCCGGGTTCGGGCCATATAATAAAAGACCTGAAACAATACTTTTCTGTATTGTCATGAGTAATTGTCATGTTTTACTTGTGATGACCATCAATATTTTTAATAGCATAATCTTTTCATATTGATTTACTATTTACTTTGACAAAAGAACCTATTCGCCATATTCAACTGCGAATTTGCCTTTATAAGAATTTGCCGTTTTGAGAAGTTGAAGAAGCGAATAAGGGGTCACACCACACCTTGCTTCTCTTTATTAAAAAAACGAAGCGTAACCTACTCGTAAAATAATGAAAAAAATAGTGGTAGATATTTCAAATCCGGGACAGTAAGGTGTAATTCCTGGACACGGGACAAGGCACGTAATTCCGGGACAATTCCCGGGCGTCTGGCAACCCTAATCCGAGGTAAAAAGAAACCTTTTTAGAATGCTCTCATACCTATTGGATATTTTATAAAAGTAAATAAATAAATAAACATTACAAAGTATTTTAAAGTCACGCCCTACGATGCTCCGACCTTGATAATTGTAGCGAAAGGTGTTTAAGGACCTGTGCCCAAACATGTCCGGCCAGCGGAGTTGGCGACCTTGGCTGACAGATCAAATACGACTGCATCGTCGCCTATCGAATTGAGATCATTCGATTCGATTACCGATGTATCGATTGAGATCCGAGTCACTTGTATGATGGTATTTGTGATATCATCATTGATGTTATTGTAATTAATTATATTGAAGTCAGTAAGGTCAATATTGAAGGTTTCAAATTAATTTAATGATTAATAAAATTGTAGTTTGTAATGGTGCTGTTTGTCTGATAGGTATCTTAAGTACTAATTAAAGCGCTCATGGCGGAGCTTGACAGAGCGGTCAGGTGTCGGATGGGTGGGGTGCGTGGTCGGATAACCTCCTCGTGTGCCCGACTATTGTTTGTCCCAGTGCATCCGTGGACTGGGAAATACAGTGGGAGGGCCGGTGCACCTTGGGCGCCTCTGTAAAAGACTCTTTTACAGCTGGCGGCTAATAATCCGACACCGAGGGACCAGGGATGAGCGCAGGTGGCGCTTACCCTGAACCTCGTTCGAACGACTGCGGAGGTCTAAGAGAGACTACGTGTCTATGATTAACATGGAGACGGAAATCTTTCAGATAGTACGCGCGAGACGAGAGCGAACGTCTCTTCGGAGATGATTGCTCGCAGACCGTGGGCCTTACAGGCTAGCGTGTCGAAGACGAAAAGCCTTATCTGGTTGCACGTCTTGGGGACTAGGAGAAAGCGCGAGTGGCGCATCCTCTAGAACCCTTTCGAACGATTGCGGAGGTCTAAGAGGGAGTATGCTTCTATGTTTAACATGGAGGCGGAAACCATTTAGACAGTACGCGCGAGGGGAGCGAAAGTCTCTTGGGAGGTGGCCGCTCGAAGTCGGGGCCAAGCGGGCAGTGGGAGGTGCACCACTGCCCGCCTTGCACGGTCCTGATGAGATGGGGGAAATGGCCAAACTTGCCCGGCCATTTCCCAGCGGAGGAGGCCCGAATGCGGGCAGGCCGTCTGTCGTTGAGGAGATTGTCCCCACGGACCCTCATATAGCCCTACGGCTGTCGACATTTGGCGGCGAGTGGGCAGGTGCCGGGGTTTTTTAGTGGGTATTCCCTCCTCCTGGGATTCCACCGAGCTTTGACTTGGTGGAATTACGGGAGGCAGTCGTGGAGGGAGCTGCAACGCCGAAGTTGCGGTCCCCTCCTGGCGAGTCCCACCTCTCGCTCACCTGCGGGAGGGGAAGCGCGTAAATGCGTTTTTCCTCGGCATATAAAAAAAAATAAAAAAAAAGGTGTCGGATGGGTGACCATTAAGTGGCATTACAACTAAGCGCTTCCGTGCTTCGGAGGGCACGTTAACCATCGGTCCCGGCTGTTGTCGTCTGATAACAGTCGTTAAGCCAAGCTAGAGGCCTTACAGGCGGCTTGATAAACTCGAACACCAGAGGTGGCCACTAATCCTCATACGATAAGAAGAAGCTTACTTATTTACATCTGATTCCAGTCACTTTGATACGTAAGTTACGTCGTCAGCGCAAATAGGATTCAAGTCAAACCTACCAAAACATCTGAGCATTTGACATAAAATAAAATAAATAATTTTCCTTTGTTTTCAGACAACAAATAAAAGTACACTATATGTCTTCTTGAGATATAATAAGGTTATTTTTTGTCAAATGCTCAAGTATTTAATTTAGGTAGGTTCGAATGCTCAAATCATTTTGTCGCTGACTGTACTGCTTATGTGATTTATTTTTTCAAACGTTGTTGGTTGTAAAAATGTTGACATAGTTGACATGACAACATGTCTGTATGTATTTTTCCGGAATATTTAACTACAAAATTTACAACCGTGTAAGGTTATTCAATACAACAATACAAGGTTACGAAAATAAATTAATTATTCATACGAAGTTTCCCAATTCCTCAAAATACCTACTACGAAAATGCTTATGTACAGTCACATCTATTAATATGTATACAGTTTAAAACTTTTTCATTATACTAGTACTTTTTTGAACAGAAATCAATACAAAATAAAGCCACATCAGAGTGACAAAGTTCTTAATTGTATGTCATAACTTTAGAGGTGGTACGTATAGTTTTAAATAAATAAGCAACGGTCCATGATAGGAAAACATGGTTTGCGCGGGCCATAGTTTTATAGCCACAAAAAAAAACATACGACAAGCTAAAGAGATTATCTAGTAGCTACAAGTATTAAATTGCGTATAAATCTCACAGATGGTTGTAAAAAATCTGAATATCATCAAAAGCGCTTGTCGCGGGTTATATGTTTGGCGTAAATAATAGCGGAAACGTATTGAATCGTTGCCCCAATGTATTGAAACGTGTGCAGTTGCTCCCAATCACTTTTTTTCAAGAAAGATAATTGTGCTACAGAAAATGTTGAAAAAACAACGAAAATCATCGAAAAAGTGCAGAAGTGAGGTTATTTTTCATACTCTTTACCAGGGTTGTCAATGCCCATGGTCTGGATTACCCAAGAACCTGACTGAAAATCACCAAATTCGGGGAAAACAAAATCAAAATTCCTCACAAATTTTCATTAACGAAATAAAAGTTCTGTTCATATAAATCAAGCATATTTATTACAAAATCTTCTTCTAAATACCTAAAAAAACAAAAGTAGCTTAAAATAATTAAATTAAATAAACTTTAGAAAAACCTTCCTACCTACTAGATAAGCTGAAGCCGAGTAAAACTTGATCTAAATAAACATAATTTAGAAATACTTCTAACTACTTTTATTACTTCCAAGTTCAGTTCTAGTGCAAATGTCTAAAAATCCTAATTCCCCGCATTTTCCCCACATTGACGCTCTCCCCACAATTTACCCAATCGAACTAAAAATCCCCGCATATTGGGGAATTTCCCAGAGATTGGCAACACTGCTCTTTACACGTAAAAAAAGATAGAGACAAATGTTTTCGCAGAGCTTTAATCAGTAATAGTGTGTGATCATCACATATTAGCAACTATAACTAGTTCTAGATGAGGTTTAATCTATTAATCCATGGTTTGGGGAAAATAAGCTTTAATCATTGGCAATAAAGAAAAGCCATTTTGCATTTTATCTGTTGATCAGTGCCGTGAGAATGTTGAACTGGGAAGGATATGGTAATTGTGATTGATTGGGAACATCCTCAATCGGGTTTACACATAGCTATAATTATGGCAAGTTCGCATAATTATGCGAGGAGGATAGGATACAAATCCTACGCACGAGGTGTCTATCAGGGTGCGATCGAACAGATTGTGTCAGTTTAAGTAAATAACAAGTGACGTTATCTTTTTTAGAGGGAGATAAGTTGGTTCGTGTATTGCGAATGTCAGTATACATTTTCTAGAATTTTCTGTTTTGCGCTGGACGGTTAAGTGGATTGTAGTAACTAGTTTCCATTAATCCAATAAAAGGAGTCAGAGAGATCAGTGCCGGTCAGTTAAACAGACACGAAAGTATTGTACGTACTAACTAGACGATTTTCTAGAAATCCAAACAACAAATTTGATTCTCTCCTTTTATTTTTTCAAATGTTGACATCTGGTTGCCGAGATCTGGCTAGTTTGTTGTACGTAACAGTTTGTTAAGCAACCATATCTTAATGTGCTTGCATTTAACCGACAGATATAGTATGTTTGATATGTATCAAAGGATAATATAGATACTATACTAGGGATGCCAACATTGCCAACCATCTTCTCATATTTTTTTTTCTCGCAGCAATTTTAATATTGTGATATTGAAGTAAGAAATTACGAGTATGATTATTTTACTAAGAAGATCCTCGGTGATGAGGATTCCGGGTGTAGTGCGCTTCCACCTTCGGCCTTATCTTCCACTTAACAAGGCCAAGCACTTCCCCGTTTTTTTTTTACATTTAATGGGCTTACTCTTGGCCATATTCGAGAACCATAAGGCTAAGAAGAGGCCGAAGATGAAGCGAGCTTGCCCAGAAGAAGCCTATTCACTCGGGCCTTAAATATCGCTGGGTTATATGCTTTCGGTAATACAGACGCAGGCAGGGAATTCCGCTCCTTGGCCGTTGTGCATAAACAAAAAGAAAGAGACATCAATTGATTTTAATGCTCATTACTAAATGTTGTATCATATACTATTATTATGGGAAAGAAAGAGCGTCAACTGATAAACCAATAAAAATTGTCTCTGAATGCGGAGACCACGGTAAACAACAATTTAGAGATTTCAGAAAGATTCACTTGTAAAATATAAAACCTGTGAAGTGACAACCTTAATGTTGCACAATTCCGCCTGATATGTCAACAACAGAGCTAATGATGCAGATTAATTAGTTTTATGAGCTCACAATAAATAACTGCAATAACAGTCACTGTGATCTTATTACAAGAAATCCTGTGTGAGAATACCTACTCGTAGTTGTTTCATTGCAAATATAATGAGGCGTGCATATGTATATGGGCAACAGCCCAGTTTGCAACAAAATTCGTGTGCGCGCGTATCGCCCCTGCACGAACTAACCGTATGTGACAGCGGGCGCGGCGTGCAAGCAATTTTAACCATAGCAGGCTAGGTGCACTCTGCATTTTAGGTACGAAGCTACAAGTAGCCGGCGGGTCCGTCCGGACGGACTAATTTCAGAGGGCTGAGGATTTCGCCGTGTTCGCGTATTGCCGCGTCGTTCGTTCGCACGTTTGTGATATACATATGACTAAAATGAAGGCATCGCAATGGGCTGCCTTAATACTAATAAAAAGGATCCGAACCTCACGTTTTTCACACTTCCAAAAGTTCTAAAAGACATCGAAACGTAAGAAGTGCTTGTCTACTACCTCGTTAGTATCTGTTTATTCTTAGGTACTTACTTGTCTTATTTGTTAAACAATCTTCAACCAACTATCAATTAAAATAATAATTTATAGATTAGGTAGGTTCTTTCCTACCTACTTTCGAAATAAAGTTAACTATTAATGACAATTTGATTTCATAAGAAAGCAAATTGCCTCAAAGTTAGCATGTATAGTCTGATGTGGCGCTGACTGTACCTAAACTAGGTTTTTTTAAAGTATTTAAGCACACATTTTATTTCTCAAACACATAACTTGTAATAAATTAAGTACCTATTATTTAATTATTATTTTAAAGAGGAAACCCTGAAGTCGTTAGAAGAGATAAGAGCTACGCGATAGAAAGAGAGGCAACTTCTAGGTGAATATAACTGTAAGGAGGGAGCAGTGTGCGACCTGAATTGCACTTTATTGTGCATGGGATAAAGTCGCTATTTATTTAAATGACTTTGCGGAGTGGATCTTCTGTACTTGTACTATTATGTATTCTGTGACCATAGCAGTGGTTAAGCGGCGCTGTTGCCCATGGTATCTAGTTTTAAACCTAGTTGCAAATCTGATTTCAGTGTATTTTTTTTATTTACAACATATATTACATTTACCTGAGGTAACTTAGGACAATATGTTTTTTTCAACTTTTCATTAGATCCCTTTAAGGCGCTGCTTAATCGAATTTTTAGGTTTTTGAGGGGGTGCGGCAGACGAAGCGCGGTGTGCACGTGCAGCGGCGCCCCTCCCGCGCCGCACTTCACCTGCGAGTGTAGCGTAGACTGGGCCGCATTTAGAAAATTTTTGTTTGTTTTTAAATTATTTGCTGTTGTGAATAAATGTCATGTTCTCTGATCAGGGTGAACAAAACTTTGAATTAAATTTTGAGATATTACAGAAAAAGTGTTATGAAAAAAAACTCGATTTCCAAGAAAGTTTCTTTGAAAATTTTTCCCACAGTGATGGTCTATTTTTTTAAGAAAAATTGTCTTTGGGGTACCTACCTACTATCCTTTTACTATCCCTTGGGTTCTTGTAAGAAATTATTTGTGCACTGTGTTGCCTTTTTGTTAAGCTCATTATTGGCACATAATAATTTTGCTATTTAGCATTTTTGTCGTATCTTAGGCTGTTTCGTTGACGAAACTCTAAAAACATGAGTTGCGCGACTTAGCGAGACTTGATAGACTGAGAGGTCACGGATTTTTGGTAACGATCGAGGAAAAGGTTAGACTCGTTTTATGGGTTGTAGAGTGGTCCCCTAATGTGAATGATGTCGGTATGCCTGATCTCAGTGGTTGCAACTTCGAGTGATCTAAATATACACGGTTAATTTTTAATTATATCTAACAATGAAATGGGGATTTCAGACCACGTAAATGAACAACTTTTACTATGGGACCAACCACGAAATCGCGAAAAAAAATCAGCTGTTCCATAGAAAATTACAACATCGACTCGACTATAATGTATGGAACAGCTGATTTTTTTTCGCGATTTCGTGGTTGGTCCCATAGTAAAAGCTGTTCATTTACGTGGTCTGAAATCCCCATTTCATTTTTAGATATTATTATATTAGAAACGGGTGTCCAAAGTTTGTATGAAATTCCCTCAGTTTGAAAGCGAGGATCTACAAATTTTGTATTTAGACTGACGATTGTATTTTTTTGAAAATTCCACTCACCAAGGGGTGAAAAAGGGGATGAAGTTGTGTATAGAAATAATAAAAATCCTTCATTTTCGAAGTGAAAATCGCTAAATTTATTAGGTATTTAAGCTTATGGATGCAAATTTAACGCAACGTACATTGTTGTTGTTAGTATTTCGATCCCTATGGGAATGATAATGGGGATGAAATGGGGTAAATAAACCTAAAAATAGATATGGATGTCGTTATTGTGGTTTTCTGACGATTGCAAAAATGACATTTATTTTGAAGTCCAACACGGTGGACATGACTTAACCCCAAAAAGGGTGAAAATAGGGTTCAAATTTTATATGGAAAAGGAATAAAAAAGAGATTACAACTTAAAGCTTCGTAGGAGCACGTCTAAAAATAAATAGGCATACATATTATATTTTGTGATTTTGATAATCAACCCTTAGGGGGTAAATGGGGGAAAAAACAAAAATCGATATGGATGTCGTTCTTGAGGTTATGGTATGGGTATGGTATAAGTATGGGATGGTGATTGCGGAAATGACATTTATTTAACAGGTCTTATTACCTGTTTGTTTTGTATTTTTTTTTACTTTCTCATCAATTTTAACACTAGAAAAGCCAAAAAAAAGTCCAGTCACACAGTAAAGGTCTATTAATAATTGTTTTAATATATAAAGCTTTCATATTCCCAACGAAAAAACAAAAATATCGACTGCCACAACGAATAGTATTAAAACTGCAAATCACGTACTTCACGTACTTAAAAAAACTTTAAACTGCTCTACTAGCAGTTTAAAGTTTTTTTACACAAAATTTAACATAAAATCGTAATTTTGTATTGTATCATTAAAGTTTCTTTACTAAATAATAACTTATTTTTGTCTCTTTTTTTGTGCCCAATAACAATTTTATTATAATGTTATATTTATATTTTCCAAGATATTTCACATTCGATAATATTCCATGCTTTTAAAATCAGGAATTTTATCGAATGTGGCTGATCCAATAGTATTCAATGCTTTTGAAATCTGGAATTTTCTCGAAAGTGGCAGATTCGATAATATTCTATGATAATTTATTAAGAAATAGCTATATATTTAACACTTTCAATAGATTAGATGTTTGATGATTTCGATAGTTTAAGATGATATTTTCCCAACTATTTTGCAAATAAGAAATAAATAAAAAAATTAATATCTTTTTTACAGCACGGCCTGAAAAGGGGTCTTAAAAATTTGAAGTGGGGCTACTAGGGCATGTGCGGTATCATATGAAAGAGCGCCGTTTGCACGTTTTCAATCATTTTTTCTTTTTTTTCTAGACGGCATAGATTTTGACTTATGATGAAAAATGTAAAAAAATACAGCCCCCCCCCCCCTTATCTCTGAAGTTTGCAAAGAGAAAAATCTCAAATAATTCTATGTGATAGCAGTTTATATAAAGATTACAGGAAAAATAAAACAATGTCTCAATATAGCATACTTTTTTAGAAGTTATCAAATTTCTAAAAAGTTAACATTAGTTCCACTATCGGTCAAGAGATGGCGCTGACCCAAAATTGCAAAATTGCTGTTCTAGGTGTACGTTGGTAGTGAGCAAGAACTTCGAGTGTAGTGTTACTAACAATAACTTTAGGCCTCTGTGGTCTAGTGGTTCACCCACCCGTATAAGCCGCAAGGGTCTCGGTTCAATTTCCAGAAAGGTGTACATTTATACTCGGTTGGGTTGTTTGTTGGTAGGGATTGTCTCAAGGCTGCGTTGGAGGATATTTTTAAGCTCCTAGACTGGAAAGGATTCGGCATCAATATCAATGGCGACTATCATAAGACACCTTCGTTTTTCCGATGATGTAGTTCTAGCTGGAAAGAACTGAATACAATGATTGATGATCTGATCTCCATGTGCCTCCCAAAGAGTAGAGATCAGGATGAAACTTGATTAGACGAAAATCTTGTCAAGCGCCTATGCTTACACGCACCAATCAATTTTATTTTTCTCTTTCTTTTTTTTTTAATTCCACAACGGGTCAGTGCTTGGCCTTTATCTCACCTGATGTTCTCTTGATGGTCTCACTTAACATCAGGTCTGCATCCGGAATCCTCAACCACTGAAGTATTGGCTGTGTTAACTCTATGATATCAAATAGGTTCAGCAGTGGCGGATACAGAAAAAGATCAACGGGGGGGCGCAAGGGGGTGAGAAGCGGGGGGGGGGGGGCTGCTGGACGATGGCTTGATTGAGCTATGGGCATTTAAATAAATTCCAATAACAATATTCCAATTGGAAATATTTTTAGTTTGTATTGAAAATATTGAAAATGTCAATATTTTTAATATTATATTTTATTATTATATTTATCAAATTATGACCATGATAGTCAGCTATCAGTAATAGTAAAACCATATTTTAAGTTTTTTTTAAATAGCTTGTCTTAATTTGGTAAACTATTTTCCTCCACCCACAATACGTAGCGAGGACGCTCCATTAAATGTATTTTTGAAATCATCAAAATGACAATTTAATTTTATGAGACAAATGTTTTTTTTTTATAATGATGTGATTGGAGTTTGAAAGACGTACGATACTGTCAAAAACTGATGACTAAATAAGAAAATTAGTAAATAAGAAAAATAAACAGACTTGTTATCAAAAATTACCAGTGTAACTTAGCCAACCCTTATTTTTTCGTACCTAATTATTTATTTTTTTGATTTTATTATCCTAATTTTTTTCGCTTAACCTAAAGGAGTGTTCAAACATTTTGTATTACCTACACAAAAGTTTTGAAATTCGCGTTTACGGTTGTTAAGAAAATGCTAATAAAAATGCTTCTTTCTCCATCTTCTCCAGGATCTCCAAGAAAAACATTTTTCATGCAATAATTTTCTTTCGGTTAAGGCTTACCTATGTTATAAAACTTTTATGTAATAATGTTTGAACATTATGCCAAGTTATTCTTTTTTGATTAAAAGAAGAGAAAAAAACAGTTTTGGATAAATAGTAATTTTTGCTAACAAAAAAATGAGTCACTATCAAGCTATTTTGAAAACTAAAATGACTAATGTTCATAATTCAATAAAATACCTATCAAACAAAATTGATGAATATCATAGAAATTATGTAAGTTTTTGTTTGTGAAAAAATATCGGCAATTTCATGGTAAGTACAACAGAAAGAAACCTTTTATTACTCGTAATAACTAAAATCTAGCGCCAAGCGCGCGCCCCCTCAAATGTATCAGCCATTGCCATAATATAATACGATGACGCGGACTTACAACATGCTACTGAAGGACAACTATTTTACCTACTTATTTCTTTAAAAACATGCTGCTTTTTCGTAATAAACAGATGTTTCACAGATGCGATGTTGTACAAAAATCCCCAACTTTTATTATCAATAAGGATTGCCGACAAATTCTTTATCTATTGTTTTGTTTTATTGTGTTCATTATACTAGTGGTGGCCGCCTGCTACCTGCCGCGTCCCGCATTAATGTTTTCTCTTTTTTTACTGTTTAAGTCTTATTATGGGTACTAGCTTTAAATAAATTATTTTTATTTTCATTATTTTTTATTATGCGAGTGACGCGGGACACGCATAGGGGGGGGCGCGCGCCCCCGGCGCCCCCCCCCCCCCCCCCTGTATCCGCCACTGAATAGTTTTCTTCTTTATTTAGAGTTTAATTGGCAAGACTGATACTAATCTTGTCATTATCTGTTTGTAAAGTAGGAAAAAATTCGTAATAAATATTGTTTTAACTCACTCCTCCACTGTATAGTCGTTGTAGTATATCGACTCTAAATGAAAGAAAAAATATATTTTATATCATGTTACTTTTGTTAAGTAACATGATATAAAATATATTTAAAGCAAAAGAAGAATAAAAAACAACTTTTTAATTAAATTATTATCTTAAAAAATCAAAAATAAAAAAGGTTACTAATATAATATTTTAGTTCCAATCATTCTCACTAGTTCCATTGGATACAGTTCCATGGAAGTACTGATACTTTTTGTTCTGTAGTTCCATATATTCATTCTCACTAGTTCCATTGCCAATGGAACTAGTGAGAATAATCAGTATCAGTAGTTTCATGGAACTATATCCACTGGAACTAGTGAGCAGTAAGAGATTGCTCCGCGTACCCCCTTGATGAAACCTCGCGTACCCTTTAGGGTAGGCGTACCACTGATTGGGAAACACTGCCATAGACAATCGGTACAGGCGTGTTAATACCAGGGCTAACTCAGGGGCGCAAGTCCTGAGAACTATAGCTGGTATATTATCCAGACTACCGGCTTTATTGAACGAAACATGACTTTACCTAAAAAAATATTTTTTCTACTAAAAAAACTAGTATTAAATCGATACACAGGAGCATTAGCCTTAAGCCATAGGCCTTGCCCCGCTAGATTTTGTTATTTCGGTTGCATTATATTCATTAGGTAAAAAAACTTATCCATAGTAATCTAGTGACTGAAAGTTTTGTTGGCTTTCCTTGTGTTAAAATTGACGAGAAAGTAAAAAAAAACACAAAACAATTAGTTCTTACTTAAAAAATACGATTTTAAACTGTTTCAAAATCCAATATGTATTGATTGGATTGGACAATTTAAGTCGCGCGTTAATAGTATAGGATTATTGTAAACGTATGAAATATTGACGCAGAAGTAGTTTTGAGGTGGAAAATATTAGGAATTAGCCGTAAGAGCACATTGAATGTCTCACTCCATACAAAAAAAAAACATAAAATATTTTTATCCAGCCAAACTATTCGTTTAACCACTCAGAGACGCCATACTTTAAATAGGTATTAATACTGACAATTTCTCTGATCGTTACTTTCTCGTAACAATGAAGCCTCTTATAAGCGCTATTACTGGAAGTGGCAACCACTGCGATCAGGCAGACCGACATCATTCACATTAGGGGACCACTCTACAACCTATAAAAACGAATCTAACCTTTTCCTCGACCTTTACCAAAAATTCCGTGACCTCTAAGACTATGATGTCGACGACGACGCGTCATCGACATCAAGTCTTGCTAGACGCAGCGCGACGAGGCGTGCGTTTACCTGCAGCGCTTCTAATATTTATTTATTACTAAAACGTAAAACTACAAAACAAACACCTAAAACTATTACTTAACACTAAATAAAATAATTATTGAAGTGAAAACTTCTTTAACGGCGTTGTACGCTTTTTTGTAATGGGGAAAAAATGTTGAACTCGCGTCAGTCAGTCAGGATCACGTGACCCTGATTGAAAATTCGTAAGACGGATGTGACGGATGGAGAGTAGACAGCCGGCGGCGGAAGTATCCCCCTCTCTTTCTACGGGGCGCGGCGAAAATAGCGGCGCGTCATTTCAAGACGTAAACACTTGTGTTACCATAGCAACGCGCTAATTTTTTTAATTTAATGCCAAACTAAAACGCTAGTTTTTTTTCATTCTCTTTGGTCAAAGCTCTAGATTTTCTGTCAAGCTATGGATAAGACTTTCGTACAATACTCTTCTGTATTCGTAAATTCAAATGCAGAGTAAATTCGTAAGACGGCAATTCGTACAAAAATATTCTCTAACCATTCCAAAATATCAAAAATGCACAACGTCAATATTCAAGTTTTCACTTCTGCCAGCACTCCCGGAGTGCAACCCGATTTTCTTTTATTTACTTAAAACAAACAAAGTTTACAAAACTTTCCAAAATCCAAAAGAAAAAGACGAGATCGACTTGACCTACACGCTACGATATGAAATGAAAAGTACGGCCACATTCTCGATATCACCCGATGCAAGCCCCCGGGCGTTCACCCCGCCCGCCCGCGCCAAATCTATCAGTGTATGCCGAAAACTAGCAAATATTTTTCTAAGAGCATTGCTCTTTACATTTTTCAGGCGCTTAAAAACCTGTTTATTTTGATTTTAATAGTGATCCATAACATTTACATTCTTTTTTTCTTGATAAGTCTTTAATTCATCAGTTGTTCGATTTGTAATTTGAAAAAAATATGCTAGTTGCCGCTGAAAATTTCGAGTATTTCGCGACGAAAAAACTTTTTAGAAAAACATTTTTTTTTCACTTACTAAGCTTTTACTTGAAATTATTTATAGCTAAGTCTTTAATTCAGGATATGTCAAATACAACAATATTTTTTTCTACCTTTCAAAATGTAGATTCTTCTAACTATGCGACAAAACTTTACATGTTTTCATTAACGCTACGTTTTGCAGGTCCTTAATGATTTCATGTTCAATTTGGCATCAGTCCATTTCATCAGTCTAGGACAAATTTTGGGTCATCAGTCTGGAAAAATAAAAGTCTATACAGACTGATGTTAGACTGATCATGACGTAATCTCCCTCTAAAATTGATAAAACTTTCTTTAGGTAGGTATATATAATAATAATAGTTAGGAATACTAAACACAATCGCCAATGAAATCGATTAAAATAAGATTACAGTATGTGTTTCATTTAATTAGAATTCGCAGATTTACTATCTACTAACGACTGCGAGATATTTGTAATGTAGGTACAAAAGGGACACTAGTATTTTTTGTAAGGTCTATGAAAAGGGACGTCGAAGTCAAAAGGTGAATACTGTGGAATTCCGTTAAATTCATTAAAAAACAAAACACGATCGAAGAAAGCATTTTGCTACAAGATACGACGCAACAAAAACAAAAGACAACTTATTTAACCACAAAATAAAAGTGAAAGCATAATTAAGTTTTTTCCGGCACAACGCGCAGCGATTTTCTCGACGCAACAACGCAATTTGTCCAACAACGAAATATTAGTTTAACGGTATCAGAAGAATGCTAATCGATTACATAATAAGAAATAAACTTTTTTTTTCTTAGGCACACACATAGGGTTGGTTACCAACTCCTGTTCACGAATATCCGGGACATCAGAAAAATTTTTGCGGGACTTAGCAAAAAAAAAAGCGGGACCTGCCTACAAATGTACAGGAACGAGAAAAAAACCGTAATAAACGGCCGCGCAACGCGATTTTTAGTCAGTTTTATTCACTAATCTTGTCTGTCTATAGTAAAAAACGGCCACGCAACGCGATTTTTAGTCAGTTTCATCCACTAATCTTGTACTCTTGCCTGCCTACATCATACAAAACGGCGGCGCAGCGCAATTTTTGTGCGCAATCGATGTGCGTGCGTAGCTAATTTCGAAAAGCGGGACATTTAGCGTCCCGCACACACCCTGAGCGTGACGTCTCGTTGAGGGTCTCAGAAACGGGACGCGTATTGCGAGACGGTTGGCATGGCAACCACACACCTCTTTTTCAGTAAAATTAAATTCTGTCCCATGACATGAATCATGAACATTGCCTAACCTAAAAAGACGCTAACTAAAAAGGCGTCAAAAACAAGTTTATTAGTCAAACATAACAAAAGACGCGAAATCTGAAACGAAAATTTCCTCACTATTTAATTTACTAAACAAAAATTACAAAGCATTATTTTTAATGTTTTAAAAGAAGCTTTGGCCCAAAATTTGATTGCTTGTTCACGGCGAATTGTAATAAGCTTATTACACGACATGCAATTTTCTGCCATTAGCTTTTAAATTTTAATAACGTCTGTATTACCCCTTCACTTTTATGTGTCGTTTCCCTGAAAGCGAATATAATAGGAGAAATGTAACTTTTACAAAGTACATTCTTACTTCTTAAGCTACAAAATGATCTTTAATACATCTGTCTGTCTAAAACTCTAAACCAAAGCTAGAGATTTTTAATCTAAAGTTAAAGCTAAAAAAACCGGCCAAGTACGCGTCGGACTCGCGCACGAAGGGTTCCGTACCAAAAAACGGCAACAAAATTACGTTTGTTGTATGGGAGCCCCTCTTGAGAATTAATTTTATTCTGTTTTTAGTATTTGTTGTTATAGCGGCAACAGAAATACATCATCTGTGAAAATTTCAACTGTCTAGCTGTTGTCGTTATTAATATCGACATTACATATTAGGGTCCCGTTTTTACCCTTTGGGTACGGAACCCTAAAAATAAAGATTATTCTTCAGACTCTAAAGCAGCGGTTCCCGAATTCTTTTGACTACGGAAGAACCCTTTTTGGTTACCGCTTTTGGGCGAAACACTAGCTCAAGTTTGAGAAAGGTTGTTTTAAAAAGAATAATCCTTATTTTTAGACAACTGAACATAATTTTGATAATCTATGGTGGATAACCAACATAACCTGAGCTTTCAATTTCAATGAACTACTTACTATAACTAGGGGAGCTGAAAGAAGCACGGAAATGGGTCCCTAATCCTCTAAACCAGAGGTGCCCATACGGTCGATCGCGAGAGGTTTTAAGGTCGATCGCCAAGGATAGCTAAAATTATTACTGACTTGATAAATATTTGGTGGGTTAAATGGTCAAAATGTCGATCTCAAAGTCATAAATTTTTGCTAGATCGATCTCCTTAAGAAAAAGTAAGGGCACCCCTGCTCTAAACCAACTGAAGAAGACTCCCTCAGTGAAATTCTCAAAGTACAGACGAACCTTTTATCAGAAATGGAGAAGATGCTGGAGAAGCGCCTATAGAGCTTTGATAGTGAAAGAGGAGCGACAGCCAAGAGCTCAAATCTCTGAATCTCAGATCAGGCGACCTTATAGAAATGATAGTGCAAGAAACTGCAATGGAAGCTAATGTTAATGGAGACTCTGTCATTCAAAAGCAATTTGTGTGTAAGCAAATAATGTTCATAGCAAAGTCGGGCATATATACCTCTGACGAACTGTACCTTATGACCCAGAGCATAATGATGCTAATTGGTGACTCAGCTGCTAACGACTTTAACGAGGTTATGTTTGTTTTTTTCTTTTAATTTCTTTTCTTTTTTCTTTAGGTTTGCGGGAATACTTATGCCAGTAGACATTCT
Source organism: Agriphila geniculea (assembly GCA_943789525.1). Taxonomy (NCBI): domain Eukaryota; kingdom Metazoa; phylum Arthropoda; class Insecta; order Lepidoptera; family Crambidae; genus Agriphila; species Agriphila geniculea. The sequence continues at coordinate 19,056,874 of OX038890.1, forward strand.
CATGGAGTTTTTTGGCGCCATTTGTCATGTTCGGTTCGGTGTCTATTTTAATTATTTGCAAATTGATTCATAGTGGACATTGTGTCTTAAAATTGGTGCAGTTTTGTGGTACAAGTGTCTACGCAACTGAACAATATGTGGGATAATTGAAATAGGCGCGATCTTGGTTGTGTGAAGCCGAGACTTTTACTGTAGTGGTGGCTACCTCGGCAGAACTTACCAAGTAAACTGTCTTGATATACTTGGTGCCAAATGCTCCAAGCAGCATTGGAATGCGATGCACCCGCATTTTAATGTAAACTGAAACAATCTATCACTGAAATATTCAACACTTGACACTGGCAAAAATTACTTCCAAGAGGAAAGTAGATTGCCAAAACAAAAATAAGAAGAAGAAGAAGACATTCTCATTATTCTGCATTTTGATGTGGTTGATCATCCACAACAAATACTTTTTTAAACAGTTTAGTAAAAAAATAGAGACATTAATCCAAAACATTGCATTTAGTTCAGAAGCCGCGTTTTGTGATTTGATCCAGCATGTCGAATCAATGTAGCTTTTTACCATCTTTTTTAAAGTAAACAAGTAAATTTTCTACAGCTCTATTATTTGTACGGTATTAATATAATATTAGGTAAAATGTCTCTTTTTTACCTTAAGTAGCTAAATAGAAAGATCCTACTCTACATTCTCTCTTATTCAATTGGAACCTTGAAAATACCAAAGTCCTTATAATTACGGAATGGAATGAGGGAAAAGTTACATTCACTTTTTAAAGGTTATTTACTTACATGTAACAAAGAATATGTAAGAATAAAGAACCAGAAGAAAAGCTATGTACTTAGAGCCTTTTTATTGCATGAAGTCCAAAAACGTGTTAAAAAGGGAACATGTTTTCACTTCGAAAGAAAACTCTCTTCCAAAAACTGAATGTTTGGGATGGCAATTAGTTGCAAAATAATTATTTTGACCAATAGGGTTTGAGAAGTTTCAATGGTTTTGAGGTATTTTGAGTTTGCACTTTTATTTACGAAAATCGGGAGTGTGGTGCCTTTTTAGGGTTCCGTAGCCAAAATGGCAAAAAACGGAACCCTTATAGATTCGTCATGTCTGTCTGTCTGTCTGTCTGTCTGTCCGTCCGTATGCCACGTATCACAGCCACTTTATTGCAAAAGTATTAGGACTACATAGTTGAAACTTGGTAGGTAGGTGTATTCTGTGAACCGCTTTACGATTTTTATACAAAAATAATAAAAATAAAAGATTAAGGGGGGGCTCACCATACATGGAACTGAAACTGAAAATATTTTTTTTCATCAAACCAATACTTGTGGGGTGTCTATAGATAGGTCTTTAAAAATGACATTGAGGTTTCTAAGACTATTTTTTTTTTAAGTCAACCGTTTGAAAAATATATGCCGCCAAAGTGGTAAAATGTGTGTCCCCCCCCCCTTTAACTTTTAAAGTAAGAAGGTGAAAAATCTAAAAAATATATAAGCTACTTATAGATCTTAATAAACACTTTCAACGAAAATTAGTTTGAACGAGATACAGTAATTAGTTTTCGAGATATAGTACATTTTCCAAAACCGCAAATATAACTTTGTCATTCATACAAACACTGTGAAAAACAAAGTTATTTTTTCAGGCGAAAAATTATAGCGGTATTAAAATATGGTATGGTATAATGTACCTACGGAACCCTACTGCGCGTGGCCCGACACGCACTTGGCCGGTTTTTTAAAGTAGGGGAAATGCTTAAACGCATACGATTTAGTACTTTGTGATAGCACTAATAGGAAAAGTCTCATTAGTTGGACAAGTGGGAACAAAAGTTTTAGTTTTACTAACTTACCTATGTAGTTAATTTCTCTAGTACTATGCGTGCCAAATAAGAATAGTATCGACAACTTCACGTCACTGGTCAATTTTGTACTGCCAGCAAAAAATCCAATGATCGTTTGCCATGCTGATTGATGCCAGCAATAATAAAAATCATATTTTGATATATTTTGTTTCTTTTTATGCACATCCTATACATTATGAACTTATCAATTCTACCAAGCAATAACAAAATTGTCCAGTGCCGTGAAGTTTCGATACTATTCTTATTTGGCGCGCATAGTATCTTGAGCCGCAAGAAAAAGGCGACGTTTGCGAAAAAATGCAAAATTTCCTCTCCCTTTTTTATATTAGGGGGAATACTTTAACGCATACGATTTAGTACTTCGTGGTAGCACAAATAGGAAAAGTCTCATTAGTTGGACAAGTGGTAACAAAAGTTTTAGTTTTACTAACTTACCTATGTAGTTAATTTCTCTAGTATCTTCAGCCGCAAGAAAAAGGCGACGTTTGCGAAAAAATGCAAAATTTCCTGTCCCTTTTTTATATTAGGGGGAATGCTTTTACACATACGATTTAGTACTTCGTGGTAGCACTAATAGGAAAAGTCTCATTAGTTGGACAAGTGGTAACAAATGTTTTAGTTCTACTTACTTACCTCTAATTTATTTATCTAGTATAAAGATACTAGATAGCCGCAAGAGAAAGGAGACGTTTGCGACAAAAGGCGGAATTTCCTCTACTAAAGTAACACGACCAAGAAACCAGTTATTCCTTTAATTATTCCATACAATACTACCATACATTGTTCGCCGGATGCTAAAATCCGTCTCGTGGTAGTATCCGCTGTTAACAATTTGATCAGTAGGCCAAGGAACGGACAGTGTTGTAACAATTTCTTTGGGACATAGCGCCTAGGGCTGGCACTTAATACTTTATTAAACCATGTTCATAAGTTAGACGCATCTCACACTGTAACGCATCACGCGTCGCCATGAAGATTTTGGTAGGAAAAGCAGGCGTGTAGACGTTGTTGGTAAATTAACATCATGTTAGATTTCTATACAAACTTGACACTTCTAAAATTGCACTTCTGCAGCACAAAGTACGTAGCGGCGATTTTGTGTCTGCAATCTGCAGTCACGCAAAATGCAGTGTGGTGTGATGCATACCAGTGGAGCTGGGCGAGAAGATCCGTCTTAGCTTCGTGATAAATAGGTATTTTACCCACCTTCTTCTTCTTATCGAATGAGGATTAGTGGCCACCTCTGGTGTTAGAGTTTATCAAGCCGCCTGTAAGGCCTCTAACTTGGCTTAATATCAGATGACAACAGCCGAGACCGACGGTTTAACGTGCCCTCCGAAGCACGGAAGCGCTCAGTTGTAATGCCACTTTAACGGTCACCCATCCGAAACCTGACCGGACCGAGCTTTGCTTAACAAACGTGATCGAGTACGATCAGTCTGTCAAGTTCTGCCATGAGCGCTTTACCCACCTTTGGTCAGAAGTAAGTTAAGGTAAACATGTTTTTATTCATGAGTGAAAAAAAAACTTTTTTTCATTAATTTTATGTCCTTACTTACTTATTACAAAATATGAAGCACCAAAGTAAACATGCCGTCTTATTTTAGCCATTTAGACTTTTTAGACCATTTAGAATTTATAGGAGGTATTTCTAGGACATAGCCAACTCTAACAGCTTGGCTGCATTTCTCTGTAGATTAAAGTAGGAGCCTTTTTTGGTAGGTAACAAACTAATAATGATATTAAATGTTTGGACGCTTGGCAACCCTTAAAATAAACATACACGGGTTATTAATTCTTCTATGAATAATTCGCTACACTTATAGTCATTTAACGTAGCCCACATCTGCACTGTTCAGGGGCACAACACCTGACGCACTTACGCATAATGTTCTAGATTCTAGTAAATGTAGGTTTTGTTTGTTTTGATTGTGTATTTGGGGTGTGAAAATATAGTTAGTATCTACTTGCTACATACCTACCGGTGAAACATAAAAGTGACGAAACTGCAACTCTAGTTTATTTCATTTGAGTTTATGTCATGGGGGCGAAAGATTTATTTTTATGCGACGTTAACGAGATGAAGTAAAGAAAAAATATCGATTTTATCCACCTATTAAGTATTTAAGTCAATACCAATATTTCAATTACCAGAACAGGGTAATAAATTTTAAACTTGAATGCAAAAATATAAAGGTTTAAAATAAGATGAGACCCCGCCTTTTATGCTAAAGTTGTACTTTTTAATTTTTTTATCTGTGATTTGTGTCTCAGTATGCCAAGAACCAGAATATGAATATAAGGTTCTTGCAGTATGCTGTACCTTTTCATTTATTGATCTGTGGTATTTGTCAACCAAATGACAGAATCGGAAGTCAAATTGACATATCGTTTTCTTAATTTCGAAAAAAAGGAAAAGAATTATGGTTTAAGCAAGCCACGTTTTTACATTTCATAGTGACTTTTCTGCCCTTTGGAAATTGAATGTGAGTAACGGAACATTTTTCAATGACTCTTTTTTTTGTTTTTTGTAGAGGTCGTATCATGTTTCCGTAGTGTTTCCATATCAAAAAATATTCATAATTAAATATTTTTTTTCTACATGGGCTAAAAAAAAGAGAGTTGATCAATGTAGCATAAATTATTGGATATTTTAAGACCAAATTCAATCGAATACAAGTAAGCATTTTTTCTATAGCGAGTACAGTTTTCCTTTGTTTTTTTAACAATTTTGTAAAACTCAATGTGCTGCTGAGGCTACCTACCCACTTCAGTGTTTGTTGCTAGCTGCTACAGCAAGTTTTTGTGGGCCCTTCACCCACATGCATAGGCCAGGCCTGCATTATCGTACGGAGTCTTCGTCGTGAGGGCGATCCTCACCCTATCCTGTAGGCCAGGGGGTCAATTCTGCTAATGTTAACATCGAAATCGTGGTTCAATGGTGTTTGAATGGTAATGATTTTTGAGACAGTTCTTGTCTCTTAAACCCAAAATCGAGACACAATGCGTTTCCGTTTTGGATTTAAGAAACACAATGTGTTTCGGTTTTGGATTTAAGAAACAAGAACTGTGTCAAAAAGCATTACTATTCAAACACCATTGAACCACGATTTTGACGTTAACATTAAAAAACTTGACCCCCTGGCCTGTAAACAGCGTGAGCATCCGATCTGGGACCCGCTCGTCCAGGGCATGGGCGTATCTAGAGGTTGAGATATTATCCAAGGGGAACCTGGCCCCCCAGTTCCGGAGCAACGCTGGGGGGAGTGATAGAGCCGTATTAGTTTTGAAGGTCAACAAATTTTGAAGGGCAAAAAATATATCAAGTTTACCAAGTTTTCTGGGGTGGGCACCAGACAGTTCTGGGGTGGGCACGGTCCACCAGCCCCCCTCCTACGCCAATGGTCCAGGGTAGTTTCAGAGGGCATAGTAGGGAGTTCAGTGGGTATATTTCTAATCAGAGCGAGCCCCACCACACATAACCCCGCTTCTTGCCAGGCCCGGGGTATGTGTAAAAAACATTCTCGGCTTATTTTAAAAAAGAGTCAGTCTGCATAATCGTGTAATCTCCCTCGTAGAGAAATGAGTGTGAAATAGTGTTGTGTTGTGACATTACTTACAGCTTTAGAATATCCGCTGCAGGCGCTGCCATCTGATGAGTTACTCAATCTCCTTTCGCTGTTTGAAGCTGGTGGCGACCACGCAGATCCACTTTCCGACGGCATTTTGGCACTTCACAAACAGTCTCACATCATAGCTAATACACTTATCGATAACCGTTACGCACAGCACTAACACTTAACACAAAATTTTGTCTGCGTGGTCCATAACGTCCCCTTTTTACCTGTAAAGAGAATTAAGGTTTAGTTATGGCTTTTTTTACAAAACAATAATAGACTCAGGTAGGTAGATACATCGTAAAATGAGTCTATTCTTTGATTAAAGTCAAATCAGTCACGTCGAGTGGTTTAGTTAGTGATGTGACAGTACAAAACAAAATACTTATTTACCTAAACGTTATTACACAAAGTTTCAACATAAACGAATCTTTATTATTCCAAATGTAGGAGTTAAGCAATAAAGAAGCATTTGAGTGATAAAATGCATCTCAGAGATACGCGACGCGTGTCTCAATCGGATTTTTAAAACGTATCTATCTATGGCGTCGAACTCCGCGTACATTCACAAAACCTTTTGCAACCACCACTCCTTATGTAACATTCACATCAACACAATAGCATAACAATGAGAATACACTAATTACCCGAATGTTAGAATACCACGGCTGACCGATTTGCAACAATAACACGGGAACAATAAAGTTTACAATCGTTCGGATATTTTGCAGCGAATAACCGTTATTGTTATTTTACGTTCCACGCGTGCGGTGCGTCGCGCGGCGCGGTCGAAACTGAGGCACAGATGAAATAAAGAACAGACAGCCCAGACTGGCAGCGTTGCGCGCCCGCTCAAACCACAGAATAAAATATGTTTAAATAGCAGCAGACGGCAAGCAAAGCAAGATAAGAATTTCTTGATCGATAACGTGTTATTTTATAAAAACAAAAGATATAATTGTTATTTTTTAAGTACCTACGAATAGCGTCGTGATTGTGATGTGATGTGAATGTATCCAAGTTAGGTAGAGTAGTTGTAGCTCTAGGGAAATTCAACAATTTTTTAGGGTTCCGTACCAAAATGGTAAAAAGGAACCCTAATGGTGTGACTCAGTCTGTCTGTCTGTCAGAGCTGGATATCTCAAGAATTCACTCGTTCCACTATCGGTCAAGAAATGGCGTTGGCCTAAAACTGCAACAATAATTTTATTATTCAACACTGCAGTGTTATGATGGTACGGAGACCCTCGGTGCGCGAGTCCGACTCGCTCTTGACCGGTTTTTTTAATATAAAGTGTCGGCCGATACCAAATCGTTGTAATGTGCGCACTTGCATATTTCTTCATACTGATAAGGCCCGACCAAATTATGAGCCGATAGATAATCGGTAGCTTGCGGGGCCTCTAGAGCTAAAAACTACGGAGAGTTGGGTGGGTCGTCGGTCCCAGTGCATGGTAATACTGAGACTTCATTATTATCTCAAACTTCGAAGAAATGCGTCTCGAAGATCTGGATGCAAAACAATACCTTAAAAAGACCCAACCGAAGCCAGCTTATAACTATACTTATAACGCAACTGGACAAATGTACTGCGCGAGCTGCGACCGTGGCTTTAAAACTAAGGCAGCCATTACACGCTCATGCAAGCGTCAGTCAAATTCCATCAGTCATGAATTACGTTTGACTGATTGACTGATGGAAAGAAGAAATCAACTTCATGCAACCATCAGTCACCCCATTACACGGTAGGTTAATCGTCAGTCACAGCCGTGACTGTCACATGACTGATGGAATTTGACTGACGCTTGCATGACCATGTAATGGCTGCTTAAGTTTGGCTTCGCAAGTCACATGCGGGCTCATGCAAGAATGTCGCCGTAAACGGACTCGGCGAGGAGGACATCTCATCTCATCTCATTATCTCAAAACAGTCCCACTATAACCATTGATTTAAGAATTGACCAATGACAACCAAATTGTGGGAAAGCTACTAGCTAGCTAGCGGGTCGGTCCCACTATTTATAGTGGTACTACCACTATAAATAGTGGGACCGACCCGGAGAGTTCAAGCTGCTTTCCTGGTTCCACCCACTTGAATTAATTAAATGAAACATGGCTTAGAGTTTAAATTGGACCCAAAGCTACCAAACTGTGAAAAGCCTATCAAAATCTGTTCAGCGATTTTTGCGTGATGCGCGTACAAACATTTAGAATTTACAGTATAGATTCTCAGACAACTTTTACAATCTCTTGAAAATTTTCATAATCGTATTCAGCTGGACGTAGGTGTAGGTACACCTTATAGCCGTGTGACGAACTGGCGTGGTAAGGTGACCCAGCACCAACCCTTGAGGGGTGCCTCAAAGGTAGAAAAGTCTAGAGATAGGATTGATAGTAGATTAGATATAGGTTGATAGGCCAGAAAATGTGCAGAGCGTTTTCTGATGAAGATTATGATACACCCTCCCACGAGAGACGCCTACGTCCTGCAATGGACTCTAATGGTCTGCATGATGACACCTTAATTATAGCTATCTTCTAACCTACCCACCTAACAACCAAAATAATATTGTCCTCTTTTTGTATACTAACGTAATATTCTTAAGAACTGCTTTATTTTATACTTAAATACAAGAACAGATTAGTTTCCAAGAATTTGGCAGTAACATCCTATAAAGAGCTATAATAATCTCAACAGATACCTACTTCACTTACCCAAAACTGTTTTGAAACAAAGTCAAAGTAACGAAAAATGCAATAAAGTACAATTTCAAACTCCTAAAGAAACTGCTTAGTCATCAATAGATATAATACTACAGACGACCACTCATGGCCTCTCATGGGACACTTTCTACGTTGCCAAAGTTGCACAATGACGCGTGAGCGAGATAACGGCAAATAAACCCATATCGAAACCATAACAACCTAAACACAACCCCATAAAGTTTAATATCCCACCAACACTTTAGGTCATTCTAAGGATTTAGACAAAGGGCTAACAAGAGAAATCGGTCGGTTGTCCTTATTTGTGGATTTATGTAATAGGAAACTATTAGTTACTGTACTAGCATGGCGTAAAACTAATATTGTATTATAAATCATCAGTTCAGATCTCGACGATTTGCCGTTAAATCCATATCTAAGGTTTTCCGTTTTGATTTAAGCCCTTAGTGAGCTTATCTGAAGTCTGATGTTGGCTTGAATTATGGCACTTTGATTTACTACGGAATAGATTTTACACTTTACTGTTATCTTCCAAAAATGTCAACGAAAAGGAATGTAATCAGGAAGTAGTCCTACTCTCGAACGATTCTTTGTTCAAGATTTATTTCAGTAAGTTATTTTTACGATGAAAATGTTAAGACTGTCGTTAAGTATTTTCGCAACGTATGTGCTGATGAAAATGCCAAACTCGTTGATGTGCCGATTTTATGTATAAAGTTAAATATCACGGCTTAACCGAGAGAATATCATAAAGTTTTTGATATACTACAATAGCTGTTGTCTTTAGTAAAGGTTAATAATAAAAAAAATCTTAGCTTCTTTGTGTTGACTCAAGCAAATTCTTCATAAATCCTTAAGTCAATAATGTCAAAGAATTAAAAACTTCGTCAAGAAATCTCGCTACATTACTGAAGGTATTTAAAGCAATTAATTTAGTTTGACATTTAAAAGAATCTCAGTCACAAGGAAGAAGCGAGGTCAACTAGTAACATATGAGACTCGCGAAGCGATATTCAGTGGAGCGTATATCAATCATGACGTGTATTCTCAAAATAATTTATGGAGGATATATCGCTGCTACAGATGGAAGATTATATTTGCCATTTTCTGTGATAAATAACAGATATCAGATGCAATGTGAGCATTAGATTGCATATCCGTTGGTCTAAAGGTGCTTCTGCCACAGAATACATAATAGTATTCAGTCTTCTGCTGATTTATGCAAAAGAAGAAACGTTGGAAACTGGATATTTATCTAGATCGGAGAAATGATTCGCATTAAGTGGATAAGGCGTGTCTGTCAAGAGTTAATACGAATGGAACTGATATGGACTTATCTGTTTATTACACTTCCGTGTACACTAGTCTTTGCATGAATACTTTTAAGTACTTACAGTAAAGTTAATTTGATTTTCCATTTAGGTACCTACCTACTTCTAATAAAATTATACTTGAAATCAAAATTTCGACTAAATTATTAGACGTGTTAAGTAGCTTTCACAGATTTTAAGTATTCTCGCTATACAGACCAAAATGAAAAACAAATGTTAAATTTGTTGAGGTTAAAAACAAATTGAGATAACATAGAGGATGTCCCAAAAGATATAATAAGACGACGAATTAAATGCATGTTTAAATGTCTCAATTAAGAAAACGATCAATTGTATTGAATGCCTACAACAACAAATAATGTATGTAAATCGCGATATATAAATAACAATCATTGAAAAGGCCAATGCACTCGTTGAGATAATGTCTGCAATAGTCTGCTGTTTCTAGATATTCTGGGTCGTCTACATTGTGGTTGACTTCTGTAGTTCTGTCACGAATGCTACAATAATATTTTACTTACAACCCACGATACATATTAGCGTGGAGATATCCGGACAGCATGTTACAACATTCGCAGCAATTGTATTAGATCTCATTTTACTTTCATTGAACTTATTAACGATTGTTTCAGATTTCATTAACTTTCTTTTGTTTTCGACACCTTTTGTTCTAATCCGATTAGGTATTAAGAAAGCTATCTGTTAAATGTTTCGCGAATTCGCGACTGACATTTGGTATATTCTGATGGCTTAAGCCCGAAGTACACATTGGCCCAACGGTTGGCCCAACGGTTGGGCCAACCGTTGGGCCAACGACTGGCCGCGCGCGTTGGGCCAACGCGGCCAGGGCATGTCGCTGTTTACACATTGGTGTAGGGATGTCGAAAGTGAAAAAAAATATCGATACATCGATATTTATAAAAATATCGATATATCGGTCAAATTTTCAAAGAATATTTTCAGTTTTTAAATATAATGTATTTAGTTCAGCCTAGCTCAGAAATCTCAATAGAATTTTTGAAACTTTTCGTGAATATAAATTTTTCTTCCAACATAATGAGGTATTTTGGTTTCTTTATTTATTAAACGCACTTCTATAACTTTACTAAACATCTTTGACGTTAAATATGTTTTATTTATCTAGCTTAGTAACGTATTTTGTTTTTATATTGAATATTATGTTTGTTATAGAAGTGCGTTTAATAAATAATAGAAGGCATATTATTTGTTCATTTCAGTATTTAAAACTCCACCCGACTTCATAATACGTTGTTTAATATTAGATATGCGTACAAACTTTCGAGTTAGTTATTATGCAGATTTGAATATTTCATTTCTTGCTTTTTAGAGCCGTTTATTTTCGAAGCTGTTTTTGTTTGGTTATTTTTAAGGTTTTTGAAGGGGGTTTTGTATTTTTATAAACTTTTTTATATTAAACTTTTTTGTAGTAGGTCTATTTAGTGACGATATTATTTAAGTTACAATAGCCTTATATCAACGGATTATCACCTTTTATAAAATACTGTTTTCCCGACGCAGGGGCTTTAGTTGTTGAGGAGTTCTCCTTACTATCAGCTCCAGTTCACCTTAATATGTATTATGTTATAACGAACATAAAAAGCCTAGCAACCAAATTCAAGTACCTACTTAATCTTATCGCACTAGTGAAACACGTAGGTAGTATTGAATAAATCCGATGACCATCTATGGTCTTCATCATCAAACTGATGATGAAGACCATAGATGATCATCGGATTCACCAAAATGGTATTTTCCATATGCAAATGCACAAGCTACTGAAGAAAATACCAAAATCGCTATAGGTGCCCCTATAATATTTGAAGAGTTCCCTTGATATCTCTAATATCCCATCATCAGACACTGACCTTATAACAACGGGACCAATTTGGAAGTATACGCTTTCAACCAAAAAAAGAATTTTTCAAATCGATCCAGCCGTCTTCGAGTAACATACATAAAAACAAAGATTCTTATGAACTAAGACCCTTCTCCTTTTTTGAAGTCGGTTAAAAACGTGTGAACGCTGCGCCAACGCGCGCGCCAAGATCCTTTGATGTGTGCACGAAAAACCGACAATACTCGGTTCGCCGGCCAACGCTCGCGCCAACTCCCAACATACCGCCAAGTAGGTCTTTACACGTTGGCCCAACGCGCTGGGCCAACGCGTTGGGCCAATGTGTACAGCGCACTTTACGTTTAATGTCGATCATCATCGCCGACGTATCGACAGGTCTCTTTTAGGCAAACTGAGTCATCAGCTGGTCTTTTGTTAGATTGACTCGCGTTATCTTTAGTGCGTGTGAGCGGGACAACGGTGGGTATCAAAATAGCTGTATCTTTGTGATCGCAAAAACGGTAGCATAACGGTGCGCGCACGCGTCGCGACTGCGACCGCAGGGCTGGACAGTGTTGTCGGGTTTTTATCGATCGCCGTAAGCGATCTTTTATACTAAAGCCAACTATCATAAAATATAATGTGGCAGTGCTTTAGTAAATGAGGAGCGAGACGTTATTTTCTTTTCGTTAAAAACTCTATATAAGGTAATAGGAAAGGCCTTTTATACCGTCAACATTAGAAGTACAGAAAGAGAATGTAGATATGTGTTTCAATTTTCAAAATGTATTAAACAGATGAATTTATTAAGGACTCAAATTGGTCATTGGTAAAAAGTGATTAAAAAATCTGCGATGGCATTTTCAACGTATCCAATCTGCGTTCGATTGGTGTCATCTGTTATGTTTATCTTGCTAAAAACAGTATTCCTAGATTTCCAGAGTTCTCAGTAACAAAACTACTATGTTCTTCTTTAGCAAAACCCTCGATGAACTTCAAAGTCCGATGTTAAGATACAAAAATGACAGACTGACAGCGTCCCCCTTATCATGTCAAGAACATTCGGATCACGTACCGTCGACAACTTTAGACGTCGCCTCGGCTAATAATTCAATTTAGTAGAACGATGAATGCCGTGAGATATGCAGTCCGATTATCATAAAAGAACGGCATATGACGTTTACGTACAAGTTTATAGTCGGGTATTTGTAATGCTGGGGCCATTTGGAATTTACTTAGGCATGTTCATGTATACGTTCTGCTGCTATGTTAAGAAATAAAGCAAACATATTTCCGTATGCCTGTCACTGAATAAAGCAGATTCTTAACATTGAAACGCCTTTATTGTTATGTGATCATTATTTTATTACAAATATACTAAGTACCTAAGACCATGGATGAACAAAACCACAGTATTAAAACTGTGATAAAACTACACAAGGCCGCCAATCGAAAAGATTGGGTTGACAACATGCAGATCATAACTGGATGACTTAGGTATAAAACTAAACCCAAAAAAGGAAGAATGGGAGAGTTTTATTCTAGAAATGGAGCCAAAGTGTTACTTAGTAAAAGAAAGAAGGTGATACCTATGTATAGGTAGACACTGCAGATTCCACATTCTTTTAAAGATAATAACTGTGATTTATTATAAAACAAAAATATAAACATACAATACTAAAGGAGCCCCAAAAAAACCTAACTTGAAACGTCGTTTGAAACCTTGATTCCGAATAATGTAGATATAATTGTAGATATAGCATGTAGTAAAGGTAAATCCTATTTAGTTACCAAACCTGAGAAAAACACAAATACGCTCACAGTTGACCTTTACCGAGCGATTCGAGTCATTTGTCGGGCCGAACAAGAAATTCCATCGAAAGTGAACTGGGCATCGAACCCACGACCGAGGTTGCGCAAAGCTTTGTATCGCTAATTACTGTATGAGGGAAACATGTTCCTAGTTTTGATTTAAGTAGGTACCTAGCCTACTAAAGAATTTTAAAGAAAATAAGAAATTGAAGAATAGAAATAATTTTGGCCAAAATGACGTGGCCTAGGCGATTTTGTAGCGGGATGCCTACCTATTTCGCATTTAGCCGATTATTTATAAGATTCAAAGTGTCAGCGATTTTTCTATCGAGTTATATAAAATTAGGTTGCACTTATTTATCGGAAATTTCAGATACGAGTACGAAATTATGGTTATGTAGAGTTTTCTTCAATTTACCTGTATTGTTAATATTGTTATTCAGATTGGTGGTTGTACCTTCTATATTAGCTTCAATTACAATTTTATCATTTGTTTTGTGTGAGTAATCACTATGTATTACTACTGTTCATAACTTGAGAGCAGCATGTATGTGTGGTAAAGAAATATGTTATTTCCTAAGAAATACCTCTTTATTTTGTCTTTTTCATATAATAAGTTTTGCATTAACAATGTTAACATTTAACATTTGCCCATCCAGACATGTAAATGTGTTTATAATGACTTGTAAAGCGGAATCCTAAGAGGTAGCTATTTTTACGCCCACGTTTAGTTAAAATGCTAAATTTCTAATGGTTTTATCAGACGAGATTGTTAATAAAAACAAACCCACGTTACTTCATTATAATATTCAAATAAGATAAAACAAAGCTTTTAATTAAAAAGTCCATATACATTTTTTTTGTGAACCTGAATGAAGTTTTAATTTTATGATTTTATCAAATATTTTGCATTTTTTATGAATATTCCTATTTAGAGATTATTCTTGTAAAATGTCTTTTCTTTTCTATTTCACCGTGGCACCCAGTACTTCCCAATTCTTTGCGCGAGCGATGATCACTCTTTCATCGAAAGCTATTAGATTAAAAAGGTTTTCTGTAACTTTATTACTAAAATGTTGGTGAGGACTATTGTGCCTTTACTATAATATTAAGTAAAGACCTAACCTTAGCTTAACCTTAACATTTTTTTTTTGTTGTCTCAAGAGGAGAATGCACTCTTTAGGCAAACCATACGGCGTGTTGGACTCGGTCATACTCGGGGAACCCGAGCATGTAAACTTAAGGTACAATTTTAGGAACAATGACGTTTGGTATCAGTGTATTTTTGGACTTGCGGGAGCAATCATTATCTTATTGCTCAAATCCCGTAGTCGTGCTTAGTTAGTATGATTCGAGATGATTAGGTAGGACACTATCAATGGGCAGGTACGTACACGTAGCACGTTGTGAGTTGCGAGACCAGCCCACCCAGCCCTAATGTTGCAATTTTTTGCCTCCAACGCACTACAATGTTGCGAATCTCAAGAAATACGTACAACTAAAAAAATAAACAATTGTGCATTCGAAAAGGCATTAAAAATATCAAAAACGATAATGAAAGAAATATTTTAGATAACGCCGTAGCTTCTGAAGCTAGTGGTGTTCAAACATAAACACTACCTGGAACAACATAAGAATCAAGTCTCCTTCTAGCATTTCAGTATAGGCAGATTCGTATTGGGAATAACTTGTATGTACTTCTTTTAAAACTTCTTCGTATAGTCTATTTGCATGCGGACAGTCACATTTGCATATAATTAGTTTGACCAGTACTTTACTGTCATCGTCCTTTGAGATTAAAGCAAATTGAGCTCAATTTCTAAACGTCTTGAGTTAATTATTAAACGGGTAGATGCTCTTGCAAGAGGTATGTGCGGAGAAAAAATCGACAACTGCCATGGCAACAACCGCAGAGCCTAAAACGGCATCAAACACAGCAGCCTACATTCTTTCCATACCGAGTTGTGAAACTTGGATACGAATGGGATAGGGCTGGTTTTTATTTCACATATTGCACAAATGGCTAGGCAGAAAGTTTGAACATTACATTCTAGGGGAAAAACATTGGTGAATTGTAAAATTTTACAAATAGTAGATTTTAAAACAAAGTAAGAAAAAATGAAGTGTGCTACATGCTCTAAGTGTGCTACTAATGCAAAATTAATAAATACTTACCTACCTAACTTGTGCAACAATTAGGGCTTGCAATTCGAATATTCGAATTATTCGAATATTCGCCTTATTTTACTATTCGAATACTCAAGTCGGTGATATTCGAATATTCGAATATTTTCCACTTTTTTTGGATTTAGGCAAAAGTCATTCATTAAATACCCGAATAGCTTTTGTGAGCATAGAATGAAGCTATTGTTGACGTTTACTTTCTCGTTTATTTATTTGTTTACCTATGTTGTTTATTTTTCCGCAAATTGTAAACGAATTTAATCTAGCTTCCCAATGAGTCAAAGACTTGAAACTTAAAATAAAGGTCAGAACAGGAAGACAATGACAACATCTTATAGTGTCATTGAGCTGATCTGATGATGGGACCAAAAGGCCTCAGGAAATCTGTAGTAAAACCATACAAACCCATCGACTTTGTGCTCGTTTGATTCATCTTGACAAGTACAAGTGTGTGATTGTCTCAAATAAATATTTTTCTTTCTTTTGTTCATTTAATCCCTTTTTGGCTTTAGTGGTCAGCTTGTCTTGCGACACGTAGGCCTTTTTCAGCTGTATCCATTCTGTTTTATCTCTTGCTTTTCACGATCAAAGTGTTCCTCCAGTTTTCATAACATCATCTGCCCATCTTTTGGTTTATCTTCCTCTTTTCCTTTTTCTGTCCCATGGTTGCCACTCTTGTACAATTTTGGTACATTTTTCCTTGTTTTCTCTTGCCATTTAACCCGTCCATTGCCATTTTGACAGTCTTATTTTCCTTATTATGTCTTCTACTTTCGTTTTTTTTTCTTCATATTTCCTCTGATTTTTGACGGTCTTTCAGCGTATCACCTATTAAGCTTCTTTTCATTTTCTTTGGCATATTCTTAGCTTTAAATAGTGCTTTTGAGTCAGGGCCTATGTTTGACACTCTGTACTAAAACCATAAAATTTCATGGAGTTTTGGCTAGTTTGATTCGTCTTGGCAATAACTGTGTTTAGAAATAGTGTCCATGGTATAATGATGAAGCCAGAAGAAAACCACGGGAACTCTGTAATAAAACTATACAAATCCATCGAGTTTGGGCTCGTTTGATTCGTCTCGACAAGTACTCTGTTGGGAAAATAAAAAGTGTCCAGGGTCTGATTATGAAGCCGGAAGAAAACCACAAAACTATGTAATAAAACCATGCAACTCCATTTAGTTTGGGCCCGTTTGATTCGTCTTGACTAGTACTCTGTTCGGAAATAGTGTCCAGAGTCTGATGATGGAGGCGGATGAAAACCACAGGAACTGTGTAATAAAACCACACAAATCCATCGAGTTTGAGCTTGTTTGATTCGTCTTGGCAATCACATTGTTGAAAAATAGTGTCCATGGTCTGATGATGGAGCCGGAAGAAAATCACAGGAACTCTGTAATAAAACCATACATATCCATCGAGGGCTTGTTTGATTCGTCTCGACAAGTTCTCTGTTGGTAAAATAGTGTCCAGGGTCATCAGACCCTGATCATTATCAAATGAAGCCGGAAGTAAACCACAAAACTATGTAATAAAACCATACAAATTCACCGAGTTTGGGCTCGTTTGATTCGTCTTGGCAATAACTCTGTTGAGAAATAGTGTCCAAGATCTGATGATGGAGCCGGAAGAAAATCACAGGAAATCTGTAATAAAACCGTATATATCCATCGAGGGCTCGTTTGATTCCTCTCGACAAGTACTCTGTTGGGAAAATAGTGTCCAGTGTCTGATAATAAAGCCGGAAGAAAATCACGAAAAATATGTAATAAAACCATGCAGCTCCATTTATTTTGGACTCGTTTGATTTGTCTTGACCAGTACTTTGACGGAAGATGATTTCCAGGGTCTGGTGATTGAGTAGGAAGAAGGCTACAGGAACTTCCTAATAAAATCATACAACTCCATAAAGTTTGGGCTTGTTTGATTTGTCTTGACAAGTAATCTGTTGGGAAATAGTATCCAAGATCTGGTGATGAAGCCGAAAGATGGGTACAGGATCTCTATAATAATACCATACAATCCCATGAAGTTTGGGCTCAATTAATTCGTTTTGACATGTATTTTGATGAGAGATAGTACTAGACCCAGGGGCCGTACCGGCTAACGAATCGAGCTTCGGAAAATTTGCCGAGTTTCAAATTAAAAAAGATAAATTGAAGTAAGGAATATCGTATTGTACTATTTGTTGAAGTTATTTGGAAGATATGGATGTTTGTGTGACCTCATAAATTAGGGTTCGCCATTTTGGCCCAATTGGGGCTCGATTTATCTGTTTTAATTTGAAACCCGGCAGACTTTTCGAGGTTTGATTCGTTAGCCGGTACGGCCCCTGGTCTAATAATGAAGCCGGAAAAAAACCCGAGAAAAAACACAGATAAGTACAAGACTGAAAAACAAAAAATAAACATTTACTGACAATCAAACCAAAAACATACGTTTTAAAAATGAACTAAAAAGTATCAAAATTGAACTCAAAACATGCCCTTAAAATTAACAAGAAAAACGGACTAATAATTATAAAATAATTTCGCCTTTAAAGATTTATAACTCTACAAAGAAGTTTTTAAACTAAAAAACGTGGGGCGAAGGCAAAAAAAAAGTCAATTGAGGATAATTTTTACATAATGCATCCCATTAAACAAAGCATTTACTTTGGTTTAACGTAAAAAAATAAGCAATATTTAATAATTACGACCATCTGTATTATTTTACATAATTATTCGAATAATATTCGAATATATTCGAATACCTCCTTAAAAATTTTCGAATATTCGAATATTGGATTTCATCGAATATTTGCAAGCCCTAGCAACAATGCGTTTAATTGTAAATACCTCTACGTTGATGATTTGTTGTGTGTTGAATATTATAAACGATATTTATGTGATAGACAACCCTTCGAATCTCCTCAAAAGGACACAGCACATGTCCTACCGATACCTGATTCTAGCATATGCGATGACGAAATAAGAGCCAGCCAGATGGCTACTGGCCGAAGTTGTATTACAGGAAATATTGGTACCAGCCTACAAGACCACTGAAACCTGAGACGAGACCTCAGATTTCGCGTAACTGGAGTGGATCAGCTGGAACATATTTAGAATTACGATGAACAATAAAAGTTTGTTTATGATGAAATGCTGAATGTCCGATGATGACGTTTGGTAGAAAAGCAGGCAGTCTGCGAAGTAGTCGCTTTGAGAAGTAGACTGTATGCGAAGTAAGATAATTGCTAGGTTGGCTAGCTGCGAAGATGTTTCATTGAGAAATAGTCGGAATAATATGGCTATTTGATAAGTAGACGCCTGGCACCGAAAGTAATTGTACATGAAACCCAAAAATATACTGAAGTAGACTTATTGTATTTACATATTTGTAATTTTTCATGAGTAGGTTACTAATTAATATGAAAATTGGGTAAATTGCCAACAGAAACGGTTTGTTTATGAGAATTGATTGTTAGAATTTGGGAATGTCTTAAAAATAATAGTGATAATAGTCTTATCTTTATGTGAGAGAATATATTCTTGGACATTATTCAAACTTTTTCTGATTTATCAAAGGTGGTTTATGCAAGCACAGTAGGACAATAAGGTAACAATAATACAATAACTGTATATCAAGGAGTATAATAATATTTTTCATCGTAATAAAGTTTTTATATTCAATCTTATTTAAGATCAATTCCAACTCAAATAAAGAACTGCCAGGCAAGATCGAATCGGGGGTACATAACCTATCATTTGGTCGAACCCAAAAAAGTTTGCAAAAAACTGAACACATGGCCTTAGCGACCTTTAGAATTCCAGCAAAAACTACAGATGAGTATGAACTCCAACCGGATGCTGATAAAATTGGGAATTGTTGTAATGGCGGTGTGATTTGTGATGTTTTGGTTTTGGTGAAGAAGAAAGGTGGAAAAAAAAGAAGGATTAAAGTTGTGGAACCCAAACGACCTTGGGTCTTAACTGTAGGCCACATACCGGCTCTCTGTAGAGGTATGGGACCGGTTCTGTTTTTTCGGCTGCCCGTTTTGATGGATGGAGTTTGGGGCCCTTGATTCGGGGGTACAGATGGCGATGTCGGTGATAACGTAAGTGATTCTGACTTGAATCTCGAGCCGTAATGTTTTATTTATAGTAACGAACTCAAAGGTAACATGGTGAACGATACCTTGGTCGAACTAAAACTTGGATGTTTGGGAAATATAGATCGAAAAAACTTAATTAAAATGTACTTGAATGAATAGGATAGCTCCATCCATGGGAATCAGATTAGACAGATAAAATTAACTAGAAAAGAAAGAAGAAAAAAAAGTTGTTTATTAACAAAAAACAAATTACCTTCTTCCTTGCACATACACCTAACTAGGTTTAAGTTTTTCTTTCGGTTGATTTTCATCTGTGAAGGAATTATTAATAAGTATAAATAAATGCCCAAGAATTTATGACAAGTTATCTACTCAAGACAGGACAACCTTTTAATGATTCGTCCCTTTGATTATACACCTGGTATAAAATCAAAGGATTCGTCCATGTGTGTTGCGTTTGTTCGTTATAGAATTACTAATGTTTCGTCTATACTATACAATACCACTACCTATTATTGTATTCCACAGTTGACTTTTGACCGACTTTCAATTTGGTCAAACCACACCTGTCATGCCGATCGCATCTATGCAATTTATTACTTTTACTTTTCGTAGAAAATTTTTAAAATATACACACAGAAAGTTCCGGACTGGGCGTGCAGTGAAATTTTTTATGTTTAAGATAAATATCTCGCTATGGGCACATCGTGTAACTTGTAACATAATATTTGTATCGTTTCTTATTTTGTAAGCACGCTGCACGTTTTTATTTTTTCGTCTAATGACAGGTAATGTACCTAGCTGCAGATGTGTTTAGTTTCACTTTTTCTAGTTTCAAGACACGATTTTTTTCAATGAGAAACGTGGATACTTTATATCTGTGACCGTGTCATTGAAAAAACCACTATAGATAAACTAAATAATGCACTTGTGCAATCTTTAAAAACTGAAAACATTTTTTTCTAGGTAAGTATACCAACCTACCTAGCAATCTTTAAATGAAAATGTACACGTTTAATAGTTGAGCGATATTTTTTAGTTCTTGAATATCCAGTAGGTACGTACTAATTTAAAAAAGCCAATACAAAAAGTCTAACTCACTACAAAGCAAAAATCTTGGATTCGGGCCCACCGTTCGAGACTACCGTTCACCGAAATTATGATCCGAAATAATTGTTACAATTAAACAATTAGAGCACGAATGCATAATTGATACTTGTATGTTCCAGATATGTTATTTCAATCTGAGATATCGTCGAGTCTGCTTGAAGTGAGGCAATGTACATGTTGAGACATATCTACCGGTGATTTGTCTGAGTTTTATGACAACTATAGAATTGATGATGGTTTGTAAAAAGATACTGCTAAGAACTTTGTAGGTAGTAATTAAAATTAAAAAGGATTGGAAGAATGTAAAATGTCTTCAATTATATTTCAATTACTCTTAAGGTTGCTGCAGATAATTGTATTAAAGTAATCCTATTACATTGGTATTCTAATCTAATGTCTTATTAAAACTTATTAAGGACACTACACAATTGTTGTTTGTTTGTGTTCTATCTCTTTTTCTCGTAATAAATTGCTTCTGCTTGCAAACAATTTAACTGAAATGCAAAATTTTGTACTTACATTCACAATAAAATTAGGTCCAATTAATTCTTGAGAATAATATTCTCGTGAAAATTTTATTAACCAATGCGTGTGTTGTATCAAATCAACAACATAGGGCTCTATGAACCAACAACCATAAATCAGATAAATGATTCTGATGCTATTATGATTGTGCTGTCAGCGAAACGCTAAATGGTCACTGACCCTAACCTCAAAGCTTCTTAAGATAACGTTAAAGTAATGTAATTTCCATAGTCCCGTGGAAAATCCCACGTTACCACGACTGCAATGTTGGAAACAAGAAACTCTTTACTAATTAGACAATAATTCAGCAGGACAACGTACAAGAGAAAATTGCAAAATGAAAACTTCGTTTGCATGTGGTAATTGGTATAAACACTAAAACACCGTTTGGTTTTGCAAATGAAGGAGATTTAACTATGCAGATGGGAGAAGATGAGATAGTAGTGCATAAATCACATTAAAAGTTAGTGCTAGTAGAATCTGGTTGGGTTATGAATGAAACTTCCTGGAAGCTTCATATGGCTGTCACAAGTATTAGTGAAATGATTTGTCTCAGACATAATTTTACAGTCAGTAAGTACCGAAGAAATGTGGTATCCTTATTAATTTATTGTAACTTGTGACATCCACGAAAAAATATCCATGCTTATGATATTGTGAAGAGAACTGTGAGGAAACTGAAAACGTAGATAGTCGGCTTACAATTTCAATTCCTTATAAAATCATCCACCGAGGACATTTGAAAATGTTAAAATAATAATATCTAGATGATTGCTATTACGTAGCTATTTATTGCTGATGCTATCAAAGTAAATGGAGTTGTATGTACAGAGACACATCAGGTGCGTCTAGACAATTGATATCTACGTCTATAAAACGTTGATCATATCTTAGTGAAGAACGCAATCAAGTTGAAAGCGAGCAGTATTTCTTGACAAGTACAGTGGTTCAACTACTTGGGAACATGAAATAGGCGGACGACTTTGTGACATATTTGTAAGGTCAAATTATGAGGTGGTTGTGTAAGCATGGGAAAATAATATTCTGAAAGTTCAAGATTGATATGAGGTAATTATATAAGATAGTCTTTCTTGGCATGGGCTTGGTCGCAATATCCCAAATCTAAATGTATTTTTTTTTATCTAAGCGTGCATGGAATACAAAAAAAAATGTTTGCATTCTTCTAATAATTCGTAACTGCATCAAAATCGAATGATTCAAGATATTAGAACTATAAAATTAGGCCATTTTTATGATGATGACCTACCTGGATAACTTTTTTCATAAAAGTCTTGTCATTTTTAGGGGACAATTTTTTTTTCGTGAATGCGGTGCCAAAAAATGCTTTATAAATAAACGTAGTGAGCGAATAAACTGAAATTTTCTTGATTTCTAATTTCTTGATAGACTTAGGTACAATAGCGAAAACAAGTAATAAAGTTACTGGTTATTCCTAGTAGCGGTAAAATATGAAATTAAATAAGTACCTACTTAAGTATATTCACTATCCCGGTTAGTTCGCATAAACTTTACAATCTCACATCGTGTTTAAACACCACCATTAGAAGTTAGTCGTGTCGTGATTTTAAGCTGTCCACTAAGATAGTTTCGCGAGATTTAAGCGTCTACGCCTTTTTAATATACTTTTATTTTAAATCATTCATTACACTTATCAGTAATGGGCTACTCTATATGCTCTGCTTCTTTGTCACAAAGTTTGGATACAAATACTGCTTATAAAGTACCGCTACTGTAATACTCTCGACCTTTTATTGCAGCAATAGTGTTCAATTCATCACACTGGCAATTAAATATCATTGTGAACCTCACACAAACGACGACAAAACGCAACGCAATAGCTTTTACGGACCAAGCCTATATTGCGGTCTTGCTGAACCAATAAACAAGAATAGACAATACACTTTAATGAACGAAAACGAGTGGTCAGATAATGTCTTAAACATGCCACATTAGGCCCTTTACAGTTCTGTTGAAATGTGAAGAATGAGAAATGCCAATATCGGAAGTAGGGATATTAAATATACATTACAGGCAATATATATGAAATTGTTAGGTATGGTAATGAAGTTGCTGACGGCAATCTCATGATTGATCGAGCATAATACAAATTATAGCAACTAGGTACAATATACAATTCAAGATTTTGATTTGAAATCGCGGAGATCGCGAGTAGCTGGAATACGCGAAAATACCTCGTTAATACGCGAAATATGAAGAATATTTAGATTTTATTAGGCATGTTTTATTGTCAATATGTGACTGTAATTTCTTCAAATAAATAAGCAAGACAGATGTAATTAACCCAGTAATTTTTAAGGGCGCTAAAGATCCTGATTTTCTGCTCTCAATTTTGCTCTCAAATCCTAATACAACAACCGATTGTTTTAATATATTTTTTGCTAAGCATTAAATGATATTTCAATGTCCTTCACAAACTCTGAGTAAATCTTCTTCTACATCGTATCGATGATTCCAATAAATTAGATCAAACTCGGTTGACCCACTGATAAAACTTGAATTCTCTCAAAAAACTGGTTGTATCAAATACCAAATACTCATGACTTTGATAAAATCTAGAAGGGCTGGAAAGCACTGTGAAACAATTTAGTCTCTGACAGCTCCGGGCATTTTGCCATTCGGGTAGACTTGCGTCACAGTTCGGTGTGATACACAAACTTAACCTGAATACTAATGGCTATTTAAAAAACCACCAATCTCTCCATTGTTGAATATTTCATGGTATTTTCTAAGACGTGATACATTTTACATGTTACGTAAACTTATGGGTTCCATTTATAATACGAAATTGATCGTTTTATATGTAACTTACACTACGTTAGTGTCTGAAGAAATTAGCATACGTAGATATTGTAAAGCCTGAGGGGAATTTAAAGATAGATTTAGTAGATTTATAAAACATCAGGACATAAAGCAAATTGATAACTGTTTTAATTTATACCACAGAATACATAACGCAGTATGCTTATATTCCATAAAAAAAATGTCCAAAAAAACAATGACAAATATGATGGATGGATTTGTATGTGACATGTATCACACATTATGAATATTAAGACACAGTCATATGGAAATAATGGTAAGTACTCATTCGCTAGAAGACAAAGTAAGTAAAAACATTGATTGACAAACAGAAAAAGAAGTACCTAGGTAGGATACAGAAATGTTGGTTTAAAAGTTTGTAGGCGCAAAAAATTCAATCAGTTGACTATAAAAGACAAAGTAGTTAATAACTATCGTAACAATTTCGTAACGGGCTGACCGAAGCTTTTTGTTGGTTCACTGGTACAAGTATTAACAATGCATCATGATTACTACTTGTCAGCCGTTGTGAATTATAGCAAATCTATGCCTTTGTCAATTGATTACGCGATTTCAAACTTTAAAGTAACAGCAAAAGGTTCACCATTCGTGAAGTTAAGTAATCGGTTTGAGTTAAAAAAAGGTTCTAATGATCTAACTGTGACGAATTAGTAATTGGGAAGCTACTGAAGATAACAAAATAATACTAACTAGGTTAATAACAATACTGTTAATCCAGAAATTATTTCGGTAACAATAGCTTAATGTTATTCCCACCGGAAATCTTATAATTTAGCAATGATTGTTGTAATAAATTGAATACCAAATAGAAGAGGCGCTTATATTTAAGTTTTGTAATGATAGGTACTTTTTAATAATATTCAAATCGTTCGTATAATAGTCTATTCCTACTAGAGCTACTATTTTTCACAAACCACCACTTGAAAGGTTGATATTTTATAATTTTGCCATATTCTAGCTAGCTAACTTTGCAGGAAGTTCCTCGTGGTTTAACAACATGGAAATAAGTCCCCTGATATCATTTGATTCATCTTCAGCAAGTTCCTACTATAAGTACTTGTAATTAGCACCTTACGGTCCAACTTCCACATCATTAAAAATACTTGAAAGATTTTTATCTTCTTAATATTTCATTTACAAACATGAGTTGTAACTGGATCCCTCAGTTTGGTCGGTTCGATCCGATCTTTTACGTTAATTACGCTAGAATGACCATAGTGAATGGTAATTTTTGTTGCGAATAGCTTGAGGTCGATGCCCGCCCGCCATGTTGACCATAGAGTAGTGCCGCCATTAAACAGAGCGTGACCATAAATACAAAGCTCACTATTTGATCTGTCGTTCAGTTTGCGACGCATCACTTGTTTTTAGTTGTTTCGGATTTATGGTGTGGTTATCCTGTTTTTACTAAAAAGAAAGATTTATGTGATGGATACCATTTTGTTTTTCATGGCAAGGTTATTGTTAAGCTTAAACATAATGATCTTAATGACTTTGTCGATTGAATCATTATTTTTATCGATTTCCATGGGTATGAGCTTCTTAATGTTAGCACTAAACAAAACTTGATTGATAGTCACTTTTATAACAAAACCGTTGATGTAACGATCAGTTGGTACAGCCATAAATTCATCAATTACTAAATATTAAACTTGTCAGTTAATTCCAATCGTTTTCTTTATTGTTTCACCATTAACAGAATAGCTGTAACCTTGGGATTTAGTACTCGCCGTATGAGTTTCGAAACGATACAATCGAATTGATCGATCTCACCAGATAGAGAAATTAATATCACTTAATCGGCCTTACCGTTCGTTATTGTTATAAGTTACTGCTTGCCGCAGTTAACTGGCTCGTGTCTACTATTTTTTATTATACTTTTTCTATATATCTAATTTGCCTATGGTACACGGTAAAAAAATAAATAAATTTAAAAATATTAAAGACACGACTGCCCTGCCAAAAACGAACTAAAAGAATAAATAACAAAGTGTCATTGCAGTCGGGGGACCGTTTTGTGGAACCATTTTCAATTAAAGAGGTCCCCCGACTGCAATGACATCTTATTATTTATCTTTTTAGTTCGTTTTTGGCAGGGCAGTCGTGTTTTTAATATTTTTTTTTTTTTATATTTTTATTTCACACATTTTAGTGACAAATTATATATTTTTGAAATGTGCTCATTGTGGCCTTTCATTTGATGCCCATATTGTAATAAATGAAGAAAAAAATTTTTTTTTCACATCTGAAAATGGCGTCCTACAGTCGCAATATTGACTTTTTATAAAAAAAATATACTTAGCCAGTGTCACTCGGAATGCTGTAAGGATTCTAACGATATCCCATTTACTCAAATCAGTTCAGGCATTTAGAAGTTATGGTGGAATAAAGAAACTCACATACCCACAAACATACATGAACCCTGAACACATATACACTCTTTTTGCTTTGGGCAGTCGTGTAAAAATCTTTGAATTTCCTTTTGTGCCTAAATCACAGAATATTTTAGATAGTGGAAGAACATTTTCAGATTTACTATTCTGAATACGAAATAATAATAGTTAAAAAAGAAAGAAAATCAAACTATGTATTCGTAGGTGATGGTTTACATCAGGGGTGTCCATACTTTTTCTTAAGGAGATCGACTCGACCTAGCAAAAATGTATGACCAAGAGATCGACATTTTAAACGTTTAACCCACCAAATATTTATCAAGAAAAAAAAACCGGCCAAGTGCGAGTCGGACTCGCGCACGAAGGGTTCCGTACCAAAAAACGGCAAAAAAATCACGTTTGTTGTATGGGAGCCCCCCTTAAATATTTATTTTATTCTGTTTTTAGTATTTGTGATTGTAGCGGCAGCAGAAATACATCATCTGTGAAAATTTCAGCTGTCTAGCTATCACGGTTCATGAGATACAGCCTGGTGACAGACAGACAGACAGACGTACAGCGGAGGCTTAGTAATAGGGTCCCGTTTTTACCCTTTGGGTACGGAACCCTAAAAATTGCATAAGTAAAACTACATTGGGTGCAAAGTGTCAAATCTGTTATCCCTGGCGATCGACCTTAAAACCTCTTGCATTCGACCGTATCGGCACCTCTGGTTTGCATGATTATCAATCAATATCGGAAATGATGCCTTTCTGCGTATATCAGTGAGATTATTGGGAATCTAATTTATTTTCCTAAAACCTGACTGCCAAAAGTGTACATAATATTTTATCTTTAAATTCTCCCTAGTATCGTTTCTTTTCTTTAGCTTCTGAAAATCTTATGGCCTTATCTCATTTACACAATCAATTACTTTTTGTCCAATTAAAAACAGTTTTGTTTAAAACGCTTTCCATAATCAAACAAGGAGTGTTGTAACACTGAAGCAATGCCGTATTTAAATTAATTTTAATTTCAATCGACAAGGCGATCTTAAAGACTCTTGACACTTCACCCAAGATAACCCGGGTGTGATAATGTCAAAGCCATTTCTTGTAAAATGCACACGGAGACACTTTCCTGATAAGGTGACCGCAAAACTTAGCCTTGTGTTTCAAATGAATTAGACACGGCTTGTTGACGAAAGTGACGCTATTAAGTTTCATGTAGGTACCTATAATATTCACGTGGAAGGTTAAATAGAACGGTTTTTTGAAGTGAAAACTTCTTTAGTGGCGTTGTACACTTTTTTGTAATGGGGAAAAAATGTTAAACTCGCGTCAGTCAGAGTCACGTGACCCTGATCGAAAATTCATAAGACGGATGTAGCGTAGACAGCCGGCGGCGGAAGTATGCCCCTCTCTTTCTACGGGGCGCGGCGAAAATGGCGGCGCGTCATTTCAAGACGTAAACACTTGTGTCACCATAGCAACGCGCTAATTTTTTAATAAAACTCTAGATTTTCTGTCAAGCTATGGTGGATAAAACTTTCGTACAATACTGTTCTGTATTCGTAAATTCAATTATGCAGAGTTAATTCGTAAGACGGCAATTCGTGCAAAATTATTCCCTAACCATTCCAAAATATC
Organism: Agriphila geniculea; assembly: GCA_943789525.1. Classification (NCBI taxonomy): domain Eukaryota; kingdom Metazoa; phylum Arthropoda; class Insecta; order Lepidoptera; family Crambidae; genus Agriphila; species Agriphila geniculea. Next base: position 19,084,875 of record OX038890.1, read on the forward strand.
AAAAATGCACAACGTTAATATTCAAGTTTTCACTTCTGCCGGCACTCCAGGAGTGCAACCTGTTTCGCTAATTTAAACTTCGTCAGACAATGCTTCTGGTGGTCATTCTAACCATCTACGAATGGCGCAGAAGTTTTTTCTTTCAAATAAGTTTAAGCTGTAAATAAAATGTTTAAGCAGAATGATGATTATATTCCATTTGATAGTGAAATACCTATCGTTATTCTGAATGATTCTTCCCGTTCAACGGTGGTTATGATTATGAGCTATCGTAAAATATCATAAAATCTATCTACTGTAGGCGGAGACAGAAATCTCTTATTACCTTGGTGCTTAGGTGTCAATATCTAATTTTATGAGAATATCCTTATCTTTGGGCTTGTTATGTGATGATATTTGTAAGTGGAAACCTCATTACTGTCATACTGACACTATCGTACATTTAATTAGTCCTTATTCCTTAAGGTTTATGGACATTTAGTTACTACTATTGCTAGGGTTGCCAAACATATTCAAGAGGTAATAGCAGATTTCCATTTAAGGTGTCAAAAACAGTATCCATGTAAAAAAAGGGCAGTTCTCCGAGGTGATTGATTTTGTGTACATGCAGGCTTTGAATTCGAAGAAGAGGTTAAGATAAATTTCTATAAAAATTTTAGGGCTTCTTTGTGCCTTACGGTAATTGGAGAGCATAAAAAAATATGACAGCACTTACTGATTTTCAGTGAAAAAATCTCAAAATTTGAAAAAGCTTCTTTTCGTGACGATGGTGGCGTGTTCCATTCCCAGAATCAAACACATCACAAATAATAACTTGAAACATATCAAGTTCCCGACACTGTTTTATATGTTCCTGGCAAGCTAAGTAGTTGTTTTTCACTTTAGGTTTTACAAATGAATTATAATATAATAATTTCTTCACATGATTTCCGTGCCACTCACAATCCACGCTGCACACCACAACAGATTTGTTTTAGCAAGTTCTCACAATGATCGACCGCTTGCTTCAGTGTAATCCATGCTACTGAACGGGACACACGGCCTCTCTGCTTTGAGATTAAAAAAAAACGAAGCGTAGTCTGTGTTTCGGTGGGTTTTGGGTCAGGGCAGTTTCTAAATTCGCTGGTTATGATTTATTATGAGTTTGGTCCCATCAAAATTTCAATGTTTATTGTAAGATACAGCCATAAGGAATTAAGGATGTTATTCCAACGCTTTATATTAAAATTGTGTATATATTTTATTATTTGAGATAATTGGAAAAAATAGATGTTTTCTGAATTGATATCGGTAGATTTCAGTGGATAAAATGGTACCGAAGTTAGAAAAAGACCCACGGAAATCAGATTTCATTGCTCGAAATAGGAAATATGTATTGTTTTTTTGGAAAATATTACGTCTTCTAACGCAAAATATTTGTTGTCCACCTTTTAAGGTAAATATTGAACTGATAAGTTGCAGCTTTTAGTTTATTAGTTTTTTTTGTGAGGTTAAATTATGGCTGTGTTGATACGAAATAATAAATAACTGCTATGAAAAAGCATTGTTAATGTTGATTTAAGATTTTGTACTTACTCAGCTTTCGTTAATTTTATTTATTTCCCCTATAAAATCATATGCGATCTGATTTCACTGGCCACAAACCTGATTTTGGTGGACCCTCAAATTTAAAAATTAAATATATCATAAACCGCTTTGTCAATAGGTGCGCCATTTACATATATTTACTTAGATTTGATTATATTTTCAATAACGTTAATCATATAACTTCCAAAGACTGAATGAAAAAGTGCCACCGAAATTAGCATTTTTGGCAAGGTCTGGAGAAGTGCTCAAAACATATTCTTTTATTAATTGGAAACAGTTTTTTTACAACCTTTAATATTCGACTTTTTATTTTGAGGTTTCGGAACGCGGCAAGCCAAAATGGAATGAAAATCATAGAAATAATGAGCCGATCGACAGTGTTACCGCTATATTGCTAAAATATAGTAGGATTATAGGTACAGTACGAGGCATATAACTTGAAATCGGGTGGGGATTGCGTGAAACGCGTATTTTGGGTATGCGTAGCGGTGAGGGGCGCGGGCGGCGGGAGAGGGGCGCGCGCTATTGGTCGCTCACAAGAGCACATGCGCGAACTTATCCCCACTCCGTCAAAAAAATTTCAAGATACGTGCCTAGTACTGTACTATATTATAAATAGTAAATTTGACAAACAGGCTTGGCAAAAATGCCATCATGAACTATTTTAATGTTCACACTGACTGGATGGATATTGGATAAGGACTTACTTAGATTTTATTAGATGTAGGTATTTTCATCAAAACAAACATCATTAAGATATTATAGTGAACAAATATTTGGCGTGCTATCCCGATCATGGTGGTCGTCAGAAGAAATACCGACAATATAACTCATAGAAAGCTCAGGGACATTATCTCAGGATAACAATAGCCAATAGCTTTAATAACAATTTCTGCATGTCGATTGAGGATATCACCGTTCTTCTAAACGTGACGTTCCTCGACAATAACTCGCGTCTTCGACGTGACTTAGTATAGGCATAAGAATAAATAAAACTTACTAGAACGGACTCTTCTTTATATCCGAGTCCCAAATGCCGCCATTTATATAACTACTTCCCCCTTCACGTAGCTACGCCCCGCTCTGTCGTCCAAGCGTGTTGCCAGGGTTGCTTACTGTTAAATATTGCTTACGTTTAAAGATAATAATAATATAGCTAAAATATGAGTTTTTCTTTAGTTTTAAATCATTATTTTAGTCTAGTTAGTAGATACAAAAATAAAATATTCACTTTTTCTGGGTAAGTACTTACCTACTCCTGAGTTTGTATAAATAAAGTAAATAAACATTTAGTATGGAAATCAAATTAAATTTTGAACAAAAATGTACCTACCTTCTTCTAAATCATTTTTAGGTTTTAATCCTCTTACTGTTTCGTTATGTTTCAACTTTCATCACGTAACGAAATCACAGAATAGATACGAAATAGAATTGTATAAAGCTGGGTATGACTGATACTCTATTTATTATACTATGACCAAACACATCACAATAACTTGACGCCATTGTAATTTGTTTCCAAGATCGTACGGAACACACAACAAACAGGCAAACGCGTGTGCGGCGACGCGCCGGCCGTGGCAGCCCGACTGAGTTTCTTGTTTAACAAGTAGGCTAATATCGTGATTTTGAGCCCGTTCGGGGCGGGAGTGTCCGTTCTAGTAAGTTTTATTTATTCTTATGGTATAGGCTTATATTACTTTACTCTTTCGGCTTAGCCAGCTCTGAGTGGGTGCAGTTTATTTGCTTATCTGCGCATTCGTTTGTGGCTCACGAAGATGTACACCCACCTTTTGCTCTATGATGAAATTGTAGCCGTGGGCCTTTAAGCTTACGTGTGATGAAGAACTTTATTGTACATTATGGGTTTCGGGATTTACATACGAAGGATTAGTATCACTTAGTATGTTGACACTACTTCTAACTCGCACCCACTGATTAGATATGTCGTTACTAAAGGAGATTCAATGATGTGCTCGTATCTACTTGCATCCCACGTTAATTACAGTTTAGTACATGGAATTATGTGTATCTATATGTCATGGGTTATGTTGAATGATCACCCATTCACTTTACTACCACTATTACCACTTTTACAAGCGTGAATGAAGTTAGTCAAGAGTACAGTTGTTTTTTCACTTCACTGCGGCAGTGATTTCGGAAATTAGTTAGGTAGTTAAAGAGTTCTGATGGTTAGGTTACCTAATTTCAAGTTGCTGATATTAAAATGGTGAGGTCAAAGAGGATTGTATTCCATGCGCCAACGCATCAACAGAGATAGGCGTTTGTTTGGGAACACAGTGGAGTGTTATGAGACAACACCGGAAGTCGGAGGTGGTACCTCGAGACTGATCGACCGAGACATGGGAAAATGTCATGGGAAATTTAGGGAGTGAACCGTTATGATTTAAGACAATACCTGCCGTGAGATATTTATTAATACTATATATAGAAGGTAGAGGTAGAGGTTATAGGTATAGTAAATAATACCTCAATGTTGAAGAAGTCTAAATTATTTTTTAAAAAAGGTTAGGTGATTTGGTTAAATTATTACAATTTAATAACTCTTGAAGTAAGTATGTTTTCCATTGTATCCGTATAGTTCTATCGCTTAGTTCTACTAGTAGAACTAAGCGATAGAACTCAGATAGTTTTTCCCTCTAGTATAAGAGACCGGGATTTTTTTAAGTATCTCTCAATATCTACGTTATTTTAAAAAAATCGAAAAACTAAAAGAAAATCATATTTCAGCCATTTCGAAAATGTTGAAAAATTTCACAAACGCGAGGTAGGTCCATAAGAATAATTATTTATTCTTATGGTAGGTCGACAATAGTCTATTAGTGGGTTGTTTAAAACCAACCAAAACTTTAACTTGAATCTAAAATTGGTATTTAATACATCATTCTTATTTTCAGTACAGATACCAAAAACAATGACTTCCCAAATTCGTCGGATGACATTCAACTACCCACTCCAACTCAACATGTCCATATTCAAATTTGTATTCAAACAAGACAATCCGCCGTATTTAATAGCAATCAGGTGAAATACTATCTTCATTTAATTATGCCACTATACTTATCATCACGTGCCTTAGACGGCTAGGTGCTAAACTGGTTATCTATTCCCGACAGAACAAATATTGTAAATCTTGACAGATAAGAAGCACTCCCTCACCTGCTACTCTCAGATGGCACGCCACCTAGCGGCTTTAAACGTTAAGTTGTTACTATTTACTAGCTAGATAAACTGTAATATGTTTACCTTAGCATCACTGCGAAGATGATAGTCAAGGGTTTGAAGTTACAAATGAATATAGACCCTAATATAAAGTGGCATAAATTTGAATTTACTAGTTTTCTTTAAATGAGGCTAAATTTAAGGATAGAAGAAATGTTTTAAGGCGGTTGTATGACCGAAAGTGGCGCCCTCAGGGGTTTTTATTTAATAAGTTATTAATAGAAAAAGATTTTAATAATGTTTATCGTGGAGATTTTAGGGCCCATAGTCTAGTATTTTTAGAAGGTATCACTACACGCCTTCATAGTCATTCGTAGAAGTAGATAGCAAATGTGTCAAAAACGGCCACTTTTAGCAGTTTTTCTATCTACTTCTAGCAGTGACTACTAGAGAATGTAACGATACCGTCTAAAAATACTAGACTGTAGGCCCTAAAATCTTCACGAAAAACATTATTAAAATTGTGTATTAGAATTATAATATTAAATAAAATTCACCGCGGCGCCACTTTCGCTCAGGGTACCACCTTAATAAGGCACTAGAAAGATAGTTTTAAGATTCGATTCTTGGTAACGATAACTTGGATTTTCCATTAGGATAGGATATTCCATTGCTACGAAAAACAATGCTGTTTTCAGTAAATTTGAGAGTGATAATTTAATGATTGTTACCTTAGTAATATAATGATATTTACCTTAAGATCAATGCGTGGGTTTTAGTACGATGATATGATACTGATCTTTGTGTAACTTAGTACAGTTAACAGCAAAAGTAGATGTTATCAGATTTCAAAATGAAACTCTGTAAGACTTAACACCATACCAACCTAGCTATGTTATTGGAGTGGTAAGTTGAATTTCGTAGCACTCTACTATATTTCCGAATTTATTATTCGAGTCCAACTCAGATGCTGGGCAGCATTCGGGACTATGCCTACTATCTTTCTGAATACTGCCCATCCGAGTTGGATTCGACAAGAGATCTCTTTCTCGAAGTTGGACTACCCTAACTGGACTTCCTGTCCTAGGTATACGTAACGGTCAACAACTTCAAGTGTAGTGTTCCCAACATGAACTGGAGCGGGCACAACATGGGCATTCGACAAGATTTTCGTCTTATCCAAACCACTGGATGCGGGCAGCGCAGCACCGATCGTCTTGGAGATCCTTGGGGGAGGCCTATACCCAGCAGTGGGTGTCGTGCGGCTGATATGATGATGATGATGATGATGCCTACTATCGCACATAACCGATTTTTTTTATTCACATTTAAAAGATTTCATCTTTTTCATTATTTACTTACCTCGGCTGTTGACTATACATATATCGATAGTTTACCAGCCTACAGATAGGAACACCATAAAACCTAATCCTTTAGACAACTAACCTTTATAGGTTTCCATAAAAGTCTGAAATACCATCACATACTAAGTATCACTATTTTCCATGATCTCTACGATAATACATGGTATATAATATTCGATAATTTTGTAGACCTTAGAATAGAAACCCATTACTTTACTAAATAAATAACTTAGGTTTACCTATGGTCTTCCTATCCTCTATATAAAATGAAATACTAGCAGTAAACTATAAATATTATCATGGTTTCCCTCCTCTCACCTTATGGCATGGAATACATTACAAGTACCTACTTACCTAGGGTTGAATTAAAAATATCTGCCTCGGTACATTTTAAAATTAATCCTTGTGCGAAATTTTAATTGACATGTTTTCATTTTTTACAAGGTACCTTAAATCGAAAACCATTTCGAGCTTTTTCAATTTCTGACACCATATTTTTTTGGGGTTTTTGATCAATTATTTAACGAAATGTATGAAAAAACCCTGTATCATCGAGATGAAGGAATATTAAAAATGAAACTCCTTTGCGTAAAAAAAAGTTGTGTATTTTTTTATCCATATGGGCCAAGGAATGTCCGCCAGAAATCCTTCAAACTGCACTTACGCTCCTTTAGAATGAATAAGTTTTCAAATTGATATTATGATGACTAAAAATTTTGGAAAAAAATACGTGTCTATTGTTTTCATCAGTTATTTCTAAATAACAATTAAAAACACAGGACAATTTGAAATATGTTGTTAAATCCAAGTAAGTAAGCACTTTATGATTTATCGTTTGTGTGCTGATGTGTGAATCAGTTATTCAGTTTCTCATTTTATTAACCAAATGTTATGATACAATGCAATTTAGTGAATAAATTGCATATCTTCTATAAGAAATTCTATAAGAAAGATATTTAGTTATCAAACTATTACAGCAAGATACAATATTAAATTAACGGACATAGTTCTTATGGTAATTAAATTAGTCGCACGCAATACTGTTTGTACAGACTTCAAATTTGCAATACTGCAAGAATATTTGCTAATAAATTACTTCAGATTTCACATATCGCGACATTTAAAGCTTATAATAGAATTATGTTGACATTAAATAGTATTAATAAACGAATAATGAGTATTTAATGATCGCTGGCATATTCACTATTTACGACAGAAACATCTTGTAGGATTTTGTTTTATTTCTTTAGCATGCATAAGTAAGATTATGAGAAGATTTGTACTTAATAAAATTTCGCAGACATAATGCAATGCCTTTCATTAAACCAATAAGCATCTTTATGCGCGTTTCAACGCCATTTTTTTACAAGCGGCTACGTTCTAAAAAGTACTTATTAAAAATATGGAATCTACTTATTAGTTACCTACGTACAACTGTAAAGTAACTTTAATATTAAAATCATTGAAATAAAACACTTTTTAACGAATACCTACTAGCGCGATTTTATTGTAATTAGGTACTTTTAGATTTTCCCGACGTTTCGGCACCTTTGCAGTTTACCCGAGGGACTAAAGGTGAAAACATTGGGAAATTAAAAATCAAACCAAATACCAATTAATTCTCAAAGTAAGTATTGAGAACCCTTTTCATGCAAATTCAAGTCATGTACAGTACGAGGCATCTTGAAATCGGGTGGGGATTGCGCGGAACGCGTATTTTGGGCATGCGTATTATGGCGGTGAGGGGCGCGGGCGGCGGGAAAGGGGCGCGCGTTATTGGTCGCTCAAGAGCACATGCGCGAACTTATCCCCACTACGTCGAAAAAATTTCAAGATACATGCCTCGTAGTGTATACTTAATATCAATTTTGTTTATATTAGGAACCTACTTGATTTTAAACCAATAGTACAAGGTGTTCATTAAGATTTGAATAATATAGCCTTTTCTGTGAAAATACAAGTTATGTACGAGTAGTAAGAATTTGATAATAAGTCTATAAAAGTCATCGTTATTGCACCCTTATCTAACTGAATATCCTGTGTTTGTGTAATAATATTGCCAATTAACATATTGAAGATGGTAATAAGTGATATTTAATAGTATTACGCTATGGTTATATAGCAATAAGCACTGGCATTTTGCAATATTTCGTGTAACCAATACGCATGTTAGATGGTATTTAGATTTTGTTGAAGCACATCTTTAAAAGACGCAGGATTTTGCCATATAGCCTGCCGGATGATGCCATGATCTTCATAGGAAGAACAGAAGGTATACAGGATGTAAAAAGACCCTCAACGAAGCCGAGGTCTACGTATTATGTATGCCCATCATCAGGACCATTTCTGTTCCAAATTGCATCTGGTAAATGATTTTAATTTTTGGTGTTTTAATAAAAAGAATGGCCAACAATACCACGGAATGTAAAGCTGGCCATGCATATTATATGGATGTATTCCGTATTCTACCTTCTACTCACTAGCTTATAATAACAATAATAATTCCATTTTCTACCCAAATTCTATCTAAAACAATTCCGTTTTCAAGCTACATAACTTTTTCCCCGTCAGAACAACATTTTATAATAAACCGCTACGCCGCGCCGGACAAAACCGGCAACCATTTTGAGTAGAATTCGGAAATATAATTGTTGTATCGAAGGTACAAAACGAAATAGATTTTGGGTTGAAAGTGAAATTAAATATTCGTGGGTTGGTAGAAAGAGTGGGTGTATACGGAATACTTACATATTTATAAAATATGGTCTCTTAAGTCATTCGTCGCCTTTTAAACTTTGGTATGCGGAAAGAGGCCCTGAATCCCTTAAATGTTTAGACTTGGTGCTTTACTACTCTGCTGGACGCCATAGGTCAGGGATGGCGAACCAATGGCATGCGTGCCATTAATGGCACGCGACACAATATTTTGGGCACGTCACCGATAACAAAAGGATCATGCCGCATTCTGGGCCATGATGCGCATTAACCATACATATCTGTGACAGACTCATGTCACGTCAAAAAGGGGTAGATAACAAAATGTCATATAATAGGAAAATGTAACCCCAAACGGCTCCTTGAGATTGAGATTTCTCTTTTTTCCCGCATTATATTTTAGTGACCGATCTACTATTACCAATTTAATTGATTTTATCGATGATGTCATATCCAATACTACAGATCGCACGCCAGTTGATGTTGTTTACACTGATCTCTCGAAGGCTTTCGATAGGGTTCCTCATTACATCTTACTTAAGAAATTATCCCATTATGGTTTTGCTGGCAGTTTGCTTCAATGGTGTTGCTCATATTTAAGTGATCGTACTTCAAGGGTGGCAGTTAGTGGGTATGAATCGGAACCATTTCCAAATCCAACAGGTGTGCCTCAGGGCTCCCATTTAGGGCCTATATTCTTTAATCTTTTCATAAATGATGTCGCAACATGTTTTAAAAATTGCAAGGTTTATTTGTACGCTGACGATCTCAAACTAATGAGGCCAATTAAGGAAAGTCACGATGTGAGATTATTACAAGATGACCTGTACAGATTAGACATTTGGTGTGTAGAAAACAAGATGGTGTTGAATGTCGATAAATGTTGCTATATCCGGTTTACTCGAAATCACCACGTTTTGTCTGATGTTTACACTATATCCAATCAGGTCATTCGGGAAGTTCAGAGTGTTCGAGATCTTGGCGTCATACTAGATAAAAAATTAAGCTTCAAAGATCATTACGATCATATAGTCTCTAAAGCACTTAAATGTCTAGGGTTCATTATTAGAAACACTAAATATTTTAGGAACGTTAATTCTATAATAACACTGTACTATAGCCTAGTCAGATCTACCCTAGAGTATTGTAGTGCGGTGTGGCACCCATTCTATGAAGTTCATTCCAATAAAATAGAACGCGTACAAAAGAAGTTCCTGTATCACCTGTCGTACAAAGTTAATATGGCGAAAAAACTTCACAGCTATTCAGACCGCTTAAAGCACTTTAAATTAATATCACTGAAAAATCGTCGTAAAATCCTAGACCTAACTTTTCTCCATAAGCTAGTCAATGGTAATATAAATTGTCCCCAACTGCTAAAAAAACTAACTTTCAATATCACTCGCAAGCTACCTCGTTTATCTAGATATTCATTGTTCTCTCCTAAGCGTTTCAAAACTAACCTAGGCCTTAACTCTCCTCTTTATAGGTTACAGTCGCAGTATAATACTGTTAGTAGAAATAAGGTGGTGGATTTATTTAAGTTACGATTACCTGCATTTAAAAAGGAATTATTAATGTTACTCGGCACTTAAAGTGTCGCACAAATCTGCATTGTTTTGTTTTTTTCATTCTGTTTTCTTTACAATCATTAAAATAATATTAGTAATTTAGGTAAGTAAGTATAATTAATTTAACTTAGGGGATGCTTCCTGCTCCCAAACGATTCTGATTCAGTTAATGCTTTCCGTGGCAGCCTATAATTAAGTCAACACCATGTATAATCATTAAACATGTAATGTACTTCTTAGCATGTAAGGGTGTATGTACTTGTTGGTTGTCCTAATAAATAAAATAAAAAAATAAAATAAATAATGATTTTCTTCCCACGCAATCAATATAAAATTACTATAGTATTTTGGTACTTTCATCAAAGCGCATCATGGCCTAGCTTGTATAGTAAAATCGGCATAATCCTTTATTACGCAACGATTTGATGGCACGTGTATGACTTAAATTAAACATTAACTTTTAGAAAAATGGCACGTTGATAGGTACATGAAGGTTCGTTATCCCTGCCATAGGTAGGTACTGCTAAGAAGACCGAACGCCAGAAAAAATGTTACACAATAAAAAGCTTCTTCTCGCTTACAAACTTACATATATCTATTCTGTGATTGCGTTACGTTTCACGTATCAAATATTTAGAATGTTATGTGGATCAGTGGCATACACCAGATCTTACAGTAATACAGTTTCATTACACGATGATGTAAGAGGCGTGCCTTGTTCGATCACTCTCATTACCACACGTGACATAATGCAGTTTGGTTTGGTGCAAGTCAATAAGAAACAGCGGTAAGTGTTGGTTAAAACATTGAGGCATCGGCGAGGCAGTGTTATTTTGTTGTCGTCTTCCGTTCTATTGACTACCATATGGGTAGAAACTGTAAACTACCCATATGGGTAGAAACTGGTAGAGTAGGGTGTGAAATTGGAGTTATGATTGGTAACTGATTACGAAATGGATGTATCGCTAAACCGCTATGGGACCCCGATCGAGCTAAACTAAAACTTTCGCCAGGAAAGTAACGTCTTACTCTACATACATAACGGAAACTTTGTCATTTTGGTAATGATTATGAAAAAAATCTTACAATTAATTTTTAACTTTGGTGAAATTTCGTTGGTACTTGGATTTTCCTATGATGCCTAACTTTCAACAATATTCTAAAGTGAACCTGGGTTTTTTATAGATTAAATTAAATAAATTACGGTTACGGTATAAAAAAAATAAAACGCAATTTCTTTTAACTTGCGCCGAACATTATTGCATGGGCGATATGTGAGCAAAACGTGTTAACTTGCTTTTGTATGGATAAATCGGCGTTGTTAGAACCATTCTGTGAATAGTGTAGGCATGTGTGGATGAAAAATACATTGCAAGCGACGAAACTGGATCGCAAATAGTCGTAATGTTGTCACATACGTTTACATTGTTGCTTTACGGATACTCTAATTTATTCGAGTTTACATTTTTATTTATACGACGAGACGACGTTACAAAAAACTAAACACGACTTTTTTATGCTTTTAGGGTTTCGTACCAAAATGGTAAAAAAGGAACCCTTATGGTGTGACTCAGTCTGTCTGTCTGTCTGTCACAGCTGGATATCTCGAGAACTTCTAATGGTATCACCTTGAAATTTAGAATAGTTTGAGATAACATTTGCCCAACTATTTTGCAAATAAGAAATAAATTAAAAAAATAATATCTTTTTTACAACAGGAACTGAAAAGAGGTCTTAAAAATTTGAAGTGGAGCTACTAGGGCATGTGGGGTATCATATGAAAGAACGCAGTTTGCACGTTTTCAATCATTTTTTCTTTTTGTTTAAGGCCGCCTAGTTTTCGATTTATAATGAAAAATGTAAAAAAATACCGTTCCCCCCTTATCTCCGAAGTTTGCAAAGAGAAAAATCTGAAATAATTCTATGTGATAGCAGTTTATATAAAAATTACAGGAAAAATAAAACGATGTTTCAATATAGCACACTTTTTTAGAAATAATCAAATTTGTAAAAAAGTTAACATTAGTTCCACTATCGGTCAAGAGATGGCGCTGACCTAAAACTGCAATACTAATTTTATTATTCTACTCTGCAGTGTGGTTTAATGGTGCAATTATGATGGTAAGTACGGAACCCTCGGTGCGCGAGTCCGACTCGCTTTTGACCGGTGTTATTTGTAACTAGGTAGGTACGCAATAAATTGATAACCAAGTGACATTACCAAAACAAAAACAAAGAAAATTATGTATTTTGTGCTCGGGCCTACTTTGAAAAACATAATCTGAGCAAAATATACCTATATAAAACCGTAATTGCAATCAAAAGCTATCTAAAAAATATACTATAAAAACCTTGAGAAAAAAATTGACGTTTTTCGTGCGTTTTTCTACACCTCATAAATCTCTTAGGTCAGCACGCGTAGCATGACCACCTCGAGAAAAGTCTCGACTCAGAGAACAATGGCTTGTCTACACCGAAACGTCACTTTTGTCGACAAAAGTGACGTTTCGGTGTAGACAAGCCATTGTTCTCTGAGTCGATTCTTTTCTCGAGGTGGTCATGCTACGCGTGCTGGTTAAGTACAGACTGACGCGAATTCGCTAGCGTCGCGTCGCGGCAATTTTGACTACCTAACTCAAAGCGATAGCCATAGTATTGCCATTGCCATAGCAATTCTCTAGCAATTGCTTTGGCAATGGCAATGGCTATGGCTATCGCCTTGAGTTGGTAGTCAAAATTGCCGCGACGCGAGTGAATTCGCGTCAGTCTGTACGAAGCTTTAAGCTTATGTTCTTTTAAGTAGGTACCTAGTTGTTTTAGACACTTAGCTGATTGAAATTCAATCAGTTGCAACTCGTAGAATATGCATACCTTCAAATGACAAAATCGTTCCAAAAAATCTTCCAAATGGCCAAATAACAATTAGCAGCATTACCTAAGTAAATGCAATTTAAAAAAAACCGAGGTTTGTTACTTGTAACGTGGCAATTGTCTCTAATTTACTATTGTACGAACCATCCATTGTACGCCGTTGCGTGGCTCTTAATGGCTGACCTACATTTTAGAATTTTATTTGATTGTTTTGTCATAAAAAATACTAGCAGAGGTGGCAATACTCACGAATGTTTTTTTTAACTTATTGCCCTTAGAAAACAATGCTACTTGGCTTTTATTACTTTAGACCGCAGCAACGAAGCCAGAAGAAAAAGGACAATAAAATTAAAAATACCAAAGTATATCCCTTTTGGTGGCAAAAAAATTAAGGAGAAATCGGTTGTGGTATGGGTACAGAATAGATATAAGTAAAGCGCATTCACTTAGATAGTGTCGCCCTTTTATCGCGCCGCCTTTGCACGTGCCGCTTCTTGTCAAAGGATGCCGCCGCATAAACAAAGGATACCGCGTGCGGCGTACACCCGCAAGTCAATTTGTATTTTGGCAGTTTGCATCGAAACGCCGCCGTAGTGAAAGCTTGTGTTTGTTGAATTGTTGACTCTGCTACGTATACTGAAAATATTTTTTCATCCTTGGAAGGACAGTTAAGTGCCTTAAGATGAAACTTTAAGTGAACCAACAAAAAAATACGGGTGTTTTGTAAAACATGTAAACAACTTATGATTAATGTCCATCAGCATTGAGTTGAAATCAGTTTGTCTGCACCTATCAGAGATACTTCAAAAATAATGGGGATACCAAGAACTAGCGTCGGAATAATATTGAAAATAGGCCCATTAACACCAAAAAACGGAAGAATCCCACTATCGAAAACGGACGACTTTGAATGTGATGTAGTACGTCCGAACAGTATACAGATTTTATGCTAATAAAAAACTTCCGACACTAAACACGATTCTGGAAAATTTACAAGCTAATAATACAGACTTTCCGTATAAACGTACGACTCTGCGAATTAATGTCAATACATTTCTAAAACTTGGATTTAAGTATAAAACACATAATAAGCTAAAACTATATTGCTTGAATCATCGCTATTTTTTACCGTTATCTTATCAGTAACGTTATTTGTATAACGTTACCAAAAACTTACCGGTATTCCTGTCTCTGAACACAAGTGCTTGCGGGTGTACCGACACTATCTAAACGAATGGACTTTACTACCGTACAGAAAGGACACTCTCCGCCCCGCCTCAGAATCAGTTACTTTACCCCACCCCGCGAGTTCGGGTGCCGATTCGTGTGCTCATTTAGTCGTGTTTGTCAACGTCAACCAGAAGACGTCAACTTATTTTGATATTCAAAGCAATGCGTCGTAACTTTTTAGTCGTGTTTGTCAACTGTCAAATTATTTTGATAATTCAAAGCAACGTGTCGTAACTTTTTTACACGACTGCCCAAAGCAAAAAGAGTGTATATGTGTTCAAGATTCATGTATGTTTGTGGGTATGTGAGTTTCTTTATTCCACTATAACTTCTAAATGGCACAACGGATTTGAATGTATGGGATATCGTTAGAATTCTTACATTATTCCGAGTGACACTAGCTATATTTTTTTTTGAAAAAAGTTGATATGGCGACTGTAGCACGCCATTTTCAAATGTGAAAAAAAATATATTTTTTTCTTCAATTATTACACTATGGGCATCAAATGAAAGGTCATAATGAGCACATTTCAAAACTATATAATTTGTCACTAAAATGTGTGAAATAAAAATAAATAAATTTCAAAAATATTAAAAACACGACTGCCCAGCCAAAAACGAACTAAAAAGATAAATAACAAGGTGACATTGCAGTCGGGGGACCTCTTTAATTGAAAATTGTTCCACAAAACGGTCCCCCGACTGCAATGACACCTTGTTATTTATCTTTTTAGTTCGTTTTTGGCTGGGCAGTCGTGCTAATATTTTTTAAATTTATTTATTTTTTACCAAAAAGTTCGAATTTTGAATTGAACGCCGCTCATACACTACAAACTGCACGGTAGCCCTAGACTTGGTGTAGCCGGTATAGTACGAGGCACGTAACTTGAAATCGGGTGGGGATTGCTCGAAACGCGTATTTTGGGTATGCGTAGCGGTGAAGGGCACGGGCGGGGTGGTAATTTTTTATGGGGTATTAATTTCCTGATCGAAAGTGTCTGCGGTGAATTTTATTTAATATTGTAATTCTAATACACAATTTTAATAAAACTTCTGGTGGAATTTTTAGGGCCCATAGTCTAGTATTTTTAGACGTTATCATTACATTCTCTCATAGTCACTGCTAGAAGTAGATAGCAAAACTGCTAAAAGTGGCCGTTTTAGTGACATTCGCTATCTACTTCTACGAATGATTACGAGGAAATGTAGTGATACCTTCTAAAAATACTAGACTAGAGATGGCGAGTAAAGGAAATGTATAGGAAAATTCTTTCTGCATCAACCCCGAATAAATAGGGATAAAGGCAGGCCTGCAATGATGCATTTTCAAGGCCTCTGATTTACCATACCTGTTGGTTTATGGTATTATGGTTTTATTATCTATCACTAAGGAACGAATTCTATAGAAACCTCAACTGTTTCGTAAGTCACTTGACCTATGACATTACCAATGTTTTGTAAGAACAAAGCTACTGTTAGAACCGTGTCAGCCATTCAATGGGCCATTAGCAATGTTTTACCCGAAGGTTTGTGTTAGATTTAAGTAATGGCATGTATTTAACTTCATTGCTTACGATATTATCTGTCCAATTGATAAGGGATTGACTATCTTTTCTGTAGCATTGAGAATAGTATCATGGTATAATTGTTCTCGTATATTACACGACAATTATATCATATATACACATCAACTTTGTCTAGGGATACAGGTGTTATTTTCGTTAAGTTAGAATGTCTAAACTTAAAATGGCAAAGTTCAAAATGTCAAAAATTTGAATGTCTAACGATTAAAATGTAAAAAGTTCAAAATGTCAAAAACGAAAATGTCAAACGGTCAGATAGTCCTAAATTAAAATGTCTAAGTTCAAATGATCAAAACTTAAAATGTCTAATAGTCCAAATACATATAATGACGTATAGAATTTACTTATTTTCTTTCATTTAGGTATCTTATTAATTAGGTTAAATAACTGCGTGTTAATCTCTGTGCCTCCACCGCACATCAACATAGCCGCGCCACTCCCTGATTCGGTAGCCGGTGCCAGTCACTGATTCAGTAGCGGGCGAACAAAACCCACCAATTGACTTTGAAATAATTTTTTTCTGGCGCTTCGCCGGCCGCTGCCACGGCACGCTCGCTTCGCTCGCTCGGCTCACGCGCTGTGTTCATGTCAACCTAACATGCTCGTCGCTACGCTCCTCGCACCTATCTCGTGACCTTCGGTTTACGGTTTCTAAGTCCCAGTAGACTAGTTTAGACTCATTTCCGGCAGCTAAATTTGCTATAAAGCATTTTAGGTGAAGCCCAAAGACACCTCCACAGACTCAATTAACCTCCAAGAAGGCTATTCGTTTTAAGATCCAACCCAATTCAAATAAATCATTGTGAACTTAGACTTAATAACCATTGATATTTTAACTTTCAAGTATTTGATACGTTTGATACTTTGAATTTTGCTATTTTGAAGTTAGACATAATGATTTTCGACATTTTAAACCATTTGAATTTTAATTTTTGACATTTTGAACTTTGTCATTTTAAGTTTAGACATTCTAACTTTAGACATTCTGATACGTACCCGTTATTTTGATACAAACGAGGTAACTTTGAAGCCTTGGTTTTCTGCCAGGGATGTACCGTGCTGTAATCTGATGATGGCCATCCAGGGACTGAATGGAGTAGATTCAGATCGCTATACACACCCATTTAAAAACGTAATGGACATTCATTCACCATTCACTCCCTGGATGGCCATCACCAGATCACAGCACGGTACATCCCTGGCAGAAAACCAAGGCTTCAAAGTTACCTCGTTTGTATGAAAATAACACCTGTATCCCTAGACAAAGTTGATGTGTATATTTAACTTCATTGCTTACGTACGATATTATCTGTCCAATTGATAAGAGATTGACTATCTTCTCTGTAGCATTGAGAATAGTATCATGGTTTAATTTAATTGTTCTCGTATATTACACGACAATTATATCATTATATCTACTAAAACAGTGATTTGCAATAGTTTTTTCTACGTCTCTAAGGAGGAGCTCGATGGCGCAGTGGTTTAGCGCCTGGCCCAGCGAAAGCGGAGGTTAAGCAACTTTCGCTAGGGTCGGTCATGGGATGGGTGACCAAAAAATATTTTCTCGAGCTCGTCCGTGCTTCGGATGGCACGTTAAGTCCCGGCTGCATTTGCAGTCGTTAACACCCACCAATCCGCATTGGGCCTGCGTGGTGGGTTATTGCCCATCCTTTAATCCACCCGTAAGGAAAGCCTGTGCCCCAGCAGTGGGGACATTAAAAATGGCTGATGGTCAACCCCACTAACAAAGATCTCAAACTTGCTTAGGTACCCCTTTTTTCAGGAATTTATGATAAATTTAAAATGAAATTAAATGTATTAAATCGTGTAGATGAGATTGTTGCGCGTACCCCTGGGGGTACGCGTGTACCACTAATTGGGAAAAATTGTGCTAAAATATGCATGTGGTTTAGTTTGGGCAATAATATAAAAAAAAAATACTAGTTGCTTGGTCGTAGCTACGACAGGGCTTTAATGGGAGAAATGGTTATTATTTACATAAAAATTAAACATTTTTATATTCATCCTCATTTGACTTTGCCTACACAAAAGAAATCAAGATTTAATTACTTAAAACAAACTTATTAACATAACGACTTAACATCAACACTCCATAAATATTTGACGCAATAAATTAGTATTAAAACAATAATTTCCAATCAGTATATTGTAATCTTTGACAGTTTTGATATACCTATTCACATTTGAATTTACGAAATATATACGGATTTCCACATGGAACATAAATAAAAAGTTTTGTTTACTTCATATAAATATCCGATCCTTAAAGAAACATTTTTATGAACTATTGGTTATGCTCAGCAATAATTTAAATAACATAGATATTTTAGTAATTACTGAAGCAAATATAAATTTCTCAATGCTAAATTTATATAAGATTAAAGATTTCGAAATGCACAGCTATACCCGCACCGGACGGAGCGGGGGCGGAGTAATAATTTATGTTCGTGAATCACAAGCGACAACTATGTTGTGCCCGGAGCTGTCGGCGTCACTGCATGCGGCAGAGTGCGTGTCCATTTCACACAGTCACGATGATGAATTAATTTATGTTATTGCAATTTATAGACCACCCAAAATTAATAAAAAAAGTAAAATAATAGAATTTTTGGAAGAATTCCGTCATTTGTTAAATAAAATACCATATACTGCAAAGGCTATAGTTTGTGGTGATATTAATATAAATTTATTAAACAGTCGAGACAAACACGTTATTTCTTATGAAAACCTTCTGTCCGAATATGGTTTCATTAAATGCATAAATGATGTCACTAGATCAGAAATTGTAAACGGCGTGAAAACGGAATCATGTGTAGACCACATTTACATACGAGATCCAACATCTATAATTAGTTCTGGAATAATACATAATAAAATATCCGATCACTACCCAGTGACCGTGGCAGTGGAATGGAGCCACGCCCCATGTAGTGATGGCGACGACTCTGTGTCTGCGTCGCGCGGCCGCGTCGCGGTCGACCGATCACCGAGCGGAGCCGCAGGCGTCGCACGAACGGGTCGAGCGGCCGCGACGAGGCTGCGCGCCCCCACAGCATCTCGTAAAGTGCTCGATAACCGAGCGGTTCGTGAAAAATTGTTATGCACTAACTTCGATGAACTCCTGTCGATAGACTGTCCATTGCGGCTCTATGATGCTTTTCAACAGATTTTTATAGACATATACAACAGTTGTTTTAAAAATGTAACCATATTTACCAGTAAAAGAAATAATAACAACTGGATTGCAAATGATTTAAAAAACATGTTAGTACAAAGAGACCACTTATTCAAAATTTGGAGTAATGATCCGAAAAATATGATAAAGCGCTTAGATTATACTAAATATAGAAATAAATGTCATAAGTTAATTGTTAAAAAAAGAAACCAATACGATAGACAAAGTATAATAAACTGTAATAATAACATTAAAAAGTTGTGGGATAAATTAAATTCATTATTAGGAAGTAAAAAACAGAGTTTAGACGATTTCATTTTAAATAATATGAAACCCATAAATGTAAATAAGATTTGTGACAGTTTTGCAAACACATTTTTGGAGGAAATTAAAAGTATTAAACATGTTTGTAATGAAAAGTGGTTAAAAAGGGATACATACGCTCAAAAAAAGGACATGTGCATGAGGTGGCAGCCAGTCGACAGCACATACGTTGAGCAAATTATTAAAAAAATGAATTCAAATAAATCACCTGGCAGTGACCTCGTACGTATGTCTGATCTAAAATTCATTGTAAGTAAAATAAGTCCAGTAATTGCAAAATTGCTGAACTTAAGTGTAAGTCACTCTTCATTCCCAGACAAGTTAAAAGAAGCAATTGTACGACCCATTTTCAAAAAGGGTATTCGCAAAAATTATAGTAATTATAGGCCTATAGCTATCTTATCAAGTGTCGAGAAAATCATGGAAAAATGTATCGTAGATCAGTTAAGTAGCTATCTTAAAAAACATACTATATTAAACGAGAACCAACATGGATTTCAAAAAGGCAAAAGTACCAACAGTTTATTATCGGAGTTCACGGATGAAATCAATGGGTATTTAAATGAAAAAAAGTTTGTAGTTGCTATATTTTTTGATTTCAAAAAAGCGTTTGAAACACTAGAAACAGATACCTTGCTGCAGGCGATGGAGGAGTGCGGGGTGGGGCAGCCGCTGAACAGCTGGTTCCGCGACTATCTCTCGGCGCGCTCGTTCAGAGTTAAAGTAGGTGAACAGTACAGCGACAGGTGTGAGGTGAAGTGTGGTGTGCCGCAGGGCTCAGGGTGTGGTCCAGTGTGCTACCTGATGCACGTGAACAGCCTATGCAGCGCACTACACAATTGTTCAGCATACATGTACGCGGATGACCTGTGTGCGTTACGCGCGGGCACCGATCTGGCGGAAACCTATCGTCTGCTGCAAGATGACGTCAACACCGTAGTAAAATGGTCACACGATAACGGCATAGTGCTGAACTCCGATAAAACGAAGCTGTTGGTCATTCATTCACCCTATTTGCGACCTCCCGACACACCTTTGACAGTCGTAGCACATAGTTTTTCATGTTTTCATAATAATAATAATACCGGATGCACTTGCCATCCGATAGAAAAGGTTAATTGTGTTACTTACCTGGGAATGAAAGTAGATGAAAACTTTTCATGGGCAGCGCATGTTGAATTTGTATGTACTAAGCTCAGAACTTTATTAGCCAAATTTTATCATTTAAGTTTCAAAGTGCCCTCTAGCACTCTAAAAATGCTTTATCTGTCATTAGTAGAATCTATAGTTAGTTACGGTCTCGAGTCCTATGGGTTGACATTCAAAACATACCTACAAAAGATTGAATCACTGCAAATACGATTTTTAAAACTACTCGTTAACAAAAAAATTAAGCATAAGTACCAAGGAAATTACAGAATGTTATTTAAAGTGTGTAAAATACTACCGATAGATCTTAAACACAAATATTTACTGGCTGTCAACCATCATGGGGGTCGAGAGCGCCACTCACTTGTAGCACATAGATATAACACCAGATCGGTGTCGACTGGTAAATATGTTATACCGAAAGTCACTAACTATTACGGTGATAGAACACTCAATAAGAGAATCCCATATTTGTTAAATAATCTGCCACAGAACTTAAGATCGGAATGTAATAAAAACAAATTTTGTAATCTTTTAAAAAAACATTTATTAGACACAATACTTTAACTAAAATATTAGCATAACCAAACTATTATTGTTTAAATCTAGATTACCTAAGTATATAATTTAACATAAGATACTTTCGAGACTCGATCCCTCAGTCAAACTATCCTAAATAGTTTTGTGGGACTGATGTTGTACCAGAATGTTGTATACCTTGTTAATTAATATATAAATAAAAAAAAAAAAAAAAAAAAATATGATAAGGGTGACGACACATGGGGCGATTGAACCGCGACGATATTTACGCCTGTCTCTAAAAAAAATGAAACATATTTGATTTTGCATAGAACAAATCATAATTTATAGATACCTTCATTTAGAGTACCTAATTAATGACAATTTTTTTAAAGAAATTACAATATAATTCTGTTATTACGTTTAGTCATAGTAGCAATAGGTAAATAAAAAAAATCTAAATTCTGATTACTGATGTTGTTTTTATTATACCGTATTAAAAACAATATAATTAGAAAAAGAAATAACACCATGTTTTTGATTGCATTTTGTAATTTTGTAACTACTATGGTTCATTTATTATAATATTAGTATTCTCTTAGTCTGCGCCGGCTGTTTTTTGCCTTGTTTGAAATCCACGTAATATTGTATAATACTATTCTAACACTATTCCTTCGAAGTGACGCAAAAATTATGCAAAATTTATGAATGTGCGAAATTAATTAAGTTAAGTAGGGCAGAGGTTACCGCCAAACCATACGGCCGATTGTTTTACATAAGTGTTGCCCACAATAGCCATTTGTTAAAATATTTCTAATTTTATATTGCTTTTAGATCGGTTTTTGTGAAAGTCCCAACTTTGTATCGATTTTGATTGATTCATCATAAGCGCCCCCGCTGACGGGCGATTAATCGCTGAGCGATTTTTTGTCGCTGAGAATAGAACATACGGAGTTCTATACTTAAACGCCCACGAGCTACTTTTTGTAGCTGCGATAAACGCGGCGATAATCGCGGCGCTTTTTTGTCGCTGGCTAAGTAAACCATTGTCGTGTCATTTCGCGGGCGATTATCGCCGCGATTAACGCCGCGATTATCGCAGCTACAAAAAGTCGCCCGTGAGCGGTTACACTAATAAACAGCATGGCACCCACTGCTGGGTATAGGCACAGTTTGTCCTCCTCACGACCACAAAATATATTGTATTGAATTTACAGAAAGACCACTTATCCTAAATTATATCTTATATTTTGTGATAATATTTGCATCTAGGGCTGTCACTTTGCAGTTTTCCATACAAAAAAAAATCGGGTTCTTATGAAACACCCTGTATTTAGATAAAGGAAGAAAGAAAAACATCTTTATTTTCTTTTTTAATGTTATTTGGAGCAATCAAATAGAAAATTGTAAAAGCGCATTCACTTAGATAGTGTCGCCCTTTAATCGCGCCGCCTTTGCACGTGCCGCTTCTTGTCAAAGGATGCCGCCGCATAAACAAAGGATACCGCGTGCGGCGTACACCCGCAAGTCAATTTGTATTTTGGCAGTTTGCATCGAAGCGCCGCCGTAGTGAAAGCTTGTATTTGTTGACTCTGCTACGTATACTGAAAATATTTTTTCATCCTTGGAAGGACAGTTAAGTACCTCAAGATGAAACTTTAAGTGAACCCACAAAAAATACGGGTGTTTTGTAAAACATGTAAACAACTTATAATCAATGTCCTGTCCATCGGCATTGCGTTGAAATCAGTTTGTCTGCACGTATCAGAGATACTTCAAAAATAGTGGGGATACCAAGAACTAGCGTCGGAATAATATTAAAAATAGGCACATTTACACCAAAAAAACGTAAAAACGGAAGAATCCCACTATCGAAAACGGACGACTTTGAATGTGATGTAGTACGTCCGAACTCAGATCAAATAAAAAAGGAAGATGGAGCGTTGCGCAGTGGTTGCGAACGATGAAGTGAGGCCGGTTTTTGATGGTACATGTGTGCATACTAGGGGGCGGGCGGGGGCCGGGCGGAAGGGTTCGATATGGAACGCCCAATGACGAACGAAAGCCAAGGCGTAGTTTCGTTACATATGTGTGCGTATACTGTGTATGTACACAGCCAAGGCGTAGTTGCATTTGTCGGAAGACTCCGTCTTTACTTTTTTATTTGGTCTGAGCGTCCGAACAGTATACAGATTTTATGCTAATAAAAAACTTCCGACACTAGACACGATTCTGAAAAATTTAAAAGCTAATAATAATACGGACTTCCCGTTAAATGTACGTCTCTGCGAAATGTCAATACATTTCTAAAACTTGGATTTAAGTATAAAACTCTTAATAAGCTAAAACTATTGCTTGAATAATCGCTATTTTTACCGTTATCAGTAACGTTATTTTATTTGTATAACGTTACCAAAAACTTACCGGTATTCCTAGTCTCTGAACACAAGTGCTTGCGGGTGTACCGACACTATCTAAATGAATCGACTTTATCTTATATTGCAATTGTTTTTTAGCACCCATGCTGGCTGTAAGGTCCTACTCATGAAACTACATGAAACATGAAACATGAACTAGGAAATCACAACTCTTGTTTATGGGTTCACTATGCACATTTATTGCTTTATTTATCAATTGTATTAAATTAAAACAAGCTTTAAACAAAACAATCTAATTGATTTCAATAATATTGGTTTGGTTATAGATTAACTAAAATTTATGAGAATTCTTAACTCTGATAGACTCCCACAGTAAATAACAAAAATATTAGGTATCCTATATCTTGTCTAAATAATGGGTAAAAGACCCTTTCAAACAAAAAATAATCATCAAAATAGGTTCATAAATAAAGAAGTTATGCCTGAAAAACTCGTGCGATGGTAAGCTAAATCATTGACATTTTTCAGGATAGTGAAAAAACTGCTAGCCAGATATTACTTACCCGTTTCAGACATCAGTCTCACACAAACCTAGCTTAGTACATATACTTAGTCTAGCCATAAGTACTGTTACAAAGGTGAAATTTCGAATTTAGAATGCAAGCCGAAAAAAATATTACGGGCATTTGAAATTTGAACATTTAAAGAAAATAAAAACAAATAGTTTCTGGAATTTTTTCCATTTTGTAAAATGGAGTGGACGCGCAAAGAAGACAAAGTCGCAGTAATTGCATTGCATCGTTGCGGTCTCGCGCCAACTAAGATTTTCAAACTGCTGAAAAATTTGAAAATTCCACTGACATTTATTTATCGTACTATCAAACGATTCAGGGAAGATTCAAGATTAGAAGATAAACAGAGGAGCGGTCGACCTCGTACTGTTCGGACTCCAGCGGTCATCAAAGCAGTGAAGGCACGAATCCAACGAAATCCTGTCCGCAAGCAAAAAATGTTGGCTCTGCAGATGGGACTAACCAAAATCACTTTTAAAAGGGTGTTGAATGAAGGCCTAGAACTGCATGCTTAATAGAAAAAATCAGCACATCTTCTTAACGCACGGCTGAAGTAAATCATATTCGAAAGATGCCGGGTTTTGTTAAGGTGGTACGCGGAAAAAGAAAAACGCGAAATACTTTTTATGGATGAAAAAATTTTTAATGTTGAAGAGAGTTTCAACAAAAAAAAATGATAAAGTGTATGCACACTCTAGTGAAGAAGCGAGCAGACGCAAGCCACGTGTTCAGCGTAGTCATCACCCTTCAGCATTCATGGTTTGGCTTAGGGTCTCCTATTTGGGTCTAACGGAGGTGTTTTTTTGTGAAAAAGGAGTGAAAACCAGTGCCCTCGTATACCAAAACACAGTCCTAACGAACATTGTGGAACCTCTTTCACAAACAAGATTCGAAAACAGGCACTGGGTTTTCCAGCAGGATTCTGCGCCGGCTCATAAGGCGAAAAGTACCCAAAACTGGCTCAGGATCCTCGGAATCGACTTTATCAGGCATGAGGATTGGCCCTCCTCTAGTCCAGACTTGAATCCCTTGGATTACAAAATATGGCAGAACTTAGAGGAGAAGGTCTGTTCTAAACCCCATCGCAACTTGGCGTCACTTGGAGCATCCCTAATTAAAGCAGTCGCCGATATTTACACGAACTTCATACGTGATTCGATTGGTGACTGGCCTCGCAGTTTAAAGGGTCCAATCCAAGCAAAAGGAGGACATTTTGAAAAATTTTAATATGGTTTAAATCTGTATTTTATACCCTTTCATTTGATATATAAATGGTTGTAGTGCGTAACTCATTGTGTCATTTATTTCACTTTCCATATGTAACAAAATTTATGACTAGACTAAGTAATATAAGGTATAACTATATAACATACTAACACAAACAACTATAACAAATATACCTATTGTTTTCCCATTAATGGGCAAAGGCAAAACACAATTAAGGTATGCAAGTTTATCACGACAATAACTTTTTCCAAAAAAAGTAACGGTTTTCTGAGTTTACCTATAATAATTTTCCGGGGTTGTATATGACGGAGTGCCGAGCTGACCATTTAGTTCAGCCATATCCATGGGCGTTGGAGAAAGCGAAGAGGTATGCAGAATTGCGAGCGTACGTACAGCGCCACGGCTCACGATCGAATGTGTCCCAGTGCGAGCGCCGCCTGCTTATAAAGGCCGGCCGGTCGCCCCACTAGTCACGCCACCACTCACGCCACGCGGCGCCACAACATGCAAAACTAGTTCGGGCGCTGACGTCACTCGCAAGCCCGCACGGACGTTAGTCCCCTCTTTGATAATTTAACTTGATTTTATGACTTAACAATGTTTTACCATTGTTTTATTGTTTTAAATTGTAATTATTATTGATTAGCAAATAAAAACAACATGAAATTACAAAAAATGTGTAAAACAACATAAACGCGCCGTCACGGCCGTCCTGCGCCTTCACACGTCCTCGTGTGTCTCGTTATCAGACTTGTCCTAAAAAAACAAAATATGCTGAGTTGTATATTCGAGCTCGGCCATTCTGGCTCCTAAAAAAAAGAACAATTATCTTACTGATTACAACAATTTCACACAGACAGATCGTCACACAGACGAATCTTCACACAGACGGATCGACACACAGATGGATCGACACACAGATGGATGGTCACACAGTCCGACTGCAAAGAATACATGACCATCAGCCATTTACTCAGAATACATAGTAGTACCGATTGTCATACAGACTTTGGTCACACAGACTTGTCACACAGACTTTTGTCACACAGACTTGTCACACAGACTTTTGTTACACAGACTTGTCACACAGAATTGTCACACAGCGATCACTACATTAAGTAGCATATTTCACTGGGCTGCAAAGTGATCACTACATTGAGTAGCATATTTCACTGGATGGATCACTACATAGAGTAGCATATTTCCTCCATTAATAACGAATACTTCATACGAATACTTACTTTTGCCGTCATCGGCACATCCAGAAATCTATGACCATCGAAGGCCAAAAGACATTGCACCGTAAATAAATAAGTAACAGTAATAAACAATAATAGTAGGTATGTAAATTCTAAAAATTTTAATTTTTGAACTCACGTTCTTATAGGTTCCACTATTCGACTAGGATCCACACGTTTCATCTAAATGGTTAGCAAAGTACATTTATTAGTATTTTTGTGATCAGAAAAATGTATCCAGCCACTATTTCTAAATTAATAACAATGAATGTCAAAGAGGAATTAAAAGTTTTTTTTTTTTTTTTTTGTTTATGTTTTTTTTTTGTAAAGAAAACTAAGTGATGTATGCTGAGGATTATGAAATTAACGAAGCAGTGGACGGTGAACAAGTGACATTTTTATTTCAAATTAAAGAACTTCAGTTTGCAGTCAGTTTGGATAAGTAAGTATAAAAACTATATATAAAACTGTATAAAATCAAAAGAGGTTTTCCAACGGTAACGTTATAAAATTTTTGTATTCAGAAAAAATCGTTTTGTTCAGCTAAAAAAAACATAGAATACAATAAGCTCAAAACGGCGAAAACTTTTAAAGCCAACACAGATGATGGTCTATCTGTAAAATGATCCAGTTTGCAAAAGGTAGTTATAAAATAAGATTAAGCTATTTAGGTACATTCTAAACTTTACCTTCTCCGTATTAAAGTTCATGTTTCAAAAAAAAATAGTGTTTTTTTTACAAGGTACCCGGTAGATTTAGGTGAATCATAGATTGTTATTTTCACATCACTTTAGACTCGATTCACACTTGTAACGATGCTACATCCCTAAACCCAAAATCTACCCTCATATCATTTTTATCCATGATCCTATCTGGTATCTGGTCGCGTCGGCCATATTTAGACACTTCCGATCCAGCCTGCCTGCGTGCCAGAGAATTGAGTCGAGTTTTCGTGCTCCTCACTATTGCGGTCAAGTTTGAATACCTACAAGGTGATCGCCGCGAGTTATCCGAAGACTATTGTGATTACCCAAATAATAATCAACGTCGGAGATTCTAAGAAGAAGTGAGACGCGCATCCACCACAGCCAGCACGCGGGAGCAATGATCGAACCAGGTTAGCCCACTCAATTCCTTCTCCTGTAATCTTTCCGTGTAGGACCATATTATCGAAAATGTTTTAAGTTCAATTACTAGTATTTTAGTTAATTTTAACTTTATTCTAAATATAATATCAAGGTTTATGAAGGATCCAATAACAGACAGTCGCAAACCTCCCAAAGTGGACTTCATGATGCTGCTGAAGCTCTTCTGCTTAAAAAGAATCGGTGTTGATAATGTTTGAATCAGTTTAACAAAATACAAAAAGCAACACCCCACCGTTTAAGTGTAGTCTTTGGCACACAAAAAAAAGGTTTGTTTGAGCCATAGACATAGTTTCGCTGCGCCCAAGAAGACCAACAAAGCGTGGAAAAGAGTAGTTAACATCATACGGACACGGTCTATATAAAAAAAAGACAAAGAATCAAGTGACATGTGCCAACATTTTTTACAGTAAGAGCCCCTAGCGTCCCGCCTAGCAAATGAGCAATCACAGTTTGTTTAACTTATTTTTTAATCTTAATTAGAATTTAAAATAAAGGTATCGTGGAGCTATGGTATCTTCTGCTCTAAGTAATTGTGATGTGACAAAAAGAAACAATCCAAGTAATCACACTTTTCAAAGGTAAATAAGATATTCCCACACATTTCTCTAAAACCAAATTTCGCTACATTTATTCGTTTATCGACAAAGAAAACAGTATGGAACATAGTTTATTAACTTCCTTTGCCATAATATGGTCATATTTTATGAATCTAAGTCATATTTTACGTATCTCATATAAAATGTATTGATTCGTTTTCGGATCACCTGTTTATTGACTTAGTTGTTCTTTGACATTCTATTTCTATGGCCCAAGGTTTGAGCATTTCGTCACAGTATTAAATTTTTTTGCAGACAGGAACTACAAAATCAAATTAGCGGTAAAAATAGTTTCAGGCAAAAATAGCGAGAATAAAAGAAAAAATACAACTTAAAACAAAACATAAACAAAAAAATGTCATTAGCGTCCATCCACAGATTAGGTTGATAGGGTGATGGCAAAGTATATTTTCCAATTCATGTGGGCCAAGAAGGTATGTCCGCCAGAATTCCTGTTTACTGCACTTACGCTCTCCTAGAATGAATCAGTTTTCAAACAAATTTTTAGGATGGAACAAAAATGGTCAAAATAAAACTTTAGAAAAATTAAGTGTCTCTTGTTTTCATACGGGTAAAAAAAAATTGTGAGTAATTAAATAATGGCAGTATAGGCTTGTTTCATAAATTCGCAATTTACTTTTCATTATGCAACTTATCAGAAAAACTTTTGAAAGAAATGATTCCACTAACCAATTCTAAATATCGCCGAGCAATCAATCATTCCGCTGCACGATTTATAATTACTGAAAATAAAAATATGAAGTTCTTCAGGTTTATAATCGCCAAAATCCGAAATTTACGTGGTTTTTTCGATTTTTGACATAGTTGCGTTCGGCTCTCGAGGTCACAAACTTGGATTATTTATTCGGCCAACATCATAAACAAGTCTGTGAACAATAATTTTCAAGTATTTTGTTTCTAATTCTGTTATAGGCTCTGAGGGAACATCGGTATCATTGACATTACTAAAATCATTAATTTTTTTCGCTATCCTCACATTGAAGAAGCCCAACATAATTAAATCTTGCCCTATTATGATGTTATGAATACCAACGAAGAATTGGGGACCTCATAAAATAATAATTCAGCTGAATAATTCTAAAAAGTAACAATCAAAATAATTTGAGTATTGCATCGTAGGCTTAATTTTCCTATCCCTCAAAGTGAAGCTGAAACATAATATTTCTCTTCTCTGTAAAACGTCTCTTTTGTTAATGAGCATTCAGGAACCGAAATGAAAACAAAATGAAAACTTTTCACCAATATTGTAGAGGTGGTCCACCGCTGGTGTGACAGTCCTAAGCTAACCCTTCGCTCAGCCGTGGATTAGGTTTGTAGAGCGTGGACCAGCGTGTCTAGGTGTCCACATGTCCCCTTCACTTCACCACTCGAGCAGCCCGAAAAAACCCTGTACAAGGTAGCAGCAGGAGCTTCGATGGCATCAATCGTACAATGCAACCTTGTAACGGCTGCTGTGCACGTTACCATGCAGCTTTTTAACCTCAGGGAGCCTTACTAAGGAGCATAACCAACTGGCTTCCGCTTGAAGGGTTCTCTCCTAAACATATGTCCACTGCATCACACCACGCTCGCGCATCCGCCCCCTGAAGACTAAATTCTGGAAAAATAAGTTTGGTCATCACCGAACCCATCACGCCACGATGCTGGGACTTCAAGAGATTTCTCCATCAGTTTTGTAGGACTGGCGCTCCCATAGTATATTTTCCGCTTCCTGGTCCATCCCCACTCCTGATGACGGAGTGCCGAGCTGACCATTTAGTTCAGCCATATCCATGGGCGTTGGAGAAAGCGAAGAGGTATGCAGAATTGCGAGCGTACGTACAGCGCCACGGCTCACGATCGAATGTGTCCCAGTGCGAGCGCCGCCTGCTTATAAAGGCCGGCCGGTCGCCCCACTAGTCACGCCACCACTCACGCCACGCGGCGCCACAACATGCAAAACTAGTTCGGGCGCTGACGTCACTCGCAAGCCCGCACGGACGTTAGTCCCCTCTTTGATAATTTAACTTGATTTTATGACTTAACAATGTTTTACCATTGTTTTATTGTTTTAAATTGTAATTATTATTGATTAGCAAATAAAAACAACATGAAATTACAAAAAATGTGTAAAACAACATAAACGCGCCGTCATATACATATTCTCTATCAACCATATTCTGCTTTTCTTGTATCACTTTATATTATTGTAAAAAATGAGTTTAAACGTTTAATTCTATACGATCAAAAATATCAAGCAGTAGGATCTCTAAAAAAGAAAATTTATTTTTATGGACCATATTGTGGACCATGACAATTTTTTGGTAGGTAGCTCTTACGTAAAAGTTCTGTCTGTCTGTCCAGTCCCAACTTACTTGTGTACGTAAATCCTTTCCTGCAGGGGCTCCGAGTTATCAGTTTTATACAGGAGTAATTTTCCGCATCAATTCAATTGAAAGTCGAGGTGTAAACGTAATAATCGTGAGTTGTAAAGGGTTTCCTGCCAATTGTGTTTCCTATCGGTCTTTAAACTCTATAAACGACAGTAAATGTGATTGTAACAGTAACAGTACATGTGGAAAGCGTTTGTCGAGTAGTTCGGTGAAATCGGTCCATTGTGTCGTATCGTAATCTGTCACCTAACTTGTATGTAATTTAAGTTTCACTATATAAAAAAAGCCTATTCAAACACCTAATTTGCGACGGATTAAAAAGCACGGTGTTGTGTGACGAATAGATCGATTTTTACCAAAAGTTTTACGTAAAAAGTTTGTATGGGGCTAGGAAAAAATGAATTTACAGTATACCTACTTTCATAACTGGCATGTTTGTCCACCATAAAGTAGATAGACGGTGTAAAAACGAAACAAAAAGCTGGCCTTCAACCTGATCCAACAATGCCATATCAAATTCACTTCACAGCGGCTGATTCGCCCAGGCACCGTGACGGCTGACAATAGTTGGGCACCTCTGACCGTTTGTACTTTCGCTGTACCGAACGGCACGCCAACCAATCACGTCGCGCTATGACGTCACAAATGCAGTCATTCCCAACAATTTTTTTGCAGTGCGATGTTAAAAAGTTTAAAATATCTGTTTAATTTCCATAAAAGGTAGCATTCAAGTCAAGAGAAATTATGATGAAGTAAAAAATAATGTTATTCAAGTAGGACTTATAATTTTAATTCATTCACTAAGGAAGCGAGGCAAACTTGAACTTCCTTGATTCAAATGCGCAATGCAACTGTTTTAATTAACTATCAAATGGGCACAAAAGGATGTTTAAATCATTAAGTTGCAGCTTCTGGTCAGGCAGGATCATCAAAATTCCGACATTTTGTTTATGTCCCGTATTCTCGAGGTCGTAGACAAATTAATTCAAATGATCTATTTATAGTCGTTTCCTTTGGCAATTCATATCATTAATAAACGGCGAAAGAAATCGCACTTTATTAGCATAATACGGAATATTATCGTTTTAAACTGGATCGTGACTTACTTAAGCTGTTTAGAATTCATTAAAGATAATAAAACGTGATATTATTTATGCGAATGAGGTTCTGCATGATCTTATTTGAATCACTTATCAAGGTCGTTATTATTCTTAAATTGATTTGTATTGACTTCTTTATAGCTGATAAAATTGATATCTGACAATAGGTATTTCTTCGACTTAAAATAATGAAAAAAGATGTACAGTCAACCTTACCAAATTAGATAGTTTTTTAATCAAAAGTTTTTTAATTGGATAAAATCCTTTTCCCTTTTAATTGATATTTCTTAGTAGTATAATGTATAGAAAAGAATAGAAATAAAAGATAGTTATTATGAGCTTTTATGTGCAATGTTTTTTACCATACAACGATTACTTTTGCATTGTACCTATACAGCTGACTCATGCAGGCTCTTTAAAAACACCTTTTGTGATAATATGTATGTAATACGTCATACACATAATCTAACATATCAATACACAACCTTATCTAAGAGAGGAACAGTTCCTGATAAGGTTTCCATATATCTTGTCAGTGTTATCATTTTATCAGTACTTGCTCATACAAGTATTTGCCGACCAGCTAATAAAACATGGATTATACCTTAAAAGCATGTTTATAATAATTTTTAGTTCGCTACTTACTTACACACTAATCTTTAAAATTTTCGATGAATAATAAGTCTGCATACCTACCTACCTGAAACAAAATAAAAGTAAGTATAAAAAAATAAGTAATTTTTAAGCCAACTTGTTTCAAATTTCCATGGAATTATTGGCGTTATTAGAATAAACAATATCGGGATTTACACCATGTACCCACCTGTTTATTTTTGCGTTTTAGACAATTTGCTTAGTAGACATTTTGCTCTTAAGACATGAACATTAGGCATTTTGCTTCGTAGACATTTTGATTTTTAGGCAGCGTGATCAGGAAGGGATATTTCGGACGGTAGTACTTATACCTATTGTAAATGGTAAATATGGTAAATATTGCATTACTGAGGTGCACTTTCGAGTAGCAAACAGTACCCTTAGCACGAACAGCTATCGAGAAAAAAAACGCGCGTAAAATTACTCGATAGAGAATTATCTATGGAAATTTTAATTTCGCTATTCGGCGGTAGATGGCGTGGTTCAAATTTCCAATACAAAATTGCACTATCGAATGATTTTACGCGCGTTATTTTTTTCGATAGCTGTTCGTGCTAAGGGTACAGAAGTGATTTCTCAACTAGTTGAAAGTTATTTACTCTCAAAATTATCTATCCGATATGTAGTAGGTATTTAATTTCAACCTACCCATTGCGTGTAAACTTTTGATAATTATTGTGATAGAAAATGACCTCACTTTAAATGTGGAGGTCATTTTTCAATGTTGACGAGCAAAGAGGAGAAAAAAGCAGCCCTTGACCACTGAAATGTCATTACTATAGAAGCGACAGATCTACGGCACAAATTCTCGCAGCGATTGCAAAGATGGCGGCTACGCATGCACAGCGCATGCGCGAGTTGTCAAAGAAAAAGTAGCATGGACACAGATGCGACACATTCTTCATAATGATTAGGATATACCTACTTGTTTAATAATATTGCATAACATTATAGTAAAAACGCAATTCAATTATGTAATAGGTGCATGTTAATACTTACCCGAAAAATAAAAAAGGAGGATGGGTATTTAATACCCGCACTAATAACAATCATTAGGTATCGTCGAAAAGATTTTTTTTATTAGGAAAAATATTACTATGGAAACATGGAAATATATTTACTAACCTAGATAAGGATCTGGGTTAGCAAATATTTTTCCATGTTTCCATAGTAATAATAATAATAATTAGGATATACATACTTGTTTAATAATACTGCATAAAATTATAGTAAAAATGCAATTTAATTCGGTAATAGGTACATGTTAATACTTACTCGAAAAATAAAAAAGGAGGATGGGCATTTAGTACCCGCACTTAATAACAATCATTTGGTGTCGTTGAATAGATTTTTTTATTAGGAAAAATATTACTATGGAAACATGGAAAAATAATTACTTACCCAGATAAGGATCTGGGTTAGTAAATATTTTCCATGTTTCCATAGTAATAATAATTATGTTTAGGATATACCTATTGGTTTAATAATATTGCATAAAATTATAGTGAAAACGCAATTTAATTAGGTGATAGGGACATGTTGATACTTACTCTAAAAATAAAAAAGGAGAATGGGCATTTAGTACCCGCACTAATTACAATCATTTGGTGTCGTCAAATATATGTTTTTATTAGGAAAAATATTACTATGGAAACATGGAAAAATATTTACTAACCCAGATCCTTGTCCGGAAATCGCGGGAAGCTCACAAGTGCTAGTTCATATCATAATTGTAAATACGATTTTATATTATACTTTGCTATATCTGCTGCTTATAATAATTACTCTGTCATAGCATTAAAGAAAAAAACAAATTGAAATAAAAATCTATAATTGCAATTTAATCTTATAAAATTAAAAATTATAAAATCTTGAAAATGCGCCCACAAAATTAAATCCATGCACACACACAATTTTGCTGTAGTCACACTCACAATCCGACTAGGTCACTCACGAGTGACACGTGCACTAAACTCTACTTTAAATTATATTTGAGTGTTAAATATGGGTAGTATTTAAAAGAGTAACAATAAATTCCGATTTTAGGTATCAAAAATACTGAATATAGTGTACTGGAATACTAAGTGGGCGACGGACTGAGGGCGACTACAAATGTTGAAAATGGGATGATTTTAAAATACAATTTGAGTAACTAGTTATTGAGAACGGGTGACCAAATTACTATTTGGGTGACAACCTTAGGGCACACAAAACATTTAAAATATGGCATATATTTTATTTAAAAAGGTGACTATTATCCTAATCGAGATGACAAAAATACCATGTTGGGCAGCTTAAATCAGTCATATATACACTAGCGAGCAAAAATATGGAATCACAGGCCTATTTTTTAATACAAACAATGTGAAAGATGCAACTTGCTACGTCAATCTATTCAATTAAA
Organism: Agriphila geniculea; assembly: GCA_943789525.1. Lineage (NCBI taxonomy): Eukaryota > Metazoa > Arthropoda > Insecta > Lepidoptera > Crambidae > Agriphila > Agriphila geniculea. Next base: position 19,119,877 of record OX038890.1, read on the forward strand.
GGGTGCAGTAGTTGGAGAGTCTGATAGAAACGAAGCGTGCTCTGAGTTTCCAGTTTTCAGATCCCTGCCACATGATAAAACTAATCAGAAACACCTTTGAATTTAAAAAAGTTCATTCAATGAAGAGGGTCAACAAATTAAATAGGAATTTTTGGTCAACTTACTAAAATTGCAGCAAAGTGAAACTTTAACTTTTGCTACTAAATTAACTCTTTGACATTTAGATTTCAGAAACCAAATTATGAAAACTTCAAAACTCAAAAAACTCATAATAATTTATTCAGTTAGGCTGTTAAAATAGGCAAGCACTTGTGAATGTCATAGAAGCTACGCCATCGGTTTGCAAACCCCAAGCGGGAGACCTTGTAACGAGAAGCACTGGCAAGAAACTCGTCAAGGGCTGCTTTTTTCTCTCTGTATATTTCATACATGACCTCAACATTTAAAGTGAGGTAATTTTCCATCACAATTTTTTTTACACACAATGGGTAGAAGGTATTGAAATTAATTACCTCTCTAAACTGCCGAGTCAGATTTTGATGCCGCTTTGCACAAGGGTGTAGTTGAGGTATCCCTACATAAATACAACAACAGTGTCGCTATTGGTTCATAGACCACTTCCCATACAAATTTTCCCACTCTCCTTTCTCATACTCTATCGAGCACTTTTACGCGCGTTTTTTTTTTCTAGTTAGATATTCGTGCGAGGGGTAATGTACACATCAAACTCGCTATTTGCCTCGCCTGCCTCGCCACTCGAGCGGGATGAGTAATTGCGGCAATGGAGCACAGTTGTTCTGTGCACGCTTCGATGATGTGCCTCGACAGCAAAATATAGCAGGGACTTAAGATTAATAATCACTTTTAATTTATTTTTCTTTTTTGACAAGCTCCTGGACATATTTTTCGACTGACATGACAGCGTAAGTTAAATACCTACACGGTGGCGGTGGTGTCGTCCTACATCATAGGCGGTTCTTAACGGTATAGAATAATATAGGTACTATATTGTAAATCTGTGCTATTAGTTCACCTATCCTAGTTTAGTACCTACGTATACAATCTGTTAGGTTCACTTTACATAATCTATGATTTTCATACAAAATGTCGGGTCAGTAGAAATGATGTATAAAAATTAGTTTTGGTTGGTTTATGTTGATGTTTTGTTTACTTACCGATGGTAAGTCACTCCACTATTTTTTTGCTTCGTAGTGGAGCAATTTTTGCACGTCTTCAATACACAGGTCGGCATTTTTTTCGGCACAAATGCACCGTGCGTTCGCGGTGAGCATTGGCGAGTGACTAAATGAGTTGAGGCCAGTTGGCCTCAACTCGTGGAGCAAAAATCGGGGCCGCGAGGTCGATTCTATACGTAGTAATAACATTTCAGTGCCCTTGACGAGTTTCTTGCCGGTTCTTCTCGTTACAAGGTCCGGGTTTGCGAACCGATGGCGTAGCTTCTATGACATTCACAAGTGCTTGTAACAGCCTAGACTGAAAAAATGAATTTGAATTTTGAATTTTTGAATTTTATTCTGTGATTTCGGCGCAGTTGCATGCGCCATTATCACGGTTCTTCCGTGATCATGGCGCATGCAACTGCGCCGAAATATCAAAATAAACAGGTAGGTTAGGTAGGTACCTACATGGTGTAAATCCCTATATAGTTTATTCTATATGTAAGTATAGCATATAATTTTAGTTACTACAGCCTAAGCAGGCAGTGATTACGTTTAGACGCAAATCAAGACGTTCCCTGAGGAAGTTCCGTTTTCGATGCCAAAAAGTCTGAAAGAAATGACCTATTGGTTCCACAATTATTTTAGTTGCTTTTTTTAATAATTTGCTTTTTCTCTATTTTGGTCAGGGTTTGGTTTGAGTTTTATTTAAGTTAAGTTTTCGACATGAAAATTCACAATCGTTTAGAAAACCCTTTGCATAATTTCATGTTTAGTTTTAGGTACCTACCTACAAGAGTAGGTATTTTCTAATCGCATAACTGCGTTTAATAACAATGCTCTCAACTCAATGATTTCTAATTAGTAAACAATGGTTTGTCAACGGATTGCAATGCTACTGTTTGTTTGACAGATCTAAGGATGTTTGAATTCACAATAGAAATGTGGATGTTTGGTGTGTAGGAACAATTATTACGGATGGCCATTCATAAGTATCATTCTATCAATGGATTATGGAATGAATGAAAAATGTCCTTAGAATAATAACACCTAGAAGCCGTGTCCTCGTTTGCAAAGTGAGGCAAGTAATACCAAGCCAGAATGGCTTAGTTTTCATTTCAAATTTATATCCTTCATACGTTAACTAATCGTAACGTAACTGAAAACCAATAATATAGTAACTAGTCTTATAAATGTAAGAAAATTGAAACTGTTTTGTACTTAATCGACATGATTAGGGAATAATGTAGAATAACAATCTGAAAACGGGGCCATTTTGGCTGTTTTAGTTGCCTCACTTTTGTCAGTGCGCTTTGTAGAGAACTTATCGTTCTAGGTGTTATTATTCTTAGCCTACGTCTTATATAAAAACAAAAAGGTTTTATTTTAATCTAAGGCATACCTACGTAGGTACTTAGATGTTTTAGATTACACGGTACTATCCCCGCCAATTGGTAATACGCCTGGCGGCCATGTTTTTAACCTCAAAAATGAAAAGCAATTGTGAAAATTTGATATAGGTACCTAGAAGTTTTATTTATAATAATAATTCATTAATATATTAGATTATTAGAATTTTCTTGTTTCATTACATTTTTTAGTTGTGGTTTAACGTACGTTTTTTTCGATAGACGATCGTGCTTGTTGGAATAAATAAAAATAAATCTATCTCGTTTCAACACAATATTCGATCTCTTTCTAACTTGTAAATATTAGTTTTTATATACGAGCCCTCTACCGGGTGTATGGGACAGCTTGGCCAAAACTGAAACAGTAGCTTCAGACCATGATTTATGATTGAAAATAGCTGGAATTTTCCTCAGGAAAATTTTCTAATTTTCCGACTTTCTTCCGAAGTTATCAACACATCACAGATTAAGTGGAAGAAAAGTCGGAAAATTAGAAAATTTTCCTGAGGAAAATTCCAGCTATTTTCAATCATAAATCATGGTCTGAAGCTACTGTTTCAGTTTAGGCCAAGCTGTCCCATACACCCGGTATAGCCACTTTGGATTGCATTCTCCGCATCCATGTGTTTTACTGCTCGCTAAGCTCTGTGTGGAATCGCACGCGTATAATATAACACACCTTCCGAATTTAAATAAGTAATAAATAATTTATTCACTTCTCAAGCTTACGCGCTCACTAGACATGAAATAAAACACTTTTTAACGGATACTAGCGCGGTTTTATTGAAAGTACTTTGGTAATTAGTTGGTATTTGGTTTGATTTTTGGTTTTCCCGACGTTTCGGCACCTTTGCAGCTGCCGTGGTCACGGGGGGCTTCTCTCCTCCTCCTCCTCCTCCCAATTTTATGAAATGGTGGTAGTTTCAGTAGATTCTCTCTCTTTTTAGCATTAAATAATTCATAAAATTAAATTATAAATCAACGTAAAATAATTAAAAATTTTGTTAAATTTTAATTTCTGAACGTCTAAAAAAAAATCATCGCTTGAGGGTAGGCTCACGGGTAGCTTCAGTCCCCCGTGACCACGGCAGCTGCAAAGGTGCCGAAACGTCGGAAAAAACAAAAATCAAACCAAATACCAACTAAATACCAAAGTACATTCAATAAAACCGCGCTAGTATCCGTTAAAAAGTGTTTTATTTCAAGTAATAAATAACTTTTAAACTTGAACAGTTGTATATCCTTTTGGTTTCCCTAAACCTAACAGTGCTACCCTACTCACGAGTACTCACAAACTAATTGCACTATATGACTATTATGTATTCTGTGGTCATATCAATTGAATATAATATCATAATAAAACAATGCAAGTTCATTAGCAATCCACCAAGCCCTTGAACTAAAAACACCAACAATTACACTTTTGTACATTGCAACCAAAATAATACCTTCATACTATCACATCACGATTGTACAATCGCCAACTGTACAGACAGTTGGCTTCAGAAGTGGATGATCAGGGGCCGTACCGGCTAATGCATCGAACTTCGAAAAGTCTGTCGGGCTTCAAATTAAAACAGATAAATCGAGCCCCAATTAGGCCAAAATCGCGAACCCTAATTTATGAGGTCACACAAACATCAATATCTTCCAAATAACTTCAACAAATAGTACAATAAATAATTCCTTACTTCGATTTATCTGTTTTAATTTGAAACTCGGCAAATTTTCCGAAGCTCGATTCGTTAGCCGGTACGGCTCCAGTTTAGTGCCATGTCAATAGCAAAGTAATAATATCTAATTCTTTGACCATGTCACGCCAATTGTTGCCTTCATAAAGTAAAGTGGCCACTTGAAAAAGCCATATAGTTGGTTTAACAAAGTACCAAAATGGTCAGCTATTTTGTAGCCGAATGTACTATCCCACAGTTAAACTATTAAGTAAAACTGTTACCACATTTAACTCACCATAACTTTAACTACTACCTTTTAATCTTAATCGCAATGTTACATCATGCCACGGACTTCTTAAAACGAGTTCTATAAAACCTTTGATATATATTTAGACTAATTAAAATGCGTAAGGTATTAAAGTTAATGAAATAACTGCCAGGTTACTTAGGCTATTAAGTTTTACAGCTAGCCTTGATATTTTGATAGTGGTTTAGTTTTCGTTATTTGTAAATCTTTTGCCAGTGATGACTTACGGCAGTGAAATGTGGTGTGAACTATGGGTCTCATAAGAAGGCTCAATGTCACCCAGCGTGCAATGGAGAGAGCCATGCTCGGCGTTTCTCTTTGTGTTCGAATCAGAAATGAGGAGATGGAGAATTAAAGAAAACGACATCGCTCGAAGGATTGCTCAGCAGTAGTGGCAGTGAGCAGGACACATAGCGTGAAAAACCGATGGCCCAATGGGGCAGAAAGGTTCTGGAATCGCGACCGCTCCGTAAGTAGGTATATGGGTGGGGACGCTCCGTGGGTAGGCCCCCGACAAGGTGCACCGACGATCTGGTGAAGGTCGCGGAAAGCCACTGGATGCGGGCAGCGTAGGACCAATCGTTGTGGAGATCCTTGAGGGAGGCCTGTACCCAGCAGAGGGTGTCGTGCGGCTGATGTGATGATGATGATGATTTGTCAATTCGAAATACGTTATCAGAAAAATATTTATATTTTTATGACGCAAAATCAAACATCCAAAACGATTAGTAGGAGAAATCATCGTCATGAACAATAATTATATTTTGTATGAAAGCAACCATCATTATTAGTTGGTGCATTAATCGGCTGATTCTTTTGCCATATTTAAGTATTTATGCTCTAAGTATTTATGAAACAGCATGAGTTTTTTTTCAGGCTTTACGTTACTTTAGTGACACGTTTTATATATTATGGACTCCGTCGAATTGAATCCCAAATTGTTTTGTAAAGATTCAGGAAGCCCATATGTTAATCTTCTGATCTTCTGCAACATCACTGCCTGAATAACTTGAGATGCAATTATTCAAAAATACCGATTGGTAATAAGATAGCCCTTTGCCTCGCCCACTGAAGGATTTCAAATTCAATTTGTATTGTACTCAAATTGGGATTACTTTTTTTAAGTCAAGTAAACATATACATTTCAATTTGATTGGAACCAAGCTGAAGGGTATTAATTATAGTCCCGATTTCTGCACTGACAATTTTTTAACAAACTCAAAGTCTGCGAGAGAGTCAGTCTTTTGAGAAGAAAAAAATAACTTAAATTATTCGACTTCTCAAGCTTACGCGCTCACTAAACATGTAATAAAAAAAATTAACGGATACTAGCGCGGTTTTATTGAAAGTACTTTGGTAATTAGTTGGTATTTGGTTTGATTTTTGGTTTTCCCGATGTTTCGGCAACTTTGCAGCTGCCGTTGTCACGGGGGACTGGTACTGGGGGTACTGGGGCACTGGGGGACGAAACGTCGGGAAAACCAAAAATCAAACCAAATACCAACTAATTACCAAAGTACTTTCAATAAAACCGCGCTAGTATCCGTTAAAATTGTTTTATTAAATTATTCGAGTTTTTTGTTTAAAAAAGCCGATGAATTAAGAATTTTCAACGGTATTAAAACAAGACTTAAAAGATAGCATAATATAAGAGATTATGAAAATAGAAAAGTATGCTGCGGATGACAATTTGAAAGAAAGATTTGACTGCCTGTACTTGAATCACTGTAGTATGATTCATGCACTGACTAATGTTAAAATATTATTCTAAAATGTGAAAATGTAAAATTCTATTCAATTTAATTTCTAATTAATTTTGTAAATTCTAATCTGATAATTTTATTAATGTTAAAATAATATTCTAAAATGTAAAATTCAATTCAATTTAATTTAATTACTAATTAAGTCTGTACATTCTTATCTATTAATTTTATTAATTTTGTATGACCCTGTGTTGGTTGAATAAATAAATTTTATTATTAATATTATTATTATTATTAATTTAGGTAAGTAGTCGTTTGGTATTTAAAACTCATACCATAAGAATAAATAAAACTTACTTACTTAAGTTTTCTTTATTCTTATGCTCATACATCTTAACTGCTGATTGATCTGAAGCTAGGTACCTATATAAATCTTCAATACAACTTTATTGAAATTCGTTAGCTCTTTACGAGTGAAAATAACGGTGTTAACACACCTGTCAAGAATGGATGCGTGTTTTCACTCAAGTAGGCACCGACGAATCGTTTTGATACAGACAATCAAATAGGCATTTAGCATCAGGTAACTAGTATCAGGTCGATAGTCTTACTATATTTAGTGATCGGTTAAATCTCCACTCAATTTGAGTACATGAACTTTCAGAATTTGAACTCGTTAAAGAAGGTTATCGTCCAACGCACCTCGATCCTCGAAGAAGTAGCGTTTCGACTGATTTAGCAGTCAAAATAAACTTTCAAGGGCATTGCACTGACTAAGGAATTCGAATGGGCGCTAAATTTAATGTACTGAAACAAACATACCGCTATTTGTATTTAGTGAACACTTGTTTAATGTTCAGTGACTTTTATGGCATGAAATCGATTACTTCAAAAGTGTTACTACCTATTTGGTACAGCAGTTTCCTCATTTCTCTTGTTCTCACTTCAGTAAAATTTAATAAGCAACTTAACAAGTCTAGTAACTAACATAATATAGGTTAACAGAGGTATTTTATTTTTTACAGTAAATTAATCTTAATTTCGATGACTATTCAGTCATCGGAATTAAAACAACGTATTCACGTTGCAAGATCATTTATGGAGTAAGTTATAAAAGCTTTTTTCAAAATTTTTATGAAATCTTATTTTATTCGTTATTGCCTACTTTTTGTCCAATGAAACAGCATCAACATTTTAAGTATTTAGTAACAAACAATTGCTTCAAAACGTCGTCACTCGATGTATCTCATGAGCACGCACATAAACGCTGCCTTTTAACTCGGCCGCACGCAGCCGTGTAGCATACACTCGCACGCAGGCGCCGCGGTCTGTTGTACGCGTTACATTGCGTGGAAAAGTATGCAATGCTTTTATCAAAATCGTTTCCCAGCAATAATTTTGAACAGAAATGGTCCCTGATGATGGGCAGAATACGTAGACCTCGGCTTCGTTGTAGATCTTGTTACACCCGGTATACTTAGATTTGAACAATATTCTTCGAACTTCTTTGTCAACTTTGGGAAGTGCTATGGTGATCAAGGTAGTGTAAAGATATAAAACATGTTTCGCACAAGTTGTAGATACAAATCAACTAAGGGTTTCGCATTTTATGGTCACCTATGTGTATAGTGTATGGCTCACTAATTAGGGTAGCCAATTTTTTGTCATGTGTGGCTTTAGTATCCTTGTGTTTGTTGAGGTAGCAAATATCTACAAAAAACCGGTCAAGAGCGAGTCGGACTCGCGCACCGAGGGTTCCGTACCATCATAATTGCACCATCAAACCACACTGCAGAGTAGAATAATAAAATTTGTATTGTTTTAGGTCAGCGCCATCTCTAGACCAATAGTGGAGCTAATGTTAACTTTTTAGAAATTTGATAATTTCTAAAAAAGTGTGCAATATTGAGACATCGCTTTATTTTTTCTGATAAACTTCTATCACATAGAATTATTTCAGATTTGTTTCTTTGCAAACTTCGGAGATAAGGGGGGGGGGGGGGAACGGTATTTTTTTAAATTTTTTTCCATAGTCGAAAACTATGCGGCCTAAAAAAATAAAAAATGATTGAAAACGTGCAAACGGCGCTCTTTCATATGATACCCCACATGCCCTAGTAGCCCCACTTCAAAATTTTAAGACCCTTTTCAGTTCCTGTTGTAAAAAAGATATTTTTATTTTTATTTATTTCTTATTTGCAAAATAGTTGGGCAAATGTCATCTAAAACTATTCCGAATTTCAAGTTGACACCATTAGTAGTTCTCGAGATATCCAGCTGTGACAGACAGACAGACTGAGTCACACCATAAGGGTTCCTTTTTTACCATTTTGGTACGGAATCCTAAAAATGATCATGTCGTGACGGAGGGTTTGCTAATAAATTTCTGTTTGGTTATTATTTACATAATTACCGATGATTAAAAAAAAAATACGGATCATTTCAACGTCCGATCCCCACAGTTTTAACTCATCAAGATAAGCGCGATTCTGCTAGTATCCGTAGTTGTGCTTAACACAAGCTTCAGGGAGTTCATTAATAAGTAGACCACCAAGTTCACCAAACTCTTAAACAGAAGCATTAGCACCGCCCACTAACGCTAATTCAAACACAAGGAGTTCTCTGTAATTTCGTTAGAGCGAACCCACTAAAATGTACCGAAGTACAGTTACCGATAACATAGGAAATGGTGCATTTACTTGCTTTGCATTTATGGGCAAAATACAAAATGGAGTACTGGTAACTTCCTGGGTTAACGGTTCGTTATGATTTAATTGATTTTGAAGAACAAATTGACGGAAGTTTCAGTTGTTGCTGTGTCACAAGAAGACCTTAAAGTCTATAAAGATTTAAAGAGCGATATTATAACCCGGTCGAGTTAACTTGGCACCTGAAGCGCGATAGACCCCCCTCGTTTTCTCCTTGCCTCACGCCACTGTCATCATGTCAGTACAGTAGCGTTAGTACATTTGTTAGCGATATATTATCGATAATCTATCGAAAACTTTCAAAAAATTGACGACGGTGGCGTGAGGAAAGGAGAAAATGAAAGGGGTCTATCGCGCTTCAGGTGCCGAGTAAACTCGACTTGTAATGTTTTAAGATATCGGGATGAAAGATGATGTAGTTATGTAAGGTATTGACCGAGTGAGCGCGAAGTACGAGCGAAGCGTCTCCGTTTTAGGCTTAAGAATGCTTTCGTATGTCCGTCCGGCTGTCCGGCTGTCCATTTGTTTTCCTTTAGAGGTCGCATTTCTTAACCGATTCTTGCGATATTTTGTGAGCAGGTTCTATAATTATTAAGATATTTTTGTCGATTCAGTTTTTCGATATTTTTCAAAATGGCGGAAATACGGGGAAAAACTCTTAATTCAACCAATTCGAAGCTCTATAGTAGAGCTACTAGCTAGTTAGTAGATTCATCACCTTGTAGTCAGTTCAGTGTCAGTTCATTCATTATTTTACTTTTATGTAACGAGGGTGGTGGTAATTAGTAAAGTTTTTTGAGGTATACCTAACTGATTAGGGTCAATCCTTTCTATAAAGTCTTTTCTGTAAACGTTTTACGATGTTTATGATTAAGTGAAAAGCAAAACCAGTTTTATTTCTTAAACAGACGATAGATGGACCACATTAGTTTAAAATATGATTACACGCCTTTGAAGATTTTCTGAGGTCTAAGCAAAAAGTGCAAGATGGCGATTGATAACAAGACAGGTCCAAATGTCCAACCATACATCATAAGATGGATAGCTTCCAGCAACCTGACGTTGAGGCATCGGGATTGAGTCAGAGGTGCAAAAGGAAAGTAAAAGAATGCAAGTTTTGTAAAGCACTTCATGCCTCATAGAAGAGGTTGCATACGTGACCTCTGAGCAAAAATAACAATTGATGAAGAAAATTTTAAACTTACTATAACTTACTTAGTGAAAGTAAGTAGCATAGCAGCTACTTAAATATTTCAAATTGAATACTCATTCGTTTATTTGCTATTATGATTAATATTCTTTCATAAATAGCTTTCGTGTATTTTATGTAATTTGTAAATTATGTTGTCTGATGAAATAACGTTGGGGATGATTAGAACAAGTCGCGTAAAAAATAAACATACGACCGTAATTTTATGTCTGTAAGTACTTAGTTAATAATCCTTATTTTCTGTTCATTCTAAATTGACGAATAGTGAAATATAAAGGGCATGCTACATCAAAGTGACAAAACCAGAACTCGTTAAAATAGAAAGGAATAATTAAACTCTCGAACTAAAATATTGCGTTGGTACTAACGAAGGTACAGATAAGGGCCCAGCTAACTTTCAATCTGACGGCGCAGATTAAGAGTATAATGCTGGTCATGTATCACCGGCACTTGTAACCGTGCTGTGTTTAAGCGCTTGCGCACAAATCATGGACGGCTACTGTGCGGCTCAAGTTATACCGTTTTCTGCGATGCAAATAAAGAACGGATGGCGATAGATAACTCTGAATGAGTCTGTGTTGTGGATACCGTTAATAATAACGCGCTAGGTTGTTTAGTTTTATTGATGACAATGAATGAATTTATGATCACAATTCTAAAATGCGACTTGATTTAAATTATTCGAGAATTTATGGGAAAAGTGTTAAGATGAGTATAATTTGATATAAACTGATGAAGTCACAATTTCCGAAGTCAATAACTTTAAAACATATGTTTTAGTTGAACATAAAAATTGTCAAATCGCATTTTTATTATTTATAGAAGAAGTGTGGAAATCCAGAATATGGGTCGTCACTGTAACATGATTTTTACTCAATTCAAGTACATAATCAGTTTGTTGTTGCTATCTAGATTACTTCGCCAGACCAACGCTCCAATTCTAGCGGAAAATTTGCTTTAGCCTACCTCTTCAAATAAAAAAGTATTTAATTATGAATAGCCTTTCAATTTTACTTTGAGAATTGTGTCAGCCCTTGGGAACGTTGAAAATTGATTATGAGAACGGTTTCCTATTTCACGGTTCTTTGGAATAATGGAATAGCAAGGTGCTGTTTACTTTCACTTTGATTTAATTTATCAGTTCACTTATGTCAACAATGACAATTTGAAAGTTTACATATTGAGTGAAATTACTAATACGTTCTACTTTTGATTTGAAGAATTTGAATTATTGTTCCATTCTATAAGCAGTCAAGTTGGATGTTCTGCAAAATAAGTCAAGATATAGATTAGAACACCAATAGAAGATGCGTCAGGTATCAATAACTCAAGATCAGTTATAAGTCTTAGATCAATTAGGAGTACTCGAGACAGTTATTAAGGAAGCAAACTCAATAAATCTGATGAAGCAAAACGATACATTGTTCGTTGTGGATGGATTCTAGATGGTGTATGCCATTGTAAATTCTCGTGTTATGATCGGAAAGCTTGTCGTTGGAGATGCGCTGTGATAAGTTTTAGTGGTTACGACTGTGACGTAAGGTTTTGTGATTGGGATTCGAAATAGGTTGTATTTTATGTCGTTGGCAAATAAACAATTGTACCACATAAAACCACATCAATTAAGTATGAAGAATGCAGCTTAGTGGAGCTTTTAATGTGAAACTAATTAGCATTGAAAATATTAGCTCAAATTAGAATCAAGTTTACCTTAATAAAGCTAATGTTACAATACCTTCGTCGAATAATATTTTTTCAACAAAAGTATAATATTAATCATAGGTTTTCCATTAAAATAATCATTCGCGTCATTTTTGAAATTATAATGTTTGCAAGAACTCGTAAATAAAGTCAGTGATATAGTGCAAGAAAGATAATACCGATCCGAATTAGATATTCCAGGTAGATGAAGGTGTTGTGTTAAGACAAGACAAAACTCTAAATGAGAAGGATGAATCACTTAATCTTATTTCACATCGCGTAGCACCTGTAAGTGACACAACGAGTATAAAAGTGACAGACACTGTTGCAAAAACACTTGGCAGGCTTTATGGAGTGTGATCCGATGCTCATAAATCTGTTTAACATAGTATTCTATGCTAATGTGATGGGATGCTGAATGTTTTGCAGTTTAACATAGCGGATGAGACTTGACACAATTTTGTTTTAGATCTTTTCAAACTAAATATAAATGGGTAAGATAGTATAATGAGTTGTCAGAACTAGAAAAACATAACTCGAATATTTTAAATTTCTTCTGGGATACGATACCTTGACTATTGTTTTTTATTGTATACTTTCGTGTACGTATTTGTCACCTACTTATGTATTTCCATAATATCCGATGATCTATAGATCATTTTGTAATTCTTACTGCAGTTTTAATAGATAAACGAGTTTGTCTAGTGGCTTTACAAAGAGCTATCATTAGAATAAACTTCAATACTCGAATAATAACACAACAATCAACATTTTGAAAGGAATATTAGCCTTAATTTTCGAATTTATCTAATTCAATGACAATTAGGGCTAGTTGATCGAATTCCTTGGACTAAATTCCCAACAAAGTGGCATTATCCTTCATAACAACACCAATTCCATTCACACTTGTCAAATCTCGATCATTAATATTAACATGATAATAAGAACCTGTTGCAACTTCATATTATTATAATGCACGCAAACAGTAATTTATAGCAAAATGATCCTTCTCATTTCGACATATTTAATGGAGGTATGAATAGGAAACTAGAAATGAGGTCCAATCTAAATAACTCTGCTGACTTAGATCATTTTGATGATGTCTGGATAGTTGTAAGCAATAAGCTTAGACAAATAAATAAAGTATAATTAGAATAGTACTTATCTAGTTATTGGTTATGAAATGTTACCTAACTCAAATCAAGAAAATGAGTTGATTGAACTGAAGAGATAGATTGGTAGATTTAGCAGTGTAATTCTAAGAACAAATTGATTGATGCTTATAGGCATTGAAATAGTGATTGTTCTAATTGATTGTATTACTGCCAAGGATATTTTTATAGGTTCAATGAATTAGTAAATTGTCATAAGAATAGTCCAATGACACAGGTTAATTAAGTACAATCATAAAAATTAAATATTTCTTATGAACATGTTTTTTTATTTCCATGGAATTTCATTTAAGATTTGCCCTTTCAGGATTTATCTCTCGACAAATAGTTTGGCACTCAGGGTCGCTAGCTACCATCATTAGTTTCGTAATTATCTAGAAAATTATAAAAAGCTAACCAAAGAAGTAATGAAGCACAGAGGCTAGGCAAACGGTACCGTACCCACAATCATTAAAGTCAGTTATCACAAAAGTGGGCAGAAACCACAATTAAGTTTAACAGTAAAATTTCTAGGAGCTAAAAATACCTTCTACGTTAACACTTGGTTAAATGCTGATGTCACCATTCCTTTGTATAAGGTAAGTAGGTACCTAACTACTGGAGTGCTATGTTACATGTAAACGCGGTAAACATGACTCTATAAAATTACATAAAACATTAAAAATAGTTTTATTACTCATACAATGTACGAGTTCTCAACGCATAAATTAACAATTGATAGTAAATAAATAGCTCATACATAAATATTGTAAAAATTAGGAAAAAACCTGACTTTTACAGTTTTTAATTTATTCGTTTTTAATAATGAGTTTAACTTTTTAAATTTTGTTATTAGATCTGCGTATCTTTTTTTTCTTAACCATAGGTAGGTATTAACTATTACTATTGTGTATGAAAATCACAATAAAATAATTCTAAAATATTTCTGTGCATATAACAAGAAAGTAATTTATAACATACGACAGCCGAATCAGATCTAGAAAATTCGAAACTACCTCACTTTCTGCTATAGCAGGTTTGTCACTATCAAGATTTGTTTTATAACTTAATTTGCTACTATCATTCTACGCATTACTCAGTACTCTCTTAAAAGTCAGCTTTTACTCCCGACTTGTTTATTTCAGAGATAAGTTGTCTGTGGTTTATGGTTGTGCTGTTTGGCAATAAGATATGTTCAAGTGTAATGATAGACATTTGTATCAGTCAAAGAAATGCTGCTCTACATTTGTCGATCGTAAAAACACGCGGATTTATATCTAGTGAAATAAGTATTGACGAGGCAGGGAAGTGGACTTAAATGATATTGGAATGGAAAAGGAATTACTGGGGTCGTCCAACAGTAGGATTGAATAGAGACTAATGACATTAGGAGTCAATAATGTGATGTCCAACTGGCAGCAGCGTGTAAGGCTTTGAAGGAGACCTATGTCCGAAAACGGACGAACCAGAAGCTACTAAGACTAGGTATATAGAGATAGAAATTGTTAGATTAGTCAATCGAAGTTTTAAAGGAAGAGATATGCTTCTTGATACTTACAAGAGGTCGTCCGGTTTTATGGAATGGAAAGTACACTTAGGATTGTATAAGTTGTAAGTTTAGTCAATCGAAATTTTAAAGGAAGAGGTAGAAGTTATTAGCTTAGTCAATCTATGTTTTTAAGGAAGAGATAGTGATAAGAAGAGATTGATACTAACAAGAGGTCGTCCGGCTTTATGGAATGGAGAGTAGGGTACACCTCTAGTATTATTAAGGATATCAAACAAAAATGTATCTGTGTCTCATCTTGTCTCCAGGTCTGCACGATCGATTTGTATTGGTCTGTAACAATCATGGCTGTGTTGTTACTTTAAACCTAATTTACTATCATAAACTGGTAGTATACCTGAATAAAATGCTTAAACTTCTTTGGTAGGTATACTATCGGTATCACCATCATTATGAACAATTTAGGCCGTGTCCAAACCATCTAAACTTTCAAATGTTAGCAATTTCGTATTTTTTCTACATATCTTCAACTGTTAATTGCTAGACAACGGTTAAGGTCATTCCGTCTAATTAACTTCACCATAACAATTTTGTGGGCTATGGAATTATCGAATGGAGTGTGGCCTGGCTAATTATGGCTCATTCGCGACCCGTACCGTTATGGGAACCGTAAATAGTCCGTTGTCATACTTATATGCTTCGGTATGCTTGGCTAGAAGTCGTATGTTAATTGAGTTTTTCGCACATTCTCTGTTTTGTTATATTAGTGTGTTTAACTACAGGTGGTCGCGAACGTGTCTCCGGAGCGGAATAATGTTTGGTTACCGGTTCTCGAAATATTGACATATGTATTGTATATTATTGTATGTAGGGTTTTATCTTTAATATCGACACCTTCATCATCTTTTAAATGATTTGCTCCTGACATGATGATTGTATGTTTTTTTTCAAAATTCTAAATTCAAAAATAATTTATTCAGTCTAGGCTGTTACAAGCACTTGTGAATGTCATAGAAGCTACGCCATCGGTTCGCAAACCCTAAGCGGGAGACCTTGTAACGAGAACTGTAAATATGTACACATACAATACAACACAATTATGCATTCTTTGATTGTAAAATCTATCTAGGTATGCAAGCACCAAGCCGCGGCTGCTGCAGTTTACTTCGAAATTAAAGAATACTATTTATCGCCAGTAAGAAATGTGTACTTAAAAATCTTTAAATCGAAACAAATGAATGCTGATAACTTTTCCATCCCGATCTTGCCTTTTGAATTGTACGCGCATGACGTCACAGACCTTTGGATATGATTTGTGGTTGTTATAGAAAAGTGCGCGAGTCGGCAGCGGCCGGCGGGCGGCGCGGTGTAGGTACGGTCGCACGCACCGTTAGAAGCGGGTATTTGGGTCGGCGCACGCGCCCGCTACAGTATGCCACCGGTGGTGTGTGGGGTAAGCGACTGGAGGTAGCGGAAGCGGGAGAGATTTAATTTTTAATTTTCTTAAACTGATGCAAAATCTGAGTCCGACAGATTTAAGAGGTTCTGATTGCAGCAATTCATTTGCGTTGCACTTCATAGACGAGTGTCCCACAATGATAGACAGTCAGTCTATAAAGTGAGATTAATTTTATTAACTCAGTCATTTGTTTATTGTTGTAACTCAGTCATTCATGTGTTTATTATAACGATGGCAATGATGAACGGGATGAAAAAACGGACGACTATTTTAATCATGTTGTGAAACACAAGAGGTACTTATCTTATTAAAATTTAAATTGCCGCCAGATTACAGTAAGTAGATTTGTCACCAATAATTAGACGCTCTTATCCTAGCAGCAGTCAATGGTCAAACAATAATAGATGAAACTGTTACCTAATACATTATTTAAGATTTTTCAAAAGTTAGCGAATGTGAATTAAGAACTAAATTACAGATTTTTTTAAATCTATTTTTGCAGTGCATATGAGAAGGTGAAAGAGATTGTTTTTCTTATCTTCATTCGCATCTTTTTAACCCAGCGAGTGGTCAGCTTGGGCAAAAATGTTTTCGTATGTCCAGCTGTCCGTCTGTTCTCCTCCACAAGTCGCATTTCTCAACCGATTCTCGTGAAATTTAGTGAGCAGGTTCGTTAATTAATTTTTTTTGCCGATTCAGTTTTTAAAATTTTTCGAAAAAAAAATACATATTTTAGCTTTTTCGAAAAATGTTCGAAAATGTCACTAACGCGAGGTCTTAGCGTGCCCGCAGACTACAGACTGACCAAACTGTTGGCCGATAGTTGGTTTTATATGAAGAATCGGCCGATACCAAATCGTTGTAGTGTGCGCACTTGCATACTTCTTCATACTGATTCCAACTATCGGCCGACAGTTTGGTCTGTAGTCTGCGGGCACGTTTACAGTTCACAGAGCCTTGGTTTTTGCTTTTGACTTGCGCCCACGACGGGACCAGCAATCTAGGATGTTATGCGTTATGTACGTGACATCTCGACTGCGACTGCGACTGTGAGGGAATGTTTTCGGTTTTATAATACCGACTCAGAATTATTCGTGGCGGCATGCCATTCGTCCACCTTATGCGAGCTGAATGTGTTGACAGTTCACCGTTTGAATTCCTATTGCTTTTTAAAGTTTTGTCTGGCTGGACAGAAAACTGTGCTTGTTAATATTCGTAACGTTCTTTAGTATCCAATAAGTTTTTTGTAAAATGCCTTTTAAAGTTGACTCACCGTTCCAAAATATTTCTAGCGTTTAACCTCCGACATCTGCAAAAAAAGAAAATACTTTAGAAAAACGGTTTTCTTAATAAGCCAAAAAAATGCCCTAACCAAGTTCTGCCATAAAATTTGAAAAAGGAACAGCAAAAGAATTAAAAAATAAACAATTGACGAACGATTTGAAAAACGGGAGCAGGTCAAATAGCAAAAAGGTTTGAATTCGACCATCAATTTAATGTAACTGAATGACATTGACTCATCGAAGGCGAGCAAGGTCGTAGACCACACGAGACGTGGTTATTTCCATCTCTCTCTTCCGCGTTTAGATCTGACAGGGACCAATGTTGAGCATCTATGCCGGTTTTGATGGATGGGCCTTTTTACCACCCAGAGCTGTGATGGAATTTGGATTGTTACGTTTGGCGAAAGTATTTGAAAGAATGTGCCTGATTTTTGAAAGCTTAAGTACCTACTCTCTACATTAGTTATGTAGTACCTAAGTACCAGCTTCCAAGGTCCATACAAGCACGCACATATAAAGAATTTAAGGTTTATTTGTCCATCAGCCATTTTAATGTCCCCACTGCTGGGCACAAGCCTTCCTTATGGGTGGATAAGGAGGTCGGGCCATAACCCACCACGTGGGCCCAATGCGGATTGGTGGGTGTTAACGACTGCAAATGCAGCCGGGACCAACAGCTTAACGTGCCTTCCGAAGCACGAAGGAGCTCGAGATAATAAATTTTTGGTCATCCATCCCATGACTGACCCTTGCGAAGGTTGCTTACCTCCGCAATCCAGGGGCCAGGCGCTAAACCATGGCGCCACCGAGCTCCTCCTATTTAATGACTATTAACTAAAACCAATGTTGTTAGAGAGTTATTTCTTAATTAATTAACCTTATAATCTGTTTCTAAAGACCTCAATTTCTTCTAATGAAATAATACATTCACCCTTTGATTAGCCGATACGAGTATTCGTCACGAGGAATACCAGAAGCTAAATTACACGATGATAACCACAATTTGCTGCTGTAATTGTCTGCACTAAGGTCCGGGAGACAGAGTTTAAGTCAATTACTTCAAGCAAAAACGCGGCAGACGCGACGAGAAGTAAGACGACGCAAAAAGGGAACAGTCAAGTAAGAGCGCGCGAGTTTCTGAAGACGTCCCAGTTTGTACCAACATTTTGGGGAGAGTTTTTAGAAAGAATCTGTCAAAATGTGTACAAAAAAACGATAGCAATTTCATCTAATTAGAAAGAAAAGAATTTCAAATACCTGGGGGCTGATTATGTAACTTTGTTGCAATCAACTCTGTCAGAAATCGCAGTTACATTGCTGCTTTAGTTAAGAACCAAAATGACAACTATCTTACTTTAAGCAGCAATGTAACAGCGCTTTCAATCGATTTCAATCGAGAATTGTTAGCAACAGACTTACGTAATTCGGGGTCTGGGGCCTGATTTGCTTTGTTGCAATCAACTCTGTCAGAAATCGCAGTGACATTGCTGCTTTAGTTAAGAACCAAAATGACAACTATCTTACTTTAAGCAGCAATGTAACTGCGCTTTCAATCGATTTCAATCGAGAATTGTTAGGCACCCATTACACGGTAGGTTTTGCTGTCAGTTTAACCACAGTCACGCGCTGTGACTGACGTTTAACCTACCGTGTAATGTAGTGACTGATGGTTGCATGATGTGATTTGTTCTTTCCATCTGACTGATCAGTCAACGTAATTCATGACTGATGGAATTTGACTGACGCTTGCATGACCATGTAATGGCTGCCTAAGCAACATACTAACGTAATCAACGGGCAGTAGTTAGACTTAAGTTTCAATGAAATTAGTAAGATGCGTGGCCAACCTGACCAACCTCCCAATATAAATAAAGTCACGCTTGTAACACTTATAACGAAATTCACAAAGTTTTGTGAATAATAGGTACCTGTACATACTTACGTCCAGTTTTATTTTAAAAGTTCAGCACATATTCGAGATTCTTTTTTAGCGGTAAAGTCCACATTACTTCAGCTATTTCCCAGTCCATCTTACTATGTCAGTCGGTCCGAAGAAAGTGATAAAAAGTGCATGTTGACAAGAAAGGTCGCCTTCGAGGAAACTAGGACTAGGGGTGGAAGAACGTGGGAAGGTATCTAGCTTAAATTAGTTCGTAGACTGATGGCCAACATTCCACCTGAGAGGTTCTTTGCATTCGCCCGCAGTAATTAAGTAGTTTGTGGAATCTCTTCTGGAGCTTCTTTGTTGTTGTTTATTTTTTGTTAGATATGCATTATTTTTAATATAGCTGAGATGGGATAGTCTTTAATTCTTTTAATCAGATGAACTTAGTAATGATAAAGCCAAAAAAATAGTTTAAGAAGCACTGAGTACTCTAGCAGTGATTAATGATGATCCAAAAGAAATTACTATTCCACTGGGTTAACGGATGTCTTGTGATTATCCTTCGCTTGTGGAGGATCAAACTTGCAAAGTCCAAAGGAGATTTTCATATTTAAATAAGTCTCAATGTGTAGCAGTCATTTCAAAACTTGTCATTGTCACTAATCAAAACCGCCAAAGGCGATTACTCAGTTTTCTATTGATCATCTTTCAGTGACTTGACTATAATTATAATTAATATTGCATGACTTCTAAGATCTGTTTTTGTAGTAAGTTATCACACTGGGTCACTTGGGCCCGTGTGGCGAATCGGCCTGCACGAACGTCCCACCGCCCCGGTTAATAGTAATAGAAACTTGGCCTCATTGATAGCGGTAAGCGATAGCGATTCCAAACCTTTAAGTTAGAAGATTAAAGCATATTCCAGATGGATGTCCCATCAGAGGACGCCTCCCATCAGAGGTGACCTTGCTTGATGCCATCCATCTAGACGGTAGATATAATCCCAATTTCTCCATCCAATCCAAATGACCTTCAACGTCCTTGGAGGAAGGGTGCTAGTTCCATCTGAAGATGGTGTGCGCGGATTTCTTTAATTTTTTTGTTTTCTGTCTTCAATGAGAGACACAAGCGCTAAAATCGCCCACCTTTTCATATTTCGACAAGTTAAGAGCCATTTTTAACGACTTCAAAAGGAGGGAGGTACTCAATTCGGCCCGTTTTTTTTGTTTTTTTTTGTTTTTTGTATGTACACCGATTACTCGAAGACGGCTGGACCGATTGAAATGATTCAAACGTTATTACATTAGGTAAACTCCCAAGTTGGTCCCATTTTTTAAAATTTTGAAATCGGTTCAGTACTTTTCAAGTAATCTTGAAAAAAACACGAAAATAGTATGATTTTGTGTGAACTACCTCGATGATCAGTCGTATAACTTCTTTGTTTATGAACTGAATAAGATAATTATTTTTTTGTTGGAAAAGGGATATCTTAAGTGTAGTTCTTTAACCGACTTAAAAAAGGAGGTTCTCAGTTTGACCCGCATGTATGTATGTTTCTCCACGATTAACTCATGTTTGGCTGAGCCGATTTTAATTTCTACCTAAATAATATACCTACACTACCTAATACAAAAGCTACCTACACTAAAAATAAAAAAATAATAAATTGTTTAAAAAAACAAAAAACCGACTTCAAAAAACCTACCTCTAAAAAGCAAGAAATAATATTCGTAATAATAAAACACGTCTATTGAAGTCGGGTGGGGCTTTTAGAATAAAAAAAGGGATTTGTACTCCAGCCCCGCAACACATTTTATGGATGGAAATCACGCCCCAATCAAGCTTCCACCAAGGTGACCTCTAATGGTAGACGTGATTACATCCGTCTAGACTGGAGCATGCTTTATTCTAATTAAAGTTCATTCGTTGATGGCGATACTAAATCTGAAGTCCTACGACACGCTTCAGTAATTGAAAACATAAACTTTTTCTCCATTATTTACGAGTAGTTTACTTGATTTTAGTACCGTCGTTGTTTCGGTTTCCATAACGTGTAACTTTATTTATTTATGCTAAATTAAAGAGTCTTTGATTTTGTCGATTATTAGTTAAAATATAAAAAAAAGTTA
Source organism: Agriphila geniculea (assembly GCA_943789525.1). Taxonomy (NCBI): domain Eukaryota; kingdom Metazoa; phylum Arthropoda; class Insecta; order Lepidoptera; family Crambidae; genus Agriphila; species Agriphila geniculea. Next base: position 19,141,180 of record OX038890.1, read on the forward strand.
GTTCTTGTTATAAACTCGCTGTCACTTTAACCATACCTGTACCGCCATTGATATGAACCCGATTTCCATTTAATTTAACTGAGTATGACTGATACAGGTTACTGTTAGACGAATTTGTAGAATTATGTCTGTTTGTCACGAGACTAGTTTGTGTGTTAATAGTCGCCACTAAATTGGATTATAATAACGTTGTTAACACTCGATGGAGGTTCAGTTTTTGCTGTAATTTAATGCTGTATTTATAAAGGAATGGGACCACTGTCATCGTTATTATAGGAAATAAATATTTTGCGAAATAATGGAATAACTGAATCGAACACAACGACTTTAAGTCTAATGTTTAACACCGACCGAATTTTCATTGGATTTTCATCACGTTACTAAGTCGTTAATACGCTATTCCGCCGTTCAAAATAAATCATTTTGAAGCTTTGCTTTGCATATACCTAGCTAACAAAATGTTAGTTCGTTCAATAGTAAATTATAATTCTACAATTGGAACTATTAAGAGACAAAGAGTATTATAGCAATAGCAATAATTATTCCACTAACAAATGACGATCGGAATTTTGCATGCATTTGCGCTCCGCTCCGTTCTTCATAGTTGATGTGTACTTTCTGACATGTCACCTCATATCCTTATCTCTTTATGAACGGTCACGAATGTTTCCCACATCTTGTTTTTAAGTTTCTGTGACGATCGTGACCGGCTGCGATCTCACCGACTGACAGAAGTAAGGTAATGCCTTCGACATTTTCATGTCTCGATGCTTCACAAAATTTGCTCCAGTTCCATCGACACGTTTAAACTATATGTCAAGAGTATGTTAATGATAATGATTGGTTGAAATGGCGGTATCTTTGTGGTCGACGTAAGTCCAGAAGTCGTTCTTACCATAGAGTAATTAATAACTGTGGTGAAACCAGAATCTAAAATGTCAAATCACTATATTAATGTAGTAGCGCACGAACTACTTTGCTCAAACCAGAAATTTTCAATTTTGACGACTCTGTATGAAATATACAGGGAGAAAAAGAAATAAATTAAAAAAATATTAAAAACACGACTGCCTTGCCAAAAACTAACTAAAAAGTTAAACAACAAGTGTCATTGCAATCGTGTCCCACCTTATTGTGGAACAATTTTTGATCAAAGAGGTCCCCCGACTGCAATGCCACTTGTTGTTTAACTTTTTAGTTCGTTTTTGGCAAGGCAGTCGTGTTTTTAATATTTTTTTAATTTATTTATTTTTATTTCAAACATTTTAGTGACATATTATAAAGTTTTGGAATGTACTCATCAAGGCTTTTTATTTGATGCCCATATTGTAATAATAGAAGAAAAAAATCACTCGAGATGCTGTAAGAATTCTAACGATACCCCATTTATTCAAATCAGTTCAGGCATTTAGAAGTTATGGTGGAATAAAGAAACTCTCATACTCACAAACATACATGAACCCTGAACACATATACACTCTTTTTACCGACTTCAAAAGGAGGGAGGTACTCAATTCGGCCCGTTTTTGTTTTTTTTTTTTTGTTTTTTGTATGTACACCGATTACTCGAAGACGGCTGAACCGATTGAAATGATTCAAACGTTATGACATTAGGTAAACTTCCAAGTTGGTCCCATTTTTTTAAATTTTGAAATCGGTTCAGTACTTTTCAAGTAATCTTGAAAAAAGCACGAAAGTAGTATGATTTTGTGTGAACTACCTCGATGATCAGTCGTATAACTTCTTTGTTTATGAACTGAATAAGATAATTATTTTTTTGTTGGAAAAGGGATATCTTAAGTGTAGTTCTTTAACCGACTTAAAAAAGGAGGTTCTCAGTTTGACCCGCATGTATGTATGTTTCTCCGCGATTAAATTAACTCACGTTTGGCTGAGCCGATTTTTCTACCTAAATAATATACTTACTTACACTACCTAATACAAAAGGTACCTACACTAAAAATAAAAAAAAATAAAAAATTGTTTAAAAAAACAAAAAACCGACATCAAAAAACCTACCTCTAAAAAGCAAGTAATAATATTCGTAATAATAAAAACACGTCTATTGAAGTCGGGTGGTTTTCGAATATTAAAAAGGAATTTGTACTCCAGCCCCACCCGACTTCAATAGACGTGTTTTTATTGTTACGAATATTATTTCTTGCTTTTTAGAGGTAGGTTTTTTGAAGTCGGTTTTTTGTTTTTTTAAACAATTTTTGCTTTGGGCAGTCGTGTAAAAAGCAGCCCTTGACGAGTTTCTTGCCGGTTCTTCTCGTTACAAGGACTTCCGCTTAGGGTTTGTGTACCAATGACGTAGCTCCTATGATATGTACAAGTGTTGTAACAGCCTAGACTGAATAAATTATTTTGAATTTTCACTTTTCGCAAGACCCCAGTAAAATAACACTTTGTGTTTCTGTGAAATAATATTATCTAATATCTAGGCATAACGTATGGGTGGTTAAGTATAATTAAGTCGTTTCTCCTACGCGTGTTTCATCTCTTACTACACAAAAATTTTTCGCGATTTTTTAAAATAGATGACATAATATGCACAGGTACATGCTTAAGTACCTACAATGAATAATTTTATTAAAGTATCTGTTGATTGACACTCCGCTTTAAATTCATAAAACCCAGGTCCGAATATTGGTAGAGTTCAAGTTCATAAATTGTGTTTATCTACTCTCATATCGTAAAATTCGAATTATGAATTTCAAAACGAATTTATATTGACATACTTTATACACGCAATACCGAAAAAAAATTAAAAAGTTATTTTATAACATACCTTCGCTATACTAAGCAATGTTATAAAATAACTTTTTTTCTCATTACGATACAGGGCAAATCCAAAAAGAAGGCAGTGCCGCGATATTAAAAAAAAACAATGATATTCCCATATACTTTCCATGTGAGCATGCGACTCTCCGTGCCACTGAATAATTCCATTCTAAAACTACCTAGAAGTAATGTACCGATGATATACGTTCTTATTTCAGATATCAAATCGATTGTACCGGCTTCCCGGCAGAATGATTGACAAAAGCATGTGGCACGGAGAGTCGCATGCTTTGAGGTTATGTTTTTTGTTAAATCGTCGAATTCCAGATAAATCTGAGTCTGTACCGGTGGTTTGATGTATTTGTAGCCGTTACATATTCATTGTAACAGCTACAAACACTTTCGTTGCTCATGTAACGCAACAGGGTCAAAGATATCGCGATCTAAAGTTTTAAAAGCATGCGACTCTCCGGCCCACACACTTAAGTCTAAAATATTGATGAAAATTGCATTAAGATTAAAAATAAGCAGGTTTTTGTAATCGTTTGATCACGATAAACGACCCGAAAACATATTTTCAGAATATCTTTACTCGTTTTAGAGAAATTTGCAAATTTATTTACTATGAACAATCACAGTGTAGGGTTACCATATCGTCGGTCGGTCAGAATCATTAGGCTGTTTCTAGAAAATAGACCGATCGGAATACGTTATTTTGAGGGTATAAACCTTCAAGAATTCTAAAGTTTATAAATTCTTGCCTGTCGATACATTGGCATATAATTAGTTTATTTTTGCGTTTTGTGTCACATCTAGCCGATGCATCTTGAGAAATTCGATTATTTGTGGTGGTTATAAATAATTGGACTCTAAGGCGATTCTCCCACTGCCAACGCGCGCCGTCGTCGCGGGGCGCGGTTTGGCGTTTCACGCGCGCGGTGACGGCGCAGCGCAACGCCTGTTCGGGCGGTTTTCTCCGCGCTCCCGCGCCATTCGGCGTCTGACGCGTCCCCGCCGCTTGTTTTTTAGAGGCATTAAATTTTGAAGTTGTTTTGTTTGCATTGCCTTCCAGTTCTGACCTATTTTCAAAGTTTCAAGTCTCTAGGTCATCGGAAAGCTAGGATAAAATCGTTCGCAATATATATCTATAAATATTAGGTCTTTACTTATGAACTTGCCGATATTTTGTCACATACAGAGAAAATAATAACTTCTATGTTTTAAAACATTTAACAATATCTTGATTTACGTATGTCGAATTATGACCATGATAGTCAACTATCAGTAAAAATAAAGTCCTTTTTTTAGCTTTCATAGCATTAAAAAAAGATCTTGAAAGTTACTCTTTTTTTTGTGAGCCAAAAAAGGGTGACCGGAGGGGTTGTAACTTAGCCAAAACTTATTTTTTTCGCTTATCGTAAATGGAATAGGTTAGCATAGTGTTCAAACATTAGTACATAAAAGTTTTGTTACAAGAGTGTTAACGGTTGTTAAATGAACAAAGAAAATGCTAGTATGAAAAATGCAACTTCTTGAAAATTCTCCATACAAATCGGCAATTTCATAGGTAAAGACCTATTATATACGGTTACGAAAACCTGCTTATTTTTAATCATAATACAATTTTCACCAATATTTTAGACTTAAGCGTGTGGGCCGGAGAGTCGCATGCTTTTAAAACTTTAGGTCGCTATTGCGTTACATGAGCAACGAATGTGTTTGTAGCTGTTACAATAAATATGTAACGGCTACAAATACATCAACCCACCGCTACAGGCTCCGATGTCCGATCGGTCTATTTTCTAGAAACAGCCTAATGATTCTGACCGACCGACGATATGGTAACCCTACACTGTGATTGTTCATAGTAAATAAATTTGCAAATTTCTCTAAAACGAGTAAAGATATTCTGAAAATATGTTTTCGGGTCGTTTATCGTGATCAAACGATTACAAAAACCTGCTTATTTTTATTCTTAATGCAATTTTCATCAATATTTTAGACTTAAGTGTGTGGGCCGGAGAGTCGCATGCTTTTAAAACTTTAGATCGCGATATCTTTGACCCTGTTGCGTTACATGAGCAACGAAAGTGTTTGTAGCAGTTACAATGAATATGTAACGGCTACAAATACATCAAACCACCGGTACAGACTCAGATTGATCTGGAATTCGACGATTTAACAAAAAACATAACCTCAAAGCATGCGACTCTCCGACCCACATGTTTTTGTCAATCATTCTGCCGGGAAGCCGGTACAATCGATTTGATATCTGAAATAAGAATGTATATCGTCGGTACATTACTTCTAGGTTGTTTTAGAATGGAAACAGAACAGATATGTATGTACTATGGGCAACAGCTTCGCTTAAAAAGTTAGCAAAAAAATTGTGTGCGCACGTATCCCCCTGCACGAACTAAATATATTATGTTATGACGGCGGCGGCGCGGCGTGCAACCGATTTTAACCTTAAGAGTTGTGGTTAAGTGACGTTGTTGTCCATAGTACATCTGTATGAATTTCTAAAACAGGAGATGTAATTCTATAGAGTACCTACTTAACCAAACGAAAGGTGCGTGTTCGTTCGTATCGTGACGTGAGACTTATAGGTATGTACGTACTTAGTATCCAACCGAAACGGACGAGCTTCGTCGTCCCTCGCCACGCGCCCGCGCCTACTCGCTTCGACCGCAAACTTTTTGAATACCTACCTACCTAGGTATTATCCATGCATGAAAATGACACAAATTCATTCTGTCCATCACTCATGTATTTAAGATATTAAATATGTAAACTCTAATAATACTAATATTTTTTATAAGCATCAATGGCTCGGACAAACAAAAAAATTGAAAATATTAAAAGTCCATGCCTTAATTTGGCACAAATTTATTTCATAGGGATTTTTAAGTGATCTGAGGTATATGGTACTTGTTTTTCAAATTGTAATATTTTTTTGACGGTGTTATTAATGTACGGGTCCCACGTCTGTTTCCATGGACGAAAATGACACAAATTAGGTTTGTACACTACGCAGGCTATCTTAAATACAATACTATTGTTTCTTTTTACTTTAAAACAATTTTGACAGTTTAGACGGTTCTCACACTGGCGACGCGCGCAGTCGCGGCGCACCCACGCGCGTCTTTTACGTTGTATGCAAGTACATTAATTTGTACAGAAAACCGCCTCGTCCAACACACCAAGGCGCGCCACGGCGCGTGAGCGCGCACCGCCGCGTGCCGTCGGCGATCCGCGAGCAGTTTGCGCCAGCAGGCGCGTTACCGCGGGGTACAACACACTGCGACGCGCCCCGCGGCTGGTTTTCGATGATCGTTTCGTTACGATGGCGGGATTTCCTCTGGTTTTCAAATGTTTCGTGGCTTGGATATACGCCCATTTTAGTGCCATTTGGTAGGTACATTATGCAGCACATGAGGTTATACAAAACTGTAAAAAATCTGTTATTTATTTGATTGAATATCATTACGCTGTCGTGGAAGCCCAGCGTGCCGTTGACCGTACCTACCTACTCGTATGTTATTAAAATTCCGTCATTAATATCGAGATGGCAAATCTTAATTATTTGTCTGGACGTTTTAATCTCATGAGTGATTTTATATGTGTTCAGTTTTTTTTCCTTTTGAGGTACGGAACCCTAAAAACCTGGAAATTAAAACAAAACAACTTCAAAATTTAATGCCTCTAAAAAACAAGCGGCGGGGACGCGTCAGACGCCGAATGGTGCGGGGGCGCGGAGAAAACCGCCCGAACAGGCGTTGCGCTGCGCCGTCACCGCGCGCGTGAAACGCCAAACCGCGCCCCGCGACGACGGCGCGCGTTGGCAGTGGGAGAATCGCCTTAGAGTCCAATTATTTATAACCACCACAAATAATCGAATTTCTCAAGATGCATCGGCTAGATGTGACACAAAACGCAAAAATAAACTAATTATATGCCAATGTATCGACAGGCAAGAATTTATAAACTTTAGAATTCTTGAAGGTTATACCCTCAAAATAACGTATTCCGATCGGTCTATTTTCTAGAAACAGCCTAATGATTCTGACCGACCGACGATATGGTAACCCTACACTGTGATTGTTCATAGTAAATAAATTTGCAAATTTCTCTAAAACGAGTAAAGATATTCTGAAAATATGTTTTCGGGTCGTTTATCGTGATCAAACGATTACAAAAACCTGCTTATTTTTATTCTTAATGCAATTTTCATCAATATTTTAGACTTAAGTGTGTGGGCCGGAGAGTCGCATGCTTTTAAAACTTTAGATCGCGATATCTTTAACCCTGTTGCGTTACATGAGCAACGAAAGTGTTTGTAGCTGTTACAATGAATATGTAACGGCTACAAATACATCAAACCACCGGTACAGACTCAGATTGATCTGGAATTCGACGATTTAACAAAAAACATAACCTCAAAGCATGCGACTCTCCGTGCCACATGCTTTTGTCAATCATTCTGCCGGGAAGCCGGTACAATCGATTTGATATCTGAAACAAGAACGTATATCATCGGTACATTACTTCTAGGTAGTTTTAGAATGGAATTATTCAGTGGCACGGAGAGTCGCATGCTCACCTTTCCATGATTAAAACGTACTCTATGGTAATCGATGACTTAGCGTAACGATTAGTCTACTGGAATGCACTTATTTCATTTTTTTTTTTTAATAGAATACGCGCCATTTTTAGATTTTAATTTTTACTTTTGCTTCAAATATCATAGTAGTGAGTGTAGTGTGAAAATTTGACTCCACCCGATATTTTAGATGCGGCGACGGAAAAACGTCTTACTTAACCTTGGTAAGTACTGCCGACTTACCGAACTCTTTTTTATCATTGATATTTTATTTTGTATGTTCAATCGGTTCAATCACAAAATTGTATGAGAGTAGATAAAGTAGTGTATGAAACTATACATAACTAAACACACACTCATGTTTTAATACCCCTCATTATGCATCAGTTTCATAAACTACTATTCTGTGAAGTAATATCTACATAGGCATAACGCTTGGGTGGATATAAATAGGTAAATACTAACTTGAATATCAAAACAGGGAATACAAGTTAAGTATCTCCTGCAGGTGTTTCATCTCCTACTACACAAAATGTTTCGCGAGAAATATTTAATGTAGATACTTAACATAATATGCGCAGGAAACCTAGCTTAGTCCAATACATAAATATAATAAAAAAATATCTGTTGATTGATACTTCACTTTAAATTCATGACCCAGGTTCGAATATTGATAGAGTTTAAGTTTACAAACGTTGCTAGTTTTTATTTGCTGACTTATTAATATTCCAAAATCTGTTTGTCGTGACAGACGACACAAACTGTCCCACAGCATTTAACATGTCCCAAAATAAGTTCACACGCTCGCCGGTGGGCTTGAAGCGACTGCGACAAATGGCCGACAAAATATTTGTCTTGCGCTAAATGTCGGACACATTGTATAGTGGGAGGGACATTAAGTCTCTGTTGACAAAATTTAAGACCGGTTGTGGGGTACTGATGATTTAAAAGTAGAAGATTTGGTTATATCTAGTTGTCTTACATGAATGAGTTGTTTTATTTGCGGACCTCCGTCGTCGGTCGAGGGGTTCTAGGTGTCGCCATCTTTGAGGCCTTAGGGTTCATTCCCCGGCTCGGTCAATTTAGAAAACGAACTTTTCTATATTGGTTCAGGTTTGGGTGTTTGTAGTTCCACCATTTTCCCTGATTTACATGACACAAGTGCTTCAGCTACTTAGAATAAGAGCAATGTTTTTTATGTTGTCTAATATTGATATTTTATATCTATTAAATCCACGTTTAACTGCACGTGAAATGAAAATGTTATTCATTGAATTCAATTCACACACTTAGTTCAATGTTAATTCAGGCAAAGACTGAGCTGAGCCAATCCATCTTGAATTTACAACGCTGCTAATATTCTTACACTAACATATTATGTACGCGGAAATACTCTGGAATGGCGACCGTGCACCGGACGACGCTCCGTGGGTAGGCCCCCGACAAGGTGGACCGATGATCTGGTGAAGGTCGCGGGAAGCCGCTGGATGCGGGCAGCGCAGGACAGGATCAATCGTGTCGTGGAGATCCTTGGGGGAGGCCTATGCCCAGCAGTGGGTGTCGTTAGGTTGATATGACAAGTAGATAACTCTAATAAACTTGCTGGTATTGGAATCTTTAATAAAACTTACATTATCTTGGTATATAATAGCCTGAACTTAAACCAAAGCAATGTTAATACACGTACTAATTAGGTACCTACCTACTTACCTAGTAATTTATTCATATTGCATGTTTGTCATTAAACACATACATAGTATACAGTACACAGCACAGAGATCTGTGGTACACAAGTATACCGTGAGATTCTACAGTGAATATGCAAGAATTTATTCGTGTTAATTCGACTAATTCAGAATAGACTGATAGCTTAACTTGAGGTTACTGTAAATACAAGTTTTGGGGATATTCGCAAAAACCTGTTCGAGATATTAATCTATACAATTTCATTTTAATAGTTACGGTGTTGTTTTATGTAAAAGGTGTAATGATCACTATTTAATTATTACTTATGTTCCTTGACAAATTGGTAACAATTTTGGTGATGTTCATATAATTACTGGTTGTTGAAGAATAAAAAAGAAGAAACGTCTAGCTTTTTTAACATTCACAAGAGTAATCTTTTAGACACACAGAAATAAATTATAGGATAATTATTTGATGAAGTTAAAAATGCTATACCTAAATTGTAAAGTGATCTATCAAATCTTTAATTTTGAAAATAAATATTTCACCGCTAGTCACCCCTAGTGAGATAATAAAAAAAATGTATTGGGCAGTCAAACTTAATAGTAGGTAGGTACTTTAGTGCTTTAATAAAAAATTGTGACTATTTTACTAAAACTAGTTGCGAAATATCGAAAATGTAGCAAGTCCTCTTCTTTTAGCTACTAAAATAATTTACTAGGAATATAATTGAACAAAAAGTATTAACTTTTAAGTATTTCATTTTGGATTTTGATTATGAATGGAAAGTAGTTTTACTAACTATAAACTACATAACATACAAAATAAAAGATTTCTTTTGCACAGAAAGTGTTTAACATAAAACTCAACCTCTTTTTTTATTGTTTATGTAATCTACCGACAAACCGGATTCAATTTGAACAAAACATTATTTTATCAAATTCATCGCTTAGCATTTAATTAACGACATGACTATTTATATACATATATATTGCAATATTTTCACCACGCGGCTAGAATGTCATGTCATACGGCTTTATACTTCGTTAGGCATTGACGAAAACGATAATTGAAATATCGATTCGCGGACTTGACCGATTAGTTTGGACATCGATAGTGAAACCGAGTTTAAGCTTATCGATAACTAATCGTTATGACATTGACCGTGGTATTATTTTTAGATTAAACAAACGCCGCTAGAACTGGCTGGAGAAATCTTGTGAAATCCATGGGTAGGACTATTGGCAAAAGAGTTGAGGTCGTTAAAATAATTGGACAAGAAATGGTTGGTAAAATATGACAGTCGGATTGTTCTTCGTCTAATTAACTTTAGAAAATAGCATACTTAAATTCCATATGTGAGACATTGTACAACTAGTCACAGTTCCATTTTGATTTAAGATTTTGCAATAAATAACTATCGGTCGGCATGTCCGTTATTTCACGCTTGTTTTAATATTTATTGGTAGTCGTTAGGTTGTTTTATTTTATTGGTTGAGATTTAGTTGTGTTTTAGTCATTATTATATATTTTACTTCCTGTTTAGACCTCGTTACGTACTTGAGAAGATTCAGGACTCGTGGTATCGTCGCCCGCTATTTTCATTTCACAATGTAAAGTTATAAATATTTTTCTTATTTAAATATTATACTTATGTAATTGTTTCTTTCAAGTGCCTCTTCATTACATGAGGCTTGTGGAGTCAGTTAAGCCAGGTCAGAAGTTAGAACTGCGACCAGCATTAAAAATTCGGGTGAGTTCAATTCAATCGGGCGAGTTTAGTCTGCGGAACCGCACTATTGTTTCAAATATTTTTAAGTCCGTGACTTTAGAAAGCATACATAATTAGGTATGTAGTCCACCCACCGATGACCGGAGCGACAATCAAAGCTATGCAGGCGATAAATTAAAAACTGTCACATTAAGCCTCCTGTTGTGACAAGCTGATATTGACACCGGTGTATTACTTCGACTAGTTTTTGCATCGTCTGATCGGTTTAATCTTGACTTTGGAGAGCTGTTATCACCGTTTCACTTTGAATGTAGATCAAAATACAGACTTGAGAGTATTCATATGTATGTTTTCCTTAACAAGCGACTGATGAACATTTTCGACCGCACAGCAATGCATCCTTCCAACCATTTTACAAACAGCAAAAACTCAACCTTTCTTACTTCCGTTACATTTAAGTCCTATTTCTACTTTGAAGTTTACTTTTACAGTCGATTGACAAACAGGCAAATAATTTACATTAAAAACATTCGCCAAATTCCAGTTTCTGTCATCCGCTATCAGCCATATTGAGTGTGAGACAAGCCATTACAGTAATTTTAATATGGGAAATTGTTAATAAAGGCTTATCTTTTGATCAGCAGACCTGTTTATACGGTAGGTAGTTGGTCTTATTTGCTCTAGCTGTTGCTGACAATTTAACTTTATTAATTGCATTTTACCAATTATATTTCTACCTAGGTATCGTTTTTGAGGCTATCAAAAATCTCATTAGAGACATGTTATTGCGACATTCACGTCACCTGAAGAAATAAAATTACTGAAAAAACGTTTGTTTTCCACAAAAATTGGTGTCGTATACGCTGCCAAATGTTCGGCCTTGACTTGGCATTGAACCTGTTTACCCAGTGTGCACATCGGATTCAAATATGTTTCATACTACTCAAGGCGCTGTAAGATATTTCGAACACTATACCATACAAGCAAATGTCCATGGTGATAAGCATTTGCACTTAGACTTAACAGTAACATTATTCAGTCCATCAGTCCTACCTACCACAACAAATAGCGCATCCTTACTTTTAATTCTATCCTTTTGAAAATAGACTTGAGCATTCTACGTAGTCTATGGCACCAATATAGAGTGTCCTTATTTACTGCCCGTTAGCCACCAAAAAGCGCGACCCCTAACCATCATTATTCCTGAATTTTGGTAGAGAGATCCGATCAACCTTACCAACATGGACAGAATTAATAGTACCCAACCAAATGTCAACTCTACATGAATGTAGTTTTCTTAGATAAATCCTTCGTAAAGCTTTCAGTTAAAAAGCACCAATGAGATATAAGAGTCAAAAAATCATAGGCATAAAGTTTAACCTTTAGGGGCTAAAGGAAATTACATCTAATTAACAATTGCTGTCCAAAATAGCAGGCCAGTATAAGTTCCCATTGTTTTGAATAAGGCCAAACTGTTACAATAGCTTCACGACTATACTAGTACACTTTGGAATCTAGGTTTAGGGCTTTGCGTATCGATTATTATTGATTAAGGAAGAGAGTTTTCCAAAGAGCCGTGCATAATAATGAGAATCAGTCAAAGATTTTGTTAATAAACTAACTTAGATGATGACACAGTCCTACAGAATAACGAGTCTTGAGAAAGTAATAACATGTTTGAAGGAACAAATAGTGTCTCGTGCCCTTTAAAGCAGATGTTTGATACAGCCTATAAGGCTAAAATCTTCCCAACGAGCGTCATAGCAATTCTAATCACACGTTTCCAGTAAATTCTTCAGTCTCAAATCTCCTTTAATGTTTGTTGCGTTTGAAAGTTTGCCAATTTCTACGTGTGAACGACGGTGAAGGTTAGTAAGCCGATCCGATTGAGTAATTCTTTAAAACGATGCTTTCAGCAAACATACGTGACACACGACTGATGCTTTACGTCATTTTATCACGCCAGAAAATTCGTGAATGAACTCTGACTCAGATTTGCAAGGTTATTCGTTTGATATTTTTGTGATACATAATAATATAGCGAGGGCTTCTTAAAATTAAATAAATAAGTGTGATTTTGAAATAAGTTTGAAAATGAGGTGAGGAACATCACAGATTACATAATACTACAGTAACCTGTAGTATTATGTAATCTGTGATGTTCCCTATACACTTGTTAAAGTGTATAGGGAATAATAACAACATAAAGAAAGCTTAAAAAAGGTATTATTTACACTATTACACTATTTTTGCGTAGTTGAGTAAGAATTATCAATTATGAATACCATATCAAACATAAAAAAAACTGATCAAGGGCGAGTCGGACTCGCGCAACGAGGGTTCCGTACCATCATAAAAAATACACTGCAGAATTTCTACTCTGCAGTGTATATAATAAAATTATTATTGCAGTTTTAGGTCAGCGCCATCTCTTGCCCGATAGTGGAACTAATGTTAACTTTTTTAGACATTTGATAATTTTTAAAAAAGTATGCTATATTGAGACATCGTTTTATATTTCCTGTAATCTTTATATAAACTGCTATCACATAGAATTATTTCAGATTTTTCTCTTTAACTTCTGCGGCTTTAAAAAAAGAAAAAATGTTTGAAAACATGCAAACGGCGCTCTTTCAACCCCACATCCCCTAGTAGCCCCACTTAAAAATTTTAAGACCCCTTTTTAGTTCCTTTTGTAAAAAAATTTTTTTTTTATTTCTTTCTTATATGCAAAATAGTTGGACAAATGTCATCTTTAACTACTCCAAATTTCAAGTTGATATCATTAGCAGTTCTCGAGATATCCAGCTGTGACAGACAGACAGACTGAGTCACATCAAAACCGTTCCTTTTTTACCATTTTGGTACGGAACCCTTAAAACACAAGACATGCGAAACCATGAAACATTCAAAATTCAAGCGTGATAAGAAGAAATGGAATGGAATGCAAATGAACCAACGACTAAACAGGCCATTGTGATTGTAGAAAATAAAACCATCACTACAATATTCATAGCACCATACGCCAACAACAAAAGACACAATAAGGTGCATTCATTGCGGCATTACCGATGCGACCCGCGAATCCATCATTATGCATTCTTACACGACGCATGCTTTGAAATGTCCTTGCAAGTAAAGACAACACATTTTAAAACAAACCTCAAAAACATGCAGCAGATCTTAAAACTGTAACATAAGGTCCAATTTTGAATTTCACAGAAGCAACAACATTTGCTGATGCTATCAAACTGTTTTTAGAAGTAAAAACTCTTAATGCCAGCAGTCTAAGGTCGGTATTAGTGTCTGCTAAGGTTGTTAAAGCAATATGCATGACAAGCCTGTCATAATAACAGGGCAATTTTATCGTAAATACTAAATGGTTTAAGTAGTTCTTGTATTCAAATAGGCTCAGACAGCTGGATGATGATTTTGTAAAACCCATGAAAGCCTTTTGAAATGTTGGAGTTGAAGAGGTACCAGACCGCAAAAGCTAAGATATTTCCGTTACTACTATTTACAGGTTCAAAGCATTTTCTGATTATGATGAATTGAATAATAACGTAGGGACGTAACAGGATCAACTGACAACAACAATCTGCTTATGGAAACAGACGCCGCACTTATTTTTAACACAACCCCTCCTTTATCTGTCTACGTTCCTTAATTGACATCCCAGACTCATTACTATCTACCCCTTTCCAGGAAGGATAGATCTTGTAGCTTTGTCCCTTTGTGTAAGGCAAAAGCAACCTTATCAGTCTAACGTTCACAGTTGATTATAGGCTGAAGAGGATTTGAAAAACAAAACTTTCATGGGGATAGGTAACAAAAGAAATGACACAACAGTCTTAGGTGCAAAGTCAGCGGTTTGTTTGTACGAGGGCTTAATTTGGGAGCCCTACGTGCCTAACAGTTTGTTTTCTGCTGTCTTTGTTCTAAGGTACCTATGGAGGGTAGGTAGTCTTTGTAAAGCCGCTTGTTTAGGTATGCTACCTTCTTTCGAAAACAGCGAAGCATATGATCGTGAGAAGTGAAATTCAGTTTATACCTTGGTAATGTCTGAAAACTCTTTGATGGACTGCATAACTAGTATGTTGCTACAATTTATAAGACAACTGAATGTTTTAAAAATAAGAATGCGCTTATTTTTATAAAAAATGGTGGAGTACTGAGATAATAAATAAAAAAAAACATACAACCGAATTGATAACCTCTTCCTTTTTGAAATTTAATTTAATGCTGATTGTCCAAGAATATAATATGAATATAATATTCTTGTGATGGTCATTTTTACAAATGGCCATGATGACATATTTAATTATCCCTGTAGTAAGTATCCATCTACAAAATAAAATAATCCCAGTCTGTTGCTAAATATGGCATGACCTTTGGAGAATAGAACAATATGCTACAAATCCTTAGAATTTTGCTTGACCTATGTAACTAACTGTAAAGAAGACTTCGAGGCTTGCAATAAGCTAACAATTGTGAAAGTCCCCTCATTATAAAATAATTGATCCCGATCAATACGCAATTGACCCGTACCTGGGTCTAAATAAGGTTTTAATCTTACACCTCGTAACATAGAAAATGTGAGAAATCTAAAACAATGCAGGTAAAATCCGGAAGGCACGGCTCATCGGTCTAATGACCACTGTTTTTCTAAGAACCAGTCTAACTTGGCCTATGGGTTTCCTTCAAAATAGTCCAGTCTAAACGATGTTACAGCTGAGAGGGGGGATGGGAAGCTCTGATGGGTTTAGACGACAAATCCACGCGAGACGACCATTTTCTTGCGTCGTGATTACATTTTAACCTGTGGGAACATCTATAAATTGTGTGTGGTGTAGTTAATAAGAGATTGATGCGTAAGATGAGACGAGTTATGAAAAAAATCTGTTTGATTGTTTTTAGTAAACGACATAATTATAGCGGCGTGATGCGCAATGTATGGTACGATAGATCTTTCTGTAGTAAGAAAATTATTAAGAGTCATTTTAATAACTGCAGATTTTATAAGACGAAGAGTGAAAATTTTTAGCATATCATTAGCATACCTTATTACCTTCGCTTCTAACTTGCACCAAACAGATTGCGAGTATGCAAGCCAATGACCCCTGTGGGTTTGATGAAATGTATCCGAACAAATCGGTGACAAAATGGTAACCGGACGGGAATGAACCCGAGTGTTATGTTCGAATACACCATGTTCGGTTTCTCAATCGTATCGGCATTAGAGTCATGTGGTTTCAAGACTGTCTTCACACTTCAATCAGAAAGGGCGTTAGGGATCAGATTTCGAGTCCAAAACTCGTTGATATGTTTTAAAATAGATACTCAAATTACTAAAGCATCTCGACAAGACATTGTATTACTTAACACTTTGTCTGCCATATGAGTAGTACCTATACTCGTATTAATTTGTGGAGCAAATAAAAAATACAACGAGTATACTCGTAAGTTGGCAGTCAACGCGTTAAATAATTGAATATGTGCGAGAATAACAAAACAAAGATAGTAATTTATAGGAATTTTAATTTATATCAATGCAATAAAAATTGACAACTTAATTGCTGTATTGTTTCGCATATGTAAATAATATTGTAAAACCTGTAATTAAAAGTATCAAGTATAATCGGAGTATTCACCTATGTAGTAACTGCGCTGATGTATTAGTATCGTTGTGAGCCGTTAATTGTAAGTGAGAGGGACGCAAGGCCGTTCGATTTGTTGTGAACTTTAAGGTCTACAGAGATATTTTCTGTAGCTCTGGTTTCCTATTGTGTTGGAATTAGTAGACTTCTAATTCCAACACAATAGGAACCAGATCATATTATGATGGCAACCTAACCCATCGTTCAACATTTGTCGTATAAAAAGATTTCCTGAAGCCTTGGCCATTTTGCTATAGTAGATATTTGGTACTTTAAGAAAAATTTCGCACTTTAACGGATCGTACGTATCCGTAGATATCGTACTTTGCAGATTACTTAAATGCGCATACTGTGAATTACAGTGTCTTCTTTTGTTATGTGACTGCCAGAAGTTCGGACTTTTTATTATCCTATTTAGTTTTAGTTTGATTCCTAACATCCTTGAATACTTCATTATAAGTATTATGATGATTGACTATGACGTTATGCACGGAAGATCATCAGATTTCTGGTAACCCATTCCTAATTCATTCATTTCAATTATCTTTCTTATTAACTTAAAATGTTCTTTAATCTTCTTTTTCGTCTCCGCAAAAGCAAAATAGATTTAAAAAAAATCTTCAGGCTCTAAATCCACTAGGTATGCAGACTGGTAAAGTCATCGCTAGTCCCTTTTCTCGATCATAATTCTAGGTAATAGGTTGCAATTTCTAATAATATCCCTGTCAGTTTAGTTAATCGAAGGTTGTACACACGTCAGTAAGTTCTGTAACCACAACACCTAATTCTAACCGTCAAATGCAAGGAGTCCATATCTAGATTATACCCTGCTCTTGATTGGTTAATTATTGTTATAGTCTGTGCTACCGAGCGGTTAGTTACATCACTTTTGAGTTATTTAACCTGTCTTGCCTGTGGCATAGTTAAATACAGGCCTATCAGTTACTTAGATTGGCTTGTTGCTCAGTAAATGCTAAACTAAGCTAGGTATACAGATAGTTTTATTGAATACTCAGGAAGTCCTGTTATTTCGTCAAACTAATTTTATTATTATTGACAAAAGCAGGCTCTTATTAACCCAGTAAATTATTGTGTAAAACATTACTTGAAACATCAAGGTGCCAAAACTATGGTGGTAGTATAAATGGTGAAGGGTACCTAAATGTTTTTAAAACAAAGTAAGGGTATCGTAGTACATTGTGTGGTAATGATTAATTAAGGCAATGTATTCATCAAATAATCTGTTTTAGTGATTAGGTACATTTTAAATAATTCAAATCTGTTAAGCTTTTAAAGTGATTCAGCAAGAACAAACTGTAGAATTTGTAATATTTGTATGTTGTCTGTTCCGCTTATAAACAGAACGGGCGCCGCAATACATTAAAATAGACGGGTGTACAACAGAGTGAATATAAAAGGTGATGTGAGGAAGTTCAACCATGCTAGGGTTGTCGGAATGACAGATTTTTATAAAAAATATACAAATAAAAATATATTTATTCAAAATAAAGTATTTTTATAACAATATTTAAGTGGTTGGGACTTGGGACCTTCCTATTAAGTTTTATCAGCCAAATAGGGAATGTCCGAAAAAAATAAAATTGGCTGAATATTTTTTATAGGTAGGAATAAGCTCCCTTAGTAATAGAAAAAAGTTTCAGAATTTTCGGTTGGGTAAAACTTTTTTTAAAAATTAAAGTTTCTTCGCCTTCGCAAATGTACGAAAGTAACAGCAGAATGGAGATTATACCTTTGCCACAGAATACATAATAGTACAAGTCCTTTGCCACCACCTGCCACAAGCACAACATAGCATTAGGAGTTTTTTGGCGCCATTTGTCATGTTCGGTTCGGTGTCTATTTTAATTATTTGCAAATTGATTCATAGTGGATATTGTGTCTTAAAATTGGTGCAGTTTTGTGGTACAAGTGTCTACGCAACTGAACAATATGTGGGATAATTGAAATAGGCGCGATCTTGGTTGTGTGAAGCCGAGACATTTACTGTAGTGGTGGCTACCTCGGCAGAACTTACCAAGTAAACTGTCTTGATATACTTGGTGCCAAAAGCTCCAAGCAGCATTAGAATGCGATGCACCCGCATTTTAATGTAAACTGAAACAATCTATCACTGAAATATTCAACACTTGGCACTGGCAAAAATTACTTCCAAGAGGAAAGTAGATTGCCAAAACAAAAATAAGAAGAAGAACATAGCATTAAAAAAAAAGTTTTGACATTTTGCATTGAAACTTTTTTTTTAATACTATGTTGTGGTTGTGACAAGTGGTGGCAAAGGTATAATTTTCATTCTGCTGTTACTTTCGTACATTTGTGAAGTCGAAGAGACTTTAATTTTTAAAAAAAGTTTTACGCAACCGAAAATTCTGAAACTTTTTTCTATTATCCATCCTACTAATATTAAAAATGTGAACGTTTGTGGGTTTGGACGTTTGTTCGTCAATCACGCAAAAACGGTTGAACTGATTTGATGAAATTTGACACACAAATAGTTTAAAGCCTGGATTTAAAACATAGGATACTTTTTATTCCGCTCAAAGGTTCCCTAGGGATTTTCCGAATGTTCACGCGGGCAAAGCCGCGGGCGGAAGCTAGTAGGTACCGTAAAAGTTTAGAGAGAGTCTTTGATTGGACTGTATCAGTGACCACTTGAGTAATCTCTTGACAAAAATACGAATAAGAAAAATCATTAATATTGCAGAAAATACCTATATGAGGATGATTTTAGTACGCTAGTTTGGACTTTTGTTTGATGTTTTCTTGGACACCCCTTAAAAAATCACGTCCACGATGTAGCGAAGCGATAGTGTTATATTTTCTATGCTATTAGGCTAATAGCACAAATAATATAATACTATATCTAATAGACAAAAGATAATGAGTGAAAAAATAGTATCTTACATTTAACAATTATGTTTTCAGAAAACAAGCAGCCCTGACACACGTTTACGTGTCTGCCGCACCCAAACCCACTGTTTCGTTTTGGATCTAAAAATAACGCCACCTGGCGGAGAGAAGCGTAAACATGTCAGTCGGATGAATGAGAAACGGAACAAGGATGTGGGTATTTTAATTTAAATAACAATGTGAAAAAAATACCATTAAATAATACAGTATTAACAGAAAAATACTAGAGTACATGCGACCCCAATAACTATTGTCTATTCTACATCTCTAAACTTGAGTGTGAAGATGATGATAATAAAGAACAAAATTAACGCCGCCATCTTTAGAAGGCTCATTTACCAAAACTCGTTAAAAGAGATATAGCTACTGAAGTCTATTCAGAATGGATTTATAAAAAACCGGCCAAGTGCGAGTTGGATTTGCGCACGAAGGGTTCCGTACCAAAAACGGCAAAAAAATAACGTTTGTTGTATGGGAGCCCCCCTTAAATATTTATTTTATTCTGTTTTTAGTATTTGTTGTGATGGCGGCAACAGAAATACATAATCCGTGAAAATTTCAACTGTCTAGCTATCACGGTTCATGAGATACAGCCTGGTGACAGACAGACATACAGACGGACAGCGGAGTCTTAGTAATAGGGTCCCGTTTTTACCCTTTGGGTACGGAACCCTAAAAAGGAAAAACGTAGCAACGATGCTCAAAGTCCTTCTTATTCTTCTATCGCAGAGCTGCGAACAATAATTTTATTATAAAATTGTTGTCATAGCGAAGCGAAGATTAACGAGATCATTCTTGTGATCTTATAGTAAACTGCACCACTCCATAATAATGTAAGTTAAATTTCTCTCCTTTCAAGTTCATTGACATGCACTCGGAACAAATAAAGGGGCTAACACACGCCCTTCCGCCAGAATGCGCATGCGACTCTTTGATCTTCAGAGATAACACCGCGCCATCTGTTGATGAGCCCGGAATATTTGTTTACACGTTAATCAAGTTGGCTTTTCTAACCATATTCGTGTACACCAACCTTTTTTGGTATAAAGGTTTGCCATCTTATCATCATAACACCTCATTATAGGTACCTATAGGCTTAGCAGGACGTAGACTTCTTCCATGGATGAGAAATTTCATAATCTCCACCATTGGCAGGCGGGTCGGATTGGAGATCAACTCCTTTGCCATCTACTTACTCCACTCATAAAATATCCTACGTAACTTGGAATCACCGTTAAAAGATAGAAAAGATTTTTAAAAGACGTATTTTTTATCTCTTTTAAAGGACTCCAAAAATATGTTGGTGATTTAGGAAGAGCATTTTAACTCTATTTTAAGAACCACTAAAAATACATAATTTGCCACGTGTAGGTGTCATTGACTCCAGTTAAATTTCCGAGACGAGATCACAGAAAATATGGCCGACATAAATTTATGACATCAATTAAAATGTCCATGCTTTTTTTAGACAATAAATGCAACATTTTATACGAAAATAACACTCACCTACTTTGTGATATACTAAAGCACGTTAAAATATCATAAAAAGGACATAAAATTAGTTTTAATGCCTTTAAATGGAAGATACCAGAGCAAACTTGGAAGGACAATTACGAACCCTACCGGTTATGAGACATTAAAAGGCTTTCAATTCATGTGAAAACCATATAAATTTTAATAAAAACACATTTAAATTATTTCTGACAAGTCATAAAATGGTGTCAAACCTTGTATACTCTACCTTAACTATAACAGTAACATTCCTCTTGAAAACGTATTTTTAAAAAGTAGAAGATATCCAAACAATTTTTATTTCACTAAAGAAAATATATTTATGGTAAACATTGTAGTTATTAAAGTAGGTATTAAGAAATGAAGAAACAACTACCGTATTAATTTCGAAGGTGGCATTTAAGTACCAAATAATCCTTAAAATGGATTAATAAGTGATAAAATTAAAGAAAAGAGACTTTAAGACGAACTTCCTGCAACATGTTAAACGGTATGAAAATCAGCAAAAACAAAAAACAAATCAGTAAAGGAAATCTTAAGTAGAAGTTTATCATAACATCCCATTCATTACTTCCCGGCTAAGACACAAGTCTCGCAATATCCACCGCAACCGAAGATTGATACTAAACAGATAGCACATCTACTTTCGCAAAGGTCAAGACGCAAGACATAAGGAATTCAGGACCAATCGGAATTTATTACCGTAAAACCGTTTTCTCGTTAACACAGATCGATTTAACCGATGCATATGGCGGTTATGATCATGAGTAAGGGCCGTATAAGACAATGTTCCACGAAATTGGACCAAGTCGATATTTTATGTTGACTGAGATAATCGGCGTGGGAGGCTCACTCGGAAGTGGGACAATGGCCAACATCGGAACAAATGAAATGTCCATGATAAATACAAGGAATTACGGGCAGCGGAATTAGAGTAATTTTCGGAGGCACAGCTAAAATTGTTACTGTTACATGACATTGACACAAAACGAGAATGTGTCAACAGTGGTTTTGTATTTTTAAAGTGAAGTCACTCAAGTCACGTTAACAATGTCAATCTCTTAAATTCTTTATTGACATTGGAGGAGTATACGAGTAAGCTGTTTGAAATTCGCTGAAATTAAACGAAAACGTATCGATTTACCTACATTATTCTTATGTTAAACTATTATTGTTATTTTATTATTTATTATTATTTATTCATTGGGCTTAGCCCAATGCAATAGAATAAGCGAATACAAACATATTTAAAAATAAATTAAAACATGACAGAGGAACACATACCTAAAGTCTGTCCATCCTTACTTGACTTATTAAGTAACCAGTTTTTGACAGTTGTCATACGTCTTTTATACATAAATCATTATTTAAAAATATGTTAGCAGCTTTATGAAATTGTTATTAATTTATTAACAATTTATTTCGTAATCTATGAGTGGAAAAACATTTGTTGTATTTTATAAATGATTATTTCAATAAAGAGTTGGGTGAAGATTGTATACCATATAAGACAAGTAAGGATGGACAGACTTTATACTCTAAACACAATAACATAAAACATACAGAGCTATTCTTGTAAATTCACTCAGAGAACAAACTCAGAAACTACTACATTCTCTTTGCTACTACGTTAAATATAATATGTTAAACTAAGTACAATATGTTGAAAACTGTTCACATGAGCAGTTTCATCTACTTATACTTAGTTTTCGACATTGTCGACAATTTATTTACGTCGAAAATGTTTAATAGCATGGTAAAGAAATGTATTTGATGAAATTGAACAAATTATGGACCATGACCAAAATATATTTTAATTTTGTGGATAGCCAAAAGCAATACTCAGAATGTAGAGATCAGTGTATAAGATAAAGTGATAACATAACACTGAAGAAAATCGCAACAAAAAGTGGTAAACGCTAGCAACTAACATTCCATACTTGCAAATGAATTTTCTGCGAATCACCTATCGTTGTTATACCTTACAATGTAACATTCAATAATGGTCTTCATACCAACACAATAGAAATCACTTTCGATCAAACAGAAGAAACGATAAGAACAGAAAATAATGCCCTCGATTCATAAGTGATTTATTAGTGGCTACCGGATATTAAACATGGTAGTATTATATTTGATATAGAAGACGCCGATTACAAAGAAAGTGTTAATATTTGATAAATGATTAATTGCAAAGAGAAAGGTTTAAGTACTGTACGCAAACAGTGATATGTGGGACTAGATAGTTATGTTAATTTGAATCCTTTGTCTTACTTTTTAATAACTACTTAGAATTAATTCTACAAGTAGGTTGATAATTGACAATAACAACAAAATAGTGAAAAGGTGAAGATAAAATGACATATTTCTTAGAAAAACATGTAGAATTCGTATTAAATGTCAAAATTTCTTTTGTCGACACTTTTCTGCTTTGTAGTATTTTTAGAATGTTATTCAAAAAAGATTCTTAAATTAAGTTACGTGGTGGTGGAAATCCCAGTGTTAAATTTGTATTTCAAAGAGTTTAAGAAAATGAACAATAATCTTTAAAATCAAGTGAAACATTCATTAGCCGGCCAGTAAACTTCCCTTATTACAAAAGTAATAGCAAAATGATTTAAAATTTGAGCATATTGTAGCGTTTTTTTAAATGTACCTAACTGGCATTTATTTTTAATTGGATTTGTACTTATTTTGAATTTTTATTTAATAGAACCCTAGACAAATACTATCTTAATCCGAATAACATCACAAGAAGAGTTAATTATGCTCAAATTGCAAATCTTTTTGGTATTACGTTTGAATAAAAAGCGCTTAAGCTGCTCCTGGGTTCAAATTGAGCTAAATATTTGATGTTGTATCTTCATTAAGTTCTTTTATAAGATAAAGCAGTAATGTATATCGAAAAACGGGATATGATGACTATTTTAACAATTAAATCTACAATAACAAAGCATTCAAAATAAAAGTATACAATTATAGTACATTTATGAATTCATTATAGCAGAATAAAAACGAAATATCAAGCAATTTCCTATAACGCAAACCAACAATTACTAAGAGGAAATACATCGATCTTAAGATTACAATCGATAATTCAATTTCAAATGATGACGGAAAAATTGCAATCCCATTGGAAAGATGATTAAATGAACAGATTGAAACGGAGACCGAAGATTTATAAATATTATGTCATACAGTGGATCATACCAATTATAAAATTGTGAGTAATGACGATCTTGAGAAAGCTGATTTATGTATGGAAAGTAAGGATACCTACATATTCATGTATGTTTATGGCGAAAAATCAATATCGTATAATAAGAATGTAAATGCGAAAGTAGGTCTATATTTTTCGTTTTACTTTATAGAAATTTGAAATTCAGCTTTGAGAAAGAATTTGAATAAAAAATCTATTTCAAATGACTTCTATGAAAACAATAATGTTTTTGGTATTCAACAAACAAAAGGCTTTGTATCAAATTAAGAAAGAAAGAGCTTCATAATCTTGTTAAAGTTGCAAACATTAGTTTGTAATTTACCCAAACTAAAGTAAACAATAATAATATAAATCAAGTGAGATCTTTTTCAGAAATTTCTTTACCTTGGAAATTTATATTATTATTATTTATTCCTCTATAGTCCTCCTCTTATTCCTCTATAGTATAGGAAAGGAAGGTATTGGACCCAATTGGACCCCGTAGTAAATCCTCAGTAGACGAATCTTTACAGTATGATAAAGTATCATAAATGATACATGTTTTTAAATTATCCTAATGGATTTTTTTTTGTTTTTGGATATTTGTACATTGGTTTTGGTTCATACTATATAACATCCCTGCAAAGTTTCATCGACTGAGAATTTAATGTTGGGGGTCTCCATACAAAAGATCGCTTCATTTCCTATACAACTCTGTACTAAAAATCTGTCAGTTTCGACACGTTCTATCCACGATTGTAGAATTTCTAACGATTTCTAATTTATTGTATTTAATTCACATTTATGATATTTCCCATAACGTGACTTAATAATGCATGGACTATTTTATGGTCCAACAATTAAAGTCAGCAAGTTACTGATAAGTCCCCTTTCAAGTATCAAGACCGGCACAAGGTCAGAAGTAGCGACAGCAAAAAAATAAATAACTTCGAACAAAAACAACGTTTAAAAAAGCTGTCACTTCGATTGCCTATTGTATTATAATACGCATTATTTACAGATAATAAATAACAATAGGAGTTAAATGAATTCAATAATTACTAACAAAAGGTATTTTAAAGATAATATATCCGTTTAAAGCAGCAGGCAGTTAAGTAATGTGTCCACCGTAAAAAGGAAATATTATTTAAAATTTGTTATTGTATTACGACTTTTTTGATATACCTACATAAAAGATGATGTACTATTGCGACCAACATAATTATTGATCGAGCGAGCGCTATGCTCGCGCTTCGTCGTCGCTCGTCTCCATTTCATCTTGGTCAAAAATGCTTTTATTTCGTATGTCCAGCTGTCCGGCTTTCTGGCGCTTCGTCTGTTCTCCTCTACAGGTCGCATTTCTCAACTGATTCTCGTAAAATTTTGTGAGTAGGTTCTTTAATAATATAAAATTTTTGGTCGATTCAGAATTTTTCACATTTTTCAAAATGGCGGAGATAGGGAGAAAATAATATTTCAGCAATAAAAGTAGAATGAGCTAGTAGCAAAACGTCTGGAATTGCGAATAGTCCGTATGTTTAGAATATATAATTTAGAATATATTGACGACCAGAGTGGTGCAGTGGTCAACATGCCGCCTACCACGTAAGAGGTTCCGGGTTCGATTCCCGGCCGGGCAGAAATTGAAATGATGATTTTTAATTTCTGTGACGGGTCTGGGTGTTACTATGTACATTCTGTGTACTAAGTATCGGGAATTTGTCAATAAAACAAAAAATACAAATTATTCATCCTAAATTTATTTTATCGCCTTCAAAGTAGGCCCCATCGCTTGCAATACAACATCTCCACCGCTTCACTCAGTCTTGGATTCATTTTTCATAGGCTATTTGCGGTATGGCCTTTAGCTCATTCAGCGAATTTTCTTTTATGGCTTCTATCGACTCAAAACGTTTTCCTCGAAGTGGTAATTTTAACTTGGGAAATAAAAAGAAGTCAGACGGAGCTATATCAGGTGAATACGGTGCTTGGTCGAGAACTTTTGTTGAATTTTTCGCTAAAAACTCTTTCACTATAATGGCTGTGTGTGATGGTGCATTATCATTTTCCATTGTTAAAATCGCCGAGGACTCAAAACTATCACCAACAAAAAGTGTAGTTTAAAACAAATTAAATGACAGATCCCGCTCAAATTTTGCGCGCTTAATCAGTACAGTGCTACAAACATGCAGTAAAAAAATTAGAACGACCTCTTTTACGTGGGTCTTTTTATTGACATATTCCCGATACTTTTTACACAGAGTAGTATAATAAGTTAATAGTTAAAAAGTATATTAGTCTATCCGTTGTCTAGCACCCATATTACCCTTCCTGATCACACTGCCTAAAAAACAAATAGACTAAGAGGGCAAAATGACTAAAACGCAAAATGTCTACAATGCAGAATGACTAACTTGCAGAATGATGGGCTCGCTACTCGACTAAATTACCATTGTAGTCTGTCTGACTGAACCGTGCTTAAGGACCTGTTTCACAAAGTCCGATTAAGTTCAAATTAAATACTTGACGACCAATTGCATAAGCATATTTTTTTCCATTTTTAAATTCCATCCATTAAATTTTAATCCAAAAGTTAGTACCTATAATGTACAATCGTATTTGTGCAACAGGCACTTTAAAGACATCTTTTTCTTCAGAATTTTGCAGACCGTACACAACACGACAGCTCACAGCTCCCGTTCTCTTGACACGATTGGCTACTTAGTTAAACTCGGCAAATTATAGATTTAATGACAATACAAATAACCGTATTCACCTTGGATAAATCACTCTGTCAATTTAGTTACGCTTCGATTAAAGAATACCATACGCTCAGCGTTTTTGGCGACGCGGCTGTTGAGCGTTTGTTTAAGAGCGTAAAAGCAGCGTAAAAGCAGCCCTATCACATTTTTTCGTCGAAATTTCGATTTTGACGGAGTTTAGCGCTACAACCTAGAGAAACCTTTGGGTCTACTAAATACATTTATATGTGTTCGCGACTAAAAGTAATATGAAATTTCGATTTTGACGGAGTTTAGCGCTACAACCTAGAGAAACCTTTGGGTCTACTAAATACATTTATATGTGTTCGCGACTAAAAGTAATATGATGATACACTGGAAAGTTAAAGGGTTAGAAAGGAAAATTAAAGTTGGTGAACGGTTTCTTAGAGTCAACTTTGAACATACACAGAAAGGGAAACAAGTACAAACAACAAATAAAAGTATAAAATTTGATTTCCTTATGAAGTAAAGATTATTCTGATATAAATTTTACGTAATAATAATTATGTATCTAGGAGAAATTTACAGTTAATTCTGAGCGTTTTTAGTAGTTTTATGGTTTTTGATTGGGATTTTTTTTCACATATTCCATACATAATTTCAAAATTCCGAGGCTGCTATGATCTATTCGACTATATAAGAGATAATATTCAATTTTTTTTAATTCATTTGTTTAGCACAGTAGTTCAATCCATGACCCCAAAAAAGTGCCTTCGCGCATTTTATGAAAATCTTTAACTGCAATTTCGGGTTTAATTATAAAGTTAAGTGAAGAAGACAGGGGCAGGGTTCAGGATCCGTCGGTGTGGTCGGAAATAAAAACACTCCTATAACTATTGAACTAACTATATTTAACACACAACTTAGGCAACTAGCTGATATTGAGCACTATTACTATTCACTAATACTGACTGAATAATACTCTAAAAAACACTGACTCTGCGTCGAACGCGTGCGGCTTTTATACCCTCTCACCGGGGGCGCGGAACAATACAGATTCGCGAAAGATCGACGCTAGAATCTTCCCGTTGACTCACGGGCGGTCGAGACTCTCGCTGCGACTATTCGTAAACAAAACTATACTTAACGATTTCAAACCTTATTCCTATAATACTGCGATACAATATTGTCTGTCTATAATACTAAGGATCCAGAAAAAGTCACACACACAATAGTCTTACAAAAAACACAAAGCTATTGTCTTCTGCTATTGTTATACACAGTCACTTCGTTCTGCCGTTAACATTCCACCCCCTTGTTGAGGGTATCACTCAACACTCACTAGTAGGCAGAACGATCACTTTCACTGCAGGCCGTCGAAGAATCCCACGAGTCGTTCGTACATCTACAACACGTACTTGTCCATCGGCTCCAGGGTACACTTGGACTATTTCACCTCGTGGCCACACGTTCTTGGGCAAAGTGGAGTCCGCGATGATCACTAAATCGCCGATCTTCAATGGAGTGACCTCTTGCGTCCATTTCGTGCGTCGTTGCAGTGTGGGCAGATATTCAGTCATCCACCGACGACGCCAAAACATGTCGGCTAGGGCTTGTACCACACGCCATTGCTTCTTCGTGCACAAATCATCCTTCGTGAAGTCCCTGAGGCGCGTCAATGCTGATGCGGTGCCCAGTAACAGATGATTAGGTGTCAAGGTGACTGGATCATTAGGGTCGACCCATACGTGTGTCAGTGGTCGGCTGTGAATGATGCACTTCCTTGGGCGCTCTCGATTTCAGAGTCACCCTTAACGCTGATTTCGTAGAGCGTACGGGTCTTTCCCAGCAGCCTCCCATATGTGGGTTCACAGGAGAGTTGAAGACCCACTTTATCCCCAATGTGGTGGCTGACTTTTCTAGCCGATGAATGTCCATTTTCTGCCAGGCTTTTCTCATTTCCGTCCGACCTCGTACTTGTAGTAAACCATCTTCTATCAACAACCGGCCAAGATGAAGAAGGCGCCTCTGGCGACGCAGTTCACTTCCAGTCTTCAGTTTTCGTATAAAAGCTGCTTCTGACTGCGTTAACAGGATGTCTTTTGCTCTTCCAATTAATTCTGCTGTGACGGCGGATGCGACTTTATCTTTGAGGCGGCGCATGAATGCCAACACACGAACGGTTGGTCGTACTGCCCTTGTTGGTGTCCTCTTTATGTTGATGAGAGGATGCTGGGCCTCGGCGATGACGTATACCAGGGCTGAGCGAAGTTCACCAGCTGCTTCTTCAGTAGTGGCTGAGTGTACTTCCTTGGGCCATCGCTCTTGATCTTCACGAAGAAACTCAGGTCCCGAAAACCAAATCGATTTCTCAATAGCCCATCCTTTTCTCGAGGCTTCGTCGGCTGGATTGTAACAGGTAGGTGGAATGGTCTCTGATTTCTCGTCGATTTCAGCCAGTTGGTGCGCGACGAAGGGTTTGTAGTCTCGCTCGGGTTTGTCGTCCGATCTGATCCACTGTAGCACCGTTTTCGAATCTGTCCATAGTAATCTTTGTCTAATCTCGAAGCAGTGTTCATCTTCCACAGTTTCCGCAAGTCTGCATGTAAGAAAAACAGCTTGCAGCTCCAGGAGTAGCATCGTCGCCCACCCCCTGATACGAAAATTACCGTTTCGATGGATTTCACTGATTTCCTCGATCATCTTGATGGCAGTATCCTTATTTTCCACACTGTCATTGTAGTTATAATGTCTCTTCTGTATGGCGGCGACAACTTCGGGATTGTCGTCTTTAAAGCGTTCGGCGTTCTTATTCAAAACAGCGTATATCGTAGAAGTAGGTGATGAAGCAGCTCCGAATATCATAGATTTCATCACGTAGATATCAGGTTCACGGACGCGATCAGCGCCTCTCCACAGGAATAACTGAGCGCCCTGATCTTTCTCGATGATCTTCACCCTCAGGAACATGTCTTCAATGTCAGCTGTCAGTGCTATTGGCTTTGATCGGAACTTGAATAGTACTCCCAGAAGTGAATTAAGGAGGTCAGGCCAACTTAGTAGATTGTCATTAAGTGATGTGCCTCGGTACGTAGCAGCGGCGTCGAAGACGAGTCGGAGTTTTCCTGGTTTATTCACGTTCGTGACGCCAAAGTGAGGGAGATACCAAGTGTGTGGCGACAGGATTGGCTTTTCCACTTTTTGCGCATTTCCCCGCTCTAGCAGCCTCTCGATCTGTGCAGTATAGGCAGCTGCGTATTCAGAGTCGCGATCCATCTTTCTTTCAGTCCCTCGCAGTCTCTTCTCGGCGTCACGGTAGTTATCCGGTCCGACTTCCCATCCGTCATCCGTGAGACGCGCAGTGTTGTTCAATATCGCCTCTGCTCTCACTTCTTCATATTTCACTCTTTTCTGCGCTGTTATTCCGATGTTGTCGAGCTCGAACTGTTTCTTCACCAAGTCGTTGAGGTCTATCATACAATTCACAGTTGCGGAGTCGCAGAACTTTTCACTCACGGGACCGTGCAGCACCCAGCCTAGCTTCGTCAGTGAGGATACTGGTCTTCCTGATTTTCCGCGTTTAATGTCTCCGCCGACGATCAACTCCCAGTTGTCCTGTCCTATCAGTAGTAGTGGCACGGCGTCTGTCATGTGCACACTATCTAAACTCTTCAAATGATCACACTGGTCCACTATCTCTCGTGGCACTGTTTGCGCAGGTAACTTAATGTCCTTGATCGTGCGCATTTTCACCTTATGGGATTCACCATTTGGTCCACACAACGTCACGGTCACAAATCGTGAGGTATCGTCCATGATCGAATGCCCACCGGCACTAATAATCTGTAGCGGTGACTTCGACCCTCGTAGATTTGTCGCTACAGAACTGTCAATGAGCGACACTGTGGCACCATCGTCCAACAAGGCGTACGTATCATGCGTTACATCTCCGTTTTGTACTTTCACAGGAATCACTTTCAACAAAGATTTCACACGGCGATCTCCAAGGTTCGTCACTCTCTCAGTTTGAGTGTCGCTGACAGCTTTACTCTCGGTTTCGCTGTTCTCTTCTTTCACAGCGTGCAGTAGCGTGTGATGATTAAAGTCACATTTTCCACAACGCTTGGCTCGGCACGTAAATCGGCTGTGGTTGCTTCCCAGACATTTGAAGCACAGCTTGTTGTCTTTTACAAGATCCCATCGGTTGTTCACATCCAGAGCCCGGAACTTATCACATGTCGAGAGTCTGTGTTCACTTTCACACATACTACATTTATTTATACTGGACTCGTGCACTTTCATAACTTTTTGTACATTCCTCACTGGGCGCACACTTGCTGGTTGTGGCTTCGCAGTCGGCTTCTGCTGGACTCCACCCCCGAAGATGTCAGCTGGAACTAGGTAGGCAGCGGTGTTAGCCAACTCATCCAGGAAGTCTACGAACACTGTTAGCGTAGGCGATATGCGTAAATCTATGTCACCCATAATGGCTCTCTGTCTTGAAAACTTGCTGTATTCTGTCCGCTGTGACGGCGTAAGCTTCTCTAGTAACTCCCGTACCAGTTGAGGATTGTTGATGTACCCGTCGGCTTTGATATTCTTCAGCGTCGAGATGCACGATCGCACTGTAGCACTGAACATTCGTAGTCCATCGCTGTCATTGTCAGTCATTTTTGGCAGCACTCGTATCTTCTGTAGGGCACACTTCAACAGTAGATTCGGGTCCCCATAAGTGCGTTCCAAGCTCTTCATAATTTCTTCCGGGTCAGAACTGGTACGTAGCAGGTCTTCCACCATCAGCTTAGCTTTTCCCTGAATGGCCATCTGCAGTCTCGTGATGTTTTCAGAGGCGCGAAATCCGTAGGTCTTCGTAGAGTCTTCATATCTCTTCTTGAAAAACAGCCACTCGGCAGGATCTCCATTAAAATGCGGCAGTTCATAAAAGGCGCGTGGCATAGGACGCGGCTTCGCCATATCCTGTATCGCCGTTGCTAATTCTTCTATTGCTTTCCCAGGTATGCGACGTTCCCGAGACGTTTCACGTTGCTTTACTTCCATCGTACGTGGCGTCTTGTCTTCAGGCGTGAGGAATGGCGACTTCTCAATCCACTCGTCGACACGTGCTATATCTTGCTCATGAACAACGTTTTCTTGTTCTTCAAGCTCTTCTTCCACTTCCAATTCAGCTAGTTGCATAGCCTTCTTCTTTTCGGCCAATCGTTGCTGGGCTGCGCAGATCTCCAACTCCGTTTCATATTCAATGCGGCGTCGTGCTGCTTCTCGTTGAGCACGGCTTGACCGCGAGGACACAACACTCGGCGCTTTACAGGGCGCGCGCATAGTGCTGGCCACTGGAGTAGTACTCTCGGCCTCCGTTCCCGTCGTAAAATCCACAATTCTTCCTCTATCGCTGGCCAGTGGTATGCTCTGATCCATTATACCAGGGCGAGTCGACGTTAATGGCGATCTTACTGGGGGGATGGACGTCACGACGCCTGAATCCGCGACGCCAGTTGTCGCGGGCTCGTTTCGGGTCATCGCTGTCCCACGTAGCCGCTGAGCCTCCATTTCACTGTGAGTTTCTCCGCGTTGCTTGCTCCTCGTAGAGTATGACATTTTCTTTCTTCAGTACTCCGTT
Organism: Agriphila geniculea; assembly: GCA_943789525.1. Classification (NCBI taxonomy): domain Eukaryota; kingdom Metazoa; phylum Arthropoda; class Insecta; order Lepidoptera; family Crambidae; genus Agriphila; species Agriphila geniculea. Next base: position 19,173,642 of record OX038890.1, read on the forward strand.
GATAGAAAGTTCAATCTTCTTATTCCGACGATTCTTCAGTCACCGACGATCCGGCTCGAAGGACCAAATTGAAGAAGACAGGGGCAGGGTTCAGGATCCGTCGGTGTGGTCGGAAATAAAAACACTCCTATAACTATTGAACTAACTATATTTAACACACAACTTAGGCAACTAGCTGATATTGAGCACTATTACTATTCACTAATACTGACTGAATAATACTCTAAAAAACACTGACTCTGCGTCGAACGCGTGCGGCTTTTATACCCTCTCACCGGGGGCGCGGAACAATACAGATTCGCGAAAGATCGACGCTAGAATCTTCCCGTTGACTCACGGGCGGTCGAGACTCTCGCTGCGACTATTCGTAAACAAAACTATACTTAACGATTTCAAACCTTATTCCTATAATACTGCGATACAATATTGTCTGTCTATAATACTAAGGATCCAGAAAAAGTCACACACACAATAGTCTTACAAAAAACACAAAGCTATTGTCTTCTGCTATTGTTATACACAGTCACTTCGTTCTGCCGTTAACATTAAGCAAATTTTCAAAAAAGCGAGGCCGCTATGATCTATTCCAATAGCTATTCTACACTATTCAATAAGTCAAAACTGTTAATGTATTGTTGTTTCCGAGATCGAGAACCCCAAAATTGGCCATTTTACGCAAAAATCACAGTCGCGACGTAATATGCCTCTTAAGTACATACTTCAAATTTATTAAACATTTACCCAATTGACGTGTTTGTAGCAACCAATCATACGTGAATTAAACTGGATATTTTTTTAATCGCAAAAAATGGTTATGCTTCCACTCGTTTAATAATATTAGCACAAATTAATTTTCGACTTTAATGAGACTTTAAAAACCTTAGTACAGGTTTTGTATTAACTAAATGCAATTTAAATTAAGTGAACAGCAAAACTATTTCGAAATACTTAACACCCACCGATCCGCATTGGGCCTGCGTGGTAGTTATGGCCCATCCTCCTTATCCACCCATAAAGCTAGGGTGGTGGCTAAGAAAGCGGTGCCGTCACATAGCGGCCGTAATTTTACGGACGTAAAAAGACTATTTGACTTTACGGTGTCCAGCACCGCTCTCTAGGAAACCGCGCCGTATTGTTTACATAGACAATGTTCTACGCCGCTAAATTAAGGCCGTAATATGACGGCACCGTCATCCTAGGAAACCCAAAATTCAAATTCATTTATTCAGTCTAGGCTGTTACAAACACTTGTGAATGTCATAGAAGCTACGCCATCGGTTCGCAAACCCTAAGCGGGAGATCTTGTAACGAGAAGAACCGGCAAGAAACTCGTCAAGGGCTGCTTTTTTTCTCCCTGTATATTTCATACAGAGTCGTCAAGGAAGGCCTGTACTCCAGCAGTGGTGATATTAAAATGGCTGATATCACAGAAACCTTTCAGAAGAAATCGCGCGTGCAAAACGCTCGGCGTGTAGCTATGTCATTACCTACTCATTCTACAAATCTCACTATTCAAATAAATGGAACTATCTTGGTTTTAACGCGGTAATTACTATTTTTCTAACCGTCTCCAATTTAGGGCGTGAGTAATTTTCAATTTTACTGTAATTAAACTTAGTAAAATATGAGCTTAAAATTGTAACTTTGGAGATGTGATGCATTATTTGTCTTATTATACAGGCATACATTTCATAACTGCACAAGGTTGGTTCCTAGGTTTCTTCAAATCTAGATTTGTCTAGAAAACTTGATATGTCTGGTGGAATTTGCTAAATTGCTAAATGACTAGACCGTATTTAGGCTTTCCGTGTCAAGGATAATTTAGCACTTTTTTGCACATCGCGACGAAAAAAATTACTCAACTAGCTACGGTTTATCGAAACAGTTTGTTAACTTTGTTAAGAACCTGATTTTTGAGGAATTCGTTGCAACTGATAGAATGATGATGATGAATAAATATTTATTTTATTTATTTTTTATTTTTTATTTATTTAATCTTTATTGCATATGTATAAAATACAGCAAATGGCGGACTTAATGCTAAAAAGACATTCTCTCCCAGTCAACCAGAGAGGATGTGATAGTTAAAATGTGCAGGCAATAAAGCGAATTGATAAATATGAATAATAATAATATTCAAATGAATCAATATGAAGTTTATAATCGAAGAATATTCTGTAAATAAAAGATATTTAATTTTGGTTTATTATAAGTAAATTACTAGTGGCTGTGTGAGCTGTAGACATCCCGTTTGAATGTTGTGTCATTATTGAAGATTTTTCGAAATGGCTAAATGTTTTTTTTTATTTCAAAAATTTAAAATTTTTCGATTTAAATATTCGATATAATCATTGAAGCTGCTCACAAAATTTCACGAAAATCGGTTGAGAAATGCGGCTTGTAGAGGAGAACAAACGGAAAGACATATGAAAGTATTTTTGCCCAAGCTGAAGCAGAGACTTCGATTACGCTTCGCGCTCGCTCGGTCAATAATAGAGGGTTTTGTTTGTTTTAGATAGTTACTGTTTTATTACGAATTTCCAACATTTTCTGCTAATTGATTAAAACAAACTTAATTTTCTACGACACAGTTTAAATATTTAGCCAAAACACTAAATTAATTGAATCAAAATATTCATAGTAAGTTTTTTATTACAGTTACCTTCATATATTAATTTCCAAACTAATATAAAGTATTTAATTAAAATACCTGTAATGCAATTTATAATTAGTCACGTTTCTCTGTTCCCTTTTATGAAATGCACATAACTCAAGTATTGTAAGAAAAATATAATGAGGTAAGAAGGTAGACGTCATAAAATATAAGTAATAATATTTTCCTTGTAAGTTGTCGTAAAATGATAATGTTTTTCTTTATTTCCTAATTTATAATGACGTTACAACAATATTTTGTAAGTAATTGTCGAAAAAGATAGCAAACGCCATTCACAAGACGCAAAGGTTTAGCTAATAAATTAACCACTAGCAATATTTTGTCACTACTGTTTCACCACCGTAAAAATCGAAATTAAATCGAAAAGTACGAGTAATATCAGTTCACAATTTGCCGTTCAAAAACAGTCCTTAGTACTAATTCAATAAAGATTAATATAATTTACAATATATTGTGTCATTTCTAGGAAGTTACAGACGGACAGACGATATGATTTGCGGATAGCGGTAATTAGATATTTATGTAACTTTATTGAAATAAGCAAATTGTTGGTTAGGTAACGCCTTTGTGGAAAGGTACTCGGATTAAATTAGTTATATTACATTCCATTCCATTATTTTAAGTTCATTTCAAATGGCAAAGCAATAAACATACTTATTAAGGTGGTACCCTGAGCGAAAGTGGCGCCGCGGTGAATTTTATTATAATATAATTCTAAAACATATATTTTATTATAATTCTAATAGACAATTTTAATAATGTTTATCGTGGAGATTTTAGGGTCCACAGTCTAGTATTTTTAGACGGTATCGTTACATTCCCTAGTAGTCACTGCTAGAAGTAGATAGAAAAACTGCTAACAGTGGCCGTTATTGACACATTTGCTATCTACTTCTACGAATGACTACGTGGGCATGTAGTGATACCTTCTAAAAATACTAGACCATGGGCCCTAAAATCTCCACGATAAACATTATTAAAATCTTTTTCAATTAATGCGTTATTAAATAAAAACCTTTGAGGGCGCCACTTTCAGTCATACAACCGCCTTAAAGATATTTCAGTTGGTGCATTTATAATTTGGAGGTGTGGTCATACTATAATCAATAATCATTTATTGTTTGTCAAACATGAGTGTACAAAAAAAAAATGTAGTTGTCAGGGTTTATCGTTGTCTTTACATGTTTGGCCTTGTAGGGCATACAAAATTACAATGTCAATTACCTAATTTAATTATTTCTATATACAATATGTTTGGTTAACGATGTCGGAGCTTTTAAAAGCAGATAATATGATCAGTTTTATTGATAAAAACCCCCCTTATATGTTGGGGTCTATCTATCCCCTTTCCTGTTGGGTTGACCGGCATTTTAAATTTGACTTTTTAATTTAGGTGGCCCTGCCGAAAAAAATAATTTATCCAGAATTAAAAGGCCTACAGTATATATTTTGTGGTGTTGTGTTGCTGTGGGCATATTTGGCGCAGAATATACAGCTGTCTTCACTCCATCTCTTGTCCGTCTTACGCATTTTCGACAGCCACGTGATTCTTACTGACGCGAGTTTAGCATTTTTCCCCATTACAAAAAAGCGTACAATGCCGCTAAAGAAGTTTTCACTTCAAAAATCCCCGGAAAATTTTTAAGTCAAGAAAAAACTGAACTGCCATTCTTCTGTAGTACCTACTTATATTGTATGAATGAACTCAAAACCAAGCCCCACGATTCCAACGAGGGATTTAATGTTTTTGTTTTGTTTTGTTTACGGTCATGAAAAAAGTTATCAGGACTAATCAGAAATAGGATTTTCACACATTCGACGTTAGGCTGACATGTCAGTAATTTCAGGAATCTGTCAGGAAAACAGGGAAAAGCTGTATTTGTCAGGGATTTTTGAAATCCCAAATAGTGTAAGTAGGTACTCAATGAAAACACATAATTTGTTAATCATTCTGATGAGAAAAAATTATCAAACGTCAACTACCTAACCCTAGCTACGCAGGATTCTAAGAGCTCGGAAAATCTTGTGTGTGTGAAATTACAATTTTAACTTTTTTTTAAAGACTGATTGAAACACAGAACAAAGAAAAATTTTTTTACCTTTATGTTCTGTGGATTGAAAGACATCAAATTCTCGAATTACTCGATGATTAGAACTCAAGTGTAGGTGTTTGGAATTTGTTCTGGTGAAAAAGAAGAACTAACTGCTTTTTAATTAAAATTCCTATCTTTTTGCAGTAAATAGGTACTTACCCAATTATATTCTTTGATGAATTATAATCCGAATACTACATACATTTGATTTTTAATCGACTTCAAAAAAGGAGGAGGTTATCAATTCGACTGAATGAATGTTCTTTTTGTTTCAGACACTTCGCAGTGAACTTTTGAGTCTTCTAAAAAAAAACATAATTTACTTTGGCACCGCTAATAAAAAAGTTTTGTTACATTTTTGATCATTTTTCCAAACTTGAAATATGTCTTTTTTTACATATCTAAAAAAAAAATCGAAATACTAGATCGACTGAAAAATTCTCTATAATTTTCGAACCTGCTCTCGACATTTCACGAGAATCGGTCCAGAAATGCGACATGTAGAGGAGAACAAACGGGCAGCCAGACATACGAAAGAATTTTTGCCCAAGCTGAAGCAGTGACGGTTCGCTCGCGCTTCGCGCTCGTTCGGTCAATTAGCAATCGATGATATAGTAGCTAGTAGGTGGTATAATTTACAAATAACATTGTTTCTGGTAATTAGCAATCGATGATCTAGTAGCTAGTACTGCTAGTAGGTGGTATAATTTACAAATAACATTGTTTCTGGTAATTAGCAATCGATGATCTAGTAGCTAGTACTGCTAGTAGGTGGTATAATTTACAAATAACATTGTTTCTGGTAATTAGCAATCGATGATCTAGTAGCTAGTACTGCTAATAGGTGGTATAATTTACAAATAACATTGTTTCTGGTACTTAGCAATCGATGATCTAGTAGCTAGTACTGCTATTAGGTGGTATAATTTACAAATAACATTGTTTCTGGTAATTAGCAATCGATGATCTAGTAGCTAGTACTGCTAATAGGTGGTATAATTTACAAATAACATTGTTTCTGGTAATTAGCAATCGATGATCTAGTAGCTAGTACTGCTAATAGGTGGTATAATTTACAAATAACATTGTTTCTGGTAATTAGCAATCGATGATCTAGTAGCTAGTACTGCTAGTAGGTGGTATAATTTACAAATAACATTGTTTCTGGTAATTAGCAATCGATGATCTAGTAGCTAGTACTGCTAGTAGGTGGTATAATTTACAAATAACATTGTTTCTGGTATTCCAATCACCTTCTATACTTACATTCTTATTTGGCTAGTTATTGCTATTTCCTAATGATCTAGCTAGCTAGAGGGCCTTTTGTACCTATGCAAAATCATATACCCTTCGTTTTGGCTTCGCCGTAGTCGGGTAAAAAGACGCTAATCTTCACTATATCCTCCGCACCCAAAGCACCCAGTATTTTCAAAATTCCATATGTTTTGAATACACTTTCAGTTATACTTAGTTACTTAGCAGCTTAGGTACTAATTTAAGTAATGTATTTACGTGTTCAACTAAATTCAGATGCAAGATGCAAGTAAACAATTGGAGTGCAAGAAAGTCTTCTATTGATTTCAATTCTTTTACTATTAGATGGTAGCAATCTAAATGCGACCCAAATTCACGTTTTCCACAACAAAACGTCTTCGGCCGATGTCGCAGCCAATCATTCGAATCGGCAACAGGTTTTTTTCTGCGAATACCACTATAGACATCTAAGAACCAGCATGGTAAAGCATGGAAAGTACAGTTAAGCAAAATAACTTAGTACTCACGCAAAGACAGTCGGCAGTCGGTGTATTTTTAAAAAGGCTTATTTCCACACACTCAAATACACAAAGTCTGTTCACAAGTTTATGCACTGTTGGAGTTTTTGTTCACGGGTGTGTTATTTGTGTTTGTGGAGAGGTCAGTTCTAAATGCGGTGGACGGTAGGGGACGGAGCGACGTAACCCCGTACGTTCATTCAATGCAACGCCGCGCGGCGGACTGGTCTTTCTTGGTCTTGCTTGGTTTTGGTTCGGTCTGTCTGATTGACTGAAGCGCGCGAGCATGCGAGCCAAGAAGCGAACAAAACTTGCTCGAGTGACAAGCCAGAACCAAAACCCGGAGACACGAACGATCCAAAGAACACAACAACCAGCAGTATACAAGCTTTGCTTGTCGAGGACGAGTATCCAAACATGCAGCTCCTGAAAATCTCAAAAGAAACCTTCCTATTACTTTTACCAAACTTTACTACACTAACTTCTCTGTAGTCTGTACCTACTCTGTAGTGTTATGCCAATTTCCTAGAGGCAAGGAATGATGTACGTTGGTTGTACCATTTATTCTCCTAAAAGTTGAAGTTACCCTTTTCAGGGGCTTTTCCAAATAAAGCGGAAAAGTTGTAGTTTTAGTGCCTTCTAATTCCGTAGGTATAATTATGCCACCTCCTTTTTCTAAATATTTCGTCCTGTTTTTAAAAAGGTAGTCTATAAGGTCAGTCTTTTTACAAGCGGCTCAATGCACATTGTAATATTAGTAAACAAAAATTTCAGTTGTTGTTACGAGTATGGTCTCATGATCAAGTCGCTTCATACTAATAAAATTACGGTACGTACCTTCGATCAGATACCAAGATCGAAGGTACGTACATAAAAAGGGTAACTGGACAAAGGTGTTAACTAACAAAAAGTTCAAAATGAGTTATTAGTATTTGAAAATTATTTTGAAGCCTGAAATGTATGCATTTATGTCAGTTAATACCATTGCTATGGTCTGTATTTTTGACACGAATAAGAATTTGCGTGTTTTGAGCTCATCAGTCAGATTTTTCATCTCTTAAACTCTATGTTCATGCAAAAAGTAGATTTTCTCAGTTTTGTCAGATAACACCTTCGTCCACTCACCCCTTCCGGTCATTGCAATAATAAATGAAAGGTATCTGAAGACCTATGCTCCTGAAAAAACGCTGAAATATCAAGAAATAATTGACATGATCCATGTTAATTTATAACGAATATAACCAATGACTTACAACATAAAAATTCTTTATAACCGAGATGTATTAAATGCAATATTTATATGTTCTGGAGATTTTTATGAATTTTATATCTTACCGAATTATAGTGCTCTCAATCACTAGCTTAGCTTATGTTCTTCATTGTATATTTGCTGTCTAACTTACAAAAGGCGTAAATAAACGTGTACCTATTTAACAATTTTGTTGTTGAAATCTTGGACCTTGAAATTTGCAAAAAACGACTTTTAGGATTTCCCGAAAACTACTGAACCGATTTCAAATAGGTATTCGAGAAATGGGACCAATTTGGGAACATGTCTGATATAAAATAATGTTTGAATCATTTACATCGGTTCTGCCATTTTCAAGTAATCGGGAAACATGGCTAGAAAAAAAACGCGACAAATAGAACTCCCTCCTTTTCAATTTTTGAAGTCGGCTAAAAATTGTAAGCAGCTTAATATTTTTGTCGTCAACATTACTTTTTAGGGTTCTTTACCCAAAGGTAAAGAACCGAAATTAAAAGGGTAAAAACGGGACCCTATTACTAAGACTCCGCTGTCCGTCTGTCTGTCTGTCTGTCTGTTTGTCTGTCTGTCTGTCACCAGGCTGTATCTCATGAACCGTGATAGCTAGACAGTTGAAATTTTCACAGATGATGTATTTCTGTTGCCACTATAACAAAAAATACCAAAAACAGAATAAAATAAATATTTAAGGGAGGCTCCCATAGAACAAAAATGATTTATTCACTTCTCAAGCTTACGCGCTCACTAGACATGAAATAAAACAATTTTTAACGGATACTAGCGCGGTTTTATTGAAAGCACTTTGGTAATTAGTTGGTATTTGGTTTGATTTGGTTTTCCCGACGCGACGTTTCGGCAACTTTGCAGCTGCCGTGGTCACGGGGGACTGAAGCTACCCGAGTCTACCCTCAAGCGATGAATTTTTTTAGACGTTCAGAAATTAAAATTTTAACAAAATTTTTAAATGTTTTATGTTGATTTATAATTTAATTTTATGAATTATTTAGTGCTAAAAAGAGAGAGAATCTACTGAAGCTACCACCATTTCATAAAATTGGGAGGCCCCTCCAAGAAAGAAATGGCGAAAGAAAACTTGGAGAGGAAAACCGACCTCCGTCTTTTATATTAATTTATTTATTTGCAAAAGGAACTAACTGTATCATTAGATCTTACAGTGTGTGTGAGGGGCTTAAGCTTGTGAATGATGGGGTCCCAAAATGATTTTTTGCCGTTTTTTGGTACGGAACCCTTCGTGCGCGAGTCCGACTCGCACTTTGCCGGTTTTTTTATAGGATGTTAAAGGAGTTAATATTTAATACTTTATTGACTATCTCTGCGGTCGAGTGGTTTGTTTTGTTTTCAAGGTGTCGCCATCTCTGAGGTCCAGCGTTCAATCCCCGGCTGGGTCAATTAAGAAAACGAACTTTCTATACTGGCTTAGGTCTGGGAGTTTGTAGTTCCACTGTTGAATATGATTTCCATTTAACACAAGTGCTTTAGATACTTTGGCATCGGAGCATTATTTGTGATGTTTTTGTGTATTTATTTATTGCCAATTGTGTGCAATTATTCCCTTCTGGAAGGAACAGAGCTCCAAATAATAGGGCCTACTCAAATGGCCATTAAAATTAACGCTAGTAGAATAGAATGACAATTGTACGAGATTGACAGGAGCTAAGCGTTAGTTTGTGTCATTTCCATACATTGTTATTCTATTCTACTAGCGTTAATTGAGGGGTATAGAATCAAATGCAGCTAGTTGCATATTTTTTCAAATTTCAACTGTGAATGCCAAACTGATCGTCTTTGAGTTATCTATGCTATCTACTAAATACTTAGAATCAAAACCATCTAAATATGGTAGAAAACCCGATTTCAAAACAGGCATTGGGATCAAAGTCAGCTTATTTTGCGTCTATCAGATTCAAAGGCAGCTTAGATTGCCGTCGACCAATCACAGCGCTGCGATGGCGTCAAAATTAATATGTCGTCAGAAACAGATTACTTATAAATTTGCAACAGGTGTCGTAGTTTTATTGATTTTAAATAGTTTTTCAAACAGTTTATACTACAAGAAAGTGAAAAATACTTTCCCTATTCATAATGGAAGTGAATGCCACTCTAGTTTCATCGAATAACACTCGAAAAAAAAAAGAAGAAATCCTTTGATGCTTAGAATCAAACCCATCTAAAACTCGAATGCTAAACAGGCATTGGTATCAAAACCAACCAATTTATAAACTGTCGGAATCAAACACAGCTTATTCAATAGGTTAGGATCAAAGACAGCTTAAATGAAAAGTTTTCTCCAAATGTTGGCATAATTCGACTTAATGCTTGGCATAATTAAAAATCACTCTCTGATTAACATTTTCTTAGACAATTAGACAGAGAATATAGAAATTTAATACTGAAAAAAGTTTTTTTTGTTTTGCGAAAAAATTTGATTTGTGCACTTAGCTGGGTTTGATTCTATAGAATCAAACCCAGCTAAGAAATGGCCATTCTACTAAAATTGAGGGGTATATCCCTCAATTTTAGTAGAATGGCCATTTGAGCACAAGGGCTTGAATCCAAACATAACCATATTTATTCTGTGACATAACTTAATAAATAAAGTGTATCGAATTATAAGTATGAATACAGACATGTACACCGCTCTACTATCAAGGTGATCGTCCATTTACATATTCCTGCGCACCATGAGATCTATAACGATACATAACGACTTTATCGATTAATATATTTCGATTTATAATCGGCAAACTGTGAGATATTGTTTGGATAGCCTGAATAATTGGGATTGCAGTTTGTTTGTCGAATTCAAAAATAACTGTGGGCTTAGTTTAAATGCCGAAGATTATGCGTTTGACTTGATTCATGTTTGTTTCGCAACCACTCAAAGTAACTAAGACATGTTGAACTGTAAGAATCCTGAATTATTCGTGGCGAAGAAGTTTCATTGGTCAGGTTTGTAACGATACGAGAAGCTCTGAAAGGATTGAGTGCTTGATCTATCTAATAAACAAATGATTAAATTCAAACCCATCAATATCTTCGACGAACCAATTAAAGTGGATAACTTTATCAACTACAAGGTGGGCTCTGTTGAAGGAATTTACAATAAAGTTGCATTGTGTTATTTACATTTCACGATTCTATCTGCATTCTAGAATAATTACCCGCTTCCTGAATGGGAGAAATGGCGGTTTTATATTACGGTTTTATTAGATTAGGATGGGATTTATAAAGGGCCGGAGTCAGGTAGTGATAATGTAAAACAGATTATCTAAAAAATCCAGCCCCTGTAGTATGGCAACCGAAATACGATGTATCGATTGTTGAGTGATAGTTGAGTGTCAACTGTCAAAATCCACTGATTTTATCCAGTTAAAAGTCATAAATCGGTATCATTATTGCGTTTCGAAGTTGCGGTCATGCTAGGTAGGGTTGCCATACGTCTGGAATTTTCCGGATATGTCCGAAAATTTAGGTCTGTGTCTGGAATGCGGAGGGAATCTTAAATCGTCCGGAATTTCTTCAATTTAAGAAAAGAGTGAAATAAAAAAATAAATCAAACTTTTAAAACAAATCGAGGGATCAACGCATTAGGTACTATTCCTTTTGAGCATTAATTTTACTGATATTTATTATTATTATCAAAAATATTCTTCAACTCTTTGCTTCCTTCATTCATTAGAATTTGCTTCGTTCATTAAATTGATGACTTTTGAAGAACTTTTTCAAACCTGTCATCTTTACCCACATACGTTTACATACCCACATACAGAGCGAGCGAATTTATTTTTACCTGCTGTTTCTATCTATGAAGGAGGTAAACACGCATGCAGAAACACACACAAACATACACACATACACACGCACACGTTCACACACACCTATCATGAGACAATACCATAAATTAAACTTAATATTTGTTTAAAATCATTCTTTTTGTAACCATTTATATATTTTGTTTACAAAGTGTTGTTTCCGTAATTGGCTTGTGTACTGTATAACTATACCTGCGTAAATGGTCTGTAAATGCTGTGGTAACAATGTTCAATAAATAAAATAAAAAAATAAAAATAAATAAAATAAAATCTCTAGATTTGGTTTTTCAGATACTTCTACAAATTATGATGTACTTTTAATTTTTTTCATAGTTAAACCTCCATACGGACCTGCACCAGTGCACTTTGATGCACCGATATCAACATCCTGGTAGCAGAAACATTGAAAGGGCGCCTACCTCCTTCAGTCTCAATGGCATAGATTTTGAACTTGGTTATTAGTGTAACTGGAACTTGTATGCCAATATGAATTCAACATGAAAAACTTTATGTTTCCTTATGTATATTTATAGTTAAGCTTTAAGTTGTTGTTTAAGTTGTTGTTGCTATGTAAATAAATAATGAGAAAAATTAAAAATAAAGTAATAAATTATTAAGAGCGAGATGTTAAGGTACAGTACAGCAGGAAATAAGAAAGGCAAAGGACATCATCCATTTTGGTCTAAATGTGAAAGTGCCGGCCAAAAAACAAAAATCTGATAGATTTTGTCTACCTAAGCATTTCTTATTATGGCTGTAGTGGCTGTAGCATCGCAGTAATTGATTTAAATTGAGTTCAAAAAGTCTGTCTTTTCATTCATTTTGACACAAATGTGAAGTGGTGCTACAGCTTCGGTGCCATAATAAAAAAAAAACCGGTCAAGAGCGAGTCGGAGTCGCGCACCGAGGGTTCCGTACAATCATAAATATATTTGGGTATGTTACTTTAGTACAGTCTTGAAAAAAGTAGGATAAACGGCAGACAGGTGGAAGGGCGAACAGGCGGACAGTTAATTTACAAATCTTAACCACAGCTGCTTTTTGGTGACTGAAAAACGTTTCAGCCACTCCACATTGCAAACTGTTTTCGTTTATTCGTACGGCAAATATAGGTAGGTAATTATACTAGAACCAGCCACCAATTTATTATTGTAGAGTTAGGTTGCGCCATCTCTTAACCGATAGTGGAACTATAAATTTTCTTCTTAGGTTAGCATGCTTAGGACAGCGCCATCTGTTGACTGGTAGTGAAATTAAATAATTTTTGGTTGTTTTTTGAATTTCTAAAAAAGTGTGTTATATTGAGACATCGTTTTATTTTTCCTGTAATCTTTACATAAACTACTATCACACAGAATTATTTCAGATTTTTCTCTTTGCAAACTTCGGAGATAAGGGGGGGGGGGGAACGGTATTTTTTTTTACATTTTTCATCATAAGTCGAAAACTATGCGGCCTAAGAAAAAAGAAAAAAATGTTTTAAAATGTGCAAACAGCGCTCTTTCATATGATACCCCACATGCCCTAGTCACCTCACTTCAAATTTTTAAAACCCCTTTTCAGTCCCTTTTGTAAAAAAAATATTGATTTTTTGATTTCTTTCTTATTTGCAAAATAGTTGGGCAAATATCATCTTAAACTATTCCAAATTTCAAGTTGATACCATTAGTAGTTCTCGAGATATCCAGCTGTGACAGACAGACAGACAGACAGACAGACAGACAGACTGAGTTACACCATAAGGGTTCCTTTTTTACCATTTTGGTACGGAACCCTAAAAATGCTTAGATGGACAAAATCTATCAGAATAAAGCACTTTTGTCTTTTGGCCGGCACTTTCATATTTGGACCAAGAAAGTATGAAACACGGATGATGTCCTTTTCTTTAATTTTCACTTTTTCGATTACTGAATTATATTTTTATGAGTAGGTAAGTACACAAAACTTTCATAGACATAATCATAGAAAACCCTGAGCACTGCACGCGAGACGAGACTAATCCGATTCAAAAACGCAACTACACTGATCCCAGAAAAAAATATGATGGAAAATCGTGACCCGATTTCGGCAATTTTCGTTAATTCTTCATTTCTTCGTTTGTTGTTCATAATTAATTATTAATTCGTTATTCATTTTGTATGAAACAGCAGATTTTTTTAACACGTTCGACTTATAGTTGACTACATTTTTAGTTTTTAACTTGCAATAAAAATAAAATTTTCAAATTGCATTGTTCACCCAGCTAAAGAGGTGATTACAGCAATCAATATGCTAATAGCTACGGATAAAAAAATTCAGGTACCTACTTATGTCGAGCTTAATAGTATGCATGCGCATGAACCAATTTAGATAAAGTCAGGGATTTAATTAATTTAAGCATTTTCTTTAACAATTACAGTCTGGAATCATTATTTCTCACGTCAAAAGTCATTTAATGATTCCTATAGGTACTTATTAAATTCTCTAGATGAGACGATAGTTACTTAATGGTGGTTTTAATTAATTTAGAACTATAGGGTGAAATCTAAAACAGTCGATACATTTTGTGGTAGACTATCAAACTGAACAACTTTGTCTATGGGACCAACTTAATCAGAGCAAAAAAATAATCTGTTGTTCCATACATTTTGGTCGAGTAGATATTGACGTTTTCTATTGATAATACCTGTACCATCAAAAATGAATATCAGGGTTTAACCTGCTAATTTAACTGTTAATCGGCGTTTTATTGAAATAACGTTTTACTGGTATCTGTCACAAGCAGTTACTAAGGGCATCAATTATGGTCTGCAATTATCAAGTGCACGGTTAACTTCACAGGGAGGAATTAAGTACGATAACTTAATATTGAAGAGAAACATCTGATTTCTACTTAGTCTAACACTATGACCGAGCTATTCACAATTCGAGTTTAGGTTTTGTGATGATGAGTAAGTATTACTTTTGAGACTTCTATTGTTTTAGGACCTAGAACAGTGATTCCCAATTAGTTTTTTGAAGTGAAAACTTCTTTAGCGGCGTTGTACACTTTTTTGTAATGGGGAAAAAATGTTAAAACTCGCGTCAGTCAGGGTCACGTGACCTTGATCGAAAATTCGTGAGACAGATGTAGCGTAGACAGCTGGCGGCGGAAGTATCCCTCTCTTTCTACGGCGCGGTGAAAATGGCGGCGCGTCGTTTTGGCGTTCGGCGGGTGGATTTTTCTGAGATTTATCTCTCAGACAATTTACACAAACATGACAATTTATATTACATTAAAAAGTTTACGATAGCACAATAAATAAATATTGTATTCTACCTCATAAATGATAGTACTTTTATACTGATAAATTAAAGTGATTCGTGCAAAATCATTCCCTAACCATTTCAAAATATCAAAAATGCACAACGTTAATATTCAGGTTTTCACTTCTGCCGGCACTCCCGGAGTGCAACCCGAATTTTTTTTCTTCGTACCACTCCAAGAAAGACTTCCAACGAATGACAAATTTGAATAACAAATTAAATCAGAAGTATGATATCTTAGTTAAGAGACCACTGCGCTGCGCATAGCCCTAAATACGAAACACTGACTTAGAAGAATAGAAGAATTTAACATCTTTTAGGTAGTGTCCACTGACTTAGAAGAATAGAAGAATTTAACATCTTTTAGGTAGTGTCTACGTTTATTGTAGACTTATCTTAATGTAGTAGTAGATTCTACGTTAAATTATAACTTACACTTCCATAAAGTTCAATAATATTGCTATAGGCAATATAGGCATAGAATTACATAATAGTCTATAAGTAACTGGTAATGGTAGGCTTTGGTCTACCGCGCAAGTGTCGTCGGAATCGCTATCGGCTTCATTTGACAGATGGATATGACATATTGCTACTTTTCTTTGGTAAAGTTTTTATTTGTGCCAAAAAGAAGTAGCGATGTGTCACATTCATCTGTCAAATAAAGCAAATACCGATGCCATGGTCAAAAATTTTGTAACCTATGCCGACAACACTTGCGCGGTAGGACCTCTTTGTGCCTGATTCCGCACCTGTTTAAAAGTTTATTAATAATTTTATCAGGACCAGTCTAGGCAACTTGTTGACCTACATACATGACCAATTACGTAATTTTATTTGTCGTTCAAAGTCAAACGGTCGTTGCATAAAATGATAATTTTCGTATTACCTCGTTTGGTTATTTAAAATAACAAGTTATACTGCATTTTTATTTTGTTTACTTTACATTCTGTTACTTGAAACCGATTTTGTTTATAATGACAAAAATTTCGACATCTAAATTTAGAGGCTTTTGAACTGATTGTATTAACACAGGGAATACGTTTCCCTGCGTGATCGAATCAGAAATGAGGAGATCCGCAGGCGAATTAAAGTAACCGACATCGCTCGAAGGATTGCTCAGCTAAAGTGGCAGTGGGCTGGACACATAGCGAGAAGAACCGATGGCCGGTGGGGCGAAAAGGTTCTTGAATGGCGACCGCGCACCGGACGACGCTCCGTGGGTAGTCCCCCGACAAGGTGGACCGACGATCTGGTGAAGGTTGCCGCGCAGGACCGATCGTCGTGAAAATCCTTGGGGGAGGCCTATACCCAGCAGTGGGTGTCGTGCGGCTGATATGATGATGATGATGATGATGTATTAACACAGTAGATGGGTGGTCTATATTGATATCCTCATAGGGCAAAGTGTCTAGACTAGACTGTCTTTGGGTTGGGTCAAACCATGGTCATACCAAACAGTCATCTGTTGATGACTTTTTTTTTTTTCTTTTATTTAGTGACAACAAACAGTCGTGTACATCGACATTAATATGTTTAAACTAATAATTATTAAACTTATAGACCTAGAGTGCCTATTATTACTTTATGAAAATTATATATACCTAGGTATGTGACAAATCTTATTGGAAACGATTCGTGATAAACGAGATCAAGTAAAAATACAATTAAAAACTAATTCAATTAGCAAAAAAACAAAGCTAAAATACAACGCTAATTCACATATGTGTTAATTTAATTTTGTAGTGAGTGCATGTTATAACTCGTTTTACAATCAATGAATAGGCATTAACTTAAGGTTTAATATAACAAAATGGAACAGAACTTAAATCAAATTACTTGTCAAGTAAATAATTAAATTATTTGTGAAAAGCAAAAATTTACTTTATGGTAGCTTAAAATAAAATGTAATACCTAATATATTTAAAGAACAACACAATTTAAGGTGTTTTAATGTTTTACATAATACAAATAAAGATATTTTGATTTTGTCAAAGGTAACAACCTGTCAACAATCTGACATGAAATAATTTTTAATACAGTTTTTATATTTGTTTAAATTATTACAAAAAATATCTATGTTTGAAACTTTTTTGTTATGAGTGGTCAAACAACGGTGAAAGTAAGATTTTGATGTATAATTAGTAGTTGAACTAGGAATGCGAAAAGACTATTAGGTCTGCGAACACTTTTTGATGGAATCCTAAACTTTATTTCTGTAACTAGGTTAGGGGAATCGATATAATTATTTAGTATTTTAAATAGAAGTACGAGATCAAACTGTGTACGTCGGGAATTCAATGATAACAATTTGTATTTTTTAAGGGAGTCGTTATAAGATACGTAAGAAGATCCGGTTCTATATTCTAATGCTTTAATAAACTTTTTCTGTATTCTTTCCAATCTATTTATGTCACAAGAGTAATAAGGGCACCAGACTACAGAACCGAAATCCAAAATTGATCGAACGAGGCTGAAGTAAAGAATTTTATATGTAATATCATTTCTAAACGGTTTGCATACTCGGAGTAGAAAACCAAGTTGCCTATAAGATTTTTGTACAATGTTATCATAATGTTCCTTGAAGGTTAGCTTGCTATCCAGCAGTATCCCTAGATCTCGAATCTTGTCCACTCTCGTAAGACTATAATTATTTAGATGATAGTTAAATATTATAGGTTTAAGTTTTCGAGTATAAGTTATAATAAAGCATTTATCTAAGTTAATGAATAATTGATTACGAGAACAGTAATCAGATAGATTCAAAATGTCGAGCTGTAATGCGGCGCAATCATTTTCATTCTTAATAATTTTATAAATTTTTGCATCATCTGCGTACAAGAGCAATCTACTGTGTTTTAAACAACTATTAATATCGTTTATATACAAGGAAAATAATAAAAGACCGAGATGTGACCCTTGAGGAACCCCCGAGGGTACATCCCGGAAGTCAGAAATGAAACCTTTTATTGCAACCGCCTGGGATTTAACCCAACGGAACAGATCGCCATGTATTCCGGCCTCCCAAAGCTTCTTTAATAGGATTGAATGACTAATTTTATCAAAAGCCTTTGAGAAGTCAGAATACATGACATCTGTTTGAGATTTTCTATCCATATTCGACAGTAATTCACTCGTAAAAGATATTAGATTAGTTTCAACGGATCTACCACGGAAAAAGCCATGTTGGGAGGGTGTTATGTAGTTACGAACTATGAATGACAATTGTTCAGTTACGATTTTTTCTAGTATTTTACCAAGTATACTTAATTTAGAGATGGGCCTATATTGTGTAATATCATAAATTTTAACATTTTTAGGCAAGGGTGTAATCAAAGATTTCTTCCATATATCCGGAAAAATACCCGTTTCAAAAGATTTATTATATATGTTAGCGATAGAATAGGCTAATTCATTGACACATTTTAGTAGAAACAGTGGGTGGATGCCGTCATAACCTGCCCCCTTTTTTATATCTAATCTAAGTATTTCTTTTTTAACGGTATCCTCACTTATATCTATTTGGCTAACGTTCAGTGGAGTCAAGTCGGTATCGTTAGTAATATCTAACTGAGAAGCAGTCGATTCCGGATGAATAAAAACAGAATGGAAATAATCATTAAAAAAGTTACAAATTTCTACCCCGTCGCGGCTGGTGATGTCATTATATGTCAAAGTGTCCGGTAAACTAGGTTTTACTTTCTTTGATTTTACGTAAGTCCAAAAATATTTTGGGTCTTTCTTTATATTGTCTTCGGTGACCCTGACATAGACAGCATAACACTCACTTTCCAATTTATGTGCTCGCGACCTAAGAGTAGAAAAGGAGCGATAAGCACTATAGAGATGTTTCTCTAAGGTTCTTGATTTCATTGTTTGAAACTTTTTCTATGTGTCTCGTGGATTGCTTTACTGACTTCCATAAAGCTTCGTTTAACTATTAATACCAAGATTAATTAATCTTGGGATTGGATTATGAGCAATGTGTGTAATGTCCAATATTTCTATTTGAGGTTGGTTTTCTAACCAGAGATACAAATACTAAATAATATACTAGAAAAAATACGACTCGCACCAGATTAATACTCAGACGGGATCTGGTGCGAGTCGTATTTTTTCTAGTATATTATTTAGTATTGTTTAAAAATAGCATTGTAAATGCAAAAATCTCAAATTTAAAAATCAGAAATACAAAGTTGTGCTCCTTCGTAATTTATGCTTTTCTTGCCATTTTGTTCGAGGTTTATAGTAGTCGAATATCTGGTTTTCTTAAGGTTTATTTAAATTGTGATTTTGTTTTAAATGATAGGTGGGGTATTGATATTTTTTGACTGTATTTTATGTTCATGTACGTACATATGCATGTATTATATTTCTTCTTTTTATCACTCAACAGTACCATAATGATTATGTATAATAGGTACCAAATGTAGTAGCGATTAACCTAAAGCTGGTATTAATAGTTATTAATCTTCCGTCCGGTCGCCGTCCGATTGCCGTCCAGTGCTACAAATCTACAATGTGACCAGAATATCTGCAGATCTTAACGTCGCATTAGCCATCGTCAGTGTCCGTTTGATTTATAGGTAAAGGGAATGCTGTTGGGTTAACACACGAGATTTAACAGAAAACTTACTTATTTTAACTTAGAGGAACTTATTTTCAAAGAAAGAAAAACCATTTGTTACCTCAGCACTAAAAAAGGAAACTTTGAAATTGGAAAGGAAAGGGTTCCTTTACGTATCTCGTCGCTTCGCCGTTCACCACTTCCCGTGGCTAGGCATTTGAGGACACCCACTAGTAAATCTATGACTTGCACTGCCTCCTACTGCGCCTAATGCCGAATATGGTAGATAGAGACCATCAAACTGAACAAATTTTACTAAGGTACCAACTCTGAAATCGATAAAAAAACATCTGTTTCATACAAAAATTAACAAGGAAAATATCAAAATGTAAGAAACAGTTGATTTTTTCGCGATTTCTGAGTTGGTCCCATAATAAAAGTTGTTCTGTTTGATGGTCCCTATCTACCATATTCGGCATTAGAAGTTATTTTGTAACACGTAATATACCAGCACGTGTCTCGAGGTGGTTGTCACAGGATTTGCCTGTAAGTACAGATACTGACACAGAACTTGGCAAGACAAAAGGAGACTCTGTAAGGCGAGTGACTCGAGCGCGCAATAAAGTTGCAATTCGCTCAATGCTTCGCGTGGTCAGGAATATGAGGACATCTAGTAGTAATCCTATAACTTGCACTGCCTCCTACGGCGCCTCACTACATACCAGTGTCGCCAGTCGCCACCAGTTGCTGACAGGAGGCCTCGTCACAGGATTTAGATACCGCAGCCATCTGCATCAACGCGATTAAACTCAATCTTCATACTTGATTACTTGGGATGTTGGCCCCTGTGCTATTTATAAAGTCAGCTCCGCACGTTGGCCCAAATCTTGGAATATCTTTCGTTGATGCTTTTGAAAGAACTTCTTTGAAGCATTTGTTACAAAACCGGCAACGTACGATGAATATGGCAATATTGTGGCAAACGTGTGGAGCCGGCAATGGCAACATTAGCAACCAAGATTTCTGATGATGGTAGTACGGTCTGAGGGTGGATTTTGAGTAAAAAGTATGTTATTTAAATGTCCATGTTTTGCGTACGGTAATAGACATTTTGCGATTTAGGTTTCTATTTTTAATTTTATATAAATACCTAAGTACTTATGCACTGGATTAACAGGGTTTGGTATTGGTGTTATTACTAATTATATTAATTAGGTGGATTGGATTCTGGGCTGGGACGATTTGTAATCGTAATTTTATCAATTAATAAATAATAGGATTGTCAGTTTTTTCTTTATCCCCCACATAACAAAAATAAATAATATTGTGTTCCATAAAACGCGGTATCCTATTTAATATAATAAATGTGAAAGTTTGTGGGTTTGAATGTTTGGATGTTTAGATGTTTGGATGTTTGTTCCTCAATCACGCAAAAACTATTAAATGGATTTGGTTGAAATTTGGCACACAGATAGTAGATAGCCTAGATTAAAACATAGAATACTTTTTATCCCAATATTCCTACGGGAACGGGAACCACGCGGGTGAAACCGCGGGCGGCCGCTAGTTTAAACTAAAATCTAGATAAAACTGGCCATTTATGCTTGATATGAAAACCCCTTCATTAAGCGTAATAATAATCTTTATTTTTGTGCTATTTATTTTGTGTAATAATGGAACTTACACTTAGGAAAATCCTGAAAGTGCCTACATAGGTAACAGTTAATTCTAGTGTTGACATGATCAGCTATAATCTGAAAACTAGTCAAGAGATTACGTGCATGTACGAGTATTTTAGGTCAAAATCGATTTATGTAAAGTATGGTTAATTGGTTAGATTACAAGCATAGTAGAAATCTACTATGTAAAAAGTAGTGTTTTACTTTTAATTGATGAGAGATTTAAATATTTTGTCAAGTTAGTAGGTAACTAATTAACAATGATGAAGTGCTTGTAAGCAGTAAAATTATAACACATTGGATCAGGCAGGCTTGACTCTAAAAAGCCTATACTATACACATAAGTTCCTTGAATCCCTTTGAAATATGGTGCTACCGAAGAATACAGCGAATTCGTTGGACCGAGAAAGTTTACAATGTGAGAGTTCTCCAGCGCGTTGGCAAGAGTCGCGAATTACTGCAGACCGTCAAGAAAAGAATAGTTGGATATCTTGGCCATGTCCTGCGACACGAGAGATACCAGCTTCTCCAGCTAATAATAAAGGTAAACGTTGCGCTGGAAAAAGGAAAAAATCGTGGTTGCGCATCAACAGAGAATTGGCGAGTAGGTAAAGCCAGCGTCGAACAACTGTTTCGCTTGGCGCAGGACTGAGAGAAGTCCTGTAAGCTGACTGCCAACCTCCAATAATGGAGAGGCACTTAAAACACATTCATCATCATCATCATATCAGCCGCACGACACCCACTGCTGGGTATAGGCCTCCCCTTAGGATCTCCACGACGATCGGTCCTGCGCTGCCCGCATCCAGTGGCTTCCCGCAACCTTCACCCTCACGTCGGTCCACCTTGTCGGGGGCCTACCCACGGAGCGTCGTCCGGTGCGCGGTCGCCATTCCAGAACCTTTCAGGAAAGGTTCTGTCATTGGAACGAAATTTTTCAGTGGTTGTATGAGGTATACTGAAATACTCGTACTTAAGTACTACCTATATATTTTTATCCATAAGACCTAGGCCCTACTTGTACTTAGTGTCAATAATAAACTGCTGATGATGATATAAAACCCTTAATTACTTGTCAATTCATTATTACTTGTAACAGTACTAATAAGTAGTTGATTGTTTTAAGTTCCGGCATTAAATATGTTTATTAAACACCACGGAACAAATTGCAAATTTAATTGTAGCTTGGTTATGGTCGACGCAGACAGCTTTGCGTATAGTAGGGCGCGCCCTCCGAGATCGCTTACGACAGCGCACGCGCCGCGTTATATAGCGATTCATGTAGGGTTGTCAACGTAAAAGCAAGGATTATTGTAATGTTTTAGTTATTCAGATTTTTCAGATAACAAAAAAGCATGATTTATTCACTTCTCAAGCTTACGCGCTCACTAGAGATGAAATAAAACACTTTTTAACGGGTTCGTAACTTTGGTATTAGTTGGTATTTGGTTTGATTTTTGATTTTCCGACGATTCGGCACCTTTGCAGCTGCCGTGGTCACGGGGGACTGGTCACTCAGTCCCCCGTGACCACGGAAAAAGTACCTACTTTCAATAAAACCGCGCAAGTATCCGTTAAAAAGTGTTTTATTTCAAAAAAAAATGATTTCTCAGGCTGCGTTTCTTTCCATTAGTGTATGAAAGCTATCATTTATTTATTTATTTATGATACAAAAGAGATTCTTCAGCGATTCAGCATTTTTCTAATAGGTTTATACAGCGTGAAATTTTAATCATTTGGTTCCCGCAGTGAGGTGGTTCTACTCATGATTAAAAGCAACTTTTACTATGGGACCAACTCTGATATCACGGAAAAAATCAGCTGTTCCATAAATTAAGATCGAGTAGGTATTGTTATTACAAAACAAATCCATACAAATGGAACAGCTGTTTTTGTCGCGATATCCAGAGTTGGCCCTATAGTAAAAGTTGCTTGTAATCATGAACCACCACTGCGGGAACCAAAAGATTAAAATTTCAGCCTGTAGAAGGCGAGTTTGGTTTGCATTATTTCGTTACCTATTAAGTTTGTTGTCATAGAATCATGATCAAGTATAGGTTGATAACATTGTACCTACCATGTTAGGTTAGTATATAACAAGTGACTCCCTCGAGAGAATAGAAAACTTTGTAACTTGTGGACCGTTACAACTTACAACCGTTAGTGTATAGACAACCCTGAAGCTACCTTAAGGGCATTACTAACTATCCATAACGTTGACTCGGAGTAACTGTGAATGATTTACAGTGTGTTCGAGCCTTAAGGCAGGGATTTCATTGGCCCAGTAGACTTTCAAATTAATGACTTCATGAATTTATCTTAGCAACGGAGCAAGACAAATACCTTTTAGATTCATGCTTTTGTGATACCGTATAATTATCTGGATAAAGGCCTATTCAGATAAGAGTATCCGCTACCGAAATAAGTGCTTACACTTGAACGGATTTAGTATTTCAATTTTTGCATCACCTTTGTCAGTTTCAAGATTTTCAATCAAGGATCATAACAGACTTTAGGTAGTGTATTAAAGAGATTACTTGATTAAATTGCAGCATAATAATATGATAAATAGTGATGATGTGGCAGCCTTAGAGTAGGTAGGGTGAAATGCACTAAATTCGGACACGTCAGCAATTTTTGGGATTCAATCACAAATATTTATATCAAAATGGAACTCCAGCTTTGTAATTTTTGTTATTTACGATTGCTACATGATTGCTCTTTATAATAATACTAAAAAAATCAAGGAAACAATAATAGTAAAATTATGAAAAATTAAAATATGACGAGTGACCCAATTTCCCTAAATTCGGACACGTCTGCCCGTTTTTAGGACGATTTTTTCCTAAATTCGGACAAGGTGAAATAAACACATTAGTTAGGAACTATAAGTGTTTTAGTGACATTTAGATCAAATAATTAACATAATTATTATTCCGATCAACATTAATCATATTAGGCATAACAAAAATCAACGAAAAATAAGCTTCGTTAAAAAAACAAATCAACTATAATACTTTAATGTTCCTATTTATTTACTATATTTATCAACATTAATAATTTTAGGCTTATCAAAAGTCAATAAAAATATTATTGACTGTGCATATTGTTCTTTGTATGAGTATAACGATGATTGTATCAAAATTATTAATGTTTATCAAAAACATTACTTATCAACAAATAATGAACATAAAATAAAACAATTTTTAACGGATACCAACGCGGTTTTATTAAGTGTTTTATTACAACACTAGCGCAGTATTTATTAAAAATTGTTTTATTTCATGTAATAATGAACATAGTTAATTATAATACAGTCATGTTCACTTTAATGTATTATTTTATTTTTTATTTAATTAATTAATCATTAAATATCTTTAATTGTAATTTTAATTTATTCTTCACTATCATATTTTTTTTATTTATCTTGTAGGAGTATTTCTAAGTCATTCATTACAATAAAACTACCCGTCAACAGGCATCCGTCACTCGCCCATACCTACCGCGATAAGTACCTACAGCGCGCGACAACTCGGAGTTGCAAAATCAGTCAGGGTTGCCGCCGCGCTTGTGAGTACACGCGTGCGTTATTCTGTGCCTATATGACGGTCAATCGATCATTATTTATTGCTCCCAGCACTGTACCGTACACTATTATAATTTATAAATAACTAGCGGCCGCCCGCGACTTCGTCTGCGTGGAAATATTTTTTGCTATCCCTCGGGAATAATATTTTTTTCGGGATGTAAGGTATCCTATGTCCTTCTCTGTACCCCTAAGAACGTGTATGCAAAATTTCATGATGATCGGTTCAGTAGTTAAGACGTGAAGGCGTAACAAACAAACAAATCTACGGACTTTCGCATTTATAATATTAAGTAAGGATGGAGAATCGTAATACTTTATTGTTGCGTGGACGGCTGTCGCAATAAACAGAAGGATTCAAAGTTTTCATTTTTAGGGTTCCGTACCAAAATGGTAAAAAAGGAACCCTTATGGTGTGACTCGGTCTATCTGTCACAGCTGGATATCTCGAGAACTACTAATGGTATCAACTTGAAATTACGGAATAGTTTTAGATGACATTCGCCCAACTATTTTGTAAATAAGAAATTAATAAAAAAATAAATATCTTTTTTACAACAGGGACTGAAAAAGGGTCTGAAAAATTTGAAGTGGGTTCTACTAGGGCATGTGGAATATCATATGATAGAACGCCGTTAGCACCTTGTTAATCATTTTTTCTTTTTGTTTTAGGCCACATAGTTTTCAACTTATGATGAAAAATATAAAAAAATTACCGTCCCCCCCCCCTTTTTTTTTATTTTATTTATTTAGGACAACAACAGCACAATCATAATAAAATTAACTATGAGGTAACTTACAAATTTATAAGGCCAATTATAGTTATCCGTGATATTACATGGTGAAATTTAGTTAAAAGCAGACATTTTTAATTAAGTAAGTTTGAGAAAAAAAAATCACATGACAAAAACAATCAATACTTAACCGACAAAAAAGTTATACTTGGTGAGGTTGGTGATATAAGATACTTATATAAATATATGCAGGTGCTAGAATCAATATATATATTAAATTAAAATAAATAATACATATGAAAAATATAGATAATACATACATACCTACATGGATAAACAAGCCCAGCACTACACCCAGCAGGAAGTGTTTACTAAGTGCAATGCCGAACCCGATAACCATGCGCAAAAACTATGCAACAAACGTACCATGGGCAACAGCGTCGCTTAACCACTGCTAAGGTTAAAATCGCTTGCACGCCGCGCCCGCTGTCACATACGTTTAGTTCGTGCTGGGGCGATACGCGCGCACACGAATTTTGTTGCAAACTGGTTAAGCGACGCTGTTGCCCATAGTACACATACTTGGAAGTTATTATGTTATATATTTTGTGTGTAAACTGCGTCACATTACCTTCAAAATTAGAGAATTTTTAACAAAAGAAAAAAAAGATGTTTATTTAAGAGAAAGAAAAAAGTTATTATTTAGCTATCAAGTATAACAGATTGAACATGCTTCTTAAAGGTCTGTTTCGAACCTGTGAAAGGATCAACATCGTTAAACACTTCATTATACGTTCTGACTAAGCGTGTGAGTATTGAATTTTGGCCGTAATTAGTCGAGTGAGAGGGTACACAGAACAGCGGTGTGTGTCGCGTTCGACGCGTCGGAGTGCACAACGATATGCAAGAGAGGAGATCGGGGAAATTGAGGCGACCACGTATCACGTCAAACAGAAAACTCGCATCAAGCAACTTCCGCCTTTCTTCTAAAGTAAGAAGACCATACATACGACAATTATCAATATATGAAATTGCGCTTTTGCGAAATTTGTAATTAAGATGTTTTAAGAATTTTTTTTGGATGCGCTCCAAACGATTGATGTGTATTGCATAGTTGGGCGAACAGACAGGGCTCGCATATTCTAAGATACACCTTACATAAGCAAAATACACAATTTTATAACTAATTAGATTATTAAAGGGTTGGCACGTACGCATAACAAATCCAAGACATCGGTAAGCCTTATCAGCAATGGAATCAATATGAGAAGTCATATTCATTTTTGAGTCAAGCATAACGCCAAGGTCCCGCACTTCGTTAACTCTTTCTATCACTTTACCATTCAAATTGTATGAGAATTGCAAGGGAATTGGTTTACGTGTAAAGCTTATACATTGACACTTGTTAAAACTAATCGAAATTTTATTTTGATTGTAGTAATTGTATAAACTATTCAAATCATGTTGAAGTGCTTCACAATCTTTCCGTGATCGAACAGAAATGTATATTTTTTTATCATCAGCGTATAATAAGTGATTCGATTTTTGAAAGCATGTATAAATATCAAATATATAAGCATTGTAAAACAATGGACCCAAATGCGAGCCCTGTGGCACGCCCGACGGTATAGATATGTAATCTGATCTGTATCCACCCAGTGTCACAGCTTGGGAGCGATTTGTAAGGTAAGAGGATATCCAACGTAGCAAGTCGCCATGTATACCTAGCTTATAAAGTTTCTCCAGTAGTATAACATGGTCTACACGGTCGAATGCTTTTTCGAAATCCGTGTAGACCACGTCAACCTGGCCTCCATTTTCCATGTTTTTAATAACAAAGTTGGTAAAACAAGCTAGATTAGTAGTCGTCGACCGTCCTTTATAAAAACCATGTTGCTTGTCAGAAATACCGTGCGATATTAATGAATAAATATTATTGTACACAAGTTTCTCAAATAATTTAGCAAAAGTATTAAGTATTGATATACCTCGATAATTTTTAATGTTAGTCTTTTTACCTTTTTTATGTATGGGTATTATGTGAGCTTTTTTCCAAGCAGTTGGAAATACACTTTCTTTTAATGAACGTTGAAACAAAATGGTAACTGGTAATGCCAAACTATCAGCACACAGAGAGATAAAAAGTGGAGGCACCAAGTCACATCCGGGACCCTTTGATTTGTCTACAGACTCTAACAACTTTTGAACCATATCCAATGACACTTCAACGCTTGACAACCCATCCACGCTTATGTATCGAGAGTCAACAGAATCTGAATGAGTATTATTAAGATCAGTGTTAGTATGTTCAGAAAAAACAGTTTTAAAATATTTGTTAAATGCAGAGCATATACTTTCACCATCGGTGAATGTCTCGTCATCAAGTGTGAATTGCTGAGGGTAGGCTGATCCACCTCTTTTTGATTTTACATATTTCCAAAAATTTTTTGGATTGTCTTTAATAAGACTCAATATTATCTGTGAAGCGTTGAAAGCACTGGTCCTCCACACGGTGCTGTCGTGACCGAAGTAATTTAAAGTCGTCGTAATCCCTAGGGTTACCGTGCAATTTCCATTTTTTATGAAATTTAAACTTTTCTTGTGTAATTTTAATAAATGCAGGGCTGTACCATACAGGATACGAACCTTTAGTTGATATTAAAGGAACAAATAAAGCGAAACATTCATAAATTTTAATGTAAAACATATTGACAGCATCGTCTACAGAACCATCGCTTAAAACGTCAACCCAGTCAACCTGTTTCAGAAATCTATTTATACTGGCGTAATCACCTTTGCGAAAATTAAAGCGCGGTTGAGGTTTTTCTTTTAATGGTAAAAATTGTAGGTCATCTCCGAAGTTTGCAAAGAGAAAAAATAGAAATCATTCTATGTGATAGCAGTTTATAATTATAAAGATTACAGGAAAAATAAAACAATGTCTCAATATAGGTAGCACACTTTTTTAGAAATTATCAAATTTCTAAAAAAGTTAACATTAGTTCCACTATCGGTCAAGAGATGGCGCTGACCTAAAGCTGCAATACTAATTTGATTATTCTACTCTGCAGTGTGGTTTGATGGTGCAATTATGATGGTACGGAACCCTCGGTGCGCGAGTCCGACTCGATCTTGACCGGTTTATTCACTTTACCGAAAGATTCTAAAATGTATAAGAAAAATTTATATTTTGTTTATTTTTCTCGTAATTTTTATGAGCAGGTACATACCTATTTTTGATAAGTAGGTGTAACCGATACTATAGGTAGGAAAGCGTGTAGTTATAGGTACTTATATTCAGAGGCGGGTCGTGACTATTTTTTCTCGATCAAATTTCCTAAGGTACCCACCTACCTAATTCTTTTTTTTTTGAGCGAATTATACCTACTTAACTAAATACCTACATTTCTGGATTTAAGGATTCCGTAACCGGCAACAGTATGGTGGCGGTGGCATAAAGACTGCCTCAAATTTAACACATAGTCTAATGTGGCGTTAACTGTACATCTAGCCTAGGTTTATTTGAAACGTAATTTTTTCACATTTAAGTAGGTAGGTACACATTATCAACACAAAACTTGTAATAAAGTATTTAATCCTTCAAGCACAGAAAATGAGACAATAGATTTTCCATTGTTGTGTTGTGCGCCGCTCGAGCGTTGAAGGATTAGAAGAAGACAACCCTAAAGTTGTTAGAAGAGCTAAGAGCTACGCGATAGAAAGAGAGGCAACCTGTAGGTGAATATAACTGTACGCAAGGAAGCGGTGTGCGACCTGAACTGCACTTTATTGTGTCTGAGCAAGAGTCGCTATTTATTTAAATGACCATGCGGAGTGAATGTTCTGTACTTTGTACTATTACTTTGTACTATTATGTATTCTGTGCCGTCAATCAAATCCTTTGTCTAAATCAGTGCTTCTTAACCTTGTTAACCTATTGTAATTGAAAGAGCTTCAATTAAAATGTTTATTAATTAAATTAATAATTATTCCTCATTAGATGACTGAAAGCAAGCATTGGTCTCTTAAACCACTTTATAGTAATTTAGCAATTACTTCTTATGAAAAGAATTAGTTAAAATATAACATAAATATGACAAATTTAAATTATTACATAAGTGTTACGGACAGCTTCAATCGCGTGAAACTGGTGAAAAAAGTGATTAAAATGTGTATAGCAAAAAGACTGTTTAATGGATAGCTAAGTGCGTTACTAGTGATAGAATCTGTGTTTGTGATTATTTCATGTAAGTACTTTGATTTATAAACAGTAGCTTGTTATAACTGATTGAGTCATTTAGTTTGTGTTTTTAATTACTTTGAAGTTTATTAATATGTAACGTTCTATTTGGTTTTAAATTGTTGCTTATAAAAAGTTCTGTAAAATGAGATATTTAGCGTAGCTATAAGTTTTATAGTTTGTGAAATATTTAAGTTTTAGTTCAAATAGGTATTGTTTAGGTATTCAGGTATCCTATGAATTAAATGATATTAATGCTTGTGTTTTTACTTATACTACCTGGTAAAGGTTTTGAGGTAATGGGCTAGGTAATATAGGTCCAGGAGGTGGTAGTTTTGACCTGAAATGTGTCTAGGTCATGCGCCAACCTTTGTCCTATAAGCCCTAAAGGTTTTGATATGGTACTAAGAGGTAAGATTATAAATAAAGGCCTCTTGTACAGGGGGCCTATTACGAAAATAACGTACGCAATTGCGTAACGCAGTCACTTGACCACGATAATCGTCCGCAGTTCGTTGGTTGCAGTTATAACAAACATTTTGAATTTGGCTATAGTAGTTTATAGACAACTAAACGAACGATGTCGGATACGCTAGAGAGAAACTGTCAAATTTACGCAGTCTCTTCACAATATCGCATACGAAAGTGATTTGTAATAGGAAACAATCAAAACGAAGCACGGACGCAGCTGCGTGTATCGCATTAAAGTTTTCGTAATAGACCCCCAGGTCTCTGATAAAGGTAATGAGAAATTGACTTTTATAAAAATCCAGAGTATCTTAGGTTAATCCGAACGACCATCATTTTGCGCGCGCTGATTGGCTGACGTCAAGGTTATGGTCTACCGGATGCGCTGATCGGATGTTCTATAGTTTATTTACAAACAATAACCTCCTGTACTTTATACAGTTCGTTGTAGAAATAACGATGAGATAGAAATTGAATTTTATGCTACGTGCTACGCTTGCATCTTGTACTATTATGTATTCGTTTACCTACAGATAGGTAGGTATTTATTTTATACTAGCGGCCGCCCGCGACTTCGTCTGCGCGAAAACTTTTTTGCTATCCCTCGGGAACAATACTATTTTCGGGATGAAAAGTATCCTATGTCCTTTTCTGTACCCCTGACAACGTGTATGTAAAATTTCATGATGATCGGTTCAGTAGTTAAGACGTGAAGGCGTAACAAACAAACAAACAAATAAACAAACAAACGGACTTTCGCATTTATAATATTAGTAAGGATGCACAGCACAATGGGGTAGTGCTTGGCCTTCATCTCACCTGATGAAGGCCGAAGGTGGAAGCGCACTACACCCGGAATCCTCTCATCATTGAGAAACTACCTTACCTCTAGCTGCCGAAACACAACAATTTTTTAATTATTTTAAAGGCGTCAGACTTAGGTAAGATAGTGGTAGCTAGCCAGGCGGACTTGAAATAATCCCTACCACCAAGTCTCCCAGAGACGCTGCTGTGGAGAGGGCGAGTGATGATGACTATGAGAGCATACCGAGTGATGCGAGTGAACAGGACAATAGGGATAAAAGCTCAGACCAGCAAAGTGTCAGATCTAGACGGAACAGACCCAAAGTCAATTATAAGCAGTTTCTTTAGTTTAAGTATGTGGGGGAGGGATTGTTATGAATGTAATATCGGGTAGATATTAGTTAGGTGCGCGGCTGTGTCCCCACCGGCGTGAGTGATTCGAGAATAAATCAGTGTGTAACTAGCTACGTCGTTTGATAGTTCTGCCCAAGAACCTTAGAATATGAATATAAGGTTCTTGGTTCTGCCTCGTCCTTTTCCCGCCTCCTTAGATAAAACAAAAACCGAGTACAAATTGTACCCCTCTGGGAAGAATCGAACCCGGGATCCCGGCGTCTTACACGGGTAGGCGAACCACTAGACCACTGAGGCGGTTAAAATTCATCAAAATCATTCTTATAATAAGCTGTTTCTCATTCCTATTGCAACAGATTATTTAATTTTCATTAATGTTAAATAGCCGTGAAATCTGAATAAGAACTTAATTTACACCATAAAAATAGGAAACTGAATTTCAATTAATTTACTTCGAAACGATTTTTTCATATTGTGCGAGAACCTATGAAAAATGAAGTTGGTTTACTATTTTCTTTTTGTTCACAGTAAGTAAATAATGGACTTTTTGTTAAATCTATGAACAATACAACTATTGTATACAAACCCCCTTACTAATAAAGATTGAATAGCAGATGTATAGTTACACAATGGTTACTCTCTGTCAAACTATTTGAATTTGACATTAAAAAGAAAGTGACAAAACACTGTGTAACTATGCAGCTGCTATACAATCTTTATTAGTAAGGGGGTTAGTTTATAAAGTCTATAATAATATGTTACAAAGGCACAGAATATATACCTAGGGTCCTTCTTAATAGTGCACGAAATTTTAAGAGGTCAACATACTCATGCATTCAAACAACTTTTACTATGGTACCAACTTAGAAATTGAAATCGCGAAAAAAAAATCAGCTGTTCAATTCATTTTGATTTATTCGATTTTAAATTTTTCTATGGAACCGCTGATTTTTTTCGCGTTTTCAATGTTGGTACCACAGAGGAAATGATCACTACGTTTTGGTACCGAAGGTGCAAAGATTTACACCAGAATACACAAATACAAGGTTATTTTTAGTAATACGAAACCTGAAAACTGTTTGTTCAGAATCGGATTTTTTATATCATTCATGTTATATTTTGACTAAATAGTATTAATATACAAAACCATTATTAATGCACTAAAATGTCTCACCGTGTACAACCTAACAAAAAGCTTGTAACTTCGTGAGTTTTTAGAGTATCATTATGTTATTTTTTTATACTGATTCTCAAAATGAAAATATGTGACCCGTGTTTCGGCTTTCGTATTATGTCACCGTTAAAGTGCGGAAATTAGCAGATTAACGACTTAATCACTTCACTGGTTCACTTTTCACTGGTCGAATCAGTTAAAGTGCGAAAAATTGTTTTATTTCGTACTTTAACTAGGTAATCTGTAGATTCCCTTCTCAAAGTTTTTGTAAAATAAACTTTCAATATAGGTCTTTTACTTAAATTTTCTGAAGCCTTGGCTATTTCACTTACTGTATTCCGCTCTTTAACGGTGTAGCATCCGTTAATCTGCAGATTATACTTCAGATTCGTCCTCAATAATAGTATATTAACACATGTAGTACCGCTTGCATGTATCACCACTTAGCACGTTATTTTAAAGCAATAACCTAAAAAACCTACAAAGAGAAGGTTTTTGACCTAAAATTGACAGATATTTTGACATTTCCGGTCCAAGTTCGCCCTGTCACTGCTACACTCCAACCACTTCATTCGCTTTTCGTGCTTCGCCACGGACGCACGTATACAGTCTCAAAGTGAGACTTCTTTAGAATTATATTTTTACACATTTACTTCGTGAAGAAAGAAAAAGTTTTCAAGACGGAAGAGGACAAGAAGAAGAAGTCAAGACGGAGGAACACTTTTAAATGCCGTTTACTTGGTTAAACAGCATAATTGTCTGCTATTTATCTGATGCGAACTTACCATACTGGGTACTTTCTGTCAGTTTTTTATTTATCTGATGCGAACTTACCATACTGGGTACTTTCTGTCAGTTTATTTATTTGTCTGATGCGAATTTACCATACTGGGTACTTTCTGTCAAAGCATTGTGTTTAAGACACAATTAAATATCTATTGCACTCGAGATAGTCATACTGGACTATTTCACCGCATAGATACGTCAAACAATGCTACTGCAGCATCTCAAGTGTCGTTGACGACGCGACATTGTAAAAAAGCAGACTACCCTCAAAGGTTGCCACGTTGTTGGAACCGCTGCCAAGCACCAATCGGGTGACTCCGTCGTCCGCTGAATCGCCGCCATCCACCTTCCAGGCAGGCGGCACCTTGCTGGAGCTGCAAGAGCAGCCCTGACAACAGCGTTGCTCATCAGGTATGAATTTTGACATCATGATATCCCTGGTGTTGAGTTAATCTCAACGGTATTATTGTGTACCATCGGTACTAAGATAAATTTATAGTTTACAAAACTGACAGAGTTAGCTATAAATGCTAAAACTTAATAACTTAATGGAACCAGATATTGAGTTATACAGCAAATAGCTCATACCTGATACTTCACACATCTATTATGTGAAATAGCTTAGCTGCTGAAATAGCTAGCTGCTGGCATGCTGATAGAAATTTCAACTAAAAATGGAATAACAGAATCCTTACATTTTATTATCTATAAATGAATCATAATTGCAATGCAATTATCCTACTAATATTATAAATGTGAAAGTTTGTGGGTTTGGATGTTTTTTTCCTCAATCACGCCAAAACTACTGAACGGATTTGGTTGAAATTTGACACACATATGGTAAGTAGCCTAGATTAAAACATAGAATGCTTTTAATCCTGATATTCCCACGGGAACGGGAACCACACGGGTGTAAACCCGGGTGGCCGCTAGTAAATCATAAATGCAATTTATGTTTGTTGGAATACAGTAAAAAATTTAATCATTTGCCTTAACTAGGAAACCTTGTATTTCAGGCGGGTAGACCTAATATGTTGAACTTGTTCATTACTAACTATATAGTATGTTTCTTTCTAAGCTATGGCCGTGTACAAATTATCTCTATTACTTTTCAAATTTAATTTGTGTGAGTGTGTACAAAATAATGTTTCTGATGTGGGAAAATTATTAGCTACAAGTGTCAGTGAAGTTTTAGGCAGCTTTCCAATACAAAACTATATACACCTTTTTTGTGACAGTATTTCGAATTTTTTACATAATGTGGGGCATCACGACGTTCAATTATACCGTACACGATCAACTCTAGTGTAGCTGAGGCTGTTCACTTAAAAGGCCACCGACAGTTCAGTCGAATATGAATGATGCATTGGCCACAGGCCTGATGTGAACGATATCCATCAACAAAAAAAAAATCTGTAAGTAAATCGGGCGCAGTAGTCAATAAAACAATTTTAAAACTGATTTATATATTTATTTGCCTTAAAAACGACAACAAAAGACGTAGGCAGGTATGTCACATGCTTCATCTCCGACGGCAAGCGAACAGCGAGACGCGGCGAGGAAGCCCCATCAGCTGTTTGTTTCGTCAGTCACAGCAGACTCGCAGACGGGCATTACGGCCCATCCAAATAGTTGTCGATGATGCATCATCTATTTTTGCCTTCAATCATCATACGTGAGGTAAGAACACCCGTTAAGATAATGTATTCGTGAGAGTGCGTGCTGGTGTGACATCTGTCTGTATTCAGCGAATACAGGCAGTGGTCACTGACTACAGGCGCAAAGGTCCACTTCGTTTGCGCCGGTAATCGTCTGTGTGAATATACCATTTAGCCGCGCTACACAGGTCACCCAGATTATTATTATATTTTTCTATTGTATATATATATATATACTATAGTACATCATATCCAGTCGAGCAGAATGCATAACAGTTATAATACATACAAATAATAGTTTTGTTACAATTTGTTGAAGGTTCAACAGAAGGTGACATGAAAAAAAAATACAGGTTGTCATATCAGATTTAGTTAAGAACTGTTTAAAATTTAATTTAGCTTTTATAAAAAATTACGTACTCTAAGTACTTAAAAATAATTTTATCACGATTAAAAATGTAACTTATTGTTTTTAAAAACACAGTCTAGACATCCCATCACCTTTAAGGTTTTTATATTGATAAGGAAAGTGATAGTAATATACGAATTTAAAATCATAAATTTCGGGCATTTAAGTGCCCATATTTTTATTACAAAACTACCGCCGCCGGCTATAAAGTTTTTTAAATAGCATGATTTCCCTGTTATTGGACAATATTTACTATTTATAAGGGTCTCAGAACATTTTTTAAAGAAATGAAGTTCATCTTTTTATATACAATGTTATTTTTTTTTATAAACAGCTACCGTCGCAACTTCCCATTATATTACAGATGTATTAGCAATTATGATTTTTACAAGACAAACGTTCACAAAACTGCAGAAATCACTTAGTTGAATGTCATCGATACTTACACAGAATTCCGCGTAAGTCTAATTAGAGACGACATATTTTCTTTTGGGCCTTTCAACAACGGGGTGGACTAGGAGACACTAGTGGTCACATCAGGAATCACAAATTGCAAAATATTTGCATATCAATTATCTAGAACATGTAGTTCAATATGCTTTCGTTGCAATTTTTCTTATTGTAATCAGTGCGGGGTGTTAAGTATTCTAGATATTATTATTCTGATGCTAAATAGAAATTATTCAATTCATAAATTCAAAAACTAATCACCAGTTTTGGTTTTTTTTTTTCCAGATTGAGATTGAGTAAATTCAAATGCAATGCAAGTCGAATTAAGCAGTGGAGATAAAATGCAGTAGATTTTGTTTTTCTCTATTTCTAGCATTTGATTTCAAAAATATTTATTTTCTAATTTGAGATTATAGCATTCACAATGCTATTTTGGTTAAGTATTGTACAAAGACTATTCTGACACTAAGATACCTATTATTTTAATTCTTTTCCACCAGTTTTTTAAACGAAGGTGTAACAATTGTGCCCTCATAATCTTCACAATCTTGAGCCTCGGTTTGGCACCTCTTATTCACATGTAAGGTACTTCTTCGTATATCGTATTCAAATATAAAGTATTAACATTCTATAACTTTTAATTTCAGGGACGGAAATTAATCGCAAAAATAGATTGGTTTTCATAGCGTTATCAAGGTGGTATTATTTTACAGGTATATTATTTATGTTATTATTGAAGCTGCCGTCTGTTAATACTATCAGGAAGTACAGAGTTTGGTAACAGAAACGGTTCGATTATTTAACAAATACTAATATAGACATAATAAACATTTTTTTTTACAGATATGTATAACACAATTATCAGTATTACATAATATTGCGTTCATTATTGAATGGACAAAATTGGGCTGATCTCAGGGTTTGGTAAAGAATTTAACTAAGTACGCCTTTGCGTAGACTTCATTGTACAAATACAATGGATATCTTAGATTACTTAAGACATTATATTACATATTTCCAATTTTGTTCTTTTTTCATTTATTTTATCTTAAAGGTTTAACTTTGATTGCCTTGCCTATTGCACAAATAATGCAAACAATACAAAAAAAAAATCTAGAATGGATCATACATATTTATATTAAATAAACAGTTCATAATCACTTCTTATTTAGAAATAAATTAAATTCTATATGTAATGTAAGTAATAGATTGCTGAAATGAAACATTTAATGAAATGAAGTAGACTTGTGTTGTGTCCAACCAGTTTTAGTACTCGACGTATGCCGATACCTTTATAGCCCTAACAAAAAATGTTACTATAGATGTT
Source organism: Agriphila geniculea (assembly GCA_943789525.1). Taxonomy (NCBI): domain Eukaryota; kingdom Metazoa; phylum Arthropoda; class Insecta; order Lepidoptera; family Crambidae; genus Agriphila; species Agriphila geniculea. The sequence continues at coordinate 19,210,799 of OX038890.1, forward strand.
TCAGGTGACACGGCAAAATGGTCAATGACTCCACTATATTTGCAAAATATTGAAACGTATTATCACCGATAATCAAACTGAGTTTTCCAAACCAACCTTGTATATTTTATATGTATATATGTGCGTGTGTATATATATATATATATATATATATATATATATATTGTACCAGCCATCTATAGGTACCGTTTTTGGTATATGTAATCATGTGAGACGTTCAGAATGATGTTAAATGGTATTCTTATCTTTTTTTAAAAGACTAATACGCAAGAAATGATATTTCCATTTTCTTATTATAATGCTTTTAACATCTACATGTGTTAATATACTAATATTGAGGACGAATCTGAAGTATAATTAATGATTAAACGAACTTACCTGTAAGTGAAGTTCTATCATAATTATACGAAGGATTCGTCCGAAGATATTAGTATAGAATCCCACCCTCCCTACTCATTATTGTAAATTACAATAACTGTTTACCCACTGAAGAAAATGAGGAAATATCATAGGATTTGGACTTTAAACTAAATGAAGTGGTTGGAGTGTAGCAGTGACAGGGCGAACTTGGACCGGAAATGTCAAAATATCTGTCAATTTTAGGTCAAAAACCTTCTCTTTGTAGGTTTTTTAGGTTATTGCTTTAAAATAACGTGCTAAGTGGTGATACATGCAAGCGGTACTACATGTGTTAATATACTAATATCTTCGGACGAATCCTTCGTATAATTATGATAGAACTTCACTTACAGGTAAGTTCGTTTAATCATTAATTAACTAGTTAAAGTGCGGAAATCATCTACTTTAAGAATAATTTCGCACTTTAACTGACTCGACCAGTGAATTTGCAGATTAACGGATTCCGCACTCTAACGGTAAAATATACCTATAAATATACCAATAAATGTACTACTTGTGGCTCCGTGAGCTGTAGATCTCGCGTTAAAAAGTAGCTCGAATTGTATGTTTTTTTTAAACAAATGACACAGAATAGATATTAGTTATTTCAAATAATAAGTATCTATACTGTGCAAATAATAATCTCAGTCCTAGAATCTGTCACAAAGTCAAAACCTTATTTATTTTCAAATTTTGAATATTGGCCAGAAATGTTTTGATTGATGAATTTTTGGGTCTTCTAAAAATAAAAATAAAAACATAATTTTGCGCCGCTAACAAAAAAGTTTTGTTACATATTTGATAATTTTTCGAAACTGTTGAAATATGTCTTCTTTTACATATTATTATCTCAGCCATTTCGAAAAACTGGTTCTACTGAACAAATCTATATATTTTTCAAACCTGCTCACAGAAAGTTTTTTTACATATCTCCGCCATTTAGAATCGAAAAACTGGATCGACAAAAAATATATTTAATTTTCGAACGTGCTCACAAAATTTCATGAGAATCGTTTCCCTTGTTCCTCGGAGATAACCATGGCCAGATAACTGGTTATCTGTGAAGAATTTTTTTCTTCCCATATAACCGGTTATCTCTTAGGAATATAATTTCCTCGCAGATAACTGTGAGAATTAAATATTTCTTGATTAAAACATGTTCGGCATTAAGGGTTATTTTGTAACACGTTGTAGAGAGTTTTTATATCGATAAATTCATAAATCGATTCTTTTCCATCATAGGTACTAGTTATCGACGAACTTTTTTTTATAACAGTTATCTTCGAGGAAAATGTATTCTTCGGAGATAACCAGTTATCTCTTAGGAATAGAGTTTCCTTACAGATAACTAATTATTTTAACAGTTATCTGCGAGGAAAATGTATTCCTAAGAGATAACTGGTTATATGGGAGGAAAAAAAATCTTCACAGATAACCAGTTTTTATTATTATTTTATTTTATGTTTCTTTGGCACAGTTACAAGATACAAACCAAGCAGTACAAAAAATAAATAAATCACAAAACAAAAGTGTAAATTTGTACCTCAATTACAACCATGCACAACATTCAAATATAGTTTTCATAAAAAGTGCGGCTTACTAGGTAGTTCTAAATAATTCTAATACAAAATTAAATTTTGAAAAAAAGCAGTAAAAAAAAATTAATCAAATCAAAGAAATTAATCTTCAATTTGTGCAAGTGCTCCAATGTTCTCTGGATCTTTTATTGTTTTTACAAATGTGTTAGGACTTTGGTAGAATATATCAAGCTGTTTACACAACAAATTATAAAGTCTACAGAAGCGCACAAGTGAGTTGTTGCGTGATACATTATTTCTTGTAAATGGCACCACAAACAAACAAAGTTATCTGGCCATAGTTATCTCCGAGGAATAAGTGAATCGTTTGAGAATGCAGAGACGTCATTGTGCTTTGAGTGTAGCAGAGATTCCGTGTCGGTGTGGTGTAGGTGAGAGGTGTCTATGTGTGCGTCGCTCGATCTATTCAGATCTAATACCAAAAACTAATACCAAATGGTATTTTTTTATTGCCGTTTAATGGTTTGAATTTCCTTCCACCTTTTTTAATAAGGTAGTAATATATTAAATTTTACAAATTAATTAATGGTGTTTCTTTTTAGGTGTTTATTCCATGTCCATAAATAATAATTATGACATAGAAGTTGAAGGCTCAGTCCGCCTCGGAGAAGAATTCATGAATAAATTGAATTTGGGACATTCCATAAGTCAACGTGCTTATAAAAGAAGCAATGGGGTTTATAATGCCCGCAATGAAGAACTGGAAGTGACTCCCAAATTACATACGTTTTTTGACCAAGAAATCCATTACGGAGTCACTGAACTCACAAAGTTGGCTAAGCATTTACAGAAAGAATTTGTTGTTGACCAAAATGTTACAAATATCCTTAACACAAAAGTAAAGGATTATAAGCAAAAGATTAAAAATCACATCACTATCATTCTAAAACAACAGGCTAAAAGTAATCGCACGACTATAGTCCAAAAAGAATTTATGTTTTTAGATATAATTTTCTTCTCAAATAAGGTTTTGCAGAATGATGCAAAAAGAATGCTAGACAAAGTGTTAGAATCTGAATATAACCGGGATAAGAAAGATGCGGTAAAAAAAATTAATGATTTCATTCATAAAACTCAAATTAATCACATGAAGCATACTATGGATTTTATGTGCGAAAAAATTGATATATGCAGACGTTTCCCAGCTTTTACTGATTCCATCGCTGATTTAATAACTGAACTACTAAGACTCAATGATAAGAAACTATTACATTTGCTAGGGTATGTAAAGACAAAAATCGAAGAGAGGTTAAATTTCTTCAAGTCCTTTATCAAACCAAATGTTCTGAACATAATAACAATACAAATTGGAAATATATACGATCAAGATATGTATATGAAAAGGAACTTTTTAGAAACTGTCAGAAGTGCCCTTACTGATAGGTACACAGTGCTGGTGACTGAAAATGATGAAATTATATTGCAATCAACAGCAACTTGCATGTTAATAGATATTATAAATACAGCTTTTGCAAAGGAGTTTGATGGTCTCACTGAAATTACATTTGATACAACCATGAAAGCAATACAAACATGGAAGAAAGGAGATCTAGAACAGATTGAAATGTCGGTCACACTTTTCTTAAATCACGTTATGATGATCTTGCGACAGAACTGGAATTTGGCGACTAGGCAAGACGTGATGATCTTGACAGAAGTGATAGTCTTAGGCCAATCATACGATGATGGTTTCGATGACTTATTAACTTACGGTTCTGAGTTTGTTCAGAATGGTGTTAGGCAACTTCTTCCTTGAGTTTTCAGCAGCATTGGTTTTCCTTGACTTGTATTTTATTTCGATAAGAAAAATTCTTCCTATGTATTTTATTAACGCCAACAAGAATTTATTTTAAAGGAAAATTTTACAAACACTCTAGCTAACAGGTTTAAAATGACCCTCAACGAAGCCGAAAACCACGCATTCCGCCCATCATCAGGATCATTTTTGTCTTTTAGACTATATCTGGGAAACTAATAGCTACGAAGTTATTGAAGGTCAAAGTCAAAAAAATGTTTTCGATTTTTTTATGAAATCTTATTTTATTCGTTATTTCCAAATTTTTGTTCAAAGAACCTTATCAAAATCTTAAGTATTTCGTAACAAACAAAAGCTTCAAAACGTCATCAGTAGTCATCACTCAATGTATCTCATGAGCACGCACATAAACGGCCGCTGTGTAGCATACACTCGCAGGCGCGGTCTGTTGTACGCGTTACATTGCGTGGTAATGTATGCAATGCTTTTTTAACACCAAAATTAAAAATCATTTCCCAGCAATAAATTTGAACAGAAATGGTCCTGATGATGGGCAGAATAGGTAGACCTCGGCTTCGTTGAGAGTCTTCTTACACCCGGTTTAAACGAGTATCTAAAACTAACATATTTGTATGAATTTATTTTTAATCTGAAATCAATTAATACCTAATAATAATAAATCAGACTACAATTAACCAACTCGTTTCATTACAACCAAAATGTTTATAAGGCTTCTAAATACGTTATGCTAGTGAAACAAATCGATTACTATTTGTATTACAGACAGCAAAATACACACTTTTGCTGTCTGACGAAAACGTATCTAGTATCATGGGAAATGTCTGGAATAAATTAAATTGGATGAATATTTTTTTTATAGGTAGGAAAAGTTCCAACACAAAATTTTAAAACATTGTTTTGAGGATTCTGTACCCAAATGCTGAAAACGGGTCCCGTTTTATTACTAAGACGCCGCTGTCCGTCAGTCTGTCTGTCACCGTGATAGCTAGACAGTTGAAATTTTCACAGATGATGTATTTCTGTTGCTGTTATAATAACAAATACTAAAAACAGAATAAAACAAATCTTTAGGAGGGGGGCACCCATACAACAAACGTGATGTTTTTCGGTCCCTTTGTGCGCGAATACGACTCGCACTTGGCCGGTTTTTTTAATACTTGTTGTGGTCGTGGAATCTGGTGGCAAAGGTATCTTCATTCTGCTGTTACTTTCTTACATTTGTGAAGTCGAAGAGACTTTAATTTTTCTAATTTGGTATTGTCCGTCAGACCGGACAGACAAATCTATTAGTCGTATTAGTAGTAGAAGATTTTTTTTTATTTTTTTTTACTTCTATTTATATACTACTTTCAAAATATTAACAAATATATAAATATTGTGTACTTTTAATCTTTTGCCAAATTAAGGGTTAATATGGTACCAAAAAATTATCCCGGTGAAAAATGTAGGCAGAACAATAGTAATATAATAAGTCTAGGAGGCAGAAGTGAAAACTTGAATATTAACGTTATGCATTTTTGATATTTTGGAATGGTTAGGGAATAATTTTGCACAAATTGCTTTAATTATCAGTATGAAAGTACTTTCATTTATGATGTAGAATACAATATTTATTTATTGCGCTATCGTACACAAACATGATAATTTATATTACATTAAAAAGTTTATCTCTCAGAAAAATCAACCCGCCGAACGCCAAAATGACACGCGCCGTCATTTTTGCCGCGCCCCAAAGAGAGGGGGATACTTCCGCCGCCGGCTGTCTACGCTACATCCGTCTTACGAATTTTCGATCAGGGTCACGTGACCCTGACTGACGCGAGTTTAACATTTTTTCCCCATTACAAAAAAAAAGTGTACAACGCCCTAAAGAAGTTTTCACTTCAAAAAATGCACTGACACCATAAAAGTCATTTGCTGACGGTACTCATAAGAAATAGTAAATAGATACGTTTTGAGGTTTTCCTGAAACCTTATTTTAACTGAAGGATCGTGATTGGACACACGTGCTATTTAAAGGGGCGTACAACGCTGTATAATTTTTTTTTACAGTAAAAATTATCAAAATTATTGACAACATTATCGTTTTTATTTAATAACTAATAAATTATTTATTATTTTGGAAAAGTGTCAATCACAAAACTAGGAACTAACTAACTAAGGTTTTTTTTATTATTGTTTCAAGATTATACGTCATGTATCAAAAAACCCTGTCAGATCCTGAAACAGGTGATAGTGTTGCTGAAACTGAACAACATTCTCCATAGAACAAAACGAAAAAAAAATCGTACTCCCATACAAAATATATTGATCAGCTGACCGACTTACTCCATAGTAAGGCGAAAAAAAATTCGTTTTTCGACCTATGTTCCTTGGAGAATCATTTTGTTTAGTTTTAGCAACACTTTCACCTGTTTCAGGATCTGACAGGTTTTTTTGATACATTATATGTAGGTTTATTTATTGGTTGGCATGGCACAGCATTGAAAAACTACAAAATTGGACGTCACTTTAGGTTTTTTTTTCTATCGAGAAAAGCTTTAGCAATCATGTTTCTGTCAATCACATAACTGCTTACCTACCATAATGTAAATGAGAACGATAAATCAAGTAATACTGTCTGACGTTGTTGCTTAAAAATGTGTATTTGACGTTGTACGGCCCCTTAAGTTGATTCGACTAATCGGTGAACGGCCTACTGATTTGTATGGCCTTCGAAAGATTTTATGTGGTAGCTGGCTTAGTGATGTACAGGACTCGAGGCTTCCGAGCACTTTTTTCTAGAGCTCGGAGTCGTTTCACAGGGCTCGCCTCGTTTGAATGAAGCTCGATGACTCGGGAGTCTTTTTCAGAGGCTCGAGCCTTTTTGAGAGCTCGGTCGATCTCGAGACTTTTTCACGGCTCTAATCTTTTTCGGCGCATTAGTTGTGATGGGCTGCTGATGAATGAGGATAAGTCTCTAGGTACTTATCCTCAAACTAAAGTACAATAGATTAAGCATCTACGGTGCTCTTTATGACATAAGACATTCAACTTTTTCAGTTCAAATTTTGGAGACTAGAGTCAGATTTGCAGGGCTTTGAGCTCGATAGGCTCGGCTTTAATTATCTCCGTAAATAATAATATTGTCAATATTATTATTTACGGAGATATTAAAGTCATAAACATAAACTCTAAGCGTTTTATGAGGCTCGCGTTCATTTTAAGACTTGAGCTTTTTTGAAGGCTCGAGCTCTTTTGAAGCCTCGAGACGTGGCTCAGAGAGCTCGTGTCTCGGGTAAGCTCGGGTTTACAAGCCTACCGAGCTCACCGATTCCTGCCAATCCGCCTCGAAGCTTCAAAAGTCGACACCTCGAGGTTTGTACATCACTAAGCTGGCTAGCATTGGTCAGTCCATTATGGCATATGGAGTGACAACTAATATTTAATACCCTAGTAGGTGCTAGGTCTACTTAAGTTCAGTTATTTAAAGGCAACTGTTGATATCTCCCATATTTTAATGGTAATATTCAGGCATCTAAACTTTAGTTAGATAGGCCCCCGAAGACCAGGAGGCCAGGACAAAGTGGTCTTCGGGGGCCTATCTAACTAAAGCTCCTATTCTACCGCCTAAGTCAAAGCTATAGCAATAGCGATACCAATGCACTGTCCGCCCTTGTCATCATAACGCAATGACAAGGACGGAAGTGCATTGACGTCATAAACTATATAGCAGTTCGAAAGCAATAATTAAGTTAGGTGGTAAGCCTGCAGAACCACACGCACTAAACACACGCTGCGTGGTAACACGGTCTCGCGTAGGTCCTGTGTGTTAGTACAAAAAGCAGTAGGAGGTTTAGTGGGTAGGGCCCTGGCGAGTCCCGTGTAGGGTTACCAGATGACATTGGCTGCACGGCCGTTTTTTTTTGCTACAAACAGGCAAGACAAAATTAGTGGATGAAATTGACTAAAAATCCCGCTGCGCGGCCGTTTTTTAATATAGACAGGCATTTTGCAGAAAATTCAGGTGTTTTTTTGCATCCTAGACAGGCATTCTCCCTTATATAGATGGTAACCCTCGGCCCGAGGCTCTGAGGGCCCCCCCAAATTGGAATCCTGGATCCACCCCTGCCAGATGACAGGAATTTTCCTGACATGTTAGGAATTTAAGGCATCTGTCGGAAAAACAGGGAAAAACTTGTCAGGGATTTTTGATATCCCAAAAAGTATAAGTACTTAATGAAAACACATAATTTGTTAATCATTTTGGTGAGAAAAAATTACCAAATGTCAACTAAATTAGGAATGTAGATGTAAGTTCATAAAATGTTAGGAAATTTCCTGAAAAGTCAGGGAAAAAGTCAGGAAATCTCCTTATTAGATCTGGTAACCTTGGTCCCGTGTAGTTGTGTTTACGCATGATCCTGTCTATTCTGCGACCCTGTAAGAAATGTAGTAGGGTAGTATGGATGGGTAGCCACTAGTAGGAAGGCCAAAGTGGAAGATCTTCCTCCGGGCTGGGTGGTATTTGCCCGGGGACCGCGGTCCAACCGATGATGGTTGGAAGTTGTTTTGGCGGCTGAGAAAACTCCAATAGCGAGATGTAGGTTTCTCCATATTGTCTCCATACTACGAGGTGCTATTCCTTACTAATCTTTTGTGTTATTCGACACGCCATCTAGTAACATGGTGATGAATCTTGTTGCAACCATGTGTTGGTGTGTGCGGCGTAAGGTAGATGCTGCTACAACCCTACTATAAAAAAGGTATAGGCCCCCGACAAGGTGGTCTGACGATCTGAAAGGTCGTGGGATGCCGCTGGATGCCGGCACAAAACCAATCGTCACCATCGTAGAGATCCTTGGGTAGGCCTATTTAGTAGCAGTTGGCGTCATGGGCCTGGCCTCCAATTCCGGCAAAGCTAGCCAATGGTTGGCGTGTTATGTTAATAAAGGTGTTTAATATTTAAAAAAAAATAAGTGTAAGTACACACACTTTTTTCATTATTTTTGTTTGAGTTACTGACGGACGATGTCTCGGACAAAATAATTTCGAACACTTTGTCCGAAATGTGTTTTTATATTTTTATTACATTTTCACACACGTTTCGGACACCATTATAGCTTTACAACTTTTTGTCTGACTGTACAAAAAAGCTTCTGTAAAGCTAAGCTAAAAGTTGTCCATGACGTCAGTAATAAAGCTCACAATAAAAAAACAAAAGCTTGTCGCATCGCATCGCAGTGTCACAAAAATTCGCAACAAAAAAGCGAACTCAGTGCAAAGTGACTCATACACTTGATTTTATATATTTTTTGCATTCCTCAGGAGTTGAAGTTCGTATGCATTAAAATAAACTGGTTGCTAAATATAATCTTTATCGGTGGTATTATTAAACGCGAAGGTCGGTTCTATCTTTAAGTAAAAGTAAATCTTGCTAGTCGCATATCACTAGGTAAAGTACTTAAATGATGCCCTTTAATATTAATACCTAAGTCGCGAGGGGTGAAATTATGGCGATGGTAAGCCGCACTAGAATAATGCTATGATCTGCATAGTGGATCAGTGGGGTGGGATTTCTAAAAGGTAAGCCGATGGGAATCGGCTTGTATGGACCCTTCGCCACTGATACCTAGTGACATAGTAACAAGCGTATAAAGAACCTTCTGTCATTTGATTTTTTTATTTGCCAAATGGGTTCATTTGAATTAAAGTTACTAATAAAGAATTAGACAAAACATAGCCATTTACTTACATATAGGTTGTTTAGTAAAACTTAGAACTAACTATATAAAATGATTAACAAAAAGCCTTCCGCATTGTTCAATACTTGAGTTCAAAAGTCATAAAAAGCTCAAAGTAAACCGTCCGCACGTGCCCTAAACAATCGCGGTTTATTACCAATCAGAATTTAAGCCTGGGTGTACACAGTAATATTAAATAGCTAATACACAAATTAATTCATACACAATAATGATACACTTCCCTATGTGATCGAATCAGAAACGAGGAGATCCGCAGGAGAACAAAAGTAACCGACATCGCTCGAAGGATTGCTCAGCTGCAGTGGCAATGGGCAGGACACATAGCGAGAAGAACTGATGGCTGTTGGAGCGGAAAGGTTCTAGAATGGCGACCGCGCACCGGACGACGCTCCGTGGGTAGGCCCCCGACAAGGTGGACGATCTGGGGATGATTGCCGGAAGCCACTGGATGCGGGAAGCGCAGCACCGATCGTCGTGGAGATCCTTAGGGGAGGCCTATACCCAGCAGTGGGTGTCGTGCGGCTGATATGATGATGATGAATGATACACTACCCCAGAATAGATATATATGTACACACTACACTACACTACAACACTGCATGACTGTTCGGCTTCAAGATTGTATCTTTGATATATTGAAAAAATAAAATAAGAATCATGTTTTAAGTAAATCATTTTAAATAATTTCTACGTTTATTTTCGTGAAAGTTTTTTTTTTTACTATTTTGGCATTTAATTATTTTCGTGAAATGAATATGGTATTGTCAACAGATAATCAGAGTCTTAAATGGTAGGAAAATATTGACCTTTCAATTTGAATTTTACCTTGCGTACACCCTAATCTTAACCACTGCCACTAAAAAAATAGTAACACAAATTATCAAGTCATGAAGAACCTAATATTTTAAAAGTAGGTTTTAAGTATATGCCTGCCCTTATTGGCTTTTCAATAAGGGCTCGCGACTTTACACCAAAACAATATCGAGTTGCCCTGATTGGTATAAAGTTTACAATCTATTGTGTTGTGCTATAACCGATTCCAATTTTTATGTTCATTGGTGCTCTGTTCTAAGTCTTAAAGTATTTGTAGTTGGTTAGGTACCTGTTTAGTTAATAATCTGATATCGATGAAATAATTTAGTTAGAGGCCTGTTTAACGGGTCATTTTGAACTTACCATCCAAATTTCAAAGATGTGTCCAGTCCATGAAACTAAAAAACTTTCTCTAAGAAACATGTGTCGAATTTCGCCACAAAATTTTGGTCATCCCATACTAAAATTGATCACGTGATCTCTTTGATTTGTATCGAAAGACGATTTTTATTTTATATATTTGGCCATGTGTTCCTTAGAGAAAGTTGTTCAGTTTCATAGACTGAACACATCCAAAAAAATTTGGATGGTGAATAAAAAATTACCTTGTATAGTTCTACTATCTTATGCAACAATGTGCATGTAAATAGATGTACACGCCTAAAAACATTCATACCCTAATGGAATTCGTTAGATTACTATCTAATTCAACTGTAAAATAGGGATGTTGACTTATGAATAAAATAACGAAATGCTAACAAAAATCGTAAACATATCAATCTTTTGGAGTAGCTTGTATACCTCTTGGTTTTATATATTGCGTATTATTTGTTTTATGACCCTTCAAAGTTGGGTGGACAAGTCCATTTAAAAAGTATAAAATTTGTTAAAATAAATAATACATTTAATTAGTCCGTAAAATTTATAGCAAATTTTTCAAAGAAACCATTTTGATAAACACAATATTTAATATAGCTGCCGAACAAATTTCCTACGCGTTGCATATAACGTAGGAAGGCGTGACGTCATAACTTGGTAGCCGTTAGTATGGAGCGTTTTCGGGTGAGTCCAATTTTGTGCATTTCAAACTGTGATATCTCAGGCAGTTTTCATGCTTGCGTAATAATTCTTTTACAAATGTTTCTTTTTTTTAGGGGTAATTTATGTAACATAAAATAAAAAAATAGTCAACATGCCTATTGTACATAGCATTTTCTGACAAGTTATGGGCTTTTCATCATTCGCTTGGTTAACAAAACTATTTAAAAAAAGAAAAACCTCCTTCAAAAAACCTGAAACAAAAACAGCTTCAAAATTAAATACCTCTAAAAAAGCGAGAAATAATATTCAAATCATTAGTTACGCATACCATTATTAATAAAACACGTCTATTGAAGTCGGGTGGGGCTGGAAGACAACTTTTTTTATATTTCTAAAAGCCCCACCCGACTTCATTAGACGTGTTTTATTAATAATGTTATGCGTAACTAATGATTTGAATATTATTTCTCGCTTTTTTAGAGGTATTTAATTTTGAAGCTGTTTTTGTTTCAGGTTTTTTGAAGGAGGTTTTTCTTTTTTGTTAAAAAGTTTTTTTATTTTCAACTTTTTAGTGGTAGGTATGTAAGCATGTAAATATTTTTTAACTGTATAAAATATTTTCAATGGTAAAATGCCCACAATTCAATTTCCAAATTTACGCTGTTTGTTTTTGAGGAGTTCCGTTGTGTCTTTGTAGTCCAAGTCTAGTCCGTCGTCCGTAGCAACGTTGCATCGCAGACCATGAAATAGAAATAGAAATAGAAATAGAAAAAATTTTATTTGCTTTTGATTGGGGTACATTTATAGGTCTTAATTAATAACATCTCCTCCCATTCAGCCAACAATAGCAGCATGCAAATTTATTATATATTATAGATAATAATTATTAAAATGATTCTATATTTCAACAAGTCACATAAAAAAAAACAATAAAAACAATAATGGCAATCACAAATACAAAGGCCAAAGAGAATATTATCACTACGTGACAGAGGCTTTATGATTCTATTCCCCTCGCCATAAAAAAGTTTACAAATGTCAAATTAAATTGTCTATGATAAATGTCAATGTATTATTTTACTCTTTGGTCAATGTCAATGTCACTATAATCTAAACATGTCATGGAAAAATGGCGTGGCTGCCATTTTGGAAAGCGAATGAAAAGTTTTGAAAAGAAAAGTTTTGTCAAGATGTCAATTCTGAATTATTAGATTAATACGTTATGTCAAGTGAGATAAAATAAAATAAAAATATAAAACACCCAGGCTATACAATTGCGCAGTAAGTACATACTTTTCTAATATAAAATAACCTACTACTTACAATTACAAGAAAAAAATTACCTTATAGTACATGATTCGCAATGTTTGTGGTTCAAATATTCTTTCACTGAATAAAAGACATGTGCGATAAGCCATTTAAATAAATTACTTAAGAATTGTTTAATGTTAAGTTCTTTCATTCTTTCAGGCAGGTGATTGAATATTACTATGCACATCCAGAAGCAATTCTTTTTCAAGTGACTACTTCTTGGAAAGAAGTCTGGCACCAATCTACTTCCATTTCTTGTGTTACGTGGATACACATCTTTTGCCTGTTTGAAGTAGTGGCTGTTTTTCTTGACGAATTTTGAGATTTCAAAGATATACATGCACGGAAGAGGTAAGATATTCAATGACTTGAATAGCGGTGCACATGGTTCATCTGGTGCAGTCCCACAGATTGCCCTTATGCATTTTTTTTGTGCAATGAATGCTTTATTCACATCAGTACTGTTTCCCCAAATGATCAGGCCGTATCGTCGGATGGACTCGACATAGGCAAAGTATGCTGTGAGTGCTGCACTTATTGAAGCTACTTTGGTCAATTTATACAATGCAAAAGCAAACCTATTTATCCTATTACATATTTGTTCAATTTGCTGCTTCCAGTCCAACCTATGATCCACCTCTATACCTAAAAACTTTGTTGCATTTGTACCGTTGAGTCTCCTTCCCTGATAATTTATGTTTAATGTTTGGTGCAGTATTTTGTTGAAGTTAATAAAATAAGTTTTTTCAATATTAATTACTAAGTTATTGCATTGTAGCCAGTTTATTATTAAATTCATAGTGTTATTGATATCATTAATATGTTTATTCAATGTCAATTTTTTGTCAGTAGTCACAATAATAGAAATGTCATCAGCAAATAAGATGCAGCGATGCTTTGTCAAGTCAGGAATACTATTTATGTAGGCTAGGAAGAGTAGAGGGCCTAATACACTCCCTTGTGGTACTCCAAATTTGTTTTCCCTAAACTCCGACTGAAATCTTTGTATGACATTTTTTGAGTCAAGTTTTGCTATTTCAACTGCCTGCATCCTGTTGCACAGGTAGGTTTTAATCCAGCTTAGTGCTGGGCCTCTGATCCCATAGTGCTCTAATTTTTTTAGCAGTTGAGAATGGGAACAAAAATCGTCACATCCTTTGGTTCCACCTTATATATTTCAATTCGATTACCACGATACCATTATTATGTTACTAGCGGCCGCCCGCGGTTTCACCCGCGTGGTTCCCGTTCCCGTAAGAATATCGGGATAAAAAGTATCTTATGTTTTATCTAGGCTGTCTACTATCTGTGTGCCAAATTTCAACCAAATCCGTTTAGTAGTTTTTGCGTGATTGAGGAACAAACATCCATGGTTTGGTTTGTTTTATATTGTCATAAAACTACCAAAATCCAAATCACTTTACTTGTACTATTTGAATATGAGGAGTTCCCTTGTGTATCTTTGAAGTTCAAGGTTCAATATCGATGAAATTAAAATGTTACCACTCTTGAAGTATACCCTTTCAAACAAAAGGAGAATCATCTAAATCGGTACGTAAACAAAGATGTTATGTTCGAAAATCCGTGAAAACACGTGTGATGGCAAGCTAAATAATTGTCATTTTTCAGGATTATGAAAAAACTACCAGACAGATCTCTGTAATTTTTTATGGGACCACACACGAACTTTGTTCTTTGAGATAAAAAAAAAGAATTGTATAAATCAGATAATAATTGACGAAGTTATGGTAAAACATACATAAAAAAAAATACCGTCGATTTGAGAACCTCCTCCTTTTTTTGAAGTCGGTTAAAAAAAATGGCGAGTCCAGGTCCTGATTATGTAACTTTATTGCAATCAACTCTGACAAAAATCGTAGTTACATTGCTGCTTTAGTTAAGAACTAATGTGACGACTATCGTACGTAAACAGCAATGTAACTACGCTTTCAATCGAGAATTGTTAGCACATGAGTAAATAAACGTAATAGCAACAGACGTAATCATGTAAGATACTGAAAGTGATAGTTTTGCAAAAACTAACAGTATTCTCCAAGGAACATAGGTTGAAAAACTATTTTTTTCGCTTTTCCATAGTAATAGTAAGTTGGTGTGACCAATACATTTTGCATGGAAGTATGTATTTTTTTTGTTTTTCGACCTATGTTCCATGGAAAAAGTTGTTTAGTTTAAGCAAAACTAACACCTATTTCAGTATCATTACATCGTTTGGTTCCACCTTATATATTTCAATTCGATTACCACGATACCATTATTATGTTACTAGCGGCCGCCCGCGGTTTCACCCGCGTGGTTCCCGTTCCCGTAAGAATATCGGGATAAAAAGTATCTTATGTTTTAATCTAGGCTGTCTACTATCTGTGTGCCAAATTTCAACCAAATCCGTTTAGTAGTTTTTGCGTGATTGAGGAACAAACATCCAAACATCCAAACCCACAAACTTTCACATTTATAATATTAGTAGGAAGTAGGATACAAGCATTTGCTTCGCTGATCTCTCTCGTATTAATCATTAAGCTAAGCAAAGTATTTCATATATTTACTGAAAAGAACACAACATTCCATCAAATGGGTACTTTTGGGTGCAATTGGGAATTTTCTATTCCCGAAAATTCTTTTTAATGTTATTGTCCGCATAACTTGAAAATTATCCGACCGATTGACTCGATTTTTTAATGCACGCTGAAATTTTAATCATTTGGTTCCTGCAGTGAAGTGGTTACACTCATGATTACAAGCGACTATTACTATGGGGCCAACTCTGATATCGGGAAAAACCCGCCAAGTGCGTGTCGGACCACGCGCAGTAGGGTTCCGTAGGTACATTATACCATACTATATTTTAATACCGCTATCAATTTTCGTCTGAAAAAATAACTTTGTTTTTCACAGTGTTTGTATGAATGTCAAAGTTATATTTGCGGTTTTGTAAAATGTACTATATCTCGAAAACTAATTACTGTATCTCGTTCAAACCAATTTTCGTTGAAAGTGTTTATTAAGATCTATAGCTTATATTTTTTCAAGATTTTTCACCCTCTTACTTTAAAAGTTAAAGGGGGGGGGGGGGGGGACACACATTTTACCACTTTGCGGCATATATCTTTCAAACAGTTGACTTTGAAAAAAAATAGTCTTAGAAACCTCAATGTCATTTTTAAGGGTGCCCTTCGCATCGCATAATTTCGATTGTCCTAAAGTCACTTGGCATAACTCGATTGGCATAATAATCACAAAGCATACTATTTATTTAGCATAAATTTCGATACGCATAACCATCGAATTGCATAACTTTTAAAAAGCATAATATTTCAAAGCATAATAGTTACAATTCCTAATTCCAATTGGCATATTGTTAGTAAGCATATTTTGAAAGGCATAATTTTGTTATGTCTAATATACATAACTACTAATGTTTTATAGCATAATATAAAATACTAATTTATGAAAAAAAAAACTTAAATTGTGACCACCATTGGTGGGTTAGGTTAGGTCAGTGTTTAGAGTTTAGACCAATCTAAGCTAAGCAGGTGGAGCTTAATAATGCTTGTATGCATGTTGCACGCTGCATGCTGTGCTTCCTTGCATGCATGCATGCTTCCTTGCATGCATGCATGCTTGTTTGCAAAATGCTTGCCGGGGGGTGCAGGGGGGCTGGCCCCCCTGCTCGGGGGGGTCGGGGGGCCTGAGGCCCCCCGCTATGAAGAAAAACTTTTTGTGTACTAGGTAGGTTAGGTTAGGTTAGTGTTTTGACCACTTGCAGCGGAGCGAGCGAAGCGAGCGGAGCTCTATAGTGCTTGCATGCATGCTGCATTTTGCATGCTTTCCTGCATGCTGCATGCTTGCGTGCATGCTGCATGCTTGCGTGCATGCTGCATGCTTGCATACTGCATGCTTGCCTGCATGCTGCATGCTTGCGTGCATGCTTCATGCTTGTTTGCATGCTTGCCTGCATGCTGCATGCTTGCCTGCATGCTTGCTTGCATATTGCCTGCTTGTCTGCATGCTTGCTTGCGTGTTGGGTGCTTGCTCGCACGGATGCTGCAGGCTGGGTTTTTGCTTGCAGAGTGCTAGCCGGGAGGTGCAGGGAGCAGAAGTGTTCATATTTTTAATGATTACTTATTCATAAAATAATTATGAGTTTTAAAAAATACGCCTAAAGAAATTAGGTCTCTTATTACAATGCGTAATAAGATTATGTCTTTTGATGATTATGCTTTTTAGACAATATGCCAATTAAGAAATATGCGTTTTGACATTTATGCTTTTTGAAAATATGCCATTGAATATTTATGCTTTACAAAATTAAGCCTTATGATATTATGCGTTTTGAAATTGTGCTATAAAATATTATGCTAAATGATGATTATGCCATTTAACAGTATGCGTATCATGTTTAGGACAAATAAAGTTATGCGTTCCATTAGGTAATCCATTTTTAAAGACCTATCTAAAGACACCCCACAAGTATTGGTTTGATGAAAAAAAATATTTTCAGTTTCAGTTCCATGTATAGGGAGCCCCCCCCTTAATCTTTTATTTTTTTTATTTTTGTGTAAAAATCGTAAAGCGGTTTACAGAATACATCTACCTACCAAGTTTCAACTATGTAGTCTTAATACTTTTGGAATAAAGTGGCTGTGACATACGGACGGACAGACAGACAGACAGACAGACATGACGAATCTGTAAGGGTTTCGTTTTTTTGCCATTTTGGCTACGGAACCCTAAAAAACCAGCCAAGTGCGTGTCGGGTCACGCGCCGTAGGGTTCCGTAGTTACCTTATACCATACCATATTTAATACCACTATCATTTTTCGTCTGCAACAATAACTTTGTTTTTCACAGTTTTGGTATGAATGACAAAGTTATATTTGCAGTTTTGGAAAATGTACTATATCTCATAAACTACAAAATGTATGTCGTTCAAACCAATTTTGGTTGAAAGTGAAAGTATTTGTTTAGTTAAGATCTACAGCATATATTTTTTTTAGATTTTTCACTCTCTTATTTCAAAAGTTTAAGGGCCCCCCCCCTTAAACTTTTGAAATAAGAGAGTGAAAAATCTGGGGGGACACATTTTAATAATAATAATAATAATAATAATAATAATAATAAATCCCAATTCTTACATATTCTTTCGGTATTGTTAAATGGACTAAAACTAGTATATCTAAAATAGAACGACTAACTAGAACCACTCTCACTAAACACAAACATCTACACCCCAAATCAGCCATAGAAAGACTCGTAATTAAAAGACACAATGGGGGCCGTGGTCTCATAAACATACTATCTCTTTGGAAGAAACAAATAAACACCCTCAAATCTTTTTTCTACGACAAAGCTCAAACTAGTGATATACATAATGTAGTAACACACAATGACACAAACTATACACCCCTTAACCTAGCAGACAGACTGATAAATTCAACACAAGTTAGTAACAGAGATCAAGAGAAAACACTAATAGAAGACTGGAAGAAAAAGACACTACACGGCCGACATCCACATGACCTGCAACAACCACACGTAGATGCTGAAGCATCAAACAAATGGTTACAGATTGGTGCCCTTTTCCCGGAAACAGAAGGTTTTGCCATAGCAATTCAAGATCAAGTCATTAATACAAAAAATTACAAAAAACATATCATCAAAGACCCTAACACAACCAATGATAAATGCCGTAAATGTCACACACATGCAGAAACCATACAACATATAACTGGAGCTTGTCCGAATCTAGCCCAAACAGACTACACTCATAGACACAACCAAGTAGCTAATATCATCCATCAAAACCTTGCACGCAAACACAATTTGTTACCAAATCCACACAAAAATACACCTTACTACAAGTATACCCCTAGCCCAATCTTGGAAAACAATACATACAAACTGTACTATGACCGAAGTATACGAACTGACAGAACTGTGCATTACAACAGACCCGATATCACCCTGCAGGATAAACAAAACAAAATCACATATTTAATAGATATAGCAGTACCAAACACACATAACCTTACAAAAACTATCACAGAAAAAATACACAAATACACCGACCTTAAAGATGAAATATTAAGAGTATGGAGACAAGAGAAAGTGTACGTAGTCCCAGTAGTTCTGTCGACAACGGGTGTCATACCGAAACACTTACACCAGTCAATAAACTTACTCGGTCTTCGACCAACTACATTCATAACACTGCAAAAAGCTTCAATCCTTAACACATGCCGAATCGTAAGAAAATTTTTAGACACCCCAGAAAATACAATAGATTCCTAATTATAGCCTCTTTGTGTTGACCCGCGGTCCCACAAATGCTTAAATACCAAATATTGAGAAAAAACAAAATAAGTTTAAAATAATAATAATAATAGCTTTATTGCACATGAAACACAAAAACAGAAAGAAACAGAAAAAAGTCAAAAGAAAACATACAAAAGGCGGCCTTATTGCTAAATAGCAATCTATTCCAGGCAACCTTGGGTGAGAGAAAATAAATAAGTAGAAGTAGGGGAATGGGTGCAAATTTGAGGAGAGGTAATGGATATAGATAGAAAGAGAATAAAATATAGGTATTATAAGTTACGATCACAAGAAAGGAAATGATTTCTAACTTGATCGCCAAAGGATTTTAGAGACTGAGCCTTTCTGATACCTTCGGGAAGTGCGTTCCATAGGCGGACGGCGTGAACGGAGAAGGAGTAGGAAACGAAGTCAGTAGAGTGTTTAGGCATGGCAAGGGTAAGGTTTGAAGAAGAACGCAGTGTGCAGTGAGAAGATGTAGTAGGAAACGAGAAACATTTTTTAAGATAATGTGGCGAAGTAGGAAGAAAAAGAATAGAATAGAGGAGCGTAAGAGTGTGTAAGTCCCTGCGCCGGCGAATGAGGAGCCAGTTGAGTTTAGTACGGAAGTGAGACACGTGGTCAAATTTACGGAAATTAAAAATGAATCTGATACAAACATTCTGCAGACGCTCTAATTTGTCAAGCAGCTCCTCCGACAGGTTAGTGTAACAGACATCAGCGTAGTCAATAATCGAGAGCAAGAGAGTTTGTGCCAGGGTAATCTTGGTACTGGTTGGTAAGAAGTTACGCAGCCGGTTGAGTGAGCCATAAGCAGCGAACACCTTTTTCCTCAACCCTTCGACGTGGGGTCTCCATGATAGTTGTTGGTCAAAGGTAACACCAAGGTTCTTGACGGTATTCGAGAACGGGATAACTGTGCCGTCAAATGTCACTGCTGGAAGCTTGTCAAACTCAATCCTTGAAATAAAATAAGGACTGCCAATGATAATACATTGTGTCTTTGCCAGGTTGACATTGAGACCAAAAGACTTACTCCAGCAATCGATTTGTGCGAGATCTGAGTTAGTAGTTATGATTGCACGTGAGAGTTCAGCTAATGGTGCCTGGGTGTATATCTGCAGATCATCGGCATAGAGATGGTAGGAACTAGAAATGTATTTAGTGATTGAATTAATAAAGATAGAGAAAAGAAGTGGAGATAAGACGCCACCCTGAGGAACTCCGGCATTAACATCGCACCAACCGTAGAAGGATTCTCCAACGCGGATGCGCTGCCGTCGCCCTAGCAGGTAACTTTGAAACCAACCAATTACAGCTGGAGATATGTCCAGAGAACGTAAAACGGCAAGAAGGATATCAAAGTCAACGGTGTTAAATGCGTTACTAAAGTCAAGCAATGTCAACACCGTAAGCTGACGATTTTCCATCCCCGAGCGTTTGTCATCTGTAATCTTCACAAGTGCTGTATATGTGCTGTGGCCTCTCCGAAAGCCGGACTGGAAAGTATTAAGGAGATGGTTTTGGTTTAGATGGTCTGTCAGTTGACGATGAACAAGTTTTTCAATAACTTTGGAGAGGAAGGGAAGGATTGAAATAGGGCGAAAATCAGAAAACTGAGTCGGCTTTGGTTTTTTAGGAAGTGGAATGACATTAGCGTCCTTCCAAGATGTAGGAAAGGTACCAGTGGAAATTGATGTGTTCAGGATGTAGGTAATTATAGGAGTGAGTACATCAAGGATAGGAAGGAACATTTTACGGGAAATAGAATCAGCACCTACAGCAGTGGAGCTAATTGACATGATAGTTCTCCTCACATCACAATCTGTAAATTGATTAAGAAAAAAAGGTGAGTCATGAATTGGCAAATTTGAAAGATTTTGTAAAGTTCTAGTTTTAAAGTTGCCATCAATAGGCAAGGACGTTGTGAAATGCCTGTTAAGTTGGTTGAAGTCGACACTATTATTACCTGGGAGATTATTGTGAGATTTGCCAATCCCAAGAGTTTTCAAGAATTTCCAGACTTTAGCTGGGTCTTCATTTTCAATGGAGTGATGAATGTGGCGTCTAATAGCGTCCCTAACCGCAGTGTTGCACTGGTTTCTAGCACGGTTCATACGTCTTTGGTTTCGATTCGAAGGATTGCGTTTGTATCTTGCTTTGGCCGTAATCTTTTTAACCATTAATGCTCGAATATCGTCAGTAAGCCAAGGTGCAGGAAGGTGTTTTATTTTAACTGGCCTAAGGGGAGCATGTTTGTCATAGAGAGCAATGAGTAGTTTATTAAAAATTTCAACCTGTTCATCAACAGAATTTGTAGAAAAAATAGCCGACCAGTCCATGTTTGCAGCATCCTCAAGTAGCTGGTCCTTATCGATACGATTAAAGCTACGCTGAAGCTGTACAGTAGGTTTTAACTTAGGGGCTCGGATCCGGTAAGACAAATACACCAGATCATGATAAGAAAATGCATCTGCAGAAAGTTGACCGTGTTTAACAGCTAAGGTGGGGGAAGAGACGATCATGAGGTCAAGAAGGGAGGGACAACAGTTGGGAAAGTGATGAGTTTCCTTTGAGGCTAGAATATGTAAATTGGAAGAATTTATAACGGAAAGTAATTTTTTGGAACGGAAATCATCTTTTATAAGACATGTATTGAAGTCACCCATGATTATGGTATGAGGATATGAGGGAACGAAATTTTCAAGAAGCCTTTCGAAGGACTCAAAATAGTCAACTCTTAGAGATGGGCTGTAAAAAACACCTAGGAGAAGTTTAGAGTGGGACAGAGATACTTCAAGTAGAAGATGCTCGGCGCTATTGGGCGGTGGTGGTTGTGGGGAGCGACTGAGAATAGAAAAGGAGATATGAGAGCGAAGATACACAGCCACCCCTCCATGTGAGGAACTTACACGATCATTACGTATCAATTGGAAGCCAGGTAAGGAATAAGAGGCAGAAGAAAGACAAGGATTAAGGAAAGTCTAAAACTAGGATAGCGTGGACATTATCGCAATCAAAAGACGCTAACATGTCAGGAAAGTGGGCAGGGATACTTTGTGCATTTATATGCACAACGTTAAAGTTTTTTGGAACATCCTGGAAGGTATCATCAAGCAACTCGTTTAGAGGGCGATCTATGCTCTGAAAGCTCGAGTTAGAAGTCGTAGAGGAAGAACAGGATAGAAAAAGGTCATGGCTATCATTTAATGATATATCCATATACTAAAAATAAACACTTGATAATAAATATTTCTTAAATATAAAAAATAAATAAATAAATAAATACATACATACAGTACCCACAGGTTGACTGAAAGAAACCGAAAGCAGAAAGAGAACACATAACAAATTAAAAGTCAACAAAAAAAATATCAAACACAGACTAGCACACACATAAAACACAACGTAAGTATATTAAAATATCACTGACAGACAGCACATTCAATACAAAGTGTTACAAGGCTGAATCGATATATCGTTCACCTCACAATACTAATAGTAGGAGATAACTGTGGCTGTAAGAATATCGATCCCCTTGCAAGACTAAAAATGGCCGAAATCGTAAAACAACAAACAGGGGGCTAATTGTCTAATTCAAAAAATCTATCGCAATCGCTTTCATTTGACAGATGGATGTGACACATTGCTGCATTTCTTTGGTAAGTTTTTATTTGTCCCAAAAAGAAGCTTCAATGTGTTACATCCTAAAAGCGATTGCGATAGATTTTTAAATTAGACAATAGAAAGGCAGATTAGTCTGTGGTGCCTGTCAATGTCAGTCAAGTGAAGGGGAAAAAAAAAGCAAAGCGAGCAGAAAAATAAAAACAATTATAGTAACAAAACAAAGTGAAAACGACAAACTAAATACAATACAAATAGGTACTAAAGAAATTTAAGATGGAAGGAGCTGACAAATGTAAAGTAAGTTGTTACCGATGTCGGTAACCTCAACACTGCACCATAGGATGATTCGCCAAGCAGGAACAGAATGAAACACTTTCTTCTTATATGCCCATATATTGTGGTTATAACGAATTGGGCCGTGCGAGCTTACAACATTTCCTACGATCACACGTCCCTAAGGTAACATTTTGTACGATAGCAAATATCCACTAATACAAAAACTTACATTTTCTACTTAACTTAGGTAGTTTACAAAACTCAAATCATTACTACCCTACGTTACCATAAATTGTTAGCGGTGGTGGGGATAGCAAACCCCCACTCCTGGCTCTTTACGAGATTACCTACCTAATTTATTATTTGGCTACCTTTCAATACGAGGTTTAGGTATTTAGGTTTCTCATTACCTTTATCAGAGACCTATACAAGAGGCCTTTATTTATATAATCTTACCTCTTAGTACCATATCAAAACCTTTAGGGCTTATAGGACAAAGGTTGGCGTATGACCTAGACACATTTCAGGTCGAAACTACCACCTCCTAGACCTATATTACCTAGCCCATTACCTCAAAACCTTTACCAGGTAGTATAAGTAAAAACACAAGCATTCATATCATTTAATCCATAGGATACCTAAATGCCTAAACAATACCTATTTGAATTACTAAAACTTAAATATTTCACAAACTATAAAACTTACAGCTACGCTAAATATCTCATTTTACAGAACTTTTTATATGCAACAATTTAAAACCAAATAGAACGTTACATATTAATAAACTTCAAAGTAATTAAAAACACAAACTAAATGACTCAATCAGTTATAACAAGCTACTGTTTACAAATCAAAGTACTTACATGAAATAATCACAAACACAGATTCTATCACTAGTAACGCACTTAGCGGTCCATTAAACCGTCTTTTTGCTATACACATTTTAATCACTTTTTTCACTAGTTTCACGCGATTGAAGCTGTCCGTAACATAAGTATTGAAATGAAACATTAGAGATAGATACAGTTTACACACATACGACATACCTACGAAAAAACGTACAACAACATTTTTACTTTCTCTTTGCAGAGACAGCCCTCTTGCTCCTTGGGATAGGGGCGGATGACGGAGGGTCACTCTGCGTGGACGTTTGCGAGGCTTCTGACGCTGGGGTGGCATCTTGGGATGACAGCCTGTTTACGTCGGTCATCGAGATAATACGGTGCCGCTTGCCATCGCCACCAACTGCAATGATGCGGCCAGCGCTTGTCCAGCATTTCGTCACGCCGAACCGCTCCCGTGCCGCAAGGAAGATCGCGTGCCGGTGTTTCGTCAGAAACTCTGACATTGTAAAGCCGGTCCCCTTCAAACTGGACTTCGCTAACCACAAGTTGTCCCGCTGTGACTCCGACCGAAACTTGATCAGTAACGGTCTGGGTTTATCTGGCCGTGCCTTACCTAGACGACTAGCCCGGATGATGTCAGCATCGCACACCCTAACAGCGGCCAGATGTTGAGCGGTCAACTTGAGTAAGGTTTCAGTCGGCTTCTCGTCCTTCACCTCGGGAACCCCATGGAGCAGCAGCATAGCCCGTCGACTCCTCATTTCGACGTTGTCGCACTCGGAGACTAGCACAGATACCTGCTGTTCCAGATTTTTAAAGGTTGCCATGACGAAATCACGGAAGGCCACGAACTCCGTTGACAAAGATGACAATGATGGTTGCTGTGGATGTGGAGTCCTTGAATTCTTCAGCTCGTTCTCAAAAGATGTCATCCGCTGCGTGAAGGATTGTGTCAGTGCCTCAATAGTGCCCTTTAAACCCTCCATCTCGAACAGTGATGTGTAGTGCAGTGCTTGTAGAATGATTAAGTGTAAGTTATGGAGAGGATAAAACCAACCGCAGGTACTATCTGATGTCAGTACATAATTTACACTGTTTAAATTTTATAATTTCAATTTATTTCCAATTTTAAAATCAAAAAAATACAGAGCAAATTTGAAAAACGACTTAACTTTTTCGACCTACCCCCGAAAATCCATTTCACCATCATTTTACCATTTTGGCGGTGTATATCTTTCAAACGGTTGACATTGAGAAAAAATTGTCTTTGAAACCTCAATGTCATTTTCAAAGACCTACCTATAGACACCTCGCACGTATTGGTTCGAAGAAAAAAATTTTTTCAGTATCAGTTCTATGTATGGGGAGCCCCCCTTAAGAGGGGGCTCCCAGAATTTCTCAATATTTGAACTCAAATAGTGACGTCTCTACAATCTCAATGAATGTCAAATTCAGATATATGCTTTTATGGACCTTCATTAAGTGGATGACGGCAGGATTTCAGAAATTATTAAGTTTGACTCGATACTTTTATTTTCTGAAAACATGTCCTTTTTAGGGGAATTTTTGAAATATCTCTTTAATTATACATCGTTTCTGAGCAAAATTAATGTAAATCATTAGCAAATTACATATTCCAGTGACTGACGGCACCAAAATCGTATATAATAATTATTACTTTTGTTATTACCAAAAAAAGATTATAATACCAGCGCGCTACGGGAGCTGCCTTCGTTAGTACCGCGCAGTGCGCTGTCGAGGAAGGACGTGTGCCGCTCGCGCATCGAATTTTGGCACAGTTTTACAATCCATACAGTTGTTAAACGAATGTACAGTCAGCAAAGTTATGACCTTAACAGTTTGAAAATAAATCGCTTGCAAGGATGGAACTCAAAGTTCGTCTTTACCTGCCTCCATTGTTTTTATACAAAAGATGCTTTTGTGACTTTTGGGTAAATGCAAGACAATACAGACTACTCAATCTAGAAATGAACCTTAAGGTGTTCAGCTCATAGCTTTGCTGACAGTACTTGCGCAGAGCAACGCAGGGGATCTCGCGAAGGGTAGGTAGGTAGGGGTCAAATTTTTATGATTAAGATTGTTTATCCAAATGCAAATACATTACATAATTAAAAATGATAGAAAACTGAAAAAAACCCAAAAATAAAGTGACACGTAACATCTGGCAGTGCAACACAAGTACATGTAATTAGGCACATAGGTACTTGTAAATAAATTATGTATTATATAATCATCAAATTTATCCCGCGGCGTCGGCCGTCATGTCATCAAAGGCGTTTAACAACTGTATGGATTGTAAAACTTGGTATGGGTAACAAACAGCAAAGCGCGCGTGTCCATCATTCTGGCAGCGCCACGGTCTCCGATTTTTGCTTTTATGTATTTTGTTCATTGGTTATAACAAAAATATGTGAAACGATCTTTAATTATTCTAAACAATAGATCTTTTGGCCATAGTTATCTCGAGAATAATTGGAATAGGTTTAGTTATTATGATATGTAACTATAAAATTACCTACGTGTAGATTCTTTCCATAAATGTTTATACTTGGAACCTGAACACACTTTATAAATTGCATTACTTATATGCACATAACATAAGTAGGTAATTGCGTAATAATTTTTGTGTTTAAACACTTGTATTTATGGTTGTTAAATAAATTATGAAAATGTTAGTATGAAAAATGCAACTTCTCCATATAAAACGGCAACCGTAATAATTTTTTTTACTTTTTCTCCATCTACTATATTTTTACAAGTAATAATCTTAACAATACTATATTCTATGCAAAAAAAGTTGGCAACCTTAGGATAGACAGACTTTAGGAGGTATATGTAGCTAAGTAGCTAGTAAGTACTTGTCATTTTCAACACTAATCTGAACTAGGTTTATTGATGTAGGTACTAGTAAGTGCGTGAATTGGCGAATAACTCATCTAAGATCATACCTAACATCAATTTAAAAAAAATACCAACAGATGACAACTGTCCAACTTAAAAGCAATATCTCGAAAAGTAATCATCCTAGACTAGTGGTGTCTTTGAAGAAATGAAGGGTCTTGGTGAGATCTTCATTTTAGGTGACAGCTGTCAAATTTAAGTTTGACATTTAAAATGAAGATCTCACTAAGACCCATCATTTCTTCAAGGTCACCATCAATCTTAGGATGAGTACTTTCCGAGATATTGCCGTTTTAAATTAGACAACTGGCAAAAAATACATACAAAATGCGGCCGCCATTTTGAATTCCAAAACTAACATCAAAATTGTGCTTAGCACACTTTAAGCCCCTGTCATGGTAACAAAATCAAAATATAATTTTCAAGAAGATATCCAATTATGTATCTTTATTTTTTTGAAATTCAAAAAAGCAAATCCCGTAAAGCGCATTCACTTAGATAGTGTCGCCCTTTAATCGCGCCGCCTTTGCACGTGCCGCTTCTTGTCAAAGGATGCCGCCGCATAAACAAAGGATACCGCGTGCGGCGTACACCCGCAAGTCAATTTGTATTTTGGCAGTTTGCATCGAAGCGCCGCCGTAGTGAAAGGTTGTGTTTGTTGACTCTGCTACGTATACTGAAAATATTTTTTCATCCTTGGGAGGACAGTTAAGTGCCTCAAGATTTTAAGTGAACCCACAAAAAAATACGGGTGTTTTGTAAAACATGTGTATTTTTAGGGTTCGATATGGAACGCCCAATGACGAACGAAAGCCAAGGCGTAGTTTCGTTACATATGTGTATGTTATTTGTATAAAGTTACCAAAAACTTACCGGTACTCCTGTCTCTGAACGCAAGCGCTTGCGGGTGTACCGACACTATCTCAGCCCTTACATTTTTAGTCGTTGCGCCAACAGCTGTCTAGACGAACGGTGGCTTTTATTTCGCCAACTTAAAAATCGGACACTACCTTCCTGAATGCAATTACACTTCTCTGAATTTAGGAGCGACTTCATATCGTATTCGATATTTAGGATGATCTAATGAGCTCTTTAGAGAAATGAGAGTATTACAGATAATTAGTTCATAGCAGTGAACTAAAATCGATGGGGCCGAAAAAGTACAACCCGCTCAGCTTTAGTCGGGCCAGCCACGCACCCGGTGACTGACGATAGTGTTCTTTTCAATAAATTACAGTTTATATTGTAGAGAAAAGATAGAAAGGGAGAGTTTATTAGAAATGACGTCCTTTATAGTCAAATGGTGTAAAAGATGCAAAGAAGGCAGTAAAAGGATGCAGAAATAACGTATCTTATTTTTTCGTTTATGTACAAAATAGATCTGTAAGTATACAAATTATGGTCGCTAATAAGCAAACAGTATACACGACGCTTTATTTTTTTTTTAAAGGCGTTTAGCCTGGAACCAAGTTCATGAAAACATAGCACTTTATGAGTTGTATATAAATATACCAATAGCGAAATTTGTTCAACTTATAGTTTCTGAGATATTTAAGATTTTGCAGTGTAACGTTGTGGGATTTCCCATATCTCGAAAACGGTTTGTTGCAAAAGTTTGAAAAAAATACCAGTTATAGGCCGTAATTTGTTTAAATTTGTTCAAACATACGTATTTCGATTCATCAATAAATATTGATATAATTAATTGTTTTTCAAAACTGGAAAAACCTAAAGCAGTACATTTGAAAACAAATAAAAAACAAATATACCTATGATATACCTTTTTAAGGTGTACAAATTTGGATTAACAAACTTTGAAAACAGAAATGTGGAAATCTCATGTTGGACACCGTGAAGTGACGTGTGATACTTAAATATTTATTAGCAAAACATAATGAATGCGAAAATTTCAAATTATAAATATTTATTATTATTTTAATAATTTTACTTAATGTACTTAATTTTACAAAAGTACTCGTTCAACGCATTCATCCATAATACTATTAGATAGGTTGAACCATGATTCTTTTTAGTACTGATCTAAAAATCTGGTAGCAATTAGGTATTGCTAAAAACGAATTTAGTCGAAAATAGCTAAAGTAATAATTTCACACTAGATAATGTAACTTATACTTAAAACATTTCAGATTTTGGCTACATTAATATTTTTCTGCTTGACTGTACTATAAATATATATCGGTTATTAGGCTGCTAATTTGAGTTCTGTTGAGATTCTACTCAAATTAGCAGCCTAATAACCGATATATAGAACACCCGCAAGTATGGCGCGATCGCTTTTTCGTAGCCTCCGTAATTTAGTCGGTTTATAGGAGAGTTTCTGGCACTTTATTGTCTTTTGAAATACTTTTAATCCATCTGAGATTTAAAGCTGAAACTTTTAGGGACGTTTTTTTAACAAAATGAACAAATTTGTTCACTATAGTTTATTGTTTTCCATTCAGAAGGAGCTGCGTATTCGATAGCCAAAGTGGAAAATTTGACAAGAAGCTTGAAATTTGAATGAAAATCTATTTATATCTTCATATCGCGTAAAGTTTGTTAATCCAGATTTGTACACCTTAAAAGGGTATATCATAGTATATTTAATTGTTTTTATTTGTTTTTAAATGCACTAGTTTAGGAGTAAATAGTTTTTTTCCAGTTTTATAAAAACAATTAATTATATCGACATTTGTCGATGAATCGAAATACTCATATTTGAACAAATTTGAACAAATTAAGGCCTATAACTGGTATTTTTTCAAACTTCTGCGACAAACAGTTTTCGAGATATGGGAAATCCCAAAACATTACCCTAGCAAAATCTTGAATATCTCAAAAACTATAAGTTGAACAAATTTTGCTATTGGTATTCATTTACAACTCATCAAAAGCTATCTTTCTATGTACTTGGTTCCAGGCTAAACGCCTTTTTAAAAAAAAATCTCAGATCTCGTGCCTTTCACGACCTTCTGGTACATTGAAAATGAATTTAATTAATTACCTAAACCAAAATTTATTCGTAAACATTTTTTATTATTATTAAATATACCTATGTACATACTATAACTAAAACATCTTAGAATTTCTACAAAAAAAATACCTAATAAAAAATTCTAATCAAAATCAAATGCAGTCTCGCGCTGACTTCATCATCATTTGAATAATAATATGTGCGATAACAATGTTTATCTAGGCATCATCTTCACATTCTCATTTAGAGACCGTTGTAAAAATTGATTTGGAATCGTAGCGTACTAAGAAAAACATGAGACATGCGCTATCGAGTAATTTTAAATCTCGAAATTGAAATAACAGCAACCCACGAATATACAGCAACATCTTTAACATTAACATAGGTACCTATTTATTTCCTTTTTACACGTTATAAATACGGTAATTTATCTTAAAAATTCTAACCAATTAGTGCAAATGCTTTTCTGTATCCACTCCTAAGTATGGAGGTTCAAACTACAAACTCTCCTCTATTTAACATTCGCATAAGATTCGTTTATTCGTTTGCCTATACAAAAAAGTGCCGTGTATCATGAAATCCCACGGTGCAGGCAATGGTCAGGAAATATAGACAAAACAATAGAAACAGATGCGCCGAAATAGTTTTTTTCGATGCTTACGTGCAATTGCAAGGCAAAGCCCGGCCTTTTGCATAAGTATAGAAACGCGTTATTAACCAAAATAGGGTTAATAAATAAATGATATCTTGTTCTTCGTATGGGTAATACTAATGGTGTTTATTTAACTTAGTTGTTTTACGTTAGATTTGACACCTAACCATTAAAAAGTCATAAATAAATAATTATTAAAAAATTACATTAACAAAACTTAATACAAACATAAACTCATTTAATCTAATTTTACTTGATTTAAGAATTTTACAGAAGTATCAATAAATAAAAAATATATTTTTGTTTTGCTTTTAAAAACACTTTCATTAGGTACCTGTCCGATTTTTTTATAAAAAGAAAATAACATTTTATTACATTTACAACTCAAAATATAACTATAAACAAACATTTGTCTTTCAGACCATTAGCGTTGATACGACTGGTACGTACTAGTACACTACTGCGCTCAGCGCTCACTCACACGCTCCGCGCAAACTTTACTTCATAAAGGTTAAGCTACAGAATTATCCTTTTGTGTTATTTACCTCAAATATTTTTTTTAAAGTAGACCAATGTCTTAACTCGAGGTGTTTTTAAATCGACCCGATTTCGCGTTTTGTTTACGAGATATGATTTTTTTCTCGCCGAAACTGGGCGAAAATCGACCACATTTTTCACATTTTTGCGATTTAAAAAAAAAGATTTTGAGATTTTTGAAAAAAATTAGCTTTAATATCTACGACACCAGGGTGATATCGCACTTTGGCTGGAAATCGGGCCTATACAGATGCCTCAAAAAAAAAATATTTTCAATGTTAAAACATTTTGCCGGGGAAACGGTATCTTAGCAAAATCAGTTTTTCTCGAATAACTTCGAAAATACAACTTGAAAAAATTTTGCTATACTTGAACAAATTGCATCTAACTATGAACTATTATCTGTAATACTCTCATTTCTCTAAGACGCAACATTTTGCTGGGGTTACGCGTATGCGTAAGCGTAATGGGGAATAGTAAAAAGCATTTTCTTTAATTTCTTTCTTTCTTCTTTATAACCTACATAGCTTACCACAAAAATATAAATACTTATCTATAATTATTAGCTTTATAATTCTAATGAGTGTTTTTAGAACAGATCAAGCCTTGTTTGCTTGGCGAAATCTTAAAGAAACAAAACAATCATATAAAATATATTTTTTTTAAATCGATTGAAAATTTTTGCACGTTAAAATCAGAAACCGGGGCGCTGCCAGAACGATGGACACAAAGCGCTCGCGCTGATAGCCGCGCGATAGCGTGCGGGAGCGAGACAGTTGCGAGTAAAATAAGCGGGCGAAGGGCAGCGAACGCACGTAAAATTTTTACAAGCGCCCTCTTAAGGTGGTACCCAGAGCGAAAGTGGCGCCGCGTTGAATTTTATTTAATATTATAATTCTAATACACAATTTCAATAATGTTTATCGTGGAGATTTTAGGGTCCACAGTCTAGTATTTTTAGACGGTATCGTTACATTCCCTAGTAGTCACTGCTAGAAGTAGATAGAAAAACTGCTAAAAGTGGCCGTTTTTGACACATTTGCTATCTACTTCTACGAATGACTACGAGGGCATATAGTGATACCTTCTAAAAATACTAGACCATGGGCCCTAAAACCTCCACGATAAACATTATTAAAATCTTTTGCTATTAATAACTTATTAAATAAAAACCTCTGAGGGCGCCACTTTCGGTCATACAACCGCCTTAAGCTGCTATTTTTTATTTTTGTGTTAAAATCGTTAAGCGGTTAACAGAATACACCTACCTACCAAGTTTCAACTGTCTACTCTTAATACTTTCGGAATTAAATGGCTGTGACATACGGACAGACAGACAGACTGACATGACGAATCTATAAGGGTTCCGTATTTTGCCATTTAGGCTACGGAACCCTAAAAAGCAGCTTTCCATACAAAAGCGAAGCGCAATAGGGTGAACATCCAAGCGTTTTGAACGCCCGTCATTCCTATCAACATAAAGTTTGTCATGATGGGTTGCGAAAATAATGAAACTTTTGCTGCTAATCACTACTCGTCTGGAACCTATTTTCATTACTGGACACGAGGACAAAATTTTCTTACCTAAAATTATGAAAATATATGCTGAGGAGAAAGAGGGCCTGGAGATTGACCCAATAGATTGACCTGGAGGCTGATTGTCTAATTTTAAAAATCTTTCGCAATCGCTTTCGTTTGACAGATGGATGTGACATATTGCTACATTTCTTTGGTAAGTTTTTATTTGTGCCAAAAAAGAAACTTCAATGGATTACATCCTGAAGGCGATTGCGATAGATTTTGAAGTTAGACACTATTAGTACAGTAGCCCGTAGACATTTAAATCACTAAAAAGGTTACCGTTTGCCGTGGTGATATAGTTATTTATTACGAAATTATACATACTTTAACCCAAGTTTTACAGATCGCAACCCGCCGTAACCCATATTTGTATATCTCCCAAAATGTTTATTTTTTATTTTTCAAGATTTATCATATGATTTAGCTATTGTCGTGTTCTACAGCTTTGTTTGATTGCCACTGATAATAGTAAGACTATGTAAAGTGACTATACACAGATTTAAGACCAGATAAAGTCCAACCATTTTCATCAGGTCTTAAATCTGTGTATGGCTACTTTTCATAATCTTACTATTATCTGTGGCAATCAAACAAAGCTGTAGAACACGACAATAGCTAAACTATATGGTACACTTCGAAAAATAAAAAAATATCATTTTTGAAGATATACAAATATAGGTTACGGCGGGTTGCGATCTGTAAAACTTGGGTTAAAGTATCTATAATTTCGTAAAAAATAACTATATCACAACGGCAAACGGTAACCTTTTACGTGATTTAAATGTACTACGGGCTACTGTACTATATCTATTCTGTGCTCATAGAAAAAGTTAAACCAACCCTGTGGAAACTAAATGATATTATACTTAACTATTTATTTCTATATTCCGCGTTTTTTTTAACTACCTATCTGTATCCTTAGATTATTTATATGTCTAGATAGAGTCTTTTGACGTATTAAACAAAATAGGCCAACTTTTTTAAGGTGGTGTGCATTTTTAGCATCATCGCGTCCAAAGAGTATTGTAATAAAAACTATGGCCGGCTCACACTACTGACAATGTGTGCGTGTTTTGGTCACCCAACTGTTGGGTGATATTTTTTTCGACGCTGTCGTAGCTTCGACTGTCTATCTTGACATATAAATAATCTAAGTCTGTATCATGATCGATACTGACATTTTCAGCATCATTCCATCGCTGTTAATATAAATTAATTGATAGCAACCGGTCAAATCGATTAACTGTTCTCGTTTTGCATATTCCCGAGGGAGCGTTTATTGAAAATATACTTTGCCAATGCGCACCCATACTGTATTAGCGCAGTATACTTTCAAGTGCGAAAACAAAAAGACGTGTCGAAACTATACTCGATTTATGCGCGATAGTCAAGTATACTTTACACTTTATCGGATAATAAATAATATTCTCAATAAAAAATATTCTCCAGTAATTATTATGAACAATTATGAACTTATGAAATTATTAGTCAATGAATTGCATCCAAAAATTCACAAACTATTCTCTCCCGTTCAAAAGAAAGGGATAAAATCTACCAAAATGGCGGGCACGCCATTAATGGAGTACCTATGATTTCCGATCACACGGGCAAAACACGCTCCTAAAAAGCGTAGTCGACTAATGCACAGTAGTACTAACACAGTATATTTTCCAGTTGTTATTATTGAATGAAGTTCTTAAAATATACTCGATTATTGCGTACTAGCAAGGTATAATTTCCGTATCTGATACGAGCAATAAGTATCGGAAAATATACTCAAATATTGCGCAGCTCTGCGCGCTAGTAGAGTATACTTTCAATAAACGCCCCGAGGGATAAACAGGAAACGATATGTTTTGCGTTTATCAAGAGCTCAATGATAAATTGATTATTTGAATGAGAAATAAAAGTATAATTGATTATAATTTCAGATAACTTTGAATTAATGTTGAGTCATCGAGTTGTTTTTAAGGTTCCGTAGTCAAGTGAACAAGGAGCTTCAATGTCCCTTATAGTTCCGCCATGTTCGTCTGTCCGTCCGTCCACAGCTTATAGCTGCCCTACGTACTATAAAACTGTAATTTATCATAAATGTGTATATTTACGCCGAAAAGTGGTAGTTAGAATAAATTGTCGAAAATTGTTTAAAGTGGTGATGAAAAAAAACCTTTTCTTGTCAATCTCATAGTGTGGGGTGTCGTTAGATAGGTCTTTCAATAATATTTTAGGTTTGTGAAAACCACTTTCCGGATCCGTTTGCGAATTATACTTAAAGTTTTAAAAGTGCAAATCCTCCCGCTATCAATTAAACGGTTGCTTTTGGATTCTTACCTACGTGAAAACATTCAGGACAGAAGTACACAATTAATGAAGTTTAAAGGAATACTATTACTGCTAGGTAGGTTTTAAAAGTTAATTAGTAAAAAGTCGATCAACTTACAAAATTAATTTATATTGAAAAAGTTTTCGTAGAAGATTGAATAGTTATAGCTACAGCGATCCAAAGTGTGTCTGCGGGTCTCTGTAAACTTCCCACTGCAATAAAGTCATCCGAATTATCGACAAAAATATGTGTAAACTCGCCACCGGTAGCATTTTAAAAATAAATTTGCATTTAATTATTTTTATCTATTGTAAACTCGCTACTGGCAGTTAATGATACTAGAGCTTGTCATCGAGATCTTTTGTTGTTTCACGCCAGTTACTAGCATTGAGCTCATGCAGATCGGCCTCTACCACGTCTCTCCCCTTTGTTCGCTTTATATATTAGGAGGTCATAACAGATTTGGTAACGATCGCGTAAGTGGCTGACTCTGGATTCACAAGATGGAGAGGCACTCTCTGATGTTAAATATGTCAGTCTGTATGCCTGAAGTGGTTGCGTTCTTTTTATATGCAGGCTGAAAAATGTGTAATCGTTACCAAAAAAAAATCTATAAGGTAAATGCCTGACAATAGTACAGCAAGTAAGTACGAATTGTACTCACGTGAACTGTGTAAGGACTGACCAAAATTTGGTTGCGTTTCGTAGGTATAAGCGATTAACTTTTTGTATGTTTGTAATGTATAAACTCAAAAAGTACTGATCCGATTTTGAAAATTTTCTCATTATAGAAAGCTACACTATCAGCGAGTAACATGGGCTATAATTTATTTTCAAAAAAATTATAGCCTTTTTCAGCCTGCGTATAAAAAGAACGCAACCACTTCACGCAAACAGACTGACATATTTAGCATCAGAGAGTGCCTCTCCATCCTGTGAACCCAGAGTCAGCCACTTACGCGATCGTTACCAAATTTGTTATGGCCTCCTAGTCTATTAGGATAGATTCGCTTTAGGACAGATTCGCTTTACGCCAAATTCGCTATACGAACGTCGGTAGCGGGGCGAACGTCGGCCAGTTGCTTGACCGAGATTTGGGTTTAATAATGACCAACAATATATCACGAAATTAATTAAATTGTATACATTACATATATGTAATCGCTTTGATGTTCACTGGGGCGATCCCTGGAAATTTTACTAAAGAGTTGCAATACGAATGCGTCAGCCATTCAAAATTAACCACGGGTATTTTGAAATAAATATTATTTCTTTGGAAACGTGGCGCCTGAAGTGTGGTTCAAATCAAATGCCTGAAGTGTGGTTCAAATCAAATACCTGAAGTACTGAAGAAGAATTTCTCGTCATAATTGTTTTGCATGATTGTTTTCGAAGAGTTCGTTCCTCTTTCGAAAACAATCGCATAAACAACTGCATTTGATAAACAACTTTTCTGAAAGCCATAAATTATTCGCTAAGGTAAACTTGAAGGAACGATAAAAGTTTACTCTACAATACAAAAATGTTTATACTCGTTTTAAATATACGTACTGACCTTTCTAATGAAACGAAAACATTTATATATTTTTAAAATTGGCTTGTTATTGTTATTAAAATTATTTCCTTATTTTCCCTGTAATGAGAGATCATAGAATTAAGAAAATACAAAAATCGCTATAGGTGTGCCTAAAATATTTGAAGAGTTCCTTTGATTTCTTCAGGATCCCATCATCAGTCCGTAATCTTATGACTATGGAACCAATCTGTAACTATATGCTTTCAAACTAAAAAATAATTTCTAAAATTGGTTTATGATAGACAAAGTTATGAGGTAACAAACATAAAGAAAAAATAAAAAAAAAATAGTTGAACTGAGAACCTCCTCCTTTTTTTGAAGTCGGTTAAAAATAAGAGAAACTTTATTACGTATAATAAGATTTGTATTTAGATGAGACCAGATTATGGGGAGTTTAAAGAATTAAACGGCGCGGCGTTGTTTTAAGATCACATATTTTGGAGTGAATTGCATGTCTACATAAAATTGTTTTTTGTAATATTTCTTAAATCGTATAAAGTTACAGTTTGCTTATCCTTACTTGTCCTATTTGGTAAACAATCTTCACCTTACTTTTTATTGAAATAATCATTTATAAAATACAACAAATGGTTTTCTACACATAGAATACGAAATATTTTGTAAATTTTATCATTAACAAATTTGATTTAAGACAACATATTTTTAAATAACGATTTAAGTTTAAAAGACGTACCAAAGGTACCTATTAAATAGGACAACTTAAGTAAGGATAAACCAATCCTTATCCTTACCAATATTATAAATGCGAAAGTCCGTTTGTTTGTTTGTTTGTTACGCCTTCACGTCTAAACTACTGAACCGATCATCATGAAATTTTGCACACACGTTGTCAGGGGTACAGAGAAGGACATAGGGTACCTTTCATCCCGAAAAAAGTATAGTTCCCGAGGGATACCAAAAAACCTTTCCACGCAGACGAAGTCGCGGGCGGCCGCTAAGTATGAATATAAAATTCTTGGGATAAACAGACTTAGTAGGTATGACGCATCCACGCCTACTCGAAACCTAAAATCTCAATTTCAATCTAAACCCAAAGGACAATAACTTTGTAACATTATGCTTGTATGCTAAAATCTTTATTTTATGTTCTTTTGTAACTTTAACCAATGGGGTTAAGGACGAAAAGGCAGAAGTTATACATGAATTTAACTGTAAAATTGGTAAACAAGTAATTTATTTGTAAATGCGTGGGTGTATTCATTCTGTTACTACAAGTACTTACCTGTAAGGAGATTTGTAGGAATTCCACTTAACATACTGTCTTTGTTTCCTATACAGTCACCATCAAAATTTTGAGGACGTTTTCAGTCTATGAAACTGAACAAACTCAAAGGAACATGTGGCCAAATATGTGAAAAAGTTTTTGACTATCCAATCCACGCAGACAATGAAGGAAATCACGTGTCGTGATGAATTTCGACACAATGATTCTTGGGAGAAAGTTGTTTAGTTTCATAGACTGAACAATTTGGATGGTGACTAAAATAACACTGTTACTAGACTATGACATGTTAATATTTACTAGATTATATTAGATTACCTTTGATCTTTTAACATGAAAATGTTTATGTTTTCGTAATTGTGTATAGAGTCCCGATTTATAAAATGGTGACATTTGCCTGTAGTTTCGCAGATAGAAGAGGTACGCGAATGAGTTATATTTATTAAAATCTTTGCCTGCCAGAGGGCTTCAAAGTGCAATTTTAATTTCCAAAATAGGTCGGTAACTTTTCGTGATTTTCCAAAACTTAGCAAAATAAAAAAAAAAGGATCGAGAATTTCCTAATAACTTTTTTGAGTTCGCTATTTAAGAAACGAAAATAATTGTAACCTCGGGATTGAATTAAGCAAGTAAGTTGCAAACTTATTTGTAAATATCTCTTTTAAGATTCTTGACGCAGGTTTTCAATTCCCAAGACGCATAAACCACATACGCAAAATACCAACTCGGGATTTTGTGGTATCTGCATGGGTTCTAAAATTAGATGAAAGTAATTTGTTACTTAAACAGCTTTTGGTTTTCTATTATTGCATTGAGTATATTTTGCTCCTCCATATTAGTGTCGAGCTGAAGCAGTATTGTTTGTGACAAATTGATAAACTTAAGTGACTCTTCATAGTTTGCTATATTACAAATTGTAATCTAATTTCTATAATTCTCAATCGTTTGTAAGATCAATCGTTTCTTTACGTTGAATAAAACAAATTTGTCAAATTTTACAGCGTGCTTTATTTCTAAATTACATTTTTAATGTCTTTGATAGTTGCGTAGATTTTTGGACTAATACTCGTTTTGAGTACCGTTGGTGGCATTCAAAGTTTCCTTCTCTCTCAACGATCTACACACATTCAGATTCATTGATGATTTGAAGTAATTTCTAATGAAGGACTGTGGTCGTCAGTAATATAACGCTAGTTATTTTTAATCGACTTCCAAAAAGGAGGAGGTTCTCTGTTCGTCTTATATTTGTTTTTTTTGTGTATGTCCACCGATTACTCGAAAACGGCTGGACCGATTGAAATGATTTAAACGTTATTACATTAGGTAGACTCCCAAGTTGGTCCCATTTTTTTAAATTTGGAAATCGGTTCCGTACTTTTCAATTAATCTTGAAAAAAGCACGAAAATAGTATGATTTTGTGTGAATAACCTCGATGATAATGGTCGTATTACTTCTTTGTTTATTTATGAACTGAATAAGATATTTTTTTTTGGAAGAGGGATATGTGTGTAGTTCTTTAACCGACTTAAAAAAGGAGGTTTTCAGTTTGACCCGTATGTATGTATGTTTCTTCGCGATCATCTCACGTTTGGCTAAGCCGATTTTCACATTCTCTTTGGTCCGTAAGTCCGAAAAAAAGCTCCTGTTTCACGTCATCATCTTCTGCTTAATTTAATAAAACCGGTCAAGAGCGAGTCGGACTCGCGCACCGAGGGTTCCGTACAATCATAAATATATTTGGATATGTTACTTTAGTACAGTCTTTAAAAAAGTAGGATAAACGGCAGACAGTTGGAAGGGCGAACAGGCGGACAGTTAATTTACAAATCTTAACCACAGCTGCTTATGGTGACTGAAAAACGTTTTAGCCACTCCACATTGCAAACTGTTTATATTACTAAGTAGGAACTTATTCTTCGTTTATTCGTACGGCAAATAGTAGGTAACTATATTAGAACCAGCCTTAAGCCCGAAGTACACATTGGGCCAACGCCTGGCCGCGCGCGTTGGGCCAACCGTTGGGCCAACGACTGGCCGCGCGCGTTGGGCCAACGCGGCCAGGGCATGTCGCTGTTTACACATTGGTGTAGGGATGTCGAAAGTGAAAAAAAATATCGATATATCGATATATCGATACATCGATATCGATATATCGGTCAAATTTTCAAAGAATATTTTCAGTTTTAAAATATAATGTATTTAGTTCAGCCTAGCTCAAAAATCTCAATAGAATTTTTGAAACTTTTCGTGAATATAAATTTTTCTTCCAACATACTGAGGTATTTTGGTTTCCTTATTTATTAAACGCACTTCTATAACTTTACTAAACATCTTTGACATTAAAAATGTTTTATTTATCTAGCTTAGTAACGTATTTTGTTTTTATATTGAATATTATGTTTGTTATAGAAGTGCGTTTAATAAATACGAGGGTGGATCCAAAAGTTCTAAGCCCGACCATGAAAATGAAAGAAAAGTGGGTCTGAATTAATTTTTATTTTTTGACACAGTCTCCATTTATGTCAATGCATTTCTTCTACCTGACCTGCAACTTGTTTATACCTTTGAAAAAAAATGATTCCTAAAGGTTGTCAAAATAATCATTTACTGCGGCTATCACCTCGTTCCTGTCCCAAAATTTTGAACCACCTCAGTGTTTTTTAAAATTTGGAAATAAGTGGTAGTCTGAGGGGGCTAAATCCGGCGAATAAGGTGGATGGGGCAATATTTCGTAGCCACAATTATGGATTTCAGCTGAAGTGTGAACCCGGGCGTTGTTTTGATGGAACAACACTTTCTTCTGTAACATACCCGGCCTTTTTTCTTTGATTTCATCCCTTAGTCATCGTAAAAGGTTACAATAATAACTTGAATTTATAGTTTCGCCCTTTGGTAAATAATCCACGAAAATAATTCCCTTTGCATCCCAAAAAACTGAAGCCATGACTTGTTGGTCGACAAAACGACTTTAGCTTTCTTTGGAGTAGGAGAGCCAGAGCTTTCCCACTGCTTCAATTGTTGCTTAGATTCATGAGTATGGTGGTGAATCCAGCTTTCATCCATGGTAACAAACCGGGATAAAAATAATCTGGATCTACCTCAAAAAGCTCCAAACAGTCACAGGAAATTGTGAAACGAACTCATTTTTGTTCAGCTGAAAGCAATCACGGAACCCGACGAGCAGAAACCTTATGGAACCCCAATTCTTGAGTTATAATATTTTGTACCCAACCATAACCAATGCCTGTGATCTCAGCTATCTTACTGATGGTCAATCTTCGGGCAATCAGAATAAGATCACATATTTATTCAATGTTTTCCTTCATGGTAGACATTGAAGGACTACCGCTCCTAGGGTCATCTTCAATACTCTCCCGACCCTGCTTAAACTCAGCCACCCACTTTTTTACACTGGAATACGATGGAGCTGACCCACCCAAAGTGCTCACCATATCTTGATGAATATCTTTTGGTGCTAGGCCTTTTTTACTGA
This sequence comes from Agriphila geniculea, assembly GCA_943789525.1. Lineage (NCBI taxonomy): Eukaryota > Metazoa > Arthropoda > Insecta > Lepidoptera > Crambidae > Agriphila > Agriphila geniculea. The sequence goes on from OX038890.1 coordinate 19,251,866, forward strand.
GGTACTTGATCACTGCTCGGTGTTCAATTTTCTCCATTATTGACAAAGATGTCAGATAGCATCAAACAAATGATGACAAAAAAAATATGGCTTGCAGTATCGAAACGAAACTTCGCACATTTACTATTGTAGAACCATACTAAAGAGTGAGGGTAGATTTACAAAACTGTCAAAGCTATTTCTACGTTAGGCCACGAATTTTTTGATCCACCCTCGTAATAGAAGGCAATAATTTGGAATCCAAAGCATATTATGCTTTGGATTCCATATTATTTGTTCATTTCAGTATTTAAAACTCCACCCGACTTCATAATACGTTGTTTAATATTAGATATGCGTACAAACTTTCGAGTTAGTTATTATGCAGATTTGAATATTTCATTTCTTGCTTTTTAGAGCCGTTTATTTTCAAAGCTGTTTTTGTTTGGTTATTTTTAAGGTTTTTGAAGGGGGTTTTGTATTTTTATAAACTTTTTTATATTAAACTTTTTTGTAGTAGGTCTATTTAGTGACGATATTATTTAAGTTACAATAGCCTTATATCAACGGATTATCACCTTTTATAAAATACTGTTTTCCCGACGCAGGGGCTTTAGTTGTTGAAGAGTTCTCCTTACTACCGGCTCCAGTTCACCTTAATATGTATTATGTTATAACGAACATAAAAAGCCTGGAAACCAAATTCAAGTACCTACTTAATCGTATCGCACTAGTGAAACACGTAGGTAGTATTGAATAAATCCGATGACCATCTATGGTCTTCATCATCAAACTGATGATGAAGACCATAGATGATCATCGGATTCACCAAAATGGTATTTTCCATATGCAAATGCACAAGCTACTGAAGAAAGTACCAAAATCGCTATAGGTGCCCCTATAATATTTGAAGAGTTCCCTTGATATCTCTAATATCCCATCATCAGACACTGACCTTATAACAATGGGACCAACTTGGAAGTATACGCTTTCAACCAAAAAAAGAATTTTTCAAATCGATCCAGCCGTCTTCGAGTAACATACATAAAAACAAAGATTCTGATGAACTAAGACCCTTCTCCTTTTTTGGAGTCGGTTAAAAAGGCGCCAACGTGTGAACGCTGCGCCAACGCGCGCGCCAAGATCCTTTGATGTGTGCACGAAAAACCGACAATACTCGGTTCGCCGGCCAACGCTCGCGCCAACTCCCAACATACCGCCAAGTAGGTCTTTACACGTTGGCCCAACGCGCTGGGCCAACGCGTTGGGCCAATGTGTACTTCGGGCTTTAGGGATAACCCTAAAGTGCGCTGTACACATTGGCCCAACGCGTTGGCCGAGCGCGTTGGGCCAACGTGTAAAGACCTACTTGGCGGTATGTTGGGAGTTGGCGCCAACGTGTAAACAGTGACATGCCCTGGCCGCGCGCGTTGGCCCAACGCGCGCGGCCAGGCATTGGCCCAATGTGTACTTCGGGCTTAAGACGCGCTTCTGTCCCAGAAAGAGAAGCCATACGAAGCGTTCCCCTCTGCCGAAGTACAAGCCCAAATGGGCATACGCGGTTAATAAAACCAGTTGCGCCCGGATTTCTTTCTAGACCGAGTCCAGTCGCGCATGTGAACGCTGCAGTGTTTAAAATGCCGAATTGATGAGTTTTTTGCTGTTAAAAGAGGTCTGGAACATCAAAGTTTACAAAAAGACGGTGTTACATTTCACATGAAAGTAATTTTTTGTCGTATTATTGCTATTTGTTTACATTTAAACATTAAATTCGTATATTTTATTCTTGATTAGTTGTCGAATTTGTTCAGTAACATCGGGTCTGCTCGTCCATGGCTCGTCCATACAAATTTCAGATCTGTCGCTAGATAAATCCGAGTTCTCGCCGATGAGCAACTTAGTGATGTTACCGTATCACAATGTTTGTCGATAAAGGACATGGCCTGGTCCGGCTCCAGGCAGTCTCATAAATGTGATATACCTGAAAAATTCTTAAATATTTATTAATTCTTTTTAACTTCTGTCAGACTCAATTTGGTCTTTGCAGTTTTGCACTGTCACATTCTGCGTCAAAGAGTAAAATAATATCACAGCATAAATTAATTGGTTCTCTCACAGAATAAATAATCTTTTTGATACATCTTATATTATTATATAAAAATGAATGGAATAAGATCCCTTTGTAATAGAAAAACGTCATAAAATGCTCTTAATACGTATATGAGACTAGACACTACGACTGAGTGTTCTTGAGTCCGTATTAACTTGTTTAAGACTAATTTAAGAACGATGACATGTCACAAAACAATTATAAGAGCCCTGTAAGCCTACTACTCTAATAACGTGCGCATCCTGAGACTTTTTTGCTCCTTCCGGACCATCTGACCACCAAATCCTACCACCAGTGATTGGTTGGAACTCCAATTTCTCAACTGACTACCCGTGACCAAATAACACCATCTTACTCCCATTTCACCACTGGTGTGGTGACCAAACCAAAAATTATTTATATTTATAAAATATTCAAATCTGATATGATTATTTCCCAACTTCTGCTGATAAGCAGCTTCAGTTTTTTTTATATATTTTTAATTACTTACGTCTCCAAAGTACCAGGATCATATAAATAGAGAGAAGGTTAACTTCTATAATTTTCTGTGTCATTTATATTTAATAAAACTAGCAACGTGTCCTCGCTTCGCTTTGGTTCAAAATTAAATATTTTCAATCACTTGCATCTCTAAAGTACCAGGATCACATAAATATGTAGAAGGTTGACTTATGGTGGTTAAATTAGGATTTAATAAAATAGGCTTTATAGTTTTCAAAAGGTCATCCGTAGTCAGTTGAAACAAAAAAGAACCCCACTTCATCAGTTTCAGGATAAATTGCTCCCAATTCACCTCCAGTGGTCAGATGAGAATGAGAAATAAAATTATGGTTTAAACCCCACCCGACTTCATAACACGTTGTTTAATATAAGATATGCATACAAACTTTCGAGTTAGTTATTATGCAGATTTCAATATTTTATTTCTTGCTTTTTAGAGCCATTAATTTATTTTTGAAGCTGTTTTTTGTTAGATTATTTTCAAGGTTTTTGAAGGAGGTTTTGTTTTTATTAAAAACTTTTTATTTTTAACTTTTTTCTGGTAAGTATATTTATTTGGTGATGATATTATCTAAGTTACGATAGCCTTATGTCAACGGCTCATCACCTTTTACATACTTAGTACTGCTTTTCCCGACACAGGGGCGTTTCGTTTATTGTTGAGGAGTTCTCCTGGTACTTCACTATCAGCTCCACTTCACCATATGAATTAAGATGAGCATAAATAGCCTAGCAACCATATTAAAGTAATTGTATCGTACCAGTGAACTACTTAGTATTGAATAGTTCCGATGATCATCTATGCTGGTCTTCATCATCAGTTCCACTTCACCGAAATGGTACTTTTCGAAAGCAAATGCACAAGTTACTTTAGAAAATACTAAAATCGCTATAGATGTGCCTATAATATTTGACGAAATCCCTCGATTTCTCCAGGATTCCATCATCAGATCCTGATTTCATGACAATGGGACTAACTTGGAAGTATATACTTTCAAACAAAAAAAGAATTTTTCAAATCGGTCCAGCCGTCTTCGAATAATCGAGTAACATACATAAAAAAAAGATTCCGACGAACTGAGAACCTCCTCCTTTTTTTGAAGATAAGATGAGTTATACGCCAACATAATTGCTATTTAAAACAGCGCAATGTTCCTATAGATAGATAGTCCAATCAACGGGGCTTATGCAACCCGAATAATTCTTCCGTCTATGAAGTTTGGCATGTGATGAAGTTAGGTAATACAGATTACAGATGAACAATAATCCAATAAATTTTGTTACGAGAAGTTAGGTATTTTTACCTAAACATGAAAATCGCTTATATCTCTCTGTGAATATTTCCTCGGGCTAAAATACTTTCTGTATACGTACTTGCGTATTAGTTAAAATAAGTATGTAAAAGAATCCAATATTTTTTCGATTTCGGAGATACTCCAAATTTAAATTTTAATATTTTTCAATATATATTTTCTTGATAAAAATATCTGCTGATTATTATTTTTAATATGTTTTTATATCCTTAAATATATAGCTTTGTTCAGTAAGTCAATTAATTTTCTTCTTTAATCATATTTTTTTTATTTTTTGGTCTTAAGAGGTAATGTGAAAAATAGTCGGTCCATTTTCATACATTTATGTATAAATATGATTCAAGAAGAAAATTTGTTGGCCTACTGATCAAATCTATATATTAAGGGTATAAAAACATATTAAAAATAATAATCAGCAGATATTTTTATCAAGAAAATATATATTGAAAAATATTAAAATTTAAATTTGGAGTATCTCCGAAATCGAAAAAATATTGGATTCTTTTACATACTTATTCTAACTAATACACAAATACGTATACAGAAAGTATTTTAGCCCGAGGAAATATTCACAGAGAGATATAAGCGATTTTCATGTTTAGGTAAAAATACCTAACTTCTCGTAACAAATTTTATTGGCTTATTGTTCATCTGTAATCTGTGTTACCTAACTTCATCACATGCCAAATTTTATAGACGGGAGAATTTTTCGGAAGTCTCCATACAACAAATATGCTCATTGATTGGACTAAGACACATTGACCGCTGCATGCGCATTGGCCGTGAATTGAAAGCGCGTCAGCTGTCTCCTTCACTCACACACGCAAAGCAGACAGCGCGCTCTTTATACAATAAGGCCGGACAAAGTAATAGAAAATACATATTTTCTATTAAATACAGTACTTACGTGTGAAATTAAGCATTTTCCCGATCTCTGACTGTTACTGTATAATTTGTACATCGTCTAAAGACGCAAGGAGACATTTTTTTAATGGAATTTCACATTTTGTCTGACTGACGAGAGCCGCGTGTGTTTCCGTGTCGCGAGCCTGTGCCTGACTAATTGAAAGACGGGCAATTACCTGACTTTAGTCTTGCCATTTTGGAGTGCGCGTAACGTATCTATACTTTTAAGGTTAACGCACATTTAGGCGGGTCGCAACGGGGCGGGCCGGGCCGCAGCGCATCGCAAAATGCTCCTATAGCACACTGTGACGGGCCGGGTCGCATCGCATCGACGGATTTTGAGTACAGTGGTGCCAGCTTAGGGTAATTTACCCTAGTTTTAGGGTAAAAATTATCCGGCAGGGTAATTATTAGGGTATAGATTTTCCTACTGTATCTCTTAAGCTAAATCTTGTGTTAACTTTACTCTTACAAAAACAATGTTTGACAAAAGAGACCCGGCCTTTAATGCTAAAGTTGTATACCTTTTAAAATCTTTTATCTACACCCATGCTTTAAATCCTCTGTAAGGGGTTCTGAAACAGTTAGCTTATTGCCTTCATTACAATATCCCGAGCGAGAGCTGGGCCTGCAGCGCCACGCGCCCACGCGAGAGCATTTGCATTATGAAATTCAGTACAACATTATAACACTCTTGCGGAAGACATAATGACGAGGAGGGAGAGGAAAGTCAAAGACAAAGTCAAAAACTTTATAGAGGATACATATCATGGGTTTAGATAAATATCATGGGTGTTTTTAATCCATATGTATTAAAATATTGTTTCCCTAGTAAAAATAAGAAAAATAAAAAAATGGGTGTAGATAAATTCTTGTATGCAACTGTACATAATTAGGTATTAAAACACTCATGTGATACAGTTGCATAAATAACTATAATCTGTGATTCATAATCTGCTGTACTTTTTAGGGTTACGTAGCCCAATGGCAAAAAACGGAGCCCTTATAGAATCGTCATGTCTGTCTGTCTGTCCGTCCGCATGTCACAGCCACTTTATTCTAAAAGTATTAGGATTACACAGTTGAAACTTGGTAGGTAGATGTATTCTGTGAACCGCTTTACGATTTTTAGACAAAAATAAAAAAACCGGCCAAGTGCGTGTCGGGCCACGCGCCATAGGGTTCCGTAGTTACCTTATACCATACCATATTTAATACCACCTATCATTTTTCGTTTGCAAAAATAACTTTGTTTTTCACAGTGTTGGTATGAATGACAAAGTTATATTTGCGGTTTTGGAAAATGTTCTTTATCTCAAAAACTAATTACTATATCTCGTTCAAACTAATTTTGGTTGAAAGTGTTTATTAAGATCTATAGCATATATTTTTTTTAGATTTTTCACTCTCTTATTTCAAAAGTTAAAGGGGGGGGACACACATTTTACCACTTTGGCGGTGAATATCTTTCAAACAGTTGACTTTGAGAAAAAGTTGTCTTAGAAACCTCAATGTCATTTTTAAAGACCTATCTATAAACACCCAACACGTGTTGGTTTGAAGTAAAAAAATTTTTTCAGTTTCAGTTTCATGTATGGGGAGCCCCCCTTAATCTTTTATTTTTCTTATTTTTGTATTAAATTCCTTAAGCGGTTAACAGAATACATCTACCTACCAAGTTTCAACTGTGTAGTCTTAATACTTTCGGAATAAAGTGGCTGTGACATACGGACAGACAGACAGACAGACAGACAGACATGACGAATCTATAAGGGTTCCGTTTTTTGCCATTTAGGCTACGGAACCCTAAAAACCGGCCAAGTGCGAGTCGAACTCACGGCACTCACGCACGAAGGGTTCCGTACCAAAAAACGGCTAAAAATCAAGTTTGTTGTATGTAAGCCCCCCTGAAATAGTAATTTTATTTTGTTTTTAGTATTTGTTGTTATAGGGGCAATGGAAATACATCATCTGTGATAATTAAAATTGTCTTCCTGTTGTCGTTATTAATATCGAGCAAAAACGGTAAAAAAATCACGTTGTTGTATGGGAGCCCCCTTAAATATTTATTTTATTCTGTTTTTAGTATTTGTTGTTATAGCGGCAACAGGAATACATCATATGTGAAAATTTCAACTGTCTAGTTATCACGGTTCATGAGATACAGCTGGTTACAGACAGACAGACAGACAGACGGACGGACAGCGGAGTCTTAGTAATAGGGTCCTGTTTTTACCCTTTGGGTACGGAACCCTAAAAAGATTAAGGGGGAATCCCCATACATGGAACTGAAACTGAAAAAAAAAAATGTTTTTCATCAAACCTATACGTGTGGGGTGTCTATAGATTTACCTAGATAGGTCTTTAAAAATGACATTGAGGTTCCTCAAACCATTTTTTCTCAAAGTCAACCGTTTGAAAGATATACACTTCAAAAGTGGTCAAATGTGTGTCACGGAACCCTACTGCGCGTGGCCCGACATGCACTTGGCCAGTTTTTTATTTCTGGCTGTGGTATCTGTCAACCAAATGACAGATCAATGCCAAATCAGAAGTCAAATAAACACTGCGTTTTTTAATTTCAAAAAAGGTAAATAGTGGTTTTATTTTAAGACCAAATTTAATTTAATTGTATACAAGTTAAGTATTTTTTCTACGGGGAGTGCCACTTCTAATAAATGTATAACCAAAAATATAGTGATGCAGAGGATCACTGACGACGTCCATTATACAAGGACGTCAGTGCAGAGGATACTTTCATTGTTATGTGCCATAATAATATTGAAAAATAATCATAAGTATTTTTTTATTTCTAAAGGAAAAAAACAAGTAAGGAATTTTAATTAAGGGTATTTTTACAAAATTATATAGGATATCTATATCTTTTTCCCAATCTTTTATACGACAAAAAAGTTTTGGGGTATTTGGATGACTCCCGATCGATAAATCCTCTTGCTATAGCACACTGAGTCGGGGCGCAGCGGGGCGGGGCGGGCCGCATCGCATCGCAACAAAATGCGCGACGGATTATGCGGCCCGCTCCGCCCCGGCATAGTGTGCGATAGTTCATATAAAATGTATGGGAGCGATTTGAGCGGATTTTTGCGATGCGGCCCGCCCCGATGCGGCCCGCCTAAATGTGCGTTAACCTTTAATATCATTGGAACCAGCCACCAATTTATTATTGTAGTATTAGGTTGCGCCATCTCTTGACCGATAGTGAAACTATTTTTTCTTCTTAGGTTAGCATTCTTAGGACATCGCCATCTGTTGACTGGTAGTGAAACTAAATAATTTTTGTTTGGTTTTTGAATTTCTAAAAAGTGTGTTATATTTAGACATCGTTTTATTTTTCCTGTAATCTTTACATAAACTACTATCATATTATTATGGAATTATTTCAGATTTTTCTCTTTGCAAACTTCGGAGATAAGGGGGGGGGGGGGGAAGAAAAAATGATTAAAAACATGCAACGGAGCTCTTTCATATGATACCCCACATGCCCTAGTAGCCCCATCCAAAAAATTTAAGACCCCTTTTCAGTCCCTGTTGTAAAAAAGATATTTATTTTTTTATTTATTTCTTATTTGCAAAATAGTTGGGCAAATGTCATCTTAAACCGTTCCATTAGTAGTTCTCGAGATATCCAGCTGTGACAGACAGACAGACAGACAGACTGAGTCACACCATAAGGGTTCCTTTTTACCATTTTGGTACGGAACCCTAAAAATCGCTCAGTGATTAATCTCCCGTCAGCGGGCACGCTAACAGAGAGTAAACTTTTTTAACAATAATGACAAAGCAATCGTAGTAGTTTTAATCTAATCGTGAAATGTACTTTAAGGGCTCAGACCAAATAAAAAAGTAAAGAAGGAGTCTTCCGACAAAGCGGTGAAGCCAGTAAAACTACGCCTTGGCTGTGTACATATACAGTTTACGCACACATATGTTCTTTTTTTTCGCGGGTAGGTGTCGAAAACGGAAAGAAGTGCTCTCGAGTTTTAAATTTATTTTAACTATTAATATTGCTTTTTTGCCAATTTACTATTGTTTTTCGGTTGAATTATAAATAAAAGACCATTACTTACATAGGCATCACATTTAATGTGAAATAAGTACACTTTTTACACCACCTGCCAGCACATCAACCACGGATTTCACTTTAGTACTTCAGAAACAGCACTTAAGAAGTCAATATGTCACAATTATCCGACATTGCCACTGCACAGAAGAACTTGGAGGAGTGTTTCACAAAGAGGATGCAAGATCTTGAAGCACAGATTCAGGGTGCGGCACCGGGCAAGGAGACCGTAGCAAAAGTAGCCGAGGAGTTCCGTACCTTTCGAGAGCTAATGTTTGGCATGCTTGGGCTGCTCCGGAAGCAAATCAACGAGTGCTCCACACAAATTGATGCCATGGAAACACGTCATCGTCGCAAGGCTATCATCTTCTTGGGAGTTCCTGAGGCTGACAAAGAAAACTGCAGCGATGTGGTCCTGGACATCTTTCATACCAAATTAGGCCAAAAAGATATCACTCATTCCTCTATCACAGTATGTCACAGGTTGGGAGCTTCAAAGACCAAGGAGCGCGACCAGCAGCGTCCCATTCTTGTCAGGTTTGCTCAGTTTGACACTAAGGCTGCAGTCTGGAGGGCGAAGACCAGCTTGAAAGGCACCAACATCTCTGTTAAAGAGTTTCTCACCAAAACACGGCAAACTATTTTCAATAAAGCTCGCCAGCATTTCGGTGTGCGGTCTTGTTGGACACAAGATGGTGTCATATTGCTCAAGACCGCGGATGGTAAGCGTCACAGAGTTGTATCCGGTGAAGCTCTGGATTCCATCATCGCTGTGTACCCAACTGAGACTTCATCGGGCGCTGCAAGTCGACGTGCCGGACCTGCCGGTCAAAAGAAAAAGTGACTGTATTAGTGTTGTGATTGTGTCAGCTAGTATGTACAATTTTGATCATAATTATGATGAAAGTGAGTACTTATCGTTAATACTTGCCTTTTACATGCATCTTGTGATTTGGTCTTTTTTCCTTTTGTTTTTGCATCACATTATTGTAACCTACTTCTTGTTCATACATAACCCATCAATTTATTCAATGCATCTAGTAGGTAACGTTATCTTGTACATTTCACTGTTTTTCATTTTGTTTCGATAATTTCGATCTTACCGTGTAAAATGCTTATTATTTTATTTTACAAATGTCACTTTTTTTCTCACTTACGTTAGGTACGTTACGAGTTTGTCTTGTCTGTCATTGTCATGTGTCAGATCGGGCACATTCCAGCATGCCAATCGCTGAGTTATCGATCGCCGTCAATATTTTTGCGTTTTCAATGGTCGAAGTGTACTCTGTGGTGACTGATTACTCGGTGGTTGGCTTGCGTGAGTGCACTCATTGTCCTGTCCATGCCTATCAATCTTTATTTATGTCTTTTCGTTTGACAAAACGCTAAGGACTAGTTTTTTTTTTCTTCATCATTTTTATTATTATTTTTTTTTATTGACCTATGTATAATATACGTTGTTTCTCTCTGTGGTAATGTTAAGCTGGCGGGTGGTGTGGAGATACTTAAGTGTAACACCACACAACCTCAATTTTGTTTAGTTATAGATATTTATTTAATTTATGGTTATAGTTATATATTTTATTATTTATGTTAATTGACGATAACTCTTATTATTCTGCTAACGATTCTGCATCAAGCGACGACAGCTTTCACTCCGCGTCCGATACCGACACTCTTGGAGACTTTCTGGGTCGAACCTTCTCCCACTCTTCCAATTTGTTCAATGTGTGCCACATCAACGCTCAAAGTGTACCTAGTCACTTCAACGAACTGCTGGAAGTGTTTAATGGCCAAAATATCCATGCTCTACTGATCTCGGAAACTTGGCTAAAACCACATCTGCCATCTTCTCTATACTCCCTACCTGGTTTTAACCTCATTAGGCACGACCGGGCTTGTGGTCGTGGTGGGGGTGGCGTTGCTATCTATCTTCGTAGCTCTTTAACCTATAAAATAGTTGCTTCCTCCAGCCCTGGCTCACTTGCTGAGTATCTCTTTTTGGATGTAGGAACAGGGTCCAGTAAAGCAATTGTTGGTGTGGTATACTGTCCCCCCTCTCTCGACTATTTCACTGATTTTGAATCAGTTTTAGAATCTTTGGGTTCCGAGTATGCACATCACATCATCATGGGTGATTTTAACACCAATCTCCTAGTACCCAACTCCCCTCGGTCCCAAAAACTCCTAGATATAATTAAGTCGACCAACCTTCATGCCCTGCCTCTACAAGCCACTCACCATAACCTTGATGGTGATGATACATTGCTCGACTTAATCTTCACATCCAATCCTTCCCTCGTCCCATCACACGGTCAACATATAGCCCCTGGTTTTTCCCGTCACGACCTAATTTTCCTGTCCTACATCCTGAAACCCCCGAAACCTATCCCAAAGGTCCTGCACAGGCGCTGTTTTGCACAAATTGACGCTGCGAAGTTGCAGAAAGATGCATCCGCGATCAACTGGGACCCCTTGGTTCAAGCTACTTCTGTTGATGAGAAGGTCCAGATCTTCAACGAAACAGTGCTAGCTATTTATGATGTCCATGCTCCTGTTAAAAATATAAGACTTAAGCGACCACCAGCGCCTTGGATGACCGAAGGCATTCGAATGGCGATGAGGCGTAGGGATAGAGCTTTTCGCAAGTTTAGAAAGGATCGTCAGGAGGATAATTGGAATTCTTTTAGAGCTGCCAGAAACCGGTGTAATCAGATGATACGTAACGCTAAACGCCGCCATATTCTCAACAACATCTCATCCTCCTCTTCTGCTGATATCTGGAAGTTTCTTGGAACTTTAGGTATAGGCAAAGCGCGAAATTTACACCTGCCTAACTCAATTGGACTTCACGATCTCAATCTCCATTTCACCACTTCATCGAAATTAGATCGTGCGTCAACCTCACGTACCGTTGCTTCAATAGCTAGTCTAACGCGACCGAATATATCCCCGTTTCGTTTCTCTCCAGTTACCGAGGATGAGATCAAAAAGATTATCCTCTCCATAAAATCCAATGCTGTGGGTTGTGATGGCATAAGTCGCCGCATGATAGTTACTTTACTGGAACATCTACTACCTGCTATCACCCACATCATAAACATTTCCCTTAATTCCGGTATTTTCCCTGAACTTTGGCGGAAAGCCTATGTCCGTCCGCTGCCCAAAGTCACTAATCCGTCTCATCCCAACCAATTCCGTCCAATCTCCATCCTTCCCTTCATGTCCAAAGTGCTTGAGGCCTGTGTCCACAAGCAGTTCTCCCACTTTGTTCATCATAATTCCCTTTTAAGTCCCTTGCAGTCCGGTTTCAGACCCGGACACAGCACAGCTACCGCTCTCCTCAAAGTGACTGGCGATATTAGGGCAGCGATTGAGGATGGTAAAGTAACTGGCTTGGTACTTATTGACTTCTCCAACGCCTTTAATACTGTCAGTCACGACATCCTTCTTTCCATATTGTCCCATCTTATGGTCTCTGACGAGGTACTGGAATGGTTTTCATCTTATCTTCGGGAACGTCAGCAGGCGGTGCAGTTTGATGAGTCAACCTCATCTTGGCTTTATTTAGATACTGGCGTTCCCCAAGGCGGCATTCTTTCTCCTCTTCTTTTCTCAATTTTTATTAATTTTATCACTCATAAACTTCAGTGTTCGTATCATCTTTATGCTGACGACTTACAAATATATGCCCAGGCTCGCGTTGATGACTTAAATGATGCTATCAATGCTTTAAACAGTGACCTACACCACATTAAGTACTGGTCTGACTGCTTTGGTGTTGCCGTCAACCCTGGTAAATGCCAAGCTGTGTTAGTAGGTAGTTCCCGGATGGTGTCCAGAGTGGACTCTACTAACCTGTCTCCAATTATTTTCGACGGCACTCCAATTCCATTAAGTCCTAGTGTGAAAGATCTGGGTTTACATGTTGATTCTAGGTTAAACTGGCAAGCTCAAGTAACAAATATTTGTCAGAAGGTCACAGGAGTATTGCGGTATCTCTACCGCCTTAAAAACTTCTTACCATCTAACGTCAAAGCAATGCTTGTGCAGACCTTAATTTTCCCTATTATCGACTATGGTGATGTGTGCTACCTCGACCTGAATGCAGATCTACTTAATAAACTCGACCGTCTTCTGAATAACTGCATTCGATTCGTCTTTAATCTCCGTAAGTACGATCATGTGTCCGCACACCGATCGCAGCTAAAATGGTTGCCCATTCGGCAGCGCAGAAGTATGCGGGCTTTGACCACTCTATTTTCTCTATTAAGCTCCCCTAACGCTCCCTCTTATCTCACTTCGCATTTCCAATACTTATCTTCTACTCATGACAGATCTCTTCGTTCCTCTTCTAACCGTCTACTTAGCTGTCCCTCTCATCACTCCGATACCATACACTCTTCTTTCTTCGTTTATCCTATTTTACTGTGGAACGCGCTCCCTCTTGACATCAGAATGTCCACCAGTCGGTACTCGTTTAAGACTAAGTTACGCAAATTCCTCACGGAGCAAGCAGATCGTTCTTGAATATTGATATTCGTTGATAACTTATATATATATATACCTATTTATATATATATATATATATATATATATATATATACATATATTATATTAATAATTATTTATATATAATATCTAAGAAAGTATATATCTATATTATGTAGTTATATAATATTATTTCTTATTTTTCTTATTTACCCTGGTTGTGCACCCTACCACACAAAGTCTCCACATCACCCTAAGGTTGACTGGTAGAGAATGCCTAAGGCATTAAGTCCGCCATTGTACAATTGTGCATTAAGAATTAAATAAAATAAATAAAAATAAAAATATGTAACGAAACTACGCCTTTCTGAGTTTAAGGGTGGCTCCCTGAGCGAAAGTGGCGCCGCGGTAAATTTTATTTAATATTATAAATTCTAACACATAATTTCAATAATGTTTTACGTGGAATTTTTAGGGCCCACAGTCTAGTATTTTTAGACGGTAACGTTACATTCCCTCATAGTCACTGCTAGAAGTATTTAGCAAAACTGCTAAAAGTGGCCGTTTTTGACACATTTGCTCTCCATCTCTACTTCTACGAATGACTACGAGGGCGTGTAGTAAACCTTCTAAAATACTGGACCATGGGCCCCAAAAACTCCACGTAAAACATTATTAAAATCTTTTTCTTCCTCTGAGGGCGCCACTTTCGGTCATACAACCTCCTTAAAAGCATCCATAGACATAGAAAAATTTTCGCTGCGCTCAAGAAGACCAACAAAGCGTGGAAAAGAGAAGTTAACATCATACGGACACGGTCTATGTAAAAAAGAGACAAAGGATCAAGTGACATGTGCCACCATTTTTTACAGTCCCCTAGCGTCCCGCCTAGCAAATGAGTAATCACAGTTTGTTTAAAATATTATTTAATCTTAATTAAAATTTAAAATAAAGGTATCGTGGAGCTATGGTGTTTCCTGCTATAAGTAATTGTGATGTGACAAAAAGAAACAATCCAAGTAATCACACTTTTCAAAGGTAAATAAGATATTGCCACACATTTCTCTAAAACCAAATTGCGCTACATTTATTCGTTTATCGACAAAGAAAACAGTATGGAACATAGTTTATTAACTTCCTTTGCCATAATATAGTCATATTTTATGAATCTAAGTCATATTTTACGTATCTCATATAAAATGTATTGATTCGTTTTCGGATCACCTGTTTATTGACTTTGTTGTTCTTTGACATTCTATTTCTATGCATATATCTATGACATGACGTTGTATTTGTATGTCGTATAGTATTAGTAAGCACCTACCTGATACAATTAAAATAACCACTTTTAATCTTTTGTGCATGTGCATGTTAGCATAGCATAGTACGTTGTTGACTTTCGCGAATGTACTTTTTATGATCACAACATGTTTAGTGCAAAATATCTGTGGACAGTGCTAGGTGCAATTAAACGACTTGTCTGTCACAGTGGTGTTACTCAAGCAAGTAAATATTTATTGTGGAGTACAAACAGTTCCTTTGTAATGAGGTTGATGGCCCGTCACCTACACGTAGATAGGGTTACCATTTCAAAATTTTAAGAGTCCTGATATAAAGCCAGACATTTCTATATAAGTCCGGACATTTTTTTTTTCTAAAAAGAAATGGTGAATCAATTAAAAACCGGCCAAGTGCGAGTCGGACTCGCGCACGAAGGGTTCCGTACCAAAAAAGGCAAAAAAAAAACACGTTTACCGTATGCGAGCCCCCCTTAAATATTTATTTTATACTGTTATTAGTATTTGTTGTTATAGCGGCCACAGAAATACATCATCTGTGAAAATTTCAACTGTCTAGCTATCACGGTTCATGAGATACAGCCTAGTGACAGACAGACAGACAGCGAAGTCTTAGTAATAAGGTCCCGTTTTTACCCTTTGGGTACGGAACCGTAAAAAAGAAGAGAGAAAGAAAGAACAACATTTATTAACAACACACGTACAATACAGTAGGGTTAAGAAAATAAAATAATATACAGTAAATTAACACGTTACAAGAATATGAGAGACAGGAACATTACATTAAATAAAGAGTGTGCTGTTAATAGGCCCCGTCTCAGTATAAAAATCAGCGATTTTGCAGTCCCCGCAAGAATCGCAGCATTGAAAATGAATACAAATATTTCAAACCAAAATCAATTCAAATGCAAAATCCTATTATATTTTTAAAGTTATCTAGGTAGTACCTATTTATTTTTAAAAGTAAAAGCGCCCGCTGACTTACTAACCGATTTTCAAAATTCCAACGAATGCACTTCTCATCTGCTTCTGCATCTTTTAACAGTATGACGATCAGTCAATAACACTGACATGAAAAAAATTTTTTTATTTAACTGGACTGGCTGTCTGTATGATTTGACAGCTAAGTTTTTGTGCCTATTTGAAACGCCACTAGCGTGCGTCTAAAGAACTAATTTTGACGTACAATATGAAAATGGTTGCCGTGATGGTCTCTCCAGACTTCAAACTTTAGTACCATGTCCCTCACGCTATGCTCACGCTACGTCCTACAGCGCCAAAATGGCGGAAATCAAATAGGCACAAAAACAGTTTGACATAAGCCTGTCCAGTGTAAATATATGCAGGTCAGTGGTCAATAATCATAAAAGCTACATCACTTTTTATGTACGGTAACATCCGTTTTTCTACAATTCCAAATCTGAAGGGTCCACCTACAGGTCACTATTATTAACTGATTTTCAAAAAAAATTCGCTTTTTTTGTAGCTAAACTAGGACTTTTTTCATTTTTTCTTAAGTCGGTTTTTTCCGAAATATTTACAATTTAGTAAAGAAACACCCCCCAAAAAAACCTGAATTTTGCAAAATTCCAAATAAAGTTACCAGTAGATTTTCAAAATTCAAACTCACTCACACGTGTTTTGATATATTCCTCAACTTTTGCTACTATTCCCATCTCGATCCTCCCAAAATCCTCGGAGGTATGGCCAAAAACACGCCTCAGGCGATTTGCATCTGCTAACAATTTTCAGTGGTGAAAACTGACAGTCAGTTTTCACCACTGAAAATTGTGACTTATGACTGAAACATGATATCTTCCGCCATGATGTATTTTTACCCGACTGCAAGAGGGTTATGTTTTTCGCGCGTATCTTGTATGTAAGTTTGTATGTAATATTCTTTATTACCTCATATCTTTCAAACGGCTGAACGGATTTCCATGATTAACATATCGTTATTGTTGACTGATTTGCTTTTTGTTGACATTTTAAGGCACAAGATAAAATGTTCCTTCCAAAAAACAAAGTGATTTCGAGAAATGCATGATTATAATCTGTTTTTTGGTATACTGACATGGACGTGGCCTAGGCTCAATAGATTTTAGGACATCTCTTTCGAATTTTGCTGCTATATGTTTTATAATTAGTATTACACCGCCCAATCTAAAAAGTCACACAAAATCCGGACAAATTAAGTCTAAAAGTCGAGACATGTCCGGACAAATCCGGACGGATGGTAACCCTACACATAGCGGACGGTGTCGTAGGCATATTGTGCAATTGGTATTGTATACCAACGGCTGTTTTCCATTGGTGTGATGTGATAGTCATAGCCGAGATATTATTTAAAAACACTGTTTACAAAAACTGTTGTATCAATTTTTTGTGACTTATAAAAATAATAATATTATACAGGTTGTTTGGTAATTATAAAGCCAATTAATAATATGGTAGAAGGGGTTCCATGCATTGCATATGTCGCAGGCAAATTGTATGATTCCGCGTTTTACAAACGGCGTCGTCCGTTTACAAACGTTCGCTACCTTGCAAAATGCCGAAGGAAAATTGACGACTCGATCAATTGTTAAAATTTTAATTGATTGTTTTAGTAGGGTGACAATCATAAAACTTAGCTCACACTCGCTCATTAAAATCTCGAGATGTAATTAGTTTAGTAACAATGCCTTTCTTTGGTATGTTTCTCTTTGATTCGCAGATAGGACATAATGACACGAATAAGTCTATTGCTTTTCTTACAATAATAAATCGCTCTTTGAGTTTGTACTGAATTTTGTCTCAAACACCATGTCCACAGTTTTCATGAATATCTAACAACATAATATCATAATATTCTTCTAAAGGTATTACATGGACTGCTGGACTCTCAGGTCTCAGGGCTGTCTTTGTTCAAAATAAGATAGTCCATATCTCCAATACTCATCACATCTTACCATTAGTACCTTATTCCTTAGGAGTCCTCCGAGTACCAGATTCCATAGACACCTTAGCGTTTTTTATGTGCCGGATAACCTTAAAAATCTTGTCATTTTTCCATGGTTTTTTTACTGCTCCTACTTGTGAATCGTAAAATTTTCTTAATTCACTTTAATAAATGTCTTTAAAACAATGCTTTTTTTGTAAAATGTCATTTGAACACGTAGAATTTGCACTGCTTTCAATATTTTTATGTCTCACAAAACTATTACTAGACGCCATTTTTATTGTTCTGACTAACAGCGCTGCGTGTAGTAAGAAAAAGAACTAAATTCTTCAATTTGCCGCGTCATTTTGTAAATGGTTATTGAATTTTCTATCAAAGGTTATGGCATTTTATATAATGACAAGGCAATTTACAATTTGCCTTCGGCATTTTGCAAAACAGCGAGCGTTTGTAAACGAACGACGCCGTTTGTAAAACGCGGAATCATACGATTTGCCTGCGACATATACAATACAACCCCGGAAAATTATTATAAGCCCTAAAAACCACCACAAGGCTGAGATTTTCTTTAATTGTATGGAGTATTGTTGTCGATAATAATCAATCCTTAAGTAATTGGAAAAAGCAAAATACAATTTCATTCTAAGGCTAATTGCCACTATGCAGTTTAGGTATCATAAAAAGAAATTCAAAAATTCTAAATATATGCTACTGAATCTCAAAGTACGAAGTAACTTTCGGTAAAAAAGGCCGAAATAGGCCGAAATGCATACGTCTCGACTACTATTTTTTTCAGAAACTGAAGATTTTATTAGGTGCAGGGTGCAACCAAAGATTTCTATGTGTATATACCTAATGCAACACACAAATGAATAGAGAGAAGTCAGATGTTTTGTCTCGTGATGTTACCGAGTTAAGTATTCTTTATTTATCTTTATAAAAATATTTCTTTTTAAAAGTGACTAAACAATGATCTGAAAAACAAAAAAGGAAATCAAGTTGCTCTTATCGTTTATACTATTTCCATTTTCTTACAACTGTCATAGTTAGCTTTAGAACTCAAATACGGAAGAACAATATTTGGCGATATTTTTTACTATCACAGCCAAAGTCAAACTATTTCTAATTCACGAAATCATCACGTTTTATAATTGCGCATAAAAACAGCTTCATAAATCACAATGTCACACAGAATCTTATTTGACGACGCTCCTCTTAAACAAACCTGATAAGATAGTGGAAAGACAGCTGCAGTGCCTTCATTCTCGTTTCAGTAATGGATAATTTCGGTTACCGCGAGATGGGCTGGCCGACTCCCCTCCAGACTCCTACGAAACCACGCCCTGTACGAAGCTTCAGCACCAGAAGGGAGAGGGAGAACAGAGAACCAGAAGAATTTCCTTTGAACACCACATACAAACATGTGCGGAATATCGACTTGCTTGAAAGCGCTCGGGATACTGGGAAAGCTAAAGAGTATTTATTTGTGGGTCCATCACCACCGGCTGAAGATGCTCCTAACTTGTATCACAGCTACGATGTTCTAGCACCAGATCCTGAAGCAAGAATAACTGAAGAATCAGTGAGGAGAGGTCTATGTGAACGCGCGCTTACTTTAGGCGCAGGCAGATTCTTCGATGACGTGGAATGTGGATTGATCACATCAGAAAATATCGCGGAACACATCAGTTCAGCTCCTGAAGTGGTTGTGAACCTGACTTTGTTGTGGTCCGCGTTTTTGGCTCGCGATGAACTGCTGCCGATTATATTGGAAGCTGGTGCAGATATTCACAATTCTGAGCCTAATGGTTTGACCGCATTACATCTAGCTGCCTTCAGCGGAGCCGGTAGAGTAGCTGCTTTTCTGATATCTCGAGGGGCAGATGTGGATTATGCTCCGAAATACTTTACTCCCCTGCATTGTGCTGCATTTGGAAACTCGTTAGAAGTTGCCGAAGTTCTGATAGCAAACGATGCGTCTTTACATACAGTGGTGCAAAGAGCTGGGTGTGAAGATAATCTTGTGCACTGTGCTGTGAGAGCTGATGCTGCGGAATGTATGGAATTGTTTATAGAGAGAGGCGTAGACCCAGGGTATGTAACATCAGGAGGATTGAATGCTTTGCATCTTGCTGCAGAGCTAGGTGCTCAACGTTGTTTATCGTACTTATTAAAAGAAACTAAGATAAGTGTCAATGGTGCTACTAAACAAAGAGATAAAGAAAGTACAGCGTTGCATTTGGCGGCTGCAAGGGGATACGCAGAATGTGTTGAACTTTTGATAGCGGAAGGGGCAAAAACCAACACAAAGAACCATAGAGGATTTACTGCGCTTCATCTTGCAGCAAGATGTTCGAGTGTCGAATGTACTGAAATTCTTTTAAGAGACGGAAACGCAGATGCGAATGTTGAAGATTTGGATAAGCGTACTCCACTGCATGCCGCTGTGAATCGATCGGAACGTGCTTGTGACATCATCGATATGCTTGTTAGTTGGGGAGCACAAGTAAACAAAAAAGATGCTTATGGATATTCACCCTTACACATAGCTGCTATGGATGGCTTGACGCAATGTATAGAAACGCTCATTTATCTTGGAGCTGACGTCACATCAAAATCGAAACAAGGTCACACTGCTTTAAGTGTTATAGCGAGAAAAACACCGAAATCATTGGCCATTTTACGCCACAATCTGGATAGTGGAATATCACTAAGTCGTTCTACAGAAGGAAATGAAGAAGTTCAAATAGAATTTGACTTTGGTAAATTGTTGAAGTTTTCATATCCACGTGAAATAACATACCTCAACAGTCTGATTGACGAAGGCCAGAAGGATATACTGCTTCATCCACTGTGCTCCGCATTTTTGTTCATGAAATGGCGTAAGATAAGAAAATTTTACTTGGCTCGATTAATTTTTTGCTTTCTATTTGTATCTTTTTTATCTATTTACGCACTAACTGCCGTCGCAAAAACTTGTACTGGGAAATATAGTAATAAGTACGGTGTACCGAATGAATTGTGCCAAAAACAGTCACTTTTAGGTGTTATTCTTAAAGAAAATCCAATTGAATTTGAGAGGTGGGTGCTGATAGGTATAACTGCATTTGAAATTGTGCGAAAGCTTACCGGTATAACTGGATATTCAAGTATTTATCAGTATTTTACAACTTTTGAAAATTTGATGGAATGGTTCGTACTTCTTTCTGTGTTCTCGTTGTACAACATTGAAAAAGACTATAGTTGGCAAAATCATATTGGAGGCTATGCAGTTTTAGGGGCTTGGACCAATTTGATGCTTATGATGGGTCAACTACCCATGTTTGGCGACTATGTAGCTATGTATCAGAAAGTTTTGGCCGAATTCTTAAAACTTCTGCTGGCGTATGTTTGTCTTTTGTTAGGTTTTGCTATCTGCTTTTGTGTTGTTTTCCCTAACGAAGAAATGTTCTCCAATCCGCTCATGGGCTTTATAAGTACATTATCTATGATGGTTGGAGAACTAAATTTAAACATTCTTATCAACGATCCTTTAGCGGAAGATCCGCCACTTATATTTGAATTGTCTTCTCAAATAATATTCATATTGTTCCTTATGTTTGTCACTATAATTTTGATGAACTTGCTCGTGGGTATTGCTGTCCATGACATTCAAGGATTGCGTAAAACCGCCGGGTTATCTAAACTAGTAAGACAGACTAAGCTTATCTTGTTTGTTGAAATGGGTTTGTTTAGTGCATTGTTGCCAAAATGCTTACACAAATATGTCTATAGAACTGCTTTAGTATCACCCGAAGCTGGAAAAGTGATTTTGAGCGTTAAGCCCTTGAACCCAAGAGAAAAGAGACTGCCCACAGATATAATGATGGCTGCGTACGAATTAGCGCAACTAAATAAAGTTAAACACGGGAGTTCTGTTAAAGAGATGTTGTATAAAAATAAGTTTTCCTCGAAACTGAATGAATCGCAGCCGGCTGATCACAATTTCATTATAGAAATTAGAGGCATGCAGGAGAAAATTGACCAGACAACATTCAATTTGAAGAAAATAGACCAAGAGTTGAGGCATTTAAATACTTTGCTTAGTGAACAGCATGTGATGCTGCAGAGTTTCATAAAATGTACTGATTTGGTCCCATTTAGAGGTACATACGTCACATCACCGACGCCGACGTACAGTGAAACGTCACCTTTCTTCTATCAAAGTAATGGTGATGTAAAGTAATCTATTTTTGGGGATGTTGATGAATTTGGATGTTGATCTGATTTTGGACAAGTGCGTCTGATTGCGAACAAATATTTTCGTTATAATCAGGACAGTGGATGAAGCAAAATAAAAACTAAAAGTGGTATTTACAGTAATAATAGTTTTTTTGTTATTATACTTTGTAAGTTTTAAAAAGTATTATATAATAATAATATTCTGTAGAACGTTTTTCAAATATTTTGAATAAACAAGAAGACATTGTATTGTGTAACTTCAGATGAAATAATCGTTTCAATTTAAATGTCTATATTTGTTTTCACTATCAGTGCTGTTAGTTTTCTTTTATCTAAAAATCCGACAAAGAAGTGCTCTTGATTTGCGGTAGTTTTAAGCCAAAGTGTATTTAGATGATAAGATTTTAGAAAAAAGCCTGTACCTAGTTCACGTTCAAGGTGGAACTAATTAAAATGTACTGTTTACATTGTAACTGCTGGTGTTAATAATTATTACATTCTTTCACATACGTTCGTCTGTCTTAATTTTTTCACTCTTAAATGCTTGCATGAGTAGCGTGTTGCATTTATAAGTCCATGCTCATAATGTTATAATCCCCGTCAATTGGTAATGCGCCTGGCGGCCATGATTTTAATCTCAAAAACGAAAAACATTGTAAAATTTTTATATACCTAGACCCTATCTTATTGAAAATAATATTTCAATCATTAATATAATAAATTACCTATTAGAATTTTCTTGTTTCATGACATTTTTTGTTGCGGATCACGTGAACGTGGATGTTAATATGACAAGGTTCCAGCGCATTACCAATTGACGGGGATTATATAATCATAACATCCATAGCTTTGTCATTAACTAGTAACAACTAATAAGCTTACGGCTTTATCTACCTATGAAAAACCTAATATTTTATTTCAAAAACCTTAAAGGTTATTTTGAATAGGATAGTCAGTAGTAATAATAAAGACTTTAAATA